>CM068354.1:15305985-17705985 GCA_034769755.1 Odontamblyopus lacepedii
TTCTAAGTACTGCTGCAAAAAATGTTTAGAAGGATTAGTGTAATAGTGAGATTCAAAGTCACCATCTGTAATTCCACTGTAATTCTCACATGTCACCACTAGATGCTATCTACATCACTTCTGTCTGTTAATGTGCAAGCTTTGGTCTGACAGAAGATCAGTGAACACAGGTGAGTCTGAACAAAGGCCAGGTGAGGGGAGGGGGAACAAGTTTCACAGCTACTCTTGAAAAAATGTAATAAACGTGCAGTTGGTAGCTTTAAAGACTGTGTACCTGAAAAACAAGTGGTGCATCAATTGTCTGTGTCCAGATTATCATTGATGATTGATTGGTGATTAATAGAAACCTATTTTGATCATTTTGGCAGCTATAAACTCAACTTTACAATTTCTATTCTAAACCATAAAAGGATCTATTACATTTTATTTTATTTTTTCATGGTTTTAAATAGATATCAGGAAAACATTTGTAAATGGACAAAACAGAGGTGTGTTCTACTTTACAATGACATTACAAGGCCAGGCCTGGTTAGTACTTGGATGGGACACCGCTGGGAATTCCAGGTACCACAGTGGGGATCCAGTGGCAATCATTGTGACCTTAGGCAAGACAGTTCACCCACATTGCCTAGAATGAAAGTGGAGTGTGCATGAGTCTTGGAGGGACCAATGGTGCAGATTGGCAGCCTCGCTTCCGTCAGTCTGCCCCAGGGCAGCTGTGGCTACAATAGTAGCTTACCACCACCAAGTGTGGAGTGAATGAATAATGAAATGTAAAGCGCTCTGGGTATCTTGAAAGGCACTATATAAATGCATCCATCCATCTTCTTCCGCTTATCCGGGGCTGGGTCGTGGGGGCAGCAGTCTAAGCAGGGACTCATAGACTTCCCTCACCCCAGACTCCAGCTTCTCTGGGGGGGATCCTGAGGCATTCCCAGGCCAGCCAAGAGACATAGTCCCTTCAGAGTGTCCTGGGTCTCCCCGGGGCTGTCCAGGAGGCATCCATAACAGATGCCCGAGCCAGCTCAGCTGGCTCCCCTCAATGTGGAAGAAAGCAGCTCTACTCCGAGCTCCTCCTGTGTGGACGAGCTCCTCATCCTATCTCTAAGGGAGAGCCCAGCCACATAGCTTTGCATTTCGGCACAGCTCCGACTTCACCCCAACGGTCCGATACAGTGACCACATCACTGCCACCGCTTCACCAACCCGCCTGTCAACCTCACACTCCATCCTCCCCTCACTTGTGAACAATACCCCAAGATACTTGAACTCCTCTGCATGAGGCAGGGACTCCCCACCCACCCGGAGAGGGCAAGCCACCGTTTTCCTGTAGAGAACCATGAGAACCCTTCGCCTAGAAATTCTGTCCATAAATACAATGAACAAATCCGGTGACAAAGGGCAGCCCTGGCGGAGTCCAACATGCACCAGGAACTGGTCTAACTTACTGCCAGCAATGCGAACAAAGCTCCTGCTCTGGTCATACAGGGACCTTAGCAAGGTGCCCCGGACCCCATACTCCCAGAGCACCCCCCACAAGGCACCACGAGGGACATGGTCGAATGCCTTCTCCAGATCCACAAAGCACATATGGACCTTTTGGGCAAACTCCCATGAACCCTTGAGTGTAAACTGGTCCACTGTTCCGTGGCCAGGATGGAAACCACACTGCTCTCCTATCCAGTACCCTGGAACAGACCTTACCGAGGAGGCTGAAGAGTGTGATTCCCCTGTAGTTGGAACACACCCTCTGGTCCACCTTCTTAAACAGATGGACCACCACCCCGGTCTGCCAGACCAGAGGCACTGTCCCCGACCGCCAAGTGTCAGCCAAAACAGCCCCATCACATCTAGAGACTTAAGATACTCAGGATGGATCTCATCCACCCCCAGAGCTTTGCCACCAATGAGCTTTCCAACCACCTCAGTGACTTCAGCCAGGGTGATGGACAAGTCTGCCTCCGAATCCCCAGTCTCTGCCTCCTCCTCGGAAGACGTGATGGTGGCAATAGATCCTCAAAGTATTGCTTCCACCTCCCGACAATATCCCAACCCACGTAGGCATTGAAGTTCCCCAACAGAACAATGGAGAGCCTGGTCGGTGCACTGTCCAGTACCCCTCTCAGGGACTCCAAGAAGGCCGGGTACTCTGCACTGTTGTTTGGCCCGTAGGCCGATACCACAGTGAGAGACCTGTCCCCGACTTGAAGGCACAGGCAACCCTCTAGATATCCGGGGTGAACTCTAAAATGCAGCGGCTGAGCTGTGGGGCGATGAGCAGGCCCACACCAGCTCGTCGTCGCTCCCCGTGGCCAATGCAACAGAAATGGAGAGTCCAGCCCCTCTCAAGGTTGAGAGGGGCTGGCCCCCCCTGGGCCACGTGGGGAAAGGCCCAGCCACCAGGCACTTGCTATCCTGCACCCACCCCAGGCCTGGCTCAAAGGTGGGGCCCCAGTACCACCATTCCAAACGGCGTTCTTTTATTCGTCATAGGGGCTTCTGAACCACTTAGTCTAACCTGTCCCCCTGGACCTGTTTGCCTTGGGTGACCCTACCAGGGGCATGAAGCCCTCAACAACATAGCTCCCAGGATCATTCGGGCACTCAGACGATAAGGTGGTAAATGCAATGATTAATTAATTCATTATTTAGCTTTTGACACATAGCTAGACCACTACATTCTTTTTACTTGACAAATATTCCTAAAATATGTCTGCAATTTAAGTATCAAAAATGTTGCTTTTACCAAGTTCACACTGTAATGCACTTTTTCAATGACCAGACAGGTCCATTGAGAAATCCCTGGTGATAAGAAACTTTGCTACTATAGGATTGCTTTCCTACAAAAAAGAGCATTCACAGAACAGGGTCATAGATTTGTACCCATCTTTTACTTCTACCTTAGCCTGCCAGTGGCTATCATGCAGGGGAATTGCCCACTGCTGTTGGGAGTCATGACGGTTATTTCCTATATCAGAATGTGACAAGCCTGAAGTGGACCTCTGGAGACATTCTGCTCTATATACAAAAATCAATGGAAAAATTAGAGCTGGCTACAACTTTAAAATGAACAATTGGTTAAATACAACTACTGACATGTCAAAGTAATTTATCTAAGATGGATGATTTCATACTTAACACTTAAGTGTAACTTTTTCTCAGACTGTTCATGGTTTATTGTTTTCTTAATTTGCTGTCTGTCTAATTGTTTTTGCTTTTGTTCATTTGTACCAACACTAAATAAAACAAATCAACAAGGACTGGAGAAGGCTAATTCTTCCAATTGATCAGGAAAAGTATTAGGATGGCAGAGCAGCTTAAATTACTTGCTTTTGAACAAATCCTTCTTAACAGAATTGTTTTTACTTTAAATTATGCCAACCTTTATGGCAGGGTGTGTTTTGATAAATGTGATCAAATACACTACAGTAAATGGTGTATTGCTATAATTGGAGACCGCCCCTTATTGACTTTCACTTTCATATACCAGTAACTTATTTTATCATCCTTTACAGGTTTGAATTCCTGCCACTGGAAGTTATAATTATGATTATTTGATTTGACAGTCAGTTCACTAGTCGCTGACTAATAACTTTTCAGGGAGCCAAACTGTAAAGTGCAGACAGTGAACTAACCTTTTCAGCATTGCTATCCTGTTTCTAAGCAATGCACACAAACCAAAGCCTCTGGTGTGAATACCAATAGATATTGCAGAAGGATTGATGGACAGTGCACTTTGTGTGGTGGTGTATATGGTGTGTTTTTAATACCTAATGGGGACCTCAGGCACCACTGCCAAAATGTGAAAAGCTGAACATTTGCAAAAATGTGAATAATTGAAGGTTAAAGTAGGAGGAATGGTATGAAGATGATCTGCAAGAAATAAATGTGTGTGATCATGTATTTATAATGTTATGGGGACTTCAGCCCTCATTATGGAAATGATTAAGACAGAGGGAAGTTCAAGTGTAAGGTTAAGTCCAAGGTTAGGAAAGCAAGTTAATTCAAGCACATATTTGTTGCTGTATGCAATTTTCTTAGATGGGAGTATCTCAATATATAACAAGACATTTGGAGATTGACATGTTTTCAGTTATGAGGGCTAGTTTTGCAGATCAATTCAATGTGTTGTGAGTGTCAAAGTGGTCTTAGAGAGTGGTGAGTCCACTTGAGCTAAAATATTAATAGAGTGCTGAGAATGGCGGGTTAGACACAGGTTAAAGTTCAGAGGAGGTTAGGGATGCGGAGGTTAGAAATTGTGAAAATTCAGTGTTTGTGTGTGGCTTGTGTTTGTGAGTTTAATTCATTATGCATTCAGGGTTTTGCAGCGTTGCAATGGTACACATTCATAGAAACACAACACTTTTTGGCACTGCTTTATTTTGTGTCAAATAGGTGATAAAATATGTGTTGTTTTGTCAGCATTTTAATATGTAGAAGCGCAGGAATAATCAAAGAGAAACCAAAAACGAAATAATTTCAGTTGAATTGAGGGAAAAGCATGAAAAGAAACTATGTTAATAAGTTAATGTTTTTTTGTTTGTTTTGTTTTGTTTCATTAAGCAAACAATGCCTATTAGCAAAGTCATCAGGGGCAAAAATAACCTTGGTCTCGGGAGAGAGAAATATAGCCTACACAGAAAATGACATTAGTTTATCATTGAACATTTGGGATTCATATGTATGTATTTGTATAATTCTGTGAGAATAGCACAATGACTGTTTTTGGACTTATGGGTTAGTGGAGTAGGGTTTATAAGGTTCATCAGTTGTCCGTGTGTATTATTTATGTAAAGTACGGAGCTGTTGCAAGACTGGGGATGTGTGAGAGAGACATCGCCTATGGACAAGGGAGAAGCAAGGGATGAGAGGGATGAGAAGGGGCAAGGAAGAAGAGACCCACCACAACTCCAGCCCTTTAACTCATCTGCAACCTTTGAGCCCTTTCACATTCAATCTTCATTACATCTCATTACGTCAAGCAATCTTTAAGGGGCTACTAATGACTAAACCCCCATGGGGAAACTTCAATCTACCCTCCAGTCATTTCAGCGATCACACTGCGTCAAAAGGGATTCCGTACTAATTTAAAAAATATCTTAAAGTTTAAAAATCTTATGAAATAGCTACTTACACTGCTGTTCTGCCCAGACCAGTGCACCATCGCCTGGTTGTGAGCCGTGTCTCCCGTGAGCGCGAATGTAGAGTGCGTGAGCTGGAACTCCTCCGGCTCTTCATACGCAGCATCCCCGGTATCTTCCTCCGCATCTCCTTGGCGAAATTCGGACCAAGTCTCTGCGCTCCTGGCCCGACGTCCACGGCTCTGGTTCGCGTTGGTCACAACCTCGTCCTCGTTTTCAGTCACATTACTCCGCTCAAAATATCCCACTTTACTTTCTCTGCTGCTATTTCTTGTTAGGTTACCGCCGTCTAACACACTTGAATCACTCGATGTGGTCACTTTTAGAAGTTTCTCGTCTTTGTTTAGCGTCCCGTTTTGCGCGCAATTATTTTCCCCCGATTGCTCCAGCACTTTGAATGAACTTTCTTCACTCGAATCCGTATCAATGTCGTTTACATTCCTTTCGTTTGCGTCCTTGCGTCGAGAAAGCGCTTCCACTGATCCATCAATTTCATCACTTTGTAACTCATCAAAACTAATCAAATCCAGTGCGGACACCTCTTGTGACAGTGCTGAGATTGGCGGTAAATGACACGAGGGAATGCACCTCACCTCTGCCTTCGTTACGCCAAGGAGTGAAGTTAGAACGGTGAGCCAAATCCACAAAATGAAGGCAAACCAGTGACTTGGGTGCGTCTCCATTCTCCGATGTCTTCCCCGCTTCAGAAGCGACAAAAACACATAATTTGACTCTTTGAACGTTTTCAGTCAGTCATGACACGGGGTAAAGTGCGCTATGGAGAGGTACGGAGCGAGCAGCAGCAGAGGAAGAGGCTGCAGCGCGCGGACAAGTGTTCCCAAGAACTGATGCAAACGAGAGGAGGAGCTGGAGGCTGAATCCAGTGAGGGGGGAGAGGGGCCCCCGCATCCTCAGTGCAACACGGATCAAAAGGCGACTGGCCGTGCACTTAATTAAGTTCTGCTTATATTTCCATGCAGACACGTGGTGGTCCCCTATGGCTTCTTATAGTAGTACTTTTTGATCAGCCATTTGTGGTGCGTAACTATGACAGATTTGAATCCATCATAATCTTGGGGGTAATTATGCATCGAATTAGAGAACTCTGCTCATCAAGGCTGTCCCCGGAGGAAACTCCAGAAACATTAAAGGTGCAGCCGGTGGTTGTCTTTGCGTGGAAATGTCCCTGACAGGGCCTTTATGGGAGGCACAATGAGCCTTTGCATTTTCCATTAGCCGAGGCCCGGGTAATCAATTAACAGGATTGCCTGTGTTCACTGTCAATTATGGCACGCAGGTAATGGCTTTGTTGTGGCCTGTCTGAGGGATGGTTAGGAGTGGGCCTCACTACCAACCAACTCACCTCAAGTCACGAAGATATACCATTTATCAGGAGGACCATGTGCGACTTAATCGGAGTTTCAACCAAACCCCTATTTACTTCTAGTTTTCGACAATAAATCAACTGAAATGATTAATGTGCGTGTCCAATTTTAGATCATTTAATCAAAAAACAACCTGAACTTCAGCCAAATAATGAAAATGCAGAAATCATAGATTTAAATTGTACTGAAGTGAAACAAAAAATATTACATCGAGCGGCCAATCATTTGCAGCTTTCTAGAATAGTGGTTACCTGTAGATGTTTGGAACGAGGACAGTGCTTTATTTTAAGCAATAGGCCTATTGATTTTTTTTTCAATGCTAGCTCAAGCCAAACTCAGAATGACTGAATCCTTTATCTCGTCTTTGCTTCAACATTACTGAACTTGTCTCATCCATTTAAGAGGGAAACTTCACTTAGTTTAGAGAAAACAAAAGCAATGTGTTACAATAGTGTCTTTGAAAAAAATATTTTAGAATCAGGCAAGTTGAAAAAAGTATTCTCTGTGGTACTAAGAAGGTTTATGTTTTACTGTGTGAGTAAATATACACAATGATACCATATTTAGTCTGTCTCAAACAATGGAAAAATATTGTTATAACAAATTGCCCAAGTTTGTATCTACACTTTGTCACTGCAGTGTTTATTTACAAAGTTTGCATGGAGAGATAAAAGCATACCTGTGTCCATGGTGGCCTGTTTATCAACCCGCCGCAGCTGTTTATAAAATTCACATTCCAAACTTTGAGCTTGTCTCAGTATCCTCTCCACCGGATGGTAATGGGGCTGCTGGACCCTAAATGAATGGGTTACATTTAAAGCTAAAGTAAGTCCTCTATCTCTGAAATGATTCATACAACACAAGCCCGCAGGTGTCCGCACCGCGATGGCAATAATCGAGAAGCCATTATTGCCACACATCCTGGAATACATTGTGATATTTCACTACACTTTGGGCTTTGTTCCAGTCAGTTAATGGTAAACCATTAGGGGAACCAGAGCCTGTCCAAAACCTGTGATTAGATTCTATTTCTGGGCAGCATTTAGTCAATAGGATGACGATGCTGTTGACTGGTGACTGATGCCGAAGAGACTCCCTGTATCGAGCTGTGTTCTCCCCATTGCTCCTGGTCCACATACGGGTCAACAGCACAGAGACGTCTTTCATTGGCAGCCATTAGTGATGCAGTGAGCAAGAGCTGTCTCAATCTGTTTCAGTTAGCCCCCACCAGACAAGGGGAAACCAGTCTATAATGCAGATTGATGGCTGACTGAGAATTTCAATCACAGGGAACATTGGCTAAAAAGCTCCAGTCTTGACTGTAATGCGAAGCTAAAGAGCAGTGGCTTCATTAAGGAGGTAAAGTGCTCCTTAAACAAAGAGTGGCATGTGTCGCACACCTGCAAAACTTTTACAAGCGCTGCTGCTACAGAATTACAATGTTTTGGCAAACCCCACAATGTGAGGTTCAAGAGTGGCTTGGTGTAACTGTGAGGAGTGACCTTGGTTCAAATATACTTTTGCTTATATGTTGGCCATATCCCCCAGGTGAGTTATATTAAGTAATATTTTAACAGATCCGACTGATACAGGTCAAATGGGTCAGGAAAAATGCCTGTAAGTATACTTTATATGCACCATTATTAGTTTCAGTGTAATCCTATTGTTCCCAGCTCATTTGAACCAGTATTGTGTGCAGAGGCATGTCAAAAAATGCAAAATAATACAAAATAATAATACATAAGACGTATATAGCACTTTTTGGACACTCAAAGACACTTTGCAAACAATAAGGAAACACTAGAGGAAGACAGAATCATGGGGGAATGCCAGAATCAACAGGTGAGTTTTTAGTAGTGATTTGAAGTGCTGCATTGAGTCTGAGTTCCTAATGCAAAAAGGAAGTCATTGTCCTATTTATACAGCAGGAGTTTGTACAAGTTTTGTATGATGTGTTTATTATAATTTCTCACAGCATTGATAGCAGTCTTTATAATTCACTACGTTGAACCACTATTGGTTCAGTGTGGTTTTAACTACATGCTACATGTTGGTTATATTTGTCAAATAATGGTCCAAATATAGTGAAGATACTATTTGTGGAGTAGAGCTATAGATTTGACAAGACCGAGAAGTTTACGGTGAGACCTAAACTTTTGTTTACTCTAGTGAAAGAGTCTCCAGGCTGGTGGCAATTTGGCTCAGATTGAGTTTTTAAAATGAAAGCAGACAGGTTTCAGTGTTGTTAGTGGAGACTGGGGAGCATGGGGAAAGGGGATTTCCACAAGTATTAAAGGGCCAAGTAAAGAGACAGGTTTCATTGGTCAGCAATTCAAGTGTTTGACAGCTAAATCTTTCATTAGTACCATGCATCTTTCAAATGGTTTCAGTATGTGGTTTATTTAAATTACAGTTTATATACAGTGCATTAAATAACCAACAGGTACATTTTGTGGATGTAGCATTTGGGGAAAAATGTAATAAAAGAAGAATTATTAGTGTAAATATCTAAATATACATACCTGGAAATGAATGCTTACAAATCTTGTAAAAATTAATAAATAAAATAATGAATCATTTTATATTACTTGATATTCATCTGAATTATGAATACATCACAGCAGCAGAACTAGCTTCTCATATTTTGAATTACCCTGTAGCCCTGTGGCACTCATCTATCAGAATACAGTAAGAACATCCACTCATCAATTCATGCACAGGCACAATTTCATATTCATGTACAAGGTCCTTTGTAGTCCAAACTAAATCCTCAGTTTTGATTCTTTTTTTGTTTTTTTTAATTTAGAGTAAGTATCCTTTAAGTGGAATAAAAGACCAGTGTAAAAGACCTTTGCCTTAGTATTATGCATACCGTATTTAAAGCAACAGAGGGAGGAAGAAGTTCTGTTTTATCTATAAAGAAAATGACAAGTTTTATTTTTCAAGTTTCAAAATCACATGTATGAATCAATATTGCAAAACAGTGGAAACAAAACAATAACATTTCCTGTGAAGAGGAAAAATTCAGTGAGAGAATTTTGAATGTTTACATTTTTTGTTCCAAAGCGACAAACTTAAAGCTGATATGCCATAGCTACATTTGAGTGCATAACACGGCTCCTGGGTGTTTTTTTTTCCATGGACAAGATTGCTGCTTTGCTGGGTGCCATGTATGCTGAATACAAACTGTGCTACACACACTCATGCTTCTAAAGTGGGAACTTCTGAGCAGACACTATGAAACACATACAGGCCAGAGGATCTATTTTAGCCCAATTTGGATTCTTCAATAGCTTTTTAAATTAAAATGCAGAAAATGGGACAGGACAATTTCACAACAGCCCGGATTATTAATGGCTATACACCATTTAGACACAGTCATGCACCAAGTGAAAACATAGTGGTTGTGGTATGTGTCAAGTAAGTTGTTAATTATGGTCTAAACGTGTGTAGGAGTATGGTCTTATTTCACTAAGTCTGAATGGACTTGACTGACAGATAAACCAGTCAGAGAAACACCCAATCCGTGTAAAAAAATAAAAATAAATAAAAATCAATATGGCGCGTTGCACTAAACACAACTGCAGGTGAGAGAAGTTGCAGATTTTATTCTGGATGATGAATGATACATGTTCTCCCCATGTCTGGATGGGTTTCCTCCAGGCACTCCGGATTCCCCCATCAACCCAAAACCCCTATGAACTAACATCAAGGACCATGACGTCACCCAGTGCCCGGCCGGGCTCAGCCCGAAAGGACCATGTGGGTCCACCCTCCTGCGGGCTCACCACCTGCAAACGGGTTCATAGGGGTCAGGTGCACAGAGGACTGCTGCCCCCGTGACCCAGCCGGATAAGAAGTGCAGTGATATTCTTCTACATTTGAGAGTTGTGTTTAACAAATTAACAGTTGTAACAGGCAGGTTTCATGTAAGATTTCTATGTTATTTGATGTAGTAGTACCATGTTCTCTGGATGCGCTGATCTTAAATGACAATGAAATTACAAGTTAAACTTTAAGTGTTTTTCTTTGTACGTATATAGATGAGAATGCTGTACGCATATGCTTATATCAAGTATTTCAGAATTCATGAATGTAGTCACTGTGATTATTGCTGTAAATAAATTTTTTAAAAAGCTGATCACAAAAAAACAGAAATAATTTTCTGTAAGAAGACCGGGCCCCAGATAGTTCATTTAAAATAAAGCTGCTGGCCCGCCATGCTACAGTCACAGCACGCCGCCAGAAATAATTAAACAAATGAAATGAAGATTAAAAAGCATAATAGTAAGGAATTAGTTTGTTTTGGTTGGATGTATTGATAATAACATATAGTGACTCAGTGGGAATGTTGGCTTTACCAGGTCACAGGCAATATAGAAATTGGATTATTCATTGCCTTTTTTCATGGAAAAAAAGAATATAGGATATGACCTTTAACTCAATTTGGACCTACTTTCGGTTCCAGTTCTTTCATAACTGCCCTGAATATTCATACTATAAATAAGGACCAAAGAGTCTTTATATTAGTTAGGAACATTATATCAACCTTGTATTGCTACTGAAAACATAACGGTTGTCTTTAATGCTGTAGCACATTGAAAATGCCACACCAATCTCACCAAAAAGACTGTTTCCTTTCAGGTTGCACTGAATACAAATCCATTCATTTTCTCACCAAAAGCAAATAAATGGATGCTTATTATCTGTATTTTATGCAAGTGTGTCTCCGGATCACTGCATTAGTAACACAAGGTTTAGGAGGTTGCAAAAGTGAAGCTCAATTTAATGATGGACACCTAAATCATCCACTTCAATTAGTGCAAAAGATACCTCTAGGGCACCGTGAGGGAAAATCGCCTTTTCAAATTATGATTTCAATTACATTATTGAGAGATGCACTGAAATGCTATATGGGCGGCTGGGTTAAGTGCTGTGACCCTTGTGAAGTGTTGCAGGCTGTATCCATTTGGTCCAATCCTGTACTAAGCTTCATACGAAATACAAACTGGTCTGGTTATATGGTTCAAATTTTATATAAACAAAGAATTCCTCTAGCTTTTAGTCTCTCTGTACAGTAAATTTTTAAATTTCAGTTATCTTCATGATAGATTTAACTTTATTTAAGAGTTTTGTATATTATTCTTAATCTGTTTTTTTTTAAAGCTTACCTATTTTACAAAGTGGACAAAGGTTCTACCAAACCTAATACTTTAGTTTATACAGGTCATGTACAAATATAGCAACCAAGGGGTCACTGATACAGGCTGGCATTCTATGAAGTCTACTACTTTAGTCATATATTTCTATCATATTTACTACAGATTCCATCAGCAATCATTTTCACTTTGGGCCCAGATACATTTCATCTCATTATTTATGTACTCAATAGAGTGGATATGAATGAGTAAACATCAGTAATTCAAAGCGAGAGATACTGAACATTTTCACATCCTTCTTCAAATAATCTTGTGCTACTTTATCTGTTGCTATATAAGAACGTTTTAGGCTGTTCTCCTGCATGACTTCTGTACACTAAAGGTTGTTTACTCATTACCAGGGTTAGGTATTTTAGGTTTAATTAGTTTGAAAAGTTTGGATTAAATGTTATATCAAGAACTTCTGCAAACCTCCCACAAAACAGGAGCACTGCACAAACAAAATTAAACAAAATCAATAAATTATTTTACTATTTATTTGACAGTTAACTGGGAAATTAAAATTCACAATTGACTCCCAGAACTCCACCAAATTCACTGCATGCCTTCTCTTTTTGCTGTGGTCCACATAAAACATAAAATAATTCAAATAAAAATAATTAGTCCACTATAAAATTTGGTTGAGTAAGACACCGTTGAAGGCCCATTGCCCTAATTAGAAATAATAATTGGTGGAACTAAAATCTTGGTATTTTCCAGATTTATTCTGTGTGCTTTAAGTTGTAAGATAATTGTCCAAACATCCAACATTGTTCAATATTTTATGCAGTAGTCTAATGCCCAGGCCAATGTGGGGATATGTTGGGTTTGACTTACATCTAAATGGCTTTTATAATGTCCATGGCACTCATAAAAATTTGAATTTCCAGGGAGAGTTTTTGGTCAGAGAAAAGACTGCACAGGAGTGTGCAGCACCATGGCAGTAAACATTAATATCTAGGAAGGTTATTAAATTGTTGGATTGCGCTCATGACAATGCCTCGAGTCCCCGGAAAGTTTTTAAAGTTTATTCATAACTCCAACACAAAGTTCATTAATCTCATATAGAGGAAATGCTAGAGTATGGGATTTTTGTATATAAAAAGGTTTGAAACAGATTTTCTTACAGTTATAATTTTACTGTTGTGTACAGTAAAATTATAACTGTAAGGACATTCTGTGGTAATATAACTAAGCTGGCTGGAAGGAAACCATGCATTATGTGGGACAATATCCAAAATTGTTTAATACTGTGGTTACTTACACTGTTGTTTTCCAGTTACACTTTCCGAAGTAGCTGTGCTTAATGTAATTACAATTTTAACTGTATGATTTGCTTCAAATGTTTCACACATTGTTTAACAGATGGGGTGCTCAGGGATGATAACTTTAGGACAGCAACACGTTGGTTGCATGGCTCACCTTCTTGAGAGTCCCTCTTCCTCCATCTTAATTCTCCAAAAGTAGGCACACATGAGAAAAAGTGAAGGTCATCTCTGTTGTTTAGCATCCCAACAGAAACTTGAAGGCACAGATCACCAGCTTCATGTGCTCGCTAGTAGATCCACTAATGAGGTCAGTCCAGTCTCTCTGTCAGACTCTATAGGCCATGGCCAACTTAAAAACACTGAACTTTGTGCAATAACAAGCAAGACAGGAGGTGGGAACTCCCACATAGAGCATCAGTGATTCACAAAGTGGAGTAGTTCATCCCGGCACACTAGACCCTCTTCTTTTCAGGAATGTCATTTTTGAGTCCTGTGAAAGAGTTAGGGAAAGACATCCTTCCAGACATCAATTATTCACCAAAGCTTATATCACAAGCTCATAGATCAAAACAGTAGGCTTGTAAGATACTAGAGGGCATCGTTTTATATTTAGAGCTGGCAGAGAAACACAAACCTAAGAGAGAAAGGTTATGTGTTTGAAATGTGATAGGAACTCACAAGTCTTTATAATTTTCCTGACAGGTACACAATGTGGCAGAGGAACACTGTAGGCTATGTGAGTCTATCTTTGTACTTCTCCATCAGAGGCTGAGGATTTTGCACTACCACAAAAAAGGTTCCTGTGGAAATGAATCTTTAATGAAATTGCTAGCAGGCTATGATTGGTTGTATTAGAGTTAATTTGCATTCCAAATTGCCCAATGTGCAAAAATCACACATTAGATATTTTCTAATGGTACAAGTAAAAAGCACTTTTCCTAGGTTGAAAAGCAATGGTGACGAACAATGGAAATGTTCGTGTTTCAGGAGATTCGAGTAATAGTAGTAGTAGTACAATGAGCAACCTGGAAGTCTATCTGCAATACAGATATTTTTGGAGCCCCATTGCACTGCATGTTTTATCTTGTTTTATCACTACTACATTTTGGCATTGAGATCAAAGGCCACTGAGCTCTGCTTTTTCAGACATAAAGACAAAAGCAGTGAATGAATAAATGTAGTCATTTCTCTGTAGAAATCTGGACAGTTGCATCACTCTGGAAAAAGAGCTCTTTTTCAATGCAATATACAATTTATGTATATAGTAGGCAGCAGTGCAGATGTATTATGAAAACTGTTTGCTTTGTCACCAGCACTAGCACAAGACCCTAAATAAGAAACAGCCATGTTAGAATTGTGCAAAGGGGAGTCTCCAGTAGAATACAAAAGTCCCCAATAAAAATAGCCCTGCTGCCTCTGCATTCCTGATCCAAAGAAGCTGTCACTCTCCACCTTGTGACACAAACAAACTGGAGCCACCTCAGGTACTCGATGCTGATTTGCATTTTGTATCAAGTTCCTTGGTCCAGCGCCAGCACCAGCATAAAAAGCTCCCTCCCCAGATATGGACCTGATTGAAACTGTAAGCAGAGTGGAGCTCTCTGCGTGCTCTCTATATAGAGAGCTCATTAGATGGAGAGACCTGTGTGCATTGTTCCAAGTCTGCAGAGTCAGCGAGGGAGCCACTCATCACTCCACACAATCCAGTCTTCTGCACATCTGGTCTGGCAGCTTCAGGGTGACCCAAGCACAGTGCACATCCTCACATGCAAATGCTGGCACCACACAAACATCAGCTTCACCTGAGGACAGAGAGCACCCAGTGGCCGCCAGCGCTCTGGCCTTGCTTGACCAGGCATGCTTTGTGCCATCAAGAGCTCCAGGAGGGGCACACTGAAATGAAAGAGACATCTTCTTCATTTCTGCTCACACAGACACTGTCCCAGATCAGGCTGATTTACAGTCTGTTATATCCAGCTGATGTGGACACCTCTGGAGCAGACCCTCTGGGACAAGGGTACAGCTTTTGGCAGCACTTCTCTGAGAATTCCAAGGCACTGAGGGCAAGTGTCCTGTCAATCTTCACTTATGAGGGTTTGAATTCACAAGCTCTATTTGCAGTTTTCCATATAGGTCAGTCCTTATTTCCACTGCTATTTCAGCTTCTATAAACCATGCCGGCATCACATCTGCATAGCAGCAGGTCTCACATGCCCTAGCAGCAGACACATCTCATGATGTTTACTATATTTTAGCACCTCACTGCAGGTTACCATTCTCTGGCAGTCTCTGGATGCAGGTAATTGAGGTGAATGGGACTGTAGAAAAACACCATTAAATTGACCTATTCTGCAGTATGGCAGAGGCCATAGCTCTATTGAAACATGTCAGTGTGTATTCTATTGACAGGCACTCTGTATCGGCCTCTGTCACTTTCAGGATACAATGTAGGAAAAAGTTGAAGCATGAAGTGGGAACAATAGAACAAAAAGCCATGTATTGACTTCTTTCCTTTCAGTATAAAAGAAATATGCTTAGAGGAAGTAGAGCTGCTGTATGAAAAGACCCATTTAATCAATGGAGTTATTTGAGCGCCTTTCACATAATGGCACTTACTGAGAGCTTTCGTTTAAGATTAAAGTTAACATTAGCTATTGACAGTTATACATGTTTTCGTCTGCATGTGCTGATTTCTGTGACACAAGCTCTAAAGCCAAGAATCAATCTCAAATTTGTTGATTTGACTGGTCTCTTATTAATCTCCTGCAATTTCTTGAAAAACCGTATTCACTTTTAATGTAATTTAGGTGGGAGCCAAAATATTTAGTTCATTGTGTTCATTTTAGTGCCTCTTTTGTTTTTAGGGTTTATATATGTAGTGAGAGTAATAAGTAATTAATTTTGCATCAGGCCATCTCGTTTGTCAGCATTGCATTTCCATTTTTTTTCTGTTTTATGTCACCGTCTTTAGTTTTGTTCCTGCTAAGCTCCATATGGCATTGTCTTTGTAGATTACTGTAAGCAGGTATGAGGGACTGCTCCAGTAACAGCTTTGGAGAGAGGTATTGGACAGATGTGCCTCCAGGATTAGAGCACCTTCGATCCCAAGGTATTCAATCCAAGACACAATTCCACACATGCATTGTTTTGAGATTCTTATTATCAAGCTCAGTATTAGTTATTCGTCCCTGACAGTGATTTCAGATGAGCTGTAACAACTGTAAATTGTATTCGGTGGCTGTCACAACACCTTGACTCAAATCTGCTAATTGGAATGGCGCTGCTGATTCTTCGTAGCCAAGGAATGGAAAAAGAAGACATGTAAAAGAGTGTGAGACTTGGGCGTCCTAGGCTTGACTGTTGGAGCACGCCATACTGCGTCTCCTCTGAGAGTTACCTCAATAGGAAGAATGCACAGTGGTTCCAAGAGTTATCAGCTGAATTTGTATCTAAGGTGTGAGAAAAAAAAAAAAAAAACTTGTCAGGGCCATCACCCACCTATTCACAAACCATATGTACGTTAGTCGATTAGTCGGTGAGAACTCAAATTGACGTCACTACGATAGCTATTTATGGAAGCCTGAGTGTTGCGTGTTGGTGCTACCGTAATGTTTTTTCTACTGCATGACCTCATTGTCAGCTGTTGTTTCACAGCTTGTTGAGAGAGGATATAACAAGAACCATATCGCAAATTAGATACAAGCGTCTCACTGGGGAAGCCATCAGAGTGCAGTGGTTTCTCAGAACATTTGTGATGTGACAGCATTGGGAAGATCCATGGGCATCAAAGTGGCACATTTTAAAGCAAACTTACAAATAAGAAATTGCAGGGGAGAAATGTGAACAAAAAGTTCACAGATCACAAAGGTCCTAATTATAAAACCAACCAATATAACCAACTTTAGTAAACACAAAATATAACAACTAGCATATTTTAATATTCTCTTATATAATCATAATTGAAAGTCTTATATTATGCAAAATTGATTCTTGTGAGCTTTAAGCCATGTTAGAATGTTTTACCTCATCAAAAGCATACATGGAGTTGTATTTTGTTTAATTCACACAAGCCTTTATTATTTGTCTGTCTACATCTCCAAAGCTCACAATGCTCTGTTCCACATTGCAATGTCATGTAGTGGTAGTTTTACTTTTACCTTTAATTCAGTAGAGATTAGCAATTCCAGGTCTTAAATTATCCAAATTATTCTTGTGAAGGTGTCTGATGTCTAAAAAACACAGTGGAGCACTTCCTGTATTACCACATGACATCACAAGCTGGAACAAGCTGGTCTTTTCTTGAGAAAATGTGCTAATTTAAAAACTAAATATGCAGGATTTGTGTGCTAAATATGTATGAAAGGAACAAAACACAACTCCAAGTGTGTTTTTGATGAGGAAACAAGATTATAACATGGTCCACAAATTTTACTATTGCCCCCTGTTGTGCATGGAAACCTGTGCCCCCAGACAAGCAAACAAAAGTTGCTAAACAATTCATAAACTTATTAGAACTATTAGAGCATAAAACTAACTGAGTGTATCTGGTCCATCTGCTCACTTAGGGCATCCCAGTTCCCCAGTAAAATGCTTCAGTGCATCGCACCTAACTTAAAGATAGAGATAGAAAGAAATCACACTAAAACAATGCAATTCTGACAGGATATGAATCAGTGAAGGTATATTGTGTAGAACTATAAATAAAAAAATGCCTAAAAATGTTAGATTAAATGTGTAATGGAGCATTATGTAACATTGCTAATAATTTGCTCTTCCACTTGCCTCTTGTGGTTGTTTTTGTTCACACTGGTTATGTTATGCAGTAAACAAACTGCAGCATAAAATAATTTAGTTTATCCATTTTGGCTTCTTGTAGAGTGTGTTGGCACATTTTAATTTGTCAGATTCCATTTCAATCTTTGGCAGTCAAAGAAACAAACACGTGTTGTTATAGTTAACACTGATGTAAAAAAAAAAAAAAAAAAAAAGGAGTTTTGTGAGTTTTGATGTCTGTGGGATCATCTGGAGTGGGAGTTTTTGTCCATCTATCTCAAGATTTCTGTTTGGAGATCGAAGTCCAGTGGAAAGTTATCACTGGAATTACATATAAGTGTTTCTAATTTTGTTGATTAAGATGTGTGTAATTATGAAATTAAATAATTATAGGCAAGAGTTCAAACTTTTATGAGAATGATCTCGTATTTTGATGCTTGACATAGGGAGCCTTCTCTGTGGCATGATTTATAAATAAAAGATGACATACACATGCGTGTGTTTAAGCAAGGAAAAGAGGCACTGTCTGACTTGTTCTTACAATCACTTCAAACATCCCTTTTGTGAAAACAGAAAACACAAAACTAAACTTGTTGCTTTCAAAAATGTTAAGACCACTGAGTAATCAAGGCATGTCCTGACATCAAGAGATCTATCAAAAGTGAAGTTTCTTAAGGTTCTGATCTCATTATTTTTGCCAATTAGAGCCTTAATGATGGTTTAATAGCTGTGTGGCGCACTGAAATGGATTCAGTTGTTTGTGAGATTCAAGACCTGTGATGGTGTTGATAACGTCATTTAAATATGGCTAAGTCATTAATTGTGGTCATATAACTCAGTCGCAGCTGTCCCTTTGTACAGCAATATGATGGACAATAGAAAGACCTGTGGCAATAAGGTTTGTATAAAACAGGATTAAGTTGATTACTTTTCTATTGTGTGAATCTTCCAGGGTTAGAATGTAAATGTTTTACTTTTAAATACAAGCAAACTATGAACTTTCTGCTTCTCTTTACAATTACAGCAACTCCACTTGGCACATGTGTGATTAAGATTGCTCTGTTTAATTAAAACAGCATATGGCTTTCTCATCTTGCACCCTCAGCATCATATTGTATGTGGGTCTTTCCAGTTGGCTTAATAGGCAGACAAGCTGGATGCAATAAGTTGTAAATTATTTAATATAGTAACCTCATTTTAAATAAGATGTTATTTGAATTTCCATTATCCCTTAGGAAGGAAGTTGGTGGGCTTCTCCTAACTCAGTAAAAGTGTATAATAAAAGCAGTACTTTTTTGACAAAATCATCTTCATTCAATTGTAGATTATAAACATATTTAATTGTTAACAAACTCATAACAAAGAGTCACTACATGATGCTTTGGTATGAGAGCTGATTGGCTGTGCGTTAATGGTCCCACTGGCTTCACTTTACCATCAGAAAAAAGCCCTTCTAAAGTGCATGTGCCTAAAAATAATCAAGCAGTTTAATACTAGGGATGTTCCGAATGGCATTACAAGAACCAGGAACAATTTAGACTTTAAATGCTTTTTTATGCCTGCTCCGTCCTTTCACAGTTTGACAATCAGACACCCATGCTAATATACATCTTCATCCATCCATCCATCTTCTCCCACTTAATCCGGCTGGGTCGCGGGGGCAGCTTGCTGCCCAATACTCATAGCACCTGACCCCCCCTATGAACCCCTCTGCAGGTGGTGAGCCCACAGGAGGGTGAACAACATGGTCCTTGATGTTAGTTCATAGGGGTGCGGGCATGTTTTAGGTTGATGGGGGAAACCGGAGTACCCGGAGGAAACCCATCCAGACACGGGGAGGAACATGCAAACTCCACACAGAAAGGCCCGGGTGACCCGGGGATCGAACCCGCAACCTTCTTGCTGTGAGGCCTGAGTGTTGCCACTCAGCCACCGTGCCGCCATATATACATCTTCAGATAATATATATCTTCACTCTATATTTCCTACTTAGAATTTGATCACCCTATATTCAATAATTCATGTCTGATTATTATCAAATCTTTTTAATATCATTTTAAAAGTTACTAAATACATATTCTGCAATCCTATTTCCTGGGCAAAGATTTTGTGACCTGCTATAATGCAAGTCCTCTTAGGACTAGGCCTCGGAAGTCCTCTCCTTTGACCTTTGCTTGACAGTGTGGGGTGTTAGAGCTCCAGTTGGGACCCCACTGTGTATGTGTCATTTTAAGTCAGTGTGTGGAGATAGGAGCTGACTAGACTCATTAAAAATAAATGCACCAAAGGATAAAAAAATCAATGCTTACAACAATGGAATATATTTAGTGCGACCCAACAGTGATATCCTGGGCATTTCAGTCAGTCTCCATAGCATGAACTCATTAAAATGATTGAAGCGGGTCTTCAAAGAGCTACAGTTCAAACCCTGGGACAGCAGGCTACCATGAATCAGAGCTGAGGCCACAACCTTAATTCTTTGATATAACCATACTTTTCTGTGATAATGACAATGAAAAGCACCAGGTTCTACACCCAACCCTTGGCAATATTTCAAATCCCCAACAGAGCTTTTAGAATTTAGATTGCTTACATTTATTACTATGAATTACATGAAAGAGATCAGCTCAGGTTAGACCCACTTTAGCAAGACCTCTTAAGCTAAAATTAAGGAGGACACCATAGCAGAGAGACAAATAAAGGGTATAGAGGGCTTGTTTTTCAAGTGTCTCTTCAGGGATGGCTTTGTTAAACAAGACAAACACAGCTGTTATATGAAACTATTTTGTTCTTATCGTGCGGTCTAAGATCACCAAACTACTTCTTTAGGTTGTGGACTTTGAGTCAGATACCTAACACTTGATGCTCACAAATGTAGTGAAAAGCCTCAACAGTATTAAGAACAGGAAATTCAAATATTGTTTAGGAAAAGTCTCAAATGACTTGCCCATCCTCTGCTGGAGTGTGGCTTTATTGCAGCAAACACATTTTGTTTACACACACTCTTTCTTTCTGCGGCCTAGATACATCCTTAAATTAGAGCTGAATGGAAACCAATAGATATGTGTATACTCATTCAAACCTGGAAAGTGGAAGTGAATATAGTTTTGACAGAATTGTATTTTAAGTTATGAAAATGGTTCTGTAAAAAGTTTGCATCCTGCTGTTGTTTTCTAACTCTCTATGTTTCAAACAGTGATGAATACAAATAACCTGATAATGTCCCAGAAGGCAGACAGATTGTCTGTATAGGACGACTGAGCATTGTCTCATAATACAACATCTTCTTTTACTGAGATGCTGCAGATCTATTATCTGACTGCTTTTCTCTTTTATGAAACATACCATTATTCCATTGCTATAACGTCCCATCCACCCATTTATCCTGTGTTTAACAGTTGTTTGGCTCCATTATGGACTACTTAAGTTCATCAACACCCACTTCACATAATCAAAAGCCTTCACATATTGATATTGGATAGTCTCACACTTGGTTTAACAATGTTTTCAATGCTAAGTTAAATCATTGGGGCTTTTCTCTCATTTCCTCTTGAGTGGTGTTGCTGAGATGAACAGTAAGTGGGAACTGTCAGCTGTGGTCAGATAAGAGACGTGTATTTTGAACCCAGGAGACTGTGTTTGTGTTTTCTGCATTGGATTTTGAAACATCTATATGACTCCTTTTTTGCTTACATTTTTAAAAACAATAGCATAAAGCATTACACCTGACTTTAGGCACCTGACAGAATTATGATTGTTAACTACATTTTTCACGCATGGACAATGAGATCGCCCCCAGTCAAGTTTAAACTGCAATGCACCATGAATTGTTTTAGTGACAATTTTCATTTCATTAACTGGTAATGAAAACAAATGCATGCAACTAAAATAACACAAGCCCTGCTACTGAGGCGGCACAAAAATGAAAGTTGGGTCTGTACAAGGCAGTTTATATAAGCAAAGAGTACAAAAAGTGTAATCTATGGATTCGAGTCTAATAATTTGTTTTGGCTACACTCTTTGGTAAACAAATGTGACTAAAACAAGAAAATAGCAATGTTTACAGTTAAATTGTGCTTTATGGTGTGGAGGAAAATTAGAAGAATTAGCATTGCTAACTGCTTGAAAACCACAGAAAGATACCAAAAGTAACCCTATGAGCTTTAGCATCACTTAACACATTCACTAGGACAAGCACTTTCATCCACTCAAAAGAAGATGATCCATTATGAATTATTACACATTTTTTGTATTTATTATACTTTTTCAGTGAATGGTAAAAAATATCCAAATAATAGACTTTGGTTTTGTCACCATTATTTGCCCTTGATGCCAAGCCAAGCACAGTGTAGCCATATTTCACTCGTAAGTATCTGTCTGATGAAGAAACAAAACGCAACATTAAATGAGGTTTTGCAAAGCCATCTGTGCCCCCTTCACTTAACGCTGAGCCGAGTGTTTGTGCTCCAATGACATTATGTCTTCCTACATAGAGAAAAGTCTCTAGTATTTAATGATAATCACGTCAAGCACTAGCAAGGGACCAGGACATGCGCTTCCAAAAGGACACGTGTGCCAGAGGGTCACTCATAAAACTCAGGTGGTGGTTAACCCTTCAACAATGCACAGAGATCTGTCTGTAATTGCTGCTTGCTACTTAATATCTTATGAGATGTTGCAAATAAGAATCTATGTTTCAGGTTTTTTTAAACCTAATTGAAAAATGTAAGTTATTTTTGAATCATTTTAGTTGAAAATGTAGTATGAAAAAAGAAAGGTACATAAGCATGTTCATATTTTATTCTCTGTTATGCCAAACACTTTTTACAATTACTTGCTAACATAACTTAGTGAATTTCAAAGTGTCTCAGATTTCAAAAGACTGATAATGTTTCAGTCATTAAAAGTCCGCACTCCCTTGTTTTGAATGAGAAGACAAGTGGAAATATTATAATTATTTCTTAGAAATTTATGTGAGAGACAATTTTTTGGCCTGGAAAAGTTTTTTAGCTCGTTAAATATTCATCTCATATCACCTACAATAGGACTGTGTTTGTTTGTTAGACTTTTAAATCTGAACTGATTTACATAGAATTAGCTGGATGGAGGCAAGGAGCCAAAGGACAATTGATTGCATTTTGGTAATGCTCCAAAACTAGGATTTCCAACATTAGCCAGTTATTGTTTCTAATCTTTATCCATCTAAAGCAAAGGCTGGACCCAAAGCCCAAGGTTCTGTTTGCAGAGTTGTAGACTTAATTTAACATCGAAATGATAGGAGTGATGCTGGGGCGCATTTTTGTTGGCAGGCTATTTTTTGGCACTCTCTGAAGTCCTTTCTTGGTTTGAAACTTCAAAAAAATCTAATAGTTCTCTGCCTCTAGCCTGGGTTTAAGCCAGGTTTAAGAAATAGCAGGACAAGAATATGGTGATCACAGTAGGGGGATATGCTTTTAATGCCTTTTTATTTTAATAAGCTTTACTTTCCCTTGCCCACAGGAGCACTTCGTAGAGTCTGCAGAAGTTGTAATTGCCTTACCAGATTGCAAACCCAGGATGATACGATTTTTTAAATATGTCTAAGCTTCTTCTTCCTGGGATAATTAAAGCTTTCAAATCACCATAGGAGATACTGCAGCCCATCAACCTAGTTACAATCTGTGGCACTGTGTGTGTGTGTGTGGGGAAGGGGGAGGTGATAGATGGAGGTAAGTTCCTTTGTTTTTGACCTTGTATTGTGGGGTCCATTTTTAAATAAAGAGAAGAGGGCCATCCCTGTTGTGCAGTGGCGATCAAACTGAAGAGCTTTTTTGGCTTTTTAGGGGGTTCAAAGGAAGCTGTAGTCACCGTTAGTGCCACATGTCCTTACAAATGAATCCGATCAAACTGAACTGCTAAGGCTTTACCATTGTGCAATAATTGGCACTACATAGCTGCCATTTGCTTCAATTTAAGATTGCCTTCCACTAATCAAATATTGATATCACAATGCCATCTGGAGTCACATTACACAAAATGGACAGCTAATGAATCCAAGCTTCTATGACAGGGACATGGAGCAACTTAAGGTGATAAATGAAGGACGAGTCATAGAAAATAGAATAATAACGTGGTTTGAATAACGAGTAGACCAATAACTTGTAAACTCTGAAATAAGGGTATAAAGTGATATTTCTGCCATTAACATAATTTGTCTGATATAAACAGTAATATATTTAAAAACATGTCTTAACACATTGACATGATACAGTTTTCATATTGGAATACTCAAAAATTAATGATTTCTTTCCATCAATATGGCCCACTCCTAGCAAGTAATCTGGTATAGCTTATAATAATATCAAAGAACTAGAAAAAAAAAATCTATAATTAAGAGCGTAGTGCATCTCGGTTGGTTTAAGGATAGACCACAACAATTAATTGCTTTGCGGGTAAGACAGCCTCTCCAAGTGCTTGGAAATACACTCTGACAGTATATGTCCTCTATCCAGCTTAGAGTGAAACCCCATTTGGGCTTTGTTTTTTACATCACAAACACAGCCTTCTGTCTCTCCACTGTGATCAGGGCATGGGCCATGTTTCTGTTAGAAGGTGCTAGCTGAAGAGAACAGTCCAGCCACTAATGATTTCATCCTATCTGTGCTCGGCGACAAGGGACTAAATGACCAAAGCAAATGTTCCGGCAAGCCTTTGAATGACAAGAGCACACCACTACAACAGCACACTGCAAAGACACCTGAATACAAAGACCATAGACCTTGTAACCCGCGGGATAAGCTTTGATTTATTTACAACTGCTGGGCACAGTGCTAAGTAACAAGAACAGAGTCAAACACTGAAGTAATGCTTGTTTCATTGCCTCAGAAGCAGCACAAGCAAGAGTGAGCCAGTTTCCCTAACAAGTGGCACCTAATTTGTCCTTTGGCCTTGCTTTAGAGATGTTATCAGCGAAAAAATATTGCATAGCTGTTTCTAGATAAAGATGATACAGAAAGGTGCATTAGATAGGCTATATACTTCCAAGCACTCTTCAACTTTGATGTGCTCTGACGCGCCGCCATTACAAATCATCCACGTTCGATTTGTGCATCTGACACCTCTTACCTTGACATTGTGTAAAAAAAAAAATCCATCAAGTCCAACAGGTAAAAATCTTGCTTGCAGACTGTATGACATTATGAAACCAGCATAACAGCCTACTTTGGAATTTAGTTGGAGATGGTCCAAAGACATACATTTGACTGACACTTCTTTGCTGCATTTGGAGAAAAAAATATTCTGACAGCTTATGTAACATTTTATGTGTGATATTTTTTCCAACTGTTACACCAACACACCTGACATGTATCTTGACATATGACACATTATTTTTATAGAGGCACGTCACACCAAGAGATTCTATGCTAACTTAACAGCTTATTACATAGTTAGTGTGGATGGATGGTGGGGATGTTGAGATGGGATTTAATTACAGCTACTCAATTCAGGATCCGAACACATTTTCTAAAAGACAAAAATAAAAATACACTTATAATTTAGTAAGAGCGCTATAATTGTTTTCCCACTGTCCCCTGTATGTTGCTCACTGACATGTTATTATGGCCTGGTCTGAATCACCAGATCTCCAGCTGACTGCTACCAGCCATACTGTGACATGCTGTGCCTCTTCAGCCTTGAGCTCCTTATTTTCCTCATTTCCTGATCGCTAGCTGAGCCCTGCCTAAAAACAGAATATACAACATAACACACATGCTTGTGATAAGAGGTGACATGTTTCACAGTCATTACCTATAACATACAGCACTCACTAGATGGCAGTGTAGTGCAGGCTTTTTGTTTGATGATCTTGAATATTTGACCATAAGTTTTCTAAACCTCTCCAGCCCTTGGTAAACCCCTCCCGGTTCTCATTCTGTGTGGCAAAGACTGAAAATAAATCAATAAGTGAGAGTTATAGCGGTTTAGGGAATACGTCTAGAGACACTCATGGGTTGCATGTTTACTCAGCTAACTGCTAGAGGAGCAGTTTGACCTCTGACCTGACAGCGTGTGCTTTTTGACCATGGATGGTCCACTGGGGTGTGGTTCAACAATTGTGGAAGGATCAGGAAATGAATGTTTTATCAGCCTTTCAGCCCAAAGACAACAAAACATACTGGGTGGGAAACTAAATGTCTAAATTTAACCTGTAAGCCAATGCCAACTCAAATAACGTAAGAATTTCCTTGTAGTTTTTTCAGATAGATTTTCCACCCCATAGTTGATGCCATTTTCACTAACAGTATAATGTCTGCTTATGGAGATGATAACATTAGGCAATTGTATTAGGGAAAATCAAAACGAGCACACATTAAGACTGGGAGTGTGAATAAATGGCTATTTGTGCTTTTGAGCCAACTTATTTGCTTATCGTTTCCATTGCACGCTCCTGTAACTCAATTTACCTTGAGATCATTGTTTCAGAATGTTCCCCGTCTGGCAGTACAACCTTTGTAGTCACTATAGTCAGTCATTACCTTCATGCTCCTGATTTCTTCACTTTCGCAGTGCATTTCTGCTGCTAACGGTCTATGCAGAGAAAAGGAAGAGCACAGGATCCCACTCGTGCTATCTGAGAGAATATGTGGGAGGAGGTGATAGCGGGCAAACATTCGCTGTTAGCTAAGTCCTTTTCAACAGGGAATATTTAGACCATGAACATGCTGTATATAGAGGGAAAATCTAGCTAACAAAAATATAGACTTGGTTGAGATAGGCTGATTTGTCTTAGAAACAACTGAGATAAAAACATGAGGCCTTTTTATATTTAGATACTGGGGGTGGATTTTTTTGCCCTCCCATTTTTTCCTTTTCGGTCCTCTCCATTCCCATCTGCTGTAGAGCGTGGTCTGCTCAGAACCTCCTCTGACAAGTCCCCTAGCTTTCTATTTGAGAATAGGCAGCCACTGTCACAGAAAAGCTCAGGGAGTTTTAGGAGATCATTCGGGGAAAGCGCCGGTTGGCTCTCTTCTGGGAAAAAAACAGATGACCCTTTTCAAAGTGATAATGTAAACAGCCATCTGAAGAACTGCAGGATTTTGTGGGAGTTTGAGGCAAAACGTGAAGAATTCCTCCTCGGCAACCAGCAGGAAAGGCGCAGACATCCCAGCAACAATGTAAGTTTGATTATTTTTCACCTTTTTATCTATTCATGCAGAAATATACAACAATAAGCATGAAAGGAATTGCATGTTTTGCCTTTTAAAGTATTGTAACATGCCATTTTTTAGATTAGTAGATACGAGGCCTGACACAAACAGTTTCTGGACTGTTGACAGATCATGTTTCAACTGTTGCTACTTCTCTGTTATTTACAACACTTTGCAGAGATCAGAGCATAAAGTTTACTCACATCATGTTAGATCTTTATTGCTTAACTGGCCTGTCTGCAGCTGCATCATCAGTCACAGCAGCGCTGCCCCAAACAGCTGCTTTCACTTAAAGTCACGACTCCAGAAACATTACTCCGAACAAGCATTTGTTGATTTAAGATGTGGGCTTGGGCAGCGCTGAATTTCATAATAGTATGGGGTCGTTGATGTGAATTACAGGCACTCATAAAACTAAAAAAAGGCAGGTCATGACCCACACACGCTCCCCTGGTGAAAATGTATGTTAGCAGTTAGTTTACAATTAGCAGTGTTTATATTTTATGGATGTCGCGTTTGGTTAAACTCTGCCACCACACTGCAAAATTTGGGGTTTTGCCAAATTTTATCACAAAGTTTCTGTAGGTACAATGCTAAGAATTTGAATGTCTTAATCCAAAGCATTACCACACAAAAATTAACATCTTAATCTCTAAACATCCCGTAACAACCACAGGGGAGACAACACAAACAAGTGAGGTCGGTCTCATTCCACACCACCAAGTGTTGTGTGTGTGATTATGATCAGGAGTGAACTGACGCACTTCTACGACCAAATGCTCTGAAGGCACTTGTCCAACTGTAACAATGTAAATTGTTTCAGGTTCAGAGTGGTCTGGGTTGTTGCCACCCATCTAGCAGTGGGAGTGAAGCAGGTCCATTTTTAGCTGCAAAGTCACGATTCACACAAAGGTTTTCAAGAACAATAGGATTTGTGTGTAAAATAAATGTGTAATAATATTTGTAAGCTGTTTTACACTTTGATTTAGCTGTAATGCCTTGCTGTTTTTTTTGCATATAATACTGCACTGACAATGCTAAACGTATTATAGTGTCCATTTCACTGGGTTTATTTCATGTGGCTGAAGCACTGGTCTGTTAGTGTTTAATGCTTTTCTAGAGTCGAGCGATTTCAATCATAGGGCAGTCTTGAGTTGATTGTTTTGGCTTATGAAGAATCAGCTATAGCTTTGTAGAATGATTACAAGGAAAGCAGTCTTCAAATGGTGCTGTGACCTAAAGGTATTTGCTAACATTATCCTCACTGAATAAGCATGTGGTGGAGGGCTGTTGATTCTCTGCTGGCCAAGAATGTGCTGATAAGAGTGGTGTTAAAAAAGACAGCATAATACATTAGTTTCCATGGTTACCGGGCTTGTAACAATCAGAAAGACGGTGCCATATTTGTAATTGGCATTGATTTGGGGTTCAACGAATGTACTGCACTTTGTTACAACACGAGGGCAGTTGCAGGCTACTGAGGAAGTGCAAATGGTGTTAATATTACAACACTAAAATGGCAGAAATCACAAATACACTTATAACAATAGTAATTTAAGGGGTATTTGGCTGAATATGTTATATTATTGTACCTATGACATATGTTTTTAGCTATTTGAATTAGTATAAGACCTACTAAACCCACACACACTCTCATTTCAATATTCTGCCAGTAAAACTTTAGAAGATTTTTTTCTTTAAAAAGACTTCAATATAGTTGTGAATTTTCTACTGTGTCCTTAGCTGCCACGAAAAAGTTTGGTGTTCATAATCCAAGTTTCATGACAAATTTGAATCTAATCAGAATCTGCTTTGTGTCAATGCTGTTTTGAAAATAAGAAATTGGACAGCAGGTTCATTGCAGGGGTAAGATTGAAGTAGTGGGGATTTTGACTTGAGTCATATTCAATACAAGACCAGATAGTTTCAAGCTTGAGAAATGCAATTTTGGGGTTCATTTTAAGATTATGCAGGCTTATGCATTGATTTTACTGTGTGCACTGTTGGTGTATAATGATATGCTTGTGTGTATTCTAATACATTTATTTTGACTGATTTATGTGGACAGTATTTGTGTGAAAATTGCTGCCAGTGGAGCTGCAGGGTTCTATGACAAGGCACAAGTCTGCCTTTATCTGCAGACATCGATATCCTCCACAGTAATCGGTATGAAGGAGACGCCGACTAATAACCTCAGACATTTGGTCAATGGTTTCAGGATAGGTTGCTCTCGTTGAAAAGTTCAAATAGTCAGCAGGAATGTGAGAGCTATCAGGAGGAGGGCCATGATGCGTCAGTGTGTGTATGCAGACATTTAAGCTTGCAGTTTCAGTGGGAGAGCAGCCAGAAACAGGGAGGCACGGTTTCAGGGGTCACTCTGCTCCACAGCGAAATTCTTCTGCTTTTCATTATATCCACCCATATGTCCACCAATGTGCTCCGCCTCCCAGACTCCACACTACTTCCTGGAATTGTCATGTCAGTCATGGATAGAGACCATCCCATGCTCTACAAATCTTACTTTACTAAACTGAGATTTCTGTTTGTGATTAAACAGGCAATAACTCGCACTTATGAATATTTACTGAAGGGGCTGAGAGAAGAGCGCAGTGACTGTGGGAATATTAGCTTAGCTTGAGCTGGGAGAGTAGCAAAATGAGACCTTACTTAATTACTAGGTTGATAGATAAGGACACTTTAAATATTTTACATAAAAAGTAATCATGCATCAATATAATGGCCCAATAACTGTATTCATAGATATTCATGTGATTGAGTAACAGTGATACGACTAAATGCACTGATACAGCCCTCCAAGATTATGCTTCTTGTATCTGTATCCTGTCCCTACAAGAAAACAAGATAGAGGCTTGCTGCTGCTGTATTCTAAAAGAGCAGGACTAACTTTTTTTGTTTTTTCATTTAAATTTAAATCCCTTTTCAACTAAATCTCTTTGTTCTCAATCAATAGAATCAATATTCATCATAATATAGATATCTATACATTTCTATATCGGTGCATCCTTAGTTAAAAGTAAATATATGTACGGTAATCTAAATTTCATGTAATATGTACTTTGCTTCTTGCGTGATTTCTACACTTAGCCATACGATGGCTTGCTTAGTGAAAGAGTTGGAAGACCAATATAGACAAACTGAAAAAGCGATAGTGATATTGTTATTAGTAGTACTGTAGTGTCAGTACATGAAGCCCAGTGAATCAGCCACTCCTACTTTGTGTTCCAATGCAGTCAAGGACCCTGCTCATAGCATATTTTCTACAACAAGACAGCATTATCTCACTCCTGTATGCTCCTGTATGTTTTTTTTACTAGTAAACCATGTTTGTTTTGGAACAAACTGATCATGCTTTTGTCTGATATCTGTAGGTCATTAACACCCATTAGACTTTAGGAATGTAATATAGGATCCTGGACAAAACATCTTTATATAGAATAGAAAAAGTATGCAGTCAGTTTTGGCTGGTCAGGCTAACACACTGTGAATATTAAACCCATGTGTGCAACTATACCTGCAGTTGTCTGTTGTGTGGTGCCATTTTGGTGAGTCAGACTGAGGGAGATCAGCATTTGCAAGACCTGACAAAATAATATAAAATACACATTATACATAAATAGTCACAGTATGCTATGTAATAGGCCTATTCTCAACGTTGTCATTTCTACTAAAATCTCTTAAGTTCACTAAACAGGATAAGTAACATCATTCTAATAACACAGTAAATACTAAACTGCCATTAAGTTAAAGATATACTGAAGTGAAGTTTGTATTACAACACCCCTGCAATGGTAATCAATAGCAATTATGGTATGACTAGTTTTTATATTGCCAATTTCCCAAGTTTCATTTATGGAAGCATTACAGTTTGGTTTATGACCCCCTCTTTGCCAATCCAGGCTGAATGTATTACATCAACCATCCGTAAGCAGGCCATAAATCATTTAACGAAGGTCAGCTATACTTTAAACAGTGTCCTTCAGTGGAGAAGAAATCAACATTCAAAGGTTGACTTCCAAATACCTGCAGGCATCTGGTCCATACAGGAAGATGCAGTCGATCCATTTCCTCAGAAGATTTAGGCTCTTTAATATATGCAGTCACGCCGTTATTACCAATGTAATGTTTTATGCAGTAGTTTGTTGGGAGGGTGACCTGAAAAAGATGTATACGAAAACTTGAAGAACAAACAGAAAAATGCAATAAAACTTTTTCTTCAGGGTGTACGGCTGAATTGGAATGAATTTTTAAAACCTTGACATCAACTGTGACATTGTGCTTGACAGTTAAGCTTGTATTGCACTTAACATAGATTTGAGTCACATGGCACATCGCCTACAAAAGTATCATTATGGTCTGACTAAAACAGTAGATCTAAGGGTGAAATGGAATACAGTCTTCTAAAGGGGCATCTGTGTTACATTTCTTTCTCTGAGCAAACATCCGCTATTTTAAAAAACTTTGAGCGCAGACTTCTTGAGGGGCACATATGAGCGGACTTTGAAGTACACTGTTTTGCTATTGCTGGGGCCTGGGTGATACAGCTTTGATGAAGTGCACTACTTAGGGGCTGTGGGAACAAGCAAGGCTGGTTATTTATGAAATAAGGTGTCAGGAGTTAATGAATCACACAGAGCAACACTGAGGGGAAGAATGAAGATTTGATTCCGTACTTGTGAAGGATTTATAACTAGGGATGGGCATTCTATTAAATTGTCTTAATCGATAGTCGGGAAAATTAATGATCGATTTGCAATTAATCATTAACATTTTATATTAAAATTATGATCACAATGATTACTATTACTAATCTGCATAAATAAACTCAACTTTACAACATATAAACCATAACCACTATAGAGCCAAATCAGTGTGAGATTAGAATGTGTTTAATGCAGCTTTGTGCACATTTGTTTATGTCTTACAGAAACTAAACTTAAAACCGCATGACTCATTTGCATAAACAGAAAGCAAAAAAAAGCAGCTCTTTCCTTGTGTGCTGATGTGGTCAGCTTCGGTTGGACTAAAGAACTTGACACAGTGGAATATGAGTGTTCTTTCTGTGACAGAGGATGTGATGAGGCTGGTGAGTCTGTCCTGTGTGTATGTTGTGTTGGAGATACTGCGTATACATGCGAAACCGGGATAAAACCGGGGGGGGAAAAAGATCATACCTGGGATACTGATGTGCAGGTAAACGCACTCTGAGGGATATAGTGATCTCCAAGGAGCCAGAGCCGAGACGTGGGACTGTGGGGCCACATCTCCAGTGTTTGCGCTGGCGCTGGGAGACGCAGCCTCGACTCCTTATGCTACATTACACACAGCAACCCACATTCGGTTTGTCGATTAAAATGAACGTGATCGAGGAAATTCTTAATGATCAATTATCGACTAATCGTGCCCATCCCTATTTATAACTGGGTCCACATAGGCATGGCCATAGCCTGCATAGCCTACTAAAAACCATAGATATCAAAGATTTTTAGTAGCTCCAACCTATACTATTATTAGGCCTAGTATGATTGTAAGGACAAAAGGCGGATGGACCAGTAATTACAGAAATATTAATCACAAACCAAGTCAAAGTATTTGTGTTTTAGCAGGCAAATTATATTGTATTTAATTCAGACTTATTGTTATATTGTATTTAATTCAGACTCCACCATAGACCCTCTACATACATTTCAAAACTACTGACTCTTTAGAATGTTTTTAAATTGCTTTAAGCAAACTACTCCTGACCCTAGGGCCTAGGATGAAGAAAATCATGTTAAAATCTGGAAAAAATCTGGACTAGGGTCAGGTCAGGAAGGCCAGTATAGGACCTGTACCAATTAAACGTAAAGGTCCTATATTGCACCAAATTGACTCTTGTGAGCTTTTAGCCATGCTACAATGTTGTTGCCTCATAAAAACATACCTGGAGTGGTGCTTTGTTTCATTCGTAATCCTTTATTAGTCTGTCTGTATCTCCAAAGCTCAAAATGCTCTGTTCTATCTTGTCATGCCATGGAGTAGCCTAGATCCATGGATAAGATTTTATTATAGTTCTATGAGGTGTATAAACATAGATGAGCACTTCCTGTATTACCACATGACATCACAAGGTGGAACAGGGTGTTTTCTGTTTGAGAGAACTATGCAGGATTTGATTGTTAAACATGTGTGAATGAAATAAAACATAACTCTAGACAGCCTAAGTTTTGATGAGGAAACAACATCATAACATAGATCAGCAAATAAGGTAATATGGGCCCTTTAAAATAATATGGCTGAGGCTAAACTAGCCTAGGTGTAGGGTGTAGCATTTAAGGAGGTGCAGAGGCTACACCAGGATAATAACGATGCCTAAAGGAAATTCAAACTTGGAATGAACTAAACCCAAACTAAAATGTTTACCAGGAATCGTATAAAACCGCTAACACTGACGTTTCCGACTCATAACTAGCTTGCGTGAGGTTAGCGAGAAGAGCGCCCGTAGCTAAGGGCAGCGAGGAGTGGGCCATTCCCTTTGTCCCGCTGTATGCATGAGCCCCCGGTGGGTGGATAAGTGAAGTCACATGGGCCACTTTTCCTTTTTCCCACACAAACACACCCACATCCTCCGCTCTTTCCTCCACCATGCTGCTGCAGCCACTCTCCACTCCTCTCCAAGTCCGCGCTTTAGCCGCAACGGGCAGACTGGTGCGGGTACTGTAGTCTCTGCACACGCCGAGCAAACTCTTTTAACAATGTGACTGGGGAAAAAGAAGGCAAGTATCAGTTTGGTTTTGTTTTTTTCCTGCTTTTTGGAAGTTTTTGACCGAAATAGTCGAGGTTGCATCGTTTGGAGGGACTTCCACCGAGAAAGAAGTGCCTTTGGAGGTAAATTAAAAGTTGCAGTGTTACTTTATTTTTGGCGTTTTTAGTGATGCCTGAAATCTCGCGAAGTTTGTATCAAGTCGCAGGCTTATTTTAACATTTTATTGTTCTGTATTTTTATTGTTTTGTCTCTTAATATTTCTCTTTATCAGATAACTTGAGGATTTGTTCTATTGTTTTGCGAAGTTTGTATCAAGTCGCAGGCTTATTTTAACATTTTTATTGTTCTGTATTTTTATTGTTTTGTCTCTTAATATTTTTTTTTATCAGATAACTTGAGGATTTGTTCTATTGTTTTTTTTTTTTTTTAGTAGTCTTAAAATCTAGGCCTACTTAGTTTCCCCCTGCACCCCCACTTCCTTCCAGGTAGACCACTAAGTGCTGAAGGTGTGAACTGTTATTCAGATAGGTTGATTTACATGAGGCCTTCTTTGTTTACTGCTCTTGAACCCTTGTAGTTTCTTGGCTGCCGTGTGAAAGTGGGACTGCTTTCACACTGTGCGATGTAAATTGCCCTGTGTAAAGAACAAAATGTTAAAATGTGTGCTTGGTTCATCATCAGGGGGTAACTTCGAAAGAGGATTGCATGAAGGGAGAGGTGGTATATTTGAGGAGTAGAATGGGCTCCTGTTGTTAAGTGTTGTAAACATCTATAAAGATGATTTGAAAATGCATTTTGTTCACAGCATCCGTGACTAACTCTGCATCCATTCATATACTGATAAACAGCATACTAAGGAGCACTAATCGTTAACATTGTTCAGTTCTCTTTTGTCTATTACTGTAATTATATGAGTCATCCTTTTTGTTAAAATCACACGCTTTGGCTTGACTGACAGAATACAAAATAAGCCCTGTTGTTTTCCCTTTTGTGCAGATTTCACAGGAATCCTTCCAGCCTCCGTGACAGTAACTTGGCAGAATGAGCCTGGTGGATGTAAGGCCGTCGGCAGCCTCTCTGACCCTGCCTCTGTCCAGCAGCAGCTCTAAAGACCAGCTGGATGATGGCGACCCGGGGCACCTGCGTGGCCGGGCCATGTCCCCAGACCTGAGACAGGACTTTAATATGATGGAGCAAAAGAAGAGGGTCACACAGATACTCCAGAGTCCAGTATGTAGCCTGCAGCTCCTCACAGCAAGCCTCCTACACACAGCTTTCACCACCTATGAGTAATAGCATTGCTTTTAAGCCAAGACTCGGGACTGAGTGAAATGCCTTTAGATAGCATTTGCTCCTATTTCTTTCAAGGCCATTAGAAGGGGAGACATTTTACAGACAAAATACTTGTGGCTTAAAAGAACTACTATTTTTTTTAACCATATGGATGGGTTAAATATGCGGGCTGAAGGTCTAAGGTCCAGATATCAGAAAAGGTGCTTTTTTTCAGTGAACAAAAATATAGGGAAGCAACTATGAACTGTTTCCATCCTGTATTTAGGCCTATCAAAAAAAGTACCTGTTGTTTCAGTTTTACAGGCAAGCCATTAAAACAATCTGCAACCAGAGAGAGATAATAGACAATAATAGTCTGCCACATTTTTGACTACACATAGTAATCTTACATTAAAAAGTAGTCTCTATACATATTGTTATACATAGTTATCAGTAAAAATCCATGCTAATTTGTTGAGTTGAGTATTGTTAGATAATACAACCCACAGCATTGTACTGTAAGGAGTTTAATAAATACACCAATGAAGTGTATGGAAATAAGACGAGCCCACACTCATCTGATGATTGCATAACAGGCCCAACAAGTGGAACTTCATCTCCATGGGAACGGCGCTCAAAGGAAGCAGAATGCTGGAGCTTAGCCGCAGCACACAGAAAAAAATAGTCCTGTTTTATTGTAACCCACAGACACAATTCAACGCTAATGTACAAGGACCAGAGTGAAAGTCAGGGTGAATTCAGTCCCTAGCCTTGTGTTTTAGTGAGCCCTTTCACACATGGATAAAGAAGTTTCTAAGTGATTTGTGTACACTTGTAATAAGCTCCTTGAAAGTTTTAGAGGCTAGAGGTTGTAGTTGTTTCCACAGGTTGCTCGGATAAATGGTCACGGTTTGTGCCAGCTTCTTTATTGCACATATTAAATCCAGTCACTCTTTTCTTGTTGTTTTCAGGTGTTTAAAGACGAACTTGAAGGCCTCATCCAAGATCAGTTAACAAAGGGCAACACCCCCACTGGTCTCTTGGCTTTGAGACAGATTGCTGACCTGGTCATGGCTAGCACCATGGGAGGAGCTGGCCCTTTGACTTCCCCGATCAGTGAGTGTTTGTGTGTGCGAGTGTCTACACTGCAAAAAAGGAATAGCTTTACAAGTTGAAATCTCTTGGACTCAGTCAGAATATTAATTTAACTGTGTAGTTTTAGTGCAGTGCTTTTGCAAGTCTAGCATTTTGGATTAGTTTCAAGGTCTATTTTCAAATATTTATCCATCTTGATTTTTGAGTGCCTATTCTCTTTCTGGTCTTGAACTGTGCTTTGCAACACATTATCCACATGGGATAAATAAAGGTTTACTTATCATATTTCTGACTGGTAACAAATTGCAACATTATCTTTCCAAAGAGTATGGCTACAAGTTCAGTAGGTTGTGCAATTAATTGAACTTTAATCGCAATTGCAATTATTTTTCCAATCAATCAAAAAAAAATGTTGGAAAAAGCATTAATGAAATGATGGTCCAATCTACTGTACACAAACATGCCTAATAAATAATAATAACACTGTACTGGCACTAAGCAACTTTTGACAGGAAATAAATGAGATTTCAAATATGATTCAAATACATAGAATATAATAATAATAATGATAATAATGATAATGATGATGATGATAATGATTTAATAATAATGATTTTCCTATTGCCTGCAAAGGAGTATGATTATTTGACCAGTTGAAAACTTTCATTCCATTGGAAAAACTATTAAAATCAAGTATAGATTCATCAGCCATCAGCAGTATTTGTTATTCAGCATGTAGCATGGGCCTGTTTTCAGTATCCACAGTGAATATTGTCATTGTCACAGCCCAAATGATCAGACTCTTGTGACTGCGGAAATTACCACCAAATCTGCTGATAGTCCTTCATTGTCAGTATTCTCATTTACTGCCCTCATGACCATCCATGGTTGTTAATTACGGTCTTCTGTCTTCTGTTTTCATTTGAGCAGAGGTCACAAGCTGCTCCAGAGAGTACAAAAGCCAGACAGTACAAAGATTGTGTTCCCAAAACTCTAGAGTTTTGTCCTTATAGATGGAAGGAGGTCTGATTATGATTTTTTTTAAAGAAATATCCAAAACAAAAGAATGAGCATGCTGGAACTTTTAATTTTTTGTCAGCAATTTGGTATACTAAAGCTGCACTATGTTAACTGGGTCTGGGTGGGTCTAGATGTTATCTAGCTTGCATTTATTCAATTACAAGTGTTTTATTGCTTAAAAATACCTAAAAACATGCATTATAATGTATATTAGAGTATACTGGGAGGCGAGTCACCTCTGCACAAGTCCAACCTATGACCTGATAGAGTCACTGTCTCTAGAAAGTTTCAGATACTGTAAAATACCAAATAATAGCCCGGGCATTTATTTCAGTCACCTCACAGACCCAGCATTTATTTGAGCCCAGGCAGCAATTTGGGACCAGCGATTACCGTAATTCCATCCTCACAAAAAGCTTGCTCAACAAAACTGGGAAAATATGATAGGTACTCAAATTCAGAGTTTATGCAAATGAGCCATGCGGTTTTAAGCTTTGTTTCTGTAGAGACAATGCAAGCCGTCCTGCGCAGTCGGCGTTTATTTGGAACCTGCGGTTATTTATGAAAATATACATCTGGCGGTTAATTGGAACCCAGCTCTTACTTGGTATTTTACGGTAGATCCCTTTAAATGTACTGTGGAACTTTCAAAGCACAGCAAAAATGAAAAACAAGTGCTGTACTCTCCATTAGAAAAGTTATAGTACCTAGTATCTTGACTCTTGTTTTTGGTCCAGGTCTTGTTTTATGTGACTAGGCCCTGCAATTACAGTGTTATTAACCACAATAACCATAGAATTGTAACCGGCCTCCTCTTCACTGTTAAACTACAGTCTTATATCACATGAATGCAACCTAATCTTTCTGTTTAGACCTGAAAAGCCTTTTAAACACTTGGATTATGTAAAAGTACTTATATGGTATTGCTCTCTCCAAACAAACACATTTATCTGGGAAATTCTCAGAAAAGTCATTTTTAAACTCCAGCTGCAGTGGCTTCCTGGGATGTTTTCCGACAGCATTTTGTACACATTCCTATATATCTTTTTAAAACCGGCCTGCCTGTGTACAGTATGCAACCTCTAACTCTGTGTGTGGTTTCAGGTTTAGGCATGGTGACCCCCATCAATGACTTGTATGGCATCGAGTCGCCTTCATTCGCAAAGGGGGAGAAACTGAATCGCTGCAGGCTGGCCAGTCTTTACAGGCTAGTTGACCTCTTCAGCTGGGCTCGTTTTACAAGCTCCTATATTACCGTGAGTACAACAACCACAAACACGCTTGAGTGCACCTTATGGCGTATGGTAAAGATTTGTTTTTTTGAAAGGGATAAGCAGAGGGATGCAGCGCCATAAAAAATCTATATATTATTTATAGTGCCAAGCTGTCAGTTTTTTGAATATGAATACATCTCCCATAGCAACAGTTCGCCGCAGTGCAATATGCAGTGAACACCTGAGATGTCAAGATGTAAAGTAAAGATTGTCCCCAAAGACTAAGCCTAGAAAGTCGGTTATCTCAAACCACATGCTGATTTCAGAGTGAAAGCTGTTCCTCTGTGGTTTACTTCTCAGTACCCTTGAATAGGTGAAGTGGTATTACTGCTGTCGGAGCTTAGGTAAGTTTTAGAAGGAAAGTTTTTAATGTCAGGCGGTCTAGTTTTTCACCCCTAAATTAGCAGAACATTTATCATAGCAGTAGGCAATAAGGCTGTGTGATTCATTGGATTTTAATTGTGATCCAGATTCAGTCGTTTTTAACAGTCGAGGATCTGCTTGGGTCCTGAGAAGTCAACAAATAATCCTCTGTCAGTAAATGCATGTGGTTTGGAGCAGAGTTAAAGGGCCCATATTATACTGCTTTCTGATCTATGTTATAATGTAGTTTCCTCCCCACAAACATACCAGACCTGTTTTATGTCATTCATGTTTAACACACAAACCATGCATATCTAGGCTGAGTTCTTCTCTCAAACAGAAAACGTGGTTATAGAGGACACTTTCACCAGAATCATTTGGATGGTTTCAGTCTTGGAATTGCCCCTCTCTACTGAGCCAAAGTTAAAAGCTGTTAAATAGAAAATTACCTCTACATGACATCACTAGGTGGAACCGAGCATTTTAAGCTTTGGAGACAGACTAATAAACCAGGGTTACTCAAACAAGTGTGAATAAAACAAAACACAACTCCGGGTATGTTTTTGAGGAGGTGACAATATTATAACATGTCTTAAAGCTCACAAGAGTTCATTTTGAGCAAAAGAGGACCTTTAATTCCTAAATTGAATATTTTGTGTTAAATGGTAATGATTTTAAAATTCAGTATTAAATGACAAAAGACAAAGAATAAAAAACAAACTAAAAATAAGGCCTGTTCAATAAATATGATTGTCCAGCCCTATCAAGCACACAGTAAATGGGAAAATTTTTGATTCATGGCTGTTTAAGTTGTCTCAAAAACTACAACGACTAACAGTGACTGTCTGTCACAATGGCAAATTTTGACAGATTTTTATGCCTCTGAAACAATGATTATCAAATTATACAATTTTCAATTGGCTAAACGTATCCTACAGATTCCAGTAGAAATGTAGAGTTTTATCAACAGTTCACAATAGTTTTATGCTCTTCACAGGGGAGTGTGTGGGTAGTAGATGATTATATCTTTAACATTGTTCCTTTAAAAAAACTCACTTAAGGGAAAGATAAGCCAATATAGTTATAATGAACAGGCCCCTCAATAACAGGTACTAGACTGACTTGCTGTTGTTTCTATCCTTAGCTTCGTGTGAGTAAGGAGCAGGACTACGTTCTCATCAGCCCGCGTGGTCTGTCTTTTTCTGAAGTCACTTCTGCAAATCTGGTAAGAACAAAAGTTTAGTTTATTCTAAAAAAGGATGAGAGATGCTGTCTGTATGATTTTTGACTAATAAAAATAGATCTGATCAGTTTATAATAATTTCACAATCTGATTTCATTTTAATAGCAACTATATTTTTTTATATTTATTTTATGTAGAACCTTTTCTCTGAAACTGCATTTAGGATAGAATCCAATATTTCCTATAAACAATATAATATAGAATATTATTCCAAAGTCCAGGGGCTCAAAAACAGTCCTCCAAAAGTAGCTGTAAGTAGTGGCTGTCAGCCAGTGCTCTCCTGTCTGTAATTGTCTCCTTTGTTTACGTGAGAGAAACATCTTAGAGTGTTTTGCTGTCAGCCTGTAAGAGCTTACAAAGAAAGGTAAAGTACCTCAAAACTATGACAGGTGGCTCGAGTTCAAAAGCTACAGTGAACTTGGGTATGATTTCTGAGGAAAAGGTAAAACAAAAATGGTGGAGCCTGGGGCACATTCTCATCAAATGTATTCTGCAGAGACTTTAATGTTCTACAGCAAAAGAGAGACAAAAGACACCTTCCTTTTTTAAGCTAATTAGGGTTATGTGTTTATAGGTGAAAGTGAACATCGTTGGGGATGTGGTCGATCAAGGTTCTACTGATCTCTCCATCGACCACTTTGGCTTTGGGCCTCATGCTGAGATTTACTCCATGCGCCCTGATGTGAGATGCATTATCCACCTGCACACCCCTGCTACTGCTGCTGTAAGTATCCCTAAGCTAACACTAAAGGCTAGCACTAAAGGGACTTAACCATAACGAAAAGTTACTGTTAGATCATTCTTACACTTAAGATGAACATTATAAAAGGGCATACGTTAACGGCCTACATTTTGTCAATATAGAATAAAACATTGTTTAAATGTCACTGAGTTAAAAGTATCTTAATTTACATCTTGGTGCATCACAGTCTGAGTTGTTTTTATCTTCTGCTAACAGGTGTCCTCCATGAAATGTGGAATCCTGCCCATTTCCCAGGAGGCTTTGCTTCTGGGAGACGTGAGCTGTTTTGGTTACCATGGTAGCTTGGATAATAAAGAGGAGAAGGTGGAGTTTCAGAAAGCTCTGGGCCCTACTGCCAAGGTACTGTCATAGACACAGACTGCTTTAGTGCCGCTGTCACATGGGATTATAAGTAAAGATGCACCATCATTACTGTGGCTGGTAAAAAGATTTCGCAGAAAGCAATGACACCCAGTGCCATCTCCCACAAACATATATATCGCCAGGATTTTGGTTTCCTGTGTGCTCATCCTTTAATATTCTTCATATAAAATGAATTTGTTTGCACATGGTCCCTGTTAAAATAAACCAATAAAAGAAACCAATGACAAACTAAACATGACTTCTGTTACTTAGTTCTGAATGGGATTTGTCCATGTTTTTTCTCAGGTGATGATTCTGAGGAATCATGGACTGCTTGCTTTGGGTGAGACCGTGGAAGAAGCCTTCCACTACATGTACCACTCCCAACAGGCTTGTGAAATCCAGGTTTGTCTTTCTGTAGATTGTATGTGGCATGTGGCACTCCAATCAAAGGCTTGAGGCCTGATTCAATTTCTGATCATTGGTGAAAGTGTAGCAAATATTACATGTAATATGTGGATTAATATGGAATATGGATGACTGTAATAATTACTAATGCAAATACAATACAAAAGTTGATTAGTTTCAAATAAACCATCAGAATATTGATTAGAAATGTGGTAGTAAAGGTTTTGTTTGAGGTAAAGATGGTAACACAGTGAAGTTGCACAGAGTCAGGTGAGACCTGGGGGATGGAGTAGGTGCTCCTGTTGCTTAGTGTTTGCCAGGCTTAGGACATCTTATCTTTTTAATATCAAGGTAGCTTTGTCTGCACTGTGTTCTGATCAGTTTTTATCTTGGGACTAACGCAAGTTTGTTATCTACAATAAACAGCATTTTCATCTATAATTAAACAAGGTTTCAGTGTAACATATGACAGTATATTTACTCTGTTTCTCCTGTTTAGGTGAGTGCTTTGGCGTGCTCTGGTGGAGTGGACAACCTTGTGCTCCTGGATAGAGCCAAGTTCAAGCCCCTGACGCAGGACGTGGCAGCGGCTGGGGTGCTGGTGGAGAATGAGCTCAAATGGAAAGTGGGAGAGGCGGAGTTTGAGTCTCTGATGAGGATGCTGGACAACCTGGTGAGTGAACCCCAACCTCTGCCCTGCTCTGTCATTAGACATTTCCTGTCTTTGTAGTTTCCTCGGGAAGTATCAGATTTAAATTCAACAAGCCTTTATTATACTAATACAAATAAATGTTGTAATGAAAAATCAGTTGATTTATTGATATATTTATTAAACATAGTGATTCCCAGCCAGATTTAACCAGTTGATTTGTGCTGTGGTTCCCATAAGGCTTTGCCGCATTCTCACTGTCCTAACCACACTGCTAATGACCAGTATTTGACATGTTGTGTGGAAATACAAGATGTCAGAACAAGTCAGTTTGAGTGAGCTAGTATCTTAACAACTGTGGCTGAAGTGGGCTGCAGCTGTGCAAGCTCTGTGTGATCACAGCCCTCCTGCCCTCCCCCCAATCATAGCTTCCAGATGGTAACGCCTGCTGTGGGCAGCACAGACCACACAATATCTCTGTGAGAGCTGCACTGCACTAAAGTCTAAAAAGGCTTGGCATGTTCATAATGACAGCCCAGCACACTGAGGGAAAGGTCCATCACCCGTGCTTTGTCTAGTCAGGCCAATTAAATACAGGAGGATGAGTTGAACTGATTCACAAGGAAGACTCATGCAGTACATCAGATGGATATCTACACTGGTAGTTTTTTTTCTGTTCTCATTATGTTTATTTGTGTTGAAACAAGCTGGTTAATATAACATAAATGTTATTTCACGTATTAAGCAAGTCTAATGTTGGAATGAAGAGATGCAAAAGAAGACGCTCATAGTTAAATATACAATATTTGCACTTGCATATATGCATATATACAGGGAATAAATCCAGTAGATTTATGAAAAATGCAGCCATGCTGGTCCGTGGTGATGATAAGTTGGGTATCACCTGTCAGAGCACAGTGAGCTCACTTCTGAATATGGCGCTTCACTGTCGATTTGAGAACCCTCTCTGCTCATGAAGCTCCCATCAGTAGTTTTCAAGCTGCTTCCTTCTGCCTTTGATGTATTGTTAACACTACTCTACTTTTAAAGCAAAGTTTTAAAATTCTCCCTCTGAAACTTGGCTTGTCTGTGATAATCCTGCTTGTATATAAAACTTTAAATATTTACTACTATTGTGTAAGTGCATTCTGGGTGGCCTGTGCATATCCACATTTAAATGAGGGATCTTTTTACACTAGATTTATTAGTTTTATGTTCAATTAGTTTTAAGATGTTCCCAAACAACCTTGTGGAAGATGTTTTTTTCCTGTTTGAGTTTGTTATTAAAGTATAATATTTATTTTCTCTGTGTGGTCCTTTAGGGATACAGGACGGGCTACTCCTACAGAAACCCCATTGTCCGTGAGAAGCCGCGCTCAAAGAATGACGTTGAGATTCCTGCCACTGTCTCGGCTCTCCCATCAGACGAAGATGACCTGGGCCTGCGTAGTCCATTGAAGTATATTGTGCAAAAACAACAGAGAGAAAGGACGCGCTGGCTCAACTCCCCTAACAGTTACTTAAGGGTCAATGTTCCAGAACATTCACCTTATGGAGATGTCAGCCCTAGAACCCGAACTATGGTCAGTCAAGTGTTTAAATGCTATAAAGGGTAGAGAGTTGTATTTCTGTTGAAGTTCAGAACAGTTTTCCTTAATATTTGTCTGCCCTCTTGTGGAAATGTTTAGGAATGCACCTGACTGTCTTTATTTTTGTCTTGCAGTGGATGAAGTCTGCAGACCCAGGAAACAGCAGTGGGACTCCAATCAAGATCGATGACCCTAATCAGTTTGTCCCATTAAATACTGATCCCACAGAAGTCATGAACAAGAGGAACAGGGTTAGTTGAGATTTGCATTAGAACTAAAAAGTACTTGATATAGACCATTTTAATACTTTCACATTTACAAAGTTGTTTTTAGTTTTTTTTAGTAATTTTCTAAAATAGGAATATATAGGATAGGATACTGTGATAAGTTTTCTTTACTTAAATAAAATTACTCATTTTAGTTTTCAAATTAACTTACAAACAACTGCAATAGAATAATTGAAATTTGAATGTATTATTAGTACTTTTAAATTGTCTGACTGTAATTATATAAATTCCCACAGATTAAAGAACAGCACAGAGGAGACCTGATGACCTCAGGACCAAAGTCTCAACTACTTGCTGACATCGTGGTGGATACAATACCAGGACCAGTGAGTATATTTCATATTATTATGCAATATAGGCATTATTAAATCAAGTCTCATTTTGTATTGAAATCGCTCTGATGATCCCTTTAGGCCTTCATTTATGAGGATGAAGAACATGTGCGGTCCCTCCCCCCTAACCCCTTCAATGAGGTCACAGAGAAAGTACTGGAGGAATACAGGAGTCTGGTGGAGAAGAAGAAGCTGGGGCAAGAAGGTACACTGTTAACACATACTATAGTAGTCACTAATTTGATCCTATTAGTCTATACTGGTGCTACTGAAACCCTGCATGAATGTGAATGACTAGGTCAGAAGAGGCAATAGTTGTAAATCTATGAGTTATATACATTTCACTGCACACAGAGAGGCCATCCATTTGCTTTTTATGTTTCTGAAGTTACTCTATAACATTATATAAAGAAACATTGTGCTGCAGTGACAGGAAAGAGTTAAAACGACAAACAATTAAGCTGCTCAATTTAATCGTATTAGTCCTAAAACAATAATGCCAGGCTTCTCAAATTAAGCAAAGCCATAAAATAGCAATAGATCAATAAAATACATGAACAGAATTTTAAAAAAAAACATGGAGGACCACACTACTTTGCAAATGAAGTAATGAGTTTTACTAACACACAAAGAGTCTTCAACGACACGTGGATGGAGTGTGTGTAAATTTGACTTATCCTGTGTTTGGAAATTACAGTATAAAACATGTCTTACAGATGAGGACGATGCTACAGATGCAGATGAAATGACCACATTTGATGGCTCCACTATCTCCCTCTCCCTGTCCCCTATAATGTCTCCAGCAAAAGGTAATACACGGCTCATTCACATTCACATGGAACACTTTATAGAAGTTTATGGAAGATGTATTTTTGACACGCTTTTATCTGTTGCAGACATTATTCTCAATGGGAAGGATCACTTCACGGATATAGATGAAGATCTCAGTATTGAGGTGTCCAAGCTGAGTATGAGCACTTCGGAAAGTATGGAGGTTTCCATAACAACAAAAGAAAAAAGTGGAGAGATCCAGACGCCTGAGAGTCAGACCAAATCCAAGAAGAAGAAGGGGTTCCGGACTCCTTCCTTCCTGAAAAAGAGTAAGAAGGAAAAGAAGGACAAAGAGAAGGAGATAGAGAAGGTGGAATCGTGAGGACATTATGTAAGCAGAAGAGAAAGAGAGTTAGAAAATGGAAGTCATTGTGGAAAAGTGAAATGGCTTCGGTTGGCAGCTTTCCTCTATTATATATCACATTTATGACAAAGGAAGCTAATTTATATGAACAGTTTCATATGTGGAAATATGTATGTTCTTGAAAAGGCATTTAAAATGAAGCCATGAGTTATTACTAGTTTTGTATCTATTGCAAATCTGAAAGTTCACACAGATTATTTGGACCTGTTAGCCTTTTCTTACTGTTTGCACAAGTCTTTATATGAATGTAATCTCTAAGCAAAAGAAAATTGTTAAACAATTTTAGCATCCCTTTATCAGTAGAGTGTACTAATCTATAATTATAGCCTTTTACAAAGTCAGATTTGTATTTATTGTTATCTAAAATAATACTGTATGTTGGGATTTAACACTAATGTTTGGTGAATTTACATAATTACTGTACTCCAGTTTATGTGACTTAATAATAACTTTCATTTATGTCCCAGCAATATTATTTGTTTGATTGCTGCTTTCTTGTATTTGTAACACTGATAGTGGTCACATGACTTGAAGAAATGTTGAATGCTTTAAACTTGAAGCTGTAAGTGTGAAAATCACAAATGGATCAGATTTGATCTGACAGAGCAAGTGTGGAGCTGGAACTACAGTAAGTTGTGCAGTGAATTGTTTGTGTGTTTTATACAACATTTAGGGGACCATCTTTTTGTATCCCTCTCAATAATGTGAACGCTTTTGTTTTTGACCCAAAGGGAGTGAAATCTTTGTACATAATTAAATGTGAAGTTCTTTTTACACTAAACCAAATGTAGATGTATTGTGACAGTACAATCTTCCTGTATTTACTTACAAATTTATCCTGACACTTTTGTATTTAGCTTGATAAATCTTATTTACTGAACATACAGTGTAGAGAGCACATGGTGTTTACAGAGCGTATGGCCTGTCTAAGTCTGGTGCCTAGTGTTCGTATATCCTCTATTGTGTACCATGCTCTTGCCTAAGGTTCTTTTCTTTTTAATTGCAGCTGCCTTAAAACTGCCCACAGCTCAAGTGTAATAATAAATACTGTTTTTCTCTAACAACTCTTCATATTTTCCTTGCTGTCACATAAAGTTAACTGCAGAGTTAGAACACTATGTTACTGTTTGCACAAATCCTTTTATTTTCAAGGTATTTATTGATTTCTGTGGTCAAGAAAATAACTTGAAATTTCAGGGTTTAAAAGGGTTTAGATAATTGTTACTACAGTAATATGGTGTACAAGCCAGTGTTCCCTATTTTAGTCACAAGCCCGTATAAGAAAGCCTCTGGTGTAAAACATGGGAATCCATTTGTATTTGTAAATTCAGGTTTTCACAGTAAAATACAAAAGGAAAAGTAAAGCAGTGATTGTGTATTGGTATGAGAATAGGCTTCTGTGGTTGAGTAAATTGTGAAAAGTGTTTTTATTTTTATTCATTCATCTAATTACAACTTTTTATACAAGTACCATCTACTTTTAATATGTTTGTGAAATTGCTCAGTGATCCAGGTAGAATCCATTGCAAAGGAGAAACTCAATTCAATTTCTCCTTTTCTACATCTACTTTTAGCTTACTGCTACTTGCTATTTGAGTAGTTATATATTAGGCTTACTTTATATATACAGTATTATTGGGGCTTCATCTAACATTTATTTCAGTAGTAGACTGGTGAATGCTTATTTATCAATTAGTCGATTAGTCAAGTGATTATAATTTATAGTTAAACTTTTCATTTTGCTTAATCAAATACAGCTAAAACTATGTTATATGAAGGCATATAGAGAATATTAAGAGTGCATTGTTAATTTTAAAATGTACATTTTTTTTGCCACTTTGATTTAATAAAGACTCTCTTTGTTATAACTTTTGTGGCACAAACAATTAAAAATATTAAAACAAAGATTAAAACTTTAAAAAAAACTAAAATTTCCCTCGGGATCAATAATGTATCTCTCTCTGTTATTTTAATCTATGATTCCCGTTAATAAATGAAACCATATTATGGTCTGCCATTGTACATTAGTAACTTTGATAACTAACTGTTCAAGTTTATCTATAGTCTGATTTGTATAACTCTGTGTTGTGGGTTAGTGCATTTACTTTTACAACTGCACTCAGACTAAAGTCTCTAGCATTGTTTACACAGCTTTACAGCAGAGGAGGAGGCAGCGTCCTCTAAAACAATGCTCCCTGTTCACAGATAATTGAGCGTGTGAATGTGGATAATCAGGCCTGTGCCATGATATGAATGGCTGTTGTCATGGTAATGCACCGAGTGGGGCTGGCGGGACAATGAGGAGATTTGGTGTCTCCAACAGGTGTTCAGGCCTACACCTACACCACCCCCACCCAGCACACTTCAGAGACGGGCTATGCAAAAGATGAAGGCTTCAGGGGTTATATAACTACCACAGTGTATGATAACTACAAGGGAAATGTCTGCTTCAAAAGACTAATTGCTTGAACTATAGGCCTAATAAACATTGTGATCTTACAGCGTAACAAAAGAAACGCGGGTCGCGGGTCACCTGTTACTGGACCTGGAGAAGAATATTATATACATCTTTATTATTAAAAAAAAGTAAAACACCTTTAAGTCTTTCTGAAGCACTTGGCATTACTTTGTGTATGAACTGTGCTATACAAAAAGCTTGCCTTGCCTCCACCACCATATAGTGCAAATTAACCTAAACAGCAAACATGATTATTAAGACATTTTTGCAAAGTATGGTTAAGAGCATTTTGTGCTGTTATTACTGGCATTAGTCCCCTCTACAGGTCCCTGAAAAAATGGTATGTTTAATACCAGTCCTTAGGAGAAAAAAGTTGGGAACTGCAGCTTTAAGGTATGCCTGACTTAAATACTACAGTTGTTAAAATGCAAGACACATATGCCCTCTATATAACACATCATCAACTGAGACACAATTTCTAAGATGAGACATGACACAAGATTGGATCCACGACAATGAGGAGATGAGATTTTAACATAATTTCTAATAAATCACTTATGCAGTTCAAAGCACAAGTTTGCCGACAAAGACAGCAAAACAAGAAAAGCAAAAAAAAAGTCTTTGTAAATGTGATAAGATTTTATGTGTAATTCATTTATCAAAATGTATCTTGAAATGCTATCAAAATTACATGCTGTATTGTGCTGACCATGGTTTACGTGACTAAGGCTGAAAGATATGTAGTAAACAAGAGCGTTGTGAAGCCAGATTGTGAAACAGGAAAAGATATAGAAGATATACAAGATATACGCCTCATATTAGTAATGTGTAAACATGGAGATATGTAAATATTTTGATGACTCATATTGTGAATAAAAGGCACGGAGAGACGGTGGTCGGGGAGAGAGTACCAGTACCCAGCAGAGTACTGGCGTGGGACGAGCTGTAGCGAGTGCCACGTCTCTCCCGTGCACGTAAAATCCAAAGACTTGTCTCAGGCTATTTCTTCTGAACCTTGGTGATTTAATCCACAATTGGTTGGAGGTTTATTTTGATAACAACTGTTAATTCTACGCTGTTTGTGTAAAATTCCCCAACAGTAAACTGTGTCTAAAAATACAGGGGGAAGGGGAACAATCCTGTGACAATTTTATATTATTTTAGCTTGTCCCATCATACAAGGTAACCCATAATGAGAATTAAATTATTGCTTGAATCAAAGTATTCTATAAAAAATGATAATAGGGAATATTGAAAAAGCATTTACTGCAATCAAAACTGTGAAATTTTATTCCATTACATTACCACTGCAACCAGCTTTATGAAATCAAACATTGTGAATAATAGAAGATGATGTATTACATTCTTAATTTTGCTTTTAAAATGGCAACAGAAAACAAATTGGCTTGGGAAAAAGTGTGCTTCACTGCCATAGGTACTGCCATAGGGTATTTCCATGCAGAGTGTACTGCCATAGGATTCAGCTCATCTCCATCTCCAAGTCTTCAGTGACATATCTAAATGTCAAGTGTGCATGTTTACTGGGTGTCATTGACACACTCCAGACTGGTTATGTGGAGTAACTTACTACGTGTGGATGACAATACTTAGTAAGCCCCACCCATGTCCTGTGTGTGTTAAGTAGACGAGCAGGCAGGTGACACCCTCTGGCCTTCTGGAGAGTCTTTCTGTTCTCCTGACCTCAGGCCAAAGGGCAGCCATTGTTTTAAAACAACAGCCTCAGCCCCAAAGCTTATACTCAATGCAGCGCACACATAGATACATACACACATACACACACACACAACAGACCCAGCCCCACAGCTTATTCTCTAAGACCACTGACACATCTGACCAAGACACACACACACGTTACAATTTCATGAAAATATTGCCTTATGAGATTGGAATTTATTGATAACGCAATTCATTTTTAGATTACACGACTAGTCAAACAAGTATTGTACTTTGACACTTTTTAAATGCATTAACAACACGATAAAGGTTCAAATATGGTGACTGAAGGCTTCAAAATGCATATTATTGAAATTACTGATGATGAATGAGTCTTTCTTTTGTGACATTTTGATTTAATAGTACAGCTGTCTGTATAATAAAGAGGTTTTTGTATGTTTATATAGTTCAGATAACGATTATGATGATCAAAATAAGACTAATACAACATAGAATCAATTATAGGAGCTTTAAACCATATTATAACAGTGTTCCCTAACCATAAATTTACTTCAAGTTGTGTTTATTCTGGTTAATCAAAGAAGCACAATGTAATTTTTCGGGTGAAGGGCCAGCCACAAGCTTGTTTCCATAGAGGTTTTATTGCTTTGCCTGACCCACGTTACGGCCTTAAACTGATCTTGCATTTATACAATGACAGCTCAGAAATAGCTACATTCTAACTAGTCTCTAGCTTGTCTCTTTCTAGATCATGTGATTTACCAGTCGGCCTGGTAGAGTCATTTGCTTGCCTTTATGGAGATAAATTAAGTTAAATGCTACGGAGAACATTCCTGAATCCTGGCAAAAGAATAACATCTCCATGGAGACAAGCAGGTGGCAGACTTTCTTCTAGAAAAGTTACATAGTGCATCTTTAACAATAGCAATATCAATTATATAGATTTATGTTATGATGTCAACTGAAATCCAGCCTTAACTATATAGTAGTAGATTAGCTTTGTAAAAACATTTTCTGAAATACATGTGATTCTTGTACTTGTTAGACAGCTAATATTTCTTTCTGTCAATTCTCCTTGGATGCAATTAAAATGTGAACTTTGAACAGAATCCTATTCTTAAACCATAAATCGCAATGCTTGTTAGAAAGTTATTTTCTCCAAATTCTTTAGCCTAATCTGCATTTTTGCATGTATTATTTCTGTGTTACTGCATGGTGAATACAAAAAAAAAACAGACCATGTTTATTTGTAAATGTGTAAAGTCACTCTATTATAATTCCATATAGCATATTGTATCATCCTAATAACACACACATAGGGCAGCAGCAGGACAAATGACTTTGCCTGTGTGACAGCCAGGCCACTGATGTAATCCTTTTCAGATTACTCCACTTGGGTCACATTCGGCACAGCAGCGACACACAGCAGGTCAACTTACCAGCGCCCTGCCTGATACCACAGCGCTGCCCAATCAGCCTCCCTGCACATCTACTGTAGCAGCAGACGCCAACTGGGGCTCTCGGTGTGGAGACAGGAGCAGGGTCATGGCAAAGTCTAAATAATTCAAAATAATGGACTTTTATACATGCAGGCACATGACACTGCACCAGAACGTGGGAAAAGTACATTTGTCTCATAAAGCAAATGTGCTAGCCTACTTAGCACATGGGATTTATTCATTTGCATTTTATTTTACACATGACTGGTATCAAATTCTCATAGAAAGGATCATTTATTTTAAGGCTGTTTGTAGAAGATGGGTGTCAGTGCAAAATGACTGGCTGATTACACTCAAAATGAATGGCTGATTACACTCAAATTTAAGCAAAATATCATGACTTAGATAGGGATGCACCAATCCGATACTTGTGTTGGATATTGGCACAGATAATAAAAAATTTGCTGGAATGGTTATCAGCTTTAGCCAATATCCTGTTTGCACATATAAACTGATGTAATAAGTCTATTTACTGATCAAAGTTGGCCCAGAAAGTCTCGTAATGTTGAAAGTTTTATATAATACAAACTTGTACTTATACAAATTTGTTCTATAGATAAGTAAGAGCTCCTTAACACAGTTTTGTTTAATTTTGTCTGTTTTAAGGAAAAAAGGTCCAAAATATTATAAATAAGTTAATTCAAAATTTGTGCCATTCAATCAATAGTCAGTGCAATGCAGCACTGCAGATGGCTTTTATTTACATTCAGTCTATGGTACATATGGTATGTTCTTTTACACAAAGTTCAGTAGTTGTATAGCTCTACCAAGAATGGTAGCGCCTATGTATTTTTCTTTTTTTCTTGTTATTGTTTCTTAAAGTGGTCAAGTGTGCACAAAATTACAGGTAAAGTTAAATATGAGCACATGTTTTCTTAAATTCAATATAATATGTCCATAATATGACTTTTTTACTTAAAGTATTTTATTTTACCTATACTTTCTCGTCCCCTTTCAGTCCATGCATTCTTAATAATAGAGCCTCTTTAGTTTGGTATTGCATAAAGTGAGTAACCTATAGGCAGCACCATGACTCAGGCAGCTGAATAGGTCTGTCTCTAATGGGTGTAGTGTCTTGCAGGCGTCCGTTACAGGCCCGGGACACATGTGCAGCAGGCCGACCATCTGCAGCCATTGTCTCTGAGGCGCAGCACCGGTCTGCACACATGGCTGCACCCCTAAAGACAGCCTTTCTCTTCTGCCCCCTCCTCACCTCACAGTCTGGACCAGAGCTGACTTCTTCATCCCTCAAAGGTGATCCGTACACAGGGTAAACAATAATAAGCCAAAGTCAACCTGAAACACCAGTGACAAAGTCTAATCAGGGTTTGTTATGAAGGACTACATTCAAAGTTGTGTAAACGGATAATAGTCTATAGTCTACAATACGTTACAAAAATAAGTTACAACTATCTATATATCCTAGTCTGTATAGTACAATTGAACATTGCAATTTTAAGCAATAGTTTTAGTTAGAAGTAGGATTAATCTGCAATACTCCAAAAATTAACTTCCAAGCAGCAAACCTTTGTTTATCAAAAGTAATGCAGTTTGTTTCTTTATCATTATCTGAGAGCTTCAACAAACAAAAACCGCCATGTTAAAAAACTACAGTTAGACAATATGTCCTTCTTGTCCAGTTTTTGGATTGATAATGAGGATTTATCGTGCCAGATGACAATAAATGCAATGTGCATGCGTTAGTGGGAGGGATCATCCACCAAGTAGGGCAAGTGGCTGAGGCTAAGGACTGCGCTTCCATCCAACCCAGTTCATTTCAGTGATCCGCTCACGCGCACACAGGACAAGGGGAACAATTCCTGCGCTGTTTGTTCAAGTCTCCCCAAACCAAACCTTACAGCGAAAATGGTCAAATACATGACACAGCGCAGAGAGCTCAAACGCGAAGAGGTGCTTTCGGAGTCGGATGCATCTATGGACCAGCAGGATTTCGGGGAGATGCAATCCGACTATTCCTTCAGCGACGTTTTCTACTCTAAATGTTCCGCAATGGACCAAATCGACACTTTTATGAAGAATGTTCAAGTGCTGCTCGATGCAGCAGATTACATAGAAAATATCGAGAGGAACAACGGAAGTAAGTAAAGACGAGCCACTGGGGATATTAACACGTAATGCGCCGAGCAGACAACAATAGAGGCGAAGGCGACAAAAGACGCGCAGCGGACATAGGAACTGGCCCTCTGCAGCCTGGCTCACCTGCCACTACCAGCAGGGCAAACTAATCTGCATTTATACATCACATTTTAAGCAAACCAGAACATTTCAACAATCGACTGAAGGTATAAGGTCATTATAGCAATGTGAAAAATAATAGCATGCAAACTATTCACATTTCTTTAACAATGCATAAATTGAGTAGGTCACGTAGGCCTATTGTTTAAACTTATGCAAGATCAATAAGCCTATTGGCCATAAAAATATGGCCCAACATTTCCGGATGCGTCTTTATTTTCCTACCTATAACACTGCAGCCCAATTCAAGGTTAAAACGTTGCGTTAAAATATTTTTCCATATGGTCCATTTGCAATTCAACTCAAATAACGTTAATGCGAGTAATTCCCTTATTTCTAGTATATGGAGAATTTGTCCAGCGCTTCCTTGTGTCTGTTGTTCACATGGTTTCCACATGGAACGAATTGTAAAGTTTTTATTGGTCCGAACGCTTTTATCCAGCGTGAGCCTCACAGAGAATAGCCAATCAAAGACACGCTCGCTCTTGACGTCTCATGTTACCAGGACGTGTGGATCATGGGACATGTAGTCACTGTGGAGCATCAACCAAATACAGGCTATTGGCTAGTAGTAGCTACATTAACAAATGTTCACTTTATTGCTCACTCAATTTCACGTCGACAAAATGTGTGCATTTGAATTGTGTGATTGTGCGTATTTGCCATGATATATTCTTAAAAATACAACTTAAACATTTTTTTCTCTCCCTATCCAGAGTGTGAGCATGGATATGCTTCTTCATACCCAGCCAGCCATAGTGTACATCAGCTGAAGCAGAGACCATTTAAAAGCAGGAAAATTGACAATATTCACAGCAGGTCAGTGAGAATTGTTCTCAAAATATTGTCTATTTTGTACAATGTTTCCATGCAGTGGATAAATTGAATATGTACACAGGCCATTTAAAGTGACACAATGGTGCTTTAAGAGTCTGCTGCAAGTGCCGTTGTAAATGATGCATAACTGTTTTGTTTATGTTTTCTAATTTGAACAGGTCAGCGCACAATGAACTGGAAAAGAACAGGTACGTGAGAGAATACAGAAAGATCATTATGTCTGCTGGAACATGCAGTTGTCTGCTGTTTCTAAATGTGTGCAGTGAAAGCTATTAATCACATGTGCATGTGTAATCTTATCACAAATTGAGTCTGAATGCATATATCACATATGAACTGAGATATAAACTATATAGGCTACATACTGCAAACAATGATGCTGAATAATCACTATTTCAATTGTGTCAACATATTTTTCAATAAACAAGAGGAAAATATGTAATCTGAAGACAGGTGTGGTATTCACCTGAGGGACGAGTAGGCCTACACATGTGTCTAGTCAGCAAATAAGAGCTGATCTCAGGATCCTCTGCAGCAAATTCTATCTGGTTGATAATCATAATCATCATGATCATAATCACATTATGCATTATTGTACACAATAATGCAGTACAATCATTAGCTCTAAAATGTTTTGTATAAAACTGTTGACTACAAAATGGTTGCCACTGCAGAGATGATATCATTACCTGACCTACTTTTTTCATTTGAGATGTTTTCATTGAAAAAAAAAAGGCTTGGGTTTTCTGTGCACCTACAATACACCAAGAGGCAAAAATAACTGCTATTGGAGACATATCGTAACAGTCCAAACTGCTCAAAGGATGTGAAAGGATGATGTCATGCCTCTTGTCTCCTGCAGAAGAGCACACCTCCGCCTGTGTTTGGAGAGGCTGAAGTCGCTCATCCCCTTGGGCCCAGACTGCAGCCGTCACACCACTCTGGGACTGCTCAACAAGGCCAAAGCACACATCAAGGTTTGGCATTTCAGACCATATGTCATCTAGACAGCAAACACAGGGTTAAATCTGAGCTACGCATAATTAGATTCAAGGTACAGACTTACATTAATAGAATGGGAGTTTAAGAACTAATGTTTGAGCCTTATATATATATATATATATGAAAATAATAGTTTTTTGATTTGCTGTTTAAGTAAGGAGCAAAAGAAGATTACTGACTAAATCGGCTTTATTTTCAGAAACTTGAAGACACTGATCGAAGGAGTCAGCATCAGCTGGACATCCTGGAGAGAGAGAGAAGGCATCTGCAGAGGCAGCTGGCTCAGCTGCAGCCTGTGGGTGAGAGAGAGAGGCTGCGTATGGACAGTCTGGGCTCTCGGGAAGACTCGGATCAGACTGAGTCAGACAGAGGTCAGTACCGGCACTGAGATCATGTATTAATGCTGCAATGTCGAATGTAGGCCTATAAAGAGAGCTGTTGCTGCATGAACTTAAGTAAATGTTGCTTGTGGTGTTTTTTCAGAGGACATTGAAGTGGACGTGGAAAGCACTGAGTTCTCCCATGGAGACATGGACAGTGTCAGCACAAGTGGAGTAAGTGATCTGGACGACCACAGCAGCCGACAGAGCTCCATCAGTGACGAGGGCTACTCCACCTGCAGTCTTAAACTGGCCTTCAATGTCTGAAGCACCAGCTCAACCTACCCTCCAGCTACAGTGTCCTCTCCGTAACACTAGGCTAAAGCTCCACCCTCTTGCAGTTTAGAGTAACTGTTCAGAAGTACCAGCCTAAGCCAACTCCTCCAACCTGCCTTACGTTGAGTCCCATTTACAAGGGCTCTTTTGAAGAGTCTCAACATTAATCATGTTATGTACTCAAGTAGAACTCTCATGGCAATATACAACTTCATTTTTGAAGCTGAAGCTCGACTTAACTGATTACCCGAATGCCCTTATTTTACAGGCTTCTGCAGCAGATGCATTTAACCCCAGTAAAGCTACACCAGCAAAACAAAACCTCCCAATACTTGCTTAAAGCCGCTATTGGGAAAATTGTTTCCTTGCCTTTTATATATATATATTTTTCTCCATTTGATAAAACGTCCAAACAGCACATCCTGTCACTCAGAGACAGGTGCTATGATGTCTGCATTCCAAAATGTTGGGACAGCCTTTTCTGCTTTAGGACCCTCATCACTGCTGTAGGGTCCCTCTGACTAAAACATAGTCATGTCCAAACAGGTGGTGTCATCCACCATTTATTTTTTATTTATTTTGAATATTATAGTATTTATTTTGGTATATTTAATTGTACAATAGCTATAGATATTTGGTTATGCTTGAAAAATACAATTTTAAATTATTAATATTTCATTATTTGCTTGCTTGACATTTCCTGGCCAATCATTTATTTCCTCCATGCTTCATGTCTGATAGCAATACCAAGTCAACAATTATGAGTTAATTATGAGTTTCTCCAACAAATATTAAAAATGTTTCTAATTGCAACCACCCAATTATTTAATATGATTGTACTGGATGTATAAGCTACAATGCATGTTGAATTGAATGTAGTCTTTCCAATCATGTCATGTGCTTTGGATGGTCAAATTATTGTAGCATGAAAATACCCTCAAACATTCTATAAATTTATAGTTGACTTGATCAATATTGATACTTCAGTACTGTATGTTTGTATTGTAATCAAATTTGCTTTAAGTTAAAAACTTGTAATATTCCCATTTTTTACCACTGAAATTGCACAGCAAATCTCTTCTAGTGTATAAAACCAAATGTACCTTTCAGACTAGTCCCTGTTAGCTGATCATTTGTAGTACAAACTGCGTAACTACCAAACTGTGTCTTAACCTGGGTAAAAATCCACTCTTGCACACAATTACTTGTTTGGGAAAGTGAAATGCACTTCTTCAAATGTAAGATGGGGAACAATGTCTACGTATGGGGACTAATGCTAAGTCTCCTGCTGATACTTTGTTACAAGTCATCACTGTCCCTGACAAAAATAAACCCCTAATATAGATTGAGGTGTGTCTTCCATGTTGTTGGTAAAATTATTGTTAAGTAAATTATTGTCAAATAGCATTCTACTTTGTTGATAGTGTCATTCACAAGAGAGAAAACATGTTTTATATATAAAACCAGAGAACACTACAATTTTATTTCCGTGGTATATGTACAATTTAAATGTGGTCTCAGCATTCACAAAATGTTGCCATTATCACTGTACTGGCTCTCCAAAATATGCACCATTTAAAACCATAAAGCCATAACGTTATACATAATGTATACTAGGCATATATTTGACTTCTGTGAAACCAGGAATCTACTTATGTTGCTCACTACACACAATCACCTGTTTGTGCCCAACAGGGAGTCTGGTTACACTGAAAATCTCTTGAGTTTATGATCCTATTATAGAACACATATTATCCAGTTGCCAACAAATATTGTACGAGCCAGTAAAATCAAATCTTTCTTAAAACTTAAGTCATACAACACAATGGGAATTACTGGTGTAAGCTGGTACACAGTGAAATTTAACACACAGAAGATCAATGACACAAGGTCATTGGGGCATTAAATGTCTGACGTTGTATTTTGATGTGTCATTATATTGGGTCATGGGTTTGTCTGCAATTCCACAAGTACCCACTCCCACTTTTCCATCTACGCTTTCTGGAGAGGCAAAAATACTCCTTTTGACCTGTAAACAAAAACAGTTTATTCACATTTTTAGTCTTTTTTTTAGCTTATAGCATCTCAATAATAATTCATCTTATTTATTAGGCGCCTTTCTGAACACTCAAGGTCGCCTTACAACATAAACAAATTAAGTACGACTTAAAACATACAGTCAAAACCCTACAGTTAAAGTGGAACAGTATTTAATTGATTAATTGAATTTAGTGTATTTTATTTTATTTAAAGGTGCACTGTAACTTTTTTGGTAGAGGGTCCAACCCCATGTTTTTTTTTAAATGTTCTACAATATGGCATTTAAATTAACTATCTCCATGGAGATAAGTAGGCCACATCACCAGGCCAAGTTACAGGTCAGATCTGAGGAGAAGTGGACCTGCTCACAATAATAATGCATGTTTTGAGAAATAAAAACACATGTAAAGCAATAAGATCATCACGGAAACAAGCTGATGCTGGACCTCCACCAGAGAAGTTACACAGTGCAGCTTTAACACATTTGTTTTGTTGTACCTGTCCTTTTTTGTTCTTAGACAACGCCTTGCTGTTGAACATTTGCCACTTGGACTTCTGTTCTTCTCTCTCTTGCTCCAACTCCTTCATCCGCTGAACTTTCTTTTGGGCTTTCTTCTTTTTGTATTCACGCTGTTCTGCTATCTTCTCTTTTCTGGTAGGTAACAGGCAATATAAAAAAAATGAATAGAGTACATTATTATTAAAAGGGTCTGCATCCATTTTTGAACACAGAGTTTATATTTGAATGTTAGTCCCACCCACTTAGACACTTCTCTCACTCTAATGTTGTACGATAATCAGGAAACAAACATTGTGATAGACCTAGGTAATTGATTCCAAATGTTAAAATCCAACAACTGTGTAAATGTGGCATCATGCCTGCTTCTTACATGAGATTTTAATCCAATAAAAAGCTTTGTTGTGGTATAATGAACTAAATAAACAAAAGAATTGTATAACTAAAAAACATAAGATGTAATGTTTGTAATGTGTAAATGAATTCCATTTACAGAAAAGTAAAATTTAATAAACCTATGTGTTTGGGAAGTGTGTAGATAATGAAATCATTTTAGAGGAAAGACTTACTTAGACTTTGCTTTTAAGGGATCTTCAGGAAGAGTGCCCTCTTCAGCTGGTTTGAGGTTTTGCAGAGGGATCACTTCAGCATTGCCATAACCGATGAAGGTGACCGCTGCGGTTCCATTCTCCCGGTCTATCTCCTCGATTTCGGCCTCATACATCCTGTCAAAGAATCACGGCTGTAAGCTGGTGAGTAGGATTCTTGGACACATTTGACTATTATTTTGCAGATATTATTCATTCAAGTGTATAAAACATTATAGGTAACTTATATTCAAGTTGTACAGATCACTATAGTTTCAATATACTTACTGTCCATCTGTATTCCACACAGCCAGGCATCTGTCCCCAATCTTCCATTTGTGTTTAATTGGAGCAGGGTTTGTACTAGCAGATGACCCTTCCGCTGTCTGTGAGGTCAGGAGGTCTTTTGTCAAATCGATGACTTCCTGTGGTTAAATTAAAGGATGGAGAGATTTTAATGACACAGACTAAATAACCCTGACACATGATTTCAGAACATTCAAGAGGGCTCTAGAGTGTAAAACTTGGTGAGAAACAATCAAAATGGATATGGTAGAATGCATTTTTCCATGTCAAAAGTAGATGTAACAGGGAACATCAAGTCATATTTCAAATATCAAAATATTCTTTATAGCACTAAATTTGATAATCACCAAGATTATTTTGCTGTGTGTGTGTGTAAGTGTTTATTTATACAGCGCTTTTTCACAGACATATGCCACAAAGACGCTTTACAGAGCATTATTCATTCACTCCATACCCGGTGGTGGTAAGGACGGCAATTTTTGTGACCCTATATATTACTGTTCACTGTTTTGATCAATAAAAGGAGAGGGGGACATATTCCGTTTGTGCATGACAACTCAATCACTACCAGTACTAATAGAAGGTAGGATATCATGTGCATTACACGGACTAACACAAAAAGTGTGATATCGTATCGTGCATTATGTATCACGTATGGAGAGGGACCCTATGTGACCCCCTGTCCCAAATTCAGATTACTTAGGAAACATCACTCACCTGAAGGTCTTTCTGTAGTTTAAGAAGATCTTCATTTTCTGGATCAGATGACAGTGCGACTTCTACTTGAGCTAGCTGCGCTTTGTAGCTGCTCAGCTGTTTCACCAAATCCTCCGACATCTGAAGGAAATATACAAACCACTGGCACTGTTAGCCCCGGTTTAGCTTTTAAATTAGCTCCTCTAAAGGCTATTCTATGGTGTAAGAGGCAAATGGGCCATATATAGCGAATTATTAACAATATATGTGCGATTAGACAACGATAGGAACGGTGGAAAACGGGACTGGACACCTTTCGTTCGTTTATTTTGCTTATAAACGGGTTTTCGACTACGTTATGCTAACGTAACCCAGACAATGCTAACAATGTAGCTAAGGCTGGAGCAGGACAGAAATCACACGAGAAAGGTTTAAAGCTTGGTCGCTCTTACCTCGAATGTGCAAGTGTTCTTGGTAAATAAATACTAAATGTTCAAGTCGATTACAAAATAGTATATCTAGTTAAACGAGGCAACAGTTAGCTCCACTTGATATCATGAGCCTGTAAACGGAAGTCCGACTGAGCTCTGCGCGATAAATATTTAGAGCCCGGATGTTCGCCCCTAGTGGTGAGATAGCGCACTACACCAACATGTCACACAAAATATCATTAGTTCCAAATAAAAGTGCTGCAAATTTGTTTATTGGATTAAATATGTATACATATGAAAAGAAAATTATCGTCTAATGACCGTCTATTTAAGTCTGTTTTTTTATTTTCCCTCTTTTAATGCATGCCCTTATTTTTATTTTATCAGAGTTTATATCTATGTTTAAGGTTGCACCATAACACCTAAGCAAGTTCCTGGTTTGTGAATATTGTTCACTGACAATGGCAATAATAATAATTCTAATTCTGAATTTAAATAGTCACAATTTTCATTTTGGGCCAAATTGGCTAAATAATCTATTTTATTTTAATTCAAACTTTTTAACTACATTTATTAGGCTAAAACATTTTACCTAGGTGGAAATGTTTAGCTCTTTCTCCAAATGAAGTCTATGTTATGCATTTTATTTTAAGCTCTGTGTTAGGAGTCAAATCTGGTTTGTTTTTGGCATCCTGAAGAAATTGACACATTTGTTCTCTTTTTGTCAAGAATATTTAAAAGCCTGAAATATTATATATAAAATAATTATATAAAATAGGCATATTGTAAATCAGTTGTATCAATTTAATAGGAGCAAATAAGTTATCTTTATTGTAGTAATGTGGTATAGTTGTACATTTTGAACCAAGAAACAATGTGCTATGTTATATCTCTGCAATCCTTCAATTAATTCAATATATTATGTACTTATATGATTTTTAAATGAACATTTGTTACCTGATACCTGACAGCTCCCTAATATTCTGTCTCTTCTATAGCAAAACAAATGATCAGTCAAATCAAAAAGTTCAATACTCTTGATAGAATACACTTTACCTCTTGTTTAAATTTATTTCTTTAAGTTCCCCAATTGAAAATTTGAGGCGTAGACTAAGTATTGATAACAGTAAAGCTAATGTTGTTCTGCAAATATATCAAATACAGTACATTTTGAACTGCCATCTTCTTACATAATTTCAATTTTTAATACATTATATAATTATACGATCAGACAGTTTTTGTCCAGTGCCAGACTGCTTCTCATTATTCAGAGGAAACCCCACCCCCTTTGACAATCTCACTGAAATGCAGCCAGAGCCAGTCATCTCAAGCACCAGAAGAGGACCATATAAAAGTCTTTACTCTCCTCTACAGCAAAACCTCTTTTCAACCAGGAATTTTGGAAATATTTTTATAAGGAAGTTCATTTTATTCAAGGATACAGCTGCTTTTTTCCATTTAAGACAGTTGAATCAATGATTTACAAGATGTTTATTTAAGTATTTCATATTTTTATTTTTAATACACAGTGGACAAGACAAGACTTCCTGACCATATATGCCTCAACATCCCAATGGATTGTTTGAACTTCACCAGCGAATATCATATTTACCACACTGTTCCTCTTACTATCTCGGTGGCTGTGCTCATTCTGGTAATTGTATTTGGTAATGTTCTTGTTGTAATTTCTGTCATCACGAGTCATGCCTTGAGAGCTCCTCAGAACTTATTTTTGGTCTCCTTGGCATGTGCGGACATCCTGGTTGCCACCTTGGTCGTGCCATTCTCTTTTGCAAATGAACTCATGAGTTACTGGGTCTTTGGTCGGATCTGGTGCGAGATCTACCTTTGTTTGGATGTCTTCTTCTGCACTTCATCTATTGTCCATCTCTGTGCGATAAGCTTGGACAGGTACTGGTCAGTTACCCAGGCGATCAAGTACAATTTAAGAAGGACACCATGCAGGATTAAAAGCAACATTGTTCTTGTTTGGCTTTTGGCAGCTCTAATTTCCTTCCCTCCACTTATCACAATGCAAAAGGAAGAGGGTAAAGTGAACTGCCCTATATGCGACATTAATGAAGAGAAATGGTACATCCTCTTCTCAAGCACCGCCTCCTTCTTCGCTCCGTGCATAATTATGGTAACAGTCTACATAAGAATCTATCAAATTGCCAAAAAGCGCACGCGACCCCAACCAGGTGAACGTCAAAGGGAAAACGGCAAATCTGAGGACAAGGAAATCAAAGGAAGAGAGGATTCGGAAAAGCCAGCAGGAGAGGTAGAAGATGATGATAATTCTTCCTCGGATTCAACGGACACCACTCTTTGCTCACTGAAGAAGGGGTTAAGGATCGGAAGAGTAGTGCAGAAACCTGGAGAGAGCTCACCCAAGTCGGAGGTGCAGAGAGGAGGCAGGAGGATCAGGTGGACAGGGAGACAGAACAGAGAGAGGAGATTCACATTCGTCCTGGCCGTTGTCATGGGCGCATTTGTTCTCTGCTGGTTCCCCTTCTTCTTCACCTACACGCTCACAGCTCTGTGTGAATCCTGCACTGTTCCGAAGACACTGTTTAAACTGTTCTTTTGGTTTGGTTACTGCAACAGCTCACTCAATCCCATCATATACACCATCTTCAACAATGACTTCAGGCGGTCCTTCAGGAAGATTCTTTGTAGACAGAAACATAGTATATAAGCATAAGCAATCAGTCTTATACAATCTGTTATGTCTGTTTCATTATAATTATGCATTTTGATACAGTATTACCATATAAAATGTTACACAGCTTATAGACATTCTGAGAATATTTACTCAAGTAAGATCATAGGTACATCAAGATAATACTACTCAGGTAGAGGTAAAAACCTAGGTTGTTTGTACTGCTTTTAGAATTCTAGCTATCCAAAAAGAGAGAGGAAACAAGAGATGAAAACTCAAATCCACATAGCACAAAGCAGGTTAGTTGGCCTGCATATGCCTCTACCACTGAGCCACACAGCCTAATCATATTACTCTACTTACTTTTTTTTTCATAATTAAGTTTGCACAGAAATAAAATGCCGACCTATCTTCTCTCAGAATTACAGCCATTTAAACAAAATAAAGTATTTGCATGACAACAGTAAATAATAGTGAAAGACCTCATGATTTCCGGTTAAAAACAATAACTTTGGGTTTTATTATCAAGCTGTTTGATAGATCCAATTATACACTCACCAGAGTTTGCTTTTCTAAGATGGATTGGAGTCTACCACACAAATGGTTTAGGGCTGGCCGATATGGTCAAAAAGTAAAATCTTGATATTTCATTACGATTTTAACTGATTGAAATTGAAGTGAGAGAGGAAGTGACCGTCTTTCAAACAGGGGAAGCTCTTGACATTTTCATTCTTATCACATGCTATTGTTTAAGAAACTGAACTGTTACATTTGTATAAATATCTAACTGTAATTTCACAGTAACCCTCCTTTGCAAGTAAGAAAGTCAGGAATAAACTTGTTTCATAATAATACTTGATTTCACTATTTTTCAAAATCTCAATTTATAGAATAGATTAAATTTATAGAATTTATAGAATTTATTGAATGAATATGATTCATTGCCCAGCCTTAAAATGGTTTCCTGAAAAATAGAATAGAAAAACATAACAACATTAGTAACTTTTTTGATGCTGCAATGACTTCAAGTATCTACATCTGTGAAAACATGCATGGAAACTTCCCAGCATAATGTTAGATTTAAAGTCATCATATTACTTGGAATTTCCTGCCATTTCCTGGTTTTGTTATGCCTGTTAATAATTTTACGGAGGATAAACAGAACTAACAAACAGGGATGGGAAAAGGTATCCGCTCCAACTAATAATTTCAAATATAAAACCTTGACAAATTATGTACTTTTGTTAAACCGTATAAACCATCTGACAACTATTTGAACACCAATCTAGTGTGGAGGCAGTATATTTTGCAAGCCTTTTAAATACTGTCTACTCTCTTCATTGCTTATCATAACAGCATGTGAACAGGACAATTACACGAGAAGTAAATTATGCCCAGAGGGTTTGGATGGGACAAGATTATTGAGCGCAGTTTATCAAGAATTATGGCCTCTCATATCAGGATATCATTAAAGCCTTCCCCCGAGTCAGAGGAAATCATGCAGCGATTGAAATATGGCTAGCTTCTGCAAATTACACACAAGCTTATTGATGTGTTAGGCTGCTCTTGTCATCTTTAAACCCGTAGTTAATACCGGAATAACTTTGTGACAATCATTAGTCATAATATCCTGAGCTTCCCACTGACTTGCTGTTTTTTTAACCAATCATTTCTCACAACAGTAAAAGTGATTCTCATGACTTTGGTTGTGTGACCTCTGCTGTCTGAAAATTCCTGTGGTACATATGTTTGGGTCTGGACATGTAGGCTGCTCTTAAAATACTGCATGTATTACTTACCACAAATGGCAACTGGAGCTAGCGATAATATGAGTTCCCACATCAACATAAAGCAGGAGGAACATGACATTTTTGGCTTTATGACCCGAGTTAATTTGATTATGGAGTTGTAGTGAGAAATGCCAAAAACAAAAATGACAAAACTAAAAAAAAAGTTTTCATATTATGTATTTATGTTATTTTTATTTTTATGTTATTTATTTTAAAGGCACACTATGTAGCTTTTCTGGTTGAGGGTATGCCATCTGTCTCCATGGAGATGTTATTGCTTAGCCTAGAATGTTCCACACTATGGCATTAAACTTCTATTTATCCTCATGGAGACAAGCAGATGACGCCATCAGGCCAAGTTCCAGAACTGTGGTGCTCCTAATAATTGTGCATGTTTTTCAACATATGTTTGAGCAATAAAAACATTGGTACTTGAATAAATGCACAATAGTTAATTTATGCCACAGTGGGGAATTCTAGGCAAAGAAATATCATCTCTCAAGACAAGACAAGGTAGCAATGTACCCTAATCCAGAAAAGTTGCAAAGGGCACCTTTAATTGGTAACTACATCATAAAAAATAGTTGCCAAGTTCTTCTGTCTTGACAACCCCCAATATAATGACTCCATATAATACACTCAAATAAAGGCCATTTTTATATTCCAAGTTTAACTTGCAAAACAAATTTAACAATACAATAAAAAGCTGTAAAAATATATTTATTTTTTTAGATTTTCTTATTTATACATTATTTAAAAATATCTCATGAAATACATCAATAAGAAAAAGTCATTTTATATTTGAAAAAACTATAAAACCTTAAGTGGATAACAAACTGCTGAATCTCAGATTTATTTGTGGACCACATAAGAAAGATATTACACTTGAATAAAATAATCTAATGCAAATTGCACCCCTAGGGGTCCCTGCACTACTTGTTGAGAAACACTGCTATAAGCCAGTGGTATGAATAATTACTATTGGCCTTTATGCACCATTTGAATACCTCCACTTGACTAATGAAAGATAATTTAATATATGACATTTTAGGTTTGAATTTCTTGTCATTTTTATCTATGCATAATAAATTATACTCCTATGAAGCTATTTATAATGCCTACATACGGCTATGATTTATGTCCCCCCTCTAAAGGCCAGTACAGTGCATCACAATTCACTGCTATGACATTGGCACTTGTAAAACAATGTGGATATTTGTGACCGGAGTTCTCTTAACTTTCACACAAATGCCCTGTCAGTCTATTCCATGCATTTTTTTTAGTAAAGTCATCCGCCCACAATGTAATTTTACTCACCAGGAATTTTGAAGGGGTGGGTTGAAATCTCCTTTGTGCATTGGGCTTGAGAACCAGGCTGAACTGATGTAAATAGACATGCAGAAAAAATAATCAAAAGTAATCATCAAAGTCAGTGCAGTGATTAATTTCAGTTTTCCAAGTTTCATTTTGGGTCATTTGTATTAGATTTATGACGCACCACATTGCTTCCTGAATCGAAAGAGGAGAGATAATCAGGTTATATTGTGAGAGATGATGCAGATAAAGATCAATTCATGCAATTTGACTCTTATGGGCTGCTGGCCGTTCATTACAAAGCTAGTTAGATTTGGAACTTCTTGAAAACATTGCAGACAGCCATTAGTGTCATCAAAATATAAAAGTTTGACACTCAATTTTGATACTAACAAAAAGGATATCTTCAACTCAATATTATAGTAATTTCTTTTCATTAATATGTAATCTACTAATTCTGGCATTCATTAAGATCCTTCTAAGGGTGCGATTGCGCTCATCCACGTCTGGTCCTGATTTCTGCCCTGGTTTAGTCTTGGTTCATCTAGTCTGGTTTAGTTCCAATTTAGTCTCAGTTTAATCCCAATTAAGATGTGATCTGTTTCCAAATTTCAAAAGTTCATTATTCAAGAAAGGCCTTCTTTATGTGACTTGTTTCAGTATTTATCAATCTTCTTCATTTTTTTTTTTTTTTTTGACACCCATGCCAAAGGGAATTGTTAATGATTTTAGGATGTTAGGAAGTGGTAGGCTATATTTCACCTTGTTTCCCACTGATAATGTTCATGCTAGTTCCCTTTTTCCACCAACTCTGACAGCTGCACACACGCAAATAAACAAAACAATTGCATGTCCCTTAATGCTCCCAAACTCTTTGTACAGGAGCAGGAGCTGCTATCTATGAACCACACTGGCCAGGTATTTCAAACAGCAATCCATCCTTCACTGTGCAGTCAAAGTACACAAACTGCCAGGCAAGCAAATAGGCTACATGCTGTAGCCTACCACACATGGGGTCTATTAGGCCCACATACAGGCTCCTGGGGCAAAGAGGTAACAAAACCTTATCATTGAGCATGCTAGGTTGCTAAGATATTGCATCTTGGTTGGCAATTAAAGATGCACTATGTCTATATATCCAACTTTTCTATTGCAAGTATCCAGCATCTGCTTGTCTCCATGGAGATGTTAGTGCTTTGCCTGGATATCCCACAGTATGAAATTAAATATATCTCACCACCACTATTCAATTAAAGATGTGTTAATTGCAAGAATAGGCATACTTTGAAAAATGCGCATGCTGAAATGACTCACCTCTTCATAGATCTGATCTGCCACTTGACCTGGTAGTGGTACTGTGGAACATTCCTGCCAAACACATAGGCTGGTTATTCTGTTTGATACAAGTAGACCTAATGTTCTAGGCCTATAGCGTAAAAAAAAAAAAGGATTTTTTCCATGTTTAAATTCCGGGGAAACGTATCTGAGATGATAAGATGCCTGCAGTGAACAATAAGATTTGACATAATGGGAGTAGGCCAAGTCCTCCTCATAGACATAGACTGTATATGGTACGACGGAGCATTGGAGCCATTCATGAAGGAAAACATTTTTTTTTATGTGACGAGATTAAAGTCAACATGTCGAGATTAAAGTCGACATGTCGACATTAAACTGGAAATTCCGAGAATAGTTGAAATTAGATGTCGACTTTAATCTCGACATATCAAAAAATATGTTTTGCTGCATGAATGGCCCCAATTCTCCGTCGTAGAGTTGTGTGATAAATTTGTAATCAGAAATAATAGGCTACACAACTGTAAAATACCCTACTGTTGATTAGACATTTTTCTGTTGTCTTCAAATGCGGTCATTTTGTGCCAGTGTGACAATCAGAACATTTTTAATCAAAAGAATGACTTACTTTAGCCACTTTTCTGTGGGGTCCTATAATTAGCCTGACGTGTTCCTGAAGAGGGGGTGCGGGGCGGACACGCTCACGCTGCGTGCGCCACTGTACGAGCCAATCAGCGTTCACATAAACACCACGTTGCGTCATTGTTATTGTGGAGCTCAGGCTTTAGAGATTTCGCCACAAGTTTGCTCTATTTACTTCTTACCTGCAGAACAAAGAGAATAATCTCAATACCTTACCACGATGTCGCTCGTAAAAGACAGCTCATCCGACGAGAGTTTGCAAGGTAATGCATTTATAACTAGTTTATAACATGACCCTTATGCTAGCGCTAGCTTTTTGAACTATGGCCTGAATTAAACCAAACTCGCTGACGCTGGGCAGCAAAACACAAAATGGGATATATTCTAACTACTCAATGCTTTGTATGACCTAAATTATAATTACTAACACCTCTTAGATCAAACATTAGCTCATCTTTAAAGTTCTTGCCAAGTTAACTCTTGTGCTTGTTTATTTCAGCTGCATGAGGGCAGCCCACTACTGTCTGTGATTTGGTATAAATCCAGTGGGTTCTTTTGATTTTAGGATCCTGGGTAGAGTTGCATTTCAGTGGCAGCAGTTCTCAGTCGAGTAGTCATCATGAGAGCCACGAACACATCACAACACACAGCCAGGAAGCGGACCTGGAGAAAATGCTGCTGGAGGCACAGCATGAGTCAGGAAGGAGCAGTTCAAAAGGAAGCTCACAATGTAACAGGTTTGTTTTGCTGTTTTAGCTATTTTCATACAAATAATACAGCTACTGTTGTGAATAACGTTGACTGTAGATTTTGCAAAGAGCATTCTAGGTTTGTTTAGACAAACAGAATAATAGAGATAATTCACTTCTATTATTTTTTTTAATTCAACAGGGCATTTCACAATAACACTCAATAATTGTTTTTCTTTTTTTATAGCCCTCTCAGAGCCCACACCCCTCTCCTTGTGTGGAGAGGCTCAGAAGTAAACAGTACACAGGTAGATTTGCCACCATTTAATGCATTAGGCTATATGTGTTTAAGTAATGTGACAGTTTTCTTTTTAAAGATGACATTTATGTAATCAAGATTTTTCTTTTCAGTCAGATGAAGACTTTCAAGAAAGAAGACGAGAAGTAGACAACCTGCTGAAGAAAAATGCTGACTGGATTTGGGATTGGTCCAGTCGACCAGAAAATAATCCCCCCAAGTATGTACATTGACATGAGAATTGATAAAATGTGATAGGGCTAAAACAGTTATAAAATGTGATAGGGCTAAAACAGTTATAAAATGTGATAGGGCTAAAACAAGTGAACTGGTTAATCACAAGTAATTGATTATTGAAATAATCCTGAACTAATTCAGTAAGCGTATAATTGTTCTCTTGACTTCATACATTGACTTCAAAACTTGAAAGAAAGTAATTACAATAGAATTACACTGAACATGTGCACATTTAGTGCTCCATCAGCACGGCCTTGATCCGCAGCACTTAGGCTTCATATGGGGAAAGTATATCATATTTATGTGTAATCTAAGCAACCGATTGATTAATTGAAAGAATAATTGCCAGATTATTTTATTTAACAACACAATTGTTGAACTTTCAACACAAATAGTACCTAATGTTCTGGGTTTATTATTTGCAGTTCATGGAGTGTAAGGCATCTGTATGTGCAAAGAGGGCAATGTGACATTAATCAGCCCACCATTTATTATAATTTATTCACACCAATGAAAAATTAATGTGGCTGTCTGTAGGGAGTTCCTGCTGAAGCACCCCAAGCGCACGACCTCTCTCAGCATTAGGAACACCAGTGTCATGAAGAAGGGAGGAATTCTCTCAGCTGACTTTCTGAAGCTGTTTCTGCCATCATTAATCATTTCCCACATCCTGGCTGTTGGACTAGGGTAAGCAAAGTCACACCTAATGAACAATTTGAATATACTACACTGTATGGAACCAAAAATAACAATTTTTGTTCTCATTTATTAAACAAATCAACACTCAAGCATGTACTAACACAGCTTTTTCTTGTCCTCAAGGATATACATTGGAAAGCGCCTAACATCCCATAACCCCTCAACCTATTAAGTTGGTCACATTATAGTGGTCATACAGCCATGCCTTAAAACTGGACTTTGTGCAGCTCCAGAGAGACAAGAGGGAGCTACACTGACCATCAGTTTATAAAGCAAGTCCTCACTGCGTTCTCAGTATCTTCTGCTCAGCCAGACGACTGTTGCTGCTTTTCATATATCTACATCGATGTGTCTGAGCCATTTATTAAAATGATCAAAATCAACCAAATAAATTTTATTTTGAACATTTTAAGTAATTCTATTAAAGGGATCATTTTGTTAATTGATTTTTAGTGATTGTTCAGCTTTTTTTTAAAGGCACTACAAGTGTATAAAGTACATTTATGGTCCTTATTGTCTTTCATAAGCTAAATAAAAATGTTACATAATGTGTTTAATTGTTCAGTTATTTAAAGCATTTAAATGATGACATAAAAATGAACACAATTAAAATTTTATTGAACTTTGGTCAAAATAATAAACAAGTGAATACATTGCCACAATGTTAGGAATCATTGGACAAGACAATGCATTATTATGTGTTTTAATGTCATCAGTATGCGTGTAGTCAACCTTCCATTTCCGCATTCACAACATGTGGACAAAATTTAGGTGAAATTCATATTTTAATAAATGAGTAAGGGCACATGTATGAGGCCTGTCTGAAATTTCTACTTATTAACATAATCTGGAGGCACATTAACTGTATGCTGTGCAATTTTCCTCCTTGGTGATTCCATAGACAGCCACATATAGCAGCAGTGTATGAACATAAAATAGGATTTACAAATAATGCACATGAGGTTTTTAAAATGTCTGGGGACATAAACCGTAGCTGTCATAGATAAAAGTAGATATTAAGGCTGCAGATTCCCTTTGTCCTGGGCCCCAACTTGTGCCTTGTACTTTTTCAGCCTGTGTCCTGAAATATGGTCAAAGTAAAAAAAAAAAAAAAAAAAGTTCTCATAGACATGTCCTTGTGTTCAGCAGTGAATCTGAGACAAAAATAATATTTCCTCTACATTTTTGAGATCTGCTCCAAAGACAGTGGTGTGACTGAACATTTCCAGCTCTCTACAACATAAAAAACATGCAAAGCAATAAACATGTTTTAATACATACTTCTAAATTTAAAACACATCTGTAGTTTTAGTTTCTTTTATTATGTGGATGACAATGTGTACTTGAGTAGATACAGTCAGTGAAATTATGTCATCGTACTGACGGATAAAGTAAAAGGGAGGGAAAAGAAAGAAAAAGTCCATGTTCCAAATTCATGGTCTCTTCCACCTGTGGTTTGGCCTGAATAAATGGCCAGGGGGAATGTTACAGTCAAGCTTATTGGCCAATGATGCGTGCTTCAGTGGGCCCAAAATCTTCAAAATGGTGTTACAACTTTGACAAGACGTCATCATTAGGGCTTCCAAGAGTTCTGTTGTTAAATCATGAAATGAAGGCTTAAAATGTCAACACAAACACCAACGTTCAAGAGTTTGACCTCCAGGGAGGGCTATTCCATCAATTAGACCCGAATTGGACATTCTGGGTCAGGGGGCATGTTGATTGCCCTGATGCCAAAGGCGAAATCAACCTAAGCTCAGACTCAAAATAAAACAAGCCTATGGGGTCAACCTCCTGTGGCAAAAAAGTCGAGACGTGCTTTCAGCTTCTTGACCTGGAGGACAACCAGGCCATTTCTTCTTATACAGATAGACAAGTAGTAGGCTTAACTACACAGGTATGGTAAAAGCCCTATCCACTGGAGTCCCAAAATCTTTTAATTGATTTTGTCCTGGAAAATGTACAAATTGTTGGTGGCTGCCACAGCTATCACATTATCTTTGGGGTGCCACGCGGTGTGCAGGATCTTCTTGTTGAAGTCCAGGCTGTCCACGCTGATTTCATCCTTCTTTCTCTTCCCTCCTGTGGAAACTTTCCGTGGTTTGAGAGTGGCTCGTGGTTTGCTACTCTCTCGCGAAGCCTCCAGTGTGATATCCCTCCGGGTGTTCCGGTCAAACATTCGGAAGAAGTTATTGTAGGAGCCAGTCATTATGGCACTTGAGAGAAGAGGGAACATTAATTACTTTAGTTATTACTCTTATAAAGTAGTGTTGAATTCAAATTATTAACATGCCACTACCTGTCACTACCATTCCAGCAGCACTCAAACTTATCAAAGATACAGTCATTTTCATACAATGAGCAGAGTTTACTGCGAAGGTATTCGTGGACCTAAAAGAAACAAGTGTGAACAATAAATATTGCATATTTATTGCCTGTGAATGACATTTTAAAATACTAGATGAGTAAACACACCTGATATGTTTCCACTGGCCTATTTTCCATATTTAGGTCCCATACTTTGACAGAGAGGTAATCACGTGTCATCATGTAACGTCCACTGTGACTAAACTTTACGTCCGAAATTGAGGAAATTATCTCTGAAAAAAAGGATCTGCTGCTCGGATCTTCAGGCTCTTCAAAGACTTGAAAAAGGAATATAATACTCATTGCTCAGGCTGAACAATACAACAGTGAAAATAATATGTACCCATACAAAAATTACTCGTGCATAATAGGTTTAAAAATGTCACACTAAATGCAATTAAAGAAATGTTTGTATTGTGAATATTAATTGAAATAGGTGTCTGGGTTTGATGTTCAAAACAATCGGTGTATAACAAACCGATTTTTAAAGAATTGAACAGGCAAGCAGTAGGAATGACTGTAAGCAAACATTGATGAAAAGTAGGTACTCACATTTTGAGTGTCTATCACATAGTGCTGCCGCTCGCATGTCACAGAGGCGGATGGTGCCTTTGCTACTGCTGTACACAAATACATTGCATTGGTGTGGATGGCACTCCGCAGCTGTGATTACTTCTGTGAGTTCTTCCATGTTGGCAGGCTTGATGTCTACAATATCTGGGTGAAATTGTTAAGGATTTTTTTTTTGTATTGCACACACAAAAAAATAGAAGTAAATGTTTCTCATATTATGAATAAAGGATACTAAAACTTCTGTCTGTTATTTCCAAGTGCCATAAATTTATTCTTAGGTCATCTGCAGAGAGGTACGTTTCATGATCACTATTTACAGAAATGGAATTTATGTGATAGGTGTGCGCATTTGCAAAGATCCTGCGTGGGCTCGCTTCCACCATAAGATCCATTGGCATCAGAACAGGTACCTGAAAGGTGTTAGACACATTAGTTTTGTTGTTGTTTTTCAAATTTGGGGAAAGAAGAATCAAAACATACCCGTAAGGCGGTGATTCTAAAGGGATCTCTAAGACGTCCATCTTCGTCTTTTAGATTGTAACCTTCTGCTCTTTTATCCCTTTCACTAATTTTCCACAATTTGATAGTTTTATCTATTGAAAAACACAACACACAAAAAGATGGCATTTAAATCGAATATCAGTCTAACAAGAGGGAGAAAATATACTAATTATGTTATGTCATACCATTTGTTGAAAGTAGAAAGTGAGCAGCATTCTGTTGTGGTAGCCATCGTATTTTATTTATTTTCTCCTCAATTTCTAAACTTTTCAAATAGTCAAATTCTGGCTCATGACTTTGAAAAGTGCTATAGACATTGTATTCTCCACGCAGATGTGGACGATTCTTTGACTGAAATAACAAATATTTAATGTTAAATCTATGAAGAAATTCAACCAAAAATGAAATATTGTAATCTTGATACCCATTAATTTCAGTCATTAATGCATTAACATAAATTAGAAAAGGGGGGGGGGGGGGTACATAAATCACTAAATATATTAAGAATCCCAGACACAGTGCCCCATTGAAAGGCTTTGAACCATTATAAGTCGTGACATGACATAATAAGCAGTAACTATGGCGCTTATAGGTGCACTTTGCAACTTTTCTTATGCAGTGTCCGGTACCCACTTGTCTCCATGAAGATTATTAAGAAGACTATTACTTTGCCTGAATAATCCACAATACGACCCATGTGCCCTGCATTTATTCAATTAAGAGTTGTTTCTATTTGAAACACATGCATTCTTGCTGTGAGCGGGCTCACTTGAGATCTGAAGTGTAACTTGGAGTCACCTGCTTGTCCACATACAGATAGATATGTTTAATGTCATCCTGTCTCCATGGAGACAAGAAGGTGGCAGACATGCCAGTAAAGTTACATAGTTTAAGTGTTTGTAATATGGATCTTACCTCCTGTTCATGTTGGAAAATGACTACTCTGCCTCCTTTATCTCCAGTTGCAAGTAATTCTCCAGAATAGTTAAATTCAACAGTTGAGATTATGTCAGCTGAAAGTGGGCACAAATCAGAGTGAGTCACAGGAAGCACACATCACACAGAGCTCTCTGAGGCAGCAGCTAGGACGCCCTCAGCACTGGACGCGCCAATAAACAGCACAGCATGTACAAGTCTGTATTATGTGTAAACATGAACGGATGAATAGAGCAACAGCAGTATGATGTCATGAGACAACTTATGGACGCAGAGCATTTACGTCATGGACGCGGTCGCTCCCCTTTAATAGCTTAGCCGCACGCTAGCATAAAGCTAAAGAGCGGCACACTTGCATTATGTCAATGGTTTAAATTAAAATCATTCGTATAAACAATGCCGCACACAAGAGCTAAGCCGTAACATCCAATCAGTCCCGTACTGGTTATCGATTATCACATTGTGAGCCCCTGAAGCATCATCACACCAACTAACTAACAGCCGCTGTAGCCTAGCCCCACAGCTAACGATGGCTACATACCTTCCGCAACATCTTCATCTATAGCTCCTTTCACTTGAGAGAAACACCACTGGAAATCATTTCCACTTGCAGGTCCTGCAGAAAAGGGCACATCATTAGGCAGTCTGTGAAAGCTGATCGTCCCCCGGTAAAATGATCTGACAGTGGCACATTTTGACAACTAGCAACTTAGCGCTAAAGCTGTGTGGCTAACTTGCAGATTCAGGCCATCACACACAGCAAGTGAGGAGGACCCCTTTCCCTCCTTTAAAAGTCGCTTACCCGCCATTGCTTCATTTAGCAGCTCTTGTTGTACACGGCGTCCGATACCTTATGAACCAATGTGGCTTGCTAAGGGAAATAGATAGCATCCAAAATCAGTGTTAAGACTCGGGTCCAGATCTGTCAAGACCACGGAAATTATCCGTGATTTTTTTTCCTCCAAAATGGCGCACAGTACATGGCGAAATGACGTCATGCACACATGCTCCATCCTGGCTCCATCAGCATCAAGTTTAACCTGAAACTCCATTAAACCTGTGTCAGGCACCAAAGAGCCGAGAGCCGATTATCATTCACCTGGAGCGTCATTAGAGTATCGCTTTTGGGCTGAGAAAGTTACAGTTTGGGAGAGAAAGCAATGGTCCAAACAGAAATGTACAGGCGTCTGTGCACTAATATAGAACTAGATTTTAGAGAAACAAAGTATCCCAAGGTAAGTTTTTATTTCAGAAATGGTAAATGAGTCGATTACTGTTGGCCTTAATACATTTGAATACTATCATGAGTTCTAATAAAATTGGCATTGGCAAATATAATAACACGGGAGAACCACCCGCGTGCGTGATCTCGGATTGTGACCATTTATTCTCAGTTGTGGGTCTTCGTGACCTTCGCTGGAAAGGTAATGCACCTGACATAATGAACATAACGGATGGGGGTTATTGTGTGATCATTGAGTGACACCTAGTGGTGTGATATGGGAATTGCAAAAATGTCATTTACCAATGATTATGTAGGGTTATCAAAAAAGTGTCATCCTATCTTAATTGGACCATTAATTAATTACAAAATGCACATAAGTTTAATTCTTTAGCAAAGACTAAACTGTTTTTATTCATAGTTTATTTGCCCATCTAGGCCAATCGGTTGCATTCATGTGACATTACAACATTCTATAGTTTAATATTGAGCAGTATTCTGTGGGAGAAAATGGCGGGTTTGTTGCCTCGAGTTATGATTAACATGTAATTGTTAGCTTTTTCCCATATGAATCAAAAACTTGCATGAGGTTTGACATCTCTGCAAGTGTAACAAAAAAGTTTATAGCTTTTGCTATTTGTGTAAAATAAGTTTGAATATTTCTTTCAGAAATCTTAAGTTATATATGTATAGATAGATAGTAAATTAGGAAATTCATAAACATCAAAACATAATCAAATACTATTTAAATATCTATTCTGGTATGACAAAATATATTGTAGTCTATTGTTTTATTATGGCCTATGTTGATTTTTTTTATTTTATTTAATTAGGTAGATTTGTGTTTTTCCTAGTATGTGATATGCAGGTGTAATTTGAAATATGTAACACTGGGTGTAAACTTACTGCTAAAAACAAAAGTGCTGACCATACCATAACATTTATGATGGGATTATACAGAAAAGATATGCTTCGTAGTTATGAAACAGTCTGATATAGTCTGGATAACAAATTATTCTCATTAACCCCAACTGTAATTATATGGAGACAGTCTGGCTTAATCCGTTGCATATGGTGCCTCAGAGCTTTGTTTGTTTTCTACATCTGCAGACAGTCCTGGAGGTGGCAAGTGAATAAATAGGGATGCACCCTGCAAGACCTGGACCAAGTCTCACCTAAAACCTTCTCCCCGGCATCTCCCAAGCTCCACATCCCTCTCATCACTCACAACGCATCCCTTGGGAGCCCGTGGAGCACAGGCCTGGAGGTTAGCAACACACTATCTATATATAAAGGTGGACCAAGCCTACTGCTGTATTGGCTGCACCAGAAGTTAGTTAGTCATAGAAACAGAAATAGAACTGCCCTGACAAATGGCACTGGAATACTTTATCAGAAGTCCATACATGAGCACTGTTGACAAATCATACAGGAAACTTCATTCTTAAAACTTTATTATTTTTTATTTCTTTTGAGTGCAATACAGTTGTTTATGACACAGTAGTAATAAATATGTTTAATAGCATCTGTACAATTCTACAACAATTCACAAGTGTCGAGAGAAAATAAAACACAACAACAGGATACAATAAAAAGAATTAACTTCACTTTTTCCTATTTGCTTTGTTTTTATACCAGCTCATTTATTGAAGCATTATAATTAAACCAATTCCCAATAGCATTAAAATATGTAAAATGATCAATGTGTTTTAACAATGTCTGCAATATTACACACCAAATTAGTCTGGAGAATATTGCTGCTGGACCGCTAAGCACTATTAAAAGTCAAGGAATAACAATGGTCTCAGCATGAAGGCAAAACACTTGAATTAGGCCTAATTTGAGATTTAATAAACAGCACATCTTAATTGCTGTGTACATAGTATATTTTCCACATTTGTACTACTTGAGTGTGTACTACTGCATGTGTATCTGCTTTGCCGTAGCTTCATCAGGTATAAGGAGAGGTGTTGACTTTATTCCGAGCCTCCAGAAACACCACTGACTCTGATAGTTCCCCATCCCGGTGGGAATTCATTATAAGACAGCTAGAGGCTGCTTGTGGATGGTTACTGTGCTGCCCGTATGTTAACTTGTCGCTATCGCACAAGGCAAACATGTGGTGCAGCTGCTTTCTCTGGCTGTGGGCAACCTGGAGAGATTGATTGGTGAGCCTTCTGTTTTATCCAGGATCAGGGCCACATTCAGTAGACATGGTGCCTCCGGAGAAGCAGCCATTTTCCCCAGAAAATATGGCTCATTACCAGCACAGACAAAATGAAGGTATATTGACTTTCTAAGATCTTCCAACATACCTATTTCTAAGCCATTTACTGGCCAGTGTTTTTTAAGTCTGAAAATCTTTACTTCATTTTTACTGCGAGCGAGTCCAAAAACACTTTGTTGGGCCCGTGAACTCATCATCATATTTATGCCTTCTAAACTCTCCTGGCCTTTCTGTGTGAATTTTCCCTGGACATAAATACCGATACTCATGTGTGCACACAATCCCTTCCCCCACTTCTGGCCCATCAGACAGTTTTAACACAAACCATTGGCCAGTGTCTGCTCCGCTCAGGGGCATGTGCTATGTCCAGACCCTCAGTCTTAACTCTCTCTCACTCACACACACGCACACACACTCACACACCAAAACAGCAAAGACAAACAGAATCAATTATTCAACACTCTTGTTTTGGCTTGTGTGGATGTGTATTTCTTACTTATTATTTCTGTTGTTTCTATAGTATCCAGTGGCGAGTTAACAGCCAGGAGGCCCGATGGGTGAGATATGAAGCCCGATGACTTGAGGTCTGGTTAAGTCTTTCTAATTTAGATGGCGGGAGCTTAATTTGCATGCACAGCCGTCAACATGGTCTCATTGTCTGAACCAGATTATCCTTGCGGCTCCTTCAAACTGAAGGTTGTCAAAGACTTGGCTTGGAAGACGAACCTTTGTCTCCTTGTTTATTTCCCCCGAGTGGAAATTTTCACTGTGGTCATTCGGTGTAGTTAAAGAAGCCCACACATAGACTGTCTCTTTAAATGGCACGCTGTCCGTTAGCTTTTATTATTTAGCAGCTGTGGCTATTTGACCAGGCTTTAAAAGTGCACATATAACTGTAGATTTATGCATATTTTACTTGCACTCAGCCCCCCGTCAGTGTCCCTTTTTGTGCACTAGATGGCACTATGGCACTTATTATTCAATGTCAACCTCTCTTTCCTATTCTGGAGAAGAAAGTGTTGAGCTGCTGCTGATACAAGTGGTGATCACAAATTGCTTGTTTTCCCCAAGCTAAAACAAAGTTGATAAGTATCTCAGGAAATGGCTTGCTTATGCGCAGTTATTAATAAACTAGTAGATTTTTATGTGTTTTTCATTTTAAAACGCCATTATGGTAGATGTTGTATCAAGCTCTTAATGGATAAGAATATCGTATAGAGGAAAGACAATAATTGACGGATTTTTAAGGCTCTATTGAAATTCGGACAAATATACTCAAATGAAATTGAACAAAAATGAATCATGTAGCTGGCTGCTGTATATTAGATGTGAATCCTTGCAGCAATGATGTCCTTGTAACAGATCATATTGTAAATAAGATGGGTTAAATTGCACTTGTAGCTTCCCTTCAAACAGTCAAGCCGGTCTCTGGGGGCGTAGCGAGAGTGCTGCCGACTCTTCCTCTAATAACGCCAGACAATGAGATCCTAGCTCATAACATAGGCCTCCACTATATAGAACAAGTATTGGGGGCTTAGCAGCTAATAAAGTGGCAAGTCTTCAAATCCATGTCAGAAGAGCAGAGTGCCACAGGGAGCCTTCATAACACTTGTATGTGCAGGTTCAACTGCGGTGTAAAGGTTACACATCCGGATTGTGCTCATCTAACCTGATGAGTTGCCCTAAGCCCCACAAATTTTCAAGGCTGTGTTACTTATTTAAAGGAGCAAGGAGAAGATCGACAAATGTAAAATGAATATTTGAGATTAACTCTACATCATGTATTGTGTAAAATCCAACCAGGAAAGAAAAAAAGCTATTTATTAATTGAGGTTTCTAGGTGATACGCTTTGTTTTGACACACTTCTGTTAAGGTTATTATTTTTGAGAATGAAAAACACATCAATTTTCTTGAGTAAATGGCGCTGCCCTATGAGTTCACTAAACACAGTGGCAGTAATTAGGCGTGATTGCTCAGCCTGCGTCTCCTAAATGGCTTTCCCTCCAGTGAACCTGTCCTTCACTCCGGCACAGACACTCCTGCAGCATTTCCACCCACTTTGTTTGTGCCTCTTTGATCCGCACTATTCCAGTTAAAGTTACACCCATGTGCTGCAAGTTGAAACTTTGGACATTGTTGCTCTGGGGAACATTATACCCGTGGCGCCTTGTGCTTTTGTCCTTCCCTTTAGCTACAGAACTCTCCTATGGTCCCGGACAAAAGACTACTCACGACACCATTTTATGATCTCTGTGATGATACCGTTTCCCTTCCTCTTCCTTTCGCATGTTAGGTCTGCTGTTTTTGCTAATCCAAATTGTTAATGTCAGAAAACATCGTTGTAGCTTGTCTCTTGAGACAATTGTTGATTTGGAGCAAAGGACAATGAAGTAAAAATATCTTTTGTCCTTTAACTGCAAACAGCAAAACTAATTTAAATCAGCGCCGCCTTTTGACTTTTCCTTGATAGATTTAAAAATAAAATGGTAAAAACAGATGGTAGTAAGTTGATAATTGAATCATAAAACCCCAACTATAATTTCCTTTTTCCAATTATATTGATGTGCATTATCAGCTGGACCACAATCATAGAGCTTATTGTGCACTGGGTGATTGAGAAAATATGACGTGCGCATGCCAATTTGCTTATGTGTGCGTGCTTGTGTACTAGAATTAGACATGCATGTTAAGTCTAATTGGAATGGCATTAAAAACCATTTTCAACACCAACGGCACACTCTAGCGCCTGAAACACTTTAAGGCGACAACAACAAACAGGCTATATTAAAACAGGGCGTAAAGTGCTGCAGTGTCTTGCCTCTCAGTCTGTCTAATCACTATGTTGAGTGAAACATTCATGGTACACTAGATCAGTTCAATATTTAATTTCTCAACAAAGACTACATGATGGAACAGATGCTCAAACTTTGTATGTTTCTCAAGAGAGCCAAAGTCGCTTTATGGATGCTATTGAACACAGGCATCCCGGTCAGGTTTTTTCAGGCTCCTTACCTAGGGATGGGCATGGGATCGGTTCCAATATTGTATCAGGGCTATCAGAGGGTTTTCACAGCTACGGTATTGGGCAGATATAAAAAATTTTGCTGATATTTGTCACCAATATTTTTTTAAAAGTTGCCCCACTCTCTGTATGTATATGTTATTTCAAGTTTGTTCGGATTGTTTTTTTTTTTTGTTTTTTTTTAACAGACTAGTGAAAAACTAAACTATAAAAGCAGTTAGGCTAAAAATGGATCTATGTTTACACAATCAGGGAACTTTGGAAATTGTTTTATGTCAAAGATATACATTTTGTTCAAAATATTAATAGAAGTACTGGCAAATATTATATCAGCCACAGCACAGACAAATACTGGATCATTATGGGCTCAAATAATACATATTAGACCAAACCTAGTCTTTCACCTTTGCATAATTTGTACAGTAATGGACAAGGCGTTTTCATGTGTGCACAGTGAATCTAAAAGCACGGACTGACTACTCTACATCAATTGTTTACATCCAGGGGCACTGATGACTCAAGTAATGGGAAGCACATTAGACATGCACCAAGGTTGCCCTTTCGCCTGTACGTCACATTTCAAGTGAAAATTTGACTTGGCATGTTTACATAGGATTTCTTCATCTCCCTATTGAAACCCCTATGGGCAAGCTGAAGGTGAGGGGAACTAAGATTATTATCCCCTCGTTTCTCTGAGGAGCTTTTCTTTATGCACACCCTCGCAGATGTCGACATTTGGTTAGGCGGTGTTGGGAGAAGCCTCAGATTAGCCAGCGCTTGAGGAAGTCTGCACGGCTAAAGTTAGGACTGGTTACTTTGCCTGCTCCTTCTTTTCTCGGAGTGTGTGTACTACTGTTTGGAGACCTGGAGACCCCCATGCTTAGTCACATGTCTGGGCCAAAAATATATTTCAGAATTGACTTTGAGCTGTTCATTCAACATTATTATAGTAGTTACAATACAGACATTTCAAATTTGAGTTCACTGCTAAAGAAAAGGCTTGATACTTTATTTACACATTTCGGTAACGCTTTATAATAAACCTAACCCTAAATACATTAGTTAGCCTTACTATAGCTAATTATAAACAAACAGTTTATTAAGAATGATTCAGGTTTAGGAACTATTTAAATAAAGTGTTGGGAGTTATAGTTGCGGTACTCAGTACTACTAAGCTTGAATCAGTCTTAAAATATTTTGTTTATTTTGAATTAAGCCTTTGTTCATGCTTTATTAAGGCTAATTAAAAGTGTTGTTACTAGTTAAAGTGTTGCCCTTTATTATATACACACAGAAATTACAGTATTTTGGGTTGATAATTACAATATTGTTTAATTATCAACACAAAATAGCTAGTTTCTTCAAGACTATTCTATAACTACTCAGGATCAAATGTATTTCTATTTATGTGCTTTTTTTCAATACTGATACTTGTGTACACATATTTTTAGATTGGATATCAGTTTTAGTAGCGATTAGTATCTGAGTATTGATCATTTTAACAACCCTATTCAAAATTAGCGGCTGCAATGATGTTCTCTGCAAATAGACCGTCCCATTGTGCAAACCTAGTAGCAGGAAACCCCACAGATGGCGCACTATATGTCATAATGCTATTAAATCCAACAGGAATTGACAATTGAAAATCCCACCCTGGAGTTTGCCTCTTTTTAGCTTTGGCATAATCTTACCCGGATTTCAATTGCAAAGTCAAAGAGAATGGTGGAGCACATGGGGACCAGTTATCTGGGGCAAACGTGGTCTAAGGTTGACAATGCACAGGCTATGTTTATGTGCATCACACTATTGCCATACTCAATGTTTCCCAGAGTGGTAGAACATCCTCCCCTGAATTCTATTGCTCTCCACGTCCCAGTGCTGCTGTGGAAAGTAGGCCAAGTAGAGCACCAGGGCGTTGCTTTTTTAAGATGATCAGTTTGTCAGTGTTTTTTTTCTTTTTTCCTTTTTTGTGAATGTGTGTGTGTACGCACGATGGCTATTCATTCAAGTGGCTGTAAGAACAAAGAGCAGCATTATACAATTTGCTGCACTTACGATAGCATGAAAGAGAGAGAGGTTTGCAAAGGTAAAAAAAAAATTATAAAAAATAATAACCGGGCAAGCATGAATGAAACAAGCGACAGAATTTGGCTTGTGTAGTTTAATTCATTTACTTCTCTACTTCCACCTCTTTGTTTGAAGCGAAGGGGTCCCTTGCCAGTTACACTCCTAGGCAGGTTCACACTGTACTGGGGATGGCAAAGAATATTTTTAGCTATTGCTGTGCTACTTTCACCTTGACTCTACCTCTGTCTTGACATCATAATTAACATTTCTGTTAATAGTAGCAGCAACCCAATATGGAGATTCTGCCCCGCGCGTTGCTGGTATACTCCATAAGCCACTGATTCGTTCTTTTGAGGTAAAAATCATATAGCGTTTGATGTGGACTCTCGCAGGTGAGTGTGTGGCTGGCAGCGCCTCAATCAGAGAGGTCAGCGGTGGAATGAGTTCTCCTGAGTGCTGTGGCAAAGGCTGGCGCACACATGGCAAGAAAAAACGCCAAGGTTAAAGCTGATGCATCCCGTTTTTAAGGCCATGACGCAACACGTGCCCATATCATACTTACTGATGAGATTTTTAATAGACCTCTAAGTCTGATTTGGCACCTGACACTTATATTAAAGAGTAAATATAGGCCAGTCAGGGCTGCATTCAAATTTCCATCAGCAAAATGAGTGACGGCGTAATAACTTTTCAGAAAATAATTTCAGAAAGGTTCACAAAACATTGATGGACACAATTGAAGACGTGGCTGCGAGAGCGCTGGCGCCCTGGGTATTTGGTCATGTGTATTTTGGTCTAAATTTCCAGGGGATATTTTAGATGTTAATAGCCCTGAAGTGGTCTCGGTTTCTTATTTAATTTCTCTCGCCTTCTTTAAATGTAATTCGCCCACAGACTTGCGCCGCGAGGCTCTAAACCGCGCAGAAACTCTTCTCATCATTTCCACAGCAGAATGGAAATGCAAATTGTGCGCGTACGGGCAATGCCCTTGACAGCAACTCACCACTGCACACAATTAACACGAGCGCTCTGACAGAAGTTAGTGACGAAATGTGAGGTCACGCGGCGATGTCAGGGGCTGCTCCTGTTTATTAGACGCACACCCTCATATAGACACACTTTGATTGGGGTCAAACCAAGGCAATAATAATAATAATAATAATAATAATAATAATAATAATAATAATAGTTAATAGACTACCTTGTACGCATGATACCCCATGCGTAATTTCTGATTCGCTATTCCAGTTTTCTTATTACGAATTACGCAGTCCATAAATATGAATGCTACAGCTGAAAAGTGATGTTAACACGTACACAGACGCACACAGTATACTATAGGCCTTTTTTGGCCGCGGTCGTGCACGTGGCTAAAGCCAAAGCTGTGTGGAGATGTGTTGGGAGCGCGCACTGCTCTTGCCTTCTATCGACACAATGATCTCAAGTGTAACCAACGAGGGGCGCTGTCCGTCTATCAGCTATTACCACTTGACACCAAAAGCCCAAGTGATTGATCTCATCACTCACGGCCATTTGTGTTTTTACTCTTGTTATTAACAATAAGCGCGAGCGCGTTTTAATGGGAGATTTATATATGTGCCACGAGGAATTCCCTTGGCGCGCTTTGCGGGCCTTATAAGCCCAAACTAAGTTCCAATGCAAATTCAATCCAATAAAGTCCATTTTAATATTTGACAATTTAATAAACAATTTAAATGTAGCCCTATACATTTCATTTTGTATTGTGAAGTCATAAAGCGGACGAGTTAAATATATTGGAAGAAATCCACAAGTGATGCAATTATTTAAATAAAGCCTGCAAATATTAATGCAGCCATTTTATGAGCACCTGCAAAATATATAAAAAATAAATGGGGCCTGGTGACAACAGAAAATGTCATCCCTCTGAACAAAAGTGGGTCTAAACAATGGAACAAACAATGTGCATTAAACACAGCGTGGGCTGCTGTCTGTTTGTGGCATATGGATTTGGAATGACGCGTAACTGTAGGCGTTTGATTAATATTTAATAGAAAGGGGCTCATTTTAAAACACGCTCTGCGCTAAGAGTCTTGTTATGTTTACTGATAACACTTCTTTTTCTTTTCCAATCAGCTCATTAAAGCACAATGCAGGTGAGCGCCTAATCAAAGTGTTGTCCCAGTAAAGTGCGCGGATGGACAGCTGGCCAGCGGCCGCCTGATTGACTTTGCCTTGACATCTGGGAGGCCCGCTGGCCCCTGGCACGCGTATAGGCTGATGTCGCCATTTACATGCAAATTTGTGGAGATCATGAGGGCCTCGCCCCGTAAATTCACACAAAAAAGAAGACGTCACCCTCAATACGGAGCAGGCTCGTCCCGGCGAGACGGGAGGTCTTCCAAGTCACTACGTGGACATTTTATTGGGAGCCACGCGCGTCCCCTACACTTTGGTTTTCTCTCAGTGGTCAGGGCTGGCTCTATGGGGGTTCGCTCTTTTGTGGCAAGTCAATAGAAAGTATGAGATAAGAGCCCCGTGTCATTACAGCGGCTTGAACATAACTAAGTCCAAAGATCACTGTACAGTCAGCCGTCACTTACCTCCCTTCAAACTGCCTGTATAAGACGCGCTAATGCGGCCGCCTAAAACAAACCCTTTATTTCACCTAATGATGGAGAGCGCATTTTCCACGGTGTAAGCCCAGCGCACAGATGATCCCACAGAATGAGCTGAGACGGATTCAGGCTCCGCGCCTCAGTGTGTGCAGCAGCTGACTCCCTCTCTCCACGTCCAGATGGCTCCTGCACACAGATTTGCATTCATTTTCCTCTCTAATATCTTCTGAAATAGCGGGGCAGCTGCATTTGTTGTCAAATACGGTTTAAAAGTCCCTTTCAGGACAGCATCGTTACCTACGTGACGGCTGCAGCGGAGACCCATTCTCCCTCTCCAGTCAACGGTATCAGATCTAAGAGGATTTGTCTCAAAGTCTCCTAATTTGATAATCAGATTTAAATCGCCTTGGCGCGTGTAATCACGGGTTAACTTCTAATAAGCGACTTGAAATGTGCGCAAAAAACTGCAAAAACTATTTGCAATCTCACAGCTACAGACAAAACACGTGCGCGTATTTTGTCTCACATGTAATGAAACACAGACGTACTTAATACAAAGATTTAAAAATATATATAATTTCAATAAAATATTCAAAATTTATATAAAAAATCCACAGCTTCATTTTCTGATTGGGCAATTTAGAACGAGATCGCGTCGAGGTGAAAGCAACAGCTTATAATTCACTTATCTTTGGCAGCAGCTATTAACCCTCAGCTGCAGCAGATAGATGGCAATGGATCCAGCACATCTCTCTTCCCCGCGCCCCTCCTCTTGTCCATCCTCTCCTCCTTTCACCACTAATGAACCGGACAGTGCTTTGAAAATACACTGGAATAATCAGATTTCACATCAGAATAAGAAAGACACACTACCATGTTTTTCCTTTAGTTGCTTTAATGAGACAATAAAAGATGGCTGTGCTATAAAAAGATAAGAAAAAAAATTAAAACTGTCCAAAAAGTGACCTCAACCACTCAAAGCCATGACATTGATTTGCCCTGGCACAAAAATCCAATTGCGCACACGATGAATACTTACGCACATAATTATGTGGAGTATTATAATGCGCGACTCTATGAATATAACAAAACATATAATAATAATAATACCAATACATCTAATACAAAATATACTCACATTAATCTGTTATAGTAATAAATAAAAATATGCAATTAATTACATTCCATCCAAGCTGAATAACACGCAATTAAAGAAGCGTAAAAGAATGAATGAGAAACTTGATCTGTCTTTTTGAAATGATTTATGGACTGTATTCACACAGCTATAGAGATGCTCCCGACACATAACTGAATAAATTATATCCTCAAATCAATTTGTAGTAATCAGAATCAAATTAAAGTTAATAAATATATCAATTACTAAGATTTCTCTTTAATAAAACGCAATAAATCACTCGGTTCGCTTTCATTAAGTCCACTAAAACAAGACATATTAAGAGGCTATTATTATTATTATTTGTCTGTATTAGTTTATTATGTGTGATGTTACGCCCCGTTCAATTAAAAAAGTCCAACTCACCGCGGCTGGGGCCTAAGCATGAGGCAAAAGTAGCGAGAGTGCTGTCGGGCTTGCTTGGACGAGTGGAGAGCGCCCGCCGCCTGCCTGCCGCTGCTCTGACAGGAAGCGTCACAGTTCCATATTTGGTCAAAACCCCGCCTCCTGCCGCGTCACACTCTGACAGCGCCTCTCCCGTGGGTTTAGAGTTTTGGCTCCCGGGAAAGATTTCAGTCCTCGGGGAAAGAGGGCTTAGTTTTGCATGTTCCCATCCATCGTGCACGACGCGCAAGGGCCCCTTATCCAGCTCTCCTGTGTACGAGGAACACCTCCACTGGTGATCAGCCTTCGCCCGTGTGTTTGTCTTACGGAGAAGCAGCGAGCAGGCGGCAGCAGCAGCAGCACCGTGTTCTGCAGGAGTGGGTTTTTTCATTTACAACTAGAAGAAGAAGAAGAAGTCCTGAAGGTTTTGGATGCGGGTGCTTCAGGGATGTGGGCACTTTGAGAGCAGCATCACCCACCAACACAAACAACTAACATCGATTTTTCTGTGAATAGCACCAAAAACAAAGAGGAACAATAGCAAGACAACAACAAAATCTTGTCTCTTCTTGAACACTTTTTTCCAGCGTGTGGATACGGCTCTAACTAAGTAGTGCACTTTGAGAATTGTTCACATCGGACGGACTGAAGAGGGAGGCAAGACCTGTGGACCGGGTTTGCTCTCTATCCCGAGACCCCGAAGGATAACTTGGACGCTTTTTAATTTCCTTCGCTTAATTTCACAGGAGGCTCGCTTTTTTAAAAATTGTCCTAAATGTTTGGGATTCAGGAAACTATACCGCGAGGCGGGACGACGATGAAGGAGGAACCGCTGGGTGGACTGAACTCAGTCCGCTCGTGGATGCACACAGCTGGGGTGGTGGACGCGAACACAGCCGCCCAAAGGTAACGCATTGCCAAAAAACTCATCTCCCTTCCCATGCCTCATCATATCGACCCCTCAATCCCCAGAATACTCTGTATCAATTACCCAATAAGTGCCCCCCCTTCGGCTCCCTTTGCCCGTCTTTCATTACACCGCATTATTGTGACAAATCAAGAAATCTCAAAGCCCAAATGTTTTCCATCCACTTCTCCCTCCATCCCATCATCCCGTGTCTCCCCGAGGTGTCCGCTGCTTAACCGACGTGCTCTCCTCTTTCTCCCTCTTCTTGTTTCTCTTCCTCCCCGCAGCGGTGTCGGCTTGGCACGGGCACATTATGAAAAGCAGCCTCCATCCAACCTCAGAAAATCCAATTTTTTCCATTTCGTCCTGGCGCTGTATGACAGACAGGGTCAGCCCGTGGAGATCGAAAGGACAGCTTTTGTGGACTTTGTGGAGAAGGAAAAAGTAAGCATCCTCTTTTCACAACACAATCAGGCACATGTGTCCAAATTACGCCGCTCTAAAAGGTTTTACCGGACTAGTCACGTGTAATATTGATTTGTTTAAAAACTCAATTGCTCCATGACAGACAGTCGTTGCAAAGCGTCTGGACTTTAAGAGTGTTTTTCACAACACATATTAAAGTTATTTGTGACAGTACTACTTTGTATTAAAACCCTGTCTCTTGCCCAGGAACCAACCAGTGAAAAAACTAACAATGGGATTCATTACAAACTACAGTTATTGTACAGCAATGGTAAGTACAGTCAAATAATATTTTAAACTAAAAAACAATGTAATAATAATAATAATAATAATAATAATAATAATAATAATAATAATTTTCATGCATCACTTTTGCTAATAATATTGAAAAAAAAATTAAACATTTTATTTCCTAGGTTATACGTTTTAAGTTTTTTAATTCCTTCATGTATATTTTTTTGGTTATTTGTTGTTTTATTTTGTGTTTTGAAAGGCCTGCTGTTGACCTTTATTTTTATTTTTTCTGCCCACGCAGGCGTCAGAACAGAACAAGATCTTTACATACGGCTAATCGATTCCATGACGAAGCAGGTAAGCTTTGATTCCACGTGTTTATACTTTATAATTTTACGCACGGCTTATTTTTGTACATTAACTTTTATTTTTGAGGCTTGAATATTGTATAAGATGAAACACTTAAAATTCAATATTTATGTGAAATAAAACGTGGGGTAAATTGTCTGCATGTGGCCTCAATAAAATTAAATTAGTGCAATAACAAGAGGAGACAGCTTCTCTTTGGAGTGTTTACGCGTGGCCATATCGTGTTGCAAAGTGAATTTTAGCCTGACACACTTGGGCTTCTTTGTAGGCTTGGTTTGTCCAGCATTAAATTTTCAGCAGTACGTCTGCTCCATATGATCTGATTTGACTTTGCTGCGAGGAGTCAAAGGTGACGGCCCAAACTCATTCCCACATTTACATAGTGATCCCATCTTTAGAAACGGCAACTCTTTCCGCTCATCCTCTAAGCGGGGTGAAACACACACAACTGAGTGACTTTTAACCTGCAGCTCACGTCGCCATTATAGAGGTCTTCCCGTGCACTATGGGGCGACGCACAGGTCACCGTGCGTAATTATAATTAAGGAAATAAAACGAGGTGGCGGCGGGCGCTGGAGCTGTCCACGTGCTGGCATGTTTTTACGCGCGCTGATTTAAGACACAGGGTCGCGGGATAGAGCCGTGCAAACAGGGCCACCGGTTTGCAGACAGCATTCCTGCGCGAATGATCAGAGTCAATGGCGCAGAACAAGCAATTTATGGATTTCTGTTTCTACAGCTGCAAATCGCCACATAAATCAAACCAATATAGATAATCGGCCGGGGAAAAATAGAGGGGCAGGCATTTGTCAGGTCAAGTAGGACATGCGTTTAGGAGAGTTCTGATGTCACTGTTTTTATTATTTTTTGAATCGTTCTGAAATTGGCCTCAAGCGTAATTCCGGAAAATACCGTGGTTTTATAAAGCTCAAATGCGTCGCGTAATAATTCAAACAAGAGCCGTGGCGATTAAAGTGTATTTATTCAATATCGTGGTTGTGTTTCCACTTGGTGCCGGTTCAGCGCGGAGAGAGTAAAGTGGCTCTCCTCAGAAATAGAAGGAGCAGGAGGGAGGGAGAGGAGCGGCACAACTGATAGCTCCACGCCATCTGTTTCAGCCAATGCTCAAAAATTACTCAACCGTACCGCCAGACACCGCTTTTTATCCACAGAAAGATCATTGTTAGCGGCTCAAAATAAACAACAGATTGCCCATTAACACTTTCCCCCAAATATCCCCAGATTATAAGCATATTGATGACACTTCTATTGGATCTGTCCTTATGAAAATCCTCTCCCCCTCTCTTCCTTCCTCTTCTGTCTGAGCCACCTAATAACAGCAGATTAAAAAAGAAATACAAATGAATTCAGCATGTATTATTTTTTTATAATTACACTTTTATTGCCACAGCCACGAAAATGTTGTTAAAATATTTTAATAGCAGAGATTTAATTTCTGCAAATATTACATTTTATAATTTAAAATGTGTATTAATTATTATAATTTTAAACACTGGGGAATTGCCGTGATTAGCTGACAATAATTCTTGCTTAGCCTCTGCACTCCTTTAATTTATTTGGCTGTCCTGACATCATGCTCTGATTTGTTTTATTAAGTGCAAAAGAAGCAGGTCGGTGATTGAAATTAATTGTGAATTCTTGTGTCGTTTTCTCTCAAAGGCCATAGTTTATGAAGGACAAGATAAAAATCCAGAAATGTGCCGAGTCCTTCTTACCCATGAAATTATGTGCAGGTAAGCATTTATTCATAATTATTATATATTTATTTTAGTGTGTGTGTTTGTAGTTGTAAGCATGTAATTCCCTTCTCTCAATAAGTTTTGACATGGCGATGCGATGCAGCCATTTAAAAGGGCTTGACTTCCTGTTCTGCTACTGACATCTGAAACTTTGATATGATCTGATCTCACTCTGATGTGAGAATGATGCTCTGCTTTGAACGTGACAGTGAAAAATACACCACGATCACTTAAGTCTTACAGAGAGACTCTTCCAACGTTTTAAGTTTGCGCCCAAGCTGATTTGTGTATTTGCATCATAAATTTATTTTTTAAATGGGGTGACTACATGCATGCGTGCTGTAAGCCTGCCACTGACAATATGCCTGCTGTTAAGTTATGCGTAGACAGTGCTTGCATGATTTTTTTTCTCACTGCTAACACGGAGTCAGTTCTTGGTTGATCCCACCTGTCAACAATGATCAGCGAGCCTTTTAGCGTCATTTAACCACATAAATCTCAAGCTCTCATATTTCCTTGCTATTCAGCGGTGTCATTGATACGAAAAGGAAAAACGTCTTTTGTTGTTATTGTTGAGCTCAGCATGGGCTTTGTGAACATTGAATTTGGATACTGTCGGTTAACCTCTCCTTTGTTGCACCGCTGCATTGTTCAACTTATACTGCTGGAGAGCAAGTGCACCCAGCTCCGATCATTTGTCTTTTTCCATGCATAAACTCATCACTCACGCTCAATTTATACATGCATCCATCACTTATTTCTGACATGCCGAATATGCTCCTGCTCCGGAGGTAATATTTATACGTCACCTGGAAGTGGCTTTTTCTGCACCATAATGAACCGCTTTAACTGCTGCCTAATATACATAAGAAGATCAGTCTAATAACAAGTGCTGCCATAATACACCTTTCATTTCTCACCTTATCATTCACAGTGTTTTATTTTAGCTCTGTGTAGTCTTTGAAAATTTTTGCTCCAGTATTTTTTTCCAAGCCTCGCTCAGAAAATAAATCTTTATTATTACCCTGGAAAGGAATGTAAATCAGATTTATTTAAATAGTGTGCTTGACTGGCAGTAGCGTAGCACCAAAATCTTGTTGTTTTTCTCACAACACCATATGGCATAAATCAGTCCGATTCACATATGTTTATATGTTTTCATTACCACTGGAAGCTGCACATGATGTATTTGTTTATTTTTGCAGCTTCTAATCAAAGAAGTGAAAAGCAGCTTGCTATAGGCTCAGGCTGGAGATGGCTGGAACATGTGGTGTAAGATAGATTAGTGCTTTTGAGGCCATAATTGATAAATGCCCCGCAGAAATATTGGTTGAGGGTGGCACCTTGCATCTCCCTCAGAAATAGCAGCTTGGCAATTAGAGGTAAACAAAAGCTGAAGCTGTGAAAAGTGACTCCCCTGCCTCCTGGCCCAATCCCCACTCCCCTCCCCTCCAACGCTAAGCCAAACAACACAACATGTTGTTTTCACCATTTTTATCAGCCATCAGCATCAATGCTACAGTGAGATTGAGTGAAGGAAATCTCTGGGCGATATACTTTTTCCTCGATATCAGAATCACTGTGAGGCACTTAATAAATACATGTGGTTTGTGTGCATTATTTATTTATTTGATTTATTTAGCACAGCTTTGGCCTCACTCTAATGCACTGTCTGTCTCCTAGCCGGTGCTGCGACAAGAAGAGCTGCGGAAACAGGAACGAGACCCCCTCAGACCCTGTGATCATCGACAGGTAAGACCAGTCTTCCTCTGGTGGGAGTGAGCGAGTGGATGTGGCTGAGAGCAGATGCACCTATAAAAGCACCTCAGAGCACCTTAAGGCGCCCTGCTGCGCGGCGGGTGGGACCTGTGAGTTGTGAGAGCGCTCCAGGGGTGTCTTTCCCAGGTACCTGTGCACTGAGGGGCGGTCACCACCTGGATAGGGTTTGTTCAATCACAGGTGGTTCAATCGCTGGAGGATCATGCTGGGAATACTCCTAATTAGCTTAGGCAACTTCACATTCATTTGGCTGGCTTCCCTTCTTTGTTTACGGCCGCGCTGCTTACACTGTCAATAGTTGTTTTTCATTGACTGTTTCCTTCTCTCAGGTTAGCAGTGAGTGAGGTGCCATTAACTTTAGGAGGGTTTTATGTCCGCTGCTTTGTTGTTCAGCTTTAGGGAAGTTACCTACATCTGCTATCATTACTGCGCCTCCATCACTCCCTAAAAAGACAGTTTGAAGCGGCTCGTTTTTGTTTCACCTGACAGTGTTTAGAGATAAAAAGCAGATAAAAAGGTGAGGCATAGTAGGAAGAGGAAGAGGAGGAGGGATGGAGGTGTGTGCGCGTCTCAATGTAACTCTCGCCACGTCGCGGAGAGAGACAGCAATGCTAATGTTTGACTAGACGGAATCACTGTTTGCTTAGCGGAGAATGCCCGGTATCTGACAGAGGGGACAACTCTCTTATTAGTAATCAAATAGGGCTGAGCAGTTGTTGCTGCCACTCCACTCCAGCGGCTTCTCATGCATCAGGAAGTAGGAGCTGGCTGCCCTGGGAGCCTGGATGGATTACCAGAGCTACTGCTGTCTGAACTCTCCTCTCACACACACACCCACACACGCATGCATGCACGCCCCCCTGCAACCCCCTTATATCCATGTGCTGAATGTTTAGATACAACCACGCTGGGTCATACAAAACACAAGCTATACACCTATATGTTTGGTATTATGCTAGCAAAGGCATCACGTTAGCACTGAACTTGAGACACCTACTTTGCCTAATTTCCGGCGCTTTCATGTTTTCTTTGTGACGCTTCGCTGGCTTTTACTGTTTAGAGTTTCGCACTGTTTTGTTCTTCAATCGGCAGGACAAAACATGTAACATAAGTACAATAAGCAAAATGAATGCGTGGAGAATTAAAGTCAAGAAGAGGGGTGGGAATAAAAGGAATGGGGAGGAAAGAGGAGCGGGTGGATATTGTAAGCTCAACTGGCTCAGGGAGGGCTCGGATTTTCATTGTGACAAGGCTGAATAGGCGCAGAGTATCCCTTTCCATGCACAATGAGCGGCTCTGTTGAAACACAAAAGCATATGTTCCTCATTAGACCCTCCCATTGTCTCCATGTCGTAAGTATGAGGCCGTCAGCGCGCACAGACCCACACAGGTTCCCAGTGACTGCAGGAGGGGCATTGCTCAAAGGTTGTAGGGTTTAGGGAGAGTTACTGACCTGACCACAGCACCCTGGATGTGGGGATATTTACTGCAATTACCTGACTATTCCCCGTGTGCATATGGCTTTTAGTTAAGGCCCGCGTGTTTTACAGCCATTCCTGTTACATCTGTCATTTTCTCATGCACATCATTACAGGCACCTGTGCTGCGGTCGCTGCTGGCAGAAACTGATTATTTCCAATTGAGTAGAACATAGTTGAGTGACATAAACCTAGAGGAGAGGTTTGATTGTTGAATCAGGCATGTCTCATCTGTCTACAATTACAGAGTGAAAAAGCGGCTAGCACTGCCACATTTCTTACAGAAACAGTAGCATGGCCGAACCTTAAGAAACAGATTTGGAGTGAATCATTGATGGCGCTCGTTCGCTGTAACATTTTCCCAGATGGTAAGGGGGGAAAGCGCACACAGCTAGCTGGCATCTAGCAAGACATTAACTGGCGTTCCCATGGATCTGGCATATCCAACGGAGTTTGGGAAACTTATCATTCCAAATGTGTCCTATTTTCCTGCGGTCAAGCCAGACATCTGTTTACCCTATTTTCTCTTGGAGTTTTGATACAGACTTTCACTCATATTTCTGAAGAGGAAGGATTCTCTTAAAAAAAAAAAAGTTGGTTAGATATAGGCCCAACAGCTGTCACAAAGTTTCAGCACTGCTCTGCCCTCTAAATATTTCAGCACATACATTTGATGCCCCTGGATTATTCATACTCATTTTTGGATGAAGAAAGAGCCTATTTTTGTTGCATTGGCTTGGGTTGTTATTACTCGTGACTTGCATTTCAACATGTTTTCGAATCCATTTGCTCTCCACCGAAAAACTGTTGTCCTGTAATTGCGAGTTTACTTTGCTTCTCCAAATGTGAAAATAAAAACTGCAAAGCTGCCGCAATTAATAAAAGTGAAGTTATTTTTAATAGAGACTAATTGCAGCACTTTTCCTATGGCCACAGCACTTTCTGGAGTGCTATAATCATCTGCTCTCTCTATAAATCGTACACGGCTACACATGTCACATTTATAAGTTAATGGTGCCTTAAAGTAAGTGGGGGTGTAGGTTTATTCACTGGGTAATTTGAGTCTTTAGAATTATAGTGATGAGCTTCCCAATATCTGATGAGATAGATTTCCCATTTACAGTGTATGTGCAGTGTATAACCAAACATAACTCAATTTGCTATGACTCTGGTGCCCTGCTATCTGTCTCCTCTCCTCTCCCCTTGCATATTGACGTTGTCTTCTCTTGTGTGAAAGATTAGATACATTGTTGGGGCTTACACATGGATTTTGTAATAAGACAGCACATGTTGTTGAAAGAGGAGAGAAAATGACTCATTCGGCGTGTCAGGGTTCAGAGGTCACACTTTTAGAGCGAGAAACCTCAGAAAATTATGCGCCAGGGCTCCGGGAGTAGGGGGGGAAAAAAGTGAGTGAATTCTCCTCAAATATGAATTTCTGAATCTAATACGTGTTCATACAGTTTAACATGCTCTGTCAATTTACGCTGCCATTCAGGAGCAAGGCGGACGGGCTGATCCAAACAAGTCAGGTCCATTTATACCAGCAGCTACGGCACTTCCTTTCACTTCCTGTCACAAAGGTCAAAGAGCGCTGACCTCTGGAGAGAAGCCGAGCCACTGAATAATTCATGACATTGACTTGTTTTTCCCCGATTTCTCCGCTCCTCTGTTTTTTTGGTCAGCACACCAGGCATTGCAGTGGGAGTCTTTGATTCGTTTAGCTCATTTATAAAGGCCTCGCAGCACCTGTTCGCGTGTTAATGCAATTACAATCCGGCCTAATGTAAATTTTGCTTAGCTTTCCGTTATGTCCCTCATTAGCGCGCGCTGTATTTCCTAAATGACTTTGCGTTATCGTTCATTTGCCGAACACCTACGAGGTCATTTCCCAGAGTGCACTTGACTTGTTGTCAAGTTGTTTACCCGGAACAAAAGAGCACAGCTTCAGAGGCGTCTCGTGTGTGGCTTCCCACTCGGCCTTCGAAGAAACAAATCGGAAAATGTGCGCGCTCCCATCTGGTTTTTGCAAAAGCGTGATTACCTCCAAAAGCTGAACAAATGCCAGTATTTATAAGGTCAGCCCTTTATGTGGAAATGTGATGTAAATGAGAATCAGCGAAAGGGGACATTAAACAAAATTAAATTCATTGTCTCCTTTAATGTCATTTACATTTTTGGCTAAGCCCTGGACTGTCAAAGCGGATTTCTAAAACCATTTTAATTGCACATCAGCATTGGAAAGAAGGGGGTGTGTTTCTGTGGCGCCGGCGTTCTGATAACCTGCGAAAGAGAAGTCTGCTTATGAAGTACCTAAATGACATGTTTGCACTGCATCTGAGCAATTAAGTTGGCACTCAGTAGGTAGTGTTAATCTAGCTTTTTGCACCCAGCGTCCATTAGGAGTGCGATGCAACCCGGAGGTCACTGTTGTTGTGATTGAGAGCTGATTGCTGCAGGTGTTCTTCCTGGGTTTTCACAGTGTGCGCTTGGAAGAGAACCCAGGTTTTTTTCCTTCTCAGCTTTACAGTCAGTCATTTAAACCTGTCAACTTCTATAGGAAATGTTCCCTATTTACACACATGCGCCAGGGCAACGCAAACACCTGCACGCACCTTTTTTTTATTTGCGCCTTTACAACGTGTCCATTTCAGTGATTTTTATTTATGGCCATGTTTGCTGTAATTCATACCGCAGATGTGAGTTTTTTTTTGTTAAACCCATTGAGAAAGAAGTGGAGAATTAGCTGGCCACCCCCGTTTTAAGTCAACGTGAGGTTTGAGTGAAGCCTGTCTCCCTGCGCCAGGCTAGGAAGAGCAGGAAGTGTTGAGAGCGAAAGCTGTACTTGGCAGCTCTCCTTTGGCTTGCACTTGCCGAAAAATGAAACCCAGACGTCGAGCGTGGCCCCAGAGCCAGAACCTCCTTCCCAGTTCTCCAACATCCAGGATTGGGTAATACTGTTCACTAAGCAAAACATTACCTCAAATTATTCTCGCCCTGTTTTCTATTCCCTCCTCCCTCATGTCGGTTTTATCGCAGTTTGTAAATGTCAAGACATGTACAAAGACGCACAGTATAAATGATATTTTCCAAATTATGCTCACATGTTTGGGTTCACATGAGTGGCGGCTGAACGTAACGTGGTGCCTGACGCTCCCCAGGGAGACCCACCTCACTGGGGTAGGATTCCCCAGTGGCATCAGCTAATGGCAAGACTTGACAACAGCAGAGAAGCTGGGGGTGTTGTGTTTTACTAGTGCTGAGCAGGGGTGATGACTTTAACATGTGTGCGGGGAAAGACGGAGATGTGTGTGTGTGTGTGTGGCGTGCTAAAGAGAGAGGTGTGCAGTACGAAAAGAGTGGCGCGGGCCAACAGAGCGGCGGATTCGGCTCCAGCTTGACGGCAGTGAAAGACGAAACATGGTTCCACATGTGTTGAGAAAGAGCAGTCCATCTGTCCATGGAGACAACCCCTCCCCCCCGCCACCTCCTCTTTTCCTTCTCTTCCTCCCTGCCTCTCATGCCCCCCCTCCTCACCCCTCGCTCTACTCCCCTGGTTCACTGCTGACAGAAACAAGGCCAGAGCTGGGCTGATGGGATGAATGCTGGGCCAAGAGCAATACTGGCCCTTGCATCCTTGTACACACTCAACACAAAAGGTTATCAAACATATTTACTGTAGGTTTTGTCTGCTGCATTCACTGTTACTCAGCACTGTCTGACAGTGAGTGAAATAAGACACTACTACTAAAATCATTTCAAGATTAGAAAATTTGACTATTGCGGTTTGTTCCATGTTTTCTGATGCTCTGCTGCAATGAACAGTGCAGAAAATGTGAAAAATTTAATCAGATGTGAATAAAACATGGCACTTGCTCAAATATTTAGAACCTCTCTTTTATAATTAACTTTGTGGCTGTTTTGAGGATGTTGTTTGGTTGCTTAAAGCATTAATGACGCAAGCTTTGTCAAACAGCTCCTGATTCTGCAAATAACATTTAGGTCACCCAGTCCATGTTTTGATTTTTTTCCTCTAAAAAGAGACTTCTTTCTTTCTTTTGGCAAGTTCTTGCTCCTATTCAATTCTTATTAGGTTTCTCCTAATTGTCAAACAAACTGTTGGGTCAACCTCAGTGGTATCTGGCTGTAAAACAGCACATTAGGCCCGGTGAGGGATATATGTGGTATTTCATCGGAGACGCAGTAATGCTGGGGTTTTATGGTTAAGTACCAGTTCACGCCCACGCCATTTGTTTCACATTAGACTGGAGGTTTTGTAAATCAGATCAATATGTGCGCTGAGATGTGATTCCTTGTCGGGATCTCCCGAGTCGTTCTTTTCCTCAAGTATTTTTCTTAGGGGACTGCTCGTCGATGCTCACTCCTCTGCCCCTCCCCTCGACCAGACCCTCCCTCCAACCACCTCAATCTATTTCCATTTTCTGAATGTAGCAATTTGTAGTGTGACACAGCTGAGATTAGGATGGGAAGCAGTCTGAAGATTTCATCGGACATGGTCCTGCTCCCGCTGGTGTGAGGTCACAGGACAAAGACGGGGGAATTGGGTGATAGGGTCATCAGTTACCGGGGGAAACGAGCTGGTCTGCTGGCTGCTCCGCTGGCCCCAGGGGTGCCTGGGATGTATCGGAGTTGAAGCCCCTGAGAAAGAGCCCTGAACCAGTGTCATTTATTAAAAGTGACAAGTTATTTCTAACTATAGCTCTGTTTTTATTGTTTTACAATGCTGTCATTTGGAACAGTGGCTCTCTGTTCACCAATCACTAACAGGTGATAAATGAAGGATGTGACCTGCTTTTTACATGAACACATGCTGGCAACACACTTCCCTTCTATCATGTCTGCGTTGCTGTGTTTAAGCCAAACCAATGTGTTGTGTCCATAAAGATCTAGCCAGTGATAAGTGTTATAAAAATATCTCTGCATTGAGCAGAGTTCTCCGGGACATTTGTTCAGTAAATGAAGAACAGCTTACAGTATGAATGTGAAGCTGACCCCGGCATAATCACATCCAGAAGTCCCACATGAACATGACCACAGTGCTCACTGCACCAGAGCTCCTCCTCCAGTTTGACTGCTTGGCTCCTTTTCAGTCCTTAAAAAAGAACACAAGATTCATGCTAATAATGGAATATTTATTCAATGTTTGACCAGCACTCTTCATCGAGGGTCAGCAAGGTACTCAACTCCCCCTCTTCTTTACCGCCTGCCCCAACTGTGTTAATGATATATGACAGAAATTTCCTTGTGCTGGTTCAGTGGCAAGAAAGGTCCTGGCTAGTCTATATCAATCCATCTGACTTATGTTCCCATGTCTTGAATTACCGCTTGATGGAAACCTGCTGCGGGCTCCTCTTGCCAATTGAAATCAGATCTCCTCCACAGCCTGGTGTGATATTGATCCATATTCAACACCCAGGCTGCCGATCGATCACTATTGATTTACAATAAAAAACACTCCTCTGCTTGTTCAGCACTGCAATCGATACTTTAAAGCAAAAAGGGAAAATTTTAAAAAGAAGAAAAACTGGACAGAGCTTGTGAATGAGCAGAATGTTTATGATGTGAGGAGGTTTTTCATTAGAGCAGTTTAAGTGACCAAGCCTTGACCAGCGCTGCTGCCGTGGTGCTGAACAATGATCCTCTCCCGCCATGTAAGACAAACCAATAAAAATGGTTTAATGGGATGACACTTCTATAAGGACTCATTTATTGAAGGGGGTGTGTCTGTGTCTGAATTTGTGGCACATCTGCACTGCAACGGGGAGCGCTAAAACTGTCACATCAAATCTGTCGGAAAATTGAAACAGAATGCTTAAAGTGCTGGATCAAGTTGGAGCACTTAAGCTCGATTTGTGCATGTTAACACGCTGACATGACTTCCTGTGGTTTTGATAATCATTTATCCTGTTCTGTCCCTCCACACTAGTGCACGGCCCTGCTGCCACCCGCTCATCATTAGCGGCCACTGTAATGCTGAACATAGTGGAGACCACTCCGCTCCAGTCCAGATCCACTTTTCTCCCTGTCACATCTTAGTCCTAATCTCTCGGACTTCCTCTTCTCTGCCAAATAAGCGTTCCCATCCAGCAGGTCCCAGCGCTGGCCGGGGCTGCCAACATCTGAAAGTTATTATCCCCAATCTCTGACATCCAGGAGTTTACAGTTATATAATGATGGGGAAAACCACATGTCCCCAGAGGCACTGAACATTTTTGAGATGCCTCCCCATCTGTTTTGGGGGAGCTGCCCATTTTGGGCCAAACTCAGAATGGCAGGGAGGCAGATTTTTTGTAATCTTTTATTTTCGAGCAGTGGAACAGGCCAGTCTGGGAGTCATTATATGGGGTGATAAAGCAAATCCAATTGGGTCAGGTTCCCCTCCGCACAGTGCTGGTGGCACCGGCTCTCCGTGCCTCAGCAGTCTTCCCTCACTGTGTAAGTGCTGCTTGTTTGTTTGTCCTGGAGAGGCAGGACGGGGGACTAATGCGAGCCCGGGGGCCAGCCAGGTCGGAGACGCAGCTAAACCCGAGCCGCCTGCTGCAGAGCTGCTCCCTGGCTGTGCCGAGGCCCTGTTTGGACTGCAGCTCCGGTTTGCTTTCTTAGAGGAAGCTGAGCCGCTGTAATCACTGAGCCTGCTCTGGGGTGGGGAGCACAGCCGGGACCAGAGGGAGTGATGACATAGGTCCTTCGAGGCCTGGCCCGCTCCACCCCTCTGCTCTTAGCATATTTATTTTCTCTTCTCTTGTATGCTTTAACTCACACCATATTACGTTCAGACCTTTGCATGTGCATCTGCAGATGTTAGATGGTGCATGGCGTAAAACTGTATACTTTGTTTTTACTAATAACGTCAGGGATTAGTGACTTGCTGACCTCAGTGTAATCTTTATTAGTTTGTAAACCATATGCTTCACTTATGGGGCAGCCCCATGGATGTGAGGTGGTGGGGAAGTGACTTGGCAGCGTCTGGGGAATTGTCCAGAATTTATGTCTAACAAATTGTAGCCATTAAGCTTTCTTTAAATGTAGGTTCTGGCAGAATTTCACAGAATTAGATCTGATCCAAGACCCATTTGACCCTCTGGGCAATCCTCAAAAATGTTTTATTCAACATCTGCACTGTTGTGTTTTGTTACGTTATTGAAATGGGTTGTCGATTCGAATAGAGTCAACCTGGTGGGCCAATCTCATTGTGGCCAGTGAAGAGTGAAAGCCATCGCTGCAGCATAGGCTCAGAACACACACAGAGATTGGACAAGGGGGGCATAAGAGTGAGAGTGCCTTCTCCAGATGGAGATCCCAGATACAGGGGGAAATGTCCGGGCCATTTTCCAGGCTTTCCATAATGGGAATCTACCCCTTGCTTGCTTATTAAGTTGTGCACACAAGGAGGAGTGAGGACAGAGATGGAGAGCAGTGGAGATAAGGCCAGGCGAGGCTCACGCGTCACCTCTGTGTTGTAGTGTCAAGCAGCCCCTGTCAGAGAAAGCATAGGTTGTGTGGACAGATGATTGTCAAAGCAGAGCATTGATATAAGGGCAGCTTATTTTCTCTTTCAGCTGCTCAGGCATGTGATAAGGTTTGTTTTTGTTTTGTGTAAAAGAGGGAGAAAGTATGGCGCTCAGGTCAGAAAGGGCAGGGCAGAGGTCATGAGGTCACAGCCTTGTTGGTACCTGAGTAACCTCACATGGCTTAGCCATTTCTCTGGCTCCTGAAATGATGGTGGAGCAGGGAGGAGGGGCTGGAGGCTGGGCAGAGCTATCTATCAGTGAGCACAGAGACATGCAGACAGCATGGCAGCTACTGCAGCTAAACAGAGTGAGACAGATAGGCACAAGTCTCTCATACGTAACACCAGGAGCTCCAGCAGACAGCCCTGAGTGTTATGGATGCTTGACATTGACCTCTTCCACACAGATGGGAGATTTATCAAGGCTGTAGGACAATAGTGTTTTTGTTTGTAAATTATTTAGTTCAGTGGGTGAAATGCTACTTCCCCCACATAACAGTTGCCATTTATATATGATAAAAAAACATCCATTTTCATTCTCTCGTTTTGTTCCCTGTCAGCTGTTTTCTGTAAGGCTTAGAATTTAGATGATCATATTTCCAAACTGTCAGTTCTATCAAGTCCCATCTAGAGAGAAGAAAATGCTGTGAAGCCTACATTTTTCTGGAAGAGAAATATTTGTGTACAGATAGGCCTGTCATTTTGTGAGGCAACATTCATGATTCTTTTATTGGTGCTCAGCCATCACCTCTCTCTTCTTCTGTGGAAAAAAGGCTAGTCTACAAAGTGGCTTTTTGTCGTTTGAGAGAAGTAAACTTCATCAGGTCGACGGCGAGGTGTGCTTCACATGTCAGTCAGCCGAGCTCTCTCCTAATGAAATGCTGCATACAGATTTGTGCCTGCGGGCTCAGGGGGATAAGACTGTGGTAACAGAATGAAACAAACCCTTCCCATTGGCTTCACTCACACACACAAACACATACACACACTCTCTCTCTCTCTCCTGCTGGAGAGCATCCATGTGAGGAGATCCAAATCTGCAATTTATTCAAATATTGATATTTCTACTTGTCAGGAGAAAGGTGCCTTGAAATTTCCTCTGAGTACTCCTGTCAAAAAAATAGCAGGAAATATGTCAGATAATTCATAAATGGAGTTCAGCGCTGCAAAGTCAGTTGGGAACTGCAAAAAAATATATATGCTTGTCAATGAAGAATAGGAGCAATATTACAGAGGCTGCTGCTCATTCTTCCATCATGTCAAGCAAACAGCCTTGGCAGGCCATAAGTGTGTGCTCCCGGACGCTGTGTATGTGTATGCATGTATATTTGTACATGTCCTGCTCTGTGTACACGTGTATGTGTATTTATGTGTGTATGCTCCCTCTATGTTGTGACTCCTGCTTAGATGTGTTTGTTATTTTCTTCTATCAAGACACCCTATTTCCCATCCTAAAGCAGCCAATGAAAATGTGTCCTTTTTTTTTTGCAGAGGTCCGTAACCGGACACTGGCCTCCATGTGGTTTGAATTAGGGCCCCTGAAACTGTGAAGGACGCCTCGAATGACGTGAGGCACTTGCAGACCAAATTCCATTCTGCTGAATGGTGGAGAAACCAGCACTCCAGAATCCTCAGAGATTTTTTGGCTCAGGCCGGCAGCGATTAAAACAGGGCGGAAACCAATAACTCAATGAATCATGGGGCAGTGTCCCATGAAATCTCTCACTGCCCTGTCACACCCTTATGAAAAACCAAATCAAGTCAAACTCTGCTGATTAGTCTTTTTTTTCAAAGTGCCACAAGAGGAATCAGACAAAGTGAAATTGTGGTCTCTCATTTATGAGACGTCAGTTCAAACAGTTCAGTATCTTGGTAGCTCCACTTTGACAGTGAGTGTGAGCTTCCTGATGATGCATGGCTTGACCATGTTGTGCCAAGGCCCCACAGAATAGGCCTGCACATATCTATGGCGGTCATGTGATGCCATAGTTCAGAGCTGCTGATGAGATGCAGTTTGGCACAGCCTGGGACCCATCTGGGAGATGCAGATACGCAGACAGGAGAAGTATTTTACAGCAATGCATCTGTGCGCTTCAAGAGCTATTTAGCATATGCTACTATACCAGAGAATGTAGTCAGCTCTTGCCAGCTGCAGATTAGTCTTAATTTCTCAAAAAAATCTGACAGAACAGCTGATCCACACAAGCATGGACCAAAAGCCGCTTTATGTAAATGAAGCATGCTTTGAATGTTTTTCTTAATTAACTCTGCTTTCATATTAATTATTTCACCAAGGTAGCCCTGGCTAACAGAGGGTGTTATTATTTTGGGTCTTATGTCCACAGTGTGTGTGTCAGGACAGTCCAGCTGCCAGGGCGGTCCTGTTTCCTTAGTGGTGGCTGCTGCTCTGACTCCAGTGGCTGATGTGTGGGGCCAGGGCATGGCAGGCGCTTGACAGTCCATGCAGCCTGTCTAACACAGGACATCTCCACACAGTGTGTCCACAGTGTGTCCACAGCATGGCCAGTGCTGTCATCTGGCCCACTATGGACCACTGCTCTGCTGACAGTGAGAGGGTAAACGTTTACCACCTCAATCCCCCATTAACTCGGTGAAGGCACTTCGATTCTCTGTGAAAATAATGATATTGATTGGAGCTTGGCTCTACAAACGAAACGGTTGCAACTAAAAGAGGGAAGGGCCCCTGCATTAGAATATGGGATTTTCGAGGATAAGAGAGTGTTGGGATCTTGTTATATTTCCCTTCTCCTCTGTCTCCCTGCAGCTTTGCCCCACCTCTGTGTCTCTTCTTCTGCTGCATTTTTATGTGTGCATGTAGTGTCTCCTAAGATTACCCTCCGCTATCCCCACAATCAAACAACAAATGACAACATCACTGCTCACGCCTTTCAAAATGCCACACTAAAAGTGGGTTGTAGCTGCATTAACTTGCAACAAGCCCCTAATAGACCCTTGTGGCTTTTGTATGTCTCCCCTCCCTGTGTGTGAGGCTGTCACATCCTCCCCCTCCCAGAGCAGCGAGGCTCGCTGGAGATCAGGAGCTCCCTGTCGGAGGTGCTTTGTCACGTAGCCCAGGGAGCGTGGAACTCACCCAGAGCTGTTGAACAAACACAAGCGCAGGGGCTGTCAATAGCAGCTCCGCAAACTAATTGCCTGTCAAATGAACCACCCTCGTTAAGCTGGCCTCACACACGCGTACACGCAGCCATGTGCGCGAGCTGTGACATTCATACTCACACAGCACACAGCCAATTTGACTCAAAGACTAGTGATACCTTGTTAGAAGAGAAGACACTGGAGTGGCACTTCTCTGTTTGCCTTCTTGTTTCTCCAATCGTTACTGGCGTGTGTAGTGCACTCACTGTGAGATTGCCTTTTTGTTATTATTAAGAGGAACATGGTAACATATAGAATAGCTGATGTAATCCAGACACACTATATGAGCTAGAGTGATCTTTCAGTTTTTAAAACCTCTCATTAGATGGTAGCAGCTAGCTCCATAGGCCAAATGTTTTTGTTTTGGTGTTTGTTTGCTTTTTTCTGCAGTCATTAGGCGGTAGCAGTGGAGTGCCCAGCGCCTTGTCTGGGTGCCTGTAACAGTGCTGTCGGATTGACACAGCTGGGGAGAGCAGCTTGAGGCTGCACGCTCAGGAATACACAGGGGTGTTCAAAGCCCCTCTCTGAATCCTGATCAGAGCGCTGCCCCGGCCAACTGATGGCCTATTAAATATACATGCGCAGAGGTCAGAGCTGGAGGTCCCGGCTTCCTCCCAGCCATGTGCACTTAAGCGGAAGGGCTGGGCAACAATAAAACCTCCTCTCGCTCCAGCGAGCTCTCCCCTGACACCCTCACCTCCAGTGTGTACGTCAAGTACAGTGCTCACCTAGTGCTATATTACAACTGCCTTTGTGAAAAGGCCAAATGATGCATTTTTAACACTGTTATTATAAATTTATATTCAATAACACCAACGACCACACAGGCGTCTGTCTGTCTCACATAGTTTTCTGTTGTCGCTGATAAATAGCCTTATGTGGAACATGAGTCCACTGGATGTCTGATCTTTGTAGTTTTCCAGCGGCTGAGACGAGGAGGAAGAGCCCATAATGGCCAGTCATGATTAACATATTCAGAGTGACACTGTGTGTGTTCCTTCGTTAAGCCCAGTCTGTCTGACTAATGAAGTGGAGCGGCAGTTTATCAATTAAGCCAGCACCGGGCCGTTTGTGTGGGGAATATCTCTGTGGCTGGCTGCCCTTTCACCTCCACCAGTGTCCAACAAGCCTTGATGGTGACAATGACAGCAAGCTACACAAGTGCAATCCGCTCAACAGGATTTGTGCCTGCAGTCCAGCGGCCACAGAGCAGAGCATGGGCTGAGGGCTCATGGCCTAATAGGATGATGACAAAAGGTGTCTACAAACCAACATCAGGGCTTTTCAGCATCTTCTCACTTGGCATAGATCATAGCAAACAACTTAGTGCTGTCTCTATTAGAAGAAGCCCTCCCTTGCCATTATCTTTCCCCCCACTGCTCCTTCCTCCATTTCACATTGTTTGTGTTCATTAAGACATGGGCGACCTGCCTTATCCACACATCAGACCTGGCTCTCAAGAGTAATTGCGATGGTCTCACGGAGGATAATGTGGTTTAAACTCAGTATAGCCTGTCTATTAGGAGAGACATGATGGCAACCACAAATAATAAAGAACTATTTATTCCTCTCTCTGTGACGCTAACTAGGTAACATATCAAGGCGGCGCAGCTAAGGGTCTCTCTTACTGTCAGATATGGCACCCTTCATCCATTCCCAATGGCCCTTGCCTCCACATCTCTGCTCTTCATTTTCTACATGAGCTTGGTCATAAATGCACACACACCTCATATATATTTGATAGTTAATATTTATCCTCGCCAGGGAAGTGCACTTTACATGTGGTAACATACGATTACCTGCAATTCTTATAGCAAAGAAACAAAATCGATATGGATATATAATTCATGACAGAGGGGCTATCAGTTTTTATGGCTCTCTATCCAGCCTCATTAAAGTTTTATCGTAATTGACTGCAAGCAAGAGTTTTTAAGGCATGTTTCTCCCTCACTTTCTACCTTTAATAATTAAGTCAAGTCTAATTGGTTGTATTTTGAAGTATCTAGTGGATGATAGCAGTCTCCAAAATTCAAAATCATAAATAATGGAGTAATATGTTATGCATTAACCTGTCAGTTTGTGCATTTCTTTAACCAGAAATTGATGCCCCTGTTCCAGATCACAAGCAAAAAATATATATCAAATAACTGGGCCAGCCCTTCAAAAAAAAAAAAAAAAAAAAAACCTTTTTATGTCTTTCATTGGCCTGTTAATGTAGTGACATGACGCTGTCACTCAGAGTGCTCCCGCCGAGCGGCAGCCCTGAATCGACTCCGCTGATTGGTGGTCAACTTGTTCTCTTGAAGGGAGATTGACAGACGGAAAATTGCACTCTCAGATTTCACCCTTCATTCGTTGCAGTTGTTCTTCCACTCGTCAACTCTCCGCCATGCCTGAGACAGACAGAGGCTTTATCCATTAGCTGTTGGCTTGGCGGGTGGGTGGGCAGATTGAGGTGGGATGGAGGAGATGGGGGTAGGAAGACAATCCTACATTTGAGCACTCTGAGGGAAAATCAATCATGTCATCATAAGTGAGAAGTATGGATGAATTTCATCAGCTGCTTTCTGTCCTGTTCACGCCGCTGGCTTTCTGACTGGCCTGTCCCTCTGATTGGCTTCCTCAATGACCCTTAAATCTGAAAAGGAGACCCTTTTGAAAACACTAATAAGAGAAAGTGGACAGGACTTGCAGGGTTACAATTTCCCACTTTCCCTGCAGCCACACTGTGGGAAACCTCAAGTGGTTTGACTTGACAAAGTGGTAATAGATTTACCATATGATTTTGTGCCAAACTAGCAATAGACTGTTTTGTAAGAAAATGTTTCTCAACTTTTTTTTCCATCTCTAGCAGATATGATGAAGTGTTAGAAAGGGCAGGGGTGCTGTGCCACTGAAAATTTATTTTTATAATTATCCCCATCATCTCACAAGGTCAGAGAAGAGCAGTAAACGCACGATAGGTGTAGGGTGTGAAGCAATCCAAAATGGATGCTGAAGACATGGAAATCACAGATGAGAAATTGACAGGCGTTTACAGCGCTGTTGTTGGAGTGAGTGACAGAGAGAGGCTGCAGGTGTGAGGGGGCGAGGGGAGAAACTGGCCCACTTTAAGTGGTGATAAATTTAATGGAAAAATCAAATACAAAACAAATTCATTCCTCTAAACTTGATGCTTGACTCGTCCTTTTCTCAGCCTGTGCTAAGCCTTAGAATAAACTGTCACTCCTTATCGATCGCATCTGAATTGTTACCGAGATTTCTGAAAAGTAGTCTTGACACACACCCTGCGAATAGTAATCTGGGGAGATGAGAACATCCCAAGCCAGCGGCTAACACCCGGACTTAAAATAAAGGAGGCTTTTCTGTGCTCTCCTCTTTCAAATCCCACTTAATACACTTTGGTGAATTACAAATTCAGCGATAAACATGTGGCTGTGAAACATGTGGCCTTGTTGAATTTATTGTCTTTGCTGAAAAGTGTGAATGAAGGAGGGAGAGGGCTTTTGTCATGGGGGATGTTTCTAAACAGCAACTGAGCATGAAATGTTTGTACACAATTTGTTTGCCATTTGTGATGGAGATGACATGATCAAAAAATCAATTGACTTCACATTTGATTTCCAGCAAGCTGTTAAATGAGTGGTGTCGACAGCGAGCAGTGGAATCCATGTATCATGGTATGGTTCATTATATTCGGATGGTGTATTAATTATGGCTATAGATAGAGAGCTCTGCTGCGAGCTGTAGCCAAGCTGCTGTGTGCCAGGGGGAGCTCGCCTGAGGAGGAGAGCTCTGCTTGTATCCACTCATCCCTCAGCTGACAGGCCTGCTCCAGGAGAAAAGGATTTCTGCGGATTGAGTGCCATTTTCTCTTCTTTAACAAGGAAATTAGTGTGTAAAGGAGATCTGTCAGGATAAAGTGCAGCTTGACTGCCGGCGCCCTCCCCTCCTCTCTGCCTGTCTTTCCCGCCCTTCTTGCTTCTGCTCACCCTGCTCCTCATTCTCCTCCTCCTCTCCAGTCTGTCTTCTCTCCTCTCCACCTCTCCTCATCCTCTCTTCCTCTCCATCTCTCCTACGATGTGCCTTCTTTTCTTCTGCCCTGCTCCCTCACTCAGCGACTCCCTCAGGGGATCATCCTTGAGCATTAGCAGAACACATCCAATGTCCTAGCTACATGATTTCATGATATGATTTGTACTGGGGATTTGCAATAATCCGCAAATAAAGTTAAAAGTGAATGACTCTCAATAAGAGAGGCAGACAAGCAAAACCAAACCTTTTAAGATTTGTTTTATCTTTAATGGCATGAAAAATGAATTTGTTTTGCATTAGATCACAACAATTTAGTGGTGGCCAGAGTGTGTTGTTTTGTCTGTTCCTTTTATGATCATGATTAATTTGTGCACAGGAGCCTCGGTCATATACATAATGCATCATTGGCTCATTTAAATGTTCACTTCCTCTACAGTGGCATGCTCTTGGTAGCTCATTACACATTACCCATGTGGGCTTGGGAGTTGGAGCTCCAAAGATACAGACAGTATGTGCTGCTTTAGCAGGTTGTCATGGATTGACAATGCGATTAAACTCTGGTGTCATCCCTCCATTCCAGTTTCATTCACCTCATGTTAGCTCCTTAACATGAGTGAGGAGGAACTTTCCACCTGGAATCCACAGACAGGGAGTCCCACTGGCAAATTTTAATAAGTCTGCCTCAAAGGTGGAGGTGAAGAAAAATCAAAACATCCTGGGTTAATTTGAAATGTACTCTGCATCTGTGATGGGAAGCGCCTCACAGGTAAGTAAGGCAGACAATTAGGAAATATCCATAAGCGGAGGCGCTGCATACTAAAAACGCAAATCACTGTTTCCCCATCTGGCCCCCACTGTGCAGAGGAGTGCAGCTGAGGTCCGATTTGAGCCGTCAATCAGGCGGGCGCGCGGTGGGGCGTGTGTCCTGGTGAGAGAGCCTCCCCCCGAGTCATTAGCACACACAGTCCCACTGTAGTGAGCAGTGCCCTGCGCACTCCGCTCTGCCTGGGTTTAAATATCCCCAGCCTGTGACAGGATCAGTTTAGCGATCTGTAGGATTGATCTCCTCTTTAAAGTTTTGCCTGAGGCGACTCTAATTGGGAACGAGGCTGCCTCCCACTCCCCTCACTCCCTTAACTGTCAGTCTTGGCTTTGTTTACTGAGGACATGCCCAAACCTATTTACTCAATAATGAGGAGACGTGGTGGGGATGCTGCTGATCACATTGAGGCCCCCAGCGGGACTTCTGCACGCTGAGAAGGGCGGGAACGTCATTTTAGACTTTTGAGCTGCTGAAACTTAGCCTCTGCTGTAATGTGTGCATTTCCCTGTGTTCAACTGCTGGTTTGCACTAAACACTTGTTCACATCTGGAGCCTTCAAATTTATGGCTCTCATGTGCACTTTTATGCTTCTTCATGGTGACATTTTTAATGAGAATTATAGATCAAGACCAAATCTAAGAGACCAAAACAATAGTCATATTTTGATTAAAAACACATTTTCCCCAACTCATTTGCAAACATGTGTCTGTTATGGTCAATTATATGTAGAATAATAAATCTATACTTTAATATATAATTGTATTTACTCACATGTGAAAAAAACAAACAGCCAATTTGTTTCTTACTTTATCTTGGATGTTTCTGGCAGTCTGAGAAATGTCAATGTTGTGCTAAAAAAGGGCTTAAATCCGATGCTCTTTGCTCAAACAGAACCAAAAGCCAAACACAAATTTTACACTTTGTATAATGCTCTCCATGTGTCCTGTGTCCTTTACACGCTGAATCAGAGCTTACCCAAACCCCACTAGGTGCATGTGATGTTATGCCAGTGCCATGCTGTGGAGTGGACCATTCATGGCTGGAGTGCTTTGGCCTATTGAGCCATTTCCTTGTCTCTCTCTCTTCTGCTGAATTCCTCAGATTTCCACTCCCATTTAGCTTGTTTTCATTTGCGCCGAATGACAAAGCTCCCTTTTTTTGGAGGGGGGGCTGTAGAGTCCATTGACGCCCATTGGGATTATGAATGATGAAGTGGAGAAGCGGCCGCTATCACAGGGACACAACACTGCTCTTAATAGAAAAGCATTTAGAAAGGCAAGTGGTAGAGGTGGGGGCCCGCCACTGTTCAGGGGGCTTTCTGACACTCGACTGATAAGAGGCTGCTCTTCAGAGGTGCTAGTGTGTACAATGAAACACGCTGATGGGGACACAATGACACACATGTTGCTCCTGACAGCCAGTGATTTAGATGTGGCTTTAAAAAAAAAAGAGAGAGAGAGAGAGGTGGAGAGATTGAAAGGGAGAGTTCCGTGCAGGATTTTCAGTGCAGTGCATGTACATACTTATGGGTTTGATTCGAGGGAAAACGCATTGTCATTACTCATCGACAGCCATGACAGATTGAAGAGGATGGCGAGCATGGGCGGGTGGCAAGTTAGCACAAGCGTGGCACGGGGAGTGAAAAGAGAGCTATGCAGAAAGGGAGAGCTGTCACTTTGAGAAATGAGCCTGATAAGAGGAAGGGACTCGGCAGATGGGCACAAGGAAGAAGCAGCACACTTCTCAATTAAACATGTAAATACCGAAAGCAGGCAGCGATGGAAATGAGAATGTTAAGTAAACAGCATGCCGTGCTGTGATTACAAGCGCACCACCTTTGCCACTTTTTATTCCGAACTTTATTAGAACCATTATTTTTTCATTATTGTTTTTACGACTACATCCCGTGGTTACGCAGCTCCATGCCGGGTCAATTTTTTTTTTCTTTTTTAGGAAAACTTGCACGCCCACCAGGTAGTCTTAATATTTCTCTAATTGAGCAATCCATCCTCAGTTCAAACTTTCTTTATATTTTCCAGCAATAACTGTCAATCATTCAAACATCTGTGCCCCCTGAGCATCGCGAGCAATAGGGAGTCTCTAAAATTCTTCTGTAGACACTGGCCTTGACATACATAACAATGAGTTGGCATAAGCACTGTGCAATCTGAATGAGAGGGTTAGAAAAGAAGGGGTAAGATTCACAGTTTGACATTCAGCCCAGATGCTATCTCGGAAGCCCGGGACGTTTAAGACGGCGCCCAAAGACGGACATCTGTCACTTGTTACCTTTTGAAGTGAATGAGAGAAGGACTGGGGAAAAAACAGGCATGGACAAAAGGCCATTCTGACCAGCGCTGCACTGTTTACAAACGGAAAAGAAGGAGCGACAGGAGAAACTCAAGATGAATGGAGCGTCCGCGGTTGATGTTCCAAGTCTCATTGCGTGTGCTAAGTTATTCCGTGGCTGCTCCCTCGGCGGGGGGCGCAGGGAAACAGGAAGTTGAGAGAGGCGAGCAGAGGCAGACACAACGCCTCAAGGACTCCAGAGCGGGAGAACATTGCAGCTTGCATGGGAAATAATAAGAAAAAAAACTCCTTAACAACTTACTGTACACTGCTCTATCCTGAGGTACCAATGATTACAAATGTGAACATAATCCACATTTTAATGAGCGGATGATGCTATATTAAGGCAATATTTGCAATACTGTTGATTTGCCTTGTTAAAATGCAATGCAAAGTCTGTTGCGTTAGCCGCTGTTGGAGTTTGCGGGGCCAGTCCCAGGGAGTTTTCCGTCATATTTTTTGGATGTGGAGAAATGTTTCACCTGGAATAGTGCAGACCATAGCCTACACAATACACCACAGTTGGGTTCCATTCCTGGTTCAGGCCCATTTGCCCCCAGTCATCCCACTCCTCCATCTGTTTCCCATCCAGCCAAATTCTGAAATGCAACATAAATGAAACAAAATACCAACTTTTTCCGACCATTTTTTAAAACCATATTTAATATGAATACATTCAAATTTTCTTTGACATGAATATATTTTTTTAACTTAAATATGCTTACTATAAATATATAGTAGTATTTAAAAGTATGATGAAATTCCTCTCTAGAACAATTATTATCCTCCTGGATGAATTTGATTTACGCGAGGTGGGTGTCATATAGTGGTTGCGGGCTAAAGAAGAGTATTTTGATATAGTTAATAGAACAATGGCCGTATTCATTTATCTCCTGTCATGTCTCCTCAGACCTGTTTCTATTTCAGGTTGCACGTCAAGTGAGAGCAGCTATATCTGGCTGGCAATTAAGCCGGTCCTGCCTCCCCTTGATGCTTGATTAGTCCGATTGATGGAGGAGGCCATATGTGGCGGTGTCAAAACTTGGCAGCCGGGCTCCATCCTCTCAAATGAGAGGCAGGCAATAAAGAGGCAGGCTGCCCAGAGTGGGTGCACGTATGCGGGGCCCTGCAGCGACCCCCCGCCCCTTCTCGCCTCGGAGTGCCCCGTCTCTGGAGGTTCTTCTGCCCGCTGACCGCTCAGGCCAAGTCTGCGTCAGGGCAGAGGTGGCACCAGCTCGGGATGCCACTGTACCATGGCCTCTGGGGCACAAGCTCCAGGCTAGGCATTGGGGGGGGAGTATGTGTGCGTGCAAGGAGGGGGTGAGGAGAGGGTGGGGGAGGTTTAGAAGGCTGAAAGATATGGCCCCATTCCCAATCTCTCTCGGAGACAACAAAAAGGGAATGCTTGAGAAGGGGAAGCAGCGGGAGGAGAGCACAAAGACAAAGGCGCGGGCAAGGTCAGTCTAGCTAATGGGCCTGAGCCGCGGGCTGCCTGGGGCTAGGCACACTTCTGTTCTGCCTCACACACTGGCCCTTCAAAGAGCCCAGTCCAGCCCTCTCCTTCTCCACCCGCGTCCACTGTCTGCACCACTGTGACACTGGGCATCAAACACAGGTGTCTTTAAAAACACATTAGCTGCAACTTCCACCACACTCACATCAGTGTTCAATGCTATCACAAAGTCAGTTTACAGTTGTGAAATAATTTCATTATCTTTCTATAAGCACTGACCAATGTAAGCATGTGCAGATTCTTCAGCAGGTTGAGCGGGCATCATTAGGTCCAAGGTGGCTGGAAGTGCTAAGAGGAGCTGTTGGAGGCGAGGAGGAGGAGGAGTGTTGTTGTCAGGTTGGCTGGCAGGCCTGGCGTGGCTTGGCTCCACTCGAGGGCTGCTTTAATGTGCAGCGGAGTAGAATAAGTGAGTGGCTGTGGGCACCAGCTGAGCTCGCTCTCGTCTTCGCCTGGTAGCCACCACCTGACACTGCTCCTCTTGGCAGCGTGGCAGTGCACACATGTCCCCTCATTTGGATGGAGATTCAGACACAACACACAAAGCTGTGCCCCCGCCCCGTCCCACTCAGTCCATCCTCCCCCTCTTCTGCTTTTGACGGCATCATAATAATCTGGGTATCTTCTTGATCATGCCCCATGTTTTTTTTCCTCTTCTCTTTCTTCCTCATCTTCTCGGAGACGAGTTTGAAATTGCCTGCGTCAGGACTTTGCTAATTAAAGTCATACTTTCAAAAATGCCATAATAACTGTTAATTAGCTTGATGCTATTTTCAGCATAATTTGCTAATTAGTGGAAAACCTGTACAGCGTTTCTCTCTAATTACAGTATGGCTCTGCACGGCGCATCTGTGCCTTGACTCCAAATGATACCATTACAAAGTCCCGTATTACGCATTCTCTCAAAACAGTTAATTGCCTCCACAGATAGTGAGATACTTCAGTCAGCTGATTTTTATGGTAATAAATGGACAGGCACAGACACAAGCATCTCTGGTTCATATTTATGAAATATGAAATAGGAAAACAACCTCTTTATGAGATGCATGGAGTTAGTTTGGAATATAATCTGGTTGGTTCTGTGATGATTTTGTGTGCTCATGCGTTGAGTTGCCGAGACTTTTAATGAACTTTGATTTATGCTATGTTTTAACAAGTAAGCCATAACACTGTAATTAAGCCAAAAAAGGCATCCGCTAATAGCATCAAGCTTATATTGCGGCAGGAACCAGGGCCCAGATGGATTTTGCTTTCACAGGTAGTTGCCATGTAAATACAAGTCTGCGCATAATGTGGCCGTGCCACCGCTTATTACCGAGACTGTTAGTAGCATGTCGGGCCTGCCACTTATTTCCATGTAGTGTGTCTGAGAGGGGCAAACATGGACAGGACCACAGGTTGACCCAGATACACGTGTACACTACACTCAGATTAGGACTCCATTAGGTGCGGGTGGGGCGGCTTGATTGGCACGACCCTTGACCTCTGCACGTCAGCTGTGTGCCCATCCTCCGCTCCTCTACCCCTCTCGCTTTTGACAGCCACCAGTTTGACAGGGCTAGCATCGGCGCTGGCTAATTAATGCACCACTTCAGAGACCCTTTCATTTATGGCTTCTGAAAGGCATTATTAAATTAATTAAACCACCAAGAGTTAGTCATTATGAAATCAGGAGGTTTACATGGATGACAGCGTTTATGAATTAAACATCCCCAAAGTTCCTCGCAGGAGATACCCCGAGCTGCATGCGGGTACCTAGTGCGACAGATGTTTGCCCCCCCTACCCCCCCTCCGCTCCCCACCCTTCCTCGAGCTAACCTGTATTGCAAGCGATTTAGGTCTCATTTGGGGGTTTGAAAACTGAAGGCAGCCGAGAGAGAGGTTGAGGATAGCTAATGAGCAGAGAAAGAGAGGGGGAAAGGAGGTCAGCCGCTCTGTTCATCTGTAGACTGTACAGATGGTTCGGTTTTATACAAGGCAACAATGGCGTACATCAATTTGTTGATCGTTAATAGATAGCTGCTCTCAGAAGAATTGCGGCCTGAGATCAGTTGTCAGATTTTTTTTTTTTTTTTTGCAACTCTTACATTGCCTGGAAACATTTACAGAAGCTGTGAGCTGTTTTTAACTCAAATCATGTGATGTGAAAAAACTACAAATGGCTGCTGAGATAAATCCCATAAACTTGGGCTTAGCTGGAGTGCAGAGGGCAGAGATGAGTAGCTAGGCGCAGGAGCCTAGACCATAGACTGTGTTTCATGTGCGGACTCCCATCCACAGATTATCTCAAGAGGCTCTCCATCGCTGTCCTGCTAGTCTTTTGGTTTCTCCTTATTCCTCTTACTCCTCTCCTCCCTCTCTCCCTCCCTCCCATCTCTTGCCTCTCTGATTCAGGAAGTTTGCCAGCTCTCGTCTTTGTTTACAATGCCAAGGGAAAATGTCAGCGCCGTTGAGAAAAATATCCTTAGAATCTTCCCGTTTTTTCATCTTCTTAATCTAACAGTTTACTGAACTTGATAAGTGTCCTATCAACATGCTAATCAAATTACTTCGGAACCAAAATTGACAGTTTTCATTAATTATACAAGATTATTCTAATTGCAATTCAAATTTATTCATTCCGAACAGAAGGTATTCAGTAATATTTTACAAAATTTGCATATTAAATGGAGGGAGTTGTGCATTATGCATGGTAATGTATGCACAGTTTCTTATTTTTAACTTCACGGCCATATGTGGTGTCGTAGTAGGAGCAGGTGAAAAGTCTAAGTGTGTTTAATTTGCTTGACAAACATTCGGCTGGAGCTTGTCAAGGGGAGTATTGTGGATGCCAATCTTTATTCCCTCTTTATTGATTACCCCAAACTCCAAACATCTGGAGGTAAATGGCACTGCGAGAGATGAAGTGAATCCTGGGATTAGTACCTTCAATGAGTGAATCACTATCAATTACTTCAATAGCATAATTCAAGTGCGCCGCATAAAAGCTACAGTAACTTGCTCTCAGCCAGGATTAATATTGCAATTTAACGTAACAATGGAAGCATGAGAATGATATGGATGGCGTCCAACTTTTTTCCCCCTACATTGATGTCACGCAGCTAATGCCGTTATCTAAATACGACTGCGTTTAATTCCTAATTTAGGCTTTTGTTTGTTAAAATGAAAAGGCTCAACGCATTAGGCCCGGGTGTTTTAAAAGGTAATGGATTCTGTGAGTAAAACAACCTTATTTATTCACAGAGACGCAAAACCCCCAATTTGCTCTTTGTTTTTATTTCCTAGAGCGGGCAGTGAAGTGCAAACAGCTTACCGGGGAAGCTGTTTACTACAGTATATGACAAAGGGGGCGCGCGGGCATGTGTGTAACTTGTGTGCGGGGTGGGGGTGAAGAGGGGGTGAGGGGGGTAGCGGGTGAAGTAGCGGCAGCAGCTCTACAGGCAAGGTCTTGTGTTGTAATGTAAGCGTAATAATTATCAAACAACATCGGGGGCTCCGTGGTTGGGGCTTTAACACGGGGAGAGCGTGTTTGATATGTAGAATCAGCCCATAGTGCATCCATACAGGGTGACTAAATCGCACGGTTCATGGATCACATTAGTATGGCTCTGCGCCCGCCCCATCGCTATAGGTGATTTCCATTTAGACACACATTTCCACATGAAGATAAATATGACTAGAATCGTAATTTCCCTGAAGTAAATATAATACAAATACAACATAATACACTGTCAGGCCGGGCAGGCTAATAGATTACTAGCGTGTTTTCCATTTGTATGGTAAGTGGTGGACCTGGGTGGTGGTCTACACTGCATGGGTAGGCGGGGTAGGGGGGTACAAATTGAATGTTTAATCCATCTCAGTGCAGATTGAAGGTATCAGAGAAAATGGCTGGTTGTGTGTGAGTTCTTCTCCCAGTTTGAGGCACCTCTTCAGGGCTTTGAGGAATGTGCTGGGATTAGCAGGAGGTGCAAAGTGCTTGATAAATGTGTTTTTTTCCTTATCTGGTTCCATGTCTGTGGTTTTTCATACAGGCACCTTATCTGACATGTGAGTGTGATATGGGAGAAAAGCTGCAATTCAAAGTAATATATGCTGTAATAAGTAAATCGTAGAGTGGATAAGTATTAGAGGAGTTCTGACTTAAAATTCGCACACATTTTCTGAATTAGACTACTTTTTAGGTTTAAAATTTTACTTTCTGGTTTGAAATCGTGACACACTTGGGAATTGCATAACTGATACCTCCTCTAATGTACACTGAAATTATTATCTGACAAATACAAATATAAGAAAACACCTTAATTTTGTTAAATTAATGTTAAGTGTGTTTGAACTCTCCGCCTGTAATTTTCAACATATTTCCCAACTTTTCTTCACAAATTGCATCTTGATTTATGTAAAACTATAATTATTTATTTACAACAGTGATTAAGTCCAAATTGGAGAGTCTTAAAATCTGTTATACACACTTTAAGATACACAATTAGGAGTAAACCTGCTACTTAAATATGTTATGATTAGACCAATATATGAAAGTTGGAACAGTATTTCTGGGGCTCAGTATTTAATTAGTATGTCATTTTTTTGTAGTACCACACATCTGGAAAGGTTGAAGGTCAAACAAGTAACTTCTACCACTGATTATAGACACCAACTAAGTGTTATCTCATTCTCCTTCATTGCAGCTCATGTTTTTTTTTGTGTGTTTTTTTTGTGTTTTTTTTTTTAAACTTTTTTTTACAATATTGTGCATTTAGAATATTTTTGGGGGGATAATTCTGCTTCAGGTTTATTGTGTTAGTGGCATAAATTTGTTTCAGTATTATCGCTTATTTTTTCTTCAGCTATATATCGTTTTAAATTTTGTTATTGTGACCGGCCTAGTTATGTTCATAGTGTTTCAGCTTGTGTGTATGGGTAGAAAGTATGGGTGCATTTAACAATTATTTTAGTAGGCAACTAGTCAGCAGTATTGTCTTTTTTAATTAGTTGACTAGTGGCTTTATTATTTTGTTTGCACATTGAGATTTTAAAATACATAATAGATCAGATTTATAATGTTGCCATTATTTCTCATATTTCTCATTTATTTAGTTTAGATAACATTTCATGATTATTGGATTATTAGTCAAATTAGTCGAGTATTTTAGCAGTGAATTAACTACAGTTATTCCAATTAATAGCATAATTAAAATTGCATTAAAGATATTGCTTTCAGTATTCAAATATATTATTGTTATTGAGATAACGCATATAATTTTTTTTACTGCTAATGATACTACTGCTACTATAGGACTAATATTGCAAGTATAAGTGCTAACAATTATTAACTACTGACCATCATTATACTAATGAATATCCACTATATCCACAGAATATCTACAGAATAGATAAGAGCTGTAAAAAGTTTAGAAAACATACTCACAAAATAACATATAACCATAAAAATATCTAGTTTCTTGTCATCTCTACCTATATAATATCTCATAATTAAACAGCTCTTTAGCTATAGCAGCATATTCACCAGTTGTATAATTAAATCGTATATATTTAATTTTGTAGCATGAATGCAAATAATTAACAAGGAGCCACTTAGTCATGCACGAGTTAACACACTCTCTGTATATTACAAAACATTTCCTAAGTACATATTTAATTCTTTAATAAATGTTTGCCCCAACACTCTAGAAAAGCTAGATTAGCGTCAGCCGCACAGCATCTTGTATAAAGTGTGACAAATTGATATTTTTATATAGCGTAATCTGTTTACTATGATGTTTATGTGCAGAATTATTACAAACTAATTAAAGAAATCACTTTGATATAATTAGTCAGATTTCAGGAAGCTCATTAGTAGTAATTTGCATGAAAAATAAGCCCTGTAGTGGTGCTTAGGCCCAGCTATTCGATCTGCGTTTTATCTGGTTACACATCAACCCCCATTGTTTGTTGTTTGGGGTTGTCTGAAGTGGGCTACAATATTTTCAGTCATTGGCCCAGAAGCGGTGGGGTGTCTTTTAGCCGAACCCACCCCTTAAGCAAGTCAACCTGTACGGAGCGGTTGTGTAGAGGCGGGAGAAGTGAGGGGCAAAAGCACTGTCTATTTATCTGTCAACCTCTTGACAAAGAACTGAGCTGACAAGTATGGCTTTCCCTGAGCGGAGCAGGGGGGCTATATTCAGCACACTTACATGCCCAGTCTATGCCCAGAGACTCATGTTATTTGCAAATCACACTCTTTGAAAACTCACAAACGGGGCGAGACATGCCACGCTACGGGTTTTGTCAGCTGCCTTCACAACAGCTAGCTATATCGCTAACAGTACGCGCTTGGGTAAGGGAAGCAGCTTTCTCATAGCATTTGCCTTGCTGTCACTTTTTCCAACACATGCGATCTGTGTCTTCATGCTTGGGGTCTCCTCTCCCTCTGAGGGTTGCCATCTTCCCTTTGGACTGACAAATAATACGCCCCCACACTGCCGCGGAAATAGAAAAGAGAGGGAAAAGGCACTTCTGGAATTATGTCATGTGCAGGGTGATTCTAACAGAAGTAAAAGTACTTAGAGAATCATGCGATAAAAGCTTGTAATTATTTAATGTGCAAACTTTGATTTAAAGGGAGCACTCTAGGTCCCATCTATCCCAGGCAGAGGGGCACAAAACCACTCCTGTTTATTCTCTATACCCTTTTCCCACCATGGACGAAATCCTTCCCTAAACATCCGGACAGAGGAGCGCTTGTGTGGCGCTGATGTCACAGACCTACCTGGCCTCCCGTTCACAAAAGCTAAGGTATCATTAGCTAGGCCCACACAATGGCCATTCAACCAAACCACTGCTCTCCTCAGGACCTGGGAACAATGTTATTTTTTGTCTCAGAATTATAAAGACAGAGTTTTGCAGGAAACCTGACAGACAAAACCCTTTAGAGGTAAATGCTCCAGGCGGCTTTTGGGTTTAATCTTTTCCCATTAGCATTCCCCCCTCCCTCTGCTGCTCCCTCACAAAGACCATATTTACAGGGTCAAAAGTAAAGGCTCACAGTCTCCTGAGACTGTTTTTCTATAGACCTCACTTTACACTGACAACACTTTTACTGTTATTTTCACTAATACATTTATAACAAGGTCTGCAATATTCTCCAAATCTACTCAGCTGTAATTGTGTTAAACAGATTTGCACAGCGCTGTAACAAAACAGAACAATCACCAGAATAAATCCCACTTATTTTTTAACCAAATATTGAAGGAAATGTCATGAGCAAGCATATTAAAAATTATTAACCCATATTGCAAAGAGTGTTATATCATGTAATTGTATATTGTCAACAATGCGACAACTGCTCGGGTTCATATGTGCTACCTTTGTGTGCTGTGTGCACCACTCAATGCGTGTGCGTGTAAGTGTGTACGTGTGTGTGACTCCATGTGTGTGATTCATTCCAGGGCAGTTTTAGTCCTTATAAAATATTCATTTTGGTTGTGCAGGGCCCTGTAATTGCCATCTCTCACCCTGAATTATTTATACCTCGCACAGACTGACAAAGCTTTGCCATACGGCCCCAGATGAATCAGAAAGCAGCCATCTCTGCTGCCAACAGCACTGGGCTTTCACACAAATATGGCAGCCACGTCTCTCTGCCTGGCCTCTCTTAATTTGACATTTTCTTTTCCCCCCTGCCTTTGTCCTAGGTGCACAGAAAGGTTACCTGTTAGCTTTAAGCACCGACCTGCGCTGTGTCTTTCTGTCTATATCCCCCCTGCCTACATGACAGTCCACAGTAGGGGCTTTTTTCCCCTCCTCTGAGGAAGCGTTAATGTGGCGCTGATGTCAGGGTGGCTGCCTCATGTTTTATGATGACTGACCAGTCCTGACAGCCACTTTGGATGTATGTATTATACATTAGTAATAATACCATGTAGGGATACTCTCACATACACTCCAGCATGCATGGACAAACAGCAAAAGCCTGCACATTCATGCAAATGCATAGTCGTGTCCTGCTGTATCAGCATGTCAGGAGTAAACGGTCCAGCCCCCTGCTGGCCCCCTGCTGGCCCCCTACTGGCCCCCTACTGGCCCCCTGCTGGCCCCCTGCTGGCCTCCTGGACAGCCTGGATCACATCCCCACTCAGCCACGGGAGAGCGCCGCTGCATGCCTCTCATTAGCACTTCCACTGGCCCTGGCATGTGTGCACATGTTTGGACCACAAATGTGTTGGTGATAGGCGACACAACGGTCAGCCTTTATGCACGTTTAACACAAAAAGGTGGCCAGTAACTCATTATGTATAGGCAGGATGACCAGATATTTAAAGAGCTAATTGAATAAACAATGTCAAATACATTGTGCAAAATCCTAAAGTAACTCCACATGGTTAATTTGCATAAATCAATAGACACACAAGCTATTTGTGTTTCCATCCCCATTTCTATATATGGTTTGTTAGTAAAGCCGATCAAGGATGTTTACATTGGCACAGAGTCGGCTCAGTCATGCTTCTGTTGCTGCTGCCATTTGTGGAAAAAGTTAAATCAATTTATTCACCGGTTGTAGAAAAGTACTCAAGTGTAAAAAAATGTTACAACAAATCAGATGCATGTATTGATAAGCATCTGAAGCCCCCTGCTCTCTGTGCCTGTACCTGGATGGCACCTACACAGCCCAGTAGAGAGCACCCTGTATGGCTCTCATTGTGGAGCCATAGCGGGGGCTCGTCCAACACCTTAAATACTACTATTGACCCGGGCCAACTTCTCCAGCATATGCTTATCTTCCATCTCACTGGAGCGCTGAGGTGCTGACTGGTATTTCCTCACAGGCCCCAAGCTCCAATGCTGACCAGTATCCAAGCACCATATTCCTCCATGTGCTCAAAAATAACTCATGGATACCTCTGAGCCGGGCCAGCTGGAGAGCAGAGCAAATAACATTCAGATTATTTTTGGAAGACTTATGATTGACAGCACGCGTGATGCTGATAGTCATTATCAGTAATCATATTTTTCAGCAGTGACGGTTCAATATTATTTATGAATTCTAGTTTGAATGTAAATGATGCTAGCTCTGGAGCGGCAACCCATGTTTGATTTGTTTTTACAAGGGGGCCACACAAGACAAAAACAATGCAGAATTATTTATGTTTTGTGTCTTATTATATCGTGTTCAAAGTCATTGTTGAGAAAAGCTAAAACAAAAGAACAACAGTGGAACAAGCTAGCCAAGCATTGTGTGTGGATGGGTATGAGAGGGAGTCAGCGGGAGAGCTCCGGGCTAAACATGCAGTGTTATGTGGCGGGTCGGAGCTAAAAGCTGCATAAAGCACACAGCCTCTAGTCCACAGTTAGCAAGTGATGGATAGTTAGCAGGAGCTCCCAGTCTCCTCCTAATCCCTTACAGTAAACCTGTGCCAAAGCCTGCGGGGAATCAGCGGGGGTCATCTCAGAGTGCGTTTGACGTAGAACCATTTGTGAAGACGAGCGATTCTCTTAAGTAAGAAACTAACAGTGTCCGAGGCAATGGTGAAACAAGTGGGAAGGCGAGGAGAGATAGTGGGGCGGGCCATGGAGAGAGATACCGTAATGAGTCCAGTAGCCATGGAGTAAATGAAGAGGGATTGACAGAGTGAGCGATCCTCAAGTGAAATAATGTCAATGCCACTCTGCCCATTACGGCGAATGGGGGGATGCGGAGGAGAGGGTAAAGAGGGATGAATGGAAGGGACACAACTACATCTCAGGGTGCAGAGGAAGAGCATCAATTATTCGACATTGCTAGCAAAAACGTGAAATATGGAATGACAAAACTGCATTGGGATGAAATACAAAAATAAAAACAAACAGAAGAGGCCTTGGAAATACTCAATAAATTCTCAGAGACAGTCAGGGGGATATTTGATGCTGAACAATAATAATGATAGCGACATCTGCTTGGTTGCTCTCAGAGGAGTGGAAAGGGTTAATCTCCCAAACCCAATAAGGTTGGATAGTGAGGCACTTGTTCCCTGATAAAGAAGTGATAGGATCTGTGGGTCTGGTCCCTGGGCGCTTGTACAGGGGTAGAGCAAATATTGTTAATGTGCTGTGGTTTACTTGAGCTAAGGCGAGAAAAACAGCTTGGCCTGACGAGGGGAGACAGCGGCCAACCGGGCTAGGACAGGAAGAACATGGCTGCGCGCCTCACCCTGGCCTCTCTGGGACTTATATATAGTTGCATAAATAAGTGTTGGGCAAGATTAAGATCTATAAGTGTCTCTATTTCTTGTTTTACCTGCTCCGCCTTGTCACAACAGGGATGAGTGCAGTTCAGTGGAGTGCCTAATAACTGGAGCAGTAGGTAGGGAAGGCAGGAGGCTTGACATTAAGACCCTGGCGTTTTGGAAATCCGATACGCTATTGACCCGTGTACTACTATCTCAGCGTAGAGATCTGGTGTCAGCATATTGTAGTCTGGTGTTGGGAGCCTCCTGTAACAGGGGCCCATTGAGTCTGAGGCAGCTGGGGCCTGATGGGCTGAAGCTGGGCTGCTGATCGATACTCACCGCCCCGCAACCGATGACCTCACTGTCATGGCTGCCGGCTGTGGACACCGCATGCTAGTCATTAGTGCTGGGGCACCAATCAGGAGCTTAGACTTGTCAATACCTGACTCTTACTGATACTGTGGCCATCTGTCAGTGTATTGTGTAACGGCCCCAAACACATACAGGGAGCCCGCTGCTACAATGGGAACAAGGTGTAGCACTCAAGCCTAAAAGAACAGTTTGAGTTTCCATTGAACTTCATTCACTTTTACAAGTTGCTGAAACAGAAAAAGAGGAAGAGAGAAAATTGACAGGAGTGTGTGTTCCCATTGACTATGGGGTCCTCTTAATAATACAACATTATCCTTATTTGCCCTCTTCACTCAAATCAAAGCCATGGACATTTATGTATGAGTGACATCAACCCGGCAATTAAGTTGGCCATTTAAATGAGAGAGGGCCTTCCTCACCTCGCCTGTTTGTTTTTCTCCAGCTCTTTTCCCTTCTGTCTTTTGATGATAGGAGAGGGTGAGCACGAATTAGGGCCATGGGTCTTCCTTTGAGTGTCAGCCTAAAATGATCAGAGTAAAGATAAGAGGGTCTAGCAGCCCTCAAATCAGTCAAAGTGCCAAAGTCGGCCTTTTTCTCCTCAATTACCGGGTCTGTGAAGCCAGAGAGTGGAAGGCGCAGAGCCTGCTGCATTACTAAAGAGACAATCTATTTCCCCTTTGACCAGAGGGAGAGAAATCATTATGGCATGATTAGTAGCTTCGGCAGTGGGCGAGCATGGAGGTTCTACAGGAGATTCCTATTAATTGCCTTAGACCAAGGCATGAGCAGGATTGTTTTAGCGTTGATTTGTGGACCTGTATGACTAGCTGTCGGAGATAAAAGCCAATGTCAGGTCTTAGTTATACTGGCAGACTTGAGGTGCAGACAGAGGCTTGATGTCAAAATGAGCTTCCTCCTCTGGCTGGAGAAGACTTTCTCTACGCCTGTCCATGTCTTCCTCTTTGTCTTTCTTCACACTTCATAGTTTCCTTTCTACGCCTCCCTCCAGCCCTCTACCCCTCCCACCCTCCTCAGATGGACTACACCCCAGCCCATCTCCCCTCCTCCCTCTCCCTCTCGCTCCCTCTCTCTCCCCTCCAACTGATAGCTGCCTGGGCCGATTATTTCATCCAGTGCGGTCCACTGAGAGCCTCCTCTCCCGGCTTTGGAAGAGCTTTAATTAGCCATGTTAATATCCCCTTCATTGGCCTTAATATCACTCAACACCTTCCTCCATCTCAGCGGCCACCAGGGTCCCCCTGTCCTGTCAGAACAGCTGATTATTGAGAAGGATAGCTTTAATCAAACCTAATTGCAGTTCATTCTTTCTCTCTATCCCCCTTTGCCCTCCATTGCCAACATCTAATGGCAGCGACGACTTGATATCCCATTAAAAAACAATTAAACAACCTCCTTTTGTCTCCGTGCGTGCCAAAACACCAGCACAAACTTCTGTAGATATTTAAGAAGTAAAAGAGAGAGAGGGGCCTTGTCTTAATTGCTCTCGTTTCCACCAAGGACCAATTTGCACTGTGCTCATGGAGAATCTTAACCAACTCAAATGTAATGGATGCTATAGCGCTGCCACTGCTGCGGACTATGAAAATTAAGCTTATCTTTTTAGCAGAGAAATTGTGCTTAATTGCCTTCATAACAGTAAACATAAAGGAGCTACTTTATGATAGCGTGGGCACTTCATTTCTTGCGTTTATTGTTTCTTAACTTTTGCTTTTGCTGTTAGGAACAGTATGTAAAAACAAGCGAGTCCCCAAGTAAAGGAGACAAGAGCTACTCTCAAAGTAATGTCTTTCTTTTATGAAGTCAATGCATTGCACAGGAAATGTATTCTATCCGAGCTCTGACATAAATTGTCTGCCAGTGCGTGATGCATGCACACACACACTCATGCGCGCACACACACATGCACACACACACTGCACTGTGCACAGCACACACATGGCCTTACCCAATCGCTATGAGAGGCGACAGACAAATAAAAGTCGTATTTCAGGTCTGCTTTCCGCAGATGTCTGCTGCTCTACATTATGACTCTTTGGGGAAATAAAAACAGGGTCAGGGAATTAGAGTACATAATGGTCATTTTGATGATCAGCCAACAGATGCAACCCGAAAACACAGTGAACACAATCAAGTGAAATGCACTAATGACAAGTCAGGTTTTTTATGGGCGCGCCACACACCGACAGGCAATCAGCATTCTGGCATGGGTTAAAGCGTCTTTTATTGATGTCCAAGCCAAGCTCTTTGGATGTGGAGTGAAAATATTTTCTCACCTCTCCTCTCCCTCCTGGGCCCTCCGACGAGCACAAGGTATAGGAGTCTATCGAAGAGCGCTTCTAAATGACCAGTGCATGTGTTAATGTGGCCAGGGTTAGAAGGGTCATTTCAGACTCTGATTTATGGGCTGGCCAGGATCCCACTGGGTGAACCAGGAGACTTAAGTGTTGCAAAAGCGTCCACTCAGGCCACACAAGCCACTGTATTTAGCCCCAATGAAATGGCCCTGCAATCTATGGTGCAATCTATGGTAATCCAATGAGGCTCTGCGATTGTGTGAGTTAACTTAGTATTACAATGGAGAGCGCAGTGTTGCACATAGTAATGCCAGCGTGGAGTGATGAAAAATAAATATCACTGCATGATATTTATAATGAACAGGGGAAAGCAAGGCCGCAATCAGTCCTGAGTCTGTGGGGAGAATTTGCTAGAACAACAAGTCAATTTCATTGTTTATTCAGTGCGGTTGTGGCTGTGGATGTCAGACAATAGCCAGCGTGTGAGGCCATTTTTGTTATTGGTTGTCTTTTGATTCTCCACATCTTAAAAAACAGGTCTGTACAAAGGTTTATTGATAGGTTTTTGGGAGACACTGGTGTAAGTGCAGAGGAGATTGGATGCACAAACCAAGCCGGCCCAGATCTTCCTCAGACCTGACATTTGCTCAGCGACGATTAGCCAGGTTGTAATTTGTGGCATAATTGCCTCACCCACCCACAAGTGCATGGGTGTGTGCACGCCTTATATGTGTGTGGCGTATGGAGGTCCCAAGGGTGCCCGCCTAATTGCCTGACAGGACTATAAGTTTTGTGGCGCGCTCTCACCTTGTTAGGTCCTTTATCCCTGATGCTCTTCAAACAAGACCTGGTCACAGGTGGGCCTCATTTGCCTCCCTATTGAACAGGAGAACTTTAATTGCACAGGGGGTGTCCTGGGATTAAAGAGGTGGGAGGAATATCAAGTGACTTCCTGGATGTTAGTGGCAGATGGGTGTTGGGGAAGACCTGTGAACTCAGGTGAGGAGAGCCAAAGATGAGGTTTGGGAGACACCCTTACAAGAAAAACCTTTCACAACTCCAGACGGCATTATTTATAAATTCAGATTAAAACACTGGTGCAGTTGTACTTGTCGTACTTGGCTATTTAAAATATAATATTTCTTCTCTTTTTTTCTTTTTTTTTTTCTAAATCAAATTAAGGTTTGAAAAGTTTGCAATAGAAAGATAATTTGTTCTGCTTTTGAAAACATTTTATGTGGGAAACTAGCAGGATACTTTTTATCTTTTTCACCACACAGCAAGGGTCATACCCTCTAGTGAAAGACTAGAAAACCCTTTTATAAATAAGAGTGCATAATATTGCTAGGTCTATAGAACCATTGCTTTTAGTCACCTACACAATACATCACTTCTTTAAATCTGAAATTTGATACAGCGGAGATGTTTGGTTAAGTCCATTTTATTGCAGTTTTTTAAAAAAGTTCGGAAACATTATTTATTCTATTCGGGCTTGTCCGTACATCATTTCTCTGAACTGCTCATGCTCTGCTTGTATGAATGGCTGTAAGAATGAAATCAAGATGTTTTAAAGCCATGTTTCATATGTTTTCACCTGATTGATCATTCCATGTTTTGCTCTGATTTCCAGATTCTTCCTAAAGTTCTTCCTCAAGTGTAATCAGAACTGTCTGAAGAATGCAGGGAATCCTCGGGACATGCGCAGATTCCAGGTGACTCCACAACCACTTCGCACTTAACGTCCACTACATTTCACTTTGTCACTTTGTCTGTTTTTGGTCCATCACACCAACTCTGCGCCGTACCACATCTGAATACAATTCTATTACTGGCACGAATACGAGGAGACAAGAGAAAGAGAGAGAGAGAAAGGGGATTTGGTGTCCCGTGTGCTCCGGACAGAATATTTATAAGAGAATACCAGCTGACACAAATAAGGATATAGGATTTAAGAGTGTCATCAATTGTGTGGATGACAGTTTTCCGAATCGCGGCGCAGAGGGGAGGACGAGCCGACCACATGTAACAACAGTGTTAACTCAGGGATCTGTCTACCAGCGGAAACCCATATGCACAAGCACGCAGGAGCTAGCACAGCGCACATGTACAGATGCAGGCACATACTTATATTTACTTTCTCCGTATGTCTTCCCCCATTCTCTCATCCGCACATGCATACACTTAAACTGACACATGTGCCGCTCCCACCACTGAGACACATCTGAAAGCCATCACTGTTGTGGTCGGACAAAACGAAAGATTTACACTAAAGGAACATGACTGTTGAAGGGCCACAAAGCAATTTTATTTTCCTCGGCCTTGGTCCCAGCCCTACTCACCACTCCTTAACATCAGTAAAAGTCTTTTTCAGATTTTTGTTTTAAAAAGTCAATTGATTTTCTAGACAATGCAGTTTTGAGTGATTTTCTTGGTCAATTTCTCGAGATTTATTTCTAACATTTGTCGACATTGCCTTTGTTTACATTTATTTTGTGGGCAGATGTGGCCTGTTATACTAAAGATTTCTTAGTATTATGAACCACCTTTTTTATGATGACAAAACAAACAAAAAATTGTATTGCATAAAATATGATGAAAAAAACTTAAAAGTTAACTTTTATGGAGGGATTATTGCTTTGCCTTGAATGTCCCAGAGTATGACATTAAATGTATCTGTTTTGCATGTATTCAATTATTGCTGTTTTATTATTATTTAAAATACGTATATGTATGTATTTATTTAAAATACATTAGCATTTATGCTGGTGAGTGGGCTCGCCTCTCCACAGATCTAACCTTGTCTCCATGAAGATAAATCATTTTAATGCCATAGTGTGGAACATTCAAGAAAAAACAGTATCTCCTTGGAGACAAGCAGGTGGCGAAAAGTCACATAGTACACTTTTAAGACTCTCAAGACTAAAGATTACAATTTCTTTTAATATTTTAGATTTAATACTTTTTTGGTAATAATATAATACTTTTGTGTAATAAAAAAAGATAAAACATTTTTTTTTGACCCCACCACTTTCACACTCTCACACCCACCATACCAATCCATTTCTCCAAGCACCCATCCATCCCACCCAGATATCCAGAAGCACACTAGGTCAAGGTGAAGCTAGCATAGTTTAGCTCCATTTGTCCTATCGGGCTAACGACAAACTCGGGGAAGGCGTCCGTCACCAGCGCGCACTCCCCCTGACAGCCACACGAGGCGACAGCAGGCGGCATGCTCCAGGTGACGACGTGGGACATGAAACAGAGCAGACAGGGTGTCCCGTCCCCACGTCACCTCCTTCAGACCTCCCCTACCTCCTCCTCTCTCCCCTCAGGCTGAATCTGGACTGATGCCTGACAGCCACCAAGGGCCTTCACCTCTTACTTACTCCGCTGTGCCAAAAAGAAAGTGTTTTTTTTTTAGGCTACAACGTGACCATTAATCTCAAACACAACACGGTTTTACATGTATTGTTAACTTTTAATGATGGCTCTGTCCTCGGTCCAACAGTTAGGATGTCATTTTTTCCCCCAGATAGATTTCCCAGATGCTCCGGTATAGGTGTTCCTCTGGCCCGACTTGTGTATTCTGCATGCCTTCCACTCCACTTATTACCCCCAAAAACCAGCTGGAGGCCAGAGAGGGCCCAATCCATCATCCTTGGCTTGGCCCAGCTCTGAACCTGCTCACAAGAATGGCGCTCTTTCACTTCCCCTTCTCTGCGTCCACAGTCCCCCCTCCTGACCCCCACCCTTCCTAAAACCAACCAAAAAAAGAAAAAATCGCCCCCTAAATTCCAGTGCTACACCGAGGTCACTTACCGGCGAAGCAAACCTGAGAGGGGCTCTGTGTTTCCGGCTTCCAAACACTTTGGCCATTCACATGGGCTGCACTGTTTGGAAATGTGGTGGCCAAAAAACAACAACAAAAATAAGCATTATGAAATATGGAGTGTGGCTTGGAATCCGATCCTAGTAAAATGTTTGCTGAGTGATGGAGTGGCGTACGGTTCACTTGCTAATGACTCCAGTAATATTTTAAAAGGGAGGCCTTCCTTCCTCAAATAGATGGACAAGCTGATCAATAATCGTGATCCTGTCCTATATGACAGTTGGTGGAGTGAGCAAACGGAAATGGTATTTTAGTGATTGAAAAGTCAATTAGCTGTACACAAATGCAAGACACTAAAAAGCAAAAGCAAAATGGCTGAGAAGCAGGGCAACTGTAATGTGATATGTCCAAAGAGAGCAAAATAAAAATCAATAGTGCACAGCCATGCACCTGGTATAGCAGCCTCTGTGAAACATTCATGTATCGACTGGCGCCTCTGGAACATGCAGTGTGCTGTGGGCCTGTTAAACTGGCCTTCATTATTGTTTTTCTCTTATTTGAACTTTTCTCCTCTCTGCGTCCTGTAGGTGGTCGTATCGACGACTGTCAATGTGGACGGCCACGTCCTGGCTGTCTCTGACAACATGTTTGTACACAACAACTCCAAGCACGGGCGAAGGGCTCGCAGACTCGACCCTTCAGAAGGTACGCCTCCTTATCTGGAGAATGGTAGGCACATTTTACATCTTATAATTTGCTACGCTCCTTTTCCCTCTAGTTTTCTTTTAGACACTTTTCCATTTCACATTTCACACACCTAGTCACTTGTAGTCTTAGTTTGGTTACTCCATCACCTCCATTATTAACTTTTAGTTGCTTCTGCCTCCCTCATACCTGTTCTTGAAGTACCATTGGAAATAGCATGCATTACTCTATATATTTATCATTTTGATTACACTAATGAAGATAATACTCAGACTTATCTATAATTTAGAAATGCTATACTATTTCCAGTTTTCTATTACTAAGCGCACATGCATTTGTCCTAAAAGTCAATGTGAAACATGATCAAATTGCTTAAGAATTTGGCTGTGAGGTCAATTTCCTGTCATTGGGTTCTGCAGATTTAAGCTGTGAGAGAGCTGAAACAGGGAACGCAGGAGAAAGAGAGAAAGGGGGAGGGAGGGTGTGTGTTTGAGTAGGTGGGGGGCGCTCTATGAGAAAAACAGAACTTACTGTTTTTCTTCCAACTGATTCCATATGATAGACTGATTGCCTGCTCAGCCAAAAAGAGAGAGGAGAAGGACCACCAAACCATGGGAAATACAAAAGTAAAATGCACTAAACATAACCTTGTGACCCCCATGGCCTCCCCTCGCAGATGGGAGCACATGCAGCTGAAAGACTGTAAGGAGAAACTGAACTGAACATACTGGCTCCAATTGTGTAAATTGCTTATCTTCAGATTTCAAGAACCAATTATGTCTGGGCAAACAGTTTATATACACCACTGAGTAAAACAAGCTTCTCTACACATTAATGGGCATTAATGGTTCTATCACCAAACGCAAATGTAATGTTTAATACAACAACATCTAATAAAAAAAAGGACTAGACAATTAATATATCTCAGTGCACCCCAGTCCTAGTGGGGGAAAGAGCTAATCTATTTGTTTTTGTCTTTATTAATGACTCCTCTACTGGAGAACAAAATCAAATAATTAAAGTCCTGCCCGGAGCACCAAAGTCATTATGTTCACTGACGTTCTGTTTGTGTGTTTCACGTTTATGACACGATAGGTGTGGATCGCCTAGCAACCAGTTTCTTAATGAGGAGAGCAATTAAAGAGGTTGAGCCCTCGCCTCCATGTTCCCTTGCTCCCCAGGGACCGCCAGCGTTGTGTGTGCTGCCGTGTGCGCCTGTGTTCTTCACAGGTTACACCAGCCCATCCTTTTCTTCCCTTGCACTCTTCAAAGCGCCCGAGTGATGCCCCGTAAAGCGCGCAGACGCTATTGTCAAGCGCCCAGTTGAACACGTCTGTGTCTTAAATACAGCTCCTCTCTTCTGGCTGAGCGCAAGCAGCTCCGCAAACTCATTTAACATGCATCAACAGCGCTTTGTCGGGAGTCACCTTTAACAAACAGAGATGTGACACGGGAGAGAGGGAGAAGTACTCGTAAAATGTAATTCTAAGCGCGTCCTCCATCGCGGTCTGACAAGTCGAGGGCAGACAGACAGCATGCTTTAAATTAGCAACACATTCTTAGCCGGGAGTTCACTGGGTGAGGAGCACCCGATCTGCCGGTGGCTCAGTGACTGACTGGGAGGCATCTCTGCTCACACTACAGCTGCCTCATATTGATCAAGAGGTGCTGCCCCCTATTGGTCCACACTAAGAATAACCCTCTGGATGGCAGGTTGTGACATTTTTTGTTGACTTGTGTGTGCACTGTCACACAACAAGCTTATTATTAACCATTTATGCATTCAGACATGTGCATGCTTTGTGGTGCTCTGTCACTCAAACATGTATAGACGGGGGCTCAAAGGTGAATAAACACACTTACAAACAGTCCAGTCTTTCACAGTGAGCACGCACACACACCCACATGCATGCGCCTCAGCTTAGTTCACCATTATAGAGCCCCAGACAATATAGGAGACTCAGCACAGAGCCTGCAGCGCCTGCCTCATTTGCATGCCAAGTGGCTGTAATGCTGTTAGGGTTTATGCAATAAAGACAAGTGAATCCAGACTGCTGGGCCTAAGAGGAAGAAAGAGAGGGAGGACGAGGAGAGGAGGGAAGGAGAAAGGGAAGGAGAGAGCGGCAGGAAGAGTGAGAGAGTCAAAGGGAACAGATGGCCCAGGGAGAGGTAAAAGGTATAATCCCATCAGCTGCACTATCAACCGACCATCTGGACATCCCACAGCACAATTACAACACATTTCAGCAGGCAGAACAAAGGACGGCTTCGCGGGGCCACAGCAGACCTGTTTGAGTGTCACAATAGTGAGCGGGCCTCCTCTGCTCAGATCCTGGATCAGTTCTGACGTTCTCTTCAGCCGGCCCTAACTAGAGGCCAATACAGTAGGACACTTCACAGATTGGCTGTCTATGAGCATTTCACATCATAGGCACTTTTTAAAATGTAAGCAGACAAAAAGGACAGATTAACATCTTCATGCATGTGGGAAGACAGGATCCAGTTAAGTGAAAGTGAAACTAGTGAAATTGTGAAAAGTTAGCGGGGACTTAGCGGTGCAGCTCTCAGCATCCTGGCCCTTCCTCTCCTCCTGGTGCCTATCATGTGCTGAAGGGGCATTGTGCGTGTCTGTCATCAGATCGCCTGCGCTGACTGTGTAATCCACTTTGCCACGGTCCCCATTCAGCACATGCTCCCCTCTCTGTCTGTGCATTGAGACATATGCAAATGTTCAGGCAGAAGGCTGGACGGCTTAGGGCCTGAGTCGCTGCCTCTCCATGGGTGCTTGTGTGTGGGTGGGTGGGAGGTGCTGTTTTGTATGCCTGTCGGAAGATCCAGGCTACAGCTGCACCCCAACCGCCACCACGCGGCCCTCTTCTTACCTCCTCCTCCTGCCGGCCACCCCCTCCCTCTCCGTCTCATCCCCAAAGTCAATTTGTTTACAGTAATTTTGAAGGGTGAATTATTTGCTGTAATCGTCCGCACTGATGAAGGTCAGGCCCTCAGAGGGGGCCCAGCATGCCCATAGAGGCTTGGTCCTCTTTCAGACGCTCCGCTTCGCAATTAAGGAAAGCAAATGTCACTCCTCCAGGCCTCACAAATGAAAATCTGTACGAGGTGATTAGCATGAAGTCAACAGCGCCTGTTAAAGTCAGATTCCCTGTAGTACCCGTGTGTATGTGTTCACTTTATGGGCAGAGAGCGAGAGCAAACATGACCCGAGCAGACCCAACAGCAAGGCAAACAAAGGGAGATGTCTTGTCTGAGGTGATCCATACAACAATGGCCGACTGCGATTTACTTACTGGATGAAAGGGATAATGGAGGTTCTGAACTGAGCACCCCCAAAAATAGGAACTTGCTGGAATAGTCGCCCGCATTTTGAGCAGCATGGAAACATGCACAATTCATAGCATATTCACAGATATTGATGGAAATAGATGAAATTTGATATTGCTATTTTATGGCGAGCTGTCATGCTATTTCTGTTGTAAACACAGTGTTGTGGCAAACACCATATTAAGGTAATGCATCAAGTGACAGTGAATGTGAGGCAGCAGATCACTCAAATTAGATTATAATAACAAGTCGCGCTGTTGATGAATGACAACGCTACGTAGCACAAGTCATGCCAGATGAAAAGCATTGTAATAAACAATATGAAATGGATTGAATCGATCACAAAAAGCAAAGAAAAAAATCTTGCCGTGAATAATTCATGAGTGCATTTCACATTATGAAATCTGATACTTGCGCGTTTTTGCTCTGTCCTGTATATGCAGAACAAAGGTAATGGAATCGCATGAAGCAGCCAAAGCTTGTCATTTCCACTTTAACGGCTCACGTTCTTGACTCATTTAAGATGTGTTCAACTTTGAAATTTTTGCACTGTACGCCGCACTGGGTGCATGCTTAATCAATTCTGATAGCTACATTTGCCCTGACACATAATTTGCTCTATCAAATCATTTTCCTTGCGAGCCCAGCGTTTAGCCTTTGTGAAGTGGACCATTTGAAGGCTCTGCTTAACTACACCACTCCACTGCGCTGATAAATGATTTTGATTCTCACGCCTTAAAGGACAAATCCATCATTTTTCTCTCTTCCTGGGGGCAATTTTCATGATATGTCTTTGTGAGGGAGAAGACACTGAGGGGTTGAGCGTATAGGGAGGTGTCTGTGAGGTAGAGTAGACACAGTAGCAGGCCCCGCTGTTGAAATTTTGGTGCTGAATTTGCTCTTCTCTTTGTCTTGGATAAGCAGCCACCCCATGCATCAAGGCCATCAGCCCCAGTGAGGGATGGACCACTGGAGGAGCCACGGTCATCATAATAGGAGACAACTTCTTCGATGGGCTACAAGTCGTTTTTGGGACCATGCTCGTATGGAGTGAGGTATGAACCACTCTTGCTCAGATGGAATTATAGTCAAAGTTCTGAAATCAGTAGGCAAAAGTTTTTTTTTTAAATCTGAAAATGTGTACTGAAGTAACTGACTGCTACTATCGATAAGATTACTGTAGAAAAAGTATTCTTATAGTGATGCTACACTATGCAAATTACAACAAACCCAACTACTCACAACTACTACTGGACACTATTAAAGTTCACTACAAGAACCTGAACTACAATATAGTAATACTACAAATTTACTATAACAAAACATATAACATATACAAACATAACTACTGACAACTTCTTTTACTACTATTTCTAATAACAATCACAACTAGAGATGGAACAAGATTCAATTCCTACGAGAATGAAATAAGACAAGATTTTGACATAATTTATGCTGATTAACTTGTGCAGCTTTTGCTGTCATTGTAGAGCTGTTCTTTGGAACTACAGCTTCTCAAGAGATTTAACCCAAAATGTAAACAAAACAAAAAATCCTGAGATCTTTTTTTATAATGGGTGCATTATCTCGTGCCAGTTTTATCTTGTGAGATCTTGTGGCTCTAGATCCTGTCCCTTCTCTATTCTGTTAATTTAAACATGTATACTGCTAAAAAAAAACACTACTCACTATCTCAAGTATTATTACTAATTCAACTTTTCATACTACTTTTACAACTAACCACTTGTTGCAATTACAATCCAGAATACTTAGGTCATTAAAAGTATGCTTTACAAAATGTATACATCCAAGTACACCTCTTAAGTATCTAGTTACTTTTTTCTTCTACTGTCAGTACAGGCTAGGGCCAATTACACACTCCACTTAACATCGTGTTTTTAAGAAAGAGCTCATTATTTCTCCTCCTTTTCCAGCTGATAACTCCCCACGCCATCCGGGTGCAGACTCCACCTCGGCACATCCCCGGTGTGGTGGAAGTCACGCTGTCCTACAAGTCCAAGCAGTTCTGCAAAGGTGCCCCCGGGAGATTCGTCTACACTGGTAAGCCCCCTAGCCCCCATTGCCTTTCTCTTTCTTTCTTTCACCCCTCCCCTCGCCCTCTCTTCCTCCTCTTCCTCCTCCTCCTTCTCTTCCTCTTTGCCCCTGTCTGGATGCAGCTTTCAGGGCGCTAATAATGAACTAACCAGAGACCCGCGCGGCGAATGTTAAACGTGCGAGATGTGCTGCTAGGTGTTTGCCCAAGTATAGCTCCTACAAGTGAGATCCAATCCCCCCCTGACCCGCCATCATACAAGGTCGCTGCCAAGCCCTGTTAAACTCAAGCTGTCAGCATAAGTCATTGTGCCAATTCTCTTTATCTACCCCGTTGTGAGACAGATAACACTTTCAGCTAATTTCCCCCATTTTGTCAAACGTGTGTAGATGTGGTGGCTTTAACATCAATCAGGTGAGGGGAGAGTAAGTGAGAGAGAGTGGAGGAGATCTGTTTCAAGAAGTTGAATATGAAGTTTACATAAAAAATGATTTAAAGAGATGAAAACATGGGGCTGGATTTAATTAATAACTCTTCAGTCAGTTTAAGATTTTAGGTATTGAATATTTGGTACTTGTGTGTGCGTGTTTTGGCGGCATCCAGTGGGGATTTAGCAAAATTACAATTTACTGTCTTTCTTTTTAGACAGCTGAATCATTAATTAAAAAATTTAGAAAGGTAAAAATATTGATGCTGAATATCTGTCAGAATCAGAAATTAAAAATCTATATGAAATAATGTTAAGGAATTGTACTTTCCTCTGGCATTGCTCATTTGTCTTCTACAGTCAAATCTGAAAAATGGATTTAGTTTTTAGTTAAGTAATTTGTTACTAGGGATCTTGCAAGATAAAATTTTAATTAAAAAAGGGGTCAACTTTGCTGGGTTACACCTCTTGAGAAGCTGTAGTTCCAAAAAGAATGTCTACAATTATAGCAAAAACATGAAATCAACAAAATTTGTTAGGGAATTATAATGCATTTATTATAAATTGTGTCATAGTCTTGTCTTTTCTCGTTCTCATAGATCCAAAACTTATGTCTCTTCTTATGAAAATTGTCTCATCCCACCCATATTTGCTAAAAAACGTTTAATTTTACGAGTTTTATGCATAAGGCCTTTCATATGGTCAACTTTTACCACAAACTTCTTTCTCATGAGAATAAAGTTAATATCTAATCTACCACCTGGATAGACAAAATATTTCAAATCAGTACAATATAAGAAAGAATTTCAAATGCACCCACTTAGCTCTATGGCATTTTTTAGAAGTTCAAATTGTGGTTTGGTCAGATGATGCCTGTGAGAAAGTATGTGTGACTCTCAGAAGGAAGTGCTGGTCTTATCTGTCATCATTGGTGAGGAGACGCGAGCTGTGGAGGTCACGGCCTGTCTGACCTGGAAGCCTCTGTCTGTTCTACCTCTGATGGGGCAGAATCAAACCAGGGCTAACTCACTCTGCCTCACCCAACACCCACGCACCAGCACCCAGCTCAGCCCTGGCCTTGAGCACAGCAGAATTGCAAAATTTGTGCTCCCCGCTCCCCCCTCTTCCCCTCAAAACGCCTAACCAGACCCCTCCGTCCTGGGGCAGCTGTTTCTCATCAACCCTCCCTCCCATCCCTCCTTCTATCGCTCCATAGCTCCCCAAACCTTGAGCACACCCCCAGTCGCCCGTCCCCTCCGCTCTCCTCCATGCGTGCAGTCTGGCCCCGCTCTCCTGCGTTTAACCTCCCTAGCAGGAGTGGAGCAGAGGCCAACGAGGCAGCAGGATAATGAAACAGGAGCGCGAGTGTGGCTCTAAGTGTGTGTCTGTTTGTGCAGAGAGGCAGCCCTGAGAAGGTGAGGTATAAGTTAAGACATTAATGGCTTCTATAGCACCCTGGTGGAAGTGCCAGGTCCCACAAGAACAGACCCCATTAGTCACAGAGGCTAAGCGGATTGGGACGATTACCATCAGGTTTTACTAAGGAAACGTGTTCCCTTCTCTATCTTTGTTGATTTTCCCCCCTATTCTTCCTCTCTGTCTTCCCCTGGTTCCTACTCACTTCCAGTTAGTATAAAGATACAATTACCCCTAGAGGCAACGCTGGTACAATTGATTAGTGCGCTGAATTAAAAGAGAAAGTCACCAATAGACAGGTCCGACTGTCTGCTCTGCTATTCCCACTGTGGCTCACCCTGATTGTATGAGGGTTGATGCTTGAGAGAATGAAAATGTTAAAGAGAGCATAACGCTAGAATTAGGTATCACTGTTTCCATATGTACTGTAATTGCTACAAGGAAGGATGTTAGCTACTTGTGTCGAACATTAGAATGTGAATGGGCTGAGAACAAGAGGCTGGATCATGTATTTAAGAGTGAAACAGCTCGTTTCAAAGCACAGCGCCTCCTCTGTGTTAGAGCACTTGAATAAATGGGACTGCAGGAGCAAATAGATTTGAAATGACCTGAGTTACAATAGCAAATCAGCAGAGCTGAAAAGGGCAATGTAGTGACACAGTGCTGTATAAAGGACACAATGTCCTGGTGTCATATTTGAAAGCAACATGTGCATATCAAAGGCCTGCTTATCAAAGCATGTGCTTCAAGCGTGACTCAAGAGCCCTGCTTGAGAGGCCTGCAGACCGCTTTTTTCATGTTGACTCTTCTTGCACCACCAGCCTAATTGTGCAGATTTAACTCGCTCAATTTAAGAAATTATCACAAATTACTGTGAGTCAACATAGGAGAGACCTGCAGTGGGCCTGGAACAGCAATGGGACACGTCCTCAGTGGAGCGAGTGCCCTGGACGGGCTCCAACACTCACAAAGCATTCTAAAGAGAGAGCCGTGTAGTGCTGTCCAATAATCCTGTGGCCATTGACTATTCAAAGTATAAAACACTAATGACACAAACAGACTTGGGCATAAAAGTTTAGTGACTGCTCCATGCTGCTTATATGTGCACTTTAATTGGTACATTTGAATTGAAAGACATGTGGCTATTTGAGCTTTATACAGTCTATACCTTTTTCCTTTTCACACCAAATGTTGTCCCTGGGAACCTGCTGCATGTCCTCTGTCTAATCCATGTATTGGTTATCCATTGGTCAGGACAGGACTGGTAGATTTAACTGTCAGCAAGGTTGTAGAAAATCAAAAGGAGAAAGTCCAAGCTGTGCCGAAGTCAATACTTTATTATACGTTACACTTTATTAAGAGCTATTCTCTGGAACAATTTTCAGCCTCATTTACAGTGTTGTAACCTATTTTTATTACATTGTTTTACTAGTGTGTGAACGAGTAAATCATAAATAAAAACTTTGAGTAAACAATTTATCCAATTTAAGTTCCTAATTGCATCAGAGCTTTTGGTTTTCTATCTTTGCCAAGTTTCCACAAGCGCTCCCCTCCGGGGGCAGCGATGCAGGCCCTTGGTAATATGGTTCTGCAAGCAGTCCTAACACACTCAGCCACTATTTATCCTAATCAGTGACATCCATATAACCAGGATTGCTTAAAATGAACCCCTTCCGCGCCCCAGAAAACGCACATTTAGCGGGACCCCATTTGTCATGGGTAAATTGAGGGTCAGTAAACTTCGCCTGTATCCTCCAGTGGGGATCCGGGACATGCATCATAACGTTAGAGAGAATGATTGGCGAAGGCGAGCTGTCACACATTTGTCAGGGGGAAGGGAACATTATTTGCTAATTTCCCAAGCTGGGCACTGACAGGGTGCTTCGTCTTCAGACCTTTGGTGACCAGCAGGGCTTCTCAGCTATTAGTACAAGTCAAGTGTTTTTTCTTCTTTTTCTCCCCTCACTGTAAAGGGGCGGTAATAAGAGGCGCGCTCGACCCTCCACAGCACTGGTGAAGGATTTTGGACAGAGCTGATGCCCCATAGTGTGAGCAGCTCGTGCCAGGCCTTTAGTTGAGGCCAGACAGCCTTGAGGGCTGATGGATCACAAACTTTCCTTGTCAAGGTGACGCTATCGACTCCACTGCACCAAAATCTGACAAAATGGGTATGAGGCAGTCATTCATCAACATAAGGACAAAAGGGTCATGTGTGCTTCACTCAATACTGCTGGAGATCAAGAAATGTCAGCCTGTAAGGGATGGGACCAGAGCTTGTGGGCAGAGCAAACCTTTGTTTACTTAGGACTGAAACAAATCATTTTAGAGCACTACACCGCAGATATAAGGCGCTATATCCAATTCTCAAATCCAAATTTAAACACTCTTCCTGCTTCACTCTTGGAAATAGGGAGACAACATTCTGTACTTTAGATTTAGAGTCTCCTCCAGCTAAAATTAAACAAACAAACAGAGTGCTCTTTATCGGCACAGATCAGATAGGGCCTTTTGCTGTACAGCCTGTGAATGGGCCTATCCTTAGGTCTCCTCTCCACCCTGCCATCCACTCACTTTGAAGTCTCACAAGCTGATCAGATGAAGAGCTTCCTTTTCATTTCCTGTCCAGCAGGGTTGGGCTATGCGTACCAGTCATTGGTCAGTGATGGGGTGGGGCATCAAGCCAAGATATGCTATAATCAAAGGCATTCAGGGTGGTATGTAAACAGATAGGGGACATGCAAGACACATTACAATGTCCAGAATGGCACAGTTTAATTTGCCTTTCTTTCCTATAATTTCTCTCTATCCAAGTAAGTGGTTTCGAAAATGTCAGAGCCACCATGGAAGTGGATAGTAACCAGTTGGCACAACACTTTTAGCATGTGTCAGGCGGTGTTATCCGTGGCCGTACCCCCCTACACCTAGTACCTCACCTGTCTCATTACAACGCTGGTATTTAGCACTAGCTCGGCAGGAGTGGAGCAGAGTCTGGTTGCCAAGTGAGATGGGCGCTGGGTTTTTGAAGGCCGCGTGAGCCGGTGCAGGAAGGTCCTTGTGTCCAATTAAGGCTCTGACGTGACGCGCACTCCCCCGCTGTCAGCCGCGCTTGTCAGGTAGGCTTTGAGGAGCACTCGGTGGCATTATTCCACAGCGTGTTATCAGCAAGTGACCTGTGAAATCCAGCGCTGGGAAATTGATTGAAATAAGTACTTGCACTTGAGCATGTATTTTTCCCATTACAGCCATGTGTGAAATGCATTGTGGGTATCTTTTAAGAGGGGAAAATATATAGTACAGTCTCGAGTAAGAGATACTGACAAAAGTTTCATTTTTTAACTATCTAGATAATGATCATCATAAGTCATATTTTTGCAAGCCATCTGAAATGACCCAAAATGTTTCTTTAAAAGCTTTAATTGACTAGGCTGTCAAATTACACAAAAAGTGCTAAAATATTTTGGGAAAATTATACAGCAAGTAAAGTTTTTTTATTTTTTCCCCCAATTTGTTTCCCCTATATAATTTTGCATACTTCCAAAATAACTATTTTGAAATGATCCTCTCGACAATTTATTACCCTACACTACCTGCAAGAGAGAAAAATGACAGTATCCCTGTGTATTTTAATCATTTGTTTTGTTCATTGATTCCATTTTAATTGGGCCCTTCCTTTTGGTCTTGTAGTTTTGTTAGCGGTGTGTTTTGTAATGACTCCTAAAATGGATTGTCCTCAGTAAGTCACGGCATCAGTCCTGAGCCCTGACAAAGACAGACAGAGAGGGAGGAGAGGAGGAGGAGGGGGGGCTCTTCGTCTTCTTGCCCCATTTTCAGTGCGTTCCAAACCCAACGGGCTTTTCAAAGAGCTCCACCCCTCACCACCTCCCCCGCCGCCTTTTGATTGAAATTCATCGGCAAGTTTATTGAGAAATGAATGAGGGAGGCAGCGCGGTATTGACTTTGAGAGGAAAACACAACTCATCTTGAATGAGGGGGAAAACGCGGCCGTAATTTAGCCGCCATCGATCTGTGCCCCGTCCATGTATTGATCTTCATTTTACAATATTAATTTGCGCTTGCAATCAGCTGTGAAGGGAACCCATTTGATTTCTGTTGGCCGGTAATGTGTGAAAGTCCGCCGGCGTCCTTAGAGAAGTGGCACACATACTTTAGATGTCATCTAAGAGGATTGAACAGGTGTCTTTGGCCCTTTCTAATATACCAACGAAATGAAGGAAGAGTGAAATTATGGATGTGCAATCTGTAACATTGCTCCCTTTAACCGTGTTAATTACATTTTATCTGTTGCAGGAGCAATATCTGCTGGAGACTGTAACTGTCTCGGTTTTTTCATCTGTATTGGCTCAAAGTTCATGAAATTTCAATGAACATTGATCTGTCTCCATTGATTTATCTTAACTGCAGATCTTTGAAATTTTAATTTCCTGTTCATCTTGAGACTGCTGGAGATGGAATCACTCAGTGATAACTGCTGCAGTGGATGGAGATGATATGGTCAGTGTTAAAACAGAAGAGGTTTGCTCTGCGTGGGTTTGCTGTGAAAATCCCTACTTGACTTGGTTTGTTTTAAGATGGCCCTCTTATCTGCATGTGTGTATTCTCTCCACAGTGGACTACATGTGGTCACTGTGAGGCAGCAGCATGACTTGTGAATCTCTCATCCTTTGTGTATCTCAATGTTCACTTCCTGTAACACAGAGCTGGTATTCACTGTCTATCTCCAGTAGACAAGTCACCGCTAACAGACTGCAGGTGCCTCCAAGGCTCACGCAGACTCTTTGACAAGTCACAAACGCAATAACACTTGAATGAACTTCTCCCTGTGCTGTTTATCTGTCTCCCCCCTTCCAACTCCCACTCCTCCTCTAATTTGTGTTAAGGGGAAAGAAAAAAATAACTGCTCAATGGTGTAGGAGGAGTGGAGATAAGCTCGAAGCAGTTAAGTATAATTAGCGAAAGTAATAGCTGGCAAATGGCAACAAGGCTAGGTTTTTATCTCCTGGAAAGATAGAGTTATCGTAATAAGCTGTAATGGCTGGCAGGAATGCTAGTACTCTGTGCAGGCTCCCATTCGGCCTCATAGACTTAACAAGGAACAATTTCCCTTAAATTTACTGCTGCTCTCAAACATTTCCCTATGTTTATACCCCGATACTGTAAGTCAATACACGTGTTCAATGCACTTCCATATAGGCTCAGGGCACACAGTCTTGTATTGCCATGTAAGCACTTCTGGCTGCCAACGTCGGCCATGTTACACCGTTCTCGCCGGGCGGTTACTCATGTCCCATTTGCAGAAAACACAGAGGGAGCAGCAGATGCCATGTAAACGCCCCTCCACTCTACATTTTAAGTGAAGTGGCTAGCCTCTTGCCTCTCACAAGAAAACATGTTAGCCACATAAAAGGGCCGAGCAAGATTAAGGCGTCCGATCGAAATAAGATTTGGAGAAGTGCACATTCCGGGTAGAAGAATTCCACTGAAGCTGTGCCACTCGTACGCAATATTCAAAATGGGGGAACAATATGGTCACAGCTGTGCGGCGGGCAGAAGTCATGCATTCCATTTTTTCCCTCATATTCTGAAACGTGATCATACAGTCTCGAGGGTGAGAGAAATTGGTAATATTCATCGAAATTTCCTGCCCTACAGCCAAACCTGCATGTTTAAAATAAGTTACATGACCGTTTTAATATTTTATTTTGAAATTTGATCGGGGTGCATTTTAAATTCACCACATCAAAACAGTGCTACAGGAAGCGGACTTGTATATTGTGAGGAAGTGGAAAGAGCAGGGCAAGTGATGTAATTGAACAAGCAATGCAACCTGTCCAGAGTTGAACAGAAGATGAGAGAAAATGAAAATTCTATTAGTCCATAATGCCCCCCCTCCCCTCCCTATAAGCTCGCCATCCCACCACAAAGTATTCAAATGCTAGTCCTGCCTTACCTCCCCGTGTCTCTTTTTCTCTAATTATCCATGAGGTCAGTAAGCAAAATGGGGAAGAAGCCAGAAGATCAATACAAATTATCCCTGAGCAAACCAGTGCTGACAGTTTGAATTGCAGCATATGTTTACCCAAAATCAGGCAATTTATCTTAATATCAGGCGAGTAATGCAGCAGGGGTGAGAGGTCACACAATCTCTCCACCTCATAATTACCCGCCTCTAAAACAGGAAAGTGGTATTGATTGGCCGCGGGCCGGGAAGCGGGCGTGACTGGAACGTGCCAGTGACCCCCCACCCCCACCCGCCCCCCAACACCCCACTCACACTGCACAGCCCCTCCTCCCCCTCCTTGCTCCTATGTGCTAGACTCCCCACCCAGAGCAGGATTTATGGGATGTGTGCGGAGGGTTTCATGTTTCCTTGCAGCGACCGAGACCCTTACAGGAAGGGGTAGGGGGGAGACATATGCCCCTTCCACACCCAAACCCCCTCCCCTTGTCCCGCTCCACACCCAAACCTAGTCTCATATTCTCCCTCACTGTGTCACTGTATTGTGCCGGACGGGCCAACTCATTTTGCCATATGTGGAGTCAAGCGAGGGCATCACTATATGAGTCTGATAGAAGGTGAAGTTTGGGGCAAACTATGCAGCATTAATAGAGGTTGTCAATGTGTTTCTTGTAAAAGTAGAGTGTGTAAAAGAAAATCTGTGAAATAGTAACATGTGAAGCAGGAACTTGACACATAGCCGGTTTTATAGTGGGGAATGAATATGAGTGCTCAGTATATATCATCAGTGCCTCTTACGGGATTATTGACATTGTCTGTCTGCACCAGGGTACATGCTATGACTACAAAACTGTCAACTCATCAACTGACAGCACCGTTTAGCACTAATGCAAGTCTCCATCAGCTGTCAAAAGCATTTGCATGAAATCAATAGCAGATGGCGGTCTGTGTCACCAATTTCATTACACTGGGGTTGTTACAAAGATCATCTCCATGATAGATGAGATGGGGACATGTCCACATGCCTAGACCATGGCTAGCTCTCTGAATGGGACGAACATAGATAAACACATTAGGCGTTAAGTTCAAAGAGTTTACTTTAGATTTGTTTTCATCCTGGTTTAATAAGTCCACACCACTGTGTGGTGTTTAAAATGTGAGCCTACTCCTAGAGTGGGGCATCATTATCATTGGAAACCCCTCTCAGCCTATAGCAGTGCTCTGTACTGTACTGTGTCTCCCCGGCTGTGTTCCCAGCATGCCTGGCGGCTTGTGTAGGCCCCAGCTGAGGCAGAGGACAGGAGAGCGTGATGTATCACCCGGAGAGAGCCCACTGACAGCCTCTGATGATGGATGGCCTGATTATGGAGTGCTTTTTACACATACACAATTTACATCACACTGAGCAGAGGGGTCTGGCAGGGGCGCGCTGCACACACGTGCACTCACAGTCATCTGTGCACGTATGCTGCTACATGTACACTTGTACACATGTACGAGCCCATAGTGCATAGATAAGAAAGGGGGTGGAAACAACAAAAGAAAAAGGGCAAATTCCTGGCTACAGCCTTGTCATGTACGATCAATAGTCCAGATCAATCCTTTATTAAGGAGAAGGCGGCGTTCCCACATTCAGAGCGACCATGTTGTTTCTGGTTGCATGATGACATGTCAAATCAGATTTCCAGCATTGTGTGTTGTCCCGGTGTGGGGATTATTCAGGTGGGCCCCGCCAATAGGACTACAGTGTATATGCAACCTAGATCCTTGCTATCGATTAGCGCCCTACATTGTCCATGCTTGAACACATAATTGCTCCATTTTGTCACGCTTGAGCTGGCAATTACTGTACTCAGGTTTGTACAGGAGAGAGCCTGTGTGAGTGTGAGGCACACAGAGCTGAGCGGCGCAGGCTTAGGAGCAGAGTGAACAGAGGAAAAGTATGAGGTAGAGTGCTCATTTTTATGCCCTGACAAGTGTGTGTGCGTGTGTGTGTGTGTGTGTGAGGGAAGGAGCTGGCCTGCTCCCCATCCTCAGTGTTCAGCAGGTTCAGCGGGCTGTGCGGTGTTAATGCTGAAATTACATGCTGAGTAATGAGTGATGGGCCAAATTACAGGCTGAACAATGAATAGAGGCAGGCAGCTCTTATTAGTCTCCATAGAAAGCCATTGATTTATGAAGCGCCTTGCACGGCGGAGTTACTCTCCTGAAAATGATATCTACATTGAGAAGTGATGTTCTCTATTAAGTCGTTCCTTTCCCCTTTACACATTTCCCCCTCCCACCCGCCTCGCCTCTGCCCTGTCCCTCCCTCTCTCCCTCCCTCTCTCTCCCTCCCTCCCTCTTGCTACTGTCCTGTCTGCGACTCACACATGATTGTTTAGAATCAGCCTGTGCGCTAAGGAAGCCTTCAATTCCCCATTAGGACTGTCAGACATAAACGGGCCGCTCTCACCAAAGTCGGCCTTATGATTCATTTACTTTGTGCTCTGATTCATCGGCCAATATGCCGCGTGCCCCAGATTACTGTTTGAGGGGTGTGAGATGAATGGCTCTGTGGGATGTGCGGCCGTATTTCACCAGGCCAGTGTTGCAGTACAGTCGGTGGAGAAGGGTGAAATGACAGCAACTTACACTAGATCAATGTGTGGACAGCCTTTCACAGATTATTAAAGCTCTGTTAGATTAAAAGAGCCCGGCTATGTAGTTTGCTGTAGTCAATATTCCTGAGCAGATAAAAGGGGGAGGGCAGCTCATCTGAAGAATTCTCACACTGATGTAGGTCATCATGGCTGTTAATGGAATAACACTCAGTGACACAAGTGTCATTTTCCATCACGGGGCCCGGGAGCGGCTGACGTTTCATAAACCACTGTCTCTCCCCTTGAGCTTTCTGTCAAATTAGGCATTCTGAAATGACTTCTGTACTGTAAACAGATTTCTCAATTAGCTCCTTCCTATTTCTGACAAGATTAACCCCGAAATGTTTCTAATTTCCATCTTCTTTTTTGTTGCAGCCCTTAATGAGCCTACCATCGACTACGGTTTCCAGAGACTGCAGAAGGTCATCCCCAGACACCCTGGCGACCCGGAGAGGTTACCAAAGGTCAGTATGGGAGAAATACACAGAAAACAACAGAATGGGTAGTAGCATGAATGAGACAAATAAACAAAACAGCATTAGCATGAGCGCCGGCACTGTGACCCCAGAGCGGAACAGCTTTGCCTCACATATGTGGCTTCCCACTAACCAGAGTGGTAATGGTATTGGTTTAGTGCGGGGAGAGAGGCGTAAACTCGCTGTGTGGTAAAATAGCTCAATCAGGCGTTTTCCTCTCCAGTAGTCTGTGGAGATGGTAATCTGGTCAGAAACGACGCCTGCACCCTCATTACCCCACTCATGTTTTCCTTTCATTTTCTGCAGCTCGATTTGGTTTAATCTTTTGTTTACAGAGCCCTGTGCCGTAAACCCCCTCGTCTTACTGCAGCTAATAGACAAAGACTGCATGTTATTATGCCCAGGCTTTCTTATTGTTTTTCTTTTGAACCTGGGTAAGGCGTTTGAAAGCCACATCACTTTATTCCGACACAACGGTGTGGCACATAAATAGGCTGCCATCTTGATAAACCTGGCCTGGAAAAGTAAGGTGTACACAGTTATTCCTTTGAATCTTTTGCCTTTGATATTTTTCATTTCCTATGGATACAAATCTATGTGTGTTTGTGCTAATTGCCGCCCGCCAGCAGCCATTTTGGTGAGTGACGTTCCAGATGTGTCAGGAGTAATAATATGACTGATTAGCACATTCAAAAGCCCTCGGCAGGTAGTAAAGTGCAGGCCACCTCCGAGTTTTAATAATACTGTAAAACCTTTAAAGACCTTATCTATTAAATCCCAGCATGCAACACAGCAATATCATTAACGTCCAACGGACAATTTAATAAAGAACAGACTGTGTGGTAGCTTTACGTTTGACCAAGGCAATGTGAAGAAATAGGACAACACAGCTACTCCCTGGTTCACTATATGAAGTGTTTCAATTAGACCTGGTCCCTGTGGAGCACGGAAACAACACCTAGACATGAAATGTTGCTCTAATTTTAACTGTAAACCTAAAGCTCAAGTACACTTACCTTTAATATCTCTGCTGGTCAATTTAACAACACTGTTTCAATTTTAAAGCTGCAGTGTCCTGGCAGAATCCACACTGAGAGAAGTGAAAAACAAAGCATGTTCTACAGCACGTTATTACAAAAAGCCTGACTTCTTTCCTCAGCAGCAAGACAGATTTTGACACTGAAGCTGAGATTAGTTTCCCGGGCGTGTGTATACTTAATATAGCAGGCTCTCTCGGCCTTTGCATGAAACAATCACACAGTGAGATGAAACCCTGCACTTCCAATAAACAACATAAATATTTGATTTGCTCTCTAATGGACCCAAATATGGGGTTCAGGGGGCATGTAAATGATCCCGCCGAGTGATTCGTCATTGTTAAGCTTGCCATCTGAGGGTCAGCTCTCGGGGTCAAAAGCACATTCCCAATAAAAGAGCCCGCGGCAGGCTGGGGCGCCGCGTACATTCAGAATGAGAACACAAACGGCATATAGAGAAGAGCCATTACGGGGTGCAGGTGAGCCGCGAGACTCTATAAAAAGAAGATAAAGCTGGAGGACGCGCACTGTGCATTAGCAGAAAGGCAAATCGACACCAGGCCCACTCACCGCCTCTACAGCCCCCCCCCTCCCCATGACTTCACCCTCCAGTTGATAATATTACTGCGCTATTGATTTCCACCAGCCTTCTCCCTGGGACCAGTAAGACACGTGGTAATTGTAAGGAGACAGAAAGCCAATATGGGAGTGCTCATGGATAGCAAGGGATGCACGCTAATATTGTTGCTACACAGAGAAAAAAGGGGGAAGCTGCCTCTGATTGAAGTTTACCTCGTAATTCTAAGACAACATCGTAGATGACAGTCTGACCCTGTGGGAGGAGTGCAGATATAAAAATTCAATGCAAAGTCCAGGGTGAATATGAAAGTAATAAGTGTGAGCAGTCAAGTGATGAGAAAGGAGATTGGTTTGCGGGCATCGCGTTAAGTGAAGAGAGACTTTGGAATTCACCCTCCTTTTTAAGATCTTGTTATAAAACAATTTTCCATTCATAATATAAAAAAGACAATTTATAATACCATTTTGTGCCCTCTGGCAGTAATGGACAAATAGACTGGATATCACATTATATCACACTCAATTTCTCTCTTCTGTAACAAATTAGATTCATTATGAAATTAAAAGTGGAAACTCAATATTGTTTTATTATTAAGCTGATTGCCTTGGAATCCTTTCTTTCCTCCCAAAATGAGCATAAGCCCATTCTTTTCCAATTCCTTGTGTAATCCACAAGGAGAAAATATTACAAATGTGTTCATGTCAAGCAATTACCCATGTATTTAAATGAATCTCTCTTCCTGTGCTCTTTGAAGTACCTTCATCTAATGGCCCTATGCTTCTAAATGCATTCATTACCTCGGGCTAGAGCTAACAGAGTAATTGCCTTACAGTTTTATAATGGCATTAGCACTCCGAGCTACATAACCTAGGCCCTCTTTTATTAACTGTGATAACATAAATACAAGCTCTGTGTTAATCTACTGCTCCAAGACTCACATTTGGCTCCTATTGTTTGACATTTTAAAAACACATCATTTGTTTGAGCTTTTCTCTCATTTTTCCCCAAACAGCCTGCTCCTCGAGGTGATGTGTCATTAGAGAAGCCCATTCTTTGAACATGGGGTTTTTATGCAGAAGGAGGCAAACAAAAGCCCAGATCTGGCACACATTTGTCACACAACAACAGAAATCATCTGAGGCCTTTAATTGTTTCAATTTAACATGGCGTGTTCTGATATGTCTCCATGACAAGAAAGCCAATTACACTTATACTGGAGTAGTATTGAGATTTACATGGAAATGCCCTCAGAACGCTATTCGCCGCTAATCGTATTCACAGCATGAGCCGATACGCATGAAAGCTCCTCGTCAGAAGAAAACAAACTTCTTCCTTGATTGGGAGCAGCACTTCTCATCATGCGCGGATATGACTAGGTTGCCACTTAAGCATAGCCCTGTGAGTCGGCGTGGTTAGTTAAGACACCACGCGGTAAACGACAGATTAAGGATGAGAGGCAATATCGCTTTCTCTCCTCCTTTCTCCAAGCTGTCCTTATGTCACTGCTGCAAAGTACCATATGGACAAGCAGGCAGAGGACGTTTACACAGAATGAAACATGGCTGCGAACGCGACAGTCTTAATTGCTTTAATTGTTGTTTAAAATTGAGAGCCATGTAGGAGATCTTGAAATATGATAGAATAGATTATTGGTAATTATTAACTGCAGACAAAAAGAAAGAAAACCACTTTATCTCACTCAGCAAGAGAGAGAGAAATCTGTTCTGCCTGATGAGAACACATCAAGACAGCTGGTCCTCTCATTTAGACTACCTGCCTCACGACAACCATAATTCTTTATTTGTATGCAAACTAGATGCATGCAACGTTGAGCATACACACCAATTTCAGAGGTAAATGCCCATTCTAAGAGCCACCCATCCGGTAACTTGGGGTGGATTAAGCGATATGTTTCTATAAGAGAGCATGGCATACGCTGGAAGTGGCTTCTGCAGTGATTCATCTTGATAAATCAAGAGTGTGGTAGATATGCTCCTCAGGATGAAAGGCCCATACACGTCCATACACACTACATACGCTGTGCTGTGGAAAGGCAGGCCAAGTCTTGGAGGCCGCTGTTTGAAGGCGCGAAGGCTGTGTTTACATTCATTTACGGCAGCTGCCGTCTTAATCCCACACTGCTATTGCCAAGTGATGGAACACTTCAGACAAATTACCGAGGCCCGCAAAAGAAAACACCGCCAATGTGGGAAGAAAACAAGCACCATCTGAGATGTTTCTGCTGACAGATTTGCATTGCTTTTAACCAGGGTTCTAACAGCACAGTTGACAAATCTCTGCTCTACAGCAGGTGACAACAAGCAAGCGTTTTAACAACATGCAACCGCCATGTCTGCTTTTGCCTTTGTCAGATTAGATGCACTCTAAATGGAGAGGCCTTCATACAGCATATTGCCTTCTGTATTATAGAAGACAAAGCAAGCAGTCTGCTTCCTTGAGAGGGATTTAATTGTAAGTGGTGAATTCAAAGAGCAGATAAAGACACTAACGGGCCAAACCCCACCTAGCTCAAAGCCCCAAACCAAGAGGGGGAACGGGATCCAGGGCCAACTCATTTTCAGTGTTAAGAGCCAAAGCAACACAGCTAATCCGCATTGTCAAGCAGGGGCAAGCATGCAGACATGGATAAGACCACATCCTGAGCATCCGTGTCCCCAAGGCAAAAGCACCCAGCTCTTGCTGGATGGGAAGTCATTTGTGAAGTCCTTTGCAACAGCCAGTCAAAGAGGTTAATTGAAAAATTCCTTAATGTCATTACAACAGAACTAGATTAACCCAGAGCTAATTCACTTTATTGTTCTGAAGAGAGGGGACGCGGGCTGAACTCGGGAGCAAACGTGTAGCCCACAACCAGGCTGAGGTGTTGTTTTTAAAGGACTATGCCAGTTTAATTAAGATAGGGAACATTATTCACTGCTCTGCACGGATGGGAGAGACAAAGTAATGTTGTGTGAATGCATCAGGGCACCTCTTAAATGAGGATGGCTTTTATTTAGACTTGTCTCCTGAATGTAAACATTTAAGGCCATGGCTGTGGATAAGGTAGGACATATGTGTCGGTCTGTGCACTGACTCTGCTCTTTTCTTTGCAGGAGGTGTTGCTGAAGAGAGCAGCAGATCTGGTCGAAGCATTGTATGGAATGCCCCACAATAATCAGGTTTGTATGCATCCAGCTGCCACCTCTGGTCCACAGCTATATAAGAAACCATAGAATTTTTACTGATAGTACCACCAAAGGGTATTTTCACCACTATATCTGGAACAATGTAGGCTTCATACATTGTGAGTTTACCATATAGCCATGAACCATGCTTCAAAGCCAAGCACAGCTATAAAAACGCCATAAATAACAAAACCTCTGGCTTCTCTTGCTTCTCAGGAGATCATTCTGAAGAGGGCAGCTGACATCGCGGAGGCCCTGTACAGCGTTCCTCGCAACCACAACCAGATCCCCTCGCTCGCGAACACAGCCTCCCACGGCATGATGGGAGTCAACTCCTTCAGCAGCCAGCTAGCAGTCAATGTGTCTGAGTCACAAGGGAATGACCAAGGTACATATGTGATATAGGGGTGGACTCCATATCTCTCCTCTGAAAAGTGGGGTCCAAATACCTGCAAGGGTCCTGCAGGGGGTCCCTGGAGGACACCAGTGGAATGAAATAATAGTTTAACTTTTTCTGTTATTACAATGAGCCTTTTCCCACTGTTCACTCCTCTAAATATTCAACTTTTTAAAACTAATTTAGTACAATTTACATTATTTGTTTTTTGCCTCTGTGTGTGTATTCTCTATTTATACATATACTCTATTTATACATATCTGCAGATATTCTTTATCTGCAGATAAAATACACAATATACAGGCCTTTAGTGAGGCCAGTGAATGTTTCCTTGTGCTTTTCCAGAGCGGACAAGAGAAATGACTGGCTTTTGTGTGCTGTCTTGCATGTTTTGCAGTGGGGTACAGTCGGAACACCAGCAGTGTGTCCCCTCGGGGCTACATCTCCAGCAGCACCCCGCAGCAGTCCAGCTACAACACCGTCAGCAACAGCATGAATGGCTATGGCAATGCCGGTATGAACCTGGGAGTGCCAAGCTCCCCAGGGTTCCTCAACGGATCCTCTGCCAACTCCCCATATGGAAGTGAGTAGCTTGCCACTACTACAGTGTAACGGCGCTAAGCTGCGGCTGATTTAATTCCAGCTCCCACATTTGTTTTCACTTTTATGAATCACTTCTGACAGGGTTGTAATGTTATTGATGATAATAATACTACTATTCATTTAAGAACAAGAGTGTTTAGTTTGCAGTGCTTAGAACAGGGCAGAGAGACAGAATAGACTTTTATGTATTTTTCAACATATGCCACTTGCACTTGTTGAAGCAGAGGAGATGTTGATGGTAGGGGTCTGTAATGCAGTTTGAGCTCTGGTGGTGTATCCCCCCTGGCAGTAATACTATCCCAGTCTTACCTTAACTGCCCTCTCCCTCTTGAGCACTACTCACAGCACGTTCTCACTCTCACCCTCCCTCCTATCCTTTGCTTCCCTATCGTCTCTGCAGTTAAACAAAAGAGCGCCTTCGCCCCTGTGGTCCGACCCCAGGCCTCCCCACCCCCCTCCTGCACCAGCGCCAACGGCAACGGACTGCAAGGTGAGCCCCCCTCACCCCCTCATCCCTTCCCTACGGACTACTGGTCAGATACCGCTGCTCAGGCCTCTGTCCGTTTTGGTGAGGGATTAATCATTACCAATATATGCATTTTGACAGGCCAATTTACACCTCGCACTTCACTGACACACACACAGCCCACATACACGACTGAAACATGACGCACACATGGCGCAGGGTGCACGCATCGTCACGCCCTCTGATACAAACATCCCCTCTGAAGTCGCAGGAAAAGACCCTCTCCGAATTGTTTTAGTAATTATGTTTATTAGGTTTTGTGCGTGTGTCATGACCAACATGATTGCTTTGAAAACAAGCTTAGCCGTAGTGTGTGCCCCAAGATTAATAACATTGGGCTTAATGAAGTGGGAAATTAAAGTTCATCTTGCTACACGTTCATACTTATTAATACATGTTGTGCAGAAATTAATGAGCAATGCCTTGCCATCATCTGCGCTGGCAAACTTAAAAGCATTTCAAGCATGACTCTACAAATATACTCAGAGCAATATAATAATATATCATCCCAGCACTTCACTAGTTGCCTAATTGTTAAAACGTGTGAAAATACTGCATATATAAACTGTGAGGGAGAGTTACAGTTGCTAATGATATCCTAGGCAGATGGTTGTGGTAAAATAACTGAAGCTACCTTTGATCTATCCTAATGTCTCTTGGATAATGACACGGAGGCAAGTGAGTGGATGTGTGATGGTACAAGGAGTAGCGCTCTGTACCAGTGATGCAGGCAAAGAAAAGAGACAGGCGAATTAAAGAAGGAATCAGAGGGGAGCCTGCCCACTGTCTACTGCTACTACTGCTACTGCAGCTCTGTGGCATTGTGGGAAGTGACCGTGTTGTTGCTCCGCCGTCACCATGGCGCGCTCTCCCGGGAGTCTGGGCCACTGTTTGCCATTACCCCAACGCCAGGAGAAATATCACACATAGCAAGAGTGGCGTGCTGAGGGCTGAAATGTCAGAGCAGGAGGGAGCTTTTCAGACGCTCCCGTTAGCAGAGACGTGCACGACTAACACACACTGGCTAACTTGCACATGCACGCACACCACACATACACACACATACACATGCATGCACTACAGAGCTTTCAATAATTTCAATAAATATCCACGCTCTGTTTGTAGCTCTTGAACTAATGTCCCTCTCCTGTCTTTGTTTGCAGCCATGTCCGGCCTGGTTGTCCCTCCAATGTAAATGCACTTTGGTCATCTCAAGCACCAGTCACACTACCACTTCACAGGGCACCCCCTGAGCACACAGCCAGTCGCTGGTGTCATGTATAGTCAACTGCTTGTTCTGTTTTTAAAGATGAAGAAAAAAGAAAAGAAAGTTTTTTTTCTTTTAAAAGACTTAAAAACCTGCAGAGAAAAGGATTTCTGGAGTTGGACTTTGTCCTGTGGGACTTTTTGTTTCCCCCTCCCATTGGAGCACCCTTAAAAAGGACACGGGATAATGAAGGGTTTATTTTGTATACTGTCGGACTGTGCATCGGCCTTGGACACGCCCACTCACACATGACACGCTCAGTACTGGAAGGACTCTGTGGACTCACACCTGGTTGTAAAGTAAAACACTGTTGTACAGTACATTTGCCAATGAACTTGTTTGCCTCAGAAAATCAGCTTTTCTGTTTCAACTCTCTTTTAATAGATTCACAACAGTTGTGTGTCTTTTTAATGTGACTTTTTTGTATTTTTATGTGTGAGAAAAATACACAGGGGCCAAGACAATTTCAACTGGAAAAATATATGAGATATATAATGTAGAAAATTGAGCTTAAAGTACAACAAATACAAGTACACGGGAGGGTTGGTGGGAAGGTTGTATCATGTTTCATTCCTGCATTTTAACTTAAATTTTGTAATTTATTGTAGCTAGAAATCATCTTCAAAAGTAAAAAAAAATCCTCTTTGATTCAACAAGCACACTGACGTGTACAAAACACTGCTCTGTTGATGAATATGATGTACTTCCATGTCTAGAGCTTCCTTTAAGCAAGTGTGTTTTGCCATGTTTTTCAACCTTTTGCTAGCACTGTATATTAATGCATTCCTAGGCTACTGTGAAGTCTGTTTCTTGTTGATGAGGAGCAGTCTCTCGTTCTAGCTCCAACTCCCTTATGTGTTTTATATGTGGTTCAAAATTGTAGACTATTGTGATATTGCCAAACTTGTGCTAAATATTTATACATCTGTCTTTTTCATGTTCTTTTAGATCAACAAAAACATTGAAAAACAAAATTAAAATCCATTGAGAATGTAGACATATAGTAGTTCATTGTCATTTTTCTGTTCAAATACACACTTGCGCTCACTGAGGGAAATTTTGTAACATATCAACTATAAATATGTATTTATCTCTGAAATTTTGTATATTGCTTTTCATTATGTATGTATTAATCGTCATGCCCTTAATATAGTGATGCAGCACAGATAATTCAGCCAAGAACTGTTGCCTTCATTTGTTTTCTTTTTGTATTTGATGAAAATGCAATGTGCATATTCACGTGTATCCTCCAAATTTGTGTTACTCCGTCAAGACTCTCTGTCCATTTTTTAAAGGGGAAGTCAAACTTCATTGTTTATTTTTATATTGATTTTAAATTATCTATACAGACCATTTTGGAGAAAACTTTGTTGGTTGTATTGTCAAATAAATTGTTTGTGACCCATATGATAGTTGTTAAGATCCAATAGAGACTAATGTGCATGAGGGACAACCTTGGAGAAAAATCACTCCATCTGTGGTTGTATTTTTCTGTTTTGTAGAATGTATAGAAGTCATTTTTACTCACCACTTATGACTCTGCCACATAGCTTACATGTGTTTACAGGGAAGAAAGTTTAAACATGTCAACATTTGGAATGGAAACAGAAATGAATAAGTGATGTTTTATTAAAATTTTCAGTAAAAAAAACATATTAGCCCCTCAACTGTGGACTTTTTTAGGTGCAGTTTGTCAGTCAGGCTTTACACATAGACAGAAGCGGAGTAGTCTGTAGCATTAGATGTTTACAAAGGTGAAAAAGTACACTAGCCTCTGACATTGCGACACATTCTGACTGTCCCTGTATCAGCATAACCTGCATCTGTAGCTCTTCAAAGGCTATTGTAGTCATTCATAAACAGGCTTTTTATTCAAAGCAGGCCAAATGGGCTCATTCAAATCCCTCATTTCATTGCATTAAGCCACCTAGTTAATAAAGAATCAATACACTCAAAGAGCAAGGTTATCCTTTGTCTATAAGGGCTGGTATCGTTTTGAACCTCTCATAGTTGGAGCGCTGAAAGGGGGCACTATGAAATCTATACTCATCAAGTGGGTCAAACGGGCTGATACAAGTGTTGGCGGGAAGAATGAGGCCTCTCCTTAAAAACAACTGAGCATCTTATCTGGCATCATGAGTGGACGCGGAGAGCAGGTCACAAAATGTCAATTTCTCATCAAGGCAACATTGTCCGTCGCCACCTCTCTCTTTAATGCACAATTAAAGGCCCTCAACCTGAGTGGCAATCAGCATATCACAGCTTATTATGTCAAGCGCCATGCATGGATCTGGCAACGCTGCTGATAGTGCCGAGGACAGATACACTCAAAGAGCTGTTTCATTTCAAATCATTCCCCCGATAATCCAATGTGTGTGATAACAATAGGCACACATCTGCTCCTTCACTGTTTTAGAAACACATACACCACTTACTATCTATCTATCACCTTGCTTACTGCGCTCTTCCCCTCTCAATGGTACAGACTTGTCTCCTTTAAGAAGTGTCGGAGACGCTTTCATTAAAAGCTAAAACAGTGGAAAATGTGCACGGCGGTTGGCACTTTGGGGCTCCCCAGGCTGGCAGCGGGCTGGAGGTACAGTATATTGTCTCAGCAGGTTTCTGTGTAGCAGCCCCTGGCTCTGCCATACCACTCAATCATCGTGAGAGCCTCTTTATTGGAGAACTCTAATGGCCACCCTCCACCATGATCTTAATGTGTGCATTAAATATTTATAAATCCTGGGTCAATAATGCCCCATAACCAGAGCCTGACAGACCCCCACCGAAGCATGTGCCTCGCTCTCAGACACAGGCAAAGGTCGCAGGGTCACACAATCAAAAGGGAGCGAGGCACGCCGCATCCATATGTTGCCACTCTTATCAAGACTTTCCTCTGTACCGGTTATCTGTCAAAGGAAAGAAATATTGAAAGCAATATTGATCTTAACTAGCCTTGTGTAGCCCAGGGCCACTCTTCAAACATCTGCTTGTGCATTGTTATATTTTTAAAAAGTCTCCTCTCAATAATATACGCCTGTGCAGTAATATTGGATATCTCTGTCTGATGCAAGATGCAGGAGCGTGACTAATAACAGCCCTAATAAAAGTGGTAGATTTAACTTTAAGTGAATAATAAAACATGTTTCTTCATTAGCAGTGTGCTAATTGTGTCCACGTCTGGCTTGTTGCTCTGTGGCCTTATGTGACCACTTCCAGGCTGTGCTGCGGTGGCGTTCAGGTGAAAGATTGTGCTCCGGTGATAGCGGCACACAAAAGACATGCTGGACAATGAGCCAGTCAATGGAGAGCAGCAGTTGAAAGAGCCACAATGGGTGCGCATGCTGGGAATTGGGCTGGACCATATAAAGGAATGAAACCTTCATTGAGGCCATGGAGGACATGCATTCAGACGAGGTTTTGTTTGGTCTTTATCAATCTGCGGTTTCCCCAGGAGAAAAAACAATTCAAACTGACCTTAAAACTGAATATTACCTTACGCATCCGCTCGCTTTGTCACTCGCCTAATATGTCGACTTTTTATTACCACCTTTAAGTGCACAAAATCAAGCTAGTACAAGCCTGACTTCACAACTTGTAGCTCACAAGTATACTTCAAAATGACAAAGACCATATATCTCAACTGCAGTAAAGTTAGGAGTTAGGAGGAACAATAGTAGGATACGGGTTCATAAAAACTGCACAGCCAAAGCAGATCAAAACGACAAGATGACAATGAATTCAAATAGGAAGCCTGACCTTTTTTGAACAATTGTGCATTTGAATGAAAACAGGGGATGTGACCCTTTTTTATAACATAGTCCCACATTTGCACAGCCTCCTGTCTCTGAATCGCTACATCAGATAAGACAGTGCTCCCCTGCTACTGTACACTGGGAGTCAGCTTTTGCAAGAAAAACTTGAGATCCTGGCAAAAGATTTCCACTTCACTCACTGCGAGTTGAGAGGATGAGCAAAGTATCCCAGCGCTTCAAAATCCATTAAACTTGTATTTGGGTGTCATTTGATACTTCATCAATGTTTCAGAGCATTTCAAGCCCACAAATGCTGGATTTAACCCTGGTAGGGAGGCACTGTTCACCAGATTTTACCTCTATGAACTTCACTTACCCCAAAAAATGATCTGGAGCAGAGAAGTGGCTGGTCAGAGAATGTTAGGCTGCAGTGATAAAATAATATCACTGTGAGGGTATGTTCTGCACCACATAGAGCTCCTTTCATAGTGCCCCTCTGTAGTGCTTTGTCCAGTACTTCTGGATATGATATCATCTATTAATAATGTATTGGCAATGGATTACATAAAAAGGGAGCAGAAATAACATCCAATATTCATGCCCCCTGAGCTTGACTATGTCCAATCCGTTTGGCCCATAAAACCTTAGCCCCATTTCCATATCCGCTGTGGGTCACGACAGGTCTGCCGCACAAAGGCGCACAGAGCTGCTCCACTCAGGAAAAGGCCAGTAAAAATCGGGTGGATTTCTGAACCTTATGAAACAGTCCACATTGGAAAAAAGCGAAAAAGCCCTTTTCCGATTGGAGCGCCTGTGAAAACCCGTACTGTATTTCCCTCTTTAATTGTGCCACTTGAGAAATTGACGTGCCTCTGAAACATGGCATGAATCTCACAGTTATTGCAGTCCCCTTGGCAGGGAATGTTGATACAACATCTGCATGCTATAGAAAGTAATGGAAGTAGCAGAGGTGGCAGCTGCAACTCTACAGGAAGTGTGCCATTTTCAGGCAGCGCTGCTGTGAGAACCACTAACTGCCAGCCTGGTCTTGCAGGCACTCTGATTGCCAGGACACTATGACAAACACGCAGGGGCTGGGAGTGTTGCATCCTGGGGGATGACAGCTTCTGTTTGATTGTCAATAAGGCTCATTAGCAGAAAAAATGGAGAAGTGAAAAGAGATTAAATGGCTGGAGACCGGGTCTTCCTCATGTTTCATTATACAGGACCTATCAAGGCTTTTAAATCATCACTTCAACAAAAACATTATTTCGTTTTCTGGTGGTGTATGGGCATAAACTCCACTTCACTATGGTGTATATATATTTCTGTGCATTTCAAAGCCCCTGATCAGCAGCCCTTAAACCAGAGCTGTTTAGCAGTGCCTCCTGTGCCTCTGCGAGCAGGCTTAAGAACAGTGGCGGATGTTTCTCTCCATCTTACATCTTGGGAGGACCGGCCAACAAAGCAGCGTGTAAGGGCCTTTCCCTGAAGAGTCCTTGTCACGCCGCGCCAAACCTCTGTGATTATCGTTGTTTTTGCAGAGAGTGTCCATGCCTGCCAATACCGCTGTTCCATAAATGAATTTGGCCCCTCGTCAACGAATTACCTAACACGCAGAACTGTGTATGTGTCACATCCAATTCCAACTCACCGGCTTTGCTGGTGTGTGTCAGCTGGAGGACTTAATCATCAATCGTCAATCATAATAAGCAAAGCACATTGATAGGGCCTTTTTCCTCCTACATAGTTAAATAAAGTGTAAAGGGAGAAGTTAAGACTGACCTTGTTAAATTGGGACCACAATTTATAATCCTAATTTAGTGTATGGATTAATTAGACTTGGCAAGTGTGTGTATCAGTTTCTGTGTGGTGCTGCCTTGGAACTATATCCACTTGATCAAATCATTCCTCACTTTCTTTGGAACGATATCTGTCAATGTGATCTTCATCCGTCACCATGTGTTTTTGCTCCTAACAGGCTGTGCACATTTTCAATGTACTCTTTTTAATTAATGCTTAATTGGACAATTTATAAAGGAGATTTTTTTCCAATATGAGAAGCTAATCAATAACCCCATCTCGTGTCATACAAAATTAATCAGTGCAACCTGTTATCAAGCATTGGTGCGCACACACCAAACACTGACTGGCATGCATTTGCAAAAGGCTGAGGAATCTGGCTCATATTTTCCTTCTCCCTGATCCAATCCACTCCTCGCCCCTTCATATAGATCGGAGTCTGCAGGGGCCAGAGGCGCTGACAGAGCCCAGATGCTCCCAGTCTGTCTGGGGGACTGGGGAGACTGGTGCCATGGGGTCCTGGAGCCTCTGAAGTGCCGCCCCTCCGTCAACATGACCAAGGCTAGACCTGCACTTTCTCCAGGCACAGACACTGTCCGGGCTGCGCTGACAAGAGCTGTGGAGGCACAGATTGATACATGCGGCGCAGCGCTCACAGCCTGCGCTCTCACGTTATGTATGGCCGCTCCTAATTACAGCACGCCAGAGCTACACAGCAGTTCACAAGGTTACAATGACACACAAGTACAAGGTTACTCTCTCACAGTCACAGCAGCCCTCTGACCCCTCCTCTTCATCACATACTAAGTAAAGCCTCTTTACATTACACACAGAAGACACCATATGAGTGCACCCCTCTCAAAACACAAAGATCATCACAGAGCATCAAAGAGTGGCATGTCTGTCTATAGTGCTATTGCTCTTTGTAGTGGTGGCCTAGCATAGCATAGCGTGTGCTGGTATTAGATGCTGCTGTGGCAGCTGTCGGGGCTGGCTGCGTGGTGCCTCAGTGTCAGGGCCACAGAGGCGGACCGTCCCGGCAGACCCACACAGAGGAGGAAACCTGATAGCACAGCCAAGCCCCATGTAGCCTAATGTCTGTCTATCCACTATCAGCCAGCGAGTGAGAGCGTCTGTCTCTGAGCCTATCTGCATGGTACACACTCTGCTCTGCTATGTGTACCACTTACACTTCACTCACTCACACAAAACTTTCACTGCTATGGCTTTAAACTTTGGGAAATAAAAGTGTCTTTTGTCGTGTAGCTACAGTATTAAGTCGAGCCACTGCTCCTCGAGCAGGGCCGTGATGAGATTAGAATGATGAGGTGACATGTATGAAGACTTAGAGATGGAGGCGCTGTTTGGATCTGATGTGGGGGCAGAAAATTGCTCTATAATGAGGAGGGTGCAGGATATGAGATGGGAAGTGGGGAGTTGAAGTCAGGGTATAAGTTATGAGGAGCACCGCGGAGTTAGAAATGCACTGGTTGTTGTGTTATGTATAAACTGAATGTATCTTGGTACTAAGCTATGATTAATACGGCGCGGCCAGGTCAGAACCTGGCTGTAAGTGTACGGATGCCACCAAGCGTATCCTGTCTTTTCTGGGCTCAGATATGTGTGTGCGTGAAGTGAGCAGGCGTGCGTGTGTGTGTGAGGGGGTTAATAAATGTTGAATCAAACGCCGCACGAGACACTCACACTCCTTAAGGGTTGCCCATTAGCGGTGTGTGGGTGCATGGGGAGTTTATCAGTGTCTGGGTGATTTATGAAGTCAGACTCAATATCATCCACTTCACCCACACACATATGGACATACACATGTGCACACACGCACGGCCACACGGTCACGCGCACATGCACACACATGCACAAAGTCTCTCAAAGAAGTGAGGCACGGATCAGGGCAAAATGAAAGGTTTCACAGCGATTAACGGCACAGATGATGAGAATGTCTCTGACTCTGTCATCTAATTCTGTTTTATGTTGGGCCAGAGTTCTATGGAAGTGGTACACAACAAAATAATACACAAATAGTGCTAATCATGTTCTACACTGAAACACCACAGGAAAAGCTGGAATACAAAGTGAATTTTTTGGAAGAGAATCCTCGGTACCTATGCAATTACACCACCAATTACTGGCAGCACATGCAGCTTTGAAGCTGGACTTTTTTTTCAACATGAACAGAGCTGCACTACAGACATCACTATCTCAGCAGCTAAATTCATAGCATTCCATAGAATTTACTTAGCCACAAGCAAAAAGGAGGGTGCTTACAGTGCACTTCAGAGTGTGGCTGCCTTAAATGGGACCCCTTGTGGCTGTGTCACAGCTCCTTCGTTAGGGGGCTGACTGTAGCCTGTAGTCACCACAGGCATCATTAGCCCTGTGTGAAGGCACAGACTGAGGCCCATTCTTCATCTGCCTGTCTGCTGCTTCAACATCCACACTCTGCTCCAATGGCAGAGGAGCACCAGACAGCCACCAACTCGTACACCCATAACACATTCAAACATGCAGCTAAGTTCAAATGTATTCAGTGAGTGGGCCACTTGAATGGGCTGTGTAAAGGTTAGAGACAGGTTATTTTTGGAGGATGCATTATTAGGCTACCTGGGCTGAACAGAGGAGGAGTTACAGCGGGCCAGAAGGGTCACCCCAACTGCATTACACAGTCAGGAAAAGAAAAGATTACAGTAAAAAAAAAACACAACGCTGTCAATATTAGATTGTCAAGGATAATTCTCCCAGAAAATTCCCGGACATTTGAAAATCTTTTTCACACACACTGCCACTGCCGGCCTTTTTAAACAGTCTTTTTACCCCAAATAATTCCACCCAGAGGGATTTAATGGTGTTGCTCTGAAAATAAAGCAGCACATAAACATTTAAGTTGGAGATTAAATGTGCAGGAGGAATTCAAGGCTGAACCGCTGATTTCAGTTTCCCGTTCTGTACTGCCCTCTAATGGAAACACTCCTCAAGATGCAGGCGGCTGTGAGAGAGGAGCTATGAGTGAGGAGCACATACGGCATAATTAAGTGGGAGACCAGGACTGAACCAAGTAAAAAAAAAAACAACAAAAAAAACACTTTATATTAAATACAATTAGAGTGATAAAAGCAAGGGATTGACACGTAAGGATGTTTTATTTCAACACATCTGATAGGACAAGAACAGCATATTGAATGTAAACTTGCAGACTAGGTGGAGGGGAGAGAAAACAATGAGATCTAAATGAAGACAAAAACAATTGCTTCACTACAAAGCTTTGTGTATGAGTAAAAATTCAGAGCTTTAATCATTGGATGTTGAACAAAGCATTCACTTGGCAGGAAATTAAAAAAAACAACGAGAGGTACAAAGACTAATTCTGCTTAGGAGGAGGAAAAAAATATACGCTCACAACAACAATGCAAGAGATGTATTTTTAAGAGAATAATAATGCTTTAGAAAAAACATTCCAACACTATCTGGCAACAGCAACCAGGACCCCACGGGAGCATATGTTTGTAATGCCTACTGTTCTCTGTTTAAGTTATTTTTGTATGTTCTAATTCTGCAACAACTCACACTATCACATTAACTATGCAGCATCTCTATTCTTAGATTGTATTGTAAAAAAAATAAAAAGAATATAAAGCGAATATTTACAAGTAGCTGCAGTTGTTCCACAGCGGGTGCCAAATCGACTAAAGTTTATGGTGGCGTTTTGTTCTCTGGCCTTGTGTTCTGTGCTTGTGTTGTGTGTGTGTGTGTAGTACTGAGTGAAGGACAGTTGGGTCGGGTAGCTATCTCTTGTAGCTCACTGGCTCTCGTGGGTGAGTAGCCATTGTTTGAGGTGGTCGCCTTTGCCCCCCATGTACGGGCCGCTCTGTCCGCTGCTGGAGATGACACGGTGGCATGGGATGAGGAGGGGAACCTGCAAAAGAAAGACAGAAAGAGAAAGAGAGAGAGACGGGGAGTAAGCTACTTGAACGTTTTTGGAGGGGTTTAAAAGTGCAAAGGGTGCAAAAGTGACGCTATCGGGGGAGAAAAGGTTACAAAAAGTAAAATTATTCATAGTCCTATCTGCAACTTGTACAAGAAAGGCAATTTAATATACAAAAAATTTCATCATAAGAAAAGTATGTACAAAAAAAAACAGTTAAAAGCATTTCCAACTATCCGCTTTCCCCCATTAATCCCAAAACACACAGGCTATTCCTCCAACCAGGATATCTTGATCCTAGCTCAAAATCTGGAGAGGGGGTCAAAATCCGTAGCACAAGCAACAAAAAAATAAATAAACGCATTTGTAGTTCCAACTTTTTAAATAATTTCTACATAGAGACTAATTAGTCATATTTTTTTACAATTGTAGATATATTATAGTATATTTAGCTAAATATATTAGAAGCGGCAATACCAATATGTATTTAAATACTTCAAAACTCAAAATAAACTTTAATTATTGAAGTTTATCTTTCATGTAAACCACTTTTGTAGGTCACAAAAAAAAATAAAAAAAATACACAGGTTGCCATAAGTTTGTCAGTAATTAGAATAATTAGTGTGACTTTAGGTAAATAAAAGTTTTGTTCTAACAGGAATTTTATCATTAAAATCTGATGTTTAATTTTTATTTAATAGTTTTATGCACTAGTGCCCTTTTACTCTTCTATGCTCAGAGATAACTGCTTGGCTCTTGGTCAATAACAGCAAGTTGAATCTTTTTGGCAGCAAACAGAACTCATTTTAAGCTTTTATGTGGTAAACACATCTCAGTTTGACCCAAAAATATTTCTTTTGCCCTTAAGATTCATACACTTGGAGGCACATTCTTTTTTTCCCCTTAAAACCACTAGCATAATTTTAAAAAGAAGTGGTGTTTCAAAATGAACAGTATTTACTAATGCTAATCACTATACCAAAGCTTGTAATCCATCAACTAAAAAGTAGGCCTGATAGCAAATTACTACAGAAAACATAATTGAAAATATTAGATTTTATTAAAGACTTTATGGCAATGATAAACTAATTCTAATGCAGGATAATCGCAGTCACCCTTTCTTTAAATACACCATAAATAAACAGGACAATGAATCACTTTAGCAGTTAGTTTCTATCTATAATTGGTCATAGTACATTGTGATACACCCATGGAAGACACAATAACAACCACAGTAGCAACTAATAGGGATCCATATATATATATATATATATATATATAAATAAGAAGTTATTTTAATTATTCAACCTAACTAAAATACTAAAAAGTTACCACACTACAAAAAAGGTGAATAAAAGATAATAATAATAAAAAAAAGACAGAGAATAATATTATGCCCCCGAAATATATTGATATGGATGTAGTAATTACCATAACATATATTGTCAATTGCTTCACTTTTATCACTGCCATCGAACCGTTTGCCATTTTGGTTTGATCGCGTACGTGTCTATTCAGGGTGATAAGCTCAGTCCTGGTGTATCAATGTTTTCCTCTCTTTAATAGTGTAAAGCAAAGACCCAATCAAAAATTAATGGGCAAAAACAGCGGCAGGATGAATATTCAATGCGGAGGGTGTCAACATTAAGATCTGATAACCCTGTGATCATTAAGAGGAGGAAGTCAGTGGAGCATTTACTCTTGTTGCACATGACTGCCAGGGGGGTCCCGACTTCTTTGTAAACTAAATGGCTGGAGAAAGATTAAACAAGCCCAGCCTAGAACACTTCCATCATTGTGGATTCTGAGCACAGCGGAGAACAGCGGCAATTATTTCTTGTAGAATATTCTTATCGGCGACCCCGTTTTTATTATTGATGTGTGAGATACAAAACAGTGGCACGGTTGAGAGTTTATTTTTCCCTATTTGATGCATTTGCTGCGGCTGGAAGATTTGGGGAAAATATGCGATAGTGGCTTTTTAATAGTGTGATTTGATTTGAAATGTGTGTTTCAAAATTGAGATGAAGTTCGCGGGACATATTTTCAAAGTCTTGAAGTATTAACATTTGATTTGCAAAAAGAGACAGTGTTTTAAAATGATAGAAAAGTTATTTTGTTTTGTCGCTACTTTCTATATGAGAGATTTTAGTGAGAATGGTTTAATAGTTTTATTGCATTCAAAATTTTTATTTGTTTCCCACAATTTTTTACAATAGCTCTTTTGTTGCAATTGAATTTCGCATTATGAACTGCTGAACTTATCCAAGAATCAAATGCATTGTGGAACATGTTTGTTGAGTTAGTTTCAACATAACTAGACCCAACAAGACTGAATATTTTGTTGTTTGCAGAAGACATGGTGCTCTGTAAATAACTACAACCTTTGATTTGCTAATTGTAACCAGTCCAGTTCCTATTTCGATTCGATAGTGATTCCTCTTGCAGCCCTGGCGTTCACCTCGTGCCTTTTAAGAGAGAGTGGGGGGAGAAAAAAGTTGAGCATGCAGCATGTTACAGTCCAAATCCATCATTAAACCCTCTCCCATATCAACAGCAATAAAACTTTCCGAGCCCCAGATTAACCTTGCAGACAGAGAAATACAGCTCCAGTATTCGGATCAATACTGTTCCCCGGGATTGGAGGCAGCGCGGGGGTACCCTCAAGGCCTCCGGATCTGCCTCTTCACTTGGGGGGAAAAGAGCACAGCGCCGGGGCTTATCAATACTCAAATCCTGGTGCAGGGGAGGTACCACGGAGAGGCAAGGATCGATGGGGCGCACTGAGCTCCTCGCCGAAGCAGAAGCCCGAGTGGAGCGGCGCACACTGACAAGTAATTGACACTGACAATCTGACTGTGGATCTGTGAGAGCTGAGGCCGCGCGCTCCCAGCCTCCCCGACCACAGCGCGCCGCAACTGTAAAACATGAGCCTGAGAAGAGCGCAGGCATCAGCAGAAGCAGGGTGAGAGGAAAGGTATGCAGGTAAGAGGAGAGGTATGTGGCTTTTTTAATGGAAAAAGTCATGTACAGCGTCAAATAAGCAACATTTTAATCATGACAGTATTTCAGTTTTTTAGGTGAAGGCAAAATGTGACACAAAAATAACTTTAAATGCTTGGGTTATGTTCAAAAAGTTAATGAAAATGTGTTATACCTGAAAATATCCACTTACAAAACTAAAGCCAAGGGAAATGAATAAAACCAAAACCATAATCAATAATTAAAAAGAGGGATAATAACATGTCCAGTACCGAATACAGAATGTACGCCTTGATCCTTGAGGAAATACAAGAACATATATCTGTACAGTTTGTTGACATATATAATAATAATAGGCTGTATTATTGCAGGAGCAAAGACATGAGGCAGGCTAAGGATGTGTGAGTGCAGACAGCAGAGCGTCTCCTCTCACACCCGTGGTGCCCACAGCACTACATGGGCAGAGCTAAACGGCCTTTGATCACAGGGTTTGATCAAAAGAAGACACACCACTTGCCCTCTAGCCCTCCATTTTGTACACAGTGGAATCATGGGCGAAAAGATGCGGCCCAGGTTTCCTACAAGAAGCAGAGATTTACGGCTAACATCTACAGCAAAGACGGGAACAAAAGGTGTGGGCTCAGAGTGGTGCTGTAGGTAGACTTCTGCTCCGAGGTGTTTTTCAGCCCTTTCACTCCTGTGTACATGTACTCCTCCTACACTACAGAGTACATGTACTCCTCCCACACTACAGAGTACATGTACTCCTCTTACACTACAGTACAGCCTAGCGTCTCTGGCCTCTGTGTTTACAGCGGGCTACCTACATCAGGAACACAAGAGTCAGGACTGTGGGCACAATCACCTCTTTTCATTGACAGAATTCATTTGTGCTGGACAAACCACCAAGACTGGGATTCTGATTTTGATTTTTGTAATTAGATCTAGCATGTGAATAAACAATAAAAAACATTTTATATTTTTATAATGTTAATATATGAGGTCTACTTGTATATGACCATAGTACTTATTATTAGTAAAATAAACAACATAAAATTTTGCAAAGGGAATTGTGATTGGCATTATTATTTTAATGACCTTGTGGCTCCATATTCTAAGGTTACTATATGTACTAGAAAGAACTTGTGTGAGTGAATTTAGAGAAGCTTGTTTATTGTTCACTATAGCATTCTAAATTGCAATGAAAAGTGAAATCCATATAAAATATTAACATCTGCAGTGTCGTACATAGCAGAATAAACTGGCAGCAATGATGTAAATGAGTGAGTGGTGTGTACAAGACAGAGTAACTAAGAGAGAGGCCTGTCAATCACTGTCAGTCACTCACCGGGTTCCTCCTCATGGCCCCTCCCACCGCGCGCACCGCTCTGGGGTTTCCCGCCATCTCTGCCAGCCGCTTGTACGACACCGTCTCGCCCAGCTTCACGTCCCTCAGCAGAGTGTGCAGCACGCGGCTTGTGAAGGCGTCTACGGCAACCCACACAGGACACAAGAGGAGAAAGCACTTCATTTAATCAATCAAAGTCAAGCAGCTGACAGCCACAACAAGCTCGTCTCAACATGTTTTCTGTTTTGGTTCTAATAAAAGGCGTGGAATATCCTCAGACATCAGGAGCTTACATAACTACACACATCACATGTTTGACTATTACACTACATTACACTTTGTAATCAGGGGAACATGAACTAAACCCAGAGTCAGTCCTTTTTATTCTCGACTAAATTCATTAAACAACTATATACATAGATGTCCCTCAATTTGACCTTAGAAGTAGCATTAACATGCAATAGTAGCGCGTGTGAGAAAATCATTTCTCCAGCAGAAAAATCTGGGTTATGCTTTGAAAGGTCACAGCTAAAATTAAAAAAGTTCGCTCCTTCATTTAAAAGGATTAAGAGAGGCCAAAAAGACTGCAAATCTGCTCCAGATTTTTAATAATAATAATTTGAATGTTGCACACCATTTGTAGCGACGGGATGACTTTGAGGTTAATCAGACCAATTTGTCCTTTTAATTGCTTTCTATTCAGAGTAGATTCATTATATCATCTTCACTTAAATGGCAGAATTCTTCAAATCATGCAGAGCTTAAGCGGCCACATTAACGGCTTTGATTTCATTAGCATGTTAGCAGTAGCATTATCTTTTTTTTGGATTAGCAGGCAGCGTCTGAAAGGCCTGTTTGTACAGTGCTGATAGCACAGGGCACAGAAGAATGTGAGACATTGGGAAAGCAGCAGACACAAACTCTGCACTTGTATCTACTGAACAACACTTTTTTTTCTTTTTTTTTTTTTTTACAATGAACAAGAACTGAAACAATAGTCTCATTATCAACAGGGACTCAAAGTCTGTCTGTACTGTATATACATACTCAGTCATGAAAATTCAATTAGTGATCTCCCATTCTCTCTCATTTATATGGTCTAAGAGAGCACATGACAAGTGATCTATGTGAAATCCCTCTAAATTGGCATTGTGTGAAAACATGTCACCCTCCTGTCTCTCTTCTACACAGTGAACATTCTTTGCTCCCCAGGCTCCCTTGCTACCTTATAGTCACTCTCCGCTACACAAAGCCACGCGAACAAGGCAATTTGCCTAAACTGGGGGGAATAAGTGTAAAACCTAAAGGGGATAGATTTGATTGATGCGCACCCATGTGAGTTCTTTGTCTTGAACAAGGCCCGTAGGTACTGTTTAATAATTTTTCAGGTAATAATCACGCTGTCAGCGAGATGACGGGCTCTTACGCAGACAGACTTAATGTTATGAGGAAATGTCTTTTATGCATTATTCCTCCTCATAAAGCTGGATTTGGCCACATGATGTGCGCTACAGATATCGCTTTGTCACTGGTATGGAGACACAGCCCACACTAATGGGTATGACAAATCCCTATTGATGCAATCGTTATTGACAAACAACCAAAGTCAGTGTCAAGGCGGCACTCACTCAGCTCCTTCTCTGAGCGAGCAACAAGCGGCACATTGTTTACACCTCTCTCTGCTGCAGGTTTCACAGCTCCACAGTTTGGGAGAAAACAAGTGTGAGTGCTGCTATCAGCAGTGCAAGGGTTAAAGAACTTTGCCCCCATCAGTGCTAGTGACAGAGACTGCAGGCGGGTCAGTGAGGTGACCAGCACTGATTTGGAGAGCAGTCCCCCAGCCCCATACTTCATAAAGAGCCTAATACACTGTGTCTGAGGTCAGGACCCTCTTTAGATCGGGGTTCACTGGAGTCAATTGTTTAAATAAAAGTTGAGAGGAACCACTTACATGTTTACAGACATCCCATAATTATGTCACAGATCATTACCTGCTGCCAGGCTCGCTGATAGAGCCAGAGCAGCGGCAGGGACAGACTGACCTGAGCTCCAATCGAAGGCTGCTAGAGATTATGATCATATTGGCATCTATGATTGATCACCTCATAATTTTGTATGTGAGAGCAATTTAGGAGAAGAACAAAAGGGGAAAACAATAAATTGAATTTTATCAGCCTTGCTAATGAAAGCAATAGATAAGGGCAATGACTTCCAGCTGACAGTCACCTTACACATGGTTGTGAGAATAAAAAGACAATAGTGGAAATCCAAGCACCTCATTATCCTTTGTGTCTAATGGGAGGGAAGACTTTGACTCCCAGTCAAAGTGTCTCTGGAGTCTGGAGGGATCCATACTTTTGAAGGCTGACGGGGTGCTGATGATTCTCTGATTATTCGATATTCTGAAAACGTTCATTTCCCTAATTCCTCTCCACATCACAGGGGCGAGTCCTGGTGAGTGTCTCATCTCGCCCTGTGTGCTGCACAGAGGGAGATCAGGCTCCTGCAGGAACACAGTCATTTGGGCTTTGAAGAGCGCCCTTCCCCCTCCGCACACCCGCCCCCTCCCTCCCTCACTTTCCCTGCGCCGCTTACCGGCACTAAGATCCTCTCGTCTGTTACATATGGATGTATAATTAATGAGATAAGAATATGCATCGTTTTAAGAAGTGTCTGTGTTTTTGAGAGCGTGCACATCCAAATACAATGGCAGAGTTGTGTGCATGTGCACTGTGCCTCCGACAGCTCCACTTGTGTGTGATGTTTTGTGTGACACTATAGAGCATGGCACCTCGCGTCTCCTTTCATGTCACCTGTGTAGCGCGGCTATATCATGACAGCTAATATGAAAAGTGGCTTGTTTTGTCAGAAATGTGTAAATAAACATGGCAACACTTCAAGTGAAGGTCACAACTCAATATTACATGACAAGTGCTGCGGAGCGCTGCCTCGTTGGCGCTCTCCCCCAAGATAACTGTGCAAACAAAAGTTGGTTGTCACAGATTGTAATGACCTGATTAAACTTGTATTTTGTTCTTGAGCAGACGCCGGCAACGAGTTGTAGAAGGAATTTGTAGAGCAGACAGGCTACATTTAATCCTTAATTTTTCGTGAATCGACTGAAAAAAATCTATTATTTTCATCCCTCAAAAGACAAATACTCTAGATGCACGCATTTAACATTTTTACTCTGGCATGGCCTATGGTTCTGACTACTGAGAGCAATCCAAGCCTAAATCCAGTATTTACTCAGCCCCAAAACAACAGGCGAGGGAGAGAGGTGGAGCACGGCACAATCACCTATTCAGATCAGGTACTAATGAAGAATTCCATCTATCCTGAAATTTAATTAAAACCCCAAAGACTTGAGATGAGATGCGATTTGAAAGAGCCCGGGGCTGGTACACAAGCACTTGGTGGCGAAGGGAATCACACTGAAAGTTGATATCGTAATTGGTCCTGATGTATTTCTGCATTGCCTTTGCGGGAGCGTGGGACTCATAGCTGTATACAGGGTCTCGATGGACTACCTGCTCATTGAAAATGCCATCACTCAAGCACTGCAGATCTGCATGAAATTAGAGAGCAACTAAGGCCTGATTGCAGAGGAAGGCAGGCACAATTGTTAAACGCATACATTAGTTATTTTCTTTTACACTGTGTAGGTGTGCTTTTGCCTCTAAATGAGCACATCTCAAAGTATTTAAGTTAAAATGCAACAAGCATAGCCGTTTGACAAAGCTTGAGATAGTTAGAGATAAAAATACCACATTGAGATATGACTCCAGAATTGAGTTGTCAAAGCTAAGCTATTGTTTGCTCCCAAGAACAAACACAAGGGACAATTAATCCCTAGTTTGGTTCCTCTGTGCCCTCAATCATCAACTCTCCAACCGTTTTGACTACAAGCTGACAGTAATTGTGCATTTTTCCATTTTTAACCGCCCTAGATGACTGGCCATGGCTACAATATGCTCATTCAAAACTTTACCACCATTCACATGTTCTCATTAAATAAAAAAAAGAAAAGGGAAAAAAAACACTGCTTCCTTTCCTGCCTCAAAATGTCAAGAGTGGAATTCGATCAGTTTCAACGAATGTGCCAAGAATCATGGAAAAGCTTGCCAAGACTAACACGCGTGGTGAGGCCTGCCACAGATTACTGAACCAAGTTACAGCTCTGCGTTTTCTGTTCCTTGTCCCTTCTTTTTTCCCCTCCACCCCTCCCTCCTTTCACTCTGCGAACTCCCTCTCCCATAAAGCCATAAAATACTTCATTATAACACGCCGGGCCAGTGAGTGTAAGTGATGTAACTGACAATTAAGAGTGAAAGCCCGATCGCAGTCACGGCTCTGCAAATATTTATCCATGACGGACCTCCTTGCAGGACCGGGTGGTGCAGGGCGGGCAGCGGCAGGGTCCCGGTGGTGTGCGGCGAGCTGAAGTACGCCTGCAGCCATTGGACGCAGCGCTGCAACTGGGGGCTCGTTTCGCTGGGGCTATCGTTGACCACACAGCAGCTCAAGGGGCCCACGCCACTCCTGTGAGGATGAGAGAGAGAGAGGGAGAAGAAGAGGAGAGAGAGAGAGGAGGAGAGGGGATCAGTGGGCTGGTCATAATGCTCTATTCTTGTGCTTAAAATGTGTCACAGGAGTGTAATAATAGTGCCACGGGTGACACTGATGCAAGATGACATAATTTGCAGAAAGAAAGTTGTTAATTGTGATGTGTTTGAAATATAAAAGATGTTGTTGGAGCGAGTGCTGTTTAGGCTGGAGACTTATCGTTGCAGTGAAAAAGGAAAGACCAGTTACGGAAAATGTGAGACAGTAATCTGAGAGTTGTTAGAAAAGATATATATTCTTGTAAGGCATGCCTGCTGAAGTATAAGAGAAAACATTGCCGGATCATGAGGAAAAGTGCTAACAGTTTATTTCAAACAACTGTAAGACAGCTGAACCAGTGTGTGGTAAAAAAGAAAGACTTGTGAAAAGTCATGCAGCGGCAGAGAAGTTAAGAGCCTGTTCAACAACAGCCCCATCTCAGCACTGGTCTAGTTTATAGTTCATGACAAGAATAAATGGATTTTTTGGCCCGAGCGGCGCTGGCCAGCGTTGTGCCGCACTTGGACGTGCATCTTAGCATGAGTTGATGCTTGGAGGAATTTGCCGATGGTTGAGTTGGCATCACTTAACAGCTGAATTTCTCTCCACTGCTGACCACCCCCCAGGTCAACACAAGCTGACTGACCCATATTTGACACTTAAAGACCCTACTGGGAAGGTCCTCCCTGAGCATGTGCATTACTGCAAAGTGGACCTCAAGCTGTGTTGTGGATCTAAAGCAGGCCGCCAATTCCATTAACTGGTGTACAAGACTTATAAATAAATAATAGTACCATTTAAGTGCCCCCACTTCAAAATTGGCTTATCCTGTATGGTATTAATAATAGACATTTACTTTGTTAAACACACAGGGCGTCTCTCTCCTCCCCGCTGTAAAGTGTTTTTACACTTGTGCAGGTCACCGTGTGAGCGGCCTTTTATATGGGACATGTGAAGCTGAGCTTTACTGCAGCCTTATGACGGACCTGCTCAGTTTGCAGGGAAAGCGCTGGGCCGCTAGTTTGTGGCTGTGTGATGGAGGTCTCCCGGGTGCCGTTTAACAGTGGGTGTAAATACAGTAAAAGGTGTAAATACTCTCATTTCCAAATAAACCACACAGCAGTTTATAGTGGAGTGCTAAAAAGTGGGAAGCCCACAAGCAGGTCCTGTGCTGAGCCCCGCTCAAACAATGGCCATGGCTCATGGCAATCTCTGTCGGCATGGGTGAGTGCCCAGCCAGCCCCTACTTGTCATTGTCTCTCCTCTCTCCCCCTGCCCCTCCTCTCTCCCCCTGCCCCTCCTCGCCCCTCACTATTTCTCTATCCTCCCACTCCAGCTCTTTTGGCTCTATCCCATCTCCACCCCTCACCTCCCTCCCCTTCTCTCTTTCTGTGCACGGATCTTCAGGCCACTGTTCCCTGCGCTCTCTGCTGCCTCTGCCCCTGTGCTCCCCCCTCTCTCTGAGAGGATGTTCCAGCCGCTGCACACTGACAGCTCGGGGATATTGTGTGTGGAAATGTTCCTGTTGGACCCGCAGGCCCTTACAATCTACCGGACAAAGGCTAGTGCACCTTTGCTTAAGGCTCGCCACCTTTGACCTCCAGCTCACACTTCAGACTTGTCACCGCGGCTAATTTTCTTCTCCCCTCAGTCCACGGCCCAGGACGCCCCGCTTTAAAGCTGCTTTGACTGATACGACATTGACAGTGCTAAAAGTTAATGCAATGCAGTACATGTTATGGCCGGCAAACAGCAGCCAAATAAATAAATAAAAGGTGAACATCAGTTGTTGTGTTGAAGTCTGTCACCTCTGGGTGCTATGGGGGATTGTTTTTAAAGAGCATGTGGGCTGCAGAGATGTAGCTCCTGTGCTGGCAACATTTCCTGCCGCTTCAGTGAATCCCAATCAAGCCTCATCATGTGATCTTTATGGAGCCCAGGCTGGCACATAAGAAAGTATGCCCTTGAAAATTAGAGATTACAGATGTGTAATAAATGTCGGCCTAATTACAAGGAGCCTCTCAGAGGGGAAGCAATCTTATATTGTCTTCAACTAATGGCTCATCCCATGTATATAAACCATTCAGTTTAATTAGTCTGAAAAATAAAAAAAATATGATTTTAATAAGAGGCATCAATATAGGACTTTTTCCACATTTCATAGTTTTTCTCTACTGGTTAAAATACTAATATAATGTCCTACAGGCACTTAGTGTTTCATCACACTTAAGGAAATAAGAAACTAATTCCAAACTGGCCAGGACTTGGCGCAGTAAAAAGAATATTTCCCTTGATACAAGATTGTGATTTGAGAAAATTTCTAATATTGTGCTCCTGTCACAATCAATTTCCAATTACCATAAATCATGGGCGAGTAAAGTGGGAGTCATTTAGAGTTCTACCTATTTTCAAACTCTAATACAAAGAATGAATTGAACATTTATATAATGTTGGAGGTTATTTAATTCATCTTCTGAGGAACAATCAAAGGAGAAACTGCACAAAAGATATCTCTCCTTCGGCATGTTTTGTAGCTGGTGTTGCACAAGCTCTCTGTTGGACTTTTTCTATCAGCTGCAATGTGGGATGAAGCAGGTTAAGCACAACATTTAATTGAAAGGGATCTGGCGAAGGGTGTAATGGCAAATAGCACAGAAAGGAGAGAGTGTGAAGCGTGATGGCGTTCATCCTGACTCTATAGGCTGTCACTTTTGACACAGGCTGCCAGAGTTCTCCTTCACCGATCATGGGGAACACGGCGGTCAGAGGATGAAATAGAAAAGGCCAGGAGCACTCCAATATTTTCCTCAGCCTCATAGCCACAGATACTTAACTCAGAGATGTCAAAGACTCAAGAGAGCATGAAAGAAGCCTAAAATGACTGTCTAAAAAGGGAGAAAATACAGCATGTCTCTATGAATGTCAAAACCCTGATGGTCTCTGAGCCACGGGCTGTGATACAATTGTAAGCCACTTGCTCAATGCAGCTCGATCAACCATTTGAACATCATTGAGATGCCTATCTCACTACTGCTGCACCAAAGTCAAGAGCTTTTGGAGTGGTAAGCTGTAAGGAACACTTCCTATTCAGCTCTACCATGCACGCTCTGTGCTCTGCCATTTCAAAATAAAAACAACTGGGCCAGATAAACTGCTCTCTAGATATCCAACAACTCTTATTAGTAAATGTCCACTGAAGAGGCTGCAGCGCTCCATCCAATACATACAACAAAGGTGGTGGTAAAATAGTGCGGAGTAGGCAACAAAGCACACAACAATTAGGTCTTCTCCCAACTGGCCCGCCACAGGAGTCAGTGAAGGCATGTATTACCAGAGCCTTAACTCTTAGTCCATTATGTAGTGCATCCACACCTCCAGCACGCACCAATGTTTATCTACAACAGACTACTGAGCAGTTTCAAATAGCGTTTTTAGCCTCTATTCTCAAGTGCCACAGTAAGAGATTCCAATTACCCGAATGGTAAGGAGCCAGTGAGGGAGACCTAAAGTACATTAGGGAGCGCTCTAACTGCTGGGACCTTTTAGAGGCTGCACTGAAGAGGGCCGGGAGACTGGGGGGACACTGACCCTGCATGGATAGCCTCTGTCAAAATTTGACCACGTCAAGCACAAAGGCATTATGGGAATCTAGTGTCACCAAGTCCTAATTGCTGTCTGTGTTCAGAGCAAATTACTGCCTTGTTCCTCTGATTAGCGAGGAGGCTAATCTTCACCTGTGTACGCCAGCACTGCTGAGGGCCCTTGAGTGTTAGCGCTTCGTCTTCTGTAATTTATTTTTAAATCAGTGCCCGCTCCCAGGAGTTTTGAGTGTTTTGTTGTGAACCGCTTACCATGATCCCCACCACCGCCCCCTCACCCCTAAATCCTTGACTAAATCCTTGTTTGGTGCCGCAGGAAGATAAGCAAGAACAACACTTGGGCATAATTGACTCGTACTCCTCTCCAAGATGTCAGAGCAGACTCCTCTCTGTGCATATTGCCTTGCTATGTCACACACTGTACACTCTGCATGTTGAAGATATAGAATCCAATCAAGTTTAAAAGCAAACAGTGCAAACACTGCACCAGAGAAACTTCACTGACAGCAGGCAGAAAGACAACAAAAGTGCAGTGCTGCTTTTGGCTGCGTGGCTCCCTCTCGACGTGTCCGCACCCCGGAGGAAGCCTTTAAAAGCACAACATTTGCACATTTTGTATGGGACCGAATGTCAGAGTCGCGTCTGTGAGGGCGGCTTACAGGTAGTGAGTTACACAGGTGTTGGTTTCCACAGGAAATGGCACATGCAGCCTGATTGGGACAGTCCCGGGAGACGTGGGCATAAACATAGAGCACAGATGGGTCCAAGGGCCAGTGGGAGCAGCACCTTAATGAATACGCAGCTGAGTACTACACTTCACAACACGCAAAACAATATTCTAAGGACGCAGGAAAAATAGAACAGAATCATCTGAATATTATTACACTATGAATTATTCATGCCATTTCTAAAGGGACCATGTCAAAAAGTCTCCTTCTGCCTTATTGATGATTTCATTCAATATCTCAGCAGATCACAGTGTACATGACAGTGCAGTTTAGGAGAAATCATATCATATTTATGCCAATTCACTAGTAAAAGTTATTAAGAACTATTAAAATGAAGTGCATTATTATTATTATTATTATTATTAAGTACTTGACAGTAGCTTTTCATTCCCATAGCAGCATTTGTTGTATTGTTGTGTGAAGACATGATGTAAACACCAGGGCCCAAACAGGCAAGTCATTTGACATGCTGCTATTCAGTGAGAAGCAGGACATTGATTCCCTGTGCACACTACAGGAGTGTGAGGCAGGAGAAATGCATCAGCTCACATATTTCACACCAGTGTTGGTGTATAAAGGCTGTTGTGACAGCTTGGGTATTAGGGCACACATAGATGGGAAATGAATGCCATGTGACTAAGGTGACGGCTCCCACACAAAAACACTCCACCTCCAACAATTAGACTGTTGTCAGCCCCATCCAGTGTTGTGAGTGATAAAGGAAAGCTGTGAGGACAACTGCTGATAAATAGACTCCTGCAGTCTTCTGCTCTCATATGCTTAACTAATCATGACCATGGCCAGCAAATTCATACAAAAGACTAATTACTCTAGTACTTGACTGAGTCTCAGAGGCCTCTTGTGTGAGGACTTGGGGGTTCTTTTGCCTCTTTTCTCCCCTTGACAGTATTTTTACAAGTAGGACTCATGCTAGACAAAAGCATTTAAAAACGGGTGATTGCTTTCATCCGCTTTAATTACATTCAGAAATGGCATTTCTGCCACATAATATACTTCCATTGTTTCAGAATTATCTGGCTTGGGGAGGAAAATCTACAATATTTGATGATGCTCCTGAGCTAAATCGCCTCTTGAAATTGAAATATGCAGTGGAAATACAAAATAAAAGCCAGCCTCTACGGCTGATATACTGAAAGCTTCTTGGCTTTCCACAGAATGCTATTATTATGCATATCCAGGTAGAAAGTTAATTAACCCAAAGCTTAAGCTAATTATGGTAGCAGAATGCTATCAACTGAACGCTTTCAGTCAGACAGCTGTCCAGAATTTCATTTGCTAATCATTTGTCTTTTGCCGGAGCATATGGTACATTTCGCCGCTATCACAGCAACAACAAACAGATGAAAATCATTAACTAAAAACAATGTGAAAAATCAGACACAGATTTATAAGGCTTTGTGTCAAGAGAAAAAGGGGGATTTATAGTCTGGGGAAACGCAGTGATAATTTTTGTTTAGCCACTTAGGATTTTAGGCACATCACGTGATGTGGGGCACTGGGAATTTAGATGCACAAATATATTGTTTACATCTAAATGCAAATAAGACAGAATGTTTATCGTCGTAAAATTAATTACTATTTTCTATAAGAGCTCATGCAATGAGCCTACCCTTCACTGTTTTAGCTTCTTGTACATTTAATGTAGTTTCTATTTTGTTAAGGCATGAAAAGCAAAAATCCCTCAGTGCCGCATTAGATCAATTATTTTCTAAGAAATGTTTCATGCATTGCTTTTTCTTTTCATAAAAACATATCATAGGGCTGTTAAAGGGTGATTGATATCAGCCTTGCCGAGCGACATTATCAAGCAATAAAGGCTACTCAGGTTCTAATGCAACATGTCATGCACAGCTCCACTAGTACACTTCTATTGAGGACCTCACAAGCTAAATTGCTTTTTTCCTGCTCCCCCACATCTCAGGCAGCGTGACAGACAAATTGATCAAAGCATTGTAAAATAATATGCTCACAAAATGTCTCGGGGCAGGAGTCCAGCCCTTTTTTCATTTTTCACCCTAATAAAAAAGTGCTCTATGATTTCCTCCGTATTATGTGTCTGTGTGGTGTGTGAAAGAGGCACAAAGCATCATATTTCAGATAATAGTAATCTCCTGTAAACAAAATGTGTATCATTTTTCTGTGAACACGGTGGCCATGCTAAAACTAAAGGCAGCCGACTGCTTAACAGGAGGCTGGTGCAGAGGGCCCCAACAGGGGTTGTTGAGATGTAATGAATTTGTTCATCTGATGGTGCCTTCAGGGCTGTCGTTAGACTGGCAGAGGAAGTTGATTTCAGGAAATGTTCCTTAGATCAGTTAGGAAGCAAAAAGGGCTTGAGACGTTTCTATTAGAAAGAGCTGACGGTCACGGTGTGTAAGCAATACTTCAAGGGCGTTTATGTGGCTATAATGGCATTTATCAATAACTATCTATCACTGCCATGAATGTTTGTGTAGCCAGCACAGCTGCTCACACCAGCCAATAGTGAGTTTGAGAGAGCACAGAGGACAAGAGCAGCGCTGTGAGCCGTTAAAGCTCCAGCCGCTCCCAAACACCTTTCATAGGTCTCCTTCATGCTCTGCATAGGAGCTGTCTCTTTTTCTTTATCCAAAATATGCACTTAGACATCATTTATCACTGTGACTCCCTAAGCCGGGCCCACACCTCAACCCGAGCTAGAGAGAACCTTGTTTAGTATGTCATAAATAAATCGATACACAGGGCTGATCTGAACTATTACAGCCACACGCAGGCTTTGCGGAGATCTACATGTAAAGCCGGTTGCACAGATAAGCCTATATTTTGTCACTTTATCTCGCCTCCCTTAATGCCTGTTTACATTTGTGTTACTCCATATATCTGCGCTGGATCTAGTCCCAGTCTGTGGCAATAATGCAATATTCAACTGGTTGTGATAAAACTGCTACATTTCATCTAATGATTTCCTGCTCACACCTTTGAGAACATACAGACAGCGATGTGATCGGAGCTTCACTTATGACCGACATAGCAAATGATATTAAACTGAGAAATGATCTAGTGATGCGAATCATTAAATTCATTTGCATATTCCTACTGAACCTGAACACACAAATTAAACCCCGTTCATGAGGAGATGGAGAAAGGTGCTTGCGAATGGTTACAGGACATCTTCCATAATCAAAATTCCATATTATTAATTTTCTTCCTTCAACTCATTAACAACAAGTGGAATGTTTTTACTGCTTGATGAATTTTAGGAAATAGCCCACACTAGAGGAGGAAACACATATTGAGGTATAATATACAAGGTCATTAATGGGTTTCCATAAATTAGAATTTGAACATACATTTTCAAAAGGATAACTTCCTAATCGGGTGCATTTGGAAATGGTTTAATTTCCCAAACCATTCAAGTTTATCAAATGTGAATCTGTGATACATGGGTTTTTAATTTCAATCTAATCAAAACTAATCTGAAATGTAAGATGTGGACCTGTAAAAATAAGAAATACATTCTTATTAATGCTGGGTTTAATCAGTTTCAATCGCTTGAGTAAAACTGTCAGTGTTGTGACAATCTTGAATGATGAGTAGTGCTGAAATGCAATCACACAGTACATTTGTGAGTGCTGCTGACACTCTCCACTCCTGCATACAACTCACACGCCACATAAATAAACAGGGGGACAGTCCATGCTCCCTATGGCCTTTGGTGACCCTATAGACATCAACTTTAATCATCTCCCTTGTGGGTAATAAACAAGTTATTTTTCTGAAATTTCAAATATACTGCTGGAAGAATCACAACCACATGCCATCAGAAATCTAATTTCAAGCCCAACTGTATTCTAGTGCCCCTCATATTTCTAGTGCCGGCTCATATTTGCCCAACTTTCTCCAGGATATTTCTTGTGGGATCTACAAAAATGCCCTGCTTCCAATGAGGAATGGTGGCACTCCATCACAGCAGTGGATTCTGTCTGCCTGTAAATTTCACACCTTTGTTTATCACGTCAGCGGCCGGCTGTTGTACAGTACCTTTCAGCAGGTGCGACATCCATTAGGATCCGGATGGTGTGCACACCATTCTCACATCCGCTGACTTGGATCTTCCCCAGGGGGCTCAGCAATGAGATGGTCTTCTGAGTGCACTGACTCTCCCTCAGCTTCTTCATCTCTGCCCTGCTAAGGAAGCACAAATTACAGCGCGTTCATTGACATATTCATGTGGTAACTGCGCTCAGACTTTCCCACACACATTTGCATTGAATGATCTATTGGAAACCTAGCGGGCCACCAACGACTGATGACTTACATATTTGAACACCTAGCCTCCAAACAATGTCATGATGTGACTTGATCCCAACATTACTATCCAATATTTCTTTTGTGCATGGAAAAGAATACGCCTATCTAACCAATAAATCGCCCATTTTTTCCCCTCTTTCTGTTCTATATATCACATAAATGAGAAAAACAATGCAGTCTGTTCCCTTGTCTGGTGGGGGATTCCCAAGATAGCTCGACATTATTTTCAATCCGTCATTTTTGGTTGATGGCCGGGATGTTTTTCTAGCATTAAATTTGTTCCTTAGGGTGCAACTCCGATGGGATTCTGGTTTCCAGCCCTTAACAACAGCAAAAACGTGCAGCTTTTCTGACGACTGAGATGGATACTGGCAATAACCAGACAGCAGTTCCTTTTTTATTTTTACTTTGAGGGAAGGAGAGATGATTGACTATGTTATATGTGAGTTTTTGAGAGATGGGGGTTATAATAAATAAAGGTCACATTGATTGTAAGAGTTCCGAGGAACCTTTTCTTCATGAAACCTTGATTTAAAAATGGTTAAAGGGTACAAAAATAATATCCATATTTTTCACTCTTTCATAACATCACCTATGGACTGTCACTGTAAACAAATGCACAATGGCTGCATATTAATTGTCAGATTAGCATATCTATCACTGCTATTGAACATAAAAAGGCTTGCCATTGTAGTAGTTGTCAACAATAACTTAAATCAATGTAGACCCTTAGATGTATATCTATAAAGCAGCAATTATATAAAGATATATAAAGACATAAATACTATGAAATGATATGCCATGTTCCTCATTTAAAAATACAATTTCATGAAATAGTTAAAACACATGTATAGTATTACAAAATGTGAAATAAGAATGCCAGGATATCTTTGTAAACTAATGAATAACTTTCCATTATTTTCATAAAATTTCACAGACCAGAACCTCCTTAATTAGAAGTCTAAACAGCAGATAATTGTAATAAATTGCAATAGCAGCTGTATAAATGTGGTCTGTTTGTATAAAGATTACACACAGTACAGTATTTCTTTGAGAGAGAAGAAAAAAAAACAAAGGTTATGTGTTAAAAGTAGTCATGCATTTACTGTGCTTTAGCTCTCCCCTTCACACACCAGCAGCACATCTGTCATGGTACGCGATCACAAATGCGTCAACATGCCTCAACTTTCTTGTTCCTACTTTTGCAGCTCTCACAGTATTCATCAGGGGTTTGCCTCAACTGACAATAAAGGCGAGAAATTTCTGAGCCAAACAATGCTACAGTGCACTTTGGATAAGCACTGTCTGCCGTTTAGCAAAGGTGTAGTCACAGACCTGCAAATAGAAGAAAAGATGAGTGAGATTGCGTTGAATTAAAATGCAATATTTTTTTTTGTAATTTGTGAGACATTTCAGGAGTGCTGTTTTACATTATTTGTCAGTAATTGCTACATGCAGTTTAGAGAAGCATGCAGGAGAAGCACCATAGAGACTAAAAATGGGGCCAGTGAAAATTAGTTTTTAACACCTTTTATTTACATTGAACTGTTTTCATTTAAATGTGTGGTCTATGGAGAATTTTCACAATGTTACTGAGAACAGGGATGAAATTTAAGTACACATATAAACATATTTACAGAAATATTGTCAATTGTTTACTTGCAGTTAATGCAAGGATTCATTTGGGGGTGAAAAAGAATAAGGAACATAGCTATTCATCACACAATTCAGGATCAGGACCTTTTAGTTGCAATTGTAAATTTATTTTAAATGTTTTTAACTACTATTTAATCAATTTATTGATTAAAAAGCCATAAATTACATAGAATTGTAAATTACAAAATTTAAACATCAAAATACACAATATGAACTACTGAGCACATTTGAGGTCTTCATACAAAAAAATGCAGATTGAGGCAACAACAATTCATCAGAATAATCTAGACGACTTCGTTCACCACATTTTAACCTTTATTATGTAAAATTGTATTGAAATCTCAATATATAATAGAAATAATCGTTTTACTAGTCGACTAATGGAAAAATGCTACTTGAATAATCGTTAGCTGTAGCCCTAATGCTCATATCTTGCAAAGTTGTGACGGTTGAATAGCGATTATGGATAATGTGTCCAAAAATTCTGCTTTTTACAGCGGTACAGGAAGACTGTCCCTTTAAAAAAATAACTAGTCATCCATGCAACTTCAGTGTGGGCACAAGCTAAACACACGTTCATAAGTGACTGCTCACAGGTCCTGCTTGAATATGTGGATGTTTACCGAGCTCTTCACGGTAAGGGACAGCAAACAACAGCCAGCTTGTGTTGTTAAAAGTCATTGGCATCTTCCTCACCCTCGTCAATCATCGGACTATTTCTCATTAGAGCGGTTACCGGTCAAACCTGCGTGCTTAATTAGCTAGAAAGCGCAGGTGTGAAAATGCAACATGTGTCCGCTCCGCTAACGCTTCCATGCTAATTTATCTTTGGCTATGTTAAATTAAAAACGGCACCCAAAGTTAATTATAGTGAACAGCGCAGTTATTAGTTGCTTAACACTTATAACGTAGCCTATGTACCTTTTACCATGTACCAAACATTTATGAAAACACTGTAGCACCTGTTTGAGGGCACCGTGTCGCTCCTTCTCAAGTTAGCTATTTTTCGGTGATGTACGTAATAATCTGTTTCTATTGTAAATGCTTCGATGACATTACATGAAACACTGTGTCCGAGTTACCTACAGCTAATGTAATGCCTCAGAGCAGGATCGTCTCTGCCATCCACCCAGCACGTTTACCAAATCTTCTTCCTGTTTTTCAGAAAGCATGGCCGAAGCAGCCAATGACTGGGGTCCAAAGTCCTCTCCAGCTCCGCCATTGGTCAGTGCAGCGTCTTCGCTCCGCCCACGCCGGGGACACACAGATGGCATTTCTAATGGGTCTCATATTGGGATTTGTGGTCCTTGAAGTGGTCTGTGTCACAAGGTACGAAAGAGGTAGTACTTTAAGGCTATAGACGTATGTATTTAAAAGTGTCATAAAATAGGCTAAATGTATTACTTTAATCTTTTGCAATAAAATGATTTCCCCTATAGTTTATATAAGGTTATACATTTATTAGCCTATTATTAATTCACAAAATAATAATAACATTGACAATATCTTGATAATATAGTGCCATTTTAGGCCTAAGTATAGTAGGTTATAGATGAGGCTATAGTAAGTAAGAAGGAAACTCTTAAAACATAGCCTCTTCAAATAGCCAATTATAATTATCCTCTTGTGTTGTAGTTACAAAAGGGACTGATTAGTGCATATTTTGTGTCTTTGTGAAAAGATCAGAATTGCAGTTGAAGTAAATAACTGTAGTAATAACATTTGTGTAACATTTGTGCTGCTTTGTTTCAAATGCTCTGCTGTCCTGTCCTCTGTGTGGTGGTTTTATTTGGGAGCAGCCCTCAGTTCTCTGCATGCCTCCATTTGGAGCGTGTAGGCCGGCGTGGGCCTCAGCGGTGAGGGTGGGAGCGGGGAGAAACGCCACCCCTGCAGAGACCATTTTGAAATCTGTGAGGATTTCCGTGCCATCTGGACCCGCTGCCAGTCTGCCCCAGATAGTAAGGGTTGGCAACGGTACCCGACGGTGCAATATGGCTCTCTCTTTAATGAACTACTAACTGTCCCCCGTTTTAATTGATGTGACATTTGAGCCATTTATCTCTGACATTTCAATGAAGAATGATTCTCAGCCTTGCCATTTACTTTTTTGTGCTATTTTCTAAGAGTCATTTGCATTTTTCTGCTCTAAACCTGCTTTTTGTCTCTCATTAGCTAATTAGAGAGCAACATGCACAATTAATAAAAATGAACATAACCTAGTTTGATATAGGCTGATGAGGGATAATCAGAAAATCAGTGTTTTCTTAATATTAATCAAAATGATGGGAGGGTTACCTGTGTTAAAAGGTGACTTGGTTAAAGCCTTGTAACCTTTCCCCACATACCAACATGTAGCCTACAGTGTGGGACAACTTATGTTCGCAGCATGGGGAGAATCAGGCTCAATTAATCAGCATATGATTGCAGTAAGCAGCCCCCTCTGCTGGATCTTCTGAGCCATACTGTTTCAAATGATTTTAATGCTGCTCTATCAGAAGCCAAACAATTATCCTATGTGGCACTACCCAGACCCAATTTTTGTATTTGTTCCAGTTTGAGCTTATGAAAAAATATCCCAAATAATTACAGTTACATTTTTTCAATTATATCTGATTCTCCAAATTTAAATCCCACATGGCACACATTTCATTTTACCATTCATTTTTAGTATGTTTTGAGATTTTGAAACCTTATTATTAATTACAAAAATATGTTATTCAAAAAGTATCAAAACAGGAAATATGTATTAGCTCTATTGTACCGACAGAGATGGTTTAAAATGGACACAATAACCCGGTGCAGCAATTGTTTTCCATAATAACACATATTTTGAATCTTTTACAGATATCCTTTAAAAACAGCCCTCTGATGACGACTGTTCCTTTGATTGTGCGCACCACCGTTGCCAAGGTGTGGTGCCCTATTTGAGCTGGCAGCCAGGCCGCTGTCTTTTGTTTGAGACTCAAAGAGCTCTTTTTCCTGTGCAGTTTCCCTCACTATTTTTGTTTGTGAAAAGTGATGATAGAGTTATATGTTGCACTGTTTCCTTTCAGTTCTGCACCAGATGTGTGTGAGAATAACAAGTCCAGCCTTTATGTCATATGTCACAAACTGTTTATTAGCTGTGTCCATCCGCCTCATGTTAGATTGTCACAGATCGTACAGAGCTGTCTCTTCCTGTGTTCGGTGTAGTAGTGTTGGCGTGGGAGGAGTTGAAGTCATTTATGATATAAGATATTCTCTTGGAGAGCAGGAAAGTCCTGACAGACTGAGCAGGCTCTCTGCTCTCATAGTGAGTGTGTGAGTGTGCATTCTAATCACACTGCTCTGTGGGCCTCACACTGGATGTCCTATACCAGTGCACTAGGCATGTTATGTGGATTTCTCTTCATCAGAGCCTCAAGTTGGCATGAAAAAGCATCCTGATAAAGTTGTGCTTTTTACTTTGACATTTTGTTGTTCCTCTCCTCTCAGCAGAATTAGCCTGATCATCACTAAGCCAAAGCCCAAGCACAAAGACGTGACAAAATCTGTGTGTTGTCTCAAGTGGCCACTTGTGAAGTGGGCCTATGCGCCTCTGTCCCTCCATCTCTGATATGAGCGCGCTCCTCTATTTTACTGTTGACATGCTGCTATGAATGTCTGAGCACTTTGCAAATGAAGAGGCTTGAACTCCTGACAGGCAGTGTCGCCGGCACCATGACACACTGGCCCGCACATGCTGTGCGGCATAATGATGACATTAGGATCCAGTGATAATATCAGGACGCACTTCAGATAAATGACTGATAAACCAGGGGTTGTGCCTCTCGTATTACACGCTTGACAGAGCAGCTAATCAGTGTCCAAGTGACTGCTATTACATAAATCATGAGGCCGACTTTGATGCATATTCCATCGGTGTTCCCTATTCATCACGTCATCTGGGGGAGACTCTCTGGATGACTGGCTGCCGGGCCAGCACACATTTTAAGAGCACATTATGTTTTCATTAGAATTTGATATGATCCATTCCAATGTTGATTTGATTTTACGTGCTCGGGTCATTTGATATCAAACTACCAAGGAGAGCCAGTGTATTGTCACACCTTATAAGAGGCTGTGATTTTCCCTCTCACTGCCCATATTCAGAGTACAGATTGATAGTATATTTTAACAGTATTATTGTAGGTAAGCATGTATTTATGTTAACCTGACTTGAGGCCCTTGTGAGCTGTGGTTGCCTGTGTACAAACCGAGCAGAGCTGAAGTTGGAAAGACGCGGGGTACTGCTCAAGTGAGTCGCATGTATGTTTTATTCTCTGGTATTGGGGTCAGAGGATGTGAAGGTGGGGGTGTTAATTTAATCCCCATTCTTACCCAGAGCATGGCCACACTCTCTAAGGAGCTTTATCTCTGACAACTGTGTCAAATTAGAGAGACCACGAGCCCCTCATAAAGAATATGTCTGTCAGACTACATTGTTCCTGGCCTCGGAAATATACGGCCGAGAGAGACAAAAATAGCAGATAACACCGGAGTCCCACAGTTGGACTCCGAACATGATGAAATAATTTTCGAGCCATGTGATCCTGTCAACGAGACGGGCCGCTAATAAAACTGACGCACACCTATTATTCCATACCTTTTGTGCTTGGCTATTCATAGACTTCAACAAAATCTCCCATACACTGAATGAACTGTACACTTATTTAACCAGCATATGCTAACTAATAAAATGCTTAAGTAGAATTATTAGGTGAACTTTATTGGTTAATTTAGCCTGCTGCGTGTGTAATTGATGGCACTTTTACATTCTATTAGCCATGGTACATAACTCTAGCTGCGCCCGGGTCTGATAAGTGCTCATCATTTATCAGGCTAGTATCATGGCGGCCCCGCAGTCAAACATGTAAAACAACTCTTAATGTTCTCCCTAGTCCCCTATGGCTTTTTCCCCCACGGTTATCATCATTGCCTCCCTATTCTTCAGGGACCCTCCTCCCAAGACAACATTTTCATAGACCTTTTGACCCAAACCATATTTTCCATTTGAATGGTCTGACTTGTGAATATTTACCAGCATGTTTAATGTATAATAGTAGGGTATCAGCAAGGCACTATTTTCTGCTCAGTCAGGCTGCAACAACTGGCCTTGGTGGTTTCTTTTTTTCTTTTTTGTTTTCTTGCTTGAGGTTAATATTGACCCCTCTTAAAAACCAAAATGACCCAGCCCCTCATTTAGGGCCAAGTAGTATGCATTGTACAAGTCCTGGGGGCATACATGTTTATAACAAGGAAAGCATGGGGTCTCGAATGTAAACATCTTAGCACAGTAACATTATTGTATCAGCCGGCTCCCAGAAGGTGCGAGATTTAATAATGTGGGTGGATTATATAAGAGAGAGAAATAAAGCAGTAATTTGAAATTGTTTGGGGACCTTTTTGTGTCAATGGTTATGGAGGCTAGGGGACAATCTGGTTCCCTCAGGCCAACAGTTAAAAGGCAATGACTTTTCTTGTACATGCAGCATTTTGGAATCTACATGCATTAGCCAGCGCTCAAAGGCCTTTTATCATGTGATTAGTAATACATAATACATTTGATTCTATTATCATGCTCCGAGTAGGGGTGATGAATGGAAGAAGAGGGACATAGCGGTGATGCACAGTGGCACTTGAATATACATTGAATACCAGGTTGGAGTCTCAGAACACAAGAGCTGGGGTTTTTAATCTGCGTCTCAAGCCATGAAAGTCCCAGTAATTGCGATATTTCCCTTTTTGTTTCAAGGACCTTTGATGATCCCTTGGCTTGCATCAGAGGGCAAAGTCATTAGTGGAGAAATGAGCTCAAGTGAGGAGAAAGAGATTGCGCGGCTCCCAGCGTGATTGGAAAACTTTGCCTAACGCTGCATCCTAATTTGAATTTGATGTCCAATGTATATATGCTATAGATAAAGGCAATTAGCGAACACAAGAAGCGGAGTGGTAATGCTAAACTTGTCTTTTTAAAATAATTTCACAAAAATTTCAGAGCTGGGAAAAAATGTTATGAATTATTAAAGTCATTTTATGTGCAAAAGTACACATTTGTTTTACCATTACTGGGAATCTATTAACTACACAAAATTACAGTTGCAGTGAGCCTTCAAGTACAATTACAGATCTACTTATAAACAATAAACTATAAAAATTTTATTACTTTAAGTTAACATTTAAGAAAAGCACACACAAAAATGTTGAAAACCTTGAACGAGGGTTGTCAAAATGATACCCCTTCTAAAAGTAATACTGACACTATAAAAAAAAGGCACAAAGATCTTTCCAGAATAGTCTTTATAGTGCTATATCACATGGTCATATTAAAGAGACTTTTTTAACTTATTGTTGCATAAAATATATTTATCATTGAGGTGTCAAAATCATGTGTTTTCCTTTGTGTCAAAAAAATCTATCCTAAGCTTAACTGTCATAAAAATAACACAAATACATATTTACAGCTTATGGCAGTGAAGTAGACCAAGGATTGGAGCAGAGTCTTGTCCAAAATATTCCTTTAATGGATACTGTGCATGGGCCTATTAGCAATACAAAACTTTCTAACAGTTAATCCATCCATTATTTGCTTATACTGCAGGTGGCCTTCTACAGCTATGGTAAAAACTATTCTTTTTGTTTCTTTATTTACGGTCAGTACTGCAAAAGCTGTATAAGGCTGTTTATTTTGCTAAACCTTACTCTTTAACTTTACTAATTTCATTTTAGCAAAGCTCCTCATCTCCAAATTACATTAAAAAACAAGTACCTTTCTGCAATTAGAACTTCATGTGTACAAAATTAATGAAAAGGGGGGAAAACTATGATCGACCTAAATGTGAAATCTCATCACTGGGCGCATTTTACTGTCAGATATTAATAATGCAGTGAATATGTCCACCACTACCTTTAAAACACCAGCAGGATACTCACTAGTGTAGACAGATAGTAAAAATATCATGTAATATCCCTTTTAAATGGCTGTAATTGCCTTCCTCATTGCCACTACCTCTCTATGCAATATGCCGCTACATTCTAAAGCTGCAATCATCATCAAGTTGTTGTGGGAGCGGTGTGTGTGTGTGTGTGCAGTTTAGCATCTGAAAAAGAGGAGGAGGGGGCGGGGCTTGTAAAAATCTGAAAAGCTGTCAATCAAAGCGCGGTATACGAGGCGGTGGTGGCGATGCGGTTGGGTGACAGTGGTTCTTTCATGTAAATCACAGACATTAGGAATAAAAAGGCAGGCCTGTTGACTTGTACCACGCTGGGAATCGGTGGCCCAGCATGTGTTGCTCTGTCTGCGCTTCACTCTCCTGTGGAACGCCTCTCCCATGGGCCCTAGCACTGCTCCCTGGGGTGCACTGCATATAATTACCCACAATCCACCCTGAAACAGCTCTCATTTACAGTAATCAACAGTCTGCACTTCAAAGGATCTTAGCGTGGCATCAGACAAAGAGTGCGCTATCACAAATTATTATTATTATTATTGCCTTTGAGTTACCTATATAAAGACAAGGAGACTGGGGGACCCCTTCTAGTGTTTTGAGTCTATTAAGGTCTGATGAGGGCAAAGATGCTACGCTTTATTCGACTTCAAAAGCTTGCTCGGTTCATTCCCAGGGTCTACACCATTTAATTGTATACAGGGCTACCCCAGCTAGAGCGTAAATTTACATGACTAACGAATTTGAGCAAAGAAGTGCACGATCACTTGATCATTTGGCAGACGTGATGGTGGTCTCCCTGATAATGGTCGTTATCATAAACCGGGAGCCATCATTAGGCTTGATTTCAGATAATGGTCAGCGCAGAAAGCCATTTTACACAAAGCAAAGACGTTCCCCATTAAAGACATATTAAGTGAATTAACTGGCATCGTGAGTGGAGAAACGCGCTGTATTGCCTGGGAACATAATGTGGTTATAATGTGAAGCGATTTCTCCAGACTGCAGACAAGTCCGTTAGTTTGCATTCATAACAATTGGCCTTCACCCAGAAAGAGCTCAGCCCGCCAGCAAAAACAAATAGAGAAAAGAAGTAGGAAATAGCAACATTAAAATCATACAGAATGTTTAATTGTACAGAGGGTTATTTCAGAGCGCACTGTGCACTTTCGTGACACTGTGAAATGAATACCGTATTGGCTTTATTGTGCTGATGATGTCCAGTTTAATGTTTATTTGTGTGTAGTCTCAATGGTAATGGTTAGTACTAACAGTTCATCCATGTTGTGGTAATTATACATGATATCTGATTACAGCTTTAGTGTCTCTGGAATGAACAGAAAATGTCATTGTTCTTTCGAGACGATCATTTGTTTGGTGTTGTTAAATCATTATATTGCACACGCAATTAATGTTTTAGTATTTGTAAGTGTAATCAGTGGGCTAATTGTACTAACTAATTTTATGCATGTATGGTTAACTATATTAATCAAATTATATGGGGCATAAAAAGTATTATTAACCACCAAATGGACTAAAGGGCTACAAAGAGTGTTGTAGAATATTAATGGAGGTGCTGCTTACACAGGTGCAGTAGTGGTTAAAAGCATATTGAAATAGATAATACTGACTAGTGTAATTTTAAAATTCTTTCCCCATTTACCTTTGGGCCAAACGGCTGGCGCGTTTCCGTGGAGACCACCTTCAGACATGACACAGGGCTCTCTGGTGGGAGAGGGCTGCCTCTGACCCTCTGGCACTGCTGGGCTCATCATTGCCGCTCCATTAGGGACGCTGGAGCCGGCCGCACCACATTACTCCTACCCCTCACTGCTGGCAGGTCCCCTAGTGGCCAGGTCATGTCATGGCATGGGTGCCCTGTGAGTGAGCTTGTAGCAGGTCTGCCCTTGACATGCCCCCCTCCCTCCGCATGGCCCCCTCCCTCACTGGAAAAGGGAGAGCAGACCGTCCGGATGGGGCACTGGGGGTGCCAGCTGGTGCCAGCTGCGAGGGGAGATATCCAAGGTGGCGGACACCTGTCCTAACTCTCGCCCCCCAGCTCCCACAATGCATCTGGTGCGGCCCGGCAGACCCATCGTGGGGAAATGAGGCGCTAACCTTGAGGAGAAATGCTCCCAGCGTCGCATTAAGAGAGGCCCTAATTGCTGAGCGCTAGCACTGCCAAATGACATTAGGAAGTGCTGTCGTTTACTTTAACATAATGGCTCAGCGTGTTTTTTGGCCAAACTTCCTTCGCCTCTCTGAGGTGTGTCGCCGCGGTGACCATTCTGGCCCTGTGACCACCAATGGCTAGACAGCTAAAGAAGATACTGCTTCTTAAGGGCCGTAATTGTAAAGACATTTGAGAGTTGGGCATTCATATAGAATTAAGCTCTACAGTGGGGAAAACAAGACAACTCAGTAGTGAATGCAGCATACCATGTAAACGGGCTCCATTTGAGAAACAGCAAGTGCATTAGGCATACAAGGCGACTGAGTGATTGTATTATTTATTCCCTTTCTTATTGGGCCGCTGCTTGTATGGGTTTGTCATTTCAAAGAAACACTAACACAGTCCACTCAGTGTGATTAAATGAAACAGGCGCGCTCATTACATTATGCATACTGTAATAAGAATAGCCCTGACCGGTCTGTAGCCATATAGAGGCTCCACTGAGAATGATCACATGCTTCGCCGCTGCACTAGATTTTGGGGCGCCCATTAGCAGAACAAAAATCACCTTTGATTTAATGAAAGGTCCTCATTTGCTTACCGGCTCTTCTCACTTACGGGCACATGGTTAAATTAAGCCCGTGCCCCCCCTCCAGCACACCAGCCCCCATATTGGAAGGAGAGTGCGTCCCCTCTCCTGCAGTATAATGCTGTGATGATTCTATGATCTGGTGTTTCAAGTCTGCGGGAGTGTCAGAAATCCACTGCAAGGTGCTTCTAATTGCAGATACACCTCAGCACTTGAAAGTAATGAATGTGAGCATGGCCAAACCTCTAAGGATCAAACGCTAGTAATACATCATCAGTTCTGAAAAGGGTAATTCGTTTCCCTTCGCCAAGCAAAATATTAGAAGTTCAGATAGGGGGTTTTATTATTAATTTATTCTTCCCCCAATACATGATTTTGTAATTGAAGTGCTATGAATAAAGTAACCCATATATCTTAGCAAGCCACTGTGCATCCCTGGACTAGACATGGGATTTGAGAGAGTAAATATTGTCTGTAGCAGAGGATGATTCTTCCTCAAATAGACTATGGTGATGTGTTTGATTGGATTTTGAGCCATGTATTTCCCAAGACCATAACAAATCAGGCTTTATTGTGCCTTGCCTTAGATCTATAGTGATACTTGCTGCGGCTTAGCTCACTGATTTGGTTTGGAGTTTTGTCTCTTACACTGACAATTTGGTTATAACTGTTCATTTGTGCAGAATGGGTTTGTGCTAAAAAGGGTATTAGAGGGATTTGGAGGGAAAACTGTGTTGCATTTATAAAACAGTCATAGTCGGTGTTTTAAGAGGTGGTTTACTCAAAGGCTGTCTGCAGATTGTTTTAAAAGGGAAGGAGTTGTCAGCTAATACATGTTAAATAGCATATTGAAAGTGGCTTTGAGTGAATGAATGGAAATCTGTATGAGAAATGGAACTTGAATAGAGAACAGAAAACAAGAACTTTTTGTAATATTAAGTGTGGTTTGGACAACTTGTTGAGCAGCTATTTATAGTATACATCATATTTGATTCGCAGTTTAGGTCATAATTATTTTTATATGTTCTGTTTATATTATGTTCCTGAACAGGCTTTTTTATTTTCTCATTTTTATTTAATCATTTTTTTCTGTTCAAACTAACTACTATTAATTACCCCAACAGCTACCATGTGTATATAAATGTAGGCCTATGCAATGACTTTCCTACGGTAGTGTATTAAATCTGTAGTAGTCAACCTACTTTATGAAATAGTGAGTCGTAAGGCTGTGCTCACTTTTCCAGATGTATTACCTTATATGGGAACAAATGCTGCAAACTTGGACTTGCAGTAAATCATTTAAATTGAGTAAAAATAGCTTGCAAGATATTTTAGTGTCCCATGTTGCTTAGTGACTCTTTTTTCAATTGTATAATGTAATTCAACAAAAAGAACGGTTGAGAGATAAATACTGGACAGATGGAAAGAATCAATAACAAGTACCTCTATTATTCATTCTTGTGAATATAAAGTATACAGTTATGTCAATTTTTGGAAATGTAATGGAGTAGAATAGAAACATACTTTCATATAGTTTCATATATTCATACATTTCAAATAACAACTAATGCTAGAAGTAGTGCTATTTGTTCTTTATCTTGAATTTCCCTTGGGATCAATAAAGTATCCCTTTCTCTCGCTCTTTCTCTTATTTTATACACTTAAAATTTAGAATTTCATTGAGCTTTGCACTATTTTGCCTTTCCATTTTTGTGTCCTGTGTAGTTGCAGAGGCAGTCTGTTCTGCATAGGTACTACTCCCTGTTTTCTGATTGGCTAATCCCCCGCTCCCTGGATACCAGACTAAAATCAGTGGAGACCTGAGTAACTATATTTGCACAAGTAAAAAAATCCTACAGTTTTAATGCACAAGTTATTACTTTTCAGTTACCTGTCAGTACATATTTTCATCCTGTACCTTTTTTCTCCCCACTACTACCATGCAAAACAAATGCAGTCACCTTTCAAATTCTATTATTACTGACCGTTGTGGGGAAAAGTGAGCATGTAAGCTATCACAAGTATTTAGGAGCAGGCTGTAGACTGTAAAGCACACTATGTTATTCTTACCGCATGCTTCACCTGATCTCTCTGATAGCATCACCTCCAGCCCGGTGAAGTAATCATGCCACTGGGACCCCGTCTAAACAAGTGCCGGAGCTTCAGTTTAGGACGGCCTCTTAGTGCGCCCTGACCTCCGCGTCCACCGAGCTGTTGACCTCAGGAGCAGCGGGGTAAGAAGTTCAAAGCCCAGCTGTCCAGACCTGATCTCCACACCGGGACACTTCCCCCGCTGCCTGCATGGGACCCCTCGCTCCTCTCTCCTCTGCTCTGGACAAAAACCGCACTGTAAAAAAGTAAAAGTGGAAATGAGCTGAATTCTAGGGGTATGGCAATTAGGGTTGTCCAAAGTATTGAAAATCAGATATTAATTATTACTAAAACTAATATTGAAACTATCACATCACAATCACAGCTTTCCTGAACAGTTTTAATGTCATTTTGAGCTTTAATAGAACTAGTCTAAGAACTACTGGGAACATAAGGAAAGTATTATTTTGTGTGGAAAATTACATTCTATTACTTTTTAAATTCTTCATTGTAGTATCATAATTGGTTCTGAGTATCGAGTTAATTCCTTAATCTTAATATCCTTAATATATAGTAATATTGTAGTATCTAAAGTCATACAATATTCACATTGTGCATTAGACTGTAAGCTCCACTCCCTGATTACATTGTTTGTATGGTAAAAAAAGAATGACATAGATGACGATCTTTAGCTCCATATCAGGTTTAAAAAAAACTTTCACGTGATTTTTACTATCAAAGTAAATCAGCTGGTCTATTTCAATGATGTGCAGTGGTAAAGAGTAATTCCTCACTTTATTATTGCATCCCCAGTATCCTAATTATTTGCAACAATGACATAAGTGCTTTTTGTAACTTTCTGATGCCAAAGCGTAATACTAACAACTAGCATGCTAACAGTACACTTCCTAGTTTATGGAAATAAAAAGGTTCTGTAATTAGAGGTAACAGCACACAGCAGTCTCACTTTGACACCAAGAGCTGTTTTTGTTTTTTACCTTTTACCCAAATTTTACTTTTTTTGTAAATCCTTTTTCTTGTTATTCATCTTCACAAAATTTATTATGCAGTGTTTTATTTTTATTTGACTTTACTGAGTTAACTTCTCCAGCTGTCATTCATGATTCGCGGGAACCTCCTCTTGACAGTCCACTGGGACAAGATGGACATAAGCCAAGTTGATTCTTATCACATCCAGTTTTCTACAAAATCCTAATTAGTTCACAGATGTTGAAATGGTATGTTTGGAATACTTTTCTATAGAGCAAAGCACTTAGAATGGACTTATATTTCGTTAATTCAATATAGGGGCACATGGTGACACACATACCAACACACACTATTTATTATTATTATTATAGATTTAAGATTTAAGATATGGATTTGGAAACTATAACAATAAACAATACATTATCAACACTTTAGTTTACAGCATTGCGCATGTCTGAAAAGCAAAACAATCTAAGTCAAACTCACCAATAATTTTAAGTCCTTTTAACTTATTTACATAAAATTTTTCCTCTTTCTTTTTTGCAGTGCAGGATGCTATGGCTAAGACTCCTTGGCGTTTGTGTGCTAGCGGGATGTAATTTACTGCGTGCCTGGTGCCTGAATGCGTGAGTGCTTACCAACCTTGGTGCAGGGAGCGCTGTAGCGTTAGCTCGTGGCATCTGCTCGCGCGGCCACCGAGGGAAAGCCCTATAACAATGTGCCATTCACGGGCCAGATGATGTCCAACTGCGAAGAGGAGTTTGGACAGGAAGGAGAGGACAAGGGCAAAAGAGACAGCCTGTGCGCGTGATGGACTTTACAAGAAGGCTGAGGAGAGCTAACTAAGTCGCTAAAAAGACGTGGGCTTTGGAGGGGAAGTTCAAGTTTTAGTTTGTAGTTCATGCAAAGTCGTATGGGGGGTATTAAAACTGGGATGAGCAACCGAGAATCTATGTTCGAATCTGCTGTGAAAGTGGTTATAGGGTTGGTTTATGATTAACTACTGGATACTGGGTGCGTTTACATGGCCATTAAAAATTAGATAATCCACTTAGATTAGATCTGATTTTTGGTGTAAGTATTTTGTGGTGGTTGAGTTCATGTGAAGTCGTAGTAGTATTCTAAAACTGGGATGTTAAAACTGGGATGAGCAACTAAGAATCTGTGTTAGAATCTACTGTGAAAGTGTCCAAATGTTATAGGATTGGTTCATCATTAACTACTGGACACTGTGCATTTACAAGGCCAGTAAAAACAGATAACCCGACTAGATTAGATCTGAGTTTTGGTGTTTTGGAGTTTAAATGCTAAAAGGAAATCCGATCATTGGAAATACCTGGTGACATGAGTCAGTTCATTTGTGGAGTAATTATTCTATTTGAAGACAAAGTTCGATGAATTTTAAAATAACTTTTCCTTCCTTTTCCTCACATCATGTACAAGTGTCAGAGAGAAATCAGATTACTCACATCTGATGTAACTGTGTCATTTCAATTATCTCACAACTCCAGAATTTAGATAGTGATCAGAATTTGGGTGTGCATGTAAATTTTGACAATTAAAGTTTTCCATATCAAAAATAAAATCATTAAGTAGTGGTGTATCAATTATACAAGAAATTTGGCCAGAAATGTACTATTTAAAGTGTGTGAACTGTTACAAGAAGATAATCTGTTTTCTTTCATAACCAGTGTCCCAGTCCAGCCCCCAGAGACGTGCTACCCTCCATCTGTGATTTTGACCCTAACCTTAACCTCTAACACTGACCCAATCAACTTCTACAGCAAACAAATTTGTGAACATATTTGAGAAAAAAAAGTTTACTGTTACAATAATCAAATGCATAGATTATACACATTGATAAAATGTGATCTTCAAATGTTACTTGGTCCATCAAAATCAACTTTTAAAAGAAATTAATGATTTTGTTACTGAGCCTCTTGGGGTTGAATCATACATTTTGGCCCCGTCTCGCAATGTTACAGAATAAATCAAATCCTGGACCCATGTGGTGACCTAGATCCACTTTCAAAAACTTCTGTAGTCCATTATGGCAACTGCAAATGTTTCTACATAAACCGTTGTGTTTCAAATGTCTTATTTAAAGACTCCTAAAGCAACAAACTAAAACGACATTTATTGCGTATTAACACCCATCACATAAAAGTATTTTACGGGCAGTTCTTCTCGTAGAGCAGGCCCATATCAAGCAGTAGGGGGATCAATGGTGAGATTCTTTTGGGGATCTTCAGATAGCCTTCCAAACTGGGATATTCTTTTTTTTCTCATCATAAATTAAATCCAATCTGTACTTAAAATCCAACCACACATTCTTTCCAAAATGCCATTCTGCTGTTTCAGTTTCATATGCTCTCAGGGCTATTGTGTGTCTCCTTATGGATGGCTCTTGTGGCTAGCAGGGCACATGCCACAGTTTATGCCCAAAAACTGTACTGTTGTAAAGCATGTCATTACAATGTCTTTGTTTTTGCCTCTTAGGTTACCTAACTGTGAATAATGGCAAAAGTGGCAAAATCATGACGGACTATCGGAACAAATGATTATCAAAGGAAGGTATATGGAATATGGGAATATGGACATTTATAGCAACACTAAACTAATAAATTAAATATTAAACATAAATGATTGAAATACTAACCACATTTGAAAGCTTTGAAAGTAAAATATAAACGCTATAATTAAGTTAGACATATGCTCTTCACTATATCTACCTTTTTAACTTATATTTGTATTATTCATAAAAGAAAAGCAGGAACTGAAGAACCGCTGTGACTGATTCTATCTGTATACTGAATGCATTTTGCTGGATATTTCTCACCCCCTCACCACTGTCAGTACATTACCTGCTGGATCAATTCCTTGTTATTCCAACACGGGGACAAATCAGGGATGTGGTGTGCACTTAAAGCCGGGTCTGGAGTCGGACTTGTCATGTGCGCTGTACAGTTAGGAGGTGGCTGGCCCCTGGGGGAGAGAGAGAAAGTGCTGGGGGGTCCGAGGTGTAAAAACCCTGGAATTTTCTTGGAGCTGATAAATGAGGCTCTTCCTAACTGCATATGGTATGTGTTTTAAAGTGCCTCCCCCTCGGCCCTCCTCGTAGCCAGCCATCCTTCATGACGAGTTCAGGGGCCCGGGTTCGTTTGCCAAGACAGGCCCCCTGCATGGGCTGCATATGGGACTGCACCGCACTGACTGGCTGGCCGCCTTTCGCTGGATTGTTATGCTTGGTGTTACGGGGAAGGCATGGCGTCGGGTCATTGTTAATTTACACTGACTTTAGAAGCTATTAGTCCTACAAAGGAAACGGTTTGTCACTCCGGATATACACCTGCTACCTGAGAATAACAGAAGTAAAATTACATTAACTCTAAAGGGAGAACAGTCAAAAGGCATGCGATTGCGATGACATCTGTCTGACGGCTTCTTAATGTGATGGCGGGGGACGTAAATGAAAAGAGCCCAGCGCCGCGAAAACTGTTTGAATGGAGTCAGACATAAGGCCAGTAATCTCAACGCTCAAAAAATGAAAAAACTGGGTTTAAATAAATGCATTATGTAATCGTCTTTCCTTATAACTATTTTAAGTTAAATAAACACATACATTTTAGGTTGATGAACTTGAATGAATTAAGCTTATTCACTGAAGAACATAACAAAATCACACACAGGATCTACATAGGTTCAAACTGAACCTAAAATCCAAATATTCGCTTTGAAACAACTTAAAATAATTAAGTGGATAAAACAGACATACTACTACTTCTTCTATTTAGTGAAGAGCACTTTAAATCATGCAACATTTTGATTATGATTTTATCACTTTCTTTTTTTTTACGACAACAGCCAGACTCGTAAATTTTAACTCGTGACAAATACGTCTTTGCCACATTGAGCAGTTAGCATTGGTCATAGCCTTGCGTTCTGGTGACGCTTGGCCACGCTGCATGCTCTCTACATTCTGTTCAGTGTTTTAAGCAGCCAGCCGGACACACATGCCCCCCGGTTATTTCATAGGACCTTTACCTCTCTCTTATAATAGCACCCCCCATTCACCCCCCTCTCTCTCTCCCACTCTTTCCAATGTATTCTACTCATTGTTTACTGTACATGCGGGTCCACAGTAATAATAAATAAGGTGCGTGTGTGCCGTGCCAACATGATTGATTACGACAGGGAGGCAAGGTCAGGATGGAGGAACAGGCTAGGGCTGTCCGACTCATTGAGTTAACACTGTATCCGTATTGTATGAATGTCACCAGCGATCCTGTGATTTATTACTACAGCCACTGCTCAATTCTCCTTTTCTGCCTCCCCCCTTTTCTTTGGTACCTGACCGAGATACAGGATAAGAGCACAAAATTCACAGTGTCAGCGTCCACCTAACAATCGCACCAAAATATTATTGTTTTGGCGTTGTTTGTATTTTGTTTAGGTAATTTTTATATTAATTTGAATGTTTTTTTTTATTATTTGGCAAATTTATGTTTAGTCATATATTGATGTCCAATAGTGTGTAAGTGGTGGAACAGGATACTATTTCTGTTAGTATTACTTTTGATGCGTTCATATTATGACAGTGGTAAATTTCACAACGTTTATTATTTCTGATATAAAAAAGGTTGATTAAATTTTATTTATTACATTTTTTTATGTGAAAATGTGTTATTTTGTTTTTGTAGTTGATACAAAACATATCTTTATAACACTATGTTCGAAAGTTTGTAGATCAGATTAAAGATGATACTGAATAAAAGGTTTTTGCTGTTACACCTGGGCTCTGTGGCTGCACAAAATCAGCACAACAAAAACATGTAAAAGGGCTGACTGAATTGTTTATTTGCTTGAGTAACACAGCTGCAAAAAAAAGTCATTGTCACTCCCAACAATACATCCTGAAGTGGTCTTTCTTTTGTGAGGATCTAACCTTTCGTCTTGGACTGAATACACAATGCCCCTCTGGACCTCTGGACTGCTCACTCTTTAGTGCATGTCAAGAAGACACCAGTCTGGACTATTTCCTTTGGGAGGTGGGTAAGCAAGCGCCACGCTCTGTCAGTTAGCGTAAAATGTTTCAGACTGAAGATGGATGGAGACGACGTGTCACTATGGCTCAAGCGGGCTTTCACTGCTGCCATGGCCATGTCCTGGTCACATCAACCCAAGCGACCGCATCGCTAGGACCTGTCCTTCCTTTTGAGTTAGCATACACACTACATGACAGAGCTGTGGCCTTCACTCACTCAGGGCACCACACTCCATTTCCATTTCCCACTTCCATTTTCTTTTTGTCTTTCACAGAAATTCCCAAGAACATGAAGAAAAAGTTACAAAAAATTGAGTTGTCATAAAATCTCAGGCAAATGTCTGTGGGTTGATTTGTGACCATAAAACATTGTAATTAAATCAAAGCAGCAGAACTAAAAACACTTGAGAGGTCTGGAGAGACAGGACCTTGACATGGAAAGTCTTGGCGTGTTGACCTTTGGATGTGACCTCCCCAAATATGTTTCCACAGGCCATTCCATAACTCTCAGACCAACATTTAAGGGCTTCCTGTTTCACAGGAAGTTCCACATCACTCTGTGGGACTGGGGCTGCAGCTCAACTGTGCGAATCGGCTGCGCACAAACCCCGCACTTAATTTATATCACGTGTCATCACCTTTCTGTGGCCGAGCGTGCGCACATGTACACAAGCAGCCCTAAGCTAGCATCTCTGCGCTCATGCATGCTCCGTACTGTACCCACCATTGACTGGGAGAAAGTGTATGTAGTGGCTATTGCGGCAGTAAAAGTCCCTGTATGACATGATATTTTTCTCACACTTGGGCTGCCGTCTATAGCTCTTCGCAGTGGCTGTCTCTTACTCACTATTTCACTGTTGTTATTGGAATGTGTGTGTGTGCTGGTGCGGACTGTGAAACTGATGAATGACCAGCCATGGCAGATTCATAGTCCGGATCCTGGTGCAGCTGGAGAGGAAACTAATGGCAAGCTGGGACTATCCAGGTCTCAGAGCTAATACCTGTCTCTTCCATCAGGAGACCTGGGGGCATTTTTTTACACCCAGCCAAATAAGAGCCACCCCCCATCACTACTGCACTCCTACTTTTAACACCTTCCAACTCCTTGGTCACCCCCCCAAAAAAACATAAGCCCTTTCTCTCCCGTGCTTACATACACACGAATGGCCACGCACGATGGCACACACACAGATGGAGGTGCACCCCATGCCGAGCACCCACACTATCCAAGCTGTGGGGTGCTGTGGGGACACTTAAATAGTGTATGGGTGGCCTAACAGGTAGCGGGCATCAGCTGTCTGGGAGTAAATGTGCGGCACAAAGACAGATACGGCCACTTTACCGGACATTGCACTTCCCCCTGCTGGTCAGCTGCTCTGTCAACTGCTCCTTAACACGTCTGAACTAAGTTTGAGAGCATCTACAAGGCATTAGGGACAGCCAGGGCCACACACATGCTTCTGTGCTGCAAAGAAGTTTGAGTTTATGAAGTTACAGTTATATTTTTATTTTGTGATAGTAAAGCGAGTCAGTAGTCTGTGTGTGCATTGGGTGAACTTGCGAAATGATCCTATAGTCCATGATAAATGATGCTCACTGCTGTAAATGAGGTGTAGATATTTCATATTTTCAAATTGCAACCACAAATACAAATGTTCAAACAATTTCAAATACCTCATACTTTAACTTTTCAGATTGAACTTATTCCACTGTCAATTTACAATTCCATAATAAATTTGAATAGAGTAAATCCCTATAAAAGTGCACTTATTATAACTAACAAGAAGACTGCCATTTTTAGTGGGTCTTGCTTTGCTGTATGTACACTTTTTTGCTGTATTATACTACACTGTAAATGCATAACAATAAGACAAAACTGTATGGGAGAGTGTTATCAGTCGTTTATATCCTTGTGATTACAATAAACTTACAACTGCAATGATTCAGTGGCCTTTAGAAAGTGCAATTGTAAGTAACTTATTCAACATTAAATTTTAATGTTTATGACTCAAATTTACTGAGCAACAAAACACATAATACATCATGACCCATGCAAATTTAAATGTTTGAAAAATGTCATAAACAATGTTAAATCTTAAATTTGCAGTTCAAATTTTTTTGTTCTATTCCTCACTCATTATTCATCCTGTTTTATTGCACTCAAAACAACAAACAAGAGGCCACTGTGATTTGTAGCTCCTGTATGCATGTATAAGTTTAGTTGTAATTGTTTTTGAATTACCCAACCTCTCTCTATATCTTAATAGAACCATATGTGCCACATTAGCTACCGCTGCTTAAGTTGCTCCAGTGGAAATGTTGCACTTGCACCCTTTTCCCCAGAAATTAGGTCTCAAATTGAACCCCTGTCTGGATACATATATTAATGTTTGCCGTCACACACCTCCCCAATGTTCTGCTCATTAGTGTTCTATAGTGCGAGCGGGCGGCCAATCCGAATCAGAGTGCTAGTGGAAGTCATTAGTCAGTTTTGAGTGTGCATATGTTCAATTGACCTGCAGTATGTAAATTCCTGCGATGCTGGCCTTGCATATGGGCTGGGTGGCTCACTGGAGGCCGGTCCAGCATGGTGCCTCATTACAGCGCGCCTTCTCCGCTTTTCTCTGTTAATTAGCGAGTCTTTGTCTGTCACGTGACTCCCTGACACGCTGAGGTCACGTCGAGGACTTATGGATCTGGTACTGCTGCTTCTGCTTGCTGCTGCAGTGTCCGTTTGTCTATCTGTCGGTGTTACTGTAGCGAACCATTCCAGACTGTGTGCTTGCATTTGTCATCTGGGGTGGAAAGTTCGATGGTGGTGATCCGTCAACTTTTATGGTCAAAAGTCTGGGGTAACCTTCAGTGTTGTGTTTGACTAAAGTTTCACTTCTTCTGGTCACACCACCAACACCATTGTTTGTTTGGAGATATGTTATACTAGTACAAAACGGACTTTTATGACTTTTGACCATTATATCAAAGTCACCTCATCATAATTTAGCTCAGGGTTTATTTATCCATGTTTGAGTAACCCTACACTGTCCTGCATTTGAGGCTTGAGTGCTCACCTACTCCCTGTTGCCACTTCTTCATATTTACTTGTGATTATATATTTAAAAAAACAGATTCAGCATCATACATGTTAGGTAAAAAAAAAAGCCACATTTTCTGAAAATAAAAACAATTACAGTGAATTTTTTCTATTTTTTCTATAGTAATATTGTGGTTTACAATGAAAAAAAGTTAAATAATTATGTTGATTTTTTACACTAATCTTGCATTTTATTCATATATATCATATTGGTAACAGTGGTGTATTGAGTTGAGTACTTAACCACACACTGGCGGGTAGCAGGTCCAAACCCATTTTTATTTGTGACTAACATGTATTTGACTCTACATTGTTGAAGGAATTTGAACCTTATTGCATTGACTTTTGCATTGACTTGACCTTTAACCTCATAAAATCTACAATCTTAAATATAGTTAACGACTGTAATTATATGGACATTCGTCACATCGCCTTTTCCATCTTTGTTTTTATATTTATCCAGGCTTGGGACCGCCACATTAGCTAATTTAGTGATTTGTTTGTTTGCATTTTATTTTCTCATCATATTCCCTTGTGTGTTATAAACATTGAAAATCACAAATTTCCTTTCCCCCTTTTTATTACCTTATATTGTTATGGGATTTAACCGTTTTCCTCACATAAAAAACATGCATACCCTTAATTTAATTCTGATCTAATTAAGAAACTGGGGCCACTCTTGTGTTTTTTTTTTTTATACCCGTGAAAATGTCTGATTACTCCTGTCCCTACCTTTTTACCTGCTTGTCACAATTGCAAGCCACTCAGTGAAATTATCTCCAGGGCAACCACAACAAGGCTCCGTCAAGATACCAGCATCCCGCAGCTTAATTGTTATTAATTTAGCGCAATTAAAATGTGTCTCTCTGTCTGTTTTTGTACATGCCTTGACAAGCATGGATATTGTTTACACGCAAAGAGGAACTGTTGAAGAACCCGTGTCACAGTCTTGCGTGTATAGCTCTGAGCAATTCCGGGGCACCATCGCGATAAAGCCCATATTTGAATAGGACCGGATATCAAACGCATTCATTAGGTTACATGCTTCACTTGATTAATTATATCTGAAGAAAATTGCGGGCACTTCGGATCTTCTGGTAGTATCGCCATGTGCCACGGATCCTTAATTTCCAAAAGAGAGAGAGAAAAAAAAGGGGGGTGGAAGGGGGGATGATGGGGAAGGGGGGGGGGGGGGGGGGGGCTGCGGGAGGGGGTAAAGGGGGGGATTTTTTTTTCTTCTCTCCCAGTCTATCCCGGACAGCCTGCCTCCATCCCCAAGGAAATGAACGTATTCAAATGTATCTCCATCAATGAGCACAGTAATTATGAATTCAGCACTAATTAGTAGATACACTACTTTCCTTGCATATTTGATTTCCACTGTGAGATGTTAATAAGGGAAGTGCCCATTTTTGTCCTATCTCATAAAAATTCCAGAGTGTTGGAGGGGGGTGGGGGGGCGGTTGGCGTGAGGAGGGGGGGTGGTAGTGGTAGGGATGGATGGGGGGTAGGTTTGGGGAGAGAGGGAGGGAGGGGGGCAGATGGCAAGAGAGGGAAACAGGGGATGTATTAAGTATGCATGGAAGTCTGAGGAAAAAAATAAGTTTACAGATAATTGGCGTGGTTACTGAGGGGCTAAAACAACACTGCTTACCTTAGTTAACATTCTGCCGGCTAAACATGCCTTTTAAAAGACATACAGCGATTCGGCGGAAGACAAATAAAAGCGCATTTGAAAAAAAAAAGAAAAGAAAAAGATTTGCAGTAATAACATGTTCAATTACTAATGTCAGAACCTTTTCTGGGATTAGCATATGAATAATAGACATTTTATCTCCTCAAATTGTATATTTTTGTTCAAGTGTCATGAAAAAGTAAAACGTGTTTAGCTCCCATGCAATGCCAAGGGGTAATTACACTATTTTCCCGGCGAGAGACAAAATAAGAGGAACCCTCCCCTTCTTTGATAATGTTGCAGAAACATATTTACAGTGCGCAACCGCAGGCTTGTGATTTATTAATATTAAGAGACAGCTTTTGTTGCACTGTTTTCATAGCCAGTGATTAGCGCAGACGGCTACACACTGCATAAATTCATAAGTGGATTAAATTATCAAAGTGGAATAGAGGCGAGAATATAGAAACGTCTATTGGAAGTGAAGGACTTCATATTGAGATTACGCAGCAGATGGTCACCCTTATGCCAATGTTAGTGCCGCGAACACCGGTGTCACAGGCCATACCTTTACCAATAACATGAACATATTTCTGGACAACACACAATTGCATCGGATACAGTGGATTTATCTAATTAATCCAATCATCTCTTTTGAATGGGGGGATTTGGGTGCCCAGGCAGTTCCCTCCTCTTTTTGCCTGGTGCTGGTGCCAGGCGGCCGGGCTGCCAGCCTAAGAGCCCGGACCCCCTTTCTCAAGGAGACTGTTATGACCATGTGGTGTTTGTGCCAACCTCTGGCTGTGTCGGTGAGATAGGGAGGACCAAATAGACACAGCCAGGCACACGCGCAAGCAGATTTAACAGATTTACCATGCAAGAGTATAGCCACTAATGTGTGTACTATCTTATACAGGCTCAGTGGTAAACAAGGAAACCACAACAATCCACTTAAAGATACAGTACAGGCGCTTTTAATCTGCTGTGGTGCCAACAACGGATTAGTTATTCCATGCCTTCATTTAATTTTAATTGGATATTACATTAGCGTTAGCATAATGAATGGGTGAACTTTTTTATTTTGGTAGATGCATGTTTTTTTTGTTTGTTTTTACACTTTTTTACAGTGACTTTTATAAAATATTATGAACATTTATGGAAGTTATGGGCATTCAGATCTCATTACCTGTTTTTTTTATGTTTTGTTTATTTGGTTTTTTCTTTAGAACCATTCAAAGCTACAGGGCAAAAGATACTAACTCCAACCACTAGAGGTCAGTCAAGAAGGTAACAAATTAATATTTCATTAAATATTTCCTGTGGATAGATCATTTAAACATAGACTTCCTGGTGCTTTAGGGACAGGGAATGCCTTGGTGGAGGTCTGTGCTATTTTAGTTCTTGAATTTATATCTTGAATTTGAGTGCTGTATTTTTATGCCCAAAAGTGAAATTCGGAAAGTAGCATATGATTGGTCAAAACTCCATATTTTTTGCACATACTTTTACCGATCTTTCCGTAATGGATGCTTAAACCATTTTTGACATACCACTTTTTTACTGCTTATAAAACCAGCTATGTACTATAAACTTCAATGCACATGAGCCTATATACTTAACTCGATTGATTTAACACTGCCCCACTCCATTCGTACTTCTTCTCCCGATCGCAAAACTACAACAGAACCCAGGAAAGACGTAGAGGCCAGTGACTATTATGAAAAACCCGACTGTCCCTTGCAAACTACTCCATTTACTTCTGCAACAACACGCGGACAAACACATGTATACGCACAAAGGCAAGCAGGCAGGAGAGGCTAGGCAGGCCCCTCGCACTCTTATTTGACTTTGTGCGTGCTTCGCTGGGTTTATTATGACAGGCTGAGCGGCGGGGAGGGAATTAAACTGTTAAGCAGACATCAGAGGCAGTCTAATGTTTAATGCAGGAGCTGGGGCATGTGCTGACTGATAATGAATACAAACAGGCCAACGTCTTATTTGTTGTGCTTTTCATTGGGAGCGACTGGGGTTCTTGACATCCGCCGCTAATGTACTGTACACGGCAAAGGGGCTATTGTTCGGATAACCCTCCCCTCCACTCCTCTTCTTTTCTCTCATCTCTCCCACTGTATTTTCGTATCTGTTTTTGTTACGCTAATACTTGAAATGCTCTGTGTTTTGCTGTCTTAAAACGTCAAACGCGTCTTGTATTATATGCGTCGATGATAACGTAACGCTAGCTGGAATGGCCATCCCCGTCAGGATAATGCGTTGATGGGATGTGGTAATAGTTGTTAAAAGGTCACCCAGTGAGCTGTAATTGGCTCTTTCATACTTCACTACGTTCACTACGACAGAAGGCATGACCTCGCTGGCAAAGACAGTAAATATGCCATCTTGAGAGTGTAATTATACAAGCCAAAAAAGCATCTTGGATCGTTTTTGCCACCGCCTCCCCGTGCCCTCTCTCGCCATTTCCACTTTTTACATGTCCAATTGTTAGCTGTAAGTTGGCATGACAAATGGAGCGGGCTACAATGGCGTGTGGATGCCACTGTTGTTGGCATGGAGACAGTATTGTTTTCAGAAATGAGCCATTCTAACGTCTAATTTAAAGTCAATTCAAGACAATATCCTCTCCTGACGACTTTGTCCATTTGAACAAAAGATTCAAAAAGGTTTCCAGGAGAAGAAAAGAATACATCTAAATCTTCATTACTGTCTACCTGAATAAAACGCAAATATACTTAGAACATGCTAACGCTTTAATCTGGATTGTGACAGCCAAGGGAATAAATAATACGAACAATTCTACCTATTTATTTTTCAAAGACAGCACTTTTGTTCTTAATTAGTTCAAACACATTCCTAGGTGTAAAATGTGATGTATGTTTTTTTGGGCACTTGAATCAATACAGTAATTAATACAGACATACAAAGAGAGGATATACATAAAAAGGTATAATTGCTCCAATCACACTGATACAATGAACATCTGCTGAGCTGCTAAGGTTGCAGGAGGTGTAAATAGGTTTTCTTTAGCTCTGTAATAATGTGCTTAATTCACAGGGAGGGAGATATCTTTGTAATGTGTGTAAAATGCTTTGACTTTTCCATTGACTTTATTGATTTCTATAATTCTGTTGACTCTAGTCTTTTTAGCTCTGCATCAATATGTCAAAGAGTCACACATGAAGGAATCCATCTCACCAACATTGTGTAACAGGGTTCATATTTCTCTGGATGTGTCAAATGGGTAAAAAAAAATATCGAAACAATTCTATGTAACTCATAATATTTCACTCTCAAAATGTTGCCATCAGTGACACGTCCAAATATGAAAAACACTTGTGAGTGGGTGATGCAGAATTCCTTGTGACTAGATTACTTTTTTTTTTTTTTTTTACATAATACAAGAAAAACATTACAAATTTAGATACAGAGATTAAAAACCAATGCTTACTTTTGTTATGTACATTTAAGAATTATTTAAACTCTAACTCTAACGTTGGCAAAAGAAACAAATTTGTGTTCAAAATTCTGCAAACATTGAGAAACAAATGTTCTGCTGAATCTGCCCACTACATTTTCCTAGTTCAAAAGTTGCCCCTCTCCTGATTTGATGTGATGGACTCAGGGCATTTTTCTGAAATGTTCTCCCTTGTACTGTACAAATTAAAACAAAAAATACCAACATCATATTTTTTCATGGTGAATTATTTTGCTACAAGGGGATTTAAAATGAAGATTTCTCAAACAATTTGAATGTCTTTCTTATTTTTAAGATACAAATTGAATTGAAATATGGATCGACTATGAGTTAAATTTCCCAAAACAATGTGATATTAATTATAAATGGAATAAAATAAAAGTTCAGATAATGTTTTCTTCATTATTGACACATTTTGAATTTAGACCTAAAACTGAATAATATTACATTTCTGATCATTTCATTTAGCTCATATCAAATAAGTTATTTAATAAGTTATTGATTTTAACAGCTGTAAAGCAAAGATATTTCTAATGCAAACTAATGCATGCATTACTATATATTTATAATATATAGTATTTAAACTATTATCTATTCATTTATAAAACAATCTATTATAAATTACACATATTATTATGTGCATATTGTAGGAATTTCACTGCTTTAATAATTCATGTTATGTACTTTTTAACTCATGTAAAATGTAAAATGCACATAAATCGTTAAATTTCACCTTCATATAATATTTGTGATCTCTACAAATGACTGTGTATTGTGAGCGTCAGAAAGAGTGCTGCTAAAGTCATTGAGTGACATTGTGCTGAGGTGTAATTGGTGTGTGCGTGCATGTGAGTGCACATGAGCGCATGTGTATGTGTGGGCACACAGAGTGCACGTGAGTGCACGTGGAGTGCATGTGTGCTGGCTGCAGATCCATAGCACCTCCCTGTGGTGCTGACCATCTTATTGTACTGCGCTCATATTCTTATCTCATCTTATCACACATCTCCTCACGTACTTATACGTCCACTTTTATCTACCTATGGAGAATTTGATTTCCATTTCAAGTCTGCTCACTTTAAATTACTGCATCATAAAACATTCAAAGCGACTGCTTCCTTTAGGAGAACTTATCATCCAGCCTGACAATCTGCTTCATTCAGTTTAGCTGCCTATTGAAAAGTGCTGCCATCATTGTAACATTGTTATGGTAACGGCTCGAGTGGAGTCACCAAATCTTATTGTAAAATCTCCTACAATATCATAATAAGACTTGGAAGCGGGGGCAGCAGACTTTGACAATAATATATCTGTGGAAATCTTCCCCCCTCTCGCAGCTCCTCAGTGAGAGGCACATCAGAGGAGACATTTGCGCTTTATGAAGTGCATTCATTTGGCCATTTGCCATGTTTCCTCACCAGAGGACTGCTATGATGAATGAGAGAAGAGAAGAAGCAGATTTTCTCTCCCACCTCTCGGCTCTCCCCTGTGATTACTAATACAGAGCCCTGCAACCTCCCACACTATATGAAAACTGTAGGCTTGCTCTCATATCCTGGGTAATCCTCAATTTCCCAGAATCATTAAACTGAGACTAGCATCTCTGATGGCTGCAGATACTTGACATATTATGATTATTATCATATGAATACCTTGTTGTTACCTCGGAGTGGAGAGGTTGCCCTAAAATCGATGTGGAAGACTGGCATAATAGCCTTTCTAGGTTGTTGCATTGGAGAATAAAAGCCTCTTTTTATATGTATAAGATAAATCACTGGGAATCCGCCTTCTGCCGCTGTGACGGACAAAACAAACAGCCTGGAGGCATCCAATACTACAACTTCCTTGGATGGCAAACTTAGAACAAGTTTGTAACTTTGGGCTCCAGTGCACTTAATCTCTGTGTGATGTTTAATGTCAGGGTTGGCTCGTCCGCACAATCACTTTGATTCAGAGCACTTTGTTTTGACCGTAACCTTCTTGAGGTGGCTACTCCCTAACAAGCTACACCACTGTGGCAAGGTGCTGTGGAAACACTAAAACTTTCAAAGGCATCATTTATTGAACATATAAACTCACATTTCTGATTATAAATGCTACCCTTAAGGTGGAGGGGCAGAATTTATAAAGTCGAAATGCTGAATCCAAAGAAGTAGAGTCGCGGGCTGTGCTACTGTTTACGGGGGGATTCATGGCTGTGGAGGGCGGACCAGGAGAATTTATGTGCGAGAAAAAATGTATGTTCAGCGGATCGCCTCCAAAGCAAACATATTATCTTTTGGTATGCCCTCCTCTTCATAGCCTCAATCAGTTGTTCACAGTGGATAATTCGCTGACATGTTCACCACGCCGAGACTGCTTTTTACCTTTGAGGGAGAGGGATAGCACTGCTAGCTAACCTGGCACCTCTTCAAACATGCCACACAGTTTACTCATGGAAGGAAGGTAGCACAGACTCAAAACTATTGTGTTTTTGGCCACTTCGGATCTCGTTATCCCACACTGTAGCGAGGCACACCTTTAAGGCACAGCAGGATCGGAGCCAAAATTTTTGTTCCAGATTCGGCAACAGAAGCAAGTAGAAAAACATTGCCAGGGTACATTAGCTGATGTCTGTGTCCTAGTGACAATTTTGGAGGATGGGTCAGATGAAAGAAGAGCACAAGGAAAGCAGGATCAAAAGCCACACTATCCGGTCTCCTTGCTTGTTGGAAGGGGCATACATAGTGCATTGGATTCATATCAAGGTCTTTGTACAGGGGAGAGTGTGAGCCAATGCGCAGTGGCCTTATTATTCTTTACTTCAATAACAAACCAAAGTCTTCCCCCTCCACGCCATCAAAGACCCGGCTCTCCACAAGTGAAAATACACACCATATATGAGCCATTGAAATTTAAATAACGGCTTTGAACACATGCTAGGTATGGCCCAATATGTGATTGTGCATGGTCAATGGGAAATACGATTTAATGGATCTCAACTGCTTTCATACTTTTCCACAGACTCAACTTATACGCTACTTTTGTTGTCTTGTTTCATGTCTTTGCTGAAAGTAAAAACCATTTTGAGATGAACTAAACATTGCTGAAGTTTATTTATTTCTGAAGATGCTCTTTTAAGACTTGGATCACGGCCTAAAAATAGCTGAGCCTGACTTAGGGTATAATCACTTCCTGTTGCTCATATCCTTCCTTACAGTATTTCATTAAAAGCGCTGTATTTGATTTTTTACTGTCTTAAAAATGTGAAAAACAGAATTAGATTGTTTCAAAGAGTTCCTTGCTTACTTTATAAATTCGGAGCATCCTAATTATTCACCGCGGTGAGTTTACAAGAGCTTTTCACAACTTTCTGAGACCAGAGCTGAGGTAATGCTATCAACAACCAGCATGCTAACACACACTTTCTAATTCTAAAAAAAGAACACTTTCCAATTAAATGCAGATATGCAGATGTAGTATTTTGACCTCAAGAGGTAAATACAATATATCTGAACCGGGGCTTGCAATTTGCTCGAATACGTGGAAAAAATCGAGTACGGGCCCTTCAAGTGAATAATGCTCAAAAAGTACCGTGAGAAAATTCTGTACTTAGCATGTATTTTGTAAGTGTAATTTATTTTACATGTGCTGGACTCTTAAACTTGCTTCTCATCCATATCTCTTCACCTTTTGCAAAAATCCTACTTTTCCCAAACTTTTCCTGTCTCTCAGTCGCTCTCCCGTTCTGGGTAATCGCGTTTCCTCCCTCGCCCTGAGTGACAATAACTAAGTTGTCCACATCCATTCCATGCAGTTATCCAGCCATAGCCCATAAAACAGAAATAACACAGAGGTTTACTCACAGTGAGGGGTTACTCTCACTCCGGACCTGGGCAGCCATTTGAAGTGACAGGGCCGCCCATCATGTGCTTCTAACGGGGTCAGGGGGCCTTATGGGGACTTGATCCAGAGCGAGGCCAAGGGGACCAGGCCTTTAGAGAGGATGGATGGAGAGAGCAGAAGAAGGAAGGACGGGCTGATTACATCATTTTTCAGCGCCACCAAAACACTCTATAAGGACCTTTGGGCAGCTGGATTGACAGTTCGGCCTCTGCGCTAATATATTTTCCAGTGATTTGTCAAAATGAAGAAATTGTTCTCGCTGACCTATCTCGCTCAACACTGAGTGAGTTGGTTGGGGAAGAGTTGACGAGACGCGCACCGTATTACTCGTGCTTTGGGTGACTCATGGCCAATGTTTGAAAGTCCCAACAAAACATTCATCAACATAGGAAAAAAACTGTTACTTTTTATAAAATATCTCTCAAGTCTGGGTAAAGTGACATTGGAAAGAGCAAAATGAATCACCTCCTTTTTTGGCGTCATATAGTAGCTGCTGTTTGAGAGGTTTCCGGAGTTTTTCGGAGTAAACAATGCTATCAGGCTTTAGAGTGTAGAAGGACCTTTGGGCAGCTGGATTGACAATTCAGCCTCTATGCTAATACATTTTCCAGTGATTTGTCAAAATGCAGAAATTGCTCTTGCTGATCTCGCTCAACACTGAGTGAGTTGGTTGTGGAAGAGTTGATGAGATGTGTGAAATTATTACCTGTGCTTTCTGTGACTCATGGCCAATGGTGGATAAAGTACGCAATTTTCTTACTTAAAGTTGCATTGTGTAACTTTTTTGGTGGAGGGTCCGTCACTTATTTGTCTTTGTGTAGATGTTTTTAGAATGTTCCATGGTAGAGTTTAAACGTATCACAAGGCAGAGACAACTATGGGCTACATTACAGGTCAGATCTGCGGAGAGGCAAAACTATTCACAGAGAAAAATATTGTATTTTTGAGCAATCGAAACACTTGTAATGGATAAATGTTAGATAGATGTGTTTAATCTCATACCACGGAGCATGATATGAGGTAGAAATGTTACGCTGTGCATCTTTAAGTAAATGTACAGATACAGGGGCAAAAGAATACTAGAAAAATTACTGTAGTAAAACTATTGAAGTACCTGTTTAAAACGTACTTTATGAGTAAAAAGTAAAAATATTTTGCAGAGATTTTTAGAACAATTAAAGCATCAAATGTCGTGATTTTGATAAAGAAGCTCATTTTAATTAATTAATATCTTAAATTTTCTAGCTGTCTTTGTGTATTTGTGTATTTGGTTTACTCAAAGGTGCTAAAAATAAGTCTCAGCCATTTCAGCAGGCCTCAAAGCACAAAGAAAAGTACTTTTTACTTTTCATTCCAGGTCTAAAATGTAGTGAAAAGTAAAAAGTACCCTCTAAAATGTACTTAAGTAAAGTACAGATATCTAAAAATTGTACTTAAAGGGGCATTGCATAACTTTTCTGGTGGTGCGTCCGTCAGATGTTATTGCTTTGTCTGGAATGTTTAACAGTATGGTATTAAGCCTTTCTATTGTCATGGAGACCAAACCAGGCCAAGTTACAGATCAGATCTGTGGAGAGGCACCCCCGCTCAGTCAGAATGCCAGTTTTTAAAGTATTTTTGATCATTAAAACCACATGCTATTGAATAATGTAAGGTAGAGCTGTTTAATGTAATGCAGTATTTGTACTTTTACTTGTGTACTTTGTTATCGTCCACCACTGCTCATAGCCATTGTTTGAAAGTTCCAACAGAGCATTCATCAACACAGGAAAAAAATGGTGTTACTTTTCATAAAATATCTCTCAAATCTGGAGAAAGTGACATTGGAAAGAGCAAAATTAATCACCTCCTTTCTCGGTCTTGTACAGTAGGTGGCGTTCGCTTCTGGCACAGGGAAGTGTTTTGTTTTTGTGCATTTCCTGAATATCTACAAATATTCCCTGAAGGCATACTGCAGTGTGATGTTGCGCCACCTGTTTTCAAGGCACACTTGCTCCCCGGGGTCCCTCAACAAATCACGGTGCGTGTTCCTCCTGCGGGGAAAGAGGCACAGTCACTCCTGGGTTTTGGGTGTCATATCAGCCTGAAAGATGCTAGAACAAATTCGACATCTCCGTCTGCCCCAACAGGTAAAGTGAGAATCAAAAAAGTTCCTGTAAAGTGGTGTGCTGAGTGACAGAAGTTCTTAGCGGGGTTTCCCTTGTTTGAAAATATCAAACTGTTCTTTCTGTTTATTTTAAGGCTGATTTTACATATCTGAAAATGCTGTTATAACGTGTATTTGTTAGCCTCACACTTGCTTGAATGGGGGCACATTTAAACATGGTAAATTCTGAAAAATGCTGATTCATCTTGGTTGTCAATTTGTTTTTTTCCTCTCTGAAATTGATTGTAGTCCTTCTGAGCATATGACAAATTAGACTTCATATTTCTTACTTATACGTACAAATTTGCTTTTTGGTTAAGTTTATAATTTTATTTTCGGTTGCACATGGGTTGATGTTACTAACCAGGGCAAAACTAATTTGAATAAAAATATATGAAGATTATTTGATTATTATTTGATGACGTGGATAGAGAGATTTCTTTTTAGAATTCTGACTCTTCCTTTACAAACTGCCACTTAACTAATGCCTTATATTTACCATAGGTGCTATCACAAAAAAACTAAGGAATAATTAGGACATGCCAAAAACATGAAACCAAAATGATGTAGCTACATTGAAATTTACTACAATTGCTTTGTGTGAGATTTGCGTTTTATTTGTAGCCAGTATATTTGTGATGAAGATGAGTAGTAGAAGCAATACAAGGTGCAAAGCAACATAAAAAAGATTACTAACTACCATTAGCGTTATAAATTATTTTCAACCATCTCTAGGTTAGCATCAGCACTCAAAGGAAAGTCTTCTGTAAACCTTTATCTCATTTCCAAATAAACCAAGCATAAGTGGCTATATTTTAGTTAGTTTAATTAGCATGGTATTACTTTTCTTTGTTTACGTCTCTAGGGAAGAACATCACATGTGAATTCTTTTGGTGCTTGTGCATGCGTTTACTTTACTGCAACTGGACAAAATGCATCAATCCCTAGCGCCTATATCAAAAAGAAATACATGCTAGTGCTGCAGTTTTGTCAAGTTTTAGCAATGCCATTATCATAGTATTTTTATATCTTTCCAGGAGTATTTAAAACAGTGTTCTTCTTCCTTTTTATCCACCACAATGTTAACCTTGTTACGAGCCACCTCTATATTTAGTGTTGTTTTATTTAAACATTGCACATGCTAATTACTGTAGAGAGATTAGGTTTTGGTGTATTTTAAGTTGTGCATAAATCTACTTCTTTGTGTGATAAAAATACACTACAGTTAAAAGTTTGGGCTCACCCTCTCATTCGATGTTTTTTTTTTCTCCCTATATGTTGCCTACTTTCTACATTTGATACATATACAAAAGACATCAAATATGAAGTATGCTGTGAAATGATGTAGCAAAGAAAAAAGAAGAAATACCTCTATTTTATAACCAAATCCTCAAATTAGCCACACATTGCTTTGTCTGAAAAAAATATTTAGTTGGTTTTTTTTTTGAGTTATTTAAGTTTTATTTTCTCTACTAAATAATTTCATAGATCTTGCTTCATGTATAATGTCTTCTGTAGAAATTACTCAGAAAAAAGAAACAAAACATTGAACATTAAACATACATGACCAGTCAAAGTTTGGATTCACCCTCTCATTCTTTCTACGGTACTTTCTACATTTTAGGTACACACAGGAGACATCAAATATATGAAGCAAGATACATGGAATTATTTAGTAAAGAAAAAAGTTAAATAACTAATAAAGTTCAATATTTTTCGAGAAAGCAAACTGATTAATTGTGATTAAAAGTGATTAATTTGGTTATTAAAATATATTTGGTAAAAGTTGGCCTATTTGGTAGAGTTATTCAGAGGTTCACGAAGGAACTTTTTGATATGGGGTCCGTAAGCTTCTTGTTTCTATGGATATATCATTGTTCTGTTTCAAATGTTCCACAGTACAACATTAATCAGATCTACCTTACATCTTTTCAATTACAGATGATATAATTGCTCAAAAATACCTAGAAAAACAGGCATTCTGACTGTGAGTGGGGTCGCCTCTCCACAGATCTGACCTGTAACTTGGTCTGGTTTGGTCTCCATGAAGATAAAAAAGTTTAATACGATATTGTGAATCATTTTTAGACAAAGCAATAACATCTCCATGGAGAAAAGCATCTGATGGACCCTCCACCAGAAAAGTTACACAGCGCATCTTTATTTTATTTAATTTTTTTGCTGCTTGCTAATTCCATACATCTTACTTCATATATGTGATGTCTTCTGTATATCAAATGGAGAATGTAGGAAACATATAGAAAAGAGGAGAGGGTGAGTGAGGGTGACTTTTGACTGGTAGCGTATGTACTATGTAATTTGGCAAAATTGTAATGAAGTTAAAGGAAGTAGCTTGGTTTTAACTTGGTAAGTTTTGGCTTTTACTGTTTTCCCTCTTTCTCATCTCATGAAAATTTCAACCATTTTACCAATAATATCGACCACATTTTTATGGCAGTTATTTTAAATTGAAGCTTAGACTTATTTATGTCCTATGCACAGTTAATATACTTTCCATGTTTCCGTTTTCCGTCCATGTAATGCCACTGCCACCTTGAGCTAGGTCCTCTACCATATCCGCTAATGGCTAACCTGGATTCTTACCGCTGTTTTCAATCACCATCTCCCTCCAAGGTTATTGGCCAAAATCCAAAGGTTGCTCTGTGATTCCACTTTATCAGGGGCGGTGGCCGAGCAGCATGAGGAGTTAATAATAATTTGCTCTGTGTTTTACAGCTGTTACACAATGGACACTGTGTAAAGCTCAGGGCCTTGGAGTTTCCCCTTTTAGAATGAGATCTGCCTGTGCGAGACCACCGGCAGACAAATACAAGATATTAGAGCCAAGAGAAGGACAAGACAATGTAATGGGAGGTAATCTATAATGTGAGCTTGGCGATAAACTGTGTACTTTTTAATAGTTTTTATAGTACACTGCTGCTGTGAAGAAATGTTCCCTTAATAGCACTAGTGTGAAACCTTGTGTAGATTTGAGAAAGTGAGAAAGCAGGGCTAGCATGGTGGCAACATGGTGAACATCTGCTTTGTGCATCAGCTTTGAGGGGAAAGAGCATATTAAAGTCCATAGGTAAATGTGCGTCATGTTTTTTAGATGCTAGCATGTTCAGATTAAACCAGTGTTATGCTAACAAGGTTCTCGCTGCAAACATGTTTAAAAATTGAAAGTTTTCTAGAGCAGAAAATACAAGGAGTTGACTTATTTACTTTATGTGGCAACGTTTCTAATGATGGAACTGATGTATGTCAACATCTTTTTGAGAAATAATGAATATATTTACAATGTAATTCAGAACTCCAGCTGCCTCTAGACAGTTGAGCTTCCCCTTCATGCACCTCTGTATTTTATTCAAAGCAGAAGCTCACCAAAGGAAAGTCTCCTATTATACAGCCTAACACTGCAGCCTGAGGAGAAACACTGGGTAAAACAGTGACTTAATATTTCATATTGGGTAGATTATTCATCCACACAAAGACATTTCCCTTTTTTTCTTCTCTCACATTGCAACGTCCTCATTAAAAATGGGACACTGCACATTGAAACTTTTTAAAAATTCAAATATTTTCCTTCAATCTTTAAAGAGCTTATATCTAATGAACTAAGATTTAATTTGGCATGGCTTAACATCCATTTGCACTGTTCATAATTAGGAATGCAGACCTCGGTATTAAAATGAAGGGGCAAAGCCCTCAGTAAGTTCCCAAGTGAAACAAGAATTGGTTCCACTTTAAGTATTAATTGATTGGCTTTGCAGTATCCCTTACAGGAGCAGAGTACACACATGCGTGCACATAGCCACTCCAGCCACTGCACACACACAGCACTCATTTCTCATCAATCTGCTGCTGCTTCATTTGCCTGTCTCCCAGTCCCCCAGAGAGGAACAACCTATCTGCTAGCAGAGCTTAGCATTTGATCATGAGTGTCAATATCAAACTGCAAAGCAGGATTAAACACCGCTGTCGTCAATAGCGTAATGGTTTTACATGTGTTAAGGTTAACTCAGCCATTTAATGTGCATAGTACCTCCAAGATAATCACTCAAAAAGGACTTAAAAATGTCACCCAGTGCCTCGGCAGACCTGAGCTGTGCGATGATCACACACTATACTCAGAGGCTCTTGTTGCATTTTCCTCTTTTCTGAGACTTGACAGTTTATGACTATGGAGTAGACCACTCTGACTGTATAAAACTAGTCTTCAAGGTATTTCATTCAAATTTCCTTTTCCCTGTGATCAGACTGTCTGCACTGTGCCTGAGAAGCTTTTATTGATCACTTACTGACCTAATATAAATTCTGTTAGCAGTTTATTAAGACAAGCTTCAGTTCTACACAAAGGCATTGTTTGACTGTTGATCATTTTATTACACTGTAGACCACATTTGTGATGAGTTTGGAGAGTTACTGTGTTTTAAACATCTTTGTTTTTGTGCTCTGTTGTCTGCCTGTGTGTGTTTCCCAATGTGTCAGTGTGTAGCTGTGTATTTATTATCACAAGGGGAGAATATCACTCTCCCAGTGTAAACCTCTGTCGGTGCAAGTGACAGCTAAAAATCCCCCACAATGCTGTGAATTAGGAGTCGCTCTATTAGACACATGATCACATGATGTGGGATTAGTGGACTGGAGTCTTCAAAGCTGCTATTACAACTCCTGAGATGTGATACAGGCTCCCCCACTGCTCTCTGCAGGGGCGTGTGGCTCTTCCTCAGAGAATTACCTGACACCGGCGTGTCTGCGCTCTGGGAGACAAGTGCTGTGGCTCGGAGTGGAACAGCCAACATCAGTCGGAAATGCTCCCTCCATGCTGCGCTGAGCCAACAAACCCTGTTTTAATCCCATGTGTGAACTGCCATCGTGGCGACATGAGTTGACATCAGAGAAAAGGAGTTAGGGTGCTGAGGCTGGAATGATGGGCCCTAAAGTGGATTATGAACGGGAAAATGTCATCATGAAGCAATAGTTAGTCACACTCCAAATGGTAATAATGGGGCACATGTAATCACACTTGTATAATCTGAAGATTTGTCAGATGGAAGTCAGAAGAAAGTAACGTTAAAGAAATATACAGGACGTACTAAAATTATGGATTAAAGTCTGAATTTTCAGTTACTTTCCAGTACTAATCGAGATATTTTACAGATTGCATTTTGCAGAGAATGTGCATAGGAAAAAATGCATCTCTTAAATAGTAAATGAAGGCCCAGATACACAATACATTCTGTGGATTTAGTTTAGAACCGAGCAAAACAACAGCCATTATATTTTGAACTATACAAGTGAGTGTGTTTGGCTATCTGCAACCAAAGAATATATAACAAGTAATAACTATTTTAAACATACAAACTGTTCAAACAGCTACTTAACAGCTGTTAAATAGGACAAAGGTCTGTGACTGAATAAAAACAAGGACATTTAAAAACAAACAATGTAATCCTCCTGAAAGAGTTTTTACTTTTATTTTATAGTTGTTGTTTTTTTTACTCGAAATCACAAATTTCTTAGTCTGTTTTTAAAAGTGAATTTCTCAATGCCAGAATAATTGCCCCTTCAAATCTGTGAGAAATACAAAACAAAACAATGCTGGTGTGGGACTTAGTGACGGCATGCCTGAATTTTCACCTCCGACTATTTTATGGAATGGTTACGACTGTTTATAATACAACATCAAAACAGAACAAAAAGGACAAAATAAAAGTGAGTGCAATTTTGTCGAAGAAAAAGAAAAAAGTGGTTGCATTCTGAACTTCAAGTTACCTTTTCTAAAGCTGAACACTGGGAATTCGGACCTCCCAGCGCAAACATTAACGGGCTGAAATGCAGCTCTGGATGTAACAAAGGAAACAATACCAGGGAAGAGAGCCAAGAAGGCAGAGCTGGCACGCCTGTTCCTGGGACCATGGGAATTTGGCTCCCAGAAATAATGGGGTTGAACAGGGCCCAGCACCACTGCTACTGTAGCTGGGAAAATGGTGCACCGCAAGCCAGGCTCCATCCAGGGAGACTTAAAACAACGCAGGGAGGGGGGTAAAAAAGAAATGAAATATACAGTATGGGCTACACCTCACAGTGTGAAGTGAGATGGCCAGAGTAATGGAGGTAGGGGAAACCTGTCTTATGTTTGTCTCAAGTAAGTGCTTGTAAATCAAAAAACTATGGCCGGCTTAGGGCTTGGATGTGAGCTAACATAATATGGTGCAAGGACAAATTCCTACCTGAGCAGGAAAAGGGAGAGGAAATAAAATAATAATAGCCTGGGCTATAAATGTCTCTGGAATAAGGGTTGCTCTGTGTGGCCCGAAGTTGAGTGACTGTAATAAATCCTATGCATATATGTATAATATTGGTAGTGTTAATGCTAGCAGCCCCACTCCAGCCTAATTAGGACAATAAAGGGTTATGGGCTAATGTATGACTGCCATGCCAAAGCTAATGAATGCCGGGTATACCTTGTTTCCTCCCAAGCGTCCTTGGACTGTCATCTCCAACCTTTTGATGTTGTATCTGATTATCCAGGCAGCGATTAATCATGATTAAGTAAGCACCAAGTCTCAGAGAGGCAAAGCAAAAGCAGTAAAGGGTGGGTGGACAGCAGGAAAGTTGCCCAGGTCCAGGCCTTCTTTCTGGGCAGCGCAGTGTCTATCTGCTGCCAAGTGGACACTGGTAATGAGACAGCAAAGTAGAAAAATCACCGTGCTTTTTAAAAGTGTTGTTAAAGGAAAGATTCATAATGTAGCCAGACTTGATCCGAGTCATAGTCAGAGCTTCCAAAGAAACGCCTCTTGCCTTCTGTGGTTACCATCAATTTGGACGCGGGTGCACGTTTTTCACATGCCGGGTGTAACTTGACAGCCATTTTTGCATGTTTTGTTGATACATGGACATTTCAATATACCTACGCTCGGTGCTTTTCCTGCTTTCCAAAACATTTTCCTGCTTTGATATCAGTTGATGGAATATAAATGGGTTGGAGCAGACCTAAGGTAACCACCTATTGGCCTTCATGCATTTCTAATGTAACCTGCTCTGCCCATGCTCACAGAGTAGGGCTGGCTTCATTACTCCAAGGTGCTGAGTCTTTTGCCAGAACCGTGCCTTTTCAGCGAATAGATCACCCAGGTGACTGGGGTCTCTGATACTGTATGCACCAGCTCTATGTGCGAGCTGTTTGCCCAGGTGCCAAAATAATCAAGTTCAGCTCGCATGGCAGGTTATGAAAGAATATTAACTGTGGGAATAACCCGACCTGACATGCATCGCCCGCGTGCATGATCAAACGATGGCCCTCTCGGAAAAAGACTTTTCCAGGTAGGCCTACTGGCAGAGGAGTGCGGGCCTGCGATGACACCAACTCAATCATTGTTACTTTGAAGTCAGAGGGGTCAGCGTTGTAATAGGTTTGGACAAAGGTACACTGATTCTCTCTTTTCGACCTTTTTTCTGTTAATGTATTTAGCATCCCACTCCTGTAATGGCTTTCCCAGCGTTGGGCGCAGAGTGGAAGTCGTTGTTGAAACTGGTTTAATGACGTACCAGAGGACGTAGAGCAGAGGGCCACATTATTGCCACTATCAATAATACAACATTTTAAGTGGTCCGCTCGGACCATGGGCAAATAATACTTCCTTTTTCTACCACTCTCCTGCCTCTCACCATGAAAAGTATTCTCTCCAATGAGCTCTGATGTGAAGGAATGTGTCCACAGACCGCACAACTATGTCATGGTTTTCCTGTCAAAGCTCGTTTCGGTTAAACACAGTTAAAATTTGATTTTACAAGCAGGATTTAATGTTTCCACCTCAATGTTTTCCCTGTGATTTCCACCAATGGCTGTGTTTTTCTCTCTAAAACCAGTCTTTCAAGCTTAAATTATGGTCAATGGTGTGTGTTCTGGGTGTTTGGAGGGAAAACAAAACAACCCCCGGTGACTTCAGTGTAACTTCACATCTTGGCTGCCAGGTCTTTAAGTGGAAAACTTCCTCACCACACAGGCATAAATCCTCCGCTCTCTCCTCTCCGTTTCATTATGACCACAGCCCTTCACATGCTTTATGGAAATATGGAAAATAACTAGGAAGCGTGAAGTTATGTATCTGGTGCCCATCAAACGCAGGACGCAGTGGTGGAGATCAGCATATAATTGGTTGTAGAGTGTGTACACATGTCTCCCTTCAGTTCCACCACAGTCCTGCAGTTCAACATGGGCTTTGAAATGTGGATTCAAAGCTCGCGGACTTCCCTGAATCACTGAAAACCCCCAGGACGTGCTTTGGCCTTTGCGGAGGTGGAAGCCAAATATGAGTCCGAGAAGATGAAGCACCCTGGCCTATCGTCTGTTCCTGGTAGGTGTTCACTCCCAATAAATATTTCATTTTGGTACAAAACAAATAACTTGACATAATTCCTCCCCCTCTCTTCTGCTGGGAATGACAGAGTGGCTGATTTACGCATGGCGAGAGGTGTAAAAAGCATACACGCATTCGGCTCCTCTCCATCTAAGGTCTAATGGATGCAACCAGACAGGCTAACAACTGTTTGCCTTTTGCACGGAACTGAAGTCAACACATACTCTGATACACAGGAATTCATGACTGTGACTTCCGGAGTGTGACAATGGACACAGCTTTGCCTGGCTATGCGGAAGTCTGAATTCAAGTTTTAAACCATGCCAAAAAGAAATGATAAAACTGTTAATTACTCAAGCAAAGGCCTTTTAGTGGACTCCTTTAATAGGATACAGGGGCTAAGTGGTTTGACCCGAGCCAGAGTTCCATTGGAGACATGAAAGGACAAGTGATTTCAACTTTAAATCCACTGTGAAAGTGCATTAACCACTTAACTATTCTCTCATTTCTTTCTTCACCAGTGCTTCAGGCTGTCTCTGCTTTGTTGCGTTTGTCAATCACTGTAATTTGGGCTCCATTTCCAAAAATAATTATCAGGTGAGTGGCAGCCCTTTGCCTGGAGTGCCAACTTGGAAGCGACGTGCCCAAGAGTATTAATTATGCCGCTCAAAATATGAAGTCTTTTAATAGAGAGGCTGACGTGACATCATTGTTTAGAGTCTTTCTTCCCCTACAAACATGACAATCACGGCTGTCCCCCTGGTCATCAGCAAAGATGAGGAGGAATTGTCAGAGGAAGTTATTAACAAGCTGTGTACCATGTGATAAAGTCAGTCAGGCTCTCACTGGTACCATGTCTGTTGATACGCATAGAGGAGACACGGAGAGTGCACGAGGAGAAAGTCAACAACTGGAGCTACAAAGAGGTGGAGATATGTGGAGCAACGACACAGGGAAAATACTCCAGCGTTATGCACAAAAGCCTGGAATCTTTCATATCCGTGTGCTCAAATTATTGCTGAATGAGGAGTTGAGGCTGGACTCGGAGGAGCATAGTTTCAGCGTCGCCCGTTGAAATCTCTCTCCCTCTCTCTCTCCCTCTCTTTTTCTCTCTCACTCTCTCATTCTGCCAATCAAGTGCTCACAAACAGAGCTGCACTGTAGTTGTGGTTCACATTCAGCAGTTGCTTGTGTGAAACCCTAAGAGGGAGAGACAGCTTCCAGGTCTCATTAGCATCCAGTAGCGGCTAATGCTGCTTCCCTATTACTGTCTGAGGAGCTGAAATTCAGTTGGAGATGAGCACAGCCCAGGGGGCTTAGGGTTGCCAGTTTAATTAGTGCCTGATAATTTCAATAATGAGTGACAATTCATTGGGGCTTTTTAGGTTGGCCCACTGTTTGAGTGCAAATCGATAATCCTCTGTTTCTTCCCCCACTCTCACGAGCAGATAAAGGGTGAGCGTGGGGGTGGGGGGCTCTATCCCTTTGCAGGAATTAAATGAAAAGAATCAACTTAGAGAATGTCCCTTTGAAACCAGGAGAAGGCGAGCCTCTGTGGTTTATTTGCTGTTATTGGATGAGCAGGTGGGTCTTTAGTTGCTGTCGTGGGGTCTAAAGTAAAAACAATTTGCCTGGAGTGATATGGGCTAAGTGAGTGCAGGGGCAAGTGCTGTACACTTGTTTTCTCCTCGGTCAAATCACGTGTAAAGATTATTTGATGAGGATAAATGCAGGTGAGACACTTGGAGAATTCTGCAGTTTGATTAAAATGAGTGTGGACACCCAACCTAAATCCTGCATATCTTCTCCTGGTATGCAAAGCTATTTAACATACAGAATACCTGTATAATGAATCGATGAAGCATGGTAATACATTCAATTGCCCCTAGGCGCAAAAAACATGTTTACCTTGGTTACTTGAGAAAGGTGTTTGAACCCTGTGCTATTCAGTGACAGGCAACACCAGACTGGCTGATGAAATGCTGGGATCCTCGTGTGTTGTTCTTGGAGCTCTTTCACAGCTCGGCGTGCACAAGGATAGGTGAGAGTGAATAAAGTTTAAACAGGTACTTTTCTTATTCACAGAAATAATTATGCAAGGTGACATGCTGTTTTACTGTGTTATTGTAAATGAAGAATCAATCTTAGGTGTCGCAGGTAGTGCATTAAAATACCAATTACAGCATAACACCCGACTTCTACCTGACACATGCATCATAATTATTGTAGAAACAAGTGGGAGCCCATTATTTCTTAATGCATTGGGAAGCAATGTCTTAGGTATGAAAAAACACTCAAAATTCATTGGGAAAAAAATTAAAGTTGACAAAAACAGAAAAGCACCAGATTGTCATGCATATGGAGAGCCACGGTTGCTACGTCAACTAGCATGCACAATGCTAACATTATAGCTTTATCACGCCACACTATACCTTCCAAAATATTCCTGAGTCAGCACACGGGGATGACTATATTGAGCCCTATAGAGCGACCGAGTGAAAGTGCAGTGAGAGCAGCAGCGTTTCTCCCTCAGTTAGAATGACATATTGTGAAGGACAGTAGCCTAATTATTCGCTGGCAGTGGCACAGACCTGCCAGTCCTCTCAGACTGAGCTGAAACCACGCCGGCTCCAGTTTGATTCCTGCGTGTCTGCTGTGTTTTGAGTCAGGAAGCATCATGTCCACCGGAGATTTAATTTGGACTCTCAGTGGCGCGAACCCGACCCTTATTACTTTAGCCCCCTCATCGCCGTGACCCGCAGTCTTCCCCTATTACGGGCCCTAGAAAAACAGCGATCATCACGTTAATACACAAAACATCAAGAGACTATTGATTGGTGGTTACTTGGCGAATATTCCCTCCATGACATGTGGTTCAGTGCCCCCTTCGTGCGCGTCTGTGGCAGTCTTGTTAAATATTCATGACGAGGTTGCCTTATGGTTCTGCAGCTGAATTTCTAATTGGGCCGTCAAAAGAGATACAACATGCCCTTAAGCAGGACCGTAACAGCGGTCAGCTCAAACAGAAATTGTGTGATTCAGCCACAGGGCTAATTAGCGATTAGCATTCACTGTTTACAAGGGTTTTTACCTGTGGGCCAGGGGATAGTTGAATTGAGCTTAAATCGCTGCGTCCCGCCTTTGAAGCTTCAAGAGTCTGCCTGTCCATATCATAATGACTGGGAGGAGAGAGGGAAGGGCTTCAACTGTGTAACAACATAATCATCAATTAAGCCAAGGGAAATGGCAAGAAGTGGAGATTTTAGCTCATTAAAAAAGGCCCAGAAGAAAAAGTATCTCCAGATTTACTCTATAGACTTTTTCCACTGTGTCTCTCCCCCTTCTGTCAACGTCTGCCATCTTTAGGAATTCAAATGATTTTGTCTTTAAAGATGAGTGGGAGTCCTGCAAATGTAATTCATGAAGACCTAGGAAGCAGACAGTCCTAATAAGGGTTAAGGCTAAAATATGAATGACATTTGCACCCAGATGAGGTCGAATGGAAATGGGGATTGCCGCTGATTTGGGCCATCTTATTAGCTCGGTCTGTATTCAAATTATGCTAAATGCATTTTTCATCAACCATTAGAACCCTAAAAAGTAATTCCACAGCATATCAACCAGGACACAACAATCGTAGCACAGTTAATGGCAATTTCACAGCACAACAACATCAGGCTTGTGTTTTAAAGTCCCTTCAAAAGTGCCCTCTGCATTGTAGCCCTTGTTTATTATTCAGTGGCCGAACTGTTTTCTAATTGAAAGTATAAAACATCTATGACAAAGCGTAACAAGCATCACCACGGTTTTCGCGGCTAACAAGCTCTGAAAGTATTTTACGCTGCTGTCGCCCCTAAAAGTCTGACAATGAGCATTTATTTCGCCCAATATGTCACTTTTATTTGATAGTTGGGGATACCCTGTGGCTAACCTAGACCCGTGCAATGTATCATCACGCACAAGCCACTACAAGGACGTACAGTAGTTCATGTCTTCAGCAAGCTTTTCCAGACATTAAAAAGAATACCAGATTTCCCCAACTTCTTTGAGGATGCGCTGCCTTTGAGAGAAGACTTCTTTTGAGCATATCCAAACGTTTTCATCTCTTATTTTTTATTTTTTTCAAATCTATTTTCTGACACAAAGTAAGGGAACTCATAAACTAATTCAAGCTGTGTTGGATTTCCTGCTTAACGGAGAACAAAGATGGCGGCAAGAGTGTCTTATTAGCCAACGATCATTACTTTCACTTTAGGTTGAAGAACGTCGGATGGAGGAAGCACCATTATATCCTATGTTTTTTTGCTGATGTAGCTGTATGCCGAGGTGATGCTTAGGTTTTCTCTGGGTTAGTTGAGCAGACCTGTCAATGATGATATCCAGGCTGGAGGAAGGCTGCGTAGTCAGGGATGGGAGTCAACAATAATTAGGTGATATTGGCAGGAGGTGGGAACTCAATTTTGGTCATGACCTCAAAAGATAATATAAGTTCAAATAAGAATTTTACAAAAAGTTTTCAACATATAGAGTCTACCCAAAGGGATGAGATGCACATTTAATCAGGTTGAAAAAAATATTGTGCAAGTTTGTTTTTAAGATGTTTTTTTTTTTTGGTTGTCATAATGAAATTTAACTAGTGAAAAGTTATTCACATGCTTTTTGATTAGGTCATATACACGTTGACAGTGAACCACCAGTACAATAGCTTTGCACTAAAGTTACATTTTCATATTTGCACACACTTAAAAATCAAATAAGTTTCCAATAGAAAAATGTTGTAGTTGCATTTTTTTTTTTTTTTTAAGTTACTTGCCTTCATTCATAGCACACTCTCAAACATATAGTGTAATGAAGGGTAAATATATGAATTTTGTCTTTTATTATGTTGGCAATAGGACTAATTACTAAGACTAGCTCAACTCCAAACTAACCCATACTTTATAAACTTGTATACACTGTACAAGCTGCTTCACCTTAGTCTGAACCAGAGAAGCACACCCAGGGCATTAACTGAGTCTTCCCTTCACAGAAAATGGAACATGATTCCACGAAATGGGATGGGATGGACTAGATGTCAACTGGGGATGATATTTAGCACTGATATTTTTAACACTGCCCCAGTCTGTGTGCCCATGTGTGATTCCTAGTTTGGCCTCAGTGCATCAGTATTTTGAGCAGAGTAAGGAGTGAAAAAATGAATTTAAATCCCAGATAAATACATTACAACTTAACATAAATTTGGTCCCATAGATTTTTTAAAAAGCATTGGAAAATATCTGTTATCGGCCACAATAGTGAGACAAATATTTAATATCATATCGGCACAAAGAATACACATTGGATCATTCCCACCAGCCCAGGAAATATACAATGTACTTGTTACACATGTGCGGGGGAGTAGACGGTGGGGGCAAAGGGGTCTGTTGTCCCGGGCTCCAGGGTCTTAGGGGCCCAGAATTGGACCCTCTTCCTATTAATTTATATTAGCGGGGGGCCCATGTGAGGCTTCTTGCCCCGAGCCCCCAAATTTCGATCGACGGGCCTACACATGTGAAGAGATAGTCTGTACTGTCTGAACATTGGAGAGAGGTTCTAAATCAAACTTTCTTTTGCAAATCTTGTTCCAGCAGGATTTACTAAAGCTGAAAATTTTGTCTGCATCTGAATCAAACAAAATAAATGCTGTAAGAAGTAAGACTTAACACACTGATAATTGATGGTAATCTGGAAAACAAATGGAAATCCTTCATATTTGATCTGCATTCTTAATTAAATCTGATCTTTGAGTAAATCACTGCTTGTTTAAAAAGGTCAGGGGTCAATTCTATTTGACAGGAGATTACATTTGTTTACTCTGTGACTACTGTTTATTATAACAATCTTTTTTAATATTACATAAAGTAGCAGCCACGCACAGGTCACATCTACACAACACACACATCATTAAAACATGAGATGAAATATGCACATATCTGGAATACAAAATATTTATTCTTTATATATTTATGACGCTTCTTGGTGTTGTTACAGAGCCACTTTTGGTTTGAAGGTTGTTGGAGATGCCTTGTACATATGCGCCCACTGTATGCAGATTTCCCAAACACGCCCTTTTCTTATGGAGATTCCAACTGTGCTCCCCTTAATTGCTCATTAATGAGATGTAAATATATTTCTGCCACAAAGTTTGAATGCAGTCGCACTCATTGAGACAACCATAAATCTAAACATTTGAAAAGGAATTAGTAACAGGAGCCTCCCATTCTTGTCCTGTGAAAATTTTATGCAGCTAATGTTATATTTATTACAAGGCCGACTGTCATTCATTTTAGCAGAACTAACAGAAATTAAAAGTGACAGCAAGCTCATCAAGAATGAATGCCATTGTATTCTATGTGGAGCAGGAGGGGAAAAAAATAAGAGAATAAAATACAAGCTTGTGCGTAGCTATGAAAATACAGAAATGAAGGAATGAGGACAAAAGATGTTAGAAATAGCTTAGTAAATGTGCAAAAAATAAAAAGGTATCTGCTGTTTGACTATAAGCAATAAAAAGCTTTAATTGTAATAATATTTGCATTGAGATCCATTTTTCGGATGTGTCTAATTGCTGGCTCACTCATTACAGAAGCGGGGTTCAGATTTGAATACGCTACAGCTAAATGGTCAGGTTCCCTTGTGAGAGAAATAAATGAAATATTAGTTTATTACATATTTAAATGCTTCTCCCCAGGCTGTCTTGCACGCCTTTTCTGGCCTGGTTCACATTATAATCTCTACCAAACAGTTTTCCCCAACTAATGGCTTGCTACAAACGTGGTCCTGCTTTCTCTGTGTTTTTTCTTCCCCTTTTGCTCCAGATTTTCGTAACAAATTGCTGTGGTAAACGCTGAGGGAAGGGGGGGAGAGGGATCCAACTTCCTGAAGAGGCAAATGGGAAAAATTCATCTTTTAAACAGTTACAAAGTTGAGCATCGCCGGTGGATGCTTTGCGCAGTGTGTGTCCGTTAAACATTGAGTAGACAAGTCAACTGGAGATAATAATTCAACTTTGTCGGGAAGCTGACAGCAACATTTGGCAATAGGAAATCCACATTGTATCCGGCGCCTAATGGGACCACATCTTTTATTAGAGAGCGGACGTTAGGATGCACTTTAACACTGGTGAACATTCGTTTTATTATTCCTGCAGGTATGTTAAAGATAAGTATTTTTTTCAAATGGCAAATTTCAAAGCTCACCAACAGCGTGGAGGCCTATACTGTTTCTACAGGTTGAAAAACAGAACTAAATAAAGAATTTACTTTTTGAACTTTCAAGGCTCTAAGCAGCTAAACATCCCTTCCCTCTCCAGTATACGTAAATGTTAGTAATCCATGAAGCTCCACTATGTTTTTACAGCACACTTCAAAACACTTGTTCCACTGAATTTGCCTAAATTTTAACAATAGTGTTGTTTTTAGCTTCATACAAACTACTTCACTTTTCAATGCTTTGGCAGCTGCAGTCATAGCTCCATCCACTAATGTTTTCAATTGACAAATTTCATGCCAATTATAATGGCTTGGAGTTTTTATACACATGTGTCATTTTAAGTTATATTACACCAAATAAAGCCAATGTGTCCAAAAGACCTTTTACAAACTCAGTTATAAATGAATCAGTGACTCGATGATAAAGTCTTGCAAACATTTTCGGAAAAAGATACAATTTTCTTATGCACGTTTTTAGAGACCTCAGAATGTACGTTCTGTTTTGATACAATATTGACTGTTTTTTTCTATTTTCAATTTCTTTCCACACTTTGTTTTTGTACCTACTTATTGTATTTTTGTAATTTGTTATTTCAAAATTGCACACCTACTGCTAGAGACTTGCTATTAACGTCTGTGTGCCTGATTAAAATTCCAGAACTGATTCCTCTCACAATATGCCACCATGTTATAACAGATAGTTTTCCTGAAACACTGAAAGAAAAAATGCAAATTTAAACTCAAGTTTGTCAGGATGTTGACAGCTACTTCGGGCCATCAAAAACCCACATAGTGTGCTGCTCCTTCTGGGCCGACCCCTTTTATTGAGGATCACACATTTGGATGCACCTTCGCCCTGACGAACAATGCTTTTATTATTCCTATTGGCATATTAAGTCCAAGGTCGCGTTTGAAATTCCAGACTGCTTTGTAAGTTCATAATCTAAGTCCTATCCGTCAAAATGCTGATGTATCAAAACAAACAGAGAGCTGCGAGGCGCCCAATAATGGTTAAGGGCAGCCCCCTCGCTCTCCCCATCTCAGGTGTGTGATTAAAATCAATTAAATCACTCCTCTAGTGTCAACCGGCCCAAATCTCCTGACAAATGAAACGGTGCTTTAGGAAAACGAGGATGTTCCCGGCCCTGTCGTGGGCTCGCCTCATATTCACAAATGAGATTAAGATTGGGCTGCTGAGGGATTTCAAAGGCCTGTTTTCCATAAGAGCATGAAACAGCCTGTGAAGCCCGTGTAGGCTACATTAAGTCGACTTGAAAGTGTCTGGAGCAGAGATCAGCTCCCAGCCCACAGCCGGAGTAACTAGCTGGAAAAGAGGGGAGAGATTATTTACCTGCGCAGCCAACATGGTAAGGACTTTAGCAGGACCAAGTGGGATATACGGGACTGTTTTTGGATTGAGACTCATTACGCCATCAACTCTCCAAGCGCTATTTAGGAAGCAGCATTATTATTTCTCCGTTGCACGCATTAACGAGTTATTCAGTGTCATTCATGGTGTGAGCTTAATCTCCTGTTTGTTTTGTACAGCGTACTAAATGTATTCCCACTCCCAAGATGTAACGTCCCAACTTTGGTCAGTGGGACTTTTGTTGTTTACAGTGAAGGTGCCCTTTAATGTCCTATATGTTACAGTGTATACACGCCAGAGCAAGTTATATGGTTTAATAAGGGAGAGAACTGAAGATTTGTGTGGTCAAAGTATCAAGCCAACATGCAATGTATTATATTTTTGATCATGACATTCGAACACCAACCAGGGAGTCAGTAGTTAACATGCCCTTTAGCATGTTGTTGTTTTGTCCTTGGGCAAGACACTTCATTCATAAATGCTTATACTCTCACTGGTTTTAAAGCAGACCTGTTATGCACTTTTAGAGTTTTTAACCATCTTATTGTTACATGCTATATATTTGTTTCCCCTCACCATTTACATTTTACTAACCCTAAACTGGATTTAGAGTTGCCAGTGATTCAAGCATGTTTGGGCAATCTTTAATCACTTATTTTCAAGACGCCATATTGCCGATCAATCCCCATTTACACCTGCTGTGATGACGTTTGCCCCAACGTTAGGTCCCACTGGGCACCGCAGTGTTCAGATCTGAAAGTCAGAGGATTTATTTACTATCTACTACAACTATTTATTAGTTGTCTGATAAATATTGCGATTTCAAATGGAAATGATAACATAAGGATTGACGGGTGTCATAGATTATAGCTATAGCAGGCATAAGCACAATAGGCCTGAAACCAGGAATAGCATCTGGTCTTACAAAAGCTGCCAAGTAAGATAAGATAAGAATAAGAAATAATTGCTTTGTGTAATTATTTACTATTAAATTCATTGATTGTCCCAGCTATAGGCAAATAGTCATTTGCATATTGATTTTAAATGATCCTTTAGTTCTTTTTTAACCTTTCTTTCTGACTTGTGACCCTTTTGTGCATTGACTTTTCATCATTATAAATAATACAACCTACTTATATGCCACATTATTTTCTCATGCATTCAGTAATGAGTCATTCACACTTATTTATGCTTATTCTTAATTTAATTCTACTTTTGGACCATAGTAAATTCTAACCTGTCCTCAAGGGGTAATGGGCCATTCTGTCCTCCAGAGAGACTGAAGGTGCCCTTTAAACAGCTCTCGATATTGAAAGTTGGCAAAACACACTGTGCATATGCAAGAACCATTACAGCTACATCTCTTTACATTCTAAGTACAGTTCATTCATGTAAACTTGCAATATTGACATTTATAGGACAAGGTTGAAAAGTCAGTTTTCCTCTAAAAGCAATGAAATATTCAGTTGTTAACATAGACACAACTATATGCAATTTGACACACATCAGCAGGTGCACAAATTGAAATGTTGTCAATAATGAATTTGCAGTGTCTGGAGGAAGTGTGCAGGCGTGACCTCATTTTTCCAATATCATAAATGCTTAAAGACTTTAACACTCCCAATACATAGTAATTAACACTGCATTCCTAATTCATTTTAGGATCAATAAATGAATAAATCAACAGAATGGCGTGATGCTGTCTTAGTTTCTCTACTGTAAAATGCTTTGATGTTTGAATTGTAATATTTAATTTTTTAACTTGAAATAAAATTTATAATACAGTTAATAGTTTTATATAGCACTTTTCAGGGTTACAAAAAGACGCTTCACAATAATGAAACAATAAATCATTTGTGTATGTTTTGTTTTCATATTTGTGACACTAAAGGAGCAATGCGGGATATTTTGTAAAATCATTTTTTCAATAACCCTTCTCATTTTTGTCATAAAATCAAATAATTATAACTGTACAGCTGGTAAACTACATTATAATGACCACACAAAGAGAACTGAACACGAACAATCACTGTATTATTTCAATTAAACAGCAAGTGACCCTTCTAGGCCACTGTAGGTGAGATTTTAAAGTGTAAATCACTACCAAAAAGGATCCAAACAAAATGGAAAGAATTGAAACACAAAATGTTTTATTTTGAAAAACTATTGAAGATTTGAAGGGCAAAAAAAAAACTGTAGAAAAAATATACAACACATAGGCCACTGGTGTAATTAATACTTGGGAAGAAGAAATCATTCCACCATAAATTGTTAAAGCCCTCAATCTATTTATGACACTGTATTATGATTTGTCTGGTGCATCCATTAACGGCTCATTCATCTAATATTAATACGTATTAAATTGTCGATACAGTCTTCACACACGGGGACATGGGGCATGGGGCTGTGCTGTTTGCCGCAGACAGATGAAGCCATTTACCGCGCATCAATATGGAAACATTAGGCGCCCAGTGCGGATTGTTCTCTGCGGTGGTGGCCCTCCCCACCATCCTTCATCCCTCATTCACTCGTATACGTACTCCTGCCTCTGCTCCCCTCTCCGCAGGCCGTCTCCGTGACGACAAGCGCTCCCAGATCTGCTGATCCCATCTCGCGTGGCCCTCCCCTCTACCTCGCCGGTGTTAGGCAAAAAAGCGCTAAATCAAAGTGCGGAGCCAGGGCCGATGCGTGTGTGTTTAGCGTCCCCCTGCTCTTGTCAGCGGTGACCAGGGGCGGGCGGCACGTGTCCCTGCCCGATCCCCCCGTGTGCTATCACTCCTTTATCTGTCCACGGGGCACGGCCAGGCTCCGCACACAGCCACACAGTTACACAGCCACACGCACGCATGTTCAAGAAGGACCTCTCCCATTCACCTCCTGACTGTACCCGTAGAGGAAACAGAGCGGCCCCCTCCCCAAATTGTGCCCCCGCAGCGGTTGTTTTATTCATGCTGACGTTTCAAGTCTCTGTGCCTGAGCTGTGGCCATACGTTTAAAGTAGTGAGATGTATTTTGGACATGTTAATGTGTTTCACAGAGCAGTATAGGTAACTAAAATGGCCTGCTCCACTGGGGTTTACGGAATATAATTTAACATGGCTAACTATTTTACCAAACGCAAACCATTGTATTTTTAAAGAGTGCCTTTAATGTTTGGGACAGTGGTGTCAAAAATAATTGACTTCTGTACCATAGTTATTAGTACTTATATTGCAATAGGCTAGACAATAAAAAACTATTAGCTAACCCATTTGAAAAACATATTGTGGAGGGTATTTTTAGCAGCATCAATAGGGACAACAACATAGAAATACATAGAATAGAAAAGTATGATTTTCAATGACAAATTTTGAAATGACTGAAAATAAGCAGAAAAGAAAATGTAGAAGTTATAGACAACATAAAAAAATTTCCATAAACAGTAGCTTTTTTACGGCAACAACTGACCATCATATGCAATTTAATGTACTCTATTAGGACCGGGGGCCACACATTGCTTATGTCCAATCTAAAAACCAGTTGACTATATATTAAAAAATCTACTTAAAATTTAAATAAAATATCATGTTTAGAGACAGCAGACTTGTAACATCTCATGACAGCTTCCCTTCCAAAAACATCATCTCAAATATTCTGTTCTACGAGGTGTTTTCCAAAAAGTGCTGCAAACTTATGTAGGACACTGACCTGTATTTCATTTTGAAGCGCAACGAAAAAAATAAAAAATAGACTTTTAAAAACTGGATTCTTGTGGGAAAACAATAACAGACAGTATGTTTATTTGCGATGAAGCGGCAGCACAAAGAAAGAAAGAGGAGCATCCACACCATGGGATTTTAGCTTGACTCTTGAGAAGGGTACAACCAATATTCCCAACCCATGCCAGGACTGCTATTCCGTATACTTTTTGTTTTCCTTTATGAAGAATGATCAGGCATAGACAAGTGTTTCATCAGTCACTTTCAGGGTAAGGAGAGACTTTCAAAATAATCCCATAAGCAGACGTAGATTTTTATTTAATTTTTTTTATCTCACTGCTTTTTTATTTCGTTTCAAGTTAGCACCGGAGATGACAATTGCATACAGGTACTCCACTTTTTTTCCCCCTCCTTTCTTGCCGTATCACATGTCCGCACATCCGATCTGGCTGTTAATATTCCGCCTCCTCGACAGGTCATATTTTGTCAAATGAAATGCTGAATTGCCTCATACTCCGGAAGCTTGAAGTGATACATGTAAGTAGAATTAAATTACTCTATAGCATATTACAGCCTCGGCGGGATTGTGGCTGTTCCTCCATTTTTAATAAGTGCTTATTTCCCCGGGGGCCTTGTTGGGCACCGTGGGTCAACAGTGTCCAAGAGGGCAAAGCTTGTTCACCACATTCTCGAGCCCTTTAATTGCTCCAGGTTATGTGTGCTATTATCTTCCTTTTTCTCTTTCATTATGGAGGTGCAGAGGTTCCGAGTGACCCGTCCTCTCAATTTTGAAAGCACTCTCCACGTTTAGCACACTTCAATTAAGCTAGCAGAGGAGGACGCTTTGCACTGATGACTTCCATTTGATTAATTATTCCAGGGTTGTGTTTTTAAGCCAGCGCAATTTTGTGGAAAAGGAATCCGTAAGTGTCCCAGGTTCAGGTCCGCTCTTATTTATTCGGTAGTGATAATGTTACAACTGTTACGGCAATATTTTTGGCGTTCCCAGGTGTACGCGCTCTGACTCAAACATAATAACCCACGGCGCTGTCTGTCTCCGCCGGGGCTAGCAGCTGATGCCATAACCCCGGCCCCTTCCCTGCAGGCTGCCTCCTAGCACCACACGCTATGTAAAATAAAGGGATAAAAAAAACCCAGAAAGCTTAGTGGTAGTATTGTCACATTAGCATGGACACGTATGCAGACGGAGTGTCCAAAATTTCTGGTTCTGGGGAGAGCAGAACACAGAGAGGCCACCTGAACTTCTCATTCCCAAGATGCCGTGAGCAGACTCCTGGTCGCTGGCCCATTTTCTATACACCTGCAAACCCAATTCCCCCCAAAAAGTTGAAATACTGGTAAAAGTATTTTGTAGCACAACATGGGAGGAATTAGTCATTAAGGTTCCATTTTATGCACATGGTAGCACTAGTGTTTATGTTTTTAAAAGTATAAAATTAACTGTAGAAAACAGTCCTGATAGTGGAGCATGTAAAACACCACTGTTGCCAGCAGAGGGAAACAGAACTCCCCTTCGGTTGGCACACTGGGGAGTGAAGCAGTTTAAACGGGGTTAAAAACAGTAGCAGCTAGCTTGAGTCTAAGTATAGTACAACTTAAAGGTGATCTACCTGGTTTTGTTATTTTTAGAAAATGAAAAACAGAACTAGTTGATTTTAAAGGGTTTGCAACAGTCCAAAGTTACTCCTCAGTTTTCCAGTACATTCCTAGTATCCAGATTATTCACCGTGATGAGTATGACACCAGAGTGGAGTTTTGCCATCATGTCAATGCTAATGAAACTAGCAAGCTAAAAGCCAGTTCCTGATTCGCTGACAAGAAAGACTCTTAAGAGCTGCTTTAGCAATATCTGTACTGTGGAAAAATAAATCTTACGTGAAAAAATTGGCTACAGCCCACTTTTGCTTTCTCAGAGAACTTGGATTTTGCATTTGACGCCCTGTGCCGGTAAGAGTGTAAAGTGATTATTTTTTAAAAGGTAAATTAGCACGGCTAATTTATCAACACTAAACTAACAGATGTTTCATATGTTTCTTGGTGAAGGAAAAATAAGTGCTTTAATTTCATTTTTAATTCAGCTGAGAATTAAATAGGTGTGTTTCATTTGCTTACTTTATAGTTGAAATAAAGTCTGCTAATGTTGACCCTCTTTATGAAAAATAACAGTTGATCAAGGCTTAATTCTTCAGTCATCAGTTTGTCTCTTTCGCCTATATATAGTTTTGAACAAAGTTACATGTTATATATTTGTTTCGATATGAAGAATGTTGATGTTGTGTCCTTGTTTTTAAAGTACCTTGCCAAAGCACAAACAAACCCAAAATATAAACATTTGCCTGTAGGTACACAGCTGTAGATCAGTTGATGGAGCTCTCACCCTTTGCCAAGAAGATCTGTGGTTCAATCACAGTTCCAAACAGTGCACAATGCTATTGTGTCCCTGGGCAAGTCTAGTCCAGGTACACTGGTATATGAATGAGTGGATTCTGGGTTCTTGATCCAAAGCACATTGAGTTTCTAATAGAGCTAGAACAGCTCCTTTTACTAGTAAATGTGACTTGTATATCAGACAGATATTTATAGTAAAATCCTCAGTTACTAATTTCTCTGACATGACATGTGCAACAACTGTTATAACTACAACTTAAATCACTAAATGAGAGAAGTAGTTGAGAAGTAGTATCTTTTCCCAAATGAGTCCATATACTATCTTCCAAGACTGGATTAAGTCGGATCCAACATGGCTTCTTTGCCTCTGGCTGATAAAAAGTTAAAGAATTTGTTTGTTCATCAATATGAGGATCAGGTGAGGTATCATACACTATGGCTTTATTGGAAGTTCAGCAAAATTGTGTTTAGGGACCAGGGTAAAACACCTGCTGTTCATGTGTGTCCTAACACTGGAAGGCATTACACAGAGGGGGTTTGGTGACTTCTTTACCTGCTCCTTTGAGGCTCATGTTTAAAGGGGAAGTGAATGATCAATATAAATGCAGGTATTTAGAGAGAAGGGCTGGATTGATCAGTGATATTCCCTGGAATGTTTTTATAAAAAAGACAAATCACAGGAAAGAAAGTGAAAAGTTAAGTAGGACACTGTCAGGGAGTCCCTGGGCACGAGTCTTGGAAAAACGGCACCGCACAAATGAAAAAGAACAGAGGAGAGCTGGTTAGGGAATTCAAAAAAGAATAATTAAAAACTCAAATCGGGATCTTAACTGTGAGAAAGAGTGAGGCAGAGCCATAGAGGAAGTGAGTGGGAGAGAGAGTGGGTTTTAAATCCACCAACAAGAAGAATACACTTGGATGATAACTGCCTCAGCCTAGGGCTATTAAAATATTAAGCACCGCTGTCCGAGCTGGGAGAGTGTGCGGTACTGAGCAGTATCCTCCCCGGATGTGGGCCTGAGAGGAGCTCTCCTGCTCCGCTCCGCTCTGCTCGGGGCCCGCTGGGACGCGCCGCTTGCATGAGGAAGTGTTTTAATGTTTCTCAGATGCCTGGCTCACTGCGCGCTTTGACAAGCCAACTATCCTGGGTGTGATTTAAAGGTGCGCACACTGGGAGCAGCCAGGAGCTCAGGGCCTGTTAGCTACCTGGTGCCTTCCACAGGAAAAAGGACTCAACTTCTTTGGCAAAAATCCCCTGTTGCTGAAAAACTTGGTCCCTTAAGTTTGAACCGTTGTAATATGAAACAAAAGTGTAATGTTTCTTCTAGCATTCACTTAACTCCAGTGCCTACATTTACATTACAGCAGCAGCAACTCAATCTGTGAGAGCAAATCTATACTGTTTATGGAGGAAGTGAAACTCTGCTAGAAAATATGGATGCAAAGTCCTCAGGGCATTTTCATGAGAATCTAAGTTTGGACTTAAGTTAATTACATACCATAATGTTTGTGTAATGTTCATATAAAATGTCCCATTATTAGTATATCTAAAAAGTGTAAATGAAACATATCTTTACCATCTTTTATTGTCAAATATTTCATATATATAAATGTACATTTAATACGATATATAAATAAATTCACATATAGCAAATGATTAAGAAATTTTTTTGTTTCTTTAGTAAATCGCTCAAGTTAAAGAATCATGGATCAAATTATTATTATCTGAAATAAAACTATTTCAAATTTATGAGTAAGAATTCAGATGGGAAATGTCAAGATTTGCATTGTGCATTGTTTAACTAAAATAACTATGTTTGTATTTGAAATACACCTTTTCTTCCACCTCATTTCAAAATTAAAGATACAAGACATTGATCAAATATAAAAAACAAACAAAAATAAACAACATTTCTGCCATATTGTTTTTTTGGCAAAGAAATGTTGTAAATATTCAACTCCCAGTACGAGATAATGTACACAGTGGTACATGTTGTGTGCCAAAGCCAGACATGTAAAAGCTTGCAAAGAGTTAGGAGCCAAATGTTGATTGGAGCAGATTTGCATGTGTGCAGAGCTAGCATCCTTGTTATTTAGTTCAGTGAGTGATGCCTCCAATAGCCTGCAATGGCCTGGAGCTTATTACACTCATAATGTATACGCAGATACTTAGCGCGCGTATATCTAAATCATTCAGTGGAACAGGGTTTAAGTGAACACATGGCGAACAGCGCGCTCTTATCTGAAACCATGCAATTGTAGCCGTTTTATTGACTCTAACAGATAACAGCAATTATTTCTGTGAGTGCGCTTTCTGCTGGCTGCCAAATGTGAGCTGGCAGATTATTAAAAAGACAAGTGGTCTCTTTGATACTGAGACAAAATACAAGGGGGTATTTTTAGATGCCGTAAAGGGGTGCCAGCTTTGTTCAGGTGAAAGATTCTGCCCAGAAAAATCCAGTGTGTTTTGGTGCAGCGCCTGCAGCCTGAAAAGTACCAGATTAAGACACGAGGCGGCGGCGGGCGGAAATGGGTGAGTAGTGGGATATTGGGAGTGGCAGGTCACGCTGAATGTTTCATGAGATTACAGAATCATGGCATGTATCATGGCTTTGACTTAAATTGTTAAAGTAGCCTGAAGTTCAGTGGAGGGGTTAGCCCTCTCATCTTTTATTCCCGAAACTATCTGCTCCATGTCGGAGAGCATTGGGCTCTTCTCTGGATGTCCTGTCTTTGCCTTCATGTTCCTGACACCCTCCATTCTCCTCCAGCTCACCCTCCTCTGTCCCACTTCTCCTGCCTTGCGGTCCAGGACGCTTTGTCTCCTCTGTTGTCTCACCCCCCACTCTCCCAGTAATGTCCCATGTCTCCCTGGGACAGGAGCTGGCAGGCAGATGGGACAGATGAGGATGGTAGGGATTGGCTAATCCCTAATCTGCTGTCTCCTTGCCACAGTGGATGGCAGAGGAGCGGGCCGGGCCGTGCCGGGATGGGACAGGAGCAGAGCGGTGGAGGAGAGGCTGATGGAGCCAGCTGTCAGATGGAGAGTCTTTCATGGTCCTGCGCACACAACAGCTGCAGCGGGCCCGCCTGCACGCCTCTGCATTATTAAGCATCTTTTTAGTTGGTTCCAGATGCAGACCTAGTTGTGTTTACCCAGGCTTTGTGCGTTGTCCTCCCCCCGCACACATTGTAGCAGCACCTCCACTTCCTCCTCCTCGGCCCGTCATCTCTCTGTTTCCATGTTGTAAGTTTGATGTGGTCACAATCACTTGACTCGTTTGTCTTTGCCAAGCCTAATGTGCAGCACTGGAGCAGGTGACCTCTGCACCCGCAGGCTGTGTTAACACCTCAATAGTTTAGGCTCATTTTGTATTTGCAGGTGGCCGACATGGATTTTAAATCATTTAAACGTGTCAGGCCTTTTTCCGACATTGTGCCTTTAGAGGAAATGAAACTAAAGCTACAGCGTAGAATGGCGCCAAATGGTTGTAATATATCTGTTGAGCAATGTTCGCTCATGATCCAAACTCGTGCAGTCAAAAACGTCTGTTCCTTGTAAGAGAAAGATTGCCTGTCAGAAACAAGTCATATATTGTGAGAATACAGAGATGTATTTTGAAACTCTCCATAAAACAGTGTGACATCAGAGGCTCAGGGTCCAGTACTTTAGTGTTGGAGGAGAAGCTGTGTTCTGCTTCACGTCTTCTTCTGCCCTCCAGAAATAGACCATGGAATACTCATACATCTCTGTTTGAAACTAACCCACTAACATCTGCAGTTTTCAGCAGATATCTCTATGATATTGTCTGCATGGCTTTGTCGCTACTTTAAACAAAATTGACCTTTGACCTTTTTGTGAAGTCGACTGACTTTTTTAACAGAATCACAGTAGAATCACAGAGGTATTGTTTTACATTTCCTCTGCATATAAACTGTGGATCATCAAAACTACTCGTAAATAGTTTATAGCTAACATCACATACAATGGCCAGCACTGTCCACTGTTGCACCATGACTGGTGCTTGGCCTGGCACTAAAAGGGTATTGTCAATTTGATAGCCTCCCTGTGTAGAACAGGCACGCGGGCCATGGCAGAGTTGTGAAAGGTAATTATGACATAATTAAACAGCTTCCTGTGCGTAATTACTATGTGCTGTCATTAGAATGGTACATGTCTGCATATAGAAACAGAGGAACAGGTTTAAAGGCTAACAAACCAGTGTCAACAAACACACACACACATGCATGAGCGTGCGCGTGCATTTAGATATTCAAACAACAACCTTTTAGCGACACCAGCTTTGAGGGGGCTAATCTGTGTCTCGCTCCCTCCTCTTGTCAAGTTCAAGAGGGTTAACAAATCTTTACCTCCGCAACAGCCCTCCTCTTCCCCCTTTCATGTCCACATTTGTTCGCTGTATGTCCAAAAATCTACAGAGGCCCGTCCCGAACCAGTTGGGATTGGTTTAGCTGAAGAGCTGGAGGCTTTTCAGTGGCTGGCATCTGTTGTTCCTCTTCCCAGAGCTGCTGGCAGTCAGTTAATGGCCATGCTTGGGACCCGGAGAGGGAGAACAGTGGCTGATTTCCCCATAGCCATCGCACCAATCCCGGCACACCACCAACTGCAGATGAGCCACCAGCAGCTAGCAGCGCTCGGGCTAATGCTCCGCTTCTCTGAGAGTTGGGGGCAGATGTTCCTCACTTTGTGCGCTCCATCACATAACTCAGCACTGTCAACTTTGTCTTTGATTCGGCTGCTGTGTCGATGCCAGCAGATTTATGGTGTGGTAAGGACATCTTTAAAACCTGAGAAGTTAAAGGGCGAACAAGTGACAAAAGTTTAGAGGAAAAATATGAGTAACTGTGGGTTTGAATACATGTCTGTGAAAGTGACACTGCAGAAGTTTTTTTGAAAATATAGGGATAATAGGGAATAACAATCAAATAAATTATGATAAATGAAATAAAGCTGCCATTTACAGAAATAAACAAAAATAGACTGATTGTACTTTAAAATAACTACACCTTAATAGCCTTAAATCATGAAAAAAAACTGAATTTATAATGAACAAATAGTTAATTAAGAATGATTCAGGGTTAGTGGTTATTTAGTTAGCATTATGAGTGAGTAGGCCTGGATCATTCTTAAAAGTCTTACTTGATGCTTTATTATGACCATTTAGCTGTAGCTATAATAAAGTGTTATCAATAGTTCCAGTCATGTAAAAACAACATCAAATTAAGTAATTTTCTACATCAGTAAATAATGTAGTTAATCGCAATTTTCAGAACGAACTGAAACTTGTTTTGCACATATCCCATTTGGCCTTTTTGGATCCTCACAAATGGGATTTCATGTATTGCCGCATAACCGTATTAAATAAATTAAATGAAAATACTATTCTGGGCAATTTTGCAGAAAACAAGTCCTTTGTAATATACTCTTTTCTGTTTCTGACCTGGAAAGTATTATGATTAATCTTATGTGGTTTCATCAAAATTTTCAACATCAAGATCCCACGTCAACAAGTGAGTGTTTGGCTGTGTGTGATGGCTGCTGCATGGCTGATGTGGACTCATTGCGGATCATGCATGTTATTATGGTGCACATAGGGCTCACTCCCACATCTGCATAATACTGAAGGAGGCTGCTACAGTTTAATCAGTATCTTGTTACTCTAGAGAGTAAAGGCTGGATATGTTATCACTAAGGAGGAAGTTCAAATGAAGCTCGATAAATAAATTAATGCCTTGATGATTAGCTGTCACATAAGCAATTAAAATGACTTCAAATTATTCATTTTCAAACAGGTGCAGTCAAAGAAGGCTCTGATTGTTGTAGTAATTGTCAAAAATTTAACAATTTGTTTTGACGAGCCTTCCATATGCACAGCTTATGAAATATTTAATGTGACTTGCATAAAATAAATCAGAATCATTTAATAATAGAATCCCATATAGCCCCAGTGTCAGGGGTATTTTTGTCTCTTCTTTCACTCTTTTCCTGAGCCTTTTTCATTTGCACGGCTGGTATAAATGTTCTGGGCTTTGGAAGTCACCGTGACAAAACTGTGTATAAAACTCAATCACATTCTTTTAGCAAATTATTAATTGTGACTGTCATCGTCACAGCATCCTCCTGACAATCTCACAACTGCCTCAGAAAAATACACTTGACAGCTCAAGACCCCAAATCCCACAATGAATTCGTCCTTGACACATCCTTAATGACGATCATCTTGATGATTGTAAATACATTATCATATCAGATCACGTCTGTGTTGCAATCATCACCTCCATTTCCTTTTAATTAAACGGCAAAGCTGACACCACATCTGTCAAAAAGGAAGTGAGACTTTTTTTGAAATCGGTGTGAACTTCTCCTTTTTTCCTTATTCCTGTTTGAGCGCAAACAATGGAGCAGAATACGCCTTTGAAAATAACAAGCTCCATCAGTGGCGCTCTCCTCCTTGGCCTCTCCCTCCATCACACACCCTTTTCTCCATCTCCTCTCCTCCTCTTCGCTCCCTCTCTCTCAGCACTTGAAAGCCAGGGTAATGAGACAGCCGGAGAGCGCGAGGAAGGTGTCCGCGGAGCATCAGTTGTGCGCGCGAGAAGTGAAAATTTACTGCAAATGAGACGATGGCCCGTAAATTCATTTTTATTCAGATTACTGTCATCATACATTACGGCTTGCCTTGTAAACATTTGGCCTGGCTCTTTGTGATGAGGTGTCATTATTTGCCAGATTACGTTATTAAGCTATTAACACGTCAAGCGCGGCGGGCAACAATACAGGGGCACGCTTAAACAAGCTGAAGAGAATGGAGGAGGTGTCAGTGGCTTGACATATGAAGGCACTTAATAGCTCCAGCTCTGAGGACAGAAGAGAGGAATTAAACAGACAGCTTTCAGCGCGGAATGGAGAGCGCTATTCACAAGTACTCCAACCTGACTGCACTGTCTTTACAAGGCCATTATGGACGCGCACAGTAAATAAAACGCAGTAATCCAAAGCTATGGGAGGCATATTTCCTCTCATGTGTATGTTTATGACTCATATTTACATCTTATTGTTGTCATTATTAAAATAGAGGCCCGTTTTGATTTCTGTTTGACAGGCCCCAATGACACAAGGCAGTTATTACCAAGGCACTATTATTATAGATGATCAATAAATAGTGATTTTGTGGAGTAATTATAATATAGAGATTATTAAACATCAAAGGTGGTCATGGTAACAATGTAAATAACGTAAGCTAAAACTAATAAAGGATCAAAGGCTGAGCAATGTAACATTTTAAATCATACATAACCGAACAATTGTATTTATTTACTCCAATATGTTAAATAAACAACATCTAAATAAAACAAACAGAGCGCAAAGGATCAAAGAATCCTGTTATTACAACTATGTAATAATTAAAAGGACTTCAAAGATGTTACCATTTGTAATTACATTAAAAACAGATCAAAGGGAATTCTTAAAAGTAGCATGAAATAATTAAAAAAAATAGATAACAAGCTTTGGAATTTTGTTTTTGTGAAAATAATTTTGAAACAAATTAAAATATATACCACAAACTACATTTACTCTTTAATACAAACAGATATTAAAAATATAACTAGCTCATTGTTCTTGTATATACACTGTCTGCCAATTGGGTCATGTCTCTGGGGAGGCAGATGTTGATTTTATTTCTCTTATTTTAAATTCCAAACAATTGCCAAAACAATTTCACTGCTTCAAAAATCAAGAAGCATGTTTGTTATCAATTTTGGGCATTCAGTAAAAAAGTTGTTTCACCAGGGTATTAAAAGATTAGGAGAAATGGTATAAAAGGGTACGGGTTTATTTAAGTGTAAACAAAGATTGGCTATAAATAAAGTCTGGTGAATGAAGTTCTGCCATGATGCACTTTTGAAATATGACTTCTATGAAATAAGTTTGCTATAAACAATACGGACAATAAGTATAGTTCCAGGGTTGGAAAGTGTTCCAATTTCAAAGTGTAACTAAAGTTTTTGTTTGCTTGTTGTTGAACTTTAATTTTTCATCAAATCTCTTGCAAAAAAAAAAAAAAAAAAGTCAGCATTATGAAATAAACAGTTTGTCCCTCTGGTGACATGAAGAGGCTGCGCATGGACAGCCAAGTCAGCGCTTTCCACCAGCTAAATCCACGCTAACCTATTGAAACGCTTCAACCGCCGCCAAAAAATCCGCCACGACAGCCAATGGAAAAGCAGCGCGTAGTTGAGCCAGCACAGCAGCTTAACAGTCTTAACACAGAATCCACCACTTATCATCATCGGCATCCAGCGCCACAACACTCCACCATGAAGAGGCTCCAGTTAAGCCGGTTAAAATAACACGAGACAATACATCAACAACAGCTTCCTCTCCCCTTTTGATGCCTGCTTAATTTGAATGCTACAATGGGCTGAGTCCTTGTTCTGGGGCTCGACCAGACGACCACAGCGCTCTGTCCATCTCTGCTGCACATCAGAGGCTGCTGGAGGAGCGCTGGGGCCCCTTGGTACTGTGTGGGCTTGGCTGATAAAGGCCTTATTTCAGTCTTCCAGTGAGGCCCGGATTTCGAGCTCCCCCAGCAGTACAGATGCTTTTGCCGGTTAAGCGCTGCTACATAGAGGGACAGAGGAAGTAAGAGGCAAGCTGAGGTGGTAGAGAAGAGCAATAACGTAGGCTATACCAAGAGACCTGCACTGTGCATATGACACCTTTAAGCTTTAAATTGGAGAGTTTAAGAGTTCAGCCCGCTCTGTTTCTACCCCCTTTGTTTTGGGAGGCTCTCAACGTGGCCCTGGTGGTATTTAACTTCTCTTCTGAGCGCTGACACATGACTGAGGTCCCATTACCCCGGTTTTCAATTGGGGCGGCCAATACCCATTGACTGGTATGGGCCCCGCCAACCGTTTTTACCTTGGGCTCATCCAGGACTTGACATGGCCTTTGAACCTGAGGAGCACAGCTGTCAAATGTCTAGCGTGTCAGTCCCTTCGGAAACACACCAAATCTTCCTAGCGCACACACAAAATAAGTCTACTATTGTTAAGTTGCATCAAAAAGTTAAGTTAAAACTAGGCATTGTCACACTTTTTTTGTAGAAATAGTGTATTCATAAGTTTATGCAAAAATTCGTAGACTAAAATTAACCAATGACGCATTTGAATTTTGCTTAATATTGCATTGTGTTGTTGTAGTAGGGGCCTCATGAATACCCGCCATCATCTTTATAAACATGTACACAATGTGGGAGGGGAATATGCTGATCACATTATGAAAAGTGGGAGTGAGAGACGCTAAAATTAGCAACTGCAAATACAAGTTTCTACTGAAAAAAAGCAACAACAAAAAAAAAAAAAAGAAGAAGACAATTCCTTTGCATGTCTTGATATGAGATCTAAATTTGCATCATTGTCTCCTGTTTGCTCCGGTCCAGGCTGGTAACAGGCAAGGAGTGCAGGTTTCACTGAATTGCACAGAGCGGGACTAGTGTATTCACTGAGACAGTAGCACCACCAACTGGCCAAACGCTGCCTATTCACCTCAGAACACCTCACTCCTCTCATGTAAAGATAAGTCACATGTATCCAGTTGCAACCTCTATCCACATTTAACCATTCTTGATTTATTCTTAGAGTGATCCGCAAAACAAGCAAGGCGTTTTCTCCCCTTTCCTTCTCTTCGCCTCAAAAAAAAAAAAACCCTTCGGAGAGGTTGACTTCACGGTATCCATCATCATGCATCTTTAATGACGTCAGGCCAGGAGCATGGGGTAAAATCACAGTGGTGGCCCCGGGCTAAAACCAGTTAAAATGAGGTTCCTCTTACCCCTTCCCACGCGGAGAGGAAGGTAGAGCAGGCGGTACGTGGATGGGACGGGAGGGAGGGCCAGGGCGCACCCATCGATTGCTGATGCGGTCGCTCTTGACGGATATGTTTGTGCGTCGAAAAGTCCTACTTGAGACCGAGGTGGGCCTGGAGATGAAGGCTGCGGAGACGCCTTGATTTATGGGTGCTCCTGCAAGACTGAGGAGAGGACAATCTTCTCTCACCCAATTTGGTTTAACTGTAAAGGGCCTTCCGAGACTTGAGGGGGAGAAAAAAAAAGTCCCAGAAAGTTCTCTCAATTCAAAACACATGTCAGAAATCGGAGCAGCGGAGTAGCCTTGTGGTTTTTGTCTTTGGTTAAGTTCTGTCATACAATTCCACGCATTTCCTCAAATCTATAATCTATTAGTCATGGAACAGCCACGCTTTTTACGTTAGAGCGATTGTGAAAATGCGGCGGTGATTTGGTTCAGCTCAATTACACATGCTAACCCTCGAACAAATAAGTCAAATATAGCTCAGGGCCAGTATGCATTTTGTGTCACAGAGCAGCAAACAAAAGCAATGAGCAATAAAAGCTATCTTCCACATTTCACAGCGTACAGTATTGGGCGGTCATTTCCTGTAGAACCCGGCGATAGTGTGAGTGTGGCTTGGAAACATCTTTCAGTTGCCGAGCCCCCAGCCTTGACCTCAGGGGTCAAAGTCAGTCAGCCTCTTCCTGTCTGTGGCTTTTCCCAGGATCCCCTGCCTGTCGGCGTGTCAGCACCTCTCCTGTCTCCTCACCAACTCAGGATGTTGCTTTTGCCTTCCAAGAGTTTCCTGAAACCGGAGGAAAAAAAAAAATCGGTTTCCATGCAGGGGTCAGTAAGTGTGAAAAATATATGAAAAAAGGCATTAAATATCGGTGTTCTGTGTGTTTGACTCAATTTTACAAACCCACTGCCCTATGACATGTGCCTATTTGTGGATGAGAGGATGTGGCGGCCTCCAGGGAAGCTTCATTGTAGAAAACTGAACCGTTTTCTCTAAGACTTTATAATAACTACTTTAATTAGACTTAATTCTTAATAAACAAATAGCTGATTAAGAATGATTCAGGCTTAGTAAATACATAATTAATACTCTTTCTTCTTCTCATAACACCCCTTATTAAGTTGTTACTAAGCTAGTCATTCTTAATAAACTTTTGTTCATTATGAGTTAAGGCTTAATTAATACTTATTTTAAACTGGTGAAAATTTTTCTTAATTTTCTTTTTCATTTAGCGTGTTTTAATGAATCATATCTTTACACTTTTGCATGAGGCTTATTTTTGGATAACCCTCTACAGCGGCGAGATAATTAAACTTAGCACTAAAACCGGGCCGTGTTGGCGTTGGTCTGATTAAAGGGCACGATGGACGATTACGGGTGACGCTGCTAAAAAAACGCAGAGAGAGTTCCACGCAGAGGTGACTGAAAAGTGGGCCGCACACAATTTCTCTCCTTCCTTCCTCCCTCTCTTCTCTTCTCTGCAGGTATGGAGCACAGGAATGAGGACTAAATGACAAGGTTGCACCCCTGGCTACAGACGTCCTGATTACTTTTTGTCTCACGCCTCACAGCAGCCCCCAAAATAAAGCAGCGTTTTTGATGCTTTGTACGCTCAATTAAGGGAGTGTATTTGCGACGCACAAGTTGGCAGTGTATAGCACACCTCTGGCTCAACTTGGCTAAGACATGTGATGCTCAAGAATTCTCCCCCTCCAAGTGAACGCGTAACTCTTATTCCCAGGCCGAGCAGCCCAAAGAGTATGTGTGTATAAATGGAAGGCCTGTCATTTCACATTCATTAAAAGTGAAGTTCCAAAATTAATAATGTAAAAATATGGGTTTTAATTAGTCTTCTATTCTGCCCAATGTACTTAAATTGGATCATCTGGTCCCCGATGCCCTTTCACTTAATAAAGAATTAGCCTGTGATGTTCTCAGCTTGACAGGTAGGATAAAGTGCAGAAAATCACTGCTGTTATATAAAGGATATATCCGTTTGTATGTAATTTGCAGCTTAGTCAATTTGACAGGGGGGAGGTTCCCAGCCATGGATCCCGAGCAGCTTTTTTCATTTAATGCATTTCTATCATGTTATGGCGTGACCGCACTATTGCCTTGTGCTGCTCACTTCTGTCGGATAATTAGTGACATTAATCCAATTTGATTGGATGTCTTGCTCGCGTCGAAATGATCATTACTTTGAAATGCACCTATATTGCATTACCTTTTATGAGCTGAAAAGAAGTTTATTAAAATCACTTTTAATGAAGCTGTTGGCTGGTTTGATGCATACAAAACAGCTATACAGAAAATAAAGCTCAATTGATTTAATTAGGCCCCAGTCTCTTATTCATAAAAATATATATATACAAAAATACAGTTTTTACCAAAACACATTTTGGTCTACTCTATAATAAAACTGCATTAAAATGATGATATGCGTTGTATTCATGTGTGAGTGATGTGCATGTACTGTGTACAGGGGATAAATCAACCTTGACTCATGAGTGTCCAAAGTGTGGAGGTTAAACGTGGGGTTCAAAGAAGGCTTTGGTTAAAGCATATGGCATGTATGAGTGATCCTTACATTCAGTGGCCTTACACTGGTGTTTGTGCGCGCATGAGTGGGTGTTGTCGCGCTATTCTCAGGCAACGAGCCCAGACAGCTCTCCCTCTCTCTCTTTCTCACTCCCTCGCGCGGGACAGGCACAGCTGTCAGATCAAAATCAATCGCATTTTAAAGGACGTGCGAGCTAAATATTTCATTCTTGCCTTGGGAACCAATTAAGTGCTACATATGAAGTCAGAAGGACTGGTTGAGCCGGAGCCGTACTGGTGCGTACCAGCTGCTCCATTGCTTACCACACCCCCCACCCCCTTTTACACCATGCAAATGTGTCAGTGTGAACGCTCCAGTTCAATTACCTAGTGATGTTTTAAAAATGCACCAAAGCCAGACTGGCAGTGCAGCATTGGAGGGGATCCACCCCAGGTATGTTGTTTATTTAGTTGTTGTGTGTTGTGCTGGCTGTTCCCCATTTGCCCTGATTGCAGATGTAAAGGATGGGAGCAGTGCCATGTGTCAGGAGCACCTCACACCGGATGGCAGGGACAACTGGCATCTACTTCTCCAACTGTCCTGACCCCGGCCTGGAGCTCCGCAGCAGCACACAGCTCCTCCCAGATAAAAAAGAATCCTCATCTTTTGGAATGTATCCTCCGGGTGCTCTCACATATATATATTTATATTTTTGCTGATGGTAAATTCTGTGCCTTTTTTATTTGCTCTCCTGTCCACTTGTCTATTTCCGCTTCTCTTTAATCAGATTCCCTGAGCACGATAAATCACGCTCTATGTATTCCTTTTGGGTTTGAACAACCGTGGTGTCCTTCTACAGCATCTGCTTTGTCGATTTAAAGGACAAGTAAAAGTAGTAAAAGTATGTGCGAAGAAGAGGCAAAGCAGGGGGTGAGGGAGATTAGAGAGTGGAACAGAGCAGAGAAGTCACACTAGGAAGGTTAAAGTGTGTATGCTGAGGAAAAAGGGGGAGGGGCTGAAGCAACAGTGGCGTACACTCATCGTCTGGAAGAAGAATCTGTGAGCTTAAGTGGAAAAGAAGATATCTGCGAGAGCAAAGAGGAGAAGTGAAAGAAAAACAAAAGCAGTGGAGAGAATGGGGGAAAGTGAGAGACAGTGCAAAAAGGAGGCAGTGTGAAAGAGTGAGAGAGCGGAGGAGAGAGCGGAGGAGTGCGCATGCAGCGGCTGGGACTATGATTGATAATGGTGCTGACAGAAGCCCTCTGGCCATGCTCTCTGTGGCAGTTTGGGGAGACAGGGCCTCCCCGCGTGAGACCGGCTGCCCCTCGCCACTGTCCCAGCACACACTCCACATCTGGTGGGATCGCCCACGCTGGGTCAGGGGTCGCCCGCACCATGGGGGCTACTTTTCGGACTCACTTCCCCAGAATGCTCGGAGAAAAACACAAGGCCTTGTGGGTACGCTGCAATAATCAGCATTTTCACAGTACAAACATGGGCCTAATCAGTCCTTGGTGATTCTGTGTTATGTGCTGACCTTAGAATGAGGTAATATCTAAAAATGGTATTATGTCCTACATGAAATCTTAATAGGCATGGAGATGGGAACTATCAAATGATCCAATACACTGTACATGAATAACTCTTCTCATCAGCAGTACTTCATAACAGTGGTTCTCAATCCATTTTTACCCAAAACAACAACCATTGGCACAAATAAGATTAAACATAGGAAAACTGTTGGCCACAAAATGATTTTAAAAATTTCATATAAAATGTTTAATTCTATTAGAGGCCAAATATATAGATATATTTCATTTTATAGGCCAAGGCAAAGGAACCTTCACCGCTGCATTTAAAATGAATCATGCCTTGAAGCATAGTTGCATAAGTTTACATTCCTCTAAATGTCCTGGAGACCCCTGAATATATTTTCCAAGCCCCAGATTGAGAACTTCGGCTTTAATAACTAAGAATAGGGTAGTGTCGCCAAAAATCTCAAGAGTAATAGTTCTTCAAAAATGATCACTCAGTATTTGTCACATGAATATAGTAGTCTTCAAACAGTTAATCAAACAGAGCTAAATCTGTTAAAAGGTGGCACAACTTCTGCACCACAGACTAGTATTTAAATATGAGATTAATAATAAAATGGATGCCCTGGTGTAATATAGCACATTTATAAGACTCAAAGCTCTCTACAAAATGCATTATCCATTCTGTACTTAGTGGAGTTTAACTACTGCAGTCTCAGATGTGCTGGAGTAGACCATAGGCATGGTGAATGTCTTGCCCAAGGACACAATGACAATGTGCTAGAGTCTGTGTGGGATCTGTATTGGGTTTTTGTTTTTACAATGTGTCCAAATTAACACCAGTGGGCCAATCTGCCAGTCTGCCAATATTAAAGTTTAACCACATGGACTCTTTAAAAAAAAAAAAAAACACTCAACAATGTATTTTATTTATTTATAATTCAAAGGGCCTATATTGCACTATTTTCTGAAGTATATTATAATATTCTTTCCCCATCTAAAACAATTAATTTTGTTTCATTCACAACACCAAATCCTGCACATCTAAGCTGAGTTCTTCTCTCAAACAGAAAACACTTATGAAGCTATGTGCTCATACAGGAAGTGCTCCACTCTGTTTTCATACTCCATACACCTTCACTAGAATTGTTTGGATAATTTCAGCCCTGGCATATCCTGTCTCTACTGAACTACATGTAAAAGGTATGTGTTAACTTAAAAAGTACCACTTCATGACATCACAAGGTGGAACACAACATTTTGAGCTTTGGAGATGTAGACAGACATCTTACTCAAGCGTGTGTGGTGTGTAAAAAAAAAAAAACTCTGGGTATGTTTTTGATTAGGTAACTACATTATGACATGGCTTAATGTGTAATGTATGAGCTTTAACAACAACCTTTTTGACTCAATAGTGTATGCAATAAAATGTGTGTATGTAGAAATAAATGGGCTATGCTTAAAATCAAATTTCACAATTTTCTGCTTAGCCTGAGCTTCATTCCACATGAAGTTCCACAGCTTCAGCCGATCTAGTCCACTATTCTTTCTTTGTACAGAAAAAGTGATGTTTTAAATGTGAGCTGAGATTTAGTGGCAGTGCACTATGTGTCCTCTGAGTGTGTTCAGATCCACTTTATGTGTGTGCATTACTGCCTGTGTGCGAGGAGACAACACTGATGAATTAGAGATAAATAATGAAGGAGCTCAGGGACTGATTTGTGATAGCAAGAGGGCCCATCAACAGAGAACACTAATACTTTTGAATGCTATGCTGTTTGATGTTGATCAAGTTCAACTTGGCTGACAGGGCTGAGAAGACTGTGGGGAGCAGAGGGACCAGAGCAGAGAACCCACTCAGACAGGTGAAAGAGGAGAGGGACAATAGCACTCAGCTGCACTCACTGCACACACAGCCAACACAAACACACACACGCACACACTACATATACACTCTGAGGGACTCTTACCACTGCACACACTTAGTTTAACACTTTTCCTTTAAATAAGAAACGGTCAAGTCACTCCCTACACTCACTATATTTCAGAGGAGAGTTTGGGTCAAATTGTCACTGTGAATATAGCAGCACTTCATGGATCTACATTCATGACATGCCATCTTCCAGTGCTCGGGGCACGGGTCATTTTGAAAGTGTCACCATTTAAGCAGGGGGAGGGCCCAGTCTCCATACCTCCAGCATTAGTCCATGTGGGTGAGTTGGGTGTGTGGAGAGCGTGGCCTCATTATGAAGGAGATAAAGACCGTTAAGGCTGTTTGGTCTTGGGCTGGCTCCAGCCCCTATGGTGAAACACACCTGCTCCCCTCTTTAAAAAGCCCTGCTCCAGTTTAGCTCTTGGCCACGGACGAGTAATGACCTATCCAGGGGGCCGTAACGCCCGCTTCGTTTAGCCTGTCGTTAAGACCCAGAGTCAGCAGCATACTGCGGCACAGTACCGTGCCAAAACTCAGAACAGGGTGTCCTTGCCAAAGATCTAACATCAAGCCTACTCTGTTAGAATATGGATAACTAACTAGCAAACCACATTAATGAAATGGCAGTGTAAATTTGGCAGTATTACTCTCCACTTGAAGAATTTCTTTAGACATATTGTCAGTTGGGTTTAATACTTTGATAATTCAAGAATCATCAACATGAATATAAATCAAAAATACTTCCTTGTGTTGCGGCCAATAGGAGCAGACTCAAGAACAGTATCCACTTAGTAATTAGAGAACATAAAGTTACAGCTTGACACTGCTTGGTTTCCTATTGTTGTCCTGTCTTTGTTGTTTCACACACTTTTAAGTGCTGACACACTCCTATATACATATACATGTACATAGGCACATAAACACACAGTCCGTCACACACCCAACACACCCATCACATATAAAGATTTCCCAGTTTCCCAGTTATGTTTTCATCAAAGCTTTTCTTTGGCACTACAGAGCAGCGTCAGTATGGTAATGTGTTGTGCTGCCTGGAAAGCTGTCAAAAAGCTCCCACCTTGGATGAGAGACCACGGTAATTCAACTGGGCTCCTGTCTTCTGTGTGTTCAGGTCTCCTCATTATTCCGCTTTGCAGGGTAATGGCGTCTTGCACTGTTTTATCTGTCAGCTCACAGCAAACTATAGTTTTTTAGCCCTGTATATTAGATGCTAACATCAAAGGCAGCTGTCTTGACACAGGAGAGAAAGAAAAAAAAATGTTGCGTAAAAAAATGGAAACACTCCCGGTAGGCGAAAATTGAATCTCTTTACGTCTGGGGTGATGTGTGTATTGAGAATAGATTTGCTGGTTGGCATCTATGTGTTTGTTCTCGAGTAAACAGCGAGCCTTGTTTGGGTGTAACTGTCAGGTATGTGCGTGTGCCCCGTGTGAAAATGGGTTTGTTCGCAAAGTGGGAGTTAGGAAAAAACAGCAACACAAATTCACTCTAGCTGTCTGATCAATGGGGATTTAAGTTACCAGTGACAACTGCATAGCAGATGTCAAGAGACATAGACCCCTGGCTCCACAGTGACGCGAGCCGCCTTTTCTACCAGCAGGGTTTGTGACTCTGTCTTTTACCACCTGAACACTTCTAAGAAGTGATTTGTACATGCACAACTTAGATCGTTTGAGCACACATCCTGTTTGGAGTTTTATTCAAGTCTCTCAAAAAGTATGTTTCCAAAAACTCCAGTCTGGCACCATCCCGTCTCCCTGTGCTCCCACCTCTATTCGGGCTTGTGGGGTTCCAGCCCCTTGGGTGGAGCAGGATTGTCTGTGTGTCTTCACTCTGGTAAGATGGCTGTTTATAGGAGTAGATGCATGTGTGTGTGGGGGGGTTCTTTAGAAGACGCGCGTAGAGCAAATTAAAACTCACCGCAGGAAATGAGCGCCCTTGGCACTCCTCTTCCCAAGCAGCTGCACACACCCCAACCATCATCTGCCATTTTGACACATCCACGGGGCGTAGCAAGCAGCGACAAGGGGGAGCGAGGGGTGCCAACGTGACACCCACGGCTGTAAGCATCGCCGGGCCGCAGCCTCCAGCCAAACAGGTGTGTGACATCATGCCGCTGGTTCCTCTTCGGGGGCCTAGGGAGCGGGCTGGGGGACTGGTGCCGAGAGGGGGTGCAGAAGGAAACAAAGGGAGGTTAGGTCTCTACCTGACAAGCTCATTGATAACGTTTGGGACACGAGCCCCGAAGTCGATGGCAAATTGCCTCTAATGTCTCCCGGAGATCATGGGCCAAAGTCAGGTGCTGGGCGCTAAATGGGCTCATTAGTTATGATTTTTTTCCTTTTTTTTTTGGACTTTGATAGGAGTTTTAACCACACACAAACATGTGCACATCATGTCAGAGATGGCTAAAGCCAGAGGGCTTTGAAAACTTGGGACATCATCATAACTCAAGACAGGGTTATAGTAGAGCCCAAGTGTTGAGACCTTATCCTTTCACATCCAGTAGCACATACAAAGTAGCTTCTTTTAGGTTTGAGTCATGGTTTTATTATTTTGCTCAAGTTTGCCCAGCTGAGGAGTCTTGGGAATACACAAGTCAGATCGGACTGATCAGAAATCACAATTTGTTGGATAATGCACATCTTTTTTCACTGAATTTGTAACCAGGACTTAACAGGGACAGACAATAAATGAAAGGGGCACGTACCTATTTAGAATTCTCTACACGTCTCCCACATACACCCCTGTTCACACTTCAGTCGAATCCCCCAGCGACTGATCCTGTAACAGAGGAGAGGGAGGCTGTGAGTAGCCTGGGGGGTTCCTGAAGGCACCCGTCTGGGACCTGCTTCATAATCAGTGGACAGAGAGGATAGTGGTGGTACAGCTTCCCACAGCCACTCTTCCCCCCTGGCTGCCCCAACTCTGGTGAGCACCCCAGGGCTACCTGTTAAGGTGTTCCCCCTGGTCTGGGCTCTCTTCCTGGGCAAAAAAAAAAAAAAAAAAAAACTCACATGAAGTCTGCCGTGTCTCCAGTGGAGTCTGTAAGGTGTGCCACGTGATTGGCTGAACAAGTGAATTTTGCATTGTTGGTTTGTTGGTGTTCATTTGTATTTTGACATACACATTGTGGCTGTTGGGGCACATTACGTATGTGTAAGGACAAACACTCTGTGGTGTTGGGCATGTGATAATGCATGCATACGCATGTGCTCTCAGCGTGCAAATAAAATGTTTCACAGGTTTTCTTCTGATACTCAGAGACGCTATATTATTAGTTGTCAAGGAAACATTGCAGGCGGGAGGAATTACTCACCCACATGGACATAACTGCAGCCAAATAACAGCCTGGACAATACAAGTCTCTTGACAGACCTGTTTGGCCCTTATCACCAATAATTCTTGTTAATAACATGGAATGGCTCTAATTAGTCTGCAGTGAAATTAACTGCTGTAGACTAATAAGAAATTATCTCACAGATAATAAATGTTTAAAGAAATTAGAGCACAGCGTGGTGAAAATATGGAGCCAGATGTGCATTTTAAAAGGCTTCAAAATGACACATTGCCTGAGATATGCTTCATGTGTGAGTTTTTATTGTAGTTACTGTAGATGTATGTAGCATTGGCTGCACTTCTCTTTCCATAGTCAGAAACAATATTCCCTTGACTGCGCCTCGGGGTATATCTCCTCCTTTCCGCTGTTCAACAGCAGACCTCAACATCACCACTGCTGTTGTAGATGCAGAAAACACTGTAGTAGAGGTAAGCAACTGGGGAGGCAGGTTTGAGGCTGCAGCCCGGACTTTCTAATTCGGGCCCCGGCCAAGGGATCTGGGAGACATGGTGGATTTTAACAAACACACTGGCCATTTCCAAATGTGCCGTGTGTGCTCAGCCGTCCGTGGTTCTCCAAGATATCTGGAGGAAAGGGGGTGGGTGTTAGGCAAGAGGGGGTGTACAAGGCAGAGGGAGCCAGGACGATGCCGTCTCCAGTTTGGTTTGGTCCGAGCACAGAGCCAGCTGGCCTCATTAGGACTTGATGGGAGGCGGGCTGGCATGAGACGTGCACATGCATGCGCACATCAACAAATGTAGTGTGAAGCGTGGCCTGATGCCCGTGAAAGACCCACACGGAAGTTTTTTTTTATTCCCTCTCTTCTTTCCTGCTTTTTTTGTTCAAAGTGCACTGTGGCTTATTGACAGAGAGGGTGCATGATGTGGGAGAACATGATCATTAGCTTGTGTCTCTCTTTAAGGCGCTGTCTTTACCTGGCTCACCTGAAGGACCTCATTGCGCTTGAGTGGTTGTTTGAGGGGAGCACAGAGCATGGGTTGGGACTGGATGGAGTGAAGAGGGTATGGAGGGATGAGAGGATATGATTCATGGTAGGGCGGGTTCATCACGAGAGACACCCGCTGACCTACAGTCTGAGGGCCGCTGGACCAGAACCAAGGCCTTGTTCCGACAGAGTGCGTGCGGCGTGAGCTGTGACGGATGGCGGCGGTCTGTTTGAGAGCCCCTGAGCAGGTGTGTGTCTCGCTCACATCTGCAGGCGAGCACAGTGAACCGAGACCAAATGGCAGACGCACGGGGCCCATCGGGTACCTGTGCACTGAGACACACTAATGATTATGGATGCAGGCCTATTAACGGTCACATCTGTAAGGGAGAACAACAACCAGCACACTGGGAGTGAGTCAGCACTTTTCAGCCCCACTGGAACATAGACATGCTGCATGCTGGTGTCAATGTGCAGAGAGAAACACAGTCAAAACGCTGCCTCTGTCTGCACTCTGGTCTGGCACCCTTCTTGACTTAAGACTTCTCAAAGTTTACTTGTTGAACTTAAATCTGACACACCCCTGTGTGACATTTTTGGACCAAATGTGAAGGACATTCCAGGAGATAAAAATAATACTAGTAGGAGTAAAGCGCATTAACAAATTATCTAATGAATTCATCAGCTTCAAAACAGTGTTAAATATTCATTCTAAGAGTATAGGTAATAAATTAAATATAACTCATTGACTCATTATTTAAAAATGCATAATATGATTTGCATAGTTTTATCCTGATAGGAAATAATAATGGGTAGTTGTCTTGTAGCGTCTTTCATGACGGATGAAGCTTGCATCTTTTTGTTCCCTCATCATCCCTCTCTCCTACTTGCTTCTCATTAAAGTTTTAACAGAGGCTGTTTTAATTGTCAATCTTTTGACAGGTTGATAAAAGCAACTTGACAATTAAGTTCATTGGTTCTGCAATGCATATTAATTAGGTCTTATTTGGGTTTCTATTGTTATTGGAAGGAGCACTCATGGTGTAGCAAAATGTCATCCATTAACTTCCTTCTTCACAGAACTTAATGTAATTAAGCTTGCTATTGTATGACTACGAGAGGAGACTCTAGAGAGGAGAACTTTTGCTATTCACTGTATAAATGAGTAATGCTGTTCCTGTGACACTTCAACAACGTTATTTCACCAAAATCAACTGTTCACAACTTTATTATCTTTAACAACTGCTGCCTGCTCTTGTTTGGTTAATGGACAAAACATTTCCCTTTCATTGTGTGTTGGCCAATATGTGAGCGGTGCAGGCTACAATCATGTTTATATGCTACAGTAATAGCAGAGGGGTAAAACAGGCAGAGTGCTTTCGGAGGAGATAGGAAGAACTGAAGGAGTGGCGGGTTTGAAGGCGGTTGTTGAGGAGATTACCCAGTGCACCTTGCTCAACTCTGCAGGCCCACACACTAACATCAAAGTGGTACCCCCTATCTGCCTGAGGCTTAGTCGGCCCCTGTCCACCCCCTGTGTCACTCCATACATCCTCCTGTTCATGTTGAATAATTGACAGTTCTGTTTTACATGCTCAGCATTTGCCAGGACATGGAAGTGTGACTCCAAACAGGGCATGACTCCGAGAGGATCCGTGCATTAGGTCGGCTTCATTAGAATGGGCCATAGTAATGCTTGACGCATCCTCCGAGCTGAATACCATCAAGGATAATCCACAGAGGTACAGTCGGCTGAATCAAAACACTAGGCGCAGTAGTAAAGATGCAGTCTTGCTGTGGTTTTATCAGCGTAATTGCTTAAGTTGCTTTACGAGTTGTGTGTCCCAAAAGTGTATGTTTTCATTTCATTGCCAGCTTCATGGAGGGAGCAACAGCTCCCATCATTACAATGCAAACGTTCTTTTTTCTGAAGATACAAATGTAGTGTCTGGTGTGTACTTAGAATGGGATTCTGCTGAACTTGTTGGATGTCACTCAAGACTGCCAGAATGGCAGCGTATAGCGAAGGACAATGACTGCCATGGGTATGTGAAGGGGGTTAGATGTTTGTGCCAGGGCGATCTCTGAAGTCAAATAAGCCATTATCAGTCTGTCAAGCCAGGTCTCATCGTGGTCTCTTAATAACAGTTAGGCAGTTTGGTGAAGTCTCCATGAAAGCTGCAGTAATAGCTTTTTACAACTACTGCAGAGGAATTAGACAAAGTGAAGAGACAAAGTGTTGCAACAGTTTGGTTTGATGTTGAATACACATCAAAATGTGTTTCTTGTTTACATTGTATTGGCTGGAGCGTGGTTGTGAACCTCTGCTGTAGCAGTCCAGTCCTTAAAGTAGGCGAGAGGAAGGCCGGGCTGTTCATTTGATAGTTTACCTTGACCCCTGAAGTGTGTCGCTCGCACCCTGAGGGCTTGGGCTGGCAAAACCTTTCTGCGCCCCCCCTGGGAATGATAATCTCAACGTGGGCGTTTACCACAGACACCAGACACAACACCATTAGCCACAGCTCTGCTACTGCTCATTAGGACCCCGATCGATATAGGCGGCCACAGAAATCGCCAGTGCTGCGGAACCGGCTATCACTCTTCAGAGTTATTATCGTAAACAGCACTGGCCCAGATTTAGGGCAGCACCCCACTTTCACCAGTGGAAATAGAGAGCAGTGAGGGCAGTGAGTGACTGACTGGAGGCCTTCAAAATAGGTTATTAGAACTTGTTCTCAGACTTCATTCCTGAGGATAAAATTAGAAGCAGTTGCGGGATGATTGTATACACGGCTGTATTCTCCTGGGTTTAGTATTATGACATGGCCACTGCAGAACAGCACTCACAGACTTACTCCTCATTACACTGGACATATCTGAGCCCTGATGTCTTCCTCATTGAGTGTCAGAAACAAATGAGCAGAACAAGAGCAACATTATGCCAAGCAAAACATTTTGCTGAGTGTGCAGAGTAACCAAAATTGAGAGGCAAGATCCAGTGAGCTTAAGAGCTGAAACGACCCGCTAAATGCACAATGACCCAACACTTTTAACATATTTGCACTCACAGTGGGACCCCGTTTGAATGCCCCCTCCTCCTCAAAAGATAATTTAATTATTTCCCAATTTTTGCCCCACTAAGCACAAGTCACCAATACATTAGTCACAGGAAATTGTAGATGAAAAGGCGAGAAAGGGGGAAAACAGTGTATTCCATTGGTTTCTGGCAGAGTGGAGAATAATATTGAGGCAAAATTGTGAAAATAAGAAAAAGGGGAGATGTATTGATTTTTGTTGGAGCCAGGCAAAGAAAAGAGAGGGAATAAAGAAGTGCTCTTTGGCCGATGTGTCCAAATGATGTCTCAGGGGAGGTTCTTAATGGTAGGGGGAGGGGTGCAAGGGGGTTAAGGGGGTGAGGTGGGGGTGATGGGGGCAGGTGCCTACCCTGACTAAGGCATGGAACTGCCCTTAGGCTAGGGCTAATGGTATTGGCTGAGCTTACTTTAAGCAGCTCTTTCCTAATGGCCAACTATGAGTGTGCCACAGGATAGACAGGTATTGATTGCTTCAAATGCTCTTGAGTTGACAAGAACTGAAAGTCCCTCAAGCATATACAATCTTGCAGCAAATTATGTCACACAGAAAGGTGATTAAAACAGCAGCTCGGGGCAGGCACACTCATTAAAAGTGTATATGATATTTCTCTTGTTGTCCTTGCTGCTCTCGTCTTTCCTATGCCAGTTTCTCAGTGTATTTGTTTTTGTAGAGGGAGAGATGTCAGTTTTCTACACTGTAAATATCTACCAGCAACTCCACGCTTTTCACTATAATAGACTTGAGATCCAGAGCAATGACTGTTGAACCTCCATTGCATCAGTCACATAGTTAGTGCTTTAGCAGTGCTGTACTATTGAAAAGAATAGATTCATGTCACTTTTTAAAAAATGGATCCAGGTGAGGCGGTTACAATGTCTTTAAAAAGGCACAGTGTACAGGTAATATTATACAGAGAACAATGCTATATATTTGCTTTGTTGCCATGCCCCCCTTCCTCATACACACATACAAAAAATGCTGTGTACAAGATTTTCTCTTATTCACAAGGGGCGCTTTCTAGACTGCTTGAGGCATCTGCTTTGATTGCATAATTCCCAAGAGCCTAACAACACAAAACAAAAATACTGACTGAATTCAGACTTATAATATACCGAACAAATAACATACAGCTCGACTCTTCAAAACCATAGTTCTCTAAAGAAAAGGAATTGGAGAGTAAATTCAAAGTTGAAAGCTTAGCTGTTTTGCAGAGTGCAGGGATGAGGGTGAAAGATGAAACAAAGTTGATTTTTTCCAGACTGAAAATGTGCAGCATTACCAAAATAAATGTACCAGCATTACATGTACACTATAGTCAACGTATTTAAGGTTTAAATATGGAAAGGGCTGGAGGAAGGATTGGTGAGAAAATGCAGAATTACGCTGGGGTAACACAACAGGTTGAGACCTGGGAATCATCTGGTACTTTGCAGTGTAGCATGACAGTTTCAAGCAAAGTAAACAGTGTTGAACAAATGAAAGGTAAATGAAATGACGAGTTCCGTTCCTCAAGAAAAAATATGTTTTAAAAAAATGAAATTTTCTGCATCCAAATGATATGGCTTTGCTCAAAGCTCACAGCTTTCCTCAGTTTCGATTAAATGCTCTTTCTCTGGCTGTTTGTGCTTTACAGTGGAGTGTGCTACATCGCTACTTTCTTCTCTACAGGGGCCCCTGGGCTCCCCAAGCAATAGGAGTAAATTAGAGTGCACCTGTTCCAGCTCCAAGATAAGCCATCTCCTGAGGATTTCCTCTGAGTAAAATGAAGTGAGTGAAGAATAAACAGAATATCACAGCATTACTCCGCCAAGGTGAAGTTGCTGCAGCTCTGGGGACACGGTTCGTTTTGCACAACACCCAGCAAAATATCCTCTATAAACCTCTGGATGTAAGACTGTAGGAATGGTCTCTGCTCACAGCGGAGAGAATAGGCGCTGCACTTTGTGTTCCAACAAGCAAGGCATGCGAGTGTGCTTCCCGACTGGATCTGTGCACAACATTGAGTTGAAATGCTCTTATTTGTGGTCTGCGTATTGTGGTTTGTTTCCAGCATGTTTTGACTCTGCGTCAACACATCTGTGATAGTCAACCATCAAACTGTGTACTTCTCTGTGTTCCCCATTTGTTGTTCTGCTGCCAAATATTCTTTCAAAGTATTTAATTAAGTCGAAGGAAAAAAACATGTCAGCAGTGTATCAGCTTAGCTCCATGAGTAACTCCTTGTATATTTCATTGAGGAAATAAAAGCCTTAACCCCAGTGTGACGCCAAAAGACCACTGACCAGAGATGTCTAGAATGCAAAATTCACTCAGTTGGTTTACACATAAAAGGCAAGGATAATTAGAGGAAAAATGTAATTCATCATACGTTTGATAATCAGTCTGATTTGGTCTCCTATCTGCACCAGGGCATTCAAATAACCCCCCTACTATTAGCACCCCACTCTCTCTCACACCAGTGGTCTGTTTTACCCTCTCTTTGTTCCCATACAACACATTATCATTATTGTAGCTAATTGCATGCTTCGCCTTGAAGTCGTGCTGGAGACTCGTGATCCAGGGTTGAAACATGGACAGGGATCCAGTCTTTTCCACAGCTTGCCGTACACTGCTAATTGCTATTAGCTCAGGATCAGGCACACTTCTTGCTGTGGCCAGCCGGACGTCGGTGGATAAAAAAAGTGGGGTTGAGGTCTGGGCGGGGTGGGGGTAACTATGGCACGAGGGCAGTAAGACATGGGAGGGATGGAGCCGAGGGTGGCATAACTTAGGTGGGATGGCTGGGGCAGATTGGGGAGGAATAGGACATCGGTCGGGGGTAAGCGAGGGGGGATGGAACCTGTGTTAGATGTAGGTCGGCAGGAGTGGAGTACCCTAAAGATTACAGTTGGTTAGTGCGACCCCTCTCTGACAGGATCTGAGCCCTTGGTCCCAGCAGAGGCGGACTCTTGCATTTTTGGGACCCAGCTATTAGTGAGGGTAATAAAGCCCCGGTACAAAGTTTCTGAGACCGCCCTGCCACGGGTCCAGGAAGGCTGCCCCGTTGTTAATACTGTCCTAAATGACAAAGGAAAGCCTTTAAATTACTGTTAATGAGACAGAGCGACTGCGCTGCCATATAAAAGAGATGTACGGCCCTTTTAAACCTATCCTAATAACTCTGTTTATATGAGCGTATCCTTTTATTATCTTTGTTTATTAAAGTCAGAGTAATTTGAGAGATGCATTCTTCTAACTCTACTTTTTTCCCTGATAGTTTCTTAATTCAGGGGGGAACATTAGTTTTACACCACAGTATCAACTTCCAACTTCAAAATGAGTCACCGGGCCCCCTTGGGCCTGTAGCAAAGGAAATGGAATCACAGACATAACTAGTGACAAAGCCTCCATCACCGCACATAGAAGATCTGATTCCATCTGTGAGAACTTTGGGTCTAGCCTAGAAAAATAATAAATATCCCTCCACTTGTAGCAGCCTATAAGTCATTCAAGAGGTAGTTCCAAGACCAAACAAAGGAAATGGCGTCATTAATGATATATATTATGAACTAGGCCCTCATAGAAGGCTTTTCAGACAAATGCATGGTAAGGGGTTGAACTCTATCCTAACAAAGGAGCTCTAAAATATGAAGTGAAAAGCTACCCGGCAAAGAAACAAGTGAGGAAGAGTCTATTTCCACAACACAAACAGATTTCCTGGCCTTTAGCAGTCTCTTACTGGGATACTTTGAGGCATATCCATCAAAACACAGCTGTATTCATTCATATTTCATACCTTCTCCTTCTCCCAGTGCTTTAACACTGTTCTTTGATCAAAGCGGAGAAGTCGGATCACAACAGGAAGGTTCCCTGCCAGCCAAGACGAAGAAGTGAAGGCCAATTCTACTGTACATGCTTCCATACAACTCCCAGCTCCTCTGTGGGAAAAATTCAATAAAAAATAAATTGTTATAATGTGACACTTTAACAAATTATAATTTTTGTTACTTCAAATTTGAACTTTCTGTTTTCTTTCCTAATGCCATCTACTATGACAGAATGTGTAAGCATAAACAACATTACAATCAACTGCAGAATCCATCTGTAAATTTGAGATAAAATTAACGCATTTTTCGCAGAGCCACATTTGATTGATGTGAGATTTTCTCAGAGTTACACTAATACAGTTTCTCCAACTTAACTGATGGAATTGCTGCAGGATTGACAGCCAGAATCACATGCAAAACACACAGCTCAAGAGTGTCACCATGTGGCCGCTCTGGGACATGACATTACTGCTTTCCCACAGCAAGTAGCAAGCAGTCAGTTCTCATATCTTCTGCTCTCACTACCCTGTCTTGGTTATTTATATATATTCTCCAATTAACGCCTTTGTCAACTGCTTTACATTAAGTCTGTCGTCTCTCCATCACCTCGGCCAAATCTTAGTTCCAAGACAATGTTCTTCCAAAGGGTCTTTTCACTAAAGCTTGGGGGAAAAAAGGGTTTGAAGACCTCCCTGACATTTAGACTCCCTCTGAAGATGACTTTGCCTTCTACTATAGCCTGCGGGAACATAGTAAGACCCACACTAAACTTCAATTGATATGCAGTGCCTGAATCCTCTAGGGTAAATTATCATTCTGTTCATAATAAGAGCCACAACAAGCACCTGCAAAATGACTTTATTATACATTGCGCTTCAATCAAAGTTTCTTCCTCCTGACCCATTGGAAAAACATGAAGCGTAATGTAATGGTGATGAAATGAAAAAGTATAATTTTATGCATATGATCGAATGCTTATTTGGATGGTGGGAAGTGCAGCTGCTGGGATGGACTTGATTGGCAGGTGTGTTAACACAACAGCCGCTGGTAGCCGTGGACGCCTCCCTTTTTTTTCCTCCAGCTATTATCCAAATATGTTCTGTTTTTACAAGCAAATGAATGGGACAAAAATCAAAGTATCAAATATGTATTGCCCTTCATAATGGAATTCCCTCAGAGCAAGGACGGCTAACAATGGACCATTCTCAGTATCCTGTCCTTTCCTTCTCTATATGCCAATGGATGTGACCTCCTCTGCTTTGACAATGAGGCATCCAGGAACACAGGCGTTTGGCAGGGCTCCACGATGCCTTTTTATGTGCGCTGTTATATTTAAGGGTGACTCTGGCCCCCGTACCATTGTCTTTGCCGTGATTATTTTCTACCGTTGTTTAGCCCCAGTTGTGGCTCTTTGATGAAAAGGTCGCCACTCAATTGGAAAACAGTCATTAAAATGCGGTGGGTACTATTCACCAGTGTGCATGGGGGAACCAACTCAACTGAGCTGGTTAATCAAAAGTTAATTATATAATTTTCATGCAGATGAGGGGAAACGTTCAAATGAATCCCAACTCTACAATCATTACAAAAAATAAATAAAGAAATAATTCTAAAATGCTATAAAATGTTCAGGGACTGGGAGGCTGTAAACAATATGAAGTTTAATTTGAGGTAAACAAAGTGAATATCCACTAGGGGGTCTGGGAAGGAGAAAGTGAGGTTAAATCAAATTTGGAAACATAGATACCAGCAGGTTTTGTTGTCCTGATGTACGTGCAATTAGCCAGGTCCTTGATGAGGACACTGGGAAAGAGAAAGTTGAGTTTTGCGGCAAGCGCTTTGGGATTTTTAAAAAGGGAATTTATGTTTTTTCATGTGTTATCTGTAAACATTAATTATTCTGCAATTGAATTAAACTCATATTTTAGAAAAAAATAATAATATAAAAGCATAATTATCTTTTATGAGGATGTTGCAAAATTGCTGAAAGGTAGGGGTAAGCTCAAAAACAACCCGGTCTATGGTGTATTTCATTCAATAACTTTGTCAAAAATGTATAAGGGACTTTTCAAAAACTATGCTTCAAAGGGGGACTGAGTGAGTTATGCAAATTACAGCCATGAATATTAAATGTGAAAATGAACGGGCATTGTTCTGGAAGTGCAAGGGAATGTGTTTTTTAATTTTTCTTTTAATTCTATGTGCTTTTTATAATGTTCAGATTCTCCCAGTTGTGTGAGCGGGTTTTGGGTTCATTGGTGTGCATTACAACCATGCTCTAACAATGCACGGCCCTCCCCGGTGTCAGCACAGTTCATGAATCCTGGCCCCTTATGCACTAGGCGATTAGTATGGTGCTCCGTCTGTGGGGCTTTGCCAGAAAATGAGTTCTCTTTAAAACATATGCCCCCTGCTGATTCCCTTTCCTTTCCTGATATGAAATTCCAATTTTTATAATGAACACCAATTTCCTGCACGGAGAGGGGGGAAAAGTTGCACTGTCTAGTTTTTGTTTTGGATGAGTGCGGCTGTCCTAAATTAAGAGTAAAGCCTTTTTTGTTGTTGTGGATGTTGTGTGTGGATAGAACATTTCAATTGTGTGGGGCTAATCAACAGTCAGGTACAAGCAGATCCAGATCACATGGAGTCATTTTCCACATGGCGTTTGCACTTGACTGCTGTGGCAGAAAATGGAATTACCAAAAGTGGAGCAAATTTAATTAACTCATTGATTTCTAATAAATTGGCTTAATCGCCAGCTGTTGTCATGGTGAGATTGTTGTGTCACAAGTTTGTCATGCTTGTCGGTCGTGGTGGCTCTACAAAGACAACTGAATCTATTCAAAGGCTTTTAAAAGGGCATTTTATACGATTAATATTTTATTATATCATTATGATTGCACTGACTGGAAAGGAAAGGCAGCACTCTTCCCATAACAAGCAAATAAAAAATCTGATTCAAAAACTTTATTACAGTGTAACATTGATATCAATGTAACATACATAAACATCAACATCTCTGTAATGAATATGAATACATAAATATATGAAGGCAGCGTCTTCACTTATCATTCCCATCTTATTACAGTTTGTTAGTTTTTTTCATTTTTATTCAGACGGAAACCTTTTCTTTTGGTTGAAATGACTGGAATCATCATTAATCTAAAAAGATTGAAATTTAGTTAGCTTGATCTGCATCTTAAATATTTCATTTCGCAAACATTATAAGTGCTCCGCTAAATAAGGCTGGACAGAACGCACCCACTTTCACCCAAAACGGCACAATTACGCATGCACGCACTCAATCATGCAAAAAGAAAAAGATAAAAACAGTCATTGGAAGGCTCGTATATTGTCATTGCTGCTTTGAAGCACAGTGGCACACACAGCTAGAGCGCACATTAATATTGTACAATTGAAGTAGACATTGGTCATAAATTATGTATAATAAGCACTTACTACATTGTATGGTCTGAGCCTCTCCTGGGTTTGGGCACTTGTCTCGTCAGGAAGAGACACCACACCTCCCGTACCCATCATCTGAGCACAATAAAACGGACATTTCCAGTAGGCATTATTAAATTAGAAGGCCTTAAAATAGAACAGGCACGCGCATCCAACTTTTTACGCATTACGCGCCATGTTTACCCAAGTGAAGCTAACCAACAACTTTTTACACAATTGTGCTTTTATAAAAAAAAATACTTACTCTAATGGTCGCCTCCAGCTCTCCCACGCTCCTTTTGCCACCCGGTAACCAGCCGTAGGACCAGTGCTGGGACAGAGTGACCTGAAGCACTAGCGCCAACAGAAACACCTGCACCATCACTTTGCTACTGTTGCTAGCTTCCATTTGCGCTGCGGAGGGATACAAACAAACTTTTTAATGAGCTATATAATGTCACAACCTCTAATTTCACCGCACCAAAGCACTTCAAGTACATTATAACGCAATAAAAACATATTCTAAATAATACTTAAGGCGGTAATTAATAAAGTGCGTAATTATAACTTAATGGCCATCGAATGAAAGTTGGGCTGCGGAGGAGTCACTCACCTTTGTGTTTGCCTTGTTAGCATGTTGTGCATTAGCCAGAGGGGGGTTTTATAGGTGTCGCACGAGGCAGCTGTCAGGACCATAATCCCCTCTCTGCAGGTGTGTGACACATTCAGGGACTAATGGCACACAAAATACTACTAATGGAGCCGGCTAAGTGCTCTGATATGCTGACATCACCGCGGGTGTTCAAACAGCATTAAATATAAAACAACATCATCTTCCCCACTTGTTTGTAAGGCCATTGAACGCATCCTTACAGAGGCACATAAAAAGGACAACAAGATGTAATATGGCATTTCTGCCCATTTATAATTTATTGGAGTCAGCTTTTAGCAACAAATAGCAGTTCAAGTCCATATACAGTCAAAGGGCAAGTAGATTTCAAACAGGGAGACTTGAGAATGAGATCTGTCAATCATCAGCTCAGAGCTTCACATACATTTTATAAAACTTAGTTTCAATTTTTAATAGTTACTTAAGTGAACATAAACACAAGATTAAATTTCCACATACATGTTAGCTAATGTATTTTTTCTGATGAACATTCTATTGTCATAAGATGCTGGAGGCCTCTAAAAGTGGGAAATCAGTTGGAAAAATATATTATTTATTATGCAGAAAAGCTACCACAATTGACTACATATTCAAAAGTTCTCAGAATTATCTTAGATATGGCTCACATTATAGCCCTAAATATCTACTATTCTTTATCATTCCAAAATTATTTTTCTAATAGTAGCCTGTTTTACCGATAACCTAAGTTTACAGTTGCTAAAACTAATTGTATAATGTAGTACCCTCTTTTCCTTAATGATGCAAAAGATGCAATGTATAAATAAAAGTGTAATTGTAAACCACATTTGCTAGTTTTTACTATTTTCACAAAAACAAAACAAAAAAACAAACATTGAAGTAAAGAAATAAAATGTGTCACTTGGTGACAAATTCACAAGATTAGAACTGTCATTCTAATCCATATGGCACTGCATTCACATACAGGAGTGTAAAATAATGTGTACAAAAGTTAGTGTCAAACCTTTCAGGTTTGTCTGATGCTTCTGGGTTCATAGAAGAATAATGTAGCCTGTTTCATTTGTCTGTTTTCAGTTTGCAGCATCAGGCACAAACTGGTAAGTCATATTGCCAACGGCAAAAGGAAACTTGGTGAAGTTGAATGAAATTGCAACAGGCAGCTGCTGTTAAGTTATTCACAGACAGAAGTGAGGTCATTTGCAGTGTGTCTAATGGAATCGTGTGTTTCATAGGATTCCTGTTTATGGGGGCAGATGTAACATAGAGCAAGGCATTGTGGTTGTTCAAATAAATAATACAGATAATATATACATGTGTTCATTTAAATAAAATGAAACCATAATACAATATAATGTATACCTAGATAAAGTCATTACATTAAATGAATATCCATTACAATGCTGCCGTTTTGCAACACAACCTTAGTGTTTAAATATATTATCCCAATAAATAACCCTCGCAGTAGTAAATCACAATGTACTACTTAAATTTCTAGGAGCACATTTAAAATAGATTACTGTATATTACAACACATGTTGACGATGGCGAGTTTAAAAAGAGCTTGCTTTAGAAAATAACATTCAGAAAAATTGCATAAGTTAAAAAAGGTATCATGAACAGTGGGAGCACATATTACTTGAAATTGGCGTAGTCTGAGAAAATGTCAACAAAATCCTGCACCACCCTGTAGCAGTAGTCATACTGCTCCTGAAAGCACCAATCAGAGGAAATCATTATTCATATATTCACACACAAATGGCCGGCTATATGACTGTTTGTATGTTACACCTACCACAGTCTGAACCATGTGTGGCCTTTGCATGCGTAAACTTTTGACAGTCTGAAAAACATCGAGGAGTCCTTCAGCTTTGACTCTCTCCAGAATGTTACTGAGGGCAATGAAGGTTCCCGTCCGACCAGCTCCGGCACTGTGCACACCAAGGACAAATCCATCAGCAAACACATCCCACAATGCCCACTGGAAGACCTTGGAAAACTCTGGGATTTCTTGCAGAATTCCAATTGACCTGAAGCATAGATACTTGTAGGGGGGAGTACTATTTAAAAAGGGTGGATACCAGAACTGTTTAATCAGTTTTAATTATTTTTTATGTTAAAGGGCTCATATTAAAATATTTTCTAATCTATGTTATAATGTTTCTTCCTCAAAACATGCCTGGAGTATTGTTTTGTTTCATTCACACATGTTTAACACACAAAGCCTACATATTTAGGCTGTGTTCTTCTTTCAATCAGTTTTCCACCTGATGATGTCATGTGATAATACATGAAGTGCGCCACTGCCTTTGTAAACTCCATACACCTTCACTAAAACATTTAGATGATTTAGCCCTGGAATTGCCCATCTCTACTGAACTAAAAGTAAAAGGTAGCTCTTAACTTGAAAACTATCACTGCATGACATCACAAGGTGGAATAGAACATTTTGAGATGGAAATGTAGACAGACTAATAACATGTGTGATGAAAGCAGTATTACTTTACATTGAACCAAACTATCCAAGTATCAAAACGTATAAATTCTGTTTTCCTTCATATTACTTTAAACCAGGAACAGTGAGTATTATATTGTTGTGTGGGTCTCTGTCACTGTCTAGCAGCAATAAAGTCTGCGTACATTTGATGGCACCCTCTCTCAGCTCCTCTAGATTGCACATTTGTTTTAAATAGAAAAGTTTACCATAGAAAAGGTGACCTCTGTGTTATAGGGGTAATAATCACCCTCACTTAAAGAGACTAATCCAATGCTAACACTAATCAGTTTGGTGGCTGCTGTTGGACTGAGTCAATGTTTACAATGATGGCAGGCGGAGGTGGAGAGAGACGCGCAGCATTCGGTATACAATTCGGAAGAGGAGTGTAGAGAGACGTTTGGGATTGCAGCGGGTTAGCCCCATTCCCAAGAGGCAGCAGAAAAAGCTTTAAAAAGCCCTCTTAGACAAGTGGTGATGAAGGAATAGAAGAGAGTGATGACACCATTTCCTGTCGTTAGCTCATCTTATCAGATTAATCATAGTGGGAGTCAGCGGAGATTTCACTTTGAGAGGTTTTAATTGACTGTGAATCAGTGGATTGGATCAATCCCAGCGGGGCATGCTGCTTTAGAATCACTTCACCTGAAGCTAGGTTGTGATCAAAGCTTTCTCTGCTAAGTCTTTATAAGGGATCACATAAGTGGTTTAGGCAGAGAACACCGGGTCTACCGAGGCAAACTGTACATTTCATTGTTACAGACATTTGTAGGAAACGATTGATACCATTGCAATTCCATCTGATAATACTCGTGAGGTGTAATAATCAGGTAATCGAAGCAAAAATAGAAAGACGGTGTATTTAGTTGTAGGATTTTGGCGGCTGTCGTGTTGTTAAAATGAACTTCCTCACCTGCAGTGGACAATTATGGGATGGTTTCCAGACTGCTGCTGCTGCCTCTGCACAGCAGCAATAATGTCAATCATCCCTCTTCCCTCCGCCGGTATTCCGATCTCAGGCCATCCGTGGAAGTGGAAGTGTCGAACGTGTTGTGACTGCTTCTCCTGGCATGACGAGAAATCCAGACAGTTAAATCCATGCAGCTAAACATCACTGTCATACTTATGTCAAGTGTCAACAGCTTAATCGCTTATGACAAGTGAAGGCAATGGAAAAAACAACTTTGAATTTCACACTTTTATTTTGTGTATTTTGGGTTATATGTGGTTCTGAAAGTGATACGTACCATTTTATAAGTGACCACCAAGTCTTTGAGCGAGAATGTGTCACAAAGTGTATCTGCAGTCAGCTCCACCGTGTAATCTCCAAATGTCATACTGCCCTCTGATGGCCAGTACTGGTAACACTTCTCCTGGTTTGACAAAGGTCACATGGAAAACTCATCAGGTTTTTTATTTTGATCAGTAACCCTTAAAATGTCCCCTCTAAAAAATAATGTGCAAAATGTTTAATGAAAAGTGAAAAGGGATGTTATCTGACTGCTAATAAATTCCTATTTCTTTTTTTTTTAATTTAGGCCGTGCTGAAATAACTAAGAAGTCATTTGTTCTGATGTGGAGTAGACCTTGATCATTTTTAGATACATAATTCAGAATCTCTGCTAATTTTACAAGTCTGGGTCCCAATTAGTTATGACGACAGCAATAACTATTCTTCACTGGCGCTGGCTGCAAGAATAATCGAACGATGCAATTGGCAAATCGCACACATGTTCTGAAATACATATAAATCTTGTATTTATTTGTCAGTTCATATTTCTTCTTGCAAATTTTGTCTACTCCTTAAAATGTGAACTTTTAAAACATAAACAAATCTAATCACAAGATTTTAATGGATGTAAAAAAAAGAAAAAAAAGAAAAGTAAATCGCTCAGCCCTATAAAGAACACAAACATTATTCCATGTGAGTTTCTAGGTGCGGCATAGGTAGGGCCATCACCTTATAACAACTCTACAATTCTAATCCCTTTTATACAATTTAATATATTTACCCTTATTGAAAGACCTCTTTTCTACAAAGCCTTTCTGTAAACCCTGAGTAAGTCTTTGGCACAACACTACGCGCACCTCAAAGCGCCCCTCTATAAAATCAACCCAATAAACCATTTCCACTTTTTTCCTAAGTTCCCCTTCCAAGGCTTCTGTGTGCCTTACCTGCTCTCGCTCCTTGAGTTCGGTGAGCATAACGATTGAATGGCACCTCCACTCCCACACCATCCTCCAGAAGTCCTCCACCGTGTGCAACAGGGGGCCCTGGGTCGCGATAAAATAGTCCTTCTGCCTGTAGCCCTGCAGTCAAGTAAACAAAAACTTGAGGAGAACAGCAAACCTCATATTTTGCATTGTTTGTGAAGACATAGCTTTAAATACACTTCTATGGGAAATCTATATTACGCTGAGGGAGATCTTACATCAATAAAGGAGGCATTGATGTAGTCGGTGAACTCTTGTCCTCTTTTTACTGACAGGATAACCCGGTTAAAATCATCTGGAAGAAAAAATACACTGAGTAAAAAGTTATGCATAAGTGAAATCAAATCAAAGTTATAACGTTGGACATCGGCAGTGCCCATATCAAGAAGTACTGTGAAATAAAATAAAAAATAAAAAAGTTGTGTTCTTTTTTCTCACAACTTTCAAGTCAAAATACAAGTTCTGTTAAGTATCGTTGATCACACGGACATGGATTGACTAGCAGGAAATCTATGTTCGGTAAAAAGAAGAAAAAATCACACACGATGCCAGGCGTTTGAAGTAGCTTGGATGTGATGTATAATAAAAATGGCGAGAGTGGTGGAGGAGGCCTTACACGGGATGATCTGAAGCACCCGGTTCTTCTTCATGTTGGCAGGAAGGTTGCCCGTTCTCATGTTCTCCTTCATTATGCGGACATTGGTCAGCTTCTAATGGGGGTGAGAAGTAGGGGAAGATGGGGCGAGAGAGAGAGCGTGAGAGCGGGAAAGAGTAAAAACCAACAAATATGATCAAAAATGAGAGAAAAAGGTTATACAAGGAAATGCTCTTAGAGTTGGAGAAGGTTGGACAGTGAGTAAATGCTTTGTAATTGAAAGAATACTGTCTGAAATTGGTCTTTGCTTTAAAAAAATGAAAAGTACAATTTGAAGGATGGAGATAATATAAATAACATGATGAAATTGATGTTTTTTATAGATTAGTACCAAATGCCTACTCTGTTCTTAATGGTTGTTTGCATCTCAATTTAGAAGATGCTGGTAATATAAATACACAGATGTTATACAGGTCTAATATGTGTAGTGTAGTAAATATTTTTTTTAATTTCTAATAATATACAATAGAAAGCAATGAAATTTGTAAATACTCAACAATGAGTGAAGAACATGCTACATAATGAACTGGGAAGCACTGATGAAGAACCATGATAGAGAAACTGTAGTGATAGTGATCAGTCATTGTTTCCAATTGTTTATCCCTGAAAGTTGCTTTCTTTGGGTTGTCATCGGTTTAAATGTAACACTTGTGTCAGTTTATGATAATAATGTAAAGGGTGACAGTGCCGCAGTGGTTTAATTGTTCACCCACCAACTGGTATATAGCCAGTTATAAACCAAGTGCATGGCATTGTTTTCACTATAAATTAAAAAAGAAGACACTACTAAAAAAACACACTACTAAATCACTCTGGGATGGCAGCAACTGTGACTGAAAAACAGAGTAGTGAAACTACAAAGTCCAAGTAAGACTGAATAACTTTGAGCTATACCAAAGGTTTATGCAGCACTTATTATTTACAGTGCTACCGACACAGCTTAAAATAAAGTATCTCTTGTAAATTTGATGCAGCAGATGGATACGCCCCAAAGTTTCAGCCGATATAAAGAACCGTTATTTACAGCCGAGAGCAGCACCCAGGGCAAGTATTCCAGGAAAAAATATTCCATAGTAGAGAGCAGGTTTGTGCGGGACAATTTGTTACAGTGAAATATTTGACTTTTTTGGTGTTTTTTTATATCTCCACGTACCCTGAACTCCTCCTCTAGGCCCATTCTGTCGTGCGGAGCCCTGGTGTTGTGAAGGCGGTGTAGATGGCCCTCCAGAGAGCACACATCCAGCTCTGTGTCTCCATACAGGTAGTACTCCAGCAGAGCCTGGTAGATGAAGGAGTACTGCATCTGAGGGGGAGACAGCCAGGAAAGAGCAAAGTGAGTTTATCAAAGACCCCCACTGTCACTGAGGCTGGCGTCACATGACATTGCAGCAGTCTATTGGTTGGTTTTAGATTTTAGTAGTAGATTATGGAAAATAAATGTTCTTCTGTTAATAATATGTTTATAAGCAATAATAAGAATAGAATTACAGAAAACCATCAAAGGTTTTATCAAATCATACCACGTTTTGACTGTTTGACAGAATTTACTTTTTTTAAAGTTTATAATGGATAGCCACAGCCACAGAATTTAAGATACAGTAAAAATAAAGTAAGATAAGATACTGAAAAAATAATAAAATAAGCTATGAAATGTATACTATATATATATATATATATATATATATATATATATATATATATATATATATATGTGTGTGTGTGTGTGTGTGTGTGTGTGTGTATATGTATATATCATCAAAGATACTGCGCAGAACTCTCAAGCTTCTGGTAGAGGACCTGAGCTGCTGGATGAGGGACCAACCACCGTGGAAGAATGTATAGAATTGTTCCTACAAGCATTGCAGATAGATATTTATATCAGTTTTTTTATGCTCAGACCAACTGAACAATTTACATATCAGGTTTTGGAGTTCATTTAGTTGTCCAATTACCTGTGGTAAAAACAACTAACTGCTCCTCTTATTAAAGGATGTCTTTAAGAAACTAATGGATGTAATTATTTACAGTTTAACAACCATTTCGACCATGAATTTATTATAAGAAAGTACTTTTAATGATGGGTCCCTAAGAATGTTATGGTACCTAATACAACGTATGGTGATAAAGGAAGATAACATTTTACAACCTCTTGTATATAGCTGAGATGCTGTTTATTTGTATTACTATAATTCTGTATTTTATTTTTGCTTCTTTACATTTATATAATTGTGCCTTATTTGACACCAGTCTCTTCTTAGTTTGAATTCATTATTACCATTTATATTTTTGCTCTTTGTTATAATAATATATTGTGATGTGTGAGCTACTATGTCAAAATCATTTCCCTTGGGAATCAATAGCTTGTTTAAGTCTAAGTTACAGCAGCCTGTTTGTGGTGTGTTTGGTTGGATGAATACAGCTAAATAACAGGCTGGTTTGTTAAAATATATGTTTTCATTTTGATTATGTCTGACTTCTGAAAATACCATTATCAATTGAAACATTGTCTTTTCTCCCTCCATCTCATAACATCACACCACCACACTCTGGAATCTGAAACAGCCTATTTGCGCCTCATCTTTGTGATTTTTTTGTGGCTTGTTTACTGGATACTGTAGGAGTGAGAGGAGTGAGAGGAGCTGTCAGAGCACAGTGCAGAGGGTCAGTGCAGGTCAACACTTACATCTGTTTGGATGAGCTGACAGCGCTGCTCCCGGATCCTGCTCACAAAGCCAAACACGTCCAGTCTCTGTTCCATGTGCATCATGTCCATCATGCTGTCAATGACGATGAATGTCCCAGTCCTCCCCACGCCAGCACTGTGGAGCACATACACAGGGAACAGGGGGTCACTGGGGAGATCAGGAGAGAGAAGGTGCTGTGATGATACAAGAGGGAGATCAGGCTGCTGTGGTTTGTAAACTGTGGGGCAGAGGAGTGTCAATCAGTTCTAACAGATCAATAAAAAGCATTCAAGGTATGTAAGTTTAGGTCCAAAATTATTCCATCCAATTTCTTCCGCTTATCCGGGGCCGGGTCGCGGGGGCAGAAGTCTAAGCTGGGACTTCCAGACTTCTTTCACCCCAGACACTTCCTCCAGCTCCTCTGGGGGGACTCTGAGGCATTTCCAAGCCAGCCAAGAGATATAGTACCTCCAGCATGACCTGGGTCTTCCCCAGGGCCTCCTTCTGGTGGGACATGCCTAGAACACCTCCAGAGGGAGGCGTACAGGAGGCATCTGGAACAGATGCACAAGCCACCTCAGCTGGCTCCTCTTGATGTGGAGGAACCGCAGCTCTACGCCGAGCTCCTCCCATGTGACCGAGCTCATGATCATAGGTGAGGGTAGGAATGTAGATTGACCGGTAAATTGAGAGCTTTGCCTTTTGGCTCAGTTCCCTCTCCACCACAATGGTCCAATACTATGACTGCATCACTGCCGACGCTGCACCGATCCACCAATCTCACGCTCCATCTTCACCTCACTCGTGAACTCGTGACCCTGAGATACTTGAACTCCTCCACTTGAGGCACCCCACCCACCCAAAGAGGGGGACCCCCACGGACCCTGTGAACCCTCCCACAGGACATAGGGACATGGTCGAATGCCTTCTCCAGGTCCACAAAGCACATGTAGATTGGTTGGGCAAACTCCCATAAACCCTCAAGCACACGATGGAGAATACAGAGCTAGTCCTGTGTTCCGCGGCCGAGACAAAAACCACACTGCTCCTCCTGGATCCGAGGTTCGACTATCGATCGGATTCTCCTCTCCAGTACCGTGGAATAGACTTTCCCCAGGAGGGTGAGGAGTGTGATTCCCCTGTAGTTGGAACACACCCTCCGGTCCCCCTTCTTAAACAGAGGAACCACCACCCCGGTCTGCCAGACCAGAGGTACTGTTCCCAACCGCCACGCGATGTTGCAGAGACGTGTGAGCCAAGACAACCCCACAACATCCAGAGACTTAAGATACTCAGGATGGATCTCATCCACCCCCAGAGCCTTGCCAACAAGGAGCTTTCCAGCCACCTCAGTGACTTCAGCCAGGGTGATGGACGAGTCTGCCTCCGAATCCCCAGCCTCTGCTTCCTCCTTGGAAGATGTGAAAAACAGATCTGTGGAAAAGCAATCCCACTCACACTGACAGCGCATTTAAAAAAATATATATTTAGCAGTAAAAACATCTAAAATTAAATAAGATGGTTAAGTTTCTGAGCAGAGACAAACAGTTGGTGGACTCTGCACTAGAAAAGTTACAAAGTGTGCCTTTAACCTTATCCACTTCCTTGAGAGAAAAAAGTTCAACTCTATTAAAAAAGGAGATCAGATAACTGACTTATCTCCCCCATGTTACCAAACACTACCATAACACAGATACATCTGTTTTTATTACGCACAATAGTTGAGAAACATACTTCTATCTATGCCATATCAGATAGACATGTTAACCTCCCTCGACCTTCCAGAGCAGAGTTGCGGACAGCCCTGAGCATGTGTAAAAGTGCTTCACCTCTGCTGCCCTCTGAGCCTTCTAATAGATTTACAGGGGTCATTGGAGCGGCCAGGGCCTTGGGGAGGCCAGAGCGGGGAATCCACAGTGGGGTGTTGAAGCCTTTTTTCTGGGGGGCCCCTCTTCAACAACAGTCCCTCTCCCTCAGCACCTGTTGCACCACTTTCTGTACCACCAGGCTGCTTTACAGTAACAATACTAAGTGCACAGAAGAACAGATGGAAATTGAGTTAAGCCCTATGGAATAAAAACAGGCAGTCTACCAAGATCTAATTCAGTTGTAAAAGTGGAGCTACAAAGCCATCATTATTGACTCAGCATTTTAATATTAAGCAAGACGTGAAAGTGTTTGGCCTTTTAGCATGATCTGGTGAGGAAATTGGTGATTGAGTTTCACATGCGCACACCTCATGTTTTGTAGGCTGGCCAGTTAAGAATTTGTCACTTTATTAGCAGAGTGGGTCTTGGAACGCCTCCCATTGCAACCTATTTCCATCCAATTAAATCCTGACCGACCAAATACACGAGTTCATCTAAAATGGCCCTGGTAAATGTACAGCATCAAGTACAAGTAGAATTATTTTATGAATTTTCCCCCTCTTTTTAAGTTTAATATGAGAGGGAGCAGGAATTTAGTGAACTCAAATGACCAAAGTTGAGACAAGTATATGAACAAGTACTTTGACTAATTACTAGAGCCCATATTATGCTATTTTCTGATCTATGCTTTAATTAGAGTCAGTTTTGTTTCATTCACACGTTTAACACACACACCCTCCATATTTAGTTCTGCTTTCAAACAGAAAATACCCGGTTCCACCTTGTGATGTCACGTGTCACAAACGTCAATTATATGCAATACAGGACCTTTAAATGGTGGGTGGTCCTTGCCTCTATGGAGATGATATTACTTTATATCATCTCAGATATAAAACATATCTAGATTATTTATCTTATTGCCCAACAATACATTGAAAATCTGCATTCATACTGTGAGCGGGGTCACCTCTCCACAGACCTGACCTGTAACAAGCCTTTGATTTTTACATGCTCTGGGACATTGGAGTTTCTAGGCAAAGCAATACTCATCATCTATCATCTATCACCCTACTCCAGAAAAGATACATATAGTTCAGCTTTAATGTTACATGAATTACCACAAATGTATAACAACTTCTCATTTTCACCAGAAGTTGTGAAATCACAGTCATTTTACAGATTGTTTACACCAGATGTCATGCCAAACGTTTCTGCATACAGTTCATATAAAAATTCTTTCAAAACTTCTTTTTTTTTTCTTTGAGTGCAATTGAAACATTCACATTGGGAGGTAAACCAAACTACTTCCTTCAATGCTTTCATGGTTAAGCTGTATACTCCTAATTATGGTAACCAAACACCACCATATAACGTCCCTTTCAGCCCATTGAAAACCCTTAGCGAGACCCTGCTATATTTTACCTGCAGTGCACCACAATGGGCCCGGCGTAGGATGGATTGATGCTCTTGACCTTCTTGAGAAATTTCAACATGCCGATGGGCGTGAACGGCACCCCGAAGTCTGGCCAGCTGGTGAAGTGGAGCTGGGTGACCAGTCTGGGAGCGCGCAGACCATCACTGCCCTGCTGTGATGCAATAACACCGAGTCATACACTGCAGCATGGGAGCGGGCACAGTGGCACAGTGTTCATAGTGAAGAATAAGAGCTGGGCAGCGGTGTTTTATCAAGTTAAATATATGGGCAGCTGGAGGGAGGTTAACCAGTGCATTTGGTGATAATGTTGTTTTTAATGGACTCATTTGTTAAAAGGGCTTGGGCTGTGCGATGTCTCAAAATAATAGTTCTGACAATATATAGTCACATAACAAAATCGCAGTAATACAACATGGTTTAAGTGTGATGGAAATTCCTTTTTTTTATTCTGTTTTTTCAGTCCACGTTTAGACTATTGTAAATATTGTAAATCATAACAATAATAATTATAACACCATTCAAAAATATGAATTGAGAGTTGAATGTTTTTTTCTCATTGTGTAGTCATTCTAATGATACAAAATGCTAAATATTGATAGTAGAACAAACATACAAAGGTTTCAGAGCCTTGTGGATTCAAAGCAGTGTCCAAATGACTATCCCTGAACCCTTTTCTACCTTGAACCACTTCTGAACGAATGAGAGCTTACACCATCTTGTTGCTAAATATTAATATTGTGCATTATTCCCCCTACAACCTACTCATGACTCCAGCCGCTGCACATTAGCGGGAACATTTTATACCGTATCAAAAACTATATTAAAGATCCTATATTACACACAATTGATTCATGTGAGCTTTTAATCATGTTAAAATGTTGTTACCTCATCAAAAACGTACATAGAGTTGCATTTTGTTTCATTCACACTTTTGAGTAACCCTTTAGTATTATTATTATTATTAGTGTTCATCATTGTCTACATTTCTACAGCTCCAAATTCTCCTGTTCCACCTTCTGATGTGATGAATCTGCGCCGTGGAGCACTTCCTATATTGTCTCATCACATCACAAGGTAGATTGGAGTGTTTTCTGCTTAAAAGAAGAATGCAACCTAAATATGCAGGGTTTGTGTGTTAAACATGCGTCAGTGAAACAAAACACAATTCTGGTATGTTTTGATGAAGATTTAACATTATAATGCAGATCTAAAATAGTGCAACATAGGCCCTTTAAAAATCTAAAATATTTTCACCACCATAACTGTTCTATTTTGCATTTGCATCTCCTCTAGACATTAATCTGTGTCTATTCTATTTAACACAAGACTGCACAGAAAAACAGCCGCTCTTAAACCAGAATATCTTCAAACGCAGTGGAGAGGAAGTGAATTTCTCTGTGTGCCGTCTACTGTGAGACGTTTCTCCAAGATGATTCTCCCAGATTCAGTGCACATTTGCAAACTGTGAATAATAAATACACTGCCTATTGATAATTTTCTCACTGTGCACTATATAGCCCCTTTTAATGTGGTTCCATACTGCTTTTCATTTATTTATGACGGTTCGCATCCTATTACAGTTTAGCAGAATGTTCCAAAAAGTTCCCAAGAGAGGCATTACTTTTCCACACCCGCTTTGTGTTACATTTTTAATTATAAAACAGCGATTATGTGAATGAATTTATAACAATTGAAACTATAGAGAAACATAACTATCCACTTTTTATAGCTTTTAAAAACAATTTCATTATATTTACCGCACAATAACTGTATGTTAATTTTAGTAGTAAGCTATTACTTTATACTGGGTAAATTATGTGTTAAATAATAGGATATCATGTGTGTTTGTGGAAAATATAAAATAAATCAGATGACTTTACTTACATATTGAACACAGAATTTTCTAATGGTGTAGTCCACCAGTACAGTCACGTCGTCCATGGCAACGCGGATGTTCCCGTACATCCAGCAGCCTTTGTCTGGCCAGTACTGGTAACACTTTTCCTGCAGCAAAGATAAAAATAAACTAGTGTAATTGGCAAAGCATTTTCCGATTGTATAAGGTTGGATCAGATTGTAAATTATGATGCACAAATATGGAAAAAATGCTATGCAGAGGCAGTATCAATGAACAACCAAATAAAATACCTTTCTATTTACTAGGATTAAAAATTAACCCACATAATGTTATGATTTTCTCTTCTTTCCAACCTATTTATTATTTCTCCAGGAATGTCACAGTCAGATTCAGAATCTTGTTTACACAGGGTTTAGTTCACAAAACTGAGTCTATTGTACTTGTTTAAACTGAAAAGTATCTGGAAGGAACACAGAGAGAACCTGCAAACACCACACATAACACTCTACCCTCTCTGAGAATCCAACCATGAAGTTAGTCGCTATTTAGGAGCAGGGCTACCTGATAGACTACTGTGAGCTAAAGTTAGATTAGAAATTGTATTTACAGGAGTGACAGTGAATGTCTAATTTGCCAGACAAGAGACACAAAGGAGGAAGTGGATATTTAGGAGATAGGGAAGGGGCTGTACCAGTTTTTTCATGTAATAAGGGAAAATTTGTCCTAGCCCCATACACACATCATTTTTGGATCAAAATGAGAGCTACTATCTGCAGTTTTATCGTCTGCAACCAGGAAGTAAGGCCAGTGCACTGTTAGCATTCTAGTTGTCATGAACAAGTTGTAAAAATCTAATTGCGGTGAATAATCAGGGTGCTAGGAATGTGTAAAAGAAATTATGAATACATTTAGACCATCAGAGACAAGCAGATGGAGCACCTTCCACTAGAAATGTTACGCAGTGCACCTTTAAGTTTGTTTGTCTGAGAGAGAATTACGCACTAACTCCAAGCGAAACAGAGGAGCTGAGTTTGCATTCAGATTCTCCTCTCATCTGTATCTGCCATGTGAATATTTCAGCATCTAATTCCAAGGCAATCAAAGCGACTTTGTGCTCCCCTGTCAGTCAATAGCATCACGCCGGTGACGTTTCAACTCATTAAGTAGATTCTCAGACTAATTATCATGTGCCCTCTGTGGATCTATCAACAATTATTCCCCCATTGATTCACTTTGGCTCTATTCTTCCATATCAAACCTGCTCCTAAGCCCACAATTGATCATTCCTTTGAGGCTAAATTTAATGTGATGCTAACTAATCTGCCCGGTGACACTTTGCATGGATCCTCAGATGTGAAAGGGGTCAAATAAATTATACACTTGACTTTGGGTCATGAGATTACAAAAGGGCTTTTAGCAATTGTGTATGTTAGCCCTATAGATCACAGGGTTAATTCTTTTTCCCGGTTCTGCTTATTAGCGCTGTAAAATTGCTGTAAAAGGCAATAATGTATGTAAAGAGCAAACCTCTTTTCTTTCTTTCAGATTGGTGAGCATAACGATAGTGGCGATTTTCTGTTCCCAGATCATTCGCCAAAAGTCGGCCAGAGTCTCTAGCTTCGGGCCTGAGAAGCAGAAGAGAATATTAAAATTGCATCGTAATTTGCATAAAACAAAACAAGACGCGGAAACAGAGCAAGCAGTGGTTACCTTGAGCAGCGATGAATTTGTTCTTCTCTTTGAAACCCTGAGATAAAAAGGAAAATATTACACGGTGTAAAATTATACTGGGATCTTATTTGGTAGATTGTACTGTTAGTTTGAACATCAGTTATACATGCTACTGGTGTTTTTTGGTATTACTGTTGTTGTTGTTTGTAATATTACTAAAGAATATAGTTTACTTTAGAGATTAGAGGTTCATGTTTACTGTGGAACATTCTAGAGACATCTATTTACTCCTTTACTCAAACTAAAAGGCTCAAATCTTGCTTTGAAATAACATAAAATTGCAGCTACAATGGTATACATACATTTCTGAATGAATATTCCCTCTGTACAAACATTCCTACTCATGTATCAAATCTACTTAAGTAAAAGTATTAAGGTACCTGTTTAAAAATGTACTAAAAGAATAAAAAGTAAAAGTATTTCATGCCGACTGAGATCTAATTTTTTAGTGAGTTGTGCAAAATTTTGTTCAACAGAAACAACTGAGCTTTTTTTGGTAGCTGTTTATTTGTATTTTTGTATATTTCAGCAGGTTATTTTTTATTTTTCAGTCCTGTTCAAAAACTAAGTGGAGTAGAAAGTACTTATACATGCTTTTAAATGTAGAAAGTAAAAAATACTCCACTTTACTACTTTTACTTCTTTACATTCCACCACTGAGTATTCTCTATCACATCTTGACATACTTACATCTATATACGACGCGTTGATGTAGTCTGAACATGGGTGCCCGTCTATATGGCTCAACACCACTCTGGAATGGTCATCTGTGGAGGACAAGGCAAAGAAAAGACCAGTAAATAACAGTTTGATTTTTCCCCACATCTGCTGCCCTCAGATTTAGTGATCAATAAAACTTTCGGCTTTAAAGGTTACAATAATATCACATGGCGGAGAACTGGGATAATCACTCACATGGTAAAATGTTTGGATATCTGTTTTTCTCGCGGTTGTGCTCCCGGCTGGCCTCCTCAAAGGACCCATGGTGGTAGTAACACGGCAGCGACTATAAAAAAGACAGAAGATCTCAGGAGATTTACACTTTCATATCTGGCAGCCCACTGACATAACATTTTTACGACTTCTCTCTGTACTTGTTACAAAGGTTCTGGTGGACCTGTGCTACTGCTGTGGTGTACACACAGCGGGTCTCAATATGTGGGGCACGTACTATAGATACTACTCAAGCTTTTATAAGATATATTTACTTAGTTTAGTTAGTAGTTTAGTTGTAGGCAAGTTACTTTATTATACAACTATACTATACTTTTAATATATTTACATTTAACCTCACACAAAACAAATATAAACAAGTATAAACCACATTATTGTTACTTATTTAATTTTATTTGTCATTAAACGTTTTAAATTAAATATTGGGCTTTCAGAAAGCACCACATTGTCCATACTATGGCTGGTAAGAATTTCAAGGTTTTACAGATGTTTTTGTTGTTTATTTGTAGCCTTAGATTTTTATGAACAAAAATGCGTTCAAGTTTCTTCTTTTATTAACATAAAAGTAGTATAGTGAATGAATGAAGGGAACATTTATTGCCTCAGAGGGAATTTCTCTAGCACTGAGAACATGAAAGTAAAAAAGAAGCTCTACTGCGCTCATACAGCAAGTCACCCGGAATCTCATTCTGTAGTGTCCAAACTGAATATCTATTTCTTAAGGGCTTAGATTAGTCCTGATTTGGGTTGAATTATTTGTCTGGGATACTGGTGAGTCCGAACACAAGTGAATCTCCACTTGTTCAGATGGTCATGATTGACAGGTGGATTATCCAATTACGGACATGCATTGTTTGGCTGTATCAAAACAAATATGGCTGCTTAGGAGGGAAAAAAAATCACAACGGACTGAAAAACATTGTGATTTCTGAATCAACTAGCAAAGCCCAAACCCTGTTAATCTGAGGTAAGAGAAATTTAATTTTGTTTGTAAATGAAAAATGATAAGTGAGCTCCTGGATTTCACATGAGTCACTGTAGAAAGAGTAATCTGATCCTGTTTGGTTCAGGCCTAAGTTGGGTTGGAGAGCATGGTGACCAGACTGTATATAAAACATATGAAAGTCTAAAATTACAGAGATAGCACTCTGGATTTCCCATGGATTTTGTTATCTGTTATTTTCTTTTTCTCTAGTTCTTCTTGGACTTTACAAAGTTTTAAAACCACTGGCACGGACAAAGGAAACAGAAGAAAAACCTACATTGAACTCTTCTCTAAAGAGCTTGCCGTCATCAGCCGAGCGTATCCGGTACTCCTCCTCCAGCGCGTCCAGGGGGATGGGGAAGTACCTCTTGGAAGGAGAGGGCGATCTGGGGAGGAGGACCACTGTCTGCTCCCCTGTAAAAAAAAACACACACACACACAAAATACAGCCGTCACAATGCTAACGTCTCCCTTAAGACAGCATTACACAGCCCTCACACTGCACCTGCAAAAACATACACGCTCGCCATTAAGATCTCCCTGACAGCAATGATTTCTAGAGTCGTAAACATGGCGCACATAACCGGCTCCACCAAACTGTCTCACCTTTCAGAATTCCACTTATTTATTTTTTTGTTAAATGAAACTTTATATGGGTCCCCATGTGCTGGGAAACTGAAGGGTCTACCGGCAGAGCGTTCCAGCTGAACTTCATAACATTCACAAGTTTCCAGCGCAGTAAAGAATGTCCAAAATCAAATAAAACTGGAATAAAAATTAAAAGCAGGCATTACGTTTTAAGGCAAATGCACAATACTACCTTGTTCCTCCAGAAAGCCATTGGGGATCTTTTTATCCACGGAGGTAACTAGAGCCTTCCTGTGGTTTTTGAACCTGACAAGAGAACAAGAGAGTGATTAAAGGGTAAATATCTCAAGCCGACAAATCTCCAAAACCAATATGGACCATGGGATAGAAGCAAAGCGGCTCTTCTTCATGTTGTCTCGGGTCAGTCGAAACCCCTCTCCATATGAGTGCGCCCTGACCTCGCATTGTTTGTTTGCTGTCTTGCTTGAGGTGCAGCTGTTTACCCATAATCCACTGCAGACCGCCTGTTCCCAAACCGCCGACGCACCCCCCACCCCCCACTCCTCTGTGCACTGACCTATAGCCACACACACGACACACATACAGTGCCTCTCACTCATATCGGCATCAAAATAGAGGATAAAAATAAAATCATCTTTGTTCAAAAATTCACATTGAGCTTTGTGTTATGAATAAAATAAACATGCATGTGAAAAAATGTTAAATCAATATTATTTAAAGATTAAGTCTTAATATTTTAAATTGAAAGAAAACAAAAATGTCCAAAATCTAGCTGTATGACCAGTGCTTTTGAAGATAAAATTTAAAATATTAAAGTGGGATTTTCATTTATTATTTTATACTTAATAGTGAACAGCATTTGAGTGTTGAACATATTTCATATGATAAATAGACTTAAACGTGCACTATGTTACTTTTCACCTGGGGTCCATCATCTACTTGTTTCCATGGAGACGTTACTGCTTTGCCTGGAATGTTCTACTGTATTGCATTAAAATGTATTCAATTACAGATGTTTTTATTGAGCAAAAATATCTAGAAAACATGCATTTTTACTGTGAGCAGGACTGCCTTTCCACAGATCTGACCTTTAACTTCGCTTGAGACGTGTCATCTGCACATCTCCAAAGAGAAAGTTAAATAAAAGCAGGTGACAAACTCTCTCCCCAGAAAAGTTACATTGTGCACCTTTAAAAACTGTGCCGGAGATTTTTTTTCTTTTCTTTTTTTTTCAGTCTCGAGAAATCACTGACAAGGATATGCGTCTATAACATCTGGACACACTGTTAACAGGGTTTTGTAGTCAGAAAGACACCTACAGCTCCCATCTATTTAATCAAAATCAAAGGAGATTTAATGAAGCTCATAGTACTATATACGGTGAGAGGTTAAATAGAAAGAGTTACCTCAGGCAGTAGATGGTGAGCAGGACGACGATGATGAGGAGGAGGGAGATGATCAGAGTGGACGGCAGCACATGAGCGCCCTGGTGAGTGGGGTTTTCTGTGGAAAAAGTACAATGTCTTGTTTCAAAAATGGTCATATATATGGTTTAGATTGAATTGCAGAATTGCAGAAAACTGATTTTGTATTCAGATCAGCAGTGAAAGATGTGCGGATTACAATTTCTCAACATATTTTTTCTGATCAAAACAAAAACATTCATGAACACTAACACACAACTTAATGTCTGGATATTTTAAATGATTGTTGTAAACTAATAAAAACTAAATAAAAATGAATGTGGGGCCAAGTGGGGACAAGATCCAAATTTCTAATTAAATAATCTGTAATTAGTTTATAACTGTGCAATTAAAGACCAGACTTCATGCAATCACAATGTCCAAATTTGCAGTGCCAACAATACGGCATGTAGTAAAGTCAGTGTGTTAAAGCTAAATTCTCATTAGGAGCAGTAGCCATGTGTGTGTCTAAGTGAGGGGCTTATAAGGTTGATAGTAATCCCTGGACTGTATAACCCATGACCTCAGACTGGGCTCTGAGCTCTGAACAGAAAAATACAAGGACTTTGAAAGGAGCACTTACCACTCGTCTGATTCTCATGAGTTGAATGATTTAAGGCTGTCGAGACCGCAACCAGAAACAAAACCATGGTCACTGTGGAAAAACAAACAACATGGAAAGTACAGTTAGAATTATGATGTGTGATTATGTTGATACAACTTTAATCCATGTAATAAATCGATGTCAACCAGGATGGGATAAGGTATGGTCAGATATTTTCAGATGATGTGACTTGCTGCAGTAGTAACCAGTATTTACCCATTCTAATATCAAGATCTATAACAAGGTTCACACACTGTCACTAAGTTCACAAAAAGTCTACATTTCACTTTTTTCACAAATTTAATTAAAATAATTCAATTAATGAATGTTAATTTAATTTATTAAATAACTGATTGCATGATTAGCAGTGTAGTAATACACAACCACATTTTAAGATCAATTTCCATTTTAACCTACTAGACAAATTTAAAAGACAATCTAATGCACACAAGAGCAGCCAAAAATATTGGTGCCAAATAACAGCTAAATTCTCAATACAGGAACAATACCTTGCAATATTTCTAGTACTAATATTAGCTTCAACCATTTCTGAACTAGGCCTAAAAGATAACATAGATTAAAAAACAAAAATGCTAATAAATGTATTTTGATTATATATATATATATGATATATATATCTATATATATATATATATATATATATGATATATATCTATATATATCTATATATATCTATATCTATATATCTATATCTATATCTATATCTATCTATATATATCTATATATATCTATATCTCTATATCTATATCTATATCTATATCTATATATATATATATATATATATATATATAATTCAGTCAGTCAGAATAGAACAAATGCCTTTAGAGCTCTCCACCCTATTCCAAGCAGCTCCTCAAAGGATTTACGGGAAAAAAAATTACGCTGAATAACTGTATTCCTGACATGCTCATTACAATTGTAAACATAGAATTTAAAAATGGCTGATATATACATTTCTTGCAACCACTAAAATTAGTAGCTCTCTGCAATTTTTGTAGCTCACCGGAAAAAAGTTTGGAGCCTAGATAAGTTATAGGCTAGAAAAATTACTATAGCATTAACAACTTCACATATTTTTGTCCAGAAAACTGCATGATACAAAAAGACACCTAAACATCTGTTTGGATCAAATCACTTCCCCTTCACCTTCAATAAAAACATTTGTAGATTGTGGTCTATATTTTTGCCACAAGGAGGCGCCAAACTACATCAAATACGGCGCCCCCCTGTGAGGCAGTGTGCAGCGGAGTGCGGCTTTGAAGAGCGCTGCTTTGTGTCTCACCGCTACACTCCGCTCCTTGTGGGAAATGCGCCCACAGTCGTGTACTGTCAGAGGCACTTTAAACAGCACACAATGTAAACTGGATCAAAACGCTACGAGTCTACGGCACGTTCTCCCGGAGGTGACAGTAACCCGATCCCCCGCGGAATCGGGGTTTGAATCTGGGTTTAGTCGTCTCGTTTTGCGCTATCGTCTTTGATATGGAGCACTACAGAGGAGCGCGCTTAGACACTCGAACTTACTGACCTTTTTTTTCAAAGTACAGTAATGTTGTCAAGGAAAGAGAGATAAGGAGAGGCGGTATGTTTTTGTTGAAAATCTTAGGTCAAAATGTTTCATGAAAGTCACATTATAACATTCTACAGTCAGGGGTTTTAAAGGAGCACTATGTAACTTTTCTGGTGGGGAGTTTGCCACCTGCTCGTCTCCATGGACATGGTTTTGCCCTGAATATTCCACAGTATGATATTGGACCATTATCCTTTGTTCGATTATAGGTGTTTATATTAAATACTAGCCAAGAAAACTTTTTTTTTTTTTATGTGAGTGGTATTGCCTTTACTCAAATACGACCTGTAACTTGGTCTGGAGGTGCTCTCTGCTTGTCTCCATAGTGATAGATAAATGTAATGCCATATTATGGAACAGGCAATACAAAAACATCTCATTAGCCAAAAAGTGGTGGACTCTCCACCACAAAAGTTACATGGTGCATCTTTAAGTAGGAAGATAACCCTAATCCTATAAGCACTTTTCCATACAGTGTGGGCTGATCTTCCAGCTAGGTCCTCCTGGTCACTACCATGAGTGAAGGATTCTTGGGTTCAACTCAGACAGTTGCCCAAATGGGTCAAATGCAGGGAACAAGTTTCCCAAGAGAGACAATAGTCTATTTTTACTTTACTCATTTTAAGCATTTTAATTTTATATTATGACGTTTATTTTACCTTTACATGCATTTTGCAACTAGCTAGGCCACTACAATCAAGGTCCTCTCCTGAGATAAGCTTGAACCAGCCGTGAAAGCCTGAAATTTAGTTCTGTCTTGTCCCTTTGTTTCTTCAATCATCAGTCTCCTACAGTGCTATGGTTGTTGTGAATTTGCTCAGTGAATACAAATTTATTTCGTAATATAACTTTCAAGCAACAGTCCGTCAACTTGAGAACCTCCTTCCCTACTCATTCTCGACATCTCATTACAGATGGAAGTTATAAGTTATGCATAAAGGACTTCGAAAAGACCTAAACTGACCCGGACACATTATGCGTACATGATACCATCTGGAAAAAACAAAACAAAAAAAACCATTGCAGCCAGTTCCTCCTCTCTCCGCACTATCTCTTTATTTCTCTTCCTTTTGTGCACATAAGAGGGTAAGAAATCACAGAATAAATTGGGCAAACAGAGCAAATGTTCGCAAATGACTTTGATGGTACAAATGAGACGTTCCCGATCACAGCGTCCTAATTTATCCCGCGCCGTGCTCTCCGTCTCCTCGTTATGGGGGCCACGAGATTGGATGGAATAATTCATTGTGTCAATTTATTTGGTGTGGAAATGGGTCATCGAGGGGCTTAATTTGTGATGTTTGCGAAAATCTCTCCACATATAACCCTAGGGGGGCTCGCAATGAATACATCTCCCTATGTTTCTACTCGGAGCGGACGCATATTAAAGCTTTAACAATGAGCGATAAAATGCATTGATGTCACAGGTTATAATGTGATGGTAAATTAAGGGTGTAGCTTAGTTTTTTATTTTTGTTTTATTTGGAGGAAGGGGTGGAGATGGTGAGATAACATGCATAATGTGAATTAAAGGGACAGCTCATGTGGCAGAGATCAGTTCTAATTAAGATTTTTTTAAGATGGAGACAGACAAAGACCAAAGAAAATAGAAATGATGGTTTGTGTGAAATAAAACAAACCTCAAATATAATATAAACAATAAGATAATAATACACAGTTACTGCAGTGTGTATGGGTTGTACGCTAGTATTATTAAAGGTGTGCGAAAACTTTCCTGGTGGTAGTTCTGCTTGCTGCTCGTCTCCATGGAGATGTTATAACTTTGTCTATTGGTACTTTGCAGAGACATCATGCTGGGGGTGTTCTACATGCATCCCTATGGTGGAATGTTCAACAGTTACAATGGTGGAACAATGCACACCTTAGCAAACACAGTCGAGGTTTTGAGATCTAAGGCTGAAAACTTTTAAAGACCAGTGATCAATACAAGAGTGTAGGTGTTTGATTTTCAACAAGAAGGTGAAATGTGAAAAATGTTAGCTGACTTGTGACTTGTTTAACAGCACAAACCATCTGTTGTAGTTCTAACTAAATCTTTTCTGTGTTAAAAGAAAGCTCAAATTAAGTCTAACTTGAGTCCCAGAGCTTCAGGCTGAGCAGTTAGCATCACACCCCCCTGGGAACAACTACAAAATATCAATAGTTCCTCAGTATGGCATTAAGCTCATAAACGTCCATAGAGACATAGTGACTCTAAACTCAAGCAGTGAGCAGATGAACACTGTAATAACCCCACCATGTACGTTTATGTCAAAAGCCATTATCAATTAGTGTAGAAAATCTGTATTTTAATGGTCCCACATATGGACGCACTCTTCACATGTAATAAAAACTGACTATTTTTACACTGTAAGAGCCCAGCCACTTGAAATGATCTATCACTATCTTCAACTCCCTGCTCGTAGTATATTTACCTCCACAGATGTTGTACAGAAAGTGGCCCATGCATCATTTAAAGCCACAGAATCAGTCATACCGACACACAGGGCTCTCCCCACACATCACATGTATCTATGCCAGCAGTGCGTGTGCCAAAGGCTGTGTGCCGCATATGTGCCATGACCGATCCCCCCTCCCTCCTCTCTCCTCAGTGTTAACAAGATGACAGTCAGCACCTGTCCACCCCCCCTCCCTCCACACACACACGTGCACACATATTGCAGGGTGTGTGGCGTTCACTGACACGGCTCTACAGTGGGAGACGTACTGCCGGTGTGGGTCAGCGAACAGGCCAGATCTGTCAACCCCCAAGCCACATGGAGGAGGAAGATGCATGAGGCAGGCAGAGATGGAGTGAAGGTGTTCTACATGTATCCCTATGGCAAAATGTTGAATGGTTACCATGCAACACAATGCACACATTAGTTAACACAGCCAAGGGTTTAGGATCTGAAAAGTCTGAAAAAATACAAAATGGATTTAACCCACACGTTTTCAGAAGCATGTGATCAATACAAGTGTTCCTGGTCCTGTTTAGGTTTGATTTTTAATAAAAAAGTTGATAGTGACACAGTGAAAAACTCTGCTAATGCTGCCTATCGTGACTGTAATGTTCTTTGAGAGAAACTTGTTTAACAGCACAAATCATCTCACCTGCTGTAGCTCCAACTAAGGCAACTCTTTCTAGTCTGACTGCTCAGATTAAAGTCTAACTTGAGTCAGAGCTTCAGACAGAGCAGTATCTACAGTTAGTATCACACACACATGCACACATATTGCAGGGTGTGTGGCGTTCACTGACACGGCTCTACAGTGGGAGACGTACTGCCGGTGTGGGTCAGCGAATAGGCCAGATCTGTCACCCGCAAGCCACACGGAGGAGGGAGGAGGAAGATGCATGAGGCAGGCAGAGATGGAGTGAGAGGATAGAGGAATAAGCTGTGTTTTTGTGTTAAGGAAGGTGGCAATCATTTTAAAAATATAAAAGAGGATGATAGGAGTAGGCGTTAGAGGAGGTGGCATTTTTAAGTACGGCCACAAGGGTTCAGTATTTTTTAAAACTAAGGTTGTCAAAAGTGTTGAAAATCAGCTACTAATCCATACTAAAAGTAATGTCAAAATTAGACACTCATTTGAACAAGTATCAGTACTAAAAACATGAAAAACAGTTGAACAGTTTATGAATAAGTTTACGCTTTATTAAAACTAGTACAAGACCCCACGCTAACATAAAAAAAAGTATAATTACACTGTCAGTCTATTGATTAAAATATGTCAGTCTATATCAGTCTAAAAAATGTCAGTTTATTTTCGTTTATTAAAATTCTGGTATACACTTAATTCAATTCAATTCAATTTATTTTTGTAGCGCCCAAAATCACAACAACAGTTGCCTCTAAGAGCGTTCCAAGATTTTGATGAGTAAAACATACACACAGACATATCAAAACAGGAATAAACAACATTCACTTACACACTTAGTATTGAGACTATCCCTTAGTCTTGAAATCCAGTTTTAAGTTTTGATACTGTGACAAACAACTGATCTGAATCGATGGATGAAGTGACTGTATGGGTGGGCGCCTGATAAAAGAAAGGTTGGCGGTTCCACAGCTATTACTGACATAGCATAGTCCTTGGACAAGACATTTCACCCACACAAGCTTTTGACTACACGAGACTATAATTCATATTAAAAGTGGAGGCAGGAAACGGGACAAAAAAACACATTTGTTCCGTTGATATGGGTACTGCTGCAGTACTTTTTTTCTGACCAACAGGTGATATATATTTACCTATAAAATGATATCATTAAAGGTAAATCCATATTCATAAACTATTAATAGTGTTCAGATACCATAAGATTATCCTAATGTCCCTACCACCTCCTCCATTCACCATCCCATGACTGTCATCCATATAACTCACACCATTAAATAAAAACCTGGTCATTACTTCTCCCTGCTGCACCTGCCTGACAAAAATGCGCTCAGTGAATTCAATTATGCTGCTTCACTAGAGCTGGGAGATCAGAGGCGCATTACTCTTCTCAGGCATGATCCCCTTGTATAGCAACCAGAGAGGCCCCCACCTTCTGTTCAGGATAATATTACGTACACTAATGTGCCCATTTTTCAATATTAATTAGGATTTAAATTGCGGAGTGACACCTATTAAAACAACCACTAACATTTGTGGTTCAAAATGATGAAATTATAAGTGCTTTGTAACATATTGACTCCGCCTGCACCCTTATGTACCAGATGAAATAGGTCAGTGATGAATGGGCACTATTAACTGTATTGAAAAAGCTGTATATATCTTCATTAGCACTGATTAATATGAGTTGTCGCTAGTTTTGTTTTAACAATAAAAAAGACATTACACCTCTAATAGCTGATCTATGTTGACATTTCCAGGAAGCAAAGGTCACGGTAAACATCCGCGCATAAATCCAAGCCTAACCCCAGCGCGCGGAGCAGATGGTTATCTATACGGAGTTCATTATATCATAAAGGTTGCAGAAGCTCCCAGTGAAATGGGCTCATCCGAATGCAAACCACACAAATATGTTAGTTTTGTACTTCTGCTGACTTTGTACAGTGGAGCGTTTGACTTGCATAAAAGGTAACTCCACCACAGCCAAAATGGTGTAACTACATGCAATCCTCTCGCAATATTACAAAGTGTTCACAGGGGTACAAGTTCAATGGCAGTTACAAAGTACAGGTAGATGTGACTTCCAGGAGTTTGGAGTTAACATGGACACCCGTCTTTGCAAAAAAGATGGCATAATAAATGTTGTTCTTTTTTGTCTATAGTACATTATAATGATACACAAAATCTTAATGTGCAGTCAACAATATACTGTATAGATATATTTAAACACTGATACTAAAAAGGACAGAAATGAACCTTTCCTAAATAGCTTTAGAATGATCTGGAGCTGAATCAGAACAAGCATAAGACCACATAGACCACATAGTATACGCCCATGGACCACTATGGAACCACCCTGGACGACTGATTACACAGAAATAAGGCCACATGGTAATATAAAAGAAAGTACTACAATTTAATGTTGAAAATCACATTCTATTATCTAAAGAAAGAGTGTTTAATATAATCACCATGGTAATAGTTATGAGTTATTTTGTTGTTAGACTCATTAAAAGTTATGTTTATGTTCAATAATTTACAACTGAAGCAATTTTTATTTCTCGATCGATGAGGGAAATCTCATGTGATACTATTGTCAGTCATGTCTAGTGTAAGGCTCATAGGCTCACTAATAGACCACACTTTTGTGTGCAGCCATATAAAAACTGTTATCAGAGCAAACCAAGACCCCTGAATTAATATTGACTTAAAATATTAACATAGTAACAGACCTACTTGAATAGAACTGGTACATACATTAGTTATCTGCTGGTGTACTAGGCTAATGTGAAACAGTCTCTTGAATAGTTTCTTTATGCAAATAATGAAGTGGGTTTTGTAGTAGATATTATGAAATGAAAGCTTCACAGAGCAGTTGTCTGTAATTGTGATAAGGCCTGATGAAAAATGTGTGATTCATAAATTATTCAACATGGGTCTTTCAGTGACATTGTGCAGAGGACAATAATGGAGATGGTTTGCTGATGTAACATTTCCACAAGAAAGAATTAAGAACTTAATTAAGCAATCATCAGGATTTATTAACAATGTTGTGTTTGCTTGTTTTTGTGTGTGGCTCTTGACACAAGCCCAAACTTCATCACTGTTTTTTCAACAGAACAAAAGTACCATTCTTTCTATTGAATATTTCTAAACCGGTTATGTGGCTCCACAAACACCAACTACTTGAAAATATGCCATTTTATAATCTCGTTCTCTTGCCTCTCTCCCTTTATTTCTATCCTCCCTCTCGCTCCTCTTCTCTTTCTCCCTCCACTTCTCTCTCCCTCCCTCTATTTCTCTTCTCTCTTTAGGTCTAAAAAGCTAAAATGAGATATTCAATAGCAAACAGGTCCAATGTCTTGAGTTCTACCTTCCCTTTAAATGATCCAGTTTCAGTTTTGGAATTTGTCCTAGAAAAGATTTGTTAACAGCGCCACTGTGGCACTAAGCAAGCAACATGTGCTGTTCTCCAAAAAGATAAAAGATCTCTGTCTGGTTTCCAAACGCATGGGGAACAAAGCACAGAGCCCAAACAGAATAACAGAGAGACACTGCGCTTTTGTAGACGAGTGTCAAAGAGAAAGATGGAACGGAAACACCACAACATGTCAGTTAAGGGAGGAGAGAGGGATAAAGCGGACAGAGAAAGACAGACAGAGAGAGGAGGAGGGCGACAAAGGGTGATAAATAGAGAGAATGAGGGAGAGGATCAAGGGACAGAGAGGAAGAAAGAGAGGGAGAGGGAGAGCAAGAAGAGAGAGAGAGGGAGAAGGGAAATAGAGGGAGAGAGGCAGGAGAGCTGAGACAGAGAGTGAGAGAGTGGTACAGGAGAAGATGAATGAGGAGATTGGGTTAGAGAGATAAAAGCCATAATAGATGACATCGTCCTAACACAGAGCCGGTAACAGGATTGAGTTTCCCTGTCTTATAAATCACAGTTATAAATTAAGATAGCACAGAATGGGATCCACAGAGATGGACAGATAGACGTGACATTAAGATGAGCCGTACACCAGAGATGCCATAGAGGGAATGGAATGGAATATAAAAAATATATTATATATGTTCATACATAGTTCAGTGATTAACATGTTTATTTTTACTTAATTTTTCTATTCAAGTAAGCAGAAAAATGTAGTGTTTTGCATATATCTTATTATATATTATATTATTTTAATTACATAGTTAGGCTATGTATGTATACAGTCGTCTCTCGTTCACCTTTTGCGGCCCCGCTATTTCACAGATTTTTTTTGCAGTTTTGCATGTTTTTTTTGTTTTTTTTAATCGTATGAACACACATTGTATTCTATGCCCTGACTGGCTGTTCCGTGTGATCGAAGGTTACGCAGAACAACCCCCCCACCAGAGCCTGTCTGAGAAAAGTGTATAAAGTGTGTGGTGAGGGGTTTTATAGCTATAAAACATATATAATAATTGTAAAAAAATAAAGCTTACTACTTTGTGGATTTTGCCTACTGCGGGTTATTTTTAGAATGTAAGCCCCACGATAAAAGAGTGAGTGTGTGTTATTGGTTTCATTTCATAGCAACTCATTTAGACTCTTAAAAGTGCACTTCTAAAGTGGAGGGATCGCTATTTACTTGTCTCCTGGAATGTTCTAGAGTAGTCCAGATCTGACCATTAACCTGTCTCAATTGAGTTTATCAAGTTTGCTTCCATACTGTTAAAAAAATCACGGCATAACATCTCCATGGAGACAAGAAGATTGCAGACCCTCCACCAGAAAAGTAACACTGTGCACCTTTAAAGTGTCATTTTCTAGATTACTGGCAAATATTGTTGAACTAATAAGATACAATTTGAAAAAGCCTTGAAATAATACAAAATAATATGGACATACTTTTAATAAATATCGCTTAAACTTGTAGAAATGACGAAAAATATCTGATTTGAAGTCGCATAATATTTTTGCACTGAAAAATCTTCCATGGATGCTTGAATAGAGCGATAGCAGCTATATTAATCCCCATAGCACACAATGTCAGTAAAAGGATTAAGCTCCCATGTCTCATAAATCTACCCTATAGATTAAAGTATAGCATTATCTGGCATTATACTTATTTAAGGTCAAACGCATCCATGTAGTAGAATGCTTGTAAATCCGGTTAGGATGTAAACAGTGCAAATATTAAATTACCAGCCATTAATGGATGAAATTTCCATTGATTTCCGTGCATCGATTGGGATACACAATTGACCCGGAATGTGGTGGGAGAGATTACGAAAACTGTGACTTACACTTCCAAGCAAGACGGGTGCGCTGTGGTATCGTTTGACCCGTCAGTCCATAGCAGCCAGCCTGGTAATCCTAGCGTCGTTCTCCTGGTGGTGTGGTGGTGAGGGGGGGCAGCTCCGGGGGATTCTAGCCCCAGTAACACATCCTCTCTCAGGTCACAGCAGAGGCTCACGGAGGGCGAAAGGTTCAGGGACAGTGGATCAGACAGTCATGAGGTATTGTCAAAATCTGATTGAAAAGCAGAGGAAAAGCGAATACAGATAGTTTAGTTTGTTTTTTTTAGTACAAATAAAATCTTGGGAGACTCATTGTGCCACATGCTTGTCTCCATGGAGATGTATTGAATAAATGCTTGAGTTTTTATTGTTGAAAAAATACCTTAAAAACACATTCTTAGTGTGAGCGGGGTTGCCTCTCCACAGGTCTAACCTATCACATGGCCTGGTGCCGTAATATGCTTGTATCCACAGAGTCAGTTTAATGCTAAACTGCGGAACATTCTTAGCAAACATCTCTAGACAAGCAGGTGTCAGACCCTCCATTGGAAAAGTGACATAGTACACATTTAAAGACTTAGTTACAACTTTCTGTCTTTGTTTATGGTTCAGTCTTAAACTTATTACATCATAAACTATCTCGAGTCTATTATTATGTCTAAACCAAGATTAAATCTGGACATTACCGGGTACAAGAGAACTGAAATTAAGTCTAAACCTGGACTAAATCACGACATACAGTAAGTGAGTATAAAGTAGGTCTGAACTGAGCCCCAATGCCGTACAAAAACAAAACTGTATTAGTTATTAGGGATCACCTGATGTGCGTTTTTTCATGGCCAATACTGACTGAAACAGACACTGACAGAAAAATTGATGGCCAGTAAGGTCTGAAAATATTTTTTATAGTGCATATTTTGAATTTTTTTCCCTCTCAAATATATCATTTTAATTCATTACAAACTTAGCTACCACACTTTTTTTAACAACAAATTGGATGAGAGTGTAGTCACCTTTAGTGCAGTGTCTTCTTCTCACTAAAGAGAGATGTACAGATATTTCACCTGGGCCTTAATGTTTTTATAAGTAAAAGTTATTTATTGCGTGTATAGAACTTAATATTGCTGTGATCAGAAGTAACCACTGCATTGTCACAGTGCAGCTCCACATCTTCATCCAGTATTAGACTGTGCTCTCTGCACTGCTCAAATGCTCAATCACACATAAGTGGATTGAGTGGGCGACTGCATCTATGCAGGCCTGTCTCATGCAATGACTTAGCATTTAATTTTATCCTCAGTCTATAAACTCCCATAAAACGGCTGTTATGTGCAGGGATAGACGGTTTACATACAATTTCCTCTATGCTTCACTGTGTAAACCAATGCCAGAAGCTATTACAGCCTGCTGTTCTACTTTGAGCCAGTATTTCAGATTAAGCTGTTCTGTGAAACAATGTAGAAGACACAGACCTGTATGGACTAAATACAAAGTTGGATACTCTATAAAAAGCTTGATTAAAAATGTATTTACCATTTTTGTATCATTGCCATTTAATGTATTTAATTTTTCTATTTTCCATGTTGATTTGAAAAGTGAATTATGTAATTTAGGTCATAGCATGCCCCATATTTATAATGGCTGCATACTGCATTCAGGCTCGCTCGCACACACAAATAAACAAGGACTAAACAGGACTAGAATAGGACCAAATCCAGTCTAGATCAAAGCAGGACCAAACCAGGATAAGTGTAAATGTACCCAGTGTAATTCAGACAGAAGCATGAATTGCAATTCTGCAATGTCATATTATTATTTTGGCCTCTCAGTCAGTTGAAAGTAAAATGTCATCTTTCAGTGTCTTGCTTAGTGACACAACAACACTACTGGGATTTAAACATGGCTGCAATTTTTGGACACTCTACTGTTATTCCATTAATTTCTTAATATTTACTTTTAACAAACCAACCACTGAAGGGTTGCCATATTAAACACCACAAGGCTATTCCAAAATACTGGCTCGTCTGAAAACTCACGGCCTGTTTGTTTGCAATTTCCTTTCTGTGCTCCTACTGTAAAACCAATCTCCAAACCCAATCACAGACTAGCCATCGTAATAGCATTTTCACAGTTAGTTGAGTATGTGGGCTGCTTTTCCAAACTCGCACCTCATCTTCATAAACGTCACTTTGAGTCAGCGTCAACACCTGGTCTAATAATGTTTTATATGCCCGCTTTATGCTCCCCTCTTGTGTATAACAGTAATGAATCCATCCACCAAAACACATGGCTTAAGTGGAGCTGTAATCTGCACTAGTTACACAAAGACTGGCCTGTTATTCTATATGGACTTTTGAGAGGCAGCCCACTCACTCACGCCCCCACAGCCCACAGGTGTGATGCACAGAGACATACTGTTAAGTGAGGCCAGGGAGAGTTGGCTGAGAAGGTAGTAATAGAAGTGATTAGTCAGAAAGCCCGGCTGGAGCAGTCTTTCAATAACACGGAAATTAATCTTAAAAAGAGGTAGGAGGTTAAACATCCGAGCTCACTGTTTCCTCAAGTCCCAAAGGCCAAGAAACAGGTCTGATGTTGGTTTCAATAAATCAGGGTTTATAGTTATACTCCATACCAGGCTGTCATCTTGTAATTTATAGTAAGTCTAAAGTAGCTGTCCCAATAGGAATATACACTATGAACACATAAAGAAGTGAAGAGTGCATTATCATTTTTAGTATATTGATTTCGTGTTTATAAGATTATATTCTGGCAGATTTTAGATCAATAAACATATATGATTTTGTGGCTGCAGTGTTGTATGTGCTAGTAACTGTGTTTGACATTTCAATATTCAATTCAATATAAAAAAGTAAATTTGCTGACATTCAGAAAGTTCCAGAGGAGGAATACACAGTCCATTCAAATTCGATCAGCATACATTTAGGAAATAGGAATAGGTCTAACGCGCTGGTCTATATCTGTACAAACTCCCTTGGGAAATAAAATACACAATACAAATCAACACTCTGCATGTTTTGTTTAACCTGAAGCCTGTCTGTAATAGAACACTAACTGCATTTGATAAATCCACCAATATAATATAGCTGAAATGGACACCAACACATAAGCTATTCATTTACAGGCTCATTCACTTACAGAGCTTGTGGCTGCAAACTGATACGTTTTCGATTTAGTAGATTCTAGCAACGTTCTCTTCTGGTGCAACAAATTAAGTTAAACTGAAACTTCTTCAATTCTTGTTTACTTCTCTACTCAGCATGCAGACTATCCATCTGTCCACACGGCACAAATACTACTGACAAACAAAAAACTAAACTGTGCAGAAATAGCGGTCGGTTAAGCAAATGATTATGATACGGACTGACCCAAAGGAAACCAATTACCAAATTATTTTCCAAATGGACTGAATGGAAAAATACAGACATGATACATAGTAAGGTATACGTGTAGCTCAGCCCCAATTCAAAACTGTGCTTATCATCCATTTAAAAGACACCATTAAGTAAGTTAGGCGTGCCATGTTTGAGAGAAGAGTTTGTGTCATCAATCATGGTTCAATTATAAAAGCACTTAGAAATTCAAGGCATCCTGTTTCAGACTACGCTACAAAAATTGCAAATATAAAATGTCAGTACCCTGTGATGTTTGACCTGGAGAGCAAACACTAATCACATCTGATAATCTCCCGAAGAACTCAAGCGGACTCACCAAATGACTGAGCAGGAAGTAATCATTTCGACAGAGCCCATTTCCCTAAGGTGCCCTCGTCTAACCACACCACATCAGGATATGTTTGGAGAATGGATTCAAGTGCATGTTTTTCAATATTCTTAACACTTCCTAATGCTATATACTATTTCTCACACACTAGGAAGTTGACAAAGCCTTAAAGAACACATATTATGCAAAACTGACTCTTGCGCTTATATCTACAGCTGTCCCCTCATCAAAAACCTCCCTGGAGTTGTATTCTACTTCATTCACACTTGTTGCATTAATTCAATCCAAATTCTTCTTCTCTAAACACTCCAAAAATGCTCAGTTTGTATTTGGCCTGTTTTGTTGCATCACAGGTAAAAAAAAAAAAAACAAAAAAAAAAACTTCTCCTACTCAGTTTTTAAGCCTCAAATTCTATTCACAATGCTCTTTGTGGGTCCATTAGCATATTCATGGGGGGTAAGGATTTCATTTAATTACTTTCTGATTGTCAATTCCATTTCTTGACAGCAGACGGAGCTCCAATGCCTACATGCCTCACTGAAACCAGAGGTGAAGTTTAGAAAGCATGTTATCCGGACGGGTGTTATTAGATTAGAAAAAGTGATACACTTATCCCAAGGTCTCAAAAACGATGTTTAAAGTGGAATTAAATCCATTTGCATGCATAATATGAGCTCTTTAATCTCATTATTAGCAGTGTGATGCTTACAAATAAATTAGCTTTCTCCTTCAAGATAACAGCCATTTAAGCTTACACTTCAGTCTTGTATGAAAGAAACACATTGTATTTTATATCAACTGCACATTAATACACACATCAAATATGGAAAGTCAAGTAAATTCAGCTTTGGGTTCTATTTTTGAAATGGTAATATCTAATGATAAAGCAATATAAAGATAATATAATGTATGAACTGTGTTAAATTATTCCTAACCCATATCTCCTTGAAACTTCCAGGGAATTTTAAATGAAACCATCTTTTTTTATCTTATTGTTCTTCTTTCAAAAGTGGCTGCAAAAATGAGCCTATGATTTCTGTAGGAAAACGCATTTCCATTCTGTGGCTTTCTCCCACTGACTAAAACAGGAAACATGCAAGTCATTCATGTTTTATGAGGAGTGCAGCCATCATCACCAAGCACTCTACGGTTCAATATTGAATTCAGACCAACACAGATACCGTATAGTGAAGCCAGTGCCTTTCATCTCATTGTAAAAAAACGAGTAAAGAGTAGTGTTAAAGGGCTTAGATGCTATTTTCTGATCTACTGCATGTTATAATGTAGTTTCCTCATCATAAACCCGATCTGGGGTTATCTTTTGTTTCATTCACACATGTTTAACACACAGACCCTGCATATTTAGGATGAGTTCTTCTCTCAAGTAGAAAACATTGTCAATCTCTGAGCAAAAGGTAAAATGTAGCTGTTAACTTGAAAACTACCACTCCATGACATCACAAAATGCAGACAGACTGATAATAAAGGATTACTCAGACATGTGTGAATGAAACGAAATACAACTCCGGGTATGTTTTTGAGGAGGTACCATTATAACATGGCTTAAAACTCCCAGGAGTCAGTTTAGAGCAATACGGGACCTTTGATGTGGAGTTGTTTGTAAGTCACTGTGTCATCTTCTCCCCACATATTAGACTGTCTCATTTTATCCAGGCGTGTTCTTTCTGTCTGACGTATGAATCCAGCGGTGATGTCTTTAACCCCAGGGCCACACAGGCATCTAGGGGAGGAGGAGTTTTTATATATAAAGGCAAATCTAGGTCTGTACGGAAATAGGATGCACACACGTAGTTCATCTGCTATAAGACATGTGAATCACTGGGAACATAAAGGGCTCATATTACGCTACTTTATGATCTATGCGATAAGGTTTCCTCATCACAAACGTAACTGGAGTTGGGTTTTGTTTCATTCACACGTTAAACGCATAAACCCTGCATATTTAGGCTCTTGTCATATGGTAATACAGGAAGTGCTCCACTGTGTTTTTAAACTCCATATACTTTAACTGGAATAATATGGATACTTATACTCTTATACTCTATATTATTATATTCCTGTAAATTTGTAAATTTTGTTGTTATATTATAGCTTTTTTTTTTTCTACTTTATTTTATTCTATTTTATTTGTTGCATGTCAGTGTTTGTCTACATCCTGCTCCAAGTACCGCAGCAATTTCCTAATGTTGTGAACCTGTTCACTCATATGGCAATAAAAAACATTCTGATTCTGATTCTGATTCTGATGGATGATATCAGTCCTTGAACTGCCTATCTCAACTGGGGTAAAGGTAAAAGGCAGTTGTTACCTTGAAAACTACCGCTTCATCATACCACAAGACGAAACAGAGTACCGTATTTAAGCTTTGGAGATGCAAACAGACTAATATTAAAGGTTTACTCAAAAATGCGTAAATGAAACAAAACTCAACTCCAGGTATGTTTTTGATAACGTAGCAACATGATAACATGGTTTAAAGCTCACAAGAGTCAATTTTATGTACTATAAGACCTTTAGTGATACAACACAGCTTCAATACGATAAGGTTAAGAGGTCGTCCATCAACACGAAGGTCAGCGATTCAAATTTGACACCCACCTTACCTATGTATGACTGCGGCATTTGATTGAGACTGGGAATGCAAATTGTGACTAGACTGGACATGGGTTGACTTGTCACGATAATTACTATCTAATAATAACTTATCATTCAATATATAAAAGCTGGAACAATATATTTTTGGGGCTCAGTATTTATTGTCTGTACATTTTTTTGCAATGGTGGGTAGATTTTTGCCATTTTTCTGTAATAATGTAAGATTTGAACTGCAGAGGGTAGGTAGAGTATATTTAAATATAGGTTTACTGGGATTATCCTGTGTTGTGTCAGTGGTAAAAAGTAGTCTCAATATACCGTAATCATTTATCGCAATATTTCTCAGTATTTCTCTTTTTTATTTATATTTTTATGTGTACATATACATTTATATAATAATGCCTTATTGACACCAGTCTCTTGTTATTTTTGCTATTCATTTTTATTGTGATGTGTGAGCTACTGTGTCCAAATAATTTCCCTTATGGATCAATAAAGTTCGTCTAAGTTTAAGTAAATTTGCTATCGTGACAGGCCTAGACATGGGGAGCTCAGTATCATAGAATAGCCTGCAAATGGATTGAAAGTTACACAATATAGCCCATGTAAAGGTGAATAAAGGGTCAAATCTGAATTACAGTCATTATGGTTCTGCCTCTCACCCACGTTTAGCACAGGAATAAGCAGAAGCATGTGTGAGTGTGGTTTCCAAAGTAAACTCTGCCTTCACAATTGGTACTTTGTATAAAACGTGGTAAAATGACCTGAATGATCTCCTCTCCAAAGTATCTCACAACAATAGCATTGCTTTACCAGCTGCAGTGGAGGGACATATGGTAATTCTTGATAGAAATGCAAATTCTCCTGCAAAGCGTGACAAGGACAATACAATGTTAAACCTGCTTGGATCTAATACATATTGTGCAACGTGCGCTATTAGGCCTGGCACGATAACAAATTCTGAAGTACAATATACACTGTAAATAAACAATATTTAGGTAAGTTAAAATGACTTAAATTAAGAACGTGTCACTTTACTTGAGTAGATTAAACTTGTAAAATTATCTACCAATGAAATAAGTGTGTTTTTCTTAATTCAAGCAACATTCGAGTTTGTTTCTTATTTTAAGTGCAAAGAATTGTTTTATTGTAAAGTGAAATGGACTCAGATCATGATAAAACTTTATTAATTCAAGTAATCTTAACTTGGCTAGATTTTAGTTAGATTTTAGCTGCATTGCTAAAGAAAATATATAATATAGAGGATATATGATAATATTTAAACCACCAACACTATAACCCTACAGTAGGATTATGAAACTAAAACTATTCAAAATGTACATACAATATGGTTAAGATGAACTGCAATAAATAAATAAGTAGCAGAATGACACACTTTGAAGTAAGTTTGTATCTATAGTTAGTTATTTATTTAACCCTCTACACACTCAGATTTCATTGTAAAACAGAAAAGTAACAAAAAGTTCCCTCACTGTTACAAAGAAAAAGTACATGATGCATATATTGACCCTCAAAATGTATTGTTCCATCCGTCTTGTATTGAATCATAACTAGAATTTATCGTGACAAGTATATGCGCTATTGTATTCTTTATAAAATCCCTTTGAATTTTATAATAACATATATTTCTCAGGTCTATTATGAATACTTCTATAGTATAGAGGTTGGTACACAATTACCAGTGTTTCCATTAATAGAAAATACAAAGATGGCGGCCCCCCATAGTCTAATTTTCACACCCATAGTGTAAAAACTACCTGAGCAAAGAAATGATAAAACTATTTCTATATAACTATGAACACTAACTACAACTATAAATACTATGCTTTATGCTTGTAGTGTTATTATAAACATATAGAAGTAACCATTTATATCTGTAATCAGTGCTTTTTTGTTCATTAGAGGCAATTAGTCACATTTATACACCAAAATACTGTATTAAATGAAAATATTCAAATATGGAGCCCTTATATCACCACAGTCTTAGTATAAACCTGTGAGAAACACTAAATTACCATGTTACTGGTTAGGCTTAGGTTAGACTAATTTCTGGACTGCAGCTTTAAGTGGAAAGTCATCTTCAGTTAAAAGCTGGTAAGATGCTACACATGTGTTTTTTGATGGTAATAGAGGAGGGGCAAAAGAGCCATAGTCCTCGCTGAAAGCTGAATCATATTCAAACAACTTGATAGTGAACTGCATTTTAAGTAGCCATTACTCTAAATGTAATGGTCTTTATTATAGTGTAAATTTGCTCACTTCACTTCACATTTCCTATTGTACAGATGCAGTTCAACAGTAGTAGTACAAGTAGTAATTTTAATAGTAGTAGTAGTAGTTTTAATACACAATACTTTTTACATGAACAATATTCTTTCAAAGTAACTTTTTTCTTGTTTTTTGTTAAAGGTCTAGTATTACACAAAATTGACTAATGTGAGGTTTTAGTCATGATGAAATGTTACATCCTCAAAAAGACAGCTGGACTTGTGTTTTGTTTCATTCACACATGTTTGAATAATCCTGAATTGTTGGGTTGGTTTACATCTCCAAAGCTCAAAACTCTCTGTTCCACTTTTTGAGATGTTATGAAATGGTAATTTTCAAGTTAAACAGCTACCTTTTACCTTTAGTTAAGTCGAGATGGGCAACTCCAGGGTTGAAAGTATCCAAATGATTCTAGTCAAGGAGTATGGAGTTTAAAAACCAAGTGAAGCACTTCCTGTATTACCACATGACATCACAAGGTGGAGTTTTTTCTATTTGAGAGAAGAACACAGGCAAAATGTGCAGGGTTTGTGTGTTAAATATGAAGCAAACGAAACCCAACTCCAGGTATGTTTGTGATGAGGAAACATTACAACAATCAGAAAACAGCGTAATATGGGCCCTTTAATCTGAAGTCCAAACAGTAATGTCTAATGCAGCCTCTTATTAACTTGAGTACAAATTAGGCCAATCCTCTCAAATTATCAAACTGCCTTTGATAATTTGTCTCTTACACACATGACACTAATGGACAGTACCACCCCAGCGATGTGAATCATGTTGACAGGTTTTGGCACAACTATTGCTTTTGTCACACCTTGAGCAACAGCTATTAGTCACCTGTCCAACGCTATCGGGATCACATTGGCTTTTCTGTGCCACCAATAGTGTTTCCACCACTGGGAAATTCAACCCAGCCAGAGTGAAAAGTCATAGCCTTGGGAATTTCTGATAAAAATGTGCCTTTGTGTACCTTACCTCTCTAAATATGTATTAGCACTAAATAAGATCTTCAGAAAATATTCATATAATATATTAATAAAGTTCTAAACAGAGACTAAACCAAATCTAATCATGGACTTTACCAGGACTAATACGGGTCATGACCAAACCAGGACTAACTAGAACTAGGACTAAATCAGATCAACAATAAGGGCATTTCAGGATAAACCCAGTTAAAATACTACTTGCCTAAAGAGCGCTGACCAGCAGTAGGCCTATACCCTGTGAAACAGTTTGGTGTGTATTCCCCACACAATGAAATGTAGGTTATGTGACTCTTTAATTAGACCAGTTCATAAATGAGGCTGATTCTAAAATTAACAGTTATAAATGAGGTTATAGGCCCACAGAATGAAAAAGTCAGATAGCATCAGAAGTAAAAGTGTAGCCTCCATGGACAGCCTATAGGGTACTGCTTGTTGGTACATTAACTTGAACGTGCTTCAGGCATGTGATGATCAATATTAGGATGCTAGCCTTGCATTGCTACTCAGCACACGTGATCTATTGCAGTTTACTACACTACAGTAGCGGGCCTGCACGTACTCGCCTCCCCTGCACCAAACCTTTCTCTTTTTATTCGCCCACACCGCACATGCTTAGAATTTAAATTTTCACAAAGCATTTATCCATTACGCACTGTCTGGTACTGTGGCTGTCACGACTCTTAATAGGAACTAAAAGGAAAAAAAGGGCACGCTCTTTATTGGTGGTCGAAAGGCGTGAGGATGTGCTCTACTAACCCATATTTACGCCAGTGGATGTTGTTGACTAAATATGCTGAGGAATGGCACACGCGAAGCCGAGCATTTAAAAACGTTTAAAGCGGCATTTGCAGTAAAAATACGCAATGCATATAATTCAACTAAGTGCACTGTTACAAATGACAGAAAAAGGCGCGTTAGTTGAGTGCGGCATCTTACCGTACTACAGCGTTGACCTCGCCTAGCATCGAACCGAAGATGCCGGCGACGCGCAGCACATCGCGCCGTGGAGATGGACGGAAAGGGGGTAGAAAAAACAAGACAAGTTGTCAAGACCGTGCGTCCGGAGTGCGTCAAGCTTGTGTGCCCCCTTACGGTTCACGTTTCCCGGTGAATTCTCAGAGGACGTGTTTTCGCTCGCCTCCGTGTGTGCGGTGAGTGGAGCGGTGTATGGAGAAGCGATGGTGGAGGCTGCGGAGACGGACCCTCCCCCCCGGGGCGGACAGCTGGATGGATCAGGTGGACACACTAACCACAGCGGCATCGCATTCCTTCATAGCCCACCGGACACATTAGAAAGGCCAGGTCAACGTAAAAGGAAAAGGAGAGGATATTTGGTCCTTTTGTGCGTATTTCTATCCCCTGTGGTTTCTTTTTTCCAACACCGTCTGACATTTTCGGATGTGACGTGTTCAATAGGGCTTTAATTCTCTGACACTGGTGTTCCTCAAGGGTTTTTGCGTTGAATTCACGTTGACCTTAAAGTATTCCCAACAGAGACCTCGCTTCATCAATATGCGTAAATGTAGGTTGATAGTTTCATGGCATTTCAAGATCGTAGCCGTAGTTTTTATAGGCTTTGAAATATTCTAGTTGTCTTTTGCTTTCGAATAGAAATCAATTTTAAGGAAAAAACAAAAGGTTGTGCGGAATCCCCCCAGGATAAAAAGGCCATTCAAGGATTTTGAATAACATTGAATAATGCCACCTGCTGGACAAATTAGGCTAAACAGTCAAATTACATGGGCTAATAGTCATTTAGTCCTTTCTATTGTATGGTAGGAAGTTGTGGAATAGAAATGAATTGGACGGGCACGGCAGCTCATATAAGATTTATTATGGCACAAACATTGGGCAGCCATTTGCGCTTTTTGTCAGGTTAAAAATAACAGACGCTGGAGGGTGTGATAGGACATGGTTTAAAAGCCTCTCTTCTCACAAACAACTCATGCATAATTAAAATCTGCCACAGCGCAGGCCACTTCCCTCAGAGAAAAGATTTATTTCAATTTATTTATTATTTTATGTCACATTAAGACACGTTAAGTTGTTATTTTTTATGATAATGTATTTGTTGCAATGAAACCAGTAAGGGAAAACAGATATAGCCTACATCTAGACTATGATGGAGAGGGACTTGTTATTAGTCACAGTATAAATACAGATTGCTCCCAAATTTGAGGACAGTTGATGGGACTAATGTATTTTTTTAAATGCAATGTTCAAAATAAAAGATTGAATGAAATGAAATCTAAGTGGGCAAGCTATTAACTTCACCAAAACCTAAAAGTCTGTTTTGAAGGACTCAAACAATAGACACATTAAAATTTAATTTTGAACAGAAGCTAACAAAATAAGTCAAAGTATAAGTTTGTTTTAATGTCTTCAATTCAATAAATGTACAGAAATGCACTTGACTTTGAAGAGATGCAGAACACTGTGCCTGCCACCTGAGGGCAGTGTTGCACTAATTTCTTTTGATGCTCTAACGCGGTCACAGGAGACTTCCAGTTTCGTAAACATGGCAGCAGTGTTGGGGTGACCTCATCCATTACCTGGTTTTAGTTATGAAATACTCCCAGACCTTTAGACAACCAATCACAGTTTACATTATTATTAAAATTCATATTTTTGACTTTTTTTTGGTTTGAGTAGAATATAGCATAATCCAAAATCTGCTGTTTAGACCATGTAACTTTTAGTCACTGGATCTTACTGTATACTATTCAAAGCTTCTGATACTGCAATACCACGTATTGTTACGTCTCTGATAAGTAGTTGTAAAGACAAAACTCCTAATCCTAGTGTCCATTAGCGTGCAGAATGGGCTAAAATAGTATGCATTAGCTATTCCCATTTGGCAGTTCAAGGCTGATGAGACCTTAAGGGAGGAGGATGTTTGCACTTGAATATAAAAGTGACTCCTGTCCCGAAACAACCCTGAAAACTCCCCAATCTGGCCTTCATCTCTTCATTTTATCAGACAAAATAAATGGAGGGAGGAAACCGGCTGCCTGTCTAATGGGCTCTCAACACAATCATTTTTCTTCAGACATTACTCTGTCAGTGGCTGGTGATTTGTCCTTTTACTAATGACTCATTAGGCTCAAGACATTTGGTAAAAGTTGGGTTCAGTGTGCCACTGTACTTTTACTACAAGAGAATAACTCACACATGAGTGAGTGACAACTGTCGTTCTAACTTAAGATCAAGGTTCGCTACATTTGACCCTTTCTTCACTGGCAAGCAGTGGATAATAATAATAATCATAATAATAATAATAAAATATTAATGATCACAATAATAATCATAATAATCATAATCATACTCATAATAATTGTAATAATCATAATAATCAATAATTCAACTCAACAGACCTGCCAACATTGAAGTAGGCTTAGCTTCTGGAAGTACATTTTCCAGTCATATCAAATATGAGCAATTCAAAGACATTGCAGAAGCTAACTGGATATGTGCTAACTAATGTCCATTACATAGTTGTTTTAAGTCCAAAAAGTACAAGATTCAAAATGTTTTACTAAGTTAGCAGTTCATAAAGTTTCAGGAACAGATTTTAAATAAAATTATGTTTTGTATATAATTGTGCTTATTAGCCACCTTGTAGCCAATTAAAACTGAGCAAGTGTTCAAACTTTTAATATTTTTTTCAGAAAGACTATGAGAAAAATGAATGTGAATCTTTACTTCCAGAAACAGGGGCGGGCCATCACTGCTGAGCTCCATTTTGTCCATTATTCATTCATTCCTTTTGGTGGTTTTAAGCTACTGTAGCCACACACAGCTGCCCAATCAGCTCCATCGGCCCCTCTGACCCATACCATCACTCACTCACAAACCATCTGAGATCAGGCACGCTCAGACACTGACAAGGTGGTACGGTCACAAAGGTCACCCAAGTGTACCAAGTCAACTCAATCTTCAGCTATAGGTGCATGAGCAGGAGGAAACTCTTTGTGCATGCTTAGGTTGAGAAATAAATCTGATAACCTGGGTCACCTTAAAAAAAAAAAGAACTAACCAATCAGTAACCAATCACAGCAGACCTGTGTCCCAGATAGGAGGTAAACATGTTCAAATCAAACCTAGCTTTTAATGATAATAACTGTACTACGGTTTTATTTTTAGTCCAATCAGAAAGTGGAATTTGTCTCACACAACTCTCAGTTTCAGTGTTGCAATTAAGTTGTTAGTGCAGCATCTGAGTGAATTCTGGAGATTCTGAGCCTTCACATGAGTCATGGTCATTCTATATACTGAGAGAAACTTGCATGTGCCCTCTATCTGCACATTAAAGGGACATTCCAGAAGTTGAACTTAGAGCCTCATTTCCTCATGAGCCAGAGTGTTGGAGACATGTGGAGATACTTTTTTGAAAAAAACATTTCATCCAGTCCTTATATTTGCAAAGTGGCCATCGATCGCCTCCGACTAAAAACACCCACTTACCCACTCCACAGTGCACCAGAGGCAAAACAATTATAACACCAGACTGTCGATGTGAATGTCTGTGTTGACAGAATAATTTTAAAAGTAAAACCAACCTTGCATTTTAAGTGTTTATGCCTGAGCAGCAGTGAGATGTACTTCCTGGTAGAAAGCTTGCCAGTGGTTGACTGATATATGAGAAAATAGTCCCTCAACGTGCAACGATTCATGCGATGCAAGGTTAGTTTTATTTCAAACAATATTATGTCAACACAGACATTCACACTGACAGTCTGGCGTAATAACAGATTTGCTTCGGGTGCACTGTGGAGTGGGTAAGACTGTTTTTAGTGGCAGGACAACTATGCCCATTGACATGCACTATCCTAGCACCAGCAATCTCTGCAAATATAAGGACTGGATGAGATATTTTTTTAAAAGTGTCTCCACACATTGACTACACTCTGGCTCACTAGTAAATGAGGCCTTATGTCCAAAATTCCGGTATGTCCCTATAAGGCACGGCATCCCATGATTTACACGTTGTTCACTCTTAAAATCATAGAAAACACAACTAGTTCATTTTAAACGGCTTGTAGTGGTCCAAAGTTATTCCTCACTTGCATTATGCATTCTGAGCATCCTAATTATTCACTGCAATGAGTTTATAAGTGCTTTTCACAACTTTCAGAGACCAGAGTGGAGTTTTTCTGTCACTGTAAAGATAACAAGTTGCATGCTAACCACTGACTTCTTGATTAATGAAAGGCAATTTAATTAGATGCAGACAGGACTAAGGAGACTTATTTTTACCTCAAAAGCTGCTTATACAATTTATCAGTAATGGGGCAAGACGAAATACATGGGAAGAGGTAGAGGGCTATTAGTTTTTAGTAGTTGGTGAAAACTGGTTGTGGATAAGGTCAAATATCTCGGTCACATGAACCGGTTGTGATCTCAGGGATGAAATGAATGCACAAGTTAATATGCTTAAAATGCCATATGTGTACAAGTGGTGTGGAAACTGCTCTGTTCAAAGCTTTCCTGCACACCACTCTAAACTGCCCACTTGTTACAGTAAGTGGGCAGTTACAGTAAGAGTAAATTTAAGAAGCTGCAGGTTGCATATAATGATGTACTTTGTATTTTACTGAAAGTCCCTCAATGGGCCAGTACCAGTTTGCTGTTTGTGCAGAATAAGATTCCCATTTCGTGCTGTGATGAGAAACTTTCTATATAAACGTATAAAGCACCTTGAGGACTCTTAAAATGTAATAATAAATGTTTGAATAATGCCTGAGCAGTGTCAAGTGCACCTCTGAACTCTGGAGGCACTGGCACTGGACTGCTGATATAAATAAACACTTACTTACTTATATGCACTATAGACTATTATTATTGAGTGTTTACATGCACATCAGTATCCCGGTTATGATCGGGTTTTTTGAGTATCCCGGTTTCGTTATGGTGCGTGTAGACGCAGTATTCCGGTTTCAGTATCCCGAATAAGCCGGTTATCAGAAACCAGGATACTGTAGCTGGTATATTCAGATAGTAATTGGGATACTGTGGCATGTATACACACTCAATCTTGTGTTTGTCTTCTGTCTGTTTTCAAATGTTTTATATGAACCCACTGGAGTCTGAAATAAAGCTTAATTGAGTGATTGATAAATGACAGTGATTAATCTTTCATTTGTATGAGTCAACCTTAGACTCAAATAGTACAGACTGCTTTCATTTCTATACCGCTTTCAGTTTGTTCTGCTGTGACATAGCTCCAAATAAATCAAAAATAAATAATTCCCTTTTCAGTCACAAGATGGGGCCAGTGGTTTTAGGCTCCGTCCATAACACTAGCCTGTGAGCATACCAGAACACTTGAATTCGAAGGCCACAGCGAAATAGATCTAATGTATGTGTGTACAAAGACAGCTCTGTCCAGCACTCATCCACTCTTGACCATGAAGCATTCCACCCTCTTTCGTGGAACCCCTCTGAAGCAGATGTATTTGATGACAGGTTGGTTGGTGACCGCTGGCTGGAGTATCAATCTCTCTTTCTCGCTCTTGCCTGCTGGCGTTCACAGCACAGTGGACAGAAGAGCCAGCTGTATTACAAAATGCTTTATCCCCCATTAACCTTCATAGAGTGGGTACCATAGGGATTTGAGCTGGGTCACACTTGGAGCAGGTGAGGGGAGAGGAGACAGGTTGCGCGAGTGTCCTTCTTCTCCTCTTGCTCCTTCCTCTCCTTCTCCTCTTCCTCCTTCCTTCCCTTCTCCTCTTCCTCCTCTTCTGTTCCTTCTCTTTTCCTCTTCTCTTCCTCCTCTTGGGGTCATTCTTTCACAGTGGCTGACAGCCTCCGCAGATAAGACAGCCACCTCTGATAAGAAAATGATGAATGATATCACACTTTTCATTGAAATTCAATTCACATTTGGGCTCAGGAGAAAAGCGCTGAGTCAGAAGCTGCTCCACACACAGTCCAAACATAAATATATAGTACAGTAATAGTGAAGTGCTTCAAAACAGGACTGTATGGCAAAGAATGTGATTCACTCAGCTGAATGATTATATGCTTTAAAGACTGCAGGCACTGACCAGTCATGTATTTTATTTTTTTCTGCCATTCTATGATTTTTTTTCATTAAGAAGTATTTTTCCACATTTTCATTAAAGAACTGTATGCAAAATTTTGATTTTAAATTCCATAAATATAAACATAAACCTGTCTGTGCCCCCAGATAGGAGGTAAACATCAAATACAGGTTTTATTGATAACAACTGTAATGATAATTTATTCTTATTATTTCAAAAACACTGGATCCGATGGTCATATTATTTATGTTATAATTTACTGGTTTGGGTCTCAAGATAATTATCCAATGAGAAAGCAAAACAAGCCTTTTAAATAATAAGCTGTACCTTTCCTAATGCATTCCTACCATCCCAGTTCTTAACTATGATGGATTTGTATGTGCAGGGAGGCCAGAGCAGAGTTTTGGCTCCATGCCATTGAAAACACCATCTAGCATGCTAACAGTGCTCCAAAGTTACTTCCTGGGTCGCAGATAATAATAACACACAGCACACAAGAGCTGCTTTTACAAATCATCTGGACAAATTTTACTTTATCACATGAGAAAAATCAGGTACAGACCATTTAAATAAGCAGGAAGTTAAAAGTAAGTGATTTGCATTCCAGTTTGAAGTGTAAATTCTTGGTGATGGTCTCTATTATTCAAATAAAGGCTGGTAACAAGAAAACATTTTAAAACTTAGAGAAACTGTTCTTCAGCAAGCTTATGACAGTGGCATATTATGTAATGTCATAAAGAGAGCTTGACAGGTTAATAGGCCTTTTTACATTAACTTTCATTATATTTTCATCAAAAGTATATATTTAATCACAACTCTCTCTCACCCCTGAAGCACCATTAAATTGCCTGAGGTCTGACATATTCACCTAAACACTGCCCCCTCTCTCATGTCGTGGCTGCTTAATTGTGCTGGATGAGCGTCAGGAATTTCACTTAGACAGGACGATCAGGATGCACACAGCACCTGCTCTTTTTCCATGGCAGGAGCTGGCTGGCAGCGAAAACCATTAGCAGCCTCATTTGTTCTCTATAGACAGTTGTGACCTTTCCAATTGGAACATCCCCTTCTCAATATGACAGCTTTTCTATCCCAAAGCACTGATGTGGTATTTAACATGCACACTATATGCACAGTGCAGGCGTATAGGGGCTGTGTACAGAGGATATATATCTGTTTACACCAGTGACAGTGGATAGCTTTGTTGTTGCATGTTTACGCAAAGTATCAAGAACTTCCAGAAGAAAGGATTCAATTCATACTTCTATACATCCATACACAAGCATATAACCGAATCAATTCACTATAACTTTAATGTTCAATGAAAGTGTACATTTTAGGCTCAGACAGAAAACAGTATGTTCTATACAGGAAGTGCTCCGCTGTGTTTTAAACTCCCTACACCTTCACTAGAATCATATGGATGATTTCACCTCTGGAATTGCTAAAATACTCAAACATGTGTGAATGAAACAAAATACAGTTATGTTTCTGATTAGGTAACAACATTATAACATAAAAGATTACACAGTTCATCATATACAGTAACTTGAAACTGGAAACAACTGAAATGCAAAAAAAAAAAAAAAAAAAAAAAGAGTTTGAAAGGAGCCACAGTCTGTATGCAATCTGCAAGCCTCTCCTTTTAAGTTCTATAAGGATGATCAAATGAATACATACTGGTGTATATGTGCATCAAAGGCTAGATATATCTCCAATTATTATGGACATGTACTACCTCTTCTGAAAGCAAGCTGTCAAAGACATTTCACAACACAAACCTGCATACAAACATACATAACATTTAACATTATGACCTCTTATACGATTCAAGTAGCTAAAATGTCGACCCTGATTGGTCTATGGCTAATATATATACACCAGATAGCAAAGGGCTGGTCACTGTAGTGTTTGGGGCCAAGAAACTCTATACAACCCTGTAACATCCATCACCAGCTTATCTCCTCCTCCGAGAATGAGCTCCTGACCACTTCATGTACAATGCTTTATAATGACACAATGACGACTGGCTGCATTGTTCTATTGTCAAGATGGCTATAACATTTTATATATACGACATAAAGGGCTTCTACAGATACAAAGCTATTGGGGTCCCATCCCAGTGTTCAGTGTGATTTGATAGTATCATAAAGGCATTTGTGCTCCTCTAGTGATCGTTTATTTCAATGGATTACCTCTCGCACAACTACAGGTACACGGTTGTAAGCAGATAGGTGAGAACGGCTAGCTCTGTCCAAACTGGAAGCCATCTAGTGGAGATTTGGTGTTTCTTTTCAATATCTAAGAGCTGGTGTGGTAATAAAAAATAAAAGTAATTGTATAAAGAAAGTCAGGTCTGCTGCGTCATTACTGATATGTTCTTTGATAAAACGAACCATTATTCTGGCTTTAAAGGTGCATCATAGCTCAAAACTACTTAGAATAACAGCTATTCTGACTGAGGGGGTCGCCTCTCCACAGATCTGACCTGTAACTTGGTGTGGTTTGGTCTCCCTGAAGAAAGAACAGTTTAATGTCATTCCACACAACATTCCAGACAAGCATGAAGAAAATTTGATGGATCATCCCCCAGAAAATTTACTCAATGCACTTTAAAAAAATAAATGAATATAAAAAAACTGCACAGGTCTTTGAAATGAATAGATCACAGTGATTCTCAGTAATATATTCGATCCTTAATGGAAATACTGCATTTCCCAATCGCATGGCAGCTCTACTGGGAGCTTCTCTTGCATATAAACAAACCAGGAAAAAATAGGTCAGATAATAATATATTTGGAAACAAAACTTTTTATCTGATAACAACTATGAGTGAACAAATGATCCAAACACAATACAAGTTTTCTGCTGACTCCTCTGGGCAGGTAACAAACTGAAGTGCTATGGATGGTGCAGTACTTTGCATATTTTTGAGACAAAGTAAGTGCCAGTTCTAGCTCAGAATTGGTTTGAGGATTGTCAGAAAATAGATTGCCTCAAGTGAGATAGGATTTAGTGTGAGTTTGTAAAGTCCAGTATACGTATTGGGTTTAATATCATGTCAGTATTTTTGTTGATCTACATTTTTAATACATTAGAAGAGATCAGCGTTTTACAGAGAGACTGTACCATATATTGAGGTGCCATTTATTTAAATATATTATATTATTTATTTATTTATTTCAAGTTTTAAAGATGCATTGTGTAACTTTTCTGGTGGAGGATCCGTCAAATGCTTTTCTCCATGGAGATGTTATAGCTTTGAATTTTTCACAGCATGGTATTTTTATCTTCATGTAGACAAAACCAGACCAAATTACAGGTCAAATCTGTGGAGAGAAAACCTAGATCATAGTTAGAATGTTAGATATTTTGCTAGATATTTTTGAGCTGTTAATATATGTAAAGCAGATCTGTTTAATGTCATACTGAACATTCCAGGCAGAGCAATGACATATCCCTGGAAACAAGGTGACAGATCCTCCATCTGAAAAGTTACACAATGCACCTTTAACGAATGTTCTATTCTATGCCTTTGTCTCGCAGATTACATGATAAAGTGCATATAACAGGTTAACTAAAACACAGTTAAGATCATCATAGTTATTTTTTTTTCCACCTAGCAACCATATTGTACAATAGGACAAAACTCCTTTAACAGAAATTATATTATATGACAAATAAAAATACAAGACAATATCTTTATTATATTGAAAGTATGTTTAAATGTATTTCTTTTGTGTAAATTATCCCAAAACTTTGGAATTCTAGTGTGATGTTGTCTAAAACAGAACTTTTTTTTAAACATATTTTTCAACTTTTTTTAGCAAATTGCTTCCTGTTATACACACTTTAATCAGCTAATTATGTTGATGACATCAGCCACAAAGTATCAATATGATAAAATGTTGCTTTGTTTTACCATTTCATCCAAATACACTGTTTAGGACATAACTGAAATAGCTAATCCAGTGCAGAAGCTTTTTGGAGAGTTTGGGGCTATAGCACACTTGATAATGAGTCCTGATCTCTGACTGGCTGTGGAGGATCCCTCTTGTTTGTTTCTTGCTTCTTGTGTTCAAATCTATATTTATAACATGTGTTGTGTGCGGCTGCACTGTGTTCACAGAATCCCACTATAACACTAGATTATCTTCTTCAAACATATGTCACAGTGAATCAAAGTGCATATAAAGTGGGCCTAGCCATATCTGTGCATTATTAAAACACCTGGAAATACACTATTTCCATGTTTTTAATAATGCATAAATATGGTTATGATTAAGTATTTCAAATTTCAGTCACATAGGCCTATAGTTTATTAATTATTAAACAGTGGGATTTGTTATTTTACATATTGCTTTTATTTTATGGTTTCATCCCGCTTTACAGCTTGTTGCCCTGTCAACAGGTCACATGGCTCTCCCATCCCATCCCATGCACCCAGCAATTATCATGCCTGGGTCTGAGCGCCAAAGACAAAAAACAAAAATGGAGAGGAGCAGACTGACAGAGAGAGAAACTTGGGGGCAACAGGCCTGAGTGAGGAGAGGGTGAGGGCCCCCGGACTGCCCTAATTAAAAGGCATATGGCTCAAGGCTCGTGTGATTTAGGGATGTGCTGCCTTTGTTTCTGTGGTATGTGCAAGAGGAGGTGGTGGTGGTGGTGGTGACGTTCCAGTGGAGGAGCCAGCTGAGCCGTGGACTCTCACCTGGGGAGCAATGGCGAGCTGAGAAGCTGAACTCACTGTCCTGGCCAAGTACAGTCAACCTGGACTACAGGAATATTGGGACACTGACTGCTGCTTTTAGTTTTTTACCATTTTTATTCTTTTATCGAGTTATTTAGCCCAGGATGTTTTAGTTCTTTTAGTGGCACTCTTATTTTAACGTAATAAATTATATAATTGTTTAATCATTTTACCCTGGTTTTATTGTCACAACAACAACTAGATGCAGCTACCCTACTTTTTAATACCCTTCAACCTGTGACACATCCATATGTTTTCCATCTATTTATCCATCCATTTTCTTCCATTTATCCGGGGCTGGGTGGCGGGGGCAGCAGTCTAAGCAGGGACTCCCAGACTTCCTACACCCCTGACACTTCCTCCAGCTCCTCTGGGGGGTCCCCAAGGCATTCCCAGGCCAGCTGAGAGACAGTCCCTCCAGAGTGTTTTGGGTCTTCCTCGGGGCCTCCTTCAGGTGGGATATGCACAGAACACTTCTCGAGGGAGACACCCAGGAGGCACCCGGAACAGACTTCCGAGCCTCCTCAGTTGGCTCCTCTCGACATGGAGGAGCAGCGGCTCTACTCCAAGCCAAGGTTTGACCATTGGTCGGATTCTCCTCTCCAGTACTCTGAAGAAGACCTTAACGGGGAAGCTGAGGAGTGTGATTCCCATGATTTCTCTATAGTTGGAACACACCCTCCAGTCCCCCTTCTTATACAGAGGGAGCACCACCCCAGTCTGCCAGTCCAGAGGTATTGTCCCCGGCCGCCAATGTTGCAGAGACAAGTCAGCCAACACAACCCCACAACATCCAGAGACTTAAGATACTCAGGACAGATCTCATCCACCCCTAGAGCCTTGCCACCAAGGAGCTTTCCAACCACCTCAGTGACTGCAGCCAGGGTGATGGACGAGTCCGCCTCCAAGGCCCCAGCCTCTGCTTCCTCCTCGGAAGACGTGACGGTGGGATTGAGGAGATCCTTAAAGTATTCCTTCCACCGTCCGACAACATCCTCAGTCGAGGTCAACAGCTCTCCTCCTGCACTGTAAACAGTGTTGGTGAAGCACTGGTTTCCCCTCCTGAGGCGTCGAACGGTTTGCCAGACATTCTTTGAGACCATCTCGTACTCCTCCCAACCCCGAGGTGTGAGTTGAAGGTTGGTCTGACAGAGGGTTCTGCCAGACATTCCCAACAGACCCTCACTATACGCTTGGGCCTGCCGGGTCTTTCCGGCTTCCTCCTCTGCCAGCGGAGCCAACTAACAACCAGGTCTGGCCCTCTCTTCACCCAAGTGTCCATGACACATGGCAGGAGTTCTGCCTTTGACCGCTGCCCAGATCTCCATGCAGCACCCTCCTATGGATCCTCCTGCAGATGGTGGGTCCACAGAAGGATGGCCCCACGTTGCTTCTATGCCTGGCTGGGCCCCTTGGGGGAAGGCCTGCCATCAAGCACCCACCCCAGGTCTAGCTCCAGGGTGACGCCAAACCGGGGCGACGGAACTGGCCTTGTTGTTCTGTTCGTCATAAGGGCTTCTGAACTGCTCTTAGTCTGACCTGTCTCCATGACCTGTTTGCTTTGGGGGACCCTACTAGGGGTATGAAGCCCCAGGCAACATAGCTCCCGGGATCATTCGGGCACTCAAGCCCCTCCACCACGTTAAAGTGGCGGTTCAAGGAGGGAGGATTGTTGTTTTTAATTTCTCCAAAAAAGTTGTATTAATGTACAAGTGGGACAAATATTCCAAGTGTATCTAAATGATTCATACCAGCTACACTAAAATATTTGAGTCCACTCACTGCAAGAATGTGAAATAAATAAATATTATAACATATATTTACTAGCTAGTATGAAGTTGAGATAGATGTCTGTTGCCTGTATCTGCCACCTCTGCAGATAAGCACAAATCCAGTATTGCTCTTCCAATTCCCCACATAACACAACAGAGCTGTAGAGCTACAAAATGTATCTTTAGACTGCACAAGGTCGAGGTTGCCCACCCCACACGTTCATATTTACTCTCTCCATCCTTCATGCCACTGCACCGCTGCCCCAGCTTCAAGGTTTATTTTGCCTTTTCTCTCATCTTATTCCCACCTATATGACCATGGGTATACATTCATGTCTTCAAACAGTTTCTATCTCATGCTTTCCTAATACCCAACGATAACCAGGGGCACCCCAAGCATCTGTAGCAGGCCCGCTAGAGTTTCTTCAGGGTGAGGGAGGAAAGATGGTGCTGTCAGTCCACCGGGGAAAACATCTGTTCAAATTAAATGACTCCGGCCCTTGCAACTTATCTTCACCACACGCCATTTTGTGTCTAGTGCACACCTGTCGACAAGGAGACAGGACAAGATCGGTAACATGACAAGTAAAGTGTAGGGAAGGGGGATGAGAAGGGATGAGAAGAAGGCAAGATGGCCGCTCTTATGTTGTCCACTTGTGCGCCAATTAGGGAGTGAGGACAGTGCTGGAGTGAGAAACCAAAGAGCACAATAATCACCCCATCCATCAGGGGGCATGTCACACTGAGGACTATGTCATTACATGAGATATGAGGAGAGGACAGGGGGTAAAGGCTACTGTTGGATCAGGGAGCTTGTAAAAGTAGGGGAATGAATGCAAAGCAACAATCCCCTACTCTTGCTCACAGTGAACATGACAAATGATTGCTCCATGGGTTTAGAATGGTGAAAATTTGGAACTATTGCCATAGCAATCAAGCTAAAACATAATATATTTTTAAAGTCCTCAAAATGTTGCTTGAATAGGGGCCATATTGCGCCTGTTGTTTCAATCACCCAAACCCTGTATATTAAGGCTGAGTTCTTCTCTCAAACAGAAAAACACTCTGTTCCACCTTTTGTGATGTCATGTGATCATACAGGAAGTGCTCCACTTGTGTTTTTAAACTCATAGACCTTCACTAGAATAGATCATTTCAGCCCTAGAATTACAAATCTCTACTGAACAAAGTTAAAATGTAGCTGTTAACTTGATAACTACCACTTCTACTGTACAGTAGGTGGAATAGAGCATTTTGAGCTTTGAAGATGTGGACAGACAAATAATAAAGAGTTACTCAAACATGTGTGAATGAAACACAACACAACTGGGTATGTTTTCGAAGGCTGCGTTATAATATGGCTTAATACTCACAGGAGTCTATATTGCATTATAAAGGACTTTTAACAGGAAGTTGAAACCATGAATCAACCTACTTGGGAAAATTAAGGTTAAATGCATTATCAAATAATAAATATTTTGAATAGATACATAACTTGTTCACTTATAGAGCTGAAAAAACCTTAAGAAGCACACAGACATGTGACATTTGACTGTCTTCCAAAGTTACAGTGGTAATAGCAGTAAGAGGCTCATTAGAATAAGCTTGTATTTGATGGAGTAGTGACAATGTTGTGGCTCTGGTGAATAACAGGTGGTCAGTAAATGAAGTGCAGATGTGGGAGCGCCTCTGGGGGTTCACTTTTGTTTAGGGTTTAATGCCTCACTGTTCCGAGAAGGAGCTGATGTTTTTACAGGCAATGTAAAATGCCTTTTTCAAAATATATACTTTCCTTGCCACATAACGCACGTAGCATTCATACAGATGATATCGGGTCATAAACTAAAATCGTGCACAATGCTACTTTTTGGAAATAAAAGCTACGTGTTATTGTATCCTATAAAACATTTATTTTAGCTTATGCAATGCCAAATGGCTGAAACTGCAAACAAACTACTTAAGGAACAGAAAGAAGAGGAAATGTTGAGTTTATTAAACAACAACATTACATTTAAAGGTGCCCCTTTCTGCAGGAGGGTACGCCATCTGGTAGACTGTGGCAATCTTATTCTTTGCCTAGAATAATCCATAGTGTAGCATTAAACCACTCTTCATGGAGGCAAGCTGACACCACCAGGCCAATTTACAGGTCAGATTTGTGGAGAAGCAAGAATTATGTATTTTTGGTCACTAAAAACACTTGCTATTGAATAAATGCAAGGTAGATAAGTTTAATGTCATACTGTGTAACATTCCAGGCAGAGTAATAATATCTCCATGAAGACGAACAGGTGGCGGTCCCCTCATATATAGTATATATAGTGTATCTTTAAAGCAGAACTATTATGCAAAATCAACTTTAGAGCTTTAACCATGTTATAGTTGTTTTCTCTTCTCCTTTCCCCTCTCAAAGTTGAATTTAGCGTAATTCATGCATGTTTAAGTAATCTTTATACTACTATATTTAAGACGTCATTACTCCAATCAACCCACTGCTCTGCACATCATTCTCCAATTTTATCTTCCAAATTTGTGATTTGCTTATGGGTTTGGCAGCATTTTGGAAAATCTATGTGCTAGTGTGATGTGCAACTATCCGGTGGAGGTACCGACACCAGCTCGGCTCTTTGTTGTGGTGACGTTTATGATGATGTCAGCTCCCACCGGGCACGGCATTTTCTAACGCGAAAGTCAGTGAACCCGTTTCTTTAATTAAGTCCTTTTAAATGAATATTGTGATTTAAAATGTCCAAATTACAACATAATGATCCAAAGGTGTCACAGATTATAATTATATAACACATTAAAGCACAATGTCTTTTTTAAGAACAGACAGATGCATGACAATAGATTAAAGATTAAATTTCTATATATTCAGGCTTACGCAAAAAGTATGTTAAGTTTCCACTGTGAACCAAATGTATTTTACATGAAAACAATCTGTACATGTAGGACTTGTAGTATTTCATCTGTGACGCCCCCATCCGCCATGAAGACAAATGAATCAATATTTCTGAAACATGTGGCTGCGTAATGGATTTCACATCTGCTCCATATTTCTCTGTACAGCTGAGCCCAATGTAAATGTGTACATTCGTTATTACAGAAGATGCATGCCTCAGCCGTTCCACCATAAGAACATATGCTAATCACAAAAAGTGGGTTTACTGTTGCTGTGGCAATGCTTCAGACTCCAAATATGGGCACTGTTATGTGTGTGGCCAGAGGATGGGTGAAATTGCAGGACACATTGACTTTTACAGCTGTTCCAAATGCCAAACCTGTACGACCTCTCACTCTGATCTACGACGCTTGAGGCAACAAAGCAATTAAATGTACACTTTTTTACAGTGCGCTATAATTAATCAAAGTGAAGAAATCCATCATCTAAATAAGAGGAAGTGTGTGTTTGATCAGGATGTTCAAGATAATGAAGGGCGGTGGTGTTACAGTGTTTTTACCCCATTTTCCATTGTTTTGTCCTAGTACAGATATATTGTAAAAGCAGCTCTGAGGGTCAAAATGTGCATGTCTTCATCTAATTATGGAGCATTGCATTGTCTGGATTTTTTTTTTTTTGTCCTAGTACTGATATTTTGTAGCTCTGAGGATGAAAACGAGAAAGGCGCTGTTGGCATTCTAGTTGTTGTTAGCGTTACCGTTAAAACTCTGAAAGGCCTCTGAAAGTTGTGAAAAGCACTTAGAAACTCATCACAGTGGCTAACCAAAGGAAGTGTGTGTGATCATGACAGAATCCACAGCAAAGGAGACATTTAATTTGTCAACTGGACAAAAGTTTATTTTGGTCAAATACGTTTCGCCGCTCATCCAAGCTGGTGACAAATGGTGGTGATATTAAAGTGTTTTTACCCATTTTTTTTTTACATTAAAAAGTTATGTATCTGATTTTAAACAGCGTTAGATTGGGGTTACATGTTATATTACAGGTTTAATAAACAGTGCGTTACTTATTGTGGTTGAATGGAAAAGTATCCATGTATATACTGGTATGTAAAATGTAGGTCTAGTAGGATGGGCCAGTTGGTACTTTTCAGTGACATCACACGGGGGGTGTTCTACATGTATATGTATTAGTGCAATGTTTATCATGGTGACACAATGCACACATTAGCAAAGATAAGAAAAGATATGAAATCGATTCAAACTAAACAAACAACTTTCAACTCTATGCAACTAGCATCATCTGCTCATTATTCATCAAACTTCTTAATATTTGTGATATTCCATCCATCCATCCATCTTCTCCCGCTTAATCCAGCTGGGTCGCGGGGGCAGTTTGCTGCCCAATACTCATAGCACCTGACCCCCCCATGAACCCCTCTGCAGGTGGTGAGCCCACAGGAGGGTGGACATCATGGTCCTTGATGTTAGTTCATAGGGGTGTGGGCATGTTTTTTAGGTTGATGGGGGAAACCGGAGCACCCGGAGGAAACCCATCCAGACAAGGGGAGGAACATGCAAACTCCACACAGAAAGGCCAGGGCGACCCGGAGATCGAACCCGAAAGCGTTTTTCTTCTCAAAATAATGTGTTCAAAAGAGTGATACATTTGCATCACAAAACCATTGTCCACGAAAAAGTCAGACCTCATAATCGCTTGGCACCATTTTCTATTCATTCGTATCACTGCGCGCTGCCGCCAGGTGAAGCCGCGTCTGTTTCACTGCGTTTACTACTCAGAAAATTAACAACAACATGTGTGACTACGACACCGATGATGAAGACTTTAGCACAGAGCCAAGGGGAGATCTTTATGAACCCGGACATACTGATGCCAAATTCACCAGATGGAGTTACAACGGGCAGAGAGAGAGAGGAGGGACAGAGAAGTGGTACAAGTTGAAGCTGGAGCCACAGCTGGAGCCGTGAGAAACCAGGGGACCGACAAATGGTGGTGGCACTTGTTTTAAGTGTGAAGTAATGTCGACAGAGGTGGAGAGCTACTGCTTTCAATCAATGAGGAGGCCAGCATGCCAGCTTCTGTCTGTATCACAAATCATAACGACTTTCCTGCAATCCTGAATGCCGGTGTCTTGCAGACCTTTTTCCACATTGAAGCCTATGGCAAGATGCCAAAGTTTCCTCACTGTCCGTGACAGGAAAACGGTGAAATGTGTGCGGAGATTCAGCCAGACTTTTGTTGTTACAGCCTGGATAATCACAAGTCCGCTCCATTGTGTGTGCTTATATAAGCTTATATACTTATCACTGTAGCTCTCATGTTAGCTCTCTCACATCGTGGCGGTCAACGGTCTGAGCATGTAAACACAGTGAAACAATTAATGTGCAGTTGTCACCTGGTGGCAGTGCGCAGTAACACAAACGGAGAGAAAATAGCACTAAGCAATTATGAGATCTGAAAAAAATATGGTAAAAATATCACTCTTGTGAACACATACTGTTTTGAGAAGAAAAACACTTTATTTTCATGACCCCAGCCAACTTGTCGGACACTTTTATCAGCACTAAAACCGAGGAAAAACTTGGCTCACCGGACGCTGTCGGGAGGTAAGTCAGTGTTGATGCACAACACTGTTGATGGGGATGCCATACAGATTCATGTCAAAAAACCCAAACTATCCTTTTAATCTAAGGTGTGTAAATGTATTATTTGAGTCTTTACTACATAAAACACATTAGCAGAGGTGATTGGTTTAGTGGTGTATATATATATATTTATACTCTGCGGCGTAGATTTCTTTAATGGTGTGTGTGATTCCTGGGTTTTTCCTCTTTCTTCTCCTTCATCTAGATAATGACGTTGCAGTGTCACTGGATAATAATCCCTGATTGGTCGACGTTGCACGTTCTAAGCCAAAAGTTCAGCATTTTCAACTTCTGATGCTGACGCCCTGGATACGCGTCCAGAGCGTTGATGTCTGAATGCTCAAGACACACATCGACGCCAGATTCACACTGCACTGACGCCTGTAGGAGCATCCACATACACTTTGCATGTAAACTGAACACCTTGACATCCCTGTGTGAACACGGCATAACTGAAAAACTGTTAGCTAATGCTAACTAGCATGTGACTGATTTTATATGTGAGAGTTTAATAGCACAAATCATCTCACCTGCTATAGTTCCAACTAAGTCAGCACTTTCTTAGACTATGGTCAAATAAAGCTCAGATTAAAGTCTGCCTTGAGTAATAGAGCTGCTAACAGTAGTGCTTTCAGTTAGCTTCACACCCCCAGGGAACGATATCAGCTGCCAAGTATCGGTGCATTATGGGTTCAGATTCCATGAAATGAGTGCTGCAGCATAACTGATTTATTTCAGTTATTAAAATAAATACTTTGACAGATATTATAGGCTCTTTTGCGTATTAGCGGATGTCACAGTGTACTAGTAGAGATAATGACAGACATCTACCAACAGATACATACCCGACAACTAAATGACAACATCAGATGATTAGGAAGAACATAGATGCTGTTGCCACAGTGATCAAACATTTGTTCTGTCACCTGGGGATATGTGTTGGAAACAGTCTGACATATTAAAGCTGCTAACTTTTATAGACACTGCAAATGACAAAGCAGTTTTCTCTCAGATTAGATGAAAGTTCTTTTTTCAAAACTAAGACAAAGGCACACTGTGTAACTTTTCTGGTGGAGGGTTATTCTGCCACCTACTTGTCTCTATGGATACTATGCCTAGAATAATGGTATTAAACACTTCACCAAGATAAAAAAGTTAAGGTTATAATGTTTTTTCAAATGCATTACATGTCTTATATTAAGCAAAAATTTACTTGTGAGCTTTTAGCCATGTCTCAAAACATACCTGGACTGAAACATTCATGGATGTACACAATAATAGATCATTCACACAAAATCATTTCATTAATTGTAATAGTTCTCATGTTATATATCGTCTTTCTTGTCCTTGTCCAGAGGGTTTTTTCTCTATTGGCCTCACAAAAAGACACATGAGAGATCGTCTAGCCAAAGGACAAATAGAGTAAGGAATCTGGACTACCCAATGGCTCGACATTTTAGTGAAAATCATAATAGCATTGACACTCCGCTTCACAGTGAGGGTACTGAACATGTGAAACCACTGGCAAGAGATAAGGATACTCTTCAAAAATGGAATTAAAGAGAAGCTTTCTGAATTCACAAATTAAGAGTATGTGAACATCCTGGTTTGAATGAGGACTTTGATTTGTATTGTTTTTTTAAATAAATGTTATAAGTGCTTTTTTCATTATTTCTATTACACTTTTAAACATTTTTTCAGTGGTATTAACATTATCTTTTTTTGCCTATGCCATGTTGCATGTCTTGCACCTGCCTCGTCTTCCTCTAACATCTGTCCTTACCATTGGTTGGTGTGTATTTTACGCCCAAGATCAGTCATGGTCAAAACTGGCTAATAAATAAAGGCTTTTTAATTATACTTTTCCTTGTGCGACTTGTGCTTTATTGGAGTGCCTGGATTTCTTTACTTTTGATCATTTTTCCAAGAGCATCCTCTGCCTGTTCTCACTAACTGGAACACAGCAAACAGCCACATTTTTGTGAGTTGTGTTTTGTTTCATTCACACACATTTGAGTAACCCTTTATTATTAGTCTGTCTACAGCTCCAAAGCTCAGAATGCTGTGTTCCACCTTGTGCTGTCATGAAGTGGTAGTTTTCACAGTTTTCAACAGCTGTCTTTACCTTCAGCAGATATAGGCAATTCTAAATATTAAAATTAAAGTCTAAATCTGCAAGGTTTGTGTGGTAAACGTGTAAATGAAACAAAACAGGTTCAGGTACGTTTGTGATGAGGAAACATTATAACATAGATCAGAAAATAGTCTAATATTTACCCCTTTAACAGTGGGTACAATATTCATAAATAGTATTTTGTATCTGAAGTGCAAGTGAAGAGTACAGGCCTATGTGACAGTGAGCGACTGCAGAAGAGGAAGTATGTGAATGCTCAGCGGGGGACATGGTTCTTAATGAGAGCTCTGACTGAGGAATGAACCTGAGTGTCATGACAAAGTGAACACCCTCTCACACCACAGGAATAGAACAGGACACAAACATAGTGAGAGCTGACAGGAGCTCAGGGGTGTGGGGAGATGTGTGCAGAAATGTTTTCAATATTTATGATAATGTTCCGTTCAGATCAGAGGTGGGTAGTGTACGAGAAAAATGTTTCTTCAAAATAACATTATTCAAGTAGAAATACAAAGTAGTGGTCCAAAAATAATTTAAGTAAGAGTAAAAAAGTATTTAGGAGAAACTACTATTCAAATAAGGGTAAAATAAACACTGTACATAACATCTGATTTATAATTTGAAATTAATGTCATTTGAAGGACAAAACATTAAATAATGCACAAAATCTGGAATTTTCAAGATACACAAAAGTGATTGGCAAGGCTGAAAAATGCTGTATGGATTTTAAAAGCACAGTGGAGCTCTTTCTGTTTTACCACGACATCATAAGGTGTCACAAAGTGTTTTCCGTTTCGCGCATTTTCTCAGCCTAAATATGCCGGTTGGATGTGTTAAACATATGTATGAAACAAAACACTACTCGGTTATATTTGTGATGAGGAAACAACATTATAACATAGATCAGAAAATAGAGTATCATGGCCCCTTTAACATTTTGTACTTTGAAATGACTTCCAATACCAACTCTGTCCACATGATGTCACTAACACTAGCAAATCCTTACCCTGCACACAACTGATGACTCGGTATGTCGTCACTGTATTACTAATTAGCATTAAGCTTTTGAGCGGTAATTAATAACACTTTTCATTACGCGACAGAGCACATAAAGCTAAGTAGCAGTAGCCCTCATCGTTCACCTGATCCTCCCTCTCTCTCCTGTCATTCTAATGCGGGCCTGCTCATTGCTATGCCTTTGAGTGCATTGACTGGGAGCGCTGATAAACAACTTTTTAATTGCGAATGCTTCAAGTGTGACCGCTGTCTCAAAGTTTGCATTTTACATCAGCCTAGTTTTCATTTGCACCTCACATAACAGATGGGGGAAGCAATAAGAAGCCTATTGGATCAGCAGTGATGTTTCGCCTAAGTAGTAGTCCCATAGCGTTTGATAGTATTGGTCTTGAGTGAGAACTTTTCATATATTCCTGACAGGAACAGAAAATATTGACAATATGAGTTGAGTATGTTACTGTGTTTTAAAGGTAGGCGGGTAAAACAAAAAATGTCAATAAAAATGGAAGTTACAATTTATCAAGTTACATCTGTATGTCAACCATGATTAAAAGCTTCACAATATATAAACCTAGCTCTTTGCCATTGTGTTTAAAGTGCAAGAGTGAGACTGGTACCCTTACACACTGTTTTTGGCCTTGTCCAAAAGTGCAACAATTCTGGCAAATGACTGGGCAAGAAATACAAAAAATTCTGTCTGTAAATCTGACTAATAATCCTTTATTTCTATTGCTTGGTTTAATTGACCCTGCTGTAAAGGACAAATACAGTAGAAAATTGTACGGGATGCTGGCTTTTTGTATTATAAAAAGTCTAGTAGTGAAGTGGATATCTGACCAGGTTCCTTCTGAAGCTCAGTGGCAGAAGATGGTTCTTGGTTTTGCCTCAATTACCTGACGTGTTGGCTTCATCATAAGGACAATGTTTTAAGAAGACTTGGGAACCTTTTTTGATGTACACTGGATAAAACTAAAAAGCAATAAATATATATGCAAAAAAAAGCTTCATGATATGTGCACTTGCACTATGTAACTTTTTTGGTGCACCCCCTGCTTGTGTCTTTGTGTCTCTGCTTGTGATTTTGTAGTCATTATTCATTCACTCCATATTTAATGGTTGCTAAGCAATCTGTGCCATAGGCCTGTCCAACCAACACCAATCACACACACCCCTCTTTCATGGTAGGCAATGTGGGTGAAGTGTCTTCCCTAAGGACACAACGACAGATCTTCCTACAAAGTGAGGAATTTTAATTCAACCGCTCACTGTGCACTGGTGCACAAGATCAGTCTAGGCTAGTGCTACATGCTAGTGATGGTTCCACATATGGAACAGTTAGTAAAACAGAGCCAATCAGAAAGCGATGGTTCAGAGCTCTTCTGGTGTTACTGAAACACACTTGTTTTTACTGTTGGCCACTAAGATCGATGCAGACGCAGTGAGAGAAGGTCTCACTCTGCGACTCCAAAACATCAGACAGGCTTGATATAATAATAATAATAATAATAATGCATCAGTTTTATATAGCGCTTTTCTGGACACTCAAAGACGCTTTACAGAGCATTATTCATTCATTCCATACCCGGTGGTGGTAAGCTACTATTGTAGCTACAGCTGCTCTGGGGCAGACTGACAGAAGCGAGGCTGCCAATCTGCGCCATCGGCCCCTCCGACCACCACCAACACTCACGCACACACCACTTTCATACTACTTTCATTCATAGCTTGTCTTTGGTCATTTTAAGTTTGATTTTTGTCCTGGTCTGACTCTATGATCTACAACCCACAATCTTTAGCTACAACTCAAAATTTTCCCCACCATTAGAAATCTTTTGTTGCAGACGGACACTCAGCTTAAGCTATCAAACCAACCATGTTGCAGTTACCTTTTGTGGCATGTAAAATCTTAACTCAGGAAAAATGTACCTGGTGTGATTTCCAACTGTGCTTAGCCTGTACATTCCACCTCTCTATAATAAGTCACCTATTATGTTTGAGTGTGAGGGATAGTTATGTGCTTGGGGCGCTCCACCCACTCTCCTCTCTCAAAGTAACGATTTGGCCTCTGTCCTGCATACCGATAATCAATGTCTCATTATTCTGTGGATGTGAAGCAAAATGAATATGCAAAGGCCCCAGACTGTGAGCAGTATCTTTCTATTGAGTTTTAATCACTCTGATGAAATACAGTTTGCTCCAATTTCCCTAAGCGAGGGAATCAATGCTATGAGAGGAGGTAAGAAGAGAATGCCTGGATGACTTGTTTTCTCATAACATTATAGAAATCATGACACAGCAAAGTGTGCCAAAATTACTTTGTTCTTATTTTTATTACCTGTTACTTGTGTACTTTGTTGTCGGCTAATCCTAGCGGCCATCTAAATCTAAACCAAGCACCTATCAGGCCATTTATATCAATACAAACTGTCTGCTATAACTTTCTTCTTATTTGCGTGCACCATTTTTCTGCCCCACTTCCACCACAACAGTAAAACAACCACCTTTTCATATCCTCTTCTCTCCAGTGTTTCTTTATAAAATTATTCATCACGTTGTTGTTATTTGTCCCTGCTGAAATTTGATACTTGAGGGGATATTTTGATAGCTAAATTTAGACACTTCTTTGTTTCTAGGGCTTACAAACTTGACCCACACTCTCAGTTGTCATGGTAACTCGTTTTTAAGGTTATGCTGCACTGAAGCCACCTTCATGTAATTTGTGCAAGGTTCATCTTATTGTAACTTAACATGTGTGAAACAACTCTTTAAATATAGAATTATATCAACAAATCAGACACTGAACAAATCCGTACTTTTACTCTCTAAATCCAAATGTATTGCCAACATTTGATAATAATGTCTGTGTAATCCCTCAGTCTTCTAGGTAGAATCTATAGCAAAACAAAAATCATTTCTGTCAACTGGACAAAAGTTCATACATGCAGCTTCTTCAGTTCTGGTCAGAATGCTGTTGGACACTGCCTTACATCTGCCTGAAGGGAGGAGATAACTACACCCAAACTACTCTGAAACTGACACACCTACTTATTTACAGTTTGTGTTTGTTAGCCAGGTCTATTGACGCTTATACCTCTATCTTGTCATTCTGCGCAAATGGTGTGTAGTTCAATAGACCGAGCTAACAAACAGAAAATGAAGAAGCAGTTTGGATGAGCTACGAAATGGCTTCACTAAAAAAAACTTTGTCCAGTTGACAGAGCTAAATTTTGCTTTTATTTTTAATAATACTTCTTTACCATTGCATTATTGTACTCTTAAACCCGCCTAATAAGTAGTACAAAGTTTCACCTTGGAAATCATTATGCTGTGTAATCACTCTAGACTGCAGCCGGCTTATCATTTTATATAGTATTTTATTTCCTATTTGCAAATGTAAGCCATACCTTGATAACATGATAACATATACAGTACGTACTTTATCATTGACACTGCTTTTCCAAACCACTTATCTAACAACATGCAAGTACTTATTATCAACACTGCATTCCCATATTCCTGTCCAATCCTATCTCACACCAGCCCCGTTTTTCACAGTAGCTATAATATTTAAACATTGTCCCATTTAAATTATTCATTATTTGTCAGCCTGCATCCCGGTGTTCTGTGAAAGATATTAAAAATGGAGTAGATTTCATATCTAGTAACAGCGGTGGGTGCGCTAAACTCCGCGAAGTTACCCCGTGAGTCATGTGCGGCACTGAAAAGGATCTCCTGCATTATGTCAAACAGATAGGCTTTCTGTGCAAAATGGCAAACAGCATGTAGCTTCCCATTGAAACCACCCACATGCCTTCACAGGGTATACACACATTTTGTTTTGTTTTTTCTGGTGGGAACTGAAGAGGCGTTTGGTATAGATACAGTAACCCTGAGCTGCACAGTAGACATGTGGTGGATTCACTATTGGGAATGAAGAGCAATGGGGGTTAACCTTTACTGATTTATTGGCTCAGAGGGATCACTGTCAGAAGATGGGGCTGTTCATTGTCCCGTGCAATGCGATGCAAACCAGAGGGCTTTTAGAAGTGGTTACATTACAGTGGCTTTGGCGTAGTGTGAGCTCAAATAAGCACTCAGCCTCCAGAGAAATACATTAGATCAGGGATTATCCAGATGCAAGTTGTCTTTTGTCTTTGGTGCAGTTTTTTTTTTAAAAAAGTACCACAACTGAACCTGGGTTGCCAGTGCCTTAACGTTGTATTGACGTATTTTCTGCTTGTTTCTAGGACTATGTTATTGCTCTGCCTGGAATGTTCCACAGTATGACATTAAACAGCTTTACCTTCTATTTTAATTTAAGGTGGTTTTAGAGATAAGAACTGAGCCTAAATATGCAGGATTTGTGTGTCAAACATGTGAATGAAACAAATCACATCTCCAGTAGGGCTGGGCGATATGGACCAAAAAATATATCTCGATATATTTTGCTATATCTCGATATACGATATATATCTCGATATCTTTACAGGAAAAATAACCCCCTCCCAAACTACTGCCAAAACAACAAACACATTTTATCTGATTAATATTCATTTAGTACTGCACTTAAACACTCTGCACCCCTTTTTGGACCCTCACCCACAGTTTAAAAACCTCTTCTTTAAGAGAACTACCACTGGTAAAAAGTGTGTAGGATTTTTAAACCTGTATTTTGACATTCCTAACTGGAGTTACATTCTCTTGTCTTAAAGTGATGTTTAGTCTCTGCACATTTACCAAAGCAAACGCACATTGTGACAAATATGATCGCACTCAGTATTCAGACCTTGAGTCCGTGACAAGACCAAGACAAAGCTCTCGCTTTGGAGAGGGAAGTCCAGCAGTGTGGGGGTGTCTAATGAGCGGTGGGACAGGTGTGGGTCCTGCTGTGGTGCTCCTCGTTTAAGGGGGCGTGGGTGTGTTTTGAAGCAGAGTTTGTTCGTATGAGTGATTTCAGCCACACGCGGAGCTCGTATGCTGGAGTCGTGCGCAGTCGGAGGTGTCGTGCCCGGGCACAGTTCGGTTGCGCTCGCGCTGAGAAACGTGCATTTAGAAAGTTTAACTCATCACGTTACGTCTGTGCGCAGCTCCTTATTGTGGCTGCAGAAGCACTCGCACAGATGCGCCTGATTGTTTTCCCCGTTCGCACAACGAAATATTTGCTCGCAAATGCGAGTGAAATGGGCGCACTGTAGAGCCCTGGTCTTAGTCCTGGTTTAGTCCGCGACCGAGCCCCGGGCTCTGCGGCCGCGTTTAGTCCTGGTTGAGTCCTAGTCCTGGTTTAGTCTGCGGCCAGCTCCGGGCTCCGCGGAGGAGCTCGGGGGACAAAAGCAGGAGACGGAGGCGAGCGCAGCACAGAGAAGGCAAAAACAAGCGAAGCGGCGAAACCAGAAGTAAACGTAAGCATTATAGCGATATATCGATATGCCATAATTCATATCGAGTTTCAAAAATATCTTGATATATTTAAAATATCGAGATATCACCCACCCCTAATCTCCAGGTATGTTTATCACGAGGAAACATTATAACATAGATGAGAAAATAGCGTAAATGGGCCCTTTAACCTATTAATAGAATCCTGCCGGTCACTGTCCATTGTCCACTGTCAAACCACTGCTTCTTTGCTTCCATTATCACAGCATTATTAACTACAGTTTGATCACAAATCCCCTCAAATCTAAACCACAGTCATTAGATAAGACTTAAGAGCAGTTCATTAGAAGTTGTGGCTTGGAGGGGATACGTTTCAATTAAAAGTGTGCTCAAAGAGAAGTGGACTGGGGCTGCGTTCCCTTTTTGTGAAACTGAAGATAACATTGTTCCAGCCCCAAGCCCCATATGCTCAAGGGTGCGTAGCGGTCATATTAAAAAACCTGCTGTCTTTTTACTGATAAGCTGCTACAACTTTCACTTGGAATAGTTCATACTTAAAAACTGCAGCCACAATCAATACTATTTTTTGACTCTAGCCCTGCAAAATTCACATTGCTGGTGCCACTTATTCATACATGTATCTAAATATTGAAGAATCTCACATATTTTGCTTGTTTTTAAATCTTTTCATGGACCGGCACCACCCTAAAGGTATACCCAGAGTTGTGTTTTGTTTCATTCATACCTGTTTACCATACAAACCCTGCATATTTAGGCCGAGTTCTTCTCCCAAATGAAAAACAGAGCTGAAATCATCCTAATGATTCTAGTGAAGGTGGAGGGAGTTTAAAAACACAGTGGAGCACATCCTGTATTACCACATGACATCGCAAGGAGGAACAGAACGTCTTCCACTTAAGAGAAGCAGGATGTGTGTGTGTTAAATATGTGTGAATGAAAGAAAATGCAACTGGGTATGTTTCAATGAGAAAACATTACAACATACATCAGAAAACAGCGTTATATGAGCTCTTTAAATTCCTCTATTCATGCTTTAAAAATCAGGTACCCCAGCTTTAACACACATTTATACACATAAGTTCCCATCAATAAAAGTATGAACTGTCCTTTTATCTGACAAAACCATTATATATTCCTATAGTGATTAATGGGTGTAATCTCTGTTCCTAATCAGTTTGCTGCTTTAGTGACATTTCCACTGGAGAGAAAGATTTACTTCTTTCCCCATAAAATGCTTTTAAATGGATCTTGTTCTTTGACATTTTTTGTTGCTGACATTAACACATTTTGTTTTTGAGATGAATGATGGATGAGTGACTGTAAAGACCAGAAAACAACTATAATCAATGCAAAGCAGACACCCAATGGCCTCCCAGCTCTCTCCAACCGTAAACCAGTCCACAACATGAATATACTTGAAATACAGGGCTGGGGAAACCATAACCCTATGAAAAAGTCAACAGAGCAAGCTGGTGGTGTAGTGGGTTAAGTCAGTGTACATATGCGGGTTGATGTTGTGGGTTTGCTGAATGTCTTTATTCTTTCTCTCCCCATTTCACACTATAAATGTCCTGACCCAGAAAGCCTTCAGGTTAGACAAAAAGTCAACAACTGACCAAGAAAAAGGTTATTTCTGTGGAAATGCACTAAACTATATGGGAAAAAGTAATTCTTGATTTGTCACAAGCAAAAAAGTTGTGGCTTTAACTAAGTACATCTGTAAGGAATATACACGTTTTGGACCAAACTGTATAACACAATTGCAAGATATGACCAGCGCCTTGGCAGAGGTGATGCTTGAAATGATTTTATATTAATTTTATTTCTGCAGTGCACAAAATGTGTACTTTGTATGGTACTAATCCAACCCTTTTCTTTTCAGTGTGTAAAAGAAAACCTTAATGAGAAAGCCAGTAACTAATAAGTGACCCTTGGTGCTACAATTTGACCAGTGGCTGAATGATTATTTGAGATCTCCACCCTTAATTTTAAAGTAGAGTAAGACACAGAAGTGTGAAAATGGAATTCTGCTCATGCAAAGAGTAATGTAATCGAAAGAGGCAGACGTGTTGCAAAGTGATTAATTCATGAAATTATGGAATATAATGAGACACCAAAAACACTGCATCATGCTGATAAATGCATGCATAAATAAACCCAAACTTTGTTCCATCAGTCAGTGGTAAGGGTTGAATTTGAATTAGCTTTAAAGGTGCTCCATGTCAATATTCATGTGCTGTGCTGTTGCTTTGGCTGGAATGTTCCACAGTATGGCATTAAACACATGTATGTTCTATATTCCATTACAAGGGAGCTTATTGATTAAAAAAAAAGCATTCTTCCTATGGGTGGGCCTCTCCACAGATTTGACCTGTAACTTTGCCTGACTGTGTTACTTGTTTCCGTAGAGATAGATAAATTGAATACCATACTGTGGAACATTCCTTATCTAGGATCCAAAATACACACTTCTCCAATACTTTTGGAAGGTATGACTCTGGCCACTGGTGAATCGCCCTGACATCGTGACGGGCGCGACTGACAGGTGGATTAGCCAATCAGGGACACACACGGTCCAGATCACAAAAAATATCACAGGGGGCTGGAAAACATTGTAGATTTCTGAATGAAGCACTAAACTTTTTAATTTAATTTTGCTCGAAATGATGGGTGACCAATGAGCTCTTTTGTTTTACCTGCGCCACTGAAATAAACTAACCTGATTGGACGGCCATGTTTGAGCTTGACAAGAACATTCCAAATATTGCAGCAACAACTCCATGAAACAATCAATTAGTCAACTCTCCACCATAAAAGTTCCACAGTGCACCTTTATAATAAAGTAATTTTGTTGTTCTTATCAACTGTCTCTGCACATTAAGCAGGCATTTAGAATTACCTTGCAGCACATGGAGGATGTGTTGACACTCGCCCACCATGTGTGAGGCAGCCACAGGGGACACAGAGAACAGCAATAAAAGAAGATGAGTGAGGGATTTGGATAAGTCACCCAGGATCACCCCATTATGAGCTGTTCCTGTTTAAACCCTCATCAGCATAGAAGGGATTTCCGGTGTGCAGTCTGCAAAGCTCCACCAGCAGGGTAGTCTTCCCCAGAGAGAAAAATCTTATATTTATCTTGCATCTTTCACCTGTCATAACAATACAAAGAGGAAGATTCCTGCTAATTAGCGTAGCTTGCGCTGCATGGTGGCAAACTGGTTAGCAGTGTCGTGCCACAGAAATGAGGTTCATGGGTTCAAGAGTTAGTGTCAAGGGATCCTGAATGTTGTAGATTTTTCTCCAAGTGCTTTAATTTCCTCATCAACCTCAAACATGCATAGTTTTCATCAGCTAGCAATGCCTGAACAAATTTCAAACAGTTTCAAGATCTGGAAAGGTGCTGCTCAATAGCAGTTATTGACTGCTAACAGGTTTTCCCAGCAACATAAAAGAAAGCCCATTGTGCTTGTCACTGCTATATGGCAATTATCTATGATATCTGTTGATCATTGTTATAATTTGCACATCATCAGAAATCAAATAATCATAAATCACAATATTCATCTAAAACGACTTAAAGAAACAAGTCAGGTGACTTCCCCATTCGAAAAATGTGGTGCCTGATGGGAGCCGACATTGCAGTAAACATCATCACAACAATCGGCAACTCCAATGGAAGGCTGCAGATCACGGTAGCGAGCAACATTTGTAACAAAATGACTACACAATGCTGCAGAATCCTGTACATATCACTGTCCAAGAAAATTCAATGGGGGATAAGGTAGGTACAGAGCAGAGGACGTAAGACGGTGGCAGAGTAAACAGTGATCAATTAGCAGTATGGCGTCTTGAAAATAAGCAATTAAAGATTACACAAACATGCACAAATCATTCCAAATACAACTTCACATGAATAAATGGTGAGGGAAAGCAACATTATTAATAGCTCTGAAGAGTTGGTTTTGCAAAAATGATGTGTCACTAAATGTCAAGGCCTAAGCTAAGGCTAAACCACTGTCATAGTAGTTCTTAACAAGGGCTAACTCAAATGCCACTGCTGCTGTGGTGATGATGTGTTGGCGCTTTGGGAAATACTGTGTTTGGCTGGCAGAGATTAGGAATACAGAATATACATGCCATCTGGTTTAAATTTAAAGGTATTTTTCTTTTAAGCAAAAAATACAACTAGATCATTTTAAATTTACAGTGGTCCAAACTTATCTCACGTCCTAATTATCAATCAAACTTTATTTTTAAAGTGCTTTTTATCCCAAAAAAATTTAACACAAGTGCTTTACAGTGACTAAAAACAATCCCACATTTCCTTCCACCCACCCGTCCAACCCCCACAGATGCCAAACCTCACACAACCAAACAACCCAGAAATGGGTTGGCCCCCACATTTATAGTCTCACAAACAGGCATGCGCGCACACACACACACACACACACCGCACACACGCACGCCCACACACAACTAAAATACATAAAATTACATAGTAAAACATGAGGCTGAATACAGGCGAACCAGTTGAGAAAGCACCATCGGAGGAGCCGTCTACTAGCCTGATTCATCAGCTGGTTTCACTTTGTGGAAACAGTCTGACCTCGCAGCATTAGGATTCGTTCGATCGACGATAGGTGTGTACTTTTTTTGTTTAACCAATCGCTGCTATTTGGTTGCGTGCATATATCGTTTGCAGTCTACTATCGCAACTCGGGTTGGTTCTGGCCAACATACCGCTTTGCTGATTGGCTGGTGCTTCAACTACAACTTCTGGGGTTCTAGAGCCCCAGCCTAGTGTATTGCAATTCCTGACTAGACCCTGGAAGAAATTAAATTGAGCGGAGGCACTAGGTGGCGCCAGCCTTGCTAGCCATCTAGAGCAGGAGCAGATTAATTATTCAATGCAATGGGTTTATATGCAATTTTCACAACTTTCATAGAAAGCTAACAATACTGGTCTCATTCCGACCCTGAGAGCTGTTTTTTACCATATATGTGTAATAGAGCAAGAAAATTTTATCTTATTACATGGACAAATCAGCAACAGACGCCTATATTATATTTCCTCTGACCATGCTCCACCAAATCCACATTTATACGCAAGCACCCAACACCACATACAACACGAACTTCCTCTAGAAAACTCTTTTGCTATGTTATCACTTTGCTGCTGTTGCGAGCTTTCCTTTCGGAAATTACAATTCCACCCCGGCAATCTGTTTTACAATACTATTTTCACTGGAAGATGAATGGCTGGCCTGATTACAATTCCTGTTTTTAAACGAAAGTGCTGTATTATTTAGTGCGCACTGGTCATGGAGAGTAGTTAGTAAGGAGTTATTGTGGCACAAGTGACCATTCTTCTGCAACATTAAGGCTGTGATCTAATTAAAATGTTGGCGCCTTCACCACTTCTTTACCCCTGGCTGCATGTAGACTGTTTTGGGTTTAAAATCTCCAAAGTACCTTCACCGTATTTTCAATTTCAGGCCTGATGCAACTAAGCCTTTGAGGTAAGGCTGAGATGGCATGCACATCTGACTAATACGCATGGATGACTCCCTCCCAGGTCCTATTCGAACCCTCCTCATGGTTAGCAGTAAGATTCTGTCCATTGCTCAACCCACAAACATACGTAAACATTTGCAGGACTTCTGGGATTGGCTCCTCTTCCTCATGGCCTCTGTCATATTTTGAGTCGGAGCCCTCTTCAAAATCAGAGTCCTCTTCCTCCAGTAGGGGAATAGGAGGAGGAAAAGAAGGGATATTAGGAGCCATGGGTCCCTCCACAGCCTGAGGAGGACTATGGAAGAGGAAGACTGGGAAAATGAATGGGTGAATGATGTATTGTAGTCTCTTAATCAAGATAGAATGTCCTATGAAAATGGGGCAAAAATCTTTGGCAGGGCTATGGGGGAGCATAGACCTCTACCTGGAGTTGCCAAACTTCTCCTATAGTCATACTCTAAGAATATTCTCCTTGGGATCTACAAGAGTGAATTTAATGTCTGGATACAAAGCCTATGCACTCTATTCAAATTGTTCCATATATAAGTCAGCAATAATAGGAGAGACCGGTGAGCCCATGGCACAGCCGTAGATTTCCTGACGTGTGTTGGTAGTTGTGGTTTAACCTCCTGTTGCCCGTGGGCTCAAAGTGCATTCAGTCCCCGAAACCTTATTTTAAAATGAGATTTCCTGCATTTGTTAATGTTTCTGAGTCTGTAATACACATTTGTTGGAATATAGTGATTGTTCACATTTGGTCTGCTGTTTTTTTATTTACAAATATATTTTTAAATGTAAACACATCATGGAATCCTGACATCACAGAACATTGAGATTCCATCTTCATGGTATCGCCATGGAGATGAAGATATGAAGTTCTGGAGTGCACAAACCGCTCAGGTCTTCATTTGAACAAACCCTTCGACAGAGACAGTCTACTTTCACTTGAGCTCGTACAAACACTGACTTTTGCAATGTCTGCATCAGTTTCCTCAAACCTTATCTGCCCTCCAGCAGAGGGCGCCCCACGCACACTCGGGAACTACACCGTTCTGAAGTATCTTGGGGAAGGAGCATATGGACAAGTGGCCAAATGCGTCAACACCAAAACCAAAGAAGTGGTGGCAGTGAAACTGTTTAAAGACGATTATGCGATGCAAGTGGAGCTATACATCATCCAGCATTTGAGGAACATCGACCCAGATGAGGTAAATATCGTCAAATACATTGAGCACTTTTCGTGTGAAGAGTACCACTGCATCGTGTATGAAATATTGGACTGCAGCCTCCTGGACCTTTCCATGGATCGCCCTGGAACTTTTTCAGTCAGTGAGTTGAGGCCTGTTGCCCAACAGCTCCTTGTAGCTTTTGAGGCACTGAAGGAAGCTCGTATTATTCATACTGATCTGAAACCTGACAATATCATGTTAGTCAACCACCAAGAGCAGCCGTTTAAAGTAAAATTGATTGACTTTGGCTGTGGAGGTCGTTTCTCAGACCTGAAACAGGGCATGAATATGATGTGCGATGCATATCGTGCTCCTGAGGTGGTCCTGGGTGCTCCCCTGTCCGAGGCCCTGGAGATGTGGGCCCTGGGCTGCTGCCTGGGAGAGGGCCTCTTGGGCTGCCAGCTGTTCTCCATCATGTCCAACTATGACCACCTGAAGACCATCATCCATCTCCTTGGACAACCCAGCGATGAGATGCTGCAGAGAAGTGTCTACGCTGATAAATACTTTCAGATTCAAGAGCCCGATTGAATACCAGGCCACAAACTGGAAAGAGCCTGAGGTCTCTGGGTGTGAGTTGGGCTGGTTTTCAAATCTTGAGGACGCCATAATGCTGCAGGCTGATGCAGGGGATGAAGATGCCCTCTTGGACCTGGAGGTTTTCCTGGATTTTGTTAAAAATCTTCTCCAGATCGACCCTGAGAAGAGGTTGACCGTCAGCCAAGCACTGAGGCATCCCTTTATAACAATGGAGCACCTGATCAACACTGACAGTGAATATGTCCAAGGTGCCCATGATCTGATGTCAGTAACCCTCAGGACCTCCACACCTGCTCCTGTGGAAAAGACAGTGGAAGGAGATCCAGAACAGGACTCACAGTCCTCTGCAGCTTCACTCGAGAGGCCAGGGTCTTCTTTGGCCTTTGAAGATGTGAGCTCTTCTCCTGACGACCACAAGATTTCCTCTAAACCTGAGGAGCCAGAGGAACATGACTGCCCTTTGATTGAGACAAACAAAGACGGTTCTTGAGAAATAATGATGTCTCTTTCACAATTCAGCCTGTGGATGAGACTAACCTCTGCATGGACACAAACAACACTGACCCTGATCTGCTCATGGAGGCAGAGCCCATCCTGTTCTGGTTTGAGATGGACCAGAGTGATGAGGACAATTCCAATGTAAACGACAAGCATACGGCTGGACCTGGACAGGCTGAGATCACTGTTGGTGTTTCTTCAGAAGATCTCAAGGCCAATACAGCAGAGACTAGTGTGCACAAGAGCACCTCCTTCTGGTCAGCCATGAAGAAAAGGTTTGGTGGTGGCATGGCTCATCTACACCAAACCGTGACCCGTCTGCGGTGTTGCTGCGCCTCCAGGAGGCGCTAAATGCCCCTTCAAACTCATTCAAATAAACAATAGTTCTTTAGCATTCAAATGTGTTCATGTATTTGTCGGTCGAATGGTTTCCTTAACAAATGTTTTTAAAATACAAATATATAATTTTAAATAAATAGACAAATACTAATATTTGAAATGTATTTTGCTTGAAATTGTTGAATTTATATAAAATACAACTACATACTGTAATTGGATTTGGCTGGTTATCTGCAAATTGAACAGAAACAAAGAAAATATGAATTCATATTATGCTAAATCCCCTGTTTAGCTCTTAAATTACCCTCATTACAAAAATTATAGTAATACATACATGTTGCAGCAGTTGCACATTATGTTTTTGTGGACATAGAATATCAGAGCTTGGACCTTCAAGACTATTCAGGGGTGAGCTCATACCTCAGATACTCATTACATAGCCTGTACTTGAAATGTAATCAGCATGAAATTATTTAATTAATATAATGTAATAATATAATACTGTTACATAACAGTTAATCCTTCAAGCTTATAACTAATGTTACCAACCTATCGTTGCTTCCAGTTTATTGATGGCATTGAGCTAATAATGATGGCAGTGATTAGCACTGCTTTTAGGTTTTGTTTGTTAGCTAGGTCTATTGAACAACACTAAGTGTGAACTGTGCCTGATGGGTGCTTTCACACCTCTCAGCATACAAGCTATTACTAATATAAAACATATTTAATTTGGCTGAAATGTGCTTATTTGGCAGAGTATAGTATGGAGTATCATATGAATCCTTAAATGCTGATGCTGAACACCAAGAAATACAAGGAGTCAAATTTAAGATAAGAATGTCAATATTTGACTGTCTAGTGCAGATAGTGTTTAGAGCCAGAGTAGGACCATTTGCTGAGCCAATCCACACATCTGACAGAAATGTGGACCTGCTGCCATTTAGGTAGAATCTACATGTAGCCTTATGGGCCATATACAAAACTGTCAGTTTACTCATGAGTAATGGATTAACTATGCGTAACCTTGAATATCCCCCAAAAACGTAATAAACGGTGTCATCTGCACAGTTATAGATCATATGAATGCAATGTCTAAACAATGTGGTGTATGTAAACGGAACATTCATTTGGATAATCTGTGCAATGTGCTGGACCAAAGTTTGAATCTGTGCAAATTGGTAATTGTGGTCTTCAGTTTGTTTTATATCTAGACATGCGACAACATCATAAATGAAAAGACCTAAAAGTGGAAAGATTTAATGTATTGTAAAAACTTAAAGGAAATTGTAAATAAAAAAGTTTCTATGTGCACTATATAATTTGTTGTCTCCTGTCAATAGTGCGGTCCTCACTTCTGGCTCCATTCCTTTTTGATTAGAAATTAGGCAATTTTCACAAAATTAGATCAATACTAATTTATAACCAGACAGCAAGTTACGGATGGATAGTCACATTCAGCATGTTAAGACCTTTATATATTGTACAGAAATTTCTGTGTTTATGAAAGTAGGTATTTGTGTCTCGAACTTGGATATACACTCAACAAAAATATAAACGCAACACTTTTGTTTTTGCTCCCATTTGTCATGAGATGGACTCAAAGATCTAAAATTAATTCCAGATACACAATATTACCATTTCTCTCAAACATTGTTCACAAATCTGTCTAAATGTGTGATAGTGAGCACTTTTGCTTTGCTGAGATAATCCATCCCACCTCACAGGTGTGCCACATCAAGATGCTCATCAGACACCATGATTAGTGCATAGGTGTACCTTAGACTGTCCACAATAAAAGGCCACTCTGAAATGTGCAGTTTTGTCTCACAGCAAAATGCCACAGATGGCGCAAGCATTGAGGGAGCGTGCAATTGGCATGCTGACAGCAGGAATGTCAACCAGATCTGTTGCTCGGGCATTGAATGTTCATTTCTCCACCATAAGCCGTCTCCAAAGGCGTTTCAGAGAATATGGCAGTACATCCAACCGGCCTCACAACCGCAGACCACGTGTAACCACACCAGCCCAGGACCTCCACATCCAGCAGGTTCACCTCCAAGATCGTCTGAGACCAGCTACTCAGACAGCTGCTGAAACAATTGGTTTGCATAACCAAAGAATTTCTGCATAAACTGTCAGAAACCGTCTCAGGGAAGCTCAACTGCACATGCACGTCGTCCTCATCGGGGTCTTAACCTGACTCCAGATCGTCGCCGTAACAGACTTGAGTGGGCAAATGCCCACATTCGATGGCGTCTGGCACGTTGGAGAGGTGTTCTCTTCACGGATGAATCTCGGTTTACATTGTTCAGGGCAGAAGGCAGACAGTGTGTGTGGCGTCGTGTGGGTGAGCGCTTTGCTGATGTCAATGTTGTGGATCGAGTGGCCCATGGTGGTGGTGGGGTTATGGTATGGGCAGGCATCTGTTATGGACGAAGAACACAGGTGCATTTTATTGATGGCATTTTGAATGCACAGAGATACCGTGATGAGATCCTGAGGCCCATTGTTGTGCCATACATCCATGAACATCACCTCATGTTTCAGCAAGATAATGCACGGCCCCATGTTGCAAGGATCTGTACACAATTCTTGGAAGCTGAAAATGTCCCAGTTCTTGCATGGCCAGCATACTCACCGGACATGTCACCCATTGAGCATGTTTGGGATGTGCTTGACCGGCGTATACGACAGCGCGTACCAGTTCCCACTAATATCCAGCAACTTCGCACAGCCATTGAAGAGGAGTGGACCAACATTCCACAGGCCACAATTGACAATCTGATAAACTCTATGCGAAGAAGATTTGCATGAGGCAAATGGTGGTCACACCAGATACTGACTGGTTCTGAGTCCCCAGACCCCCAATAAAGCAACAACTGCACATTTCAGGGTGGCCTTTTATTGTGGGCAGTCTAAGGTACACCTGTGCACTAATCATGGTGTCTGATGAGCATCTTGATGTGGCACACCTGTGAGGTGGGATGGATTATCTCAGCAAAGCAAAAGTGCTCACTATCACACATTTAGACAGATTTGTGAACAATGTTTGAGAGAAATGGTAATATTGTGTATCTGGAATGAATTTTAGATCTTTGAGTCCATCTCATGACAAATGGGAGCAAAAACAAAAGTGTTGCGTTTATATTTTTGTTGAGTGTATTTTAGCCAGGCCTATTTGCCATTGCGCTGTTTATATTTTTATTCTTTAAACAAATTTCCAGCAGTTGGCAGATTTGGTCAGGTGAAAGTTTAGTTCTCTCTTCTAGCTTAGTATCCTGCAATAGTCTCCTCCTTGTTCCCTCCACCGCTAATGGTCCACAAACAAACCAATGTGGTCTACTCTGTTCAGTGTAGTGAGGACTGCAGTGAGCGTTACACTGGAGAAACGAAACAGCCACTTCACAAGAGGATGTACCAACTCAGAAGAGAGAGCAATAATGCAGTAATAACGGACCTCAGTCTGCTGTACATCTCCATCTCAAAACCACTAACCACTCCTTTGAAGATAGTGAGTAGTGTTGTTCCGATACCATTTTTTTGGGATCTGATGCAATACAATTCGATACCACATCGTGTGAAGAAGTAAACTAAAGACACAGGATTTTCTGGTCTTAAACAATTTTTAAATGTGAGACAAAAAGCACACCCCACAGACACGAGGGGAATCTTATGAGACTTAAAATTTGTGATCACAAAGACTGCAGTGGGATATGTCTGCAGACCACAGGATATAAAGTTAAGAGCACAGCTCAGGTCTGCTGTTTCCTGTCTACAGTAAAACCACTCGCTTTGAGACTCTTAAGTGTTCAAAAGATCAGAGCTCTGCACTTCTAGTTTAGATACAAGTTAAAACTGTGTTATTGTTATTTGTGCAGTGTGGTGGAACACTTCAGATACATGATTTTTAAAGAATAAAAGCTTGGCGATAAAGTACACAGAAAGTAGAGTCACTATTGATATTCAGCAGCTTCACCACGATCCCCCTGTGTGGATGTAAACAGACACACTTGAGGATCGACTTCCGCCTTTTTACTTTCACAGAACATGTCAGACTGGATTAATAACACATGCAGAGCCAGGAGAACACAACACGAAAGCATCTTCTAAGTCTCAATCTTACTCCGCTCTGTTGTTGTGATTGGTGATGAAATGGGACATTTCTTCAGTATTTTTTCTGGAAGGTCTTCTACCACATTTGCAGCCTCATCTGGTGTAAAAATTTTGCAATTCTTAATTAGTTAAAATCCCATGATATGATGTTAAAAACTGAACTCAAAAAACAGTTTCAAAGTGTCAGTCAGGTAGCCACAAAAGCAACCAACCAGTATATAAACAACATTAATATCCAAAGTCATAATCCTACATAATTAGAGTTGCATAACAATTTGGTGGATTATTAATGTACTCTCCACTCCAATGCAGTATAAAGAACCAATGCTCTTCACACTGCATTAACATAAAGAAAGGTGTATGTTGCCAACAGCACAAAGTCAAACTCTCTGGTTGGTATGTTATGACTGGAGTTCCAATCAATATGGATTATGTGTTTTGTTTTTCCTGTGAGGTTTGAACCACTTATATGTTTTAGTTGATAACACTTGGCACTGTACATGATCTTAAAAATGCCATCACATAAATGCTAACAACTAGTATGCTAACAATGCACCAGCCTTACTTCATAGTTAAATAGATTTAGCTTTTCCAACATATCTCTACTGAAAACCCTACAGAATATAAGACAATATAAATGTCTGGTTACATTAGCTGACTCAAAGTCTCCTCACAATGACTACCTGTCCTGACAAAGCTGAATAATTTAGTGACTCAGTCTCACAAAGTAGAGCTGCAGTCCTTGGCATATACTTAAGGTTAATCTAAGGCATCCCACAAAAGACGAGACAATTAAATATTGATTAGACTTGAATGGAAATGGACAAAGAGGGCCACTGTCAGCAGAACAAAACCATAGATTAATGTTGCATGTTGCTTTAATCAAGGCCAAATAATTCAAAAGGACATGGCAGGACTACATTCAGTGCTCTATGAATAGGCTGTATTCATTCATAGTTGTAATGATAGTTGTGACAGTTTAAACATCAATGGCTCCATTCGGACTCTCTCTTGAGGAAAGACAGATGATGACCACAGGTGCAGGGTGCATTGGTGTAGCCAGTTGTATATTCCACTGAATTCACTTTCTCCAGTCACAACATGTCCCACACTGCAGTACAAGGAGGTAACTGTGGACACTACACTAATCAGACTTATATTCTAAGGGGTTATGATGGTGATATGGTCTAAATTGTGTTGTAAATCCGCCTTTTGTAGGCTTGGTGTTTCACTGATTTACACAACATTTAATTGTTTAGCTCCATTTATTTTTCAGAATAGTAAATCTGTATACAATGAAGTTAAAGTAAAAAAAAAAAACGTCATATCTCGATAATACTACCATCTACACTCATGGTTTGAATGAATGCATTTCCTAACATTGTGTTTCAGGTTTTATTTAAAAGTGAAACAGTAAGTTTAGTTGTATCCAATCACTGAAGATGGCAATGCCTGCTATGCCAACCTAGAACCATTCAGGCTGCATCTCTCTGGTTGGTGGAAATGCCTAATCAGCTGTGCGACACTACTTTCTTTGAATGCAACGTCTGATCTGAACAAGCTGATTAAATGGCTTTCTTCATGTAAGCCATGCTCTGATCTGCACTTTTGTTTCTCCAATTACATTTATAGTAAATTATAGACAGATTTACTCTCCTCAAGGGCATCACTGGAAATCTATTATAAAGTGGAGAAAACGTATTAGAGTTAAGTGCAGCACAGCAGGCCTGCAGACTTCAGAGCAGGTGTTATGGCATTGCACAGAGAGGCTTTAATAAGGTAGTGTCAGGAGAACAGACCTCAGAGGAGAGCAGGGGATCAGTCTGCAGAGCTAGCTCCCACTGTACCCCTATAGGACAATACACATTTGGATATGCACCTGGCTACTCTTCTGATGAGGATTTCTGAATAGAGGGATTAATAAAGGAATAAGATGTGTTTCCAATGACTGCCCAGAGGAGGCCGTAATCATATTATGCATGACGGTTTTGCACAGAACAACAGAGCCCTTTGTAGGCTCTGTGCAGTGGGAGCAGGCAATAAGAGAAGTGAAATGGTCATTCTGCTCCTCTCTAAAAGGTGAGGAGGACTATGGTGTGACAGTTCAGTGATTTAAACATATTCACTTTCATTTAGACCATATTCTGTCCACTCACAGTCAGAAGAGGGTAGTGCAGACTAAATGTACACAATTAAAAGTCTGTTACTACCAAATAATAATATTCAGCCTCCATAACATCGGCGACATCTGATTTATGTTTAGTATTGAAGTAAAAGGACAGACAAATTGAGAAATTTGTATTTCTGTAGGCCATTGTAAAAAAACAAAAAAAACAATACAAAACACAATACAATACAAAACAATAAAATGATGTAATAATGATTTAAATAATGACATTTCAATATGTAAATCATAAAGGCACCAATATTGAACATTTTTGTGGATCAAATTTTTGCTTCCAAGATATTGGTTCAGCAATTTAGTCTATAAATTTGTGTAATAAGACAATTTACTGGCCGATGTTGGCCCAAATATAATATAATAATAATAATATTATATAATATTAAACTTTTATTTGTACAAAGCTGTTCCCTAGTTGCAAGGCACTTTTGTTTAATTTTTACCTTATGCGTTCGTATTTAACCTCATACCATCCACCCAGGGCCGGCCCCCCATTAGGCAACATAGACAAATGCTAAGGGCGCCGCCGCTCCACTAGGGGGCGCCGAGCGCAAAAATCGGCGATGGGGGATAAAATCCTCCACTGTCTAAAACATCGTCACGATGAACTGTTTGATTTCTTGTGAGTATCTGTACTCTGGCAGTATTTTTTATTTTTTTTTGCAATCCAAGGGGCGCCACCTGAAATCTTGCCTAGAGTGTCAAAATGGTTAGGGCCGGGCCTGCATCCACCCGCCCGCGGGTGATTACACAACATTAAAAAGTCAAGCAGGATCCATCCATCTTCTTCCGCTTATCCGGGGCCGGGTTGCGGGGGCAGTCTAAGCAGGGGCTCCCAAGCTTCTTTCTCCCCAGCCACTTCCACCAGCTCCTCTGGATGGACCCCGAGACATTCCCAGGCCAGCTGAGACACAGTCCCTCCAGCGTGTCCTGGGTCTTCTCCGGGGCCTCCGACCGGTGGGACATGCCCAGAACACCTCCCGATGGAAGCGTCCAGGAGGCATCCAGACCAGATGCCCGAGCCACCTCAGCTGCTCCTCTTGACGTGGAGGAGCAGCGACTCTACTCCGAGCTCCTCCCATGTGACCGAGCTCCTCACCCTATCTCTAAGGGAGCGCCCAGCCACTCTGCGGAGGAAACTCATTTCGGCCGCTTGTATCCGTGATCTCGTTCTTTGGTCACTACCCAGAGCTCATGACCATAGGTGAGGGTAGGAACGTAGATTGACCGGTAAATCGAGAGCTTCGCCTTTCGGCTCAGCTCCCTCTTCACCACAACAGTCCGATGCAGCGACCGCATCACTGCCGACGCTGCACCGATCCGCCTGTCAATCTCGCGCTCCATCCTCCCCTCACTCGTGAACAAGACCACGAGATACTTGAACTCCTCCACTTGAGGCAGAGACTCTCCACCCACCCGGAGAGGGCAATCCACCTTTTTCCGGTCGTGAACCATGGCCTTGGATTTGGAACAGCTGATCCTCATCCCGGCTGCTTCACACTCGGCTGCAAACCACCCCAGTGCATGCTGCAGGTCCTGGTTCGACGGCGCCAACAGGACAACATCATCCGTAAAAAGCAGCAATGAGATCCTGTGGTCCCCGAACTGGACCTCCTCCGGCCCCTGGCTGCACCTAGAAATTCTGTCCATAAATGCAATGAACATTCAGCAGCTCTCACGCCACACTGTAAACAGTGTTGGTGAAGCACTGCTTCCCCTTCCTGAGGTGCCGAACGGTTTGCAGAATTTCCTTGGCACCGTCCGATAGTCCTCCTCCATGGCCCCGAACTCCTCCCAAACCAGAGTTTTTGCCTCTGCAACCACCCGGGCTGCAGCACACTTGGCCCGCCGGTACCCGTCAGCTGCCTCAGGAGTCCCCCAGGCCAGTAAGGCCCGGTAGGAGATCCGGCCCCTGCCTTCGACTGCCACCCAGATCTCTTTGCACCTATGGCTCCTCCCGCGGATGGTGGGTCCAGGGGAGGGCGGTCCCACGTCATCTCTTCGGGCTGTGCCCGGCCGGGTCCCATGGGAGAAGGCCAGCCACCAGGAGCTCGCCATCGAGCACCCACCCCAGGCCTGGCTCCAGGGTGGGGCCCTGGTGACGCCGATCCAGGCGACGTATCTTGCCTCTGTATGGTACTCATCATTAGGGGCTTCTGAACCGCTCTTCGTCTGACCCGTCCCCCTGGACCTGTTTGCCTTGGATGACCCTACCAGGGGCATAAAGCCCCCGACAATATAGCTCCTGGGATCATTCGGGCACTCAAACCCCTCCACCACGTTAAGGTGGCGGTTCGAGGAGGGGGTCAAGCAGGATATTCACCTTAATTATTTTTCCACTATTGACATGCTATACATCCTTTGAAAGCTTAATTCCTCAGTAAAACAACCATATCATTCATTTTATGCCGCACAACGAGCTCAAAGAGCAATAACTTATAATTCCTGAAAATAATAAAACAGACAATATGCATTTCTTACCTCTGAGCCGGTTCTGTTGGTCCAGGAATAGCTGTACTCAATTAGTCCATAACAATCCACAGAAAAAGAATATCCAGTTGTTTTTACATAAAATTCCATGTGGGGAAATAATCCAGAAAGACCATGTTTGTATGAATGGATGAATGATGAATGAAAACATATCTCGTACTCTTCTCATCTTTTCGCAATCTTATCTTTCGCTTCTGTTGGCGCCGTTGGGTATGCTAGTTTTCCTCACACTCTCGTCTTCAAAATGAGATGATCCCCGAGATGATATGTGGTTCGGTGTAGCTGGCACAGCCCATTGAATAGAAGGAGCGCACCCTCTTAACAGTCCTTTAACGCATCTCCGAGCCGAGCTGTCCACGCCAAAAGCTCTTCAGTCACTGGTTCGTCAAGAAAGTTATTGACATATTTTTTTAGCCTATTATCAGAGCTTTACAACGATGGGCAGGATGTGAAGCAGAGGTGAGAGAGCTGCTCAGTGTTGAGTTGGGTAAGCCTGTGTGGCCAGGCTGGAGTCTAGCCATGACGCGCAAACACAGAGGAGTGCATGAGACACTTCTTGGGAGACATTTTTGGCTTTTTTAGAGTTTTTATCTTAAGAAACATGCCTAAAGCTCAGAAGAAGACTTACTTATTACACATTACATCTTATTACAGTTTGGAACATCTGGTACATATTTGGCACACTTGTGCTGAATTGTCACTTTTTTACAAAAAGGGTCACAGCCTCCAAACCCTTAGGTCTGAAATTTTACACAGTTGTAGCCAGCAACTCCAGCAGTGAGTGTAGTGAGTCACAAATGCCTAGAATGAAGTATGCCCAAGTTAGAGCCTTTATTTTATTTATTTTTTTGAGGCAAAAAAAACAAACAGTTTTTAGACATATTTGAATGTCTGTACTGTAAGTTAACCTGCACTCACAGTCTTCATATGCATATCTACAGAAACTAGAAGATCTAAGCTTTAAAATGATGCATCACACAAGCATGTGGGGTCTAAGATTTTCTTTTAATAAGCTATGACATTTGGGTATGTGTTACTGTTGTGCACAGACAAAATTAGGTGGGTGGCAACAGGTTAAAGGAAATTAATAATATTTTCATTCTCTGCCCTAGTATCAATTAATATCAGAATTGGCAAATACTTAAAGCCACAATATTGACATCAGTATCATAACAGAAAAACCTGGTTCGGGGCATCCCTAATATAAGCCCTTTATCATTAGATCATCAACAACATGGTTTAAAGTTCAGATATGGGCTAAGATTAGGTAAGGTAAGGTAAGCTGTGGCTAGGCAGTGACTATGTTTAAGGTTAGGATCCAGGAAATGAATGTTAACTGTCAGAAAAAACATGGAAACCCAACGTGTGTGTGCATGTAATGTACTTCAAAATAATAAATCATAATAACATAAAAATGCAGTTCAAGTAAACGCATCATGCATTACTGCTATGACTCTTAGAAGTACACATTGCTCAGAGTAATTCAACAGAATAAGTCCAAACCAGTCCACTCACAGCCAGAAGTCGTTTGCTGTGATTTGAGTGCGCTTGTTCGGCACCCTACAATCTAGTCAGCAGAGACCACATTAAGTCTTTGTCCTACAAAAAACAGTCAAACAGAACAGTGGAACATAACTGGCTGAGAGCTCTTGGGAGTTTTCAATCAATACCCGTCAAGACCACAGCTGGTTGATTTGTTCACTCACTCCTTCAAAACCTCAGCTGCATTCTCCTCTGTCCTTGCATAACTATTTAACTTCATCACCACCTTAATCTCCTCCACCAATCAAGACTTTAGAAGGATCACTTTACTCTGTCATCAGCTCAATAAAAGAGCCAGTTTAGTACCAATCAAATTTTCTATCTGCACCACCCTGTGATCATAATAGTGAGGTTCTTGAGGTCAAAATATGTCCGCTGTGTAATGTCTGTAATTCCAAGGCATTTTCTTGCCCAAGAATGAGGTAGTGCATATTTGGCATGCTAGTTGTTAGAATTACCATGATGGCAAAGAATTAAAATTGCATAAGGTAAATGAATAACTTTAGACCACTGCAAACCATTTAAAATTGCATGCAGGAGGATTTTGGATCAGGCACACAGCTTATTGCCAAGTCATTTCCTCTGTAATTTCTGTGTATCATTGGGTTGTCTCAGTTTAACGGTGCTTAGTGCTTTGCCCTTTTCCTTTCTTTTCTAATAAGCCACCATGTTTGTTTTGGCAGCCACACACCGGAAAATCCAGCAACAGCCAAGCACTCTCCTCCACCTCATCAGAAAAAATAGCCATATTACTCTCCTTCATCCATCAATGTAATTCTATGTAATGCCAACAGTAAATACTTTCTATAATTATTTTCTTACTTAAAGGTGAACAATGTAACCATGTCGAAAAGCAGGTGGTGGACCCTCTACCAAAAAGTTACACAATGCACCTTTAAAACATCTTCCAGAACATCTTTAATTACATAACAAACTTTTGCATAAATCCTCCATCTTTTATGCAACGTCTCATGTTTATTCATGCATTTCCTGTCTTTTCAAGTGGCACTGAAAATTGGCTAAGGCACGTGATAAAACCAAGAAACTCCCAATGTCGTATAGCTTGACTGTTCCACGTATTTCCCCTGTATATAAATGTTGTACACTGCGCAGAGCCAGAAGTGCACTTGGGGAGAGGTCAGGGCTGGTAATGATGAACGACAGAACCAATCAGAGTTCCTCTCCTGACCGTGTGACTTTCCCACAGAGGTATACCTGCTCATTATGCAGCCAGAGCACATCTCCTAAGTAGGCTGGCTAGCTCTTATCGATTGCTAAACCTCGCCACACGCAACTACTTTTAAAGTCAGCCACCACCATCGCCAATGCATCACTCTGTTGGCACGAATCAAAGGGGAACTGCCAGGAGACTCCAGTGGAATCTCAAAATGTTAGATTAGCCAAGATTAGAACAACTGCAAGAAAAGTGAGTTATATAACAAGTGTACTGTTTAAATATGATATAAAACTGACCAATAATGATATGATTGTGAGATATTATTGATTGGAGGTGTCATAGAGTGTGTGGGGTCCCTCAGGGGTCAATTATTGGACCTATATTATTTAAACATGTACTGCTAAATAATTTATTCAGCTCAGCGCATTATAAACACAGGAATCAATAGGACATCACAAAACCAAGTGTATCCTAGTAGCTACAAATGAGAGGGCAAAAAGGTTATCTTTGTGGGTTTTAATTGACTTGGTAAAGAAATTGTGTGATTTACAATATATGGAAAAATGCATACCTCAGACTTAATGTAATTTTTGGATTGGGGGTCCATCACCTGCTTGTTTCTACAGAGATGTCATTGCTCTGCCTGGAATGTTCCACAGTATGACATTAAACAACTTTACTTCATATTTATTCAGTTGCAGGTGGTTTTACTGCTCAAAATACCTAGAAACAGGTATTCTGACTGTAAGCGGGGTTGCCTCTCCACAGATCCGACTTATAATTTAATCAGATTTGGTCTCCATGAAGATAGGCAGGGAAAGCAATAACATCTCCTTGAAGACAACACATTTGACAGACCCTCCACCAGAAAAGTTACACAATGCACCTTTAAGATAACCACGGAAAATCAATCATTTTCTGTAATGTCCATAAACCAGTGTGTCTTATAATAATTTCTGGGTATAAATCAGAGCAGAATAAATGTCAGCTATGTGTCGTTGGGAAGTGTACTCAGCAAAGGAAATCACAGCTCATTGTTCATGTGTGTGGCTCTCAAAATGGTTTCATCAATCTTCATGAGATTTTGTGGATGTATCGACTAAGTGAATATCTAAAAGATTAGATCACACTGGAAAATCAACCTGATAAAGATGGGCTGAGTCAGTCTATAGTCATTAGCGCATATAGTTCATTTTTGCAGTATGGCTGTCATGAACTGCAATATCGATAATATTAGGGGCATTTCAATATACTTTTTAACTCAATAATTTCAGTTAAAAGGTTAAAAGAATTACTTGAATTGCTTGAATGTACTAGTCTAGTGAAACTGTCAAAATAAAAATGTAACAGAGAAAACCAGGACTAAATCAAGGTTAATTTTGGACTTTGTAAAATGATAAAATCTGCCTTAAGATTTTTTTTAAAGAAGACACACTGTGCTAGATATAGTTATAATCGATGACACCCGTGGATCATTATGTCATCTTTTGGTCATTTTACCTCACAATATTTAGCTAAAATGAAATAGGTCCACTGTTGTAGGCATCTCCTGTTGATATTTGCACTTCATGTTAGGCAGTTTTTTTTTTCATTAGTACCAAAATTAGACTGCTGCCCCCGCGACCTGGCCCCGGATAAGCAGAAGAAGATGGATGGATGGATGGATGGATAGTACCAAAATGACTATGCAATGCGGCATCTTACCAATTAAGAAAATAAAATGGGAGAACAAAGAAAGTACAGATCAGTGGGCGTTTAGTGGTGGCAGTGGTGAAAATGGGGGTTGATCGGAGCAATGATGTCTTCAATACAGAAGTATACAGATTATTCAAAGCATGGAGGATAAATGAGAAGGAGAAATAATCATAAAATGGTTAAAAGCTCTGAAAATTTGTTGATTCTGCATAATAAGTCTAATTTAACAAACAGTGATTTATTTTTGATGGATTGGGAACCTTAGTGTTTTTATTGCACTACATTAAGTATGTCGCAATATTGATTATTGTGTCAGTCAATATTATGTTATATATTGATACTATGGTGATGTATTGTGCGGCCCTGCTATACATGCATCCTAATAGGCTACATTCACATGGCCATATGAGATATTATTTACACATATTTTCACTGGTCTTTGCAGCCGGACAGTGTCATTTATTACAAGCCTGCAAGTCACCACAATGTCCTGATGTGGTTGCACAAAGATGAAGGGGGAGAAGAAAAGAAAATTGAAGCGACTCAAAATGTAATATCTATTAGTGTGAGTTGAGCAAACACATAGAGAGAGTGAGACAAAATGAGGCTCTGAAATGCACCACGGACCAGCAGTTAATGGACTCATGCTCAAAGAGTGATTTTCTTTGGGAGAGGGGAACACATTACACATGTCCGCTGTTTCAAGATTTCATCACAACGCCAGCACAGAATGAGTCAGCCATGTCTAAGTTACGTTAGATAGAAGTGAATATTGTTTTTACTCAATACGCTTATTAACTTGTTTGGTTAAAGTGCATACAGAGATGGGTAGTCACTTACATGTACTGGTTTTCTTTTTTGTACTTTTCTTGCAGTATACTTTTACTCCTACTTGAGTAATATTCTTATTGAAGTAACAGTACCAGTACTCTTATTCAAAGGTGCACAGTGTAACTTTTTGATTGGGGGGTATGTCTTGCTCTGTTTTCGATGTTCCACAGTATGACATGTAACAGCTCTACCTTACATTTATTCCGTTACAGGTGCTTTTAGCTAAAAATAACTAGAAAAACAGGCATTCTGACTGAATGGGATTGCCTCTCCACAGACCTCAGCTATAACTTCTCCATGAAGACAGAAAGGTTTAATGCCATACTGTGAAACATTCTAGACAAAACAATAACATCTCTATTAAGAAAAGCATCTCCACCAGAAAAGGTACCCAATGCACCTTTACGTAAAAGTTTTGGTTACTCTTCCCACTGTGTAGAAGTGACAAAAGTTTATGTTGACAACATGAAATGATTGGAACATTTGTGTTTCTTCCACCGCTCTGTCAGGCTTCTCATTTTTGTGTCCATCCTTTGAAAATACCAGATTTTGGATCTTTTATAATGTTTTGTCCTTCCCATCTTTAATTTATAAATAATATGTTATGTCCCAACAGTTACTCTTTAAGTTACTTGAGTAGTAATTTCTTGGAACGTTACTCATACTTGAGTACAAATTTTGGTTACTCTACCTCCCTCTAAGAGCAGGTTTTCATGTTTTTCTAATTATCATTTGGTTTGGTTGAAAAGTATCTATGGTAAATATTTATTGCTGCTTTTTATACCAGTTAAGTGGCAGTTTGAGGGAAAAAATGAGAAATTAAGTAAATAAGCAGTAGTGAGTTTTAAAATGGAATCCCCAGGCCACCAACAAGGAAATTCCAACCAAAATGCAGCAACAATTTATGCACAAGGAAGGTATTTTTCTATCAGTTTAAACCTTCATTTAACAAAATAAAGGCTTTATATTTGTTTTTGTTAATGTAATCATAACTATCGTGCAGTTTAGACACATTCTGGCTATCGCTAACTTTACACTTGCTATAGGTAACGATTAGGGAATTACCTCTACATGCACGTAAACTTCGCCAAAGTTGTTAAACCACTGCGAACTATGCAAGATTTTAAATAAATAAGTAAAATTATGTTTTCACATGAAAATGTTTTAATGAAATTAGTAGAAGTAACCTGTATTTTAAAATCTCTTTAATGACTAGATACTGGTAGAGATTTTTAAATGCTAAAGCTATTTTTTACCTTTTGTTTGTCCAAGGTCTGGATAAATGGAGGAACGAAATAATGCCATGCTGTATAAGCCTTAGCAGAAAAAGAACAAAAAAAATATGTTTGTGATAAGATTAAAATTTGCAAATTAAAACATTCAAAAAGGTGTCTTGAAGCGAAGTCTGGGATGAAGACGAAACTTGATCCACTTTTCTAACTTAGTCCAGTGACTTTTTGTTATGGACCCCACCAATCTGGTCAACTCATAAATTATACCGACATATTAAACAGACATTGCCATTTAAAATATTCATTGATGTTCCAGTCTAAATGTCATACCCATTCTCTTTCATAGCAAAATTCCAATTTCAAAACACGACCTTCATTCCCACAATCCTAATAATATATGTCCAACTTTAATATGATTTGTGATTACTTTGGTTTCAAATACCATTAGCTCAGTGTCTCTGTATATGTGGATATACTGGTTCCTGTTGTACTTTTGGAAATGAATTCCAGAAAGAAATCCATCTTGATTAGCTAAAATAATGGTTTGGCATGTCAAAAATATAAAAACTATTTGCAATAAGTGGTTACCTGTGAATGAAACATAACTATTATTTTAATATTGTATGTCAGAGCTAATTTAAAAGAGTGTATAAAAGTAAATGGTACAATCTAAATTATAACTTAACTACACATGCATGTTTTCCATTACCTCCGACAACCATATTTGTCGCAACAGTGTTTCAGCATTGCCTCCTGTCTCTAATCAGTATTCCTTCCAGACGTGTCCCGTACAGTGTGGATCTCTGTGAATCAATGGATAATAAAGCTACAAGAGCCCCTCCCCCACCGCTCCATCCACACCAGACGAGAATGAATCCAGGTGCGCTCCCCCCTTCACATGTAGAATTTATTTTTGACCTGTTCCATCTTTATGCAAAGCAGTTAATATTATGCATGCTCGGGTCTGGCTGCGAAATGAGTGTGTGATTACTGGGTGTTGAATTAACCGTGTAAGTGTGGATACGGATACAAAGCTAGCTCCACAGGTTTCTCCATAAACAAATTTGAAGCTGAAGGGGTGCACATGACTTTTGTACAAGCCGCCAAAGGTTGCTAAGAAGAAACACCCGGGAAAGAGCCAAGAATGTAAACAAACACTGGGTGCACTTGGCTTGAACCTCTTAAAAATTGGAATGGACTTGCGTGCTCGCTGCCACTGCATCCAGACAATTTTATATTTTGGAGAGATTGGAGAGGCTGCTGCAGACCACTGGGAATACCATGTGCCAGAGTGAGGCGCCAGTAGCAAAACTGTCCTTGTGTCCTTAGGCAAGGCACTTCACCCACACTGCCTAGTAGGAATGTGGAGTGTGCATGAGTTACCATAGTAATTTAACATTAAAGGTCCAATATTACGCAAAATTTACTCTTGTGAGTTAAGCCATGTTATAATAGTTACTTCATCAAAAACATACCCAGAGATGTGTTTTGTTCCATTCACACATGTTTGAGTAATTCTTCATTATAAGCCTGTCCATCTCTAAAGCTCAAAATGCTCTGTTCCACCTTGTGATGTCATAACGCAGTAGTTTTCAAGTTATCAACTATCTTTTACCTTTAGTTTAGTAGAGATTGGTTTAGTAGATCCAGGTCTGAAATCATCCAAATGATTCTACTGAATGTGTATGGGGTTTAAAACACAGTAGAGTACTTCCTATGTTACTAAATGACATCACAAGCTGGAACAATTTTTTTTCAGTCTGAGAGAAGAACTCAGGCTAAATATGCAGGGTTTGTGTGTTAAACATGTGTGAATGAAACAAAACACAACTCTGGGTAAGGTTTTGATGAGGAAACAACATTAGAACAAATCAGAAAATAGTATAACATGGGTCCTTTAATGACTATGAAGTGAATGAATAATGCATGAAATTGTAGCTATATTATAACAATTAATGATTAATTTTAGGACATGTCTCAAAAAACCTTCTGTATTACGGTTCATTCAAAGCGTGTATGAATTATTCCTTATTAACTAGTCCCATCATTGCAAATTGAGGATAAAAATATCTATGGGACTCCACAGACATTGCTTTTCATAGTGTAAACTAAATTCCCATTTATAAAACTCTTCATTCATGTGCATTTATTTTACCTATTTGAACCTTGTACATTTATAAATAATTGAAATTCTCTGCGCTTTCTTGCTTCATTCAGCTTCTGTTGCAGAGTGGCAGGGGTAGTGGGAATGGGGTTTGCTCGAGTCTCAAAGGAGGAAATACAATAATGCACCAAGGGCCATTATAGAAGAAAAAAGCTTGGCGACAATGGCAAGAACAAGTCACCTTTTTGCTCCATTAAACTGTATATATGGATTGTTTAATATCCACATTACCTTCTGTTTGCATAGGGCAGTAACATGTGCCATTAATTCTTTACATTAATTATAAATGACTGTGCGAAAGACATTGTTACATTGCACCATTATGTGCCTCAAGTCACCACTGGAATAATATTATTGAAACCCCTTGACGCACGCTACACCAATAAAGGACTATAGAACAATGAAAATATAACACAAAAAGACCAATTACAAATTACAGATACACCAGTTGGGTTCAATATGATAATGAAAGTACATGATTACTATGAAAGTACTATGTGCATTTCAAATATTTCTGCACGTCTGATTTTGTCATTGAAGTCATATAGTTAATACTCGGGCTACTACAGTAAATTTGAATATATGTTATTCCCTACTACTGCTGACGGTGAAGGAATCAGACAACAAACTATGGAATCACTGCTTAGAGATAAAATGTACTGTGGTTGTGTAGCTTGGAATGTTCCAGAGTATGGCTTTTAAACTTGTCCATCTCTTGTCTATTTTAAACTTGTCTGTCTCCACAGACACAAGCACCACATTTCCAAGGTACTTTTGAGCAATAAAAATAAATGTAATTGAATAAATATTATTATTCACGATTCAGGGACATGTTCAAACTATGAAAGCAAAAATTATTTCCCCTTGGTTCAGATACTAAAACTCTTATGTTCCAGTATACAGCCCATTAGAAGAAGCTCATTCTCCAACAGGTTCCTACAGCTCCACTCAGGGACTACATCACACCATACTCCATACACCAGTACAACTACTCCCCTCAGTGTACCAGATAACCCTATGTCCTGTCAATCATTATTTCATCTTTGCACGGTTTCTCCTTACGACCTCTTGTATAGCTGAGATATATTTGTATTACTATATTTCTAGATTTTATTTTTATATATACACACATACATTTATATGATTATGCTTTATTTGACACTAGTCCCTCCTATTTTTGTTCTTTATTATATTATACTGTGATGTGTAAGCTACTGTGTCCAAATAATTTCTCTTGTGGATCAATAAAGCCCAAGTCATTTTAAACCCCACATATGAAAACATTGCTGCAGTGCTTTACAGTGTAAAACCGTATGAAACTACTTGATGTTGCCAATAGGAATAAACAATTTCCATATCAGCACCATTGAAATAACTTTCCCACCGGCTCCGCTCTATTGATTTGCTGCATCATCAGGCTGGAGGGCTGTTTGTTTGCGTGTGGCAGCTTTCCAAATATTCTTTCTGTAATAATGGTCCATGATAGAGCCCCTGCTTATGATAAATCACTCATCTCTTAAAGTTTGACAATACTGACATTGCAACAAAATACGTTAAGCATAATTTATAGCGGAGGGCGGGGTCAAACAGACACTCTCAAAAATTAATAGTGGTTTAGATGCAGAGTTCGAGACAGGTGGTAATGGTGTAAGACTAGCATTCTGACCGTTTGACCTGGGGTTTAAATATATATAATTTAAGTGCCGTTACTGAAATAAATAGGTCCTTAGAGTAATTTGCATTTGACAGTGTGATACAGGGTTTAGTTAGAGCTGCAGGCGTATATCTACGTCATTACTCCTGTGAAAGGATGAAATTGCACTGTGCTTTAACAATGCAGAATGAATATGTTAGCCATGAGATTATAAAATAGGCTACTGTGAGATTTTAACAGTTCTTTTATTATAGTGTGAAAATACCTGTAGCTTTAATACGAATTGCAGAGTAGTGAACAAGCAAAATGTGCATGAATTGGCTCTTAAAGTTCGTATATTACACAAAATTAATTCTAAGCTTTAAGAAAGTTATGAGCTTTTGGAATGTTGTTACCACCCAAAAACACACCTGGAGTTATGTTTTCTTTCCTTCACACATGTCTGGTGAGTAAACCTGTGTGTTGTCTGTCTAAATCTCCAAAGCTCAAAATGCTCTGTTCCACCTTGTGATGTCATGAAGCAGTAGTTTTCAAATTAACAGCTCCTTTTGTTCAAGAGGGATGAGCAATTCCAGGGCTGAAATTATCCAAATGATTCTACTGAAGGTGTATGGAGTTACACACAATTTTCTGTATTTTTATTTATTTTTTTGCCATTATTTAAAAAAACAAAATTACTTATCACCACCAATCACAAAGGCAGGTATTAAACGGCCAACTCTCAGGTTTCCACTAATATATTTTCAAAGAAAATACAAACTTACTTAAAGGTCTTTTTTTATACCAATGTGAAGGAAGAAACAGGAGTACTAAAATATTATTACCTTTTGTTATGTAGCAATAGCATGAGATGTTAGCATTATCAACAGTCAGGTGCTTCTACCCAGTCAGCTATGATCAAAGTTGAACTATTATAAACAAATGAGCCAATGTCTTTTCAATACTGGTGTTGTTTGGCTGATGCAGAGAAGCTTTTTGCCTTTTATTCCACCAAAACATATCACCTCTCACAGGTAAAATATTTGTCCATTCAATAACCCATGCACATTGTTTTTCATTCATTTCCTATCACTGCGCCCTGTGTGTGGAGTAAATTAAACAGTCCCTAATGTAAAGCAAAGAGGATTCTGCAGCCCCCATGTTTTTTACTGATAAGCTTTTGCAAATAAAAAGGGATAAATAAATAACTTTTGGAATGAGACACAAATGTGTGCGCTTTTGGCTTGGATCGGCTAAAAGTGGCATTATACTGCAGGAGCACATTGGGAGATAAAGGGTTATGATATTCAGACGAGAGGGTTTTTAATAAGGCCATGCTGAGCTGTTGTACAGATGTCTGGAGCAGTACTTCTCCACTGGGATAACACTGTATATCGAACCCATCGCACCACTACACAGGCTGCTGTTCTTATTTCCCTCTAACCATTAAACTCATCACGCTCAGCTGCACTTTACTTTATGGGAACATCCCAAAAAGTGTTAAATGAGACTGCAGAAGTGCAAGCTTCAGTGATATTAACATGACAGCTCACTTAATGATAAGAACCACAACAAGGTCTCATGTTGGACTACGGGGCCGACTGTAGGCCCCATCAACCTAAAACATGCATAAGGTAAAATCCTGCAGCTAAGGGTCCCAGGCTCTGCACTGTGTGTGCACAGTGCTCCTGACAGTTTACCCCAGCAGCAGGGAGGATAGGGCCAAAGGTAGATGACAAGATGACAAATTAGCCCACAGGGATCAAGAACGTATACACTTACCTAGTGCTGTACTGGCAACCCCATGGTTGGACAGTGGATTCTTCCTGTCTGTGCCACTGTTGTTCCACACTATATGTACAGTACAGTCTATACACTCAAGCTGTTACTGACACAAGACTGTTTGCACTTTACCTCACTGTAGCCACAATCCACTTCACTATTTAGAATGTATCTATTCAACTGGCAACCCAGTGGTTGGAGGGCAAACCATTGCTTAAGCAGTTTAGTGCTTACAGTAGTGTCATTAGTGTACGTGATGGAAACATGCATTGGATGTAATGTTTGCACTGAATTTCCCATGAGTCAGTATTTTCAGCAGCTCCTTTTTCTTCAATAGCAAAGCTGTTTGCCACATAGACTAATGCTACTTCAGAAACACTTGAGAGTAGAGCCACTACTTACACTGCCACTTTGCTGTCAAGGTTAAAGCACTTTTTCGCAATTCTCCATGTACAAATTTCTCTTGAAAATGCACTTTAACAAAATTATATTTTAGAAAATCATCTCTGAATATCATCAATTTTGTGGTACAATTACAATCACCTTTGCACAATATTTAGCATGTATTTCTCTCACTGTGTACAGGTTGTCTGCACTGGTCCATAATGGACTACAGTGTGGTTGGTCACTTCTCTAGTGCACATATACAGTGACTGTTGACTTTGGCTGCCTCATGTTCATTTGGCCCACTTGTAAATCTATAGGACACATGATAAGGCTGAGGCCTTACCTTGCTTCTGGGACGCATCCTCCTAACCAGTCCACTAGTGAGATAAACACGCTTATCTCACCATTCTGAAAACTTACATGCATGTATTATCACTACAGGCCAGAAGAGCGATAAAAAATGTATAACTCCTAAAGCAATGAGATTAGCAATATGGAGGCTGACCATTCGTGTTTTATATTGGACCTTTATGTGGCAGAGACGTGAAGAATTCTACATTGACTTAACATAAAAATATCAATTATTTTCCAAATTGTTACTAACTTGTTTTCTATTTTCTAGAGAAGATATATACAAAATACATGTTAAGCTGGTGATGATGATGAGCAAGAGTAAGAGTAATTTAAATATTTCTTCTATCAGACCAGTGTTTGTTGTTGTTGTATCTTGTATTGTCCCATATTTAAATTAAAGGTGCACTGCACAACTTTTCTGGTGGAGGGTCCCCAACTACTGCCTATCTAGCATTTATTCACTGGGTCTTTCTATTGCTCAAAAACAAAAAAAATCCTTTTCTGGACGACTCCAGATCTGAATTGTAATGTAGTGCAGTGCTGTAACCTGCTTGGCTTCTCTTTCCATGGAGACAAGCAGGTGGCAAACCCTCTACAAGAAATGTTATGCAGTGCACATTTAAGATGCTCCAAAAGTTTCCATTTGACATGGTGCACATAGCTCTGCATTTACTGGCGATTCTTTCAACTTCAAGTCATAGATGTAGGGTTGAAAAATGTCCAAAATGGAAAATACATTTAATGAACATTTACTGCTTGCTACAGTGACGGGGCCAGCAGTGGAGAATCTCCTCTGTGGTTTTGACAGCCATTGAAAGCCATGTTAAATGCCGTCACCTTAGAATTAAAAAGGTTCTGTCTGGGGACTTCTGAAATATTGAAGTTTAAAGTTCTGACCACTCATAGGGCACAAAGGAAAAGTGAAATGGGTTTTTGCTCATTTAAATCTAAAGCCCCGACAAAAAACTACAAATTTATTCAGGAACAAGAGAAGAATATATTCCAACTCAAATTCGACAAAAGCATCAAATGTGTATTATTTCAAAAGTTTTGGAAAGGTTTTTTTTTTGCACAGTAGCCCATCTGGAAAATTTCATTAGTGCCCCAAATAAATCAGCAAATTTTTAATTAAATCCATATAGACAGACAACTTTCTTTTTCTCTTACATCAACTCGGCGTGAGCCTTTGATGTGTGCCTTCATCGCAGACATCAGATAGCTCAGACATAATTCAGTCATTTACCAGCAGCCCAAAATGAACACCATTATTCACAGCAATGCTCTGATTCAGGATTACTGCATATTTTAAACTCTCATCTGTTCTGATTGTACCTCTGCCAGACGTCATTGGCATGGGGCCGACGAATAAATGTATATATTTTTTAAAACAAGCCTGTTTTTGAGACCAGTCCAGGGATTATGTAGTTCTGCAGCTCTTATAAGGCATGAGGAAATGTTAGTGGGGAAATGCCTTCGCTCACTTTGACATTTCCTCTACAAATCTAATCAGCTCAATCATGGAGGCCCTGTCAGTTACAGCGGCCAAATCTGCTCTTTGAAATGGAAGACAGTCATGAGAGCACAGCCTTCTCTTTCCAACATTTCATTCTTTTTTTTATCAAATGTGGAAGTCGATTTCTTTAGGCTGGCAACATAAATATGCAGGGTTTGTGTGTTAAATGTGTGAATGAAACACAACACAACTCCACGTGATGAGGAAACATTACAGCATAGATCAGAAAGAGTAATATGGGTCCTGTAAGTACAAGGATACTGTGAGTACAAATATAAGAAGTTGCAGGTGCAAATCGCAAGTAAAGCCTCCATAAGTAAAGGAACAGATCCAAGAGAAAAATTTCTGTCGAACTGCTTAGTGTCCAGTCCTGTCTTTGCAGGCTTGAGGCTAGTGCAAAGTATCCTGGAAAAGCCAGATTGATATTACATACTTAATTAGGTCAGCTCTGTGATATCAATCTGGAATGAGTCCCGTTCGTATTGTTTGGGAGAGATAGGACTCACAGCGGAGTTTAAGCCAATCACAGCTGCCAGTGGACAATGGACATGCTCTGATAACAATAGAACAATGATGGTTTTGGCTAATGAATGTGTGGCAAGATACTCTATACTACCAGGCAAAGGTTTGGACACATTCTCTCATTCAGTGTAGGTTTTGTTTATTACTTTCTAAATTTTAGACACAGATGGAAGAACTTTAATATATGAAACAAGATGTATAGTTATGTAGGAAAGGGGCAAGAAATGCAAAAAGTGCAAACCAGGGTCCAAAGAGAAGGGTGGCTATTTTGTTTTCCTCTTTCTGTATGTGTCCATTAGGGTGCATCAGTTGCCCCGATATCAGAACTTTACAACGGCCCTATACTTTTCGTGTTCCATTCGCTGAGAAAAAAATTTAGAAAAAAAATTATGAAATTCCGAGTTGATCTACCGGGTCCACATCGAGGTCAAAGTTTGGCCAATGTCCCAATGTATAAGACAGTATAGGCCTATACTGTCTTATACACTGGGGCATTGCCCAAACTTCATAATAGGCAGGTTCGGTAGACTTTAGAAAGCATGGTAGAACCACATATTTGCTTTATGTTTTTCAGAATTGGAGTGTTACAGTGTAGTTATTAAAAGAAGAAATGTCAGAACATAGCTGTAAGAAGGCTCGCATGGAGCAGCCTAAACCAATAACCCGCCAAGACTGTGCAGTATTTGGGTTAGGAGCGAAAATTACCACTGTTTCTGTTGATCTCTCATTTTTAACGATTTTTTTAGAAATTTCCAGAATTTTACAAGGGATGTGGACCCGGTAGATGACATTCGAATTACAAAAAAATTTACCAGGAATTTTTTCTAGTTGAATGGAACACTAAAACATTAGGGCCGTTTGCAAGTTCTCGATTTTTAAAAAAAAGGGGACAACTGATGCACACTGTCCATTCATAGTTTTGATTTTTTTGAGTTTTGAGTTCTGATGCTTTCAGTGAGAATCTACAATGGAAATAATCATGGAAGTAAAGAAGAGAATATGTTTGACTATCATGTTTTACTTTTTCTTCTTTGTTAGCAATTGTTCAAATATAAAATCAGAAAACCTACGCATCAGCTGGGAGCCATACAAACCTCGCGGTCAACCAGCTTGTGAAGTGCAGAGTGTCTGTAGAATCAAGTGTATAACAGAAAACTTATGGGGGAGCTAGTGTAAAGTTCAGCTAGCATAAGTGTAATGTGATTGTGGGAAAGGGATGTCAAACTCTGAGGGGTACAAGCTAAGCGCAACTAGAGTTTAATGGTAAATTGTCGTGCTTTTCTATCTTTAGAGGACTCAAAATGCTTTAAATCAAGGAATCACTCACCCATTCACACACAGATGTATGCAGACACTAGACTATAAGAAGTGGTCCACTGTTTTTTTAAGGATCCATACACCTTCACAAAAATAATTTGGATAATTTCAGCCCTGGCATTGTCCATCTGTACTGAAAAGGTAACTTGAACACGTGTGAACGGAACAAAACATAACTCCAGGTATGTTTTTGAGGACGTAACACTATAACATTTCTTAAAGCTCACAAGAGTCCGTTTTGTGTAATATAGGACCTTTAACCTCTAAATAACAATAACATTTATTTTAGTAAGTAATCCAACAGCCCCTCGCTTCTCTACCATCTTCACTATTCTGCGTACATCTGTACTCGATGACCCTAACACGAGAAGGAGCAGGAAATTTGGGACGTGGATCGATGGCAAATAGGATTAAACCTCCGACGGTTATGAGGTAAAGGCGGCACTGACAGATGAGGTGAAAGTTCAAATAAAAAGAGGAGATTTTTTTTCCCCTATAGATTTTTTTCCTCAAGGCCGAGCCAATTGCTGACCACCATTTTGTCTCATCTCGGAGCAGAATGGGCCCAGAATGTTTTGGACGTTTAGTTCCTCTACATTCATTATCTCGGCTCCTGTCTTCTTCCAGCCATGCTCTGTAGCTTTAAACTAAACTTTTGCAACTTCTTTAAAAAGGCCCTACACTGGATAGGCAAAAGCACCATTTTATGCTTTTCTGTCACATGAGACAATACACTTTGTACCCTATAGTCAGGGGATAGAAGTAGTGAAGTAAGGGGGATAACGGCAAAATATAATAGGCTACTGATTTGGTGGGGCAAGTTTTGTTTTTAGTATTTTATGTGAGAGTGTTCAGTACACAAGATATTTAAATCTTCAGGTTACCTTTTATTGTTATGAAAATGCAATATTCCCCAGAAACAATGTATTAACACACTGTATAAGTTTTACTTTTGTTTTCGATGCTCTGAGTCCACCCTCCAGAGTGCCATCACAGCACAATCAGCATGTATCCCACTAATCCAACTACTGCACATTGCATCAGGTTTGTGTAGTTTTAGTGTTTTGTTTTGGATCCTGTCCTGCTCTTTTATAGTTACAAAAAATGGCTGGGTGGGAAAATCGGTTACATGGGCTAGTGGAGTGAGCCCGGTAAAGCCATGTACTGCTGTAAGGAGAATGCTCCTTAAATTACTTTTTTTTTTTTTAAATCTTTGTTAAAACCGTTGATAACCTGTTTAGCTAGGGAAAAAAGCAATTAACCTTGAGTGCTGAAATTAACTAAGAGTCCTACTCAGATTAAAGTGATATCAAATCTGTTGAGACAAAGCCTTTTCTGTTGGGGCACACTGATTGAGGGCAAACATCCAGTTTTAATATAGCCTTCATACATGAGTTCAAAATCAGGTCTAACGCTGTAAAAATCTATAGATGTGCTGCCGATTCAATAGGGCTCCTCTTAAGAGAAGTCTTAAGCAGGAGGCGTGGTCAGTCTGGGCGACCTGCAGGTCCCATCAGGCTGACCACGCCTACAGGAAGTAACAACAGCTGATATACGACACGTCACCACCAACACCGGTGACAGTTCTGAAGATGGCTCGCAGCTAGCAGCCGAAACATGTCAACAAGGTAAAAATACACTTGGCTACATTGTCTTAGAAAGGAACCTAAGAAGTTAATGCATTAATAAGACAAAATGAATATTTTTGGCGTAATAAGAAGAAGATTTGGACCAGAAAGTGTCAAAGCACTTCGCCACTTGGAGAGGCTGGAAAAAGCGCGCGCCCGCTACAATAACCATCTACGGTTCAACCTCCGATGCAGAGACGAGAACATCATACCAGCTAGCATCAACATCAAGACCCCGATCCCAACCCATAATGCAAAACAAATCATGGACAAGGCCAGAAAAGCACTATTAAAGGAGAGAATCCGCATAACCGTCAATAAGAAAAGCTATATTGAACGAGAACTCAATGTGGAAAGAGAGAAATATGGACACAGTTTCCCCATGGGTAAAGAACTAGAACAGCAGGTAACAAAACACTTGGAACACACATATGAAAAGGAATTCGCCACGACCAAGGAACGCCACATCTATAAACTGAAATCGCTAACAGACACAAAACAGCGCAAAACCAGAACCACGCAGACCAAGACAAAAGACAAATGGGTATGCAATTTAGCACAAAGAAACATCACAGAAACAGAAACAAATATTCTTGCACGAGGACTTAACTTTGCCACCACCCCGAACAAAATCCCCATAGAGGAATACATTTTAGCCACGGAACTAGCATGCCAAAAAATACCGAACCAGGGACAGAAAGCCGAACTACGCAACACAGTCACAGGGATCCTAAAAACAGCCAAATTACCAAGGAGCAATATAACAAAGGAGGAGAGGAAAGCCATCAGCCATATGAAGAAAGACCATACAATCACCATTCTACCCGCAGACAAAGGAAGGACAACAGTTATATTAGACAGGAGCACATACGAACAGAAAATGGACGCATTACTATCAGACACCGACACCTACGAAATAATCAGGAAGAACCCAACAGAAGGAAAGAAACGAGCACTAAAATCATTACTCAGACCCTTACTAGAACAAGAAAAAATCACCCGGGAAGCATACAACGACTTAATACCTACAGCCAGCATCACCCCGCGCATATACGGCACTCCGAAAATACACAAAAAAGACACACCACTCCGCCCAATAGTAGATAGCATAGGTTCCGTCACTTACAATCTGTCAAAAGCACTCGTCGAAATAATAAAACCACTCATCGGTCAAACAGATTTCCACTGCAAAACGCATAAAACAATTGGCACAGGAACTCAAAGACATTACAGTAGCACCGGACGAAATACTCATATCACACGACGTCATCTCACTATTCACAAAAACACCCGTAGATGTCACATTATGCATAGTACAGGATAAACTCAGAAAAGACAAAACACTCAAGAAACGCACAAACCTAACAGTGGACGACATCACACAGTTATTACAATTCGTGGCCAAATCTACATATTTCCAATACAATAACATCATTTACAGACAGATAGAGGGGTTCGCGATGGGAGATCCACTATCCGCAATAATGAGCAGTTTTTCATGGAGGACCTGGAACAAAAGCATTCAACACAGCACCACCACAATGCCGCTTAACTTTCTGGAAACGATCGTAGATGACATCCTGGAAAAAATACAACAAGGACACACACAAGAACTCACGGACCATCTCAACACACAGGACACTACAGGTAACATTCAATTCACACATGAGGAGGAGAAAGATGGAGCAATAGCATTTTTGGACATAGAAATCCACCACATCGCAGACGGCAGCATCAAAATAACAGTATACAGGAAACCCACACACACCGACCAATATCTACTCTGGACATCCGAACATCCCACTGCACACAAACTATCAGTAGTAAGAACCCTATTCGAAAGAGCCGCACTCATTACAGATCACACGGACAGGGAAGAGGAGGAGAGACACATCACACAAGCACTCAAACAATGTCAATATCCCAACTGGGCCATCAACAAAGGCAGACAACAAGTTCTCAATAAAACCAAAGAAATCCGGAAGAAAACACAGCAAACCAATAGAGGGCAGCAGGAACACCAAAATACAGTCACACTACCGTACGTCAGAGGAATCACAGAACCCATCCAGAGAGCCATGAAAAAACACAACATAAGCACAGCAGTCAAACCACACACAAAACTCCGCCAACAGTTAGTACACCCCAAAGATAAAATACCACCAGAACAAAAATGCAATGCCATCTACGAAATCCAGTGCAAATCGTGCAATAAATCTTACATAGGGGAAACAGGCCGGGCATTTCACATCCGAAAAAAGGAACACCAAAAGAATGCGAAAAAGAAACAGCAGGGAGACTCACCAGAACACAAAGAGACAAAGCAGAACAGGAAAACCTAAAATCTGCCATATCAGACCACTGCAAAAGAAATAACCACATTATGGATTGGGACGGGGCTCGGGTCATTGGATCGGAGAACAACAAGTTCAAACGCTGGATCAGGGAAGCCATTGAGATCAGGAAACGAGGCACTGACAGCATCAACCGTGACGACGGCGCGTTCCTCCTTTCACACACCTGGGACACCCTCCTCCAGAGACCACCGGGCGACAGGAGGCGTGGTCAGTCTGGGCGACCTGCAGGTCCCATCAGGCTGACCACGCCTACAGGAAGTAACAACAGCTGATATACGACACGTCACCACCAACACCGGTGACAGTTCTGAAGATGGCTCGCAGCTAGCAGCCGAAACATGTCAACAAGGTAAAAATACACTTGGCTACATTGTCTTAGAAAGGAACCTAAGAAGTTAGTCTTAAGCAAAGTCATCAGGGATTGTACTTTAATAATCAGCATAACTCCTCACACAACTTTCTGACTCCCTGTCCTCATAAAACAAGGAGTGTCTGGCCAATACTCACCCAGGCATAAACCTGAGAGGCACGGCCTACATCAATAGCAATTAGATGGCTAACTCAAAGTGATTACAAGGTGAGCATGCTTTGGAATGCACCAGAGAAGGATGGTCCACTGTTATTTTTATAACTCGTTTGTGTAGACGGTCCAAATAAAGTGCCTTAGTCACACTATTTCAATAATAATAATTAATAACCACAAACTGGGTTAATGGAATGGAGTAAATATTTCTTACCAGCTATGTTTGCTAATGTCTTTTTGTGCTCATATTTGCATTTTTGTAGCAATATTTATTGGTAAGAAACGGCGTTGTATTGAAATAAAGAGAGTCCATCCAGGGGGTTGTGCTGTGTGGCTGTTGCATTTTTCAGATTTTCTGTTATAATGTTGTTTCCTCATCAAAAACATACCTGGAGTTGTGTTTTGTGAGCTTTTCTCTCAAACAGAAAACACTGTTCCGCTTTGTGATGTTATGTGTTAATACAGGAAGTGATCCACTGTGTTTGTTTTTAAATTTCATAAACCGACAAATAATAAAGGGTTACTCAAGCATGTGTGAATGGAATAAAACACAACTTGAGTTATGTTTTTGAGGAGGTAACAGCATTACAACATGGCTTAAAGCTCACAAGAGTCACTTTTGTGTAATACAGGACCTTTAGTTACTTATGAACATCAAATTTTCTTTTCAGTATATTTTTATTTTCTGTATATATTTCTTTCTAAACAGATCCAGTGATGATCCCTATTTGAATGTATTATAATAAATTAACCTCTCTGCATATAGTGTGTACATGATTAATATGACAACAGCAACACAAAAGCTTAGCGGGATGAATTACACAGATGCCTGTTCTGTTGAGTGAGTTTCCATTCTATTTGTTTATACCCCAAATAGCATAATACAAACATGCTCAGTGCTATCATAATTAGTTACCTTTGGATGAATACGCCTTTATTTGCATATATATTCTTGTAAAGCGTGACACTGACAAAGAAGGGTCAGCCAACTGTAACAGAAAAACAGGCACCATTACGCTCTAAGTACACTCTTGTGGTATACATAACCTTTTGTTTACCTGATCTGGAGCAGTAATCAGACTGCATGTACTCAGTGTGCTCCAAAATAGTCCCCTTCAGCTCATGTCTATAGCTGCTTTTCTGTCACTACGGTTATGTGCACGCTAGGAGAAATAAATCGGATTATCTGCTCATATTGATTTGAACAGGAGCTTCAAAACGCATGTGAATCCAGACACTTCGATTGAGGTGCCGTAATTCAAATATGCCAAATTGCGTAAGCAGATGAAGTGGAGAGCTCTGGTGCACTTCAGGCTTACTCAGATGTTGGTATAATTCCTGGTATATTGTGAGCCTCGTAAACCACTTCATCACAGTCATCAGTGTAATAGTCTGTTGCATCTGTTTTACCCAGGCTGGTTGAATTGTTGTTGAAATGTGAATTAAAACATCCTCAGTCGTTCAGGTAGGATCCAAACAAACAAACCAACAAATAAATAAAAATCCATAGCAAGAGAAATTTTACTGTCAACTTCAGAAAAAAAAATCAAATGAAAAATGCCCAAATCATCAGTATACTATATTTTAAAATCTTATGGAAATAAATAATACTTAAAATCATACTTGGGAACATTCTGGATAGAGGCTCAGGGCCTTACTGATAAAACTGACACTCACATTCTTGGTGCATGTCACAAAACAGACTAGAAGAAACATTCAACTGCATGGAGTTAAAAACAGACAGACAAACATTAGATAAGTGTTTGGACACGTAGACTACTAACTAAAACCTTAAACTTTTTCTCCACATCTCATTGTTTATGTCTAAAGATACATCAGTTTCAGAGTGAATGTGAAATGTTTTCCTGACTAGCGTTGCTGCGTCATCATTAGAGATGCAACGATACAGTTTTCCCATGATTCGATACATATCTCAATACATGGTTCACAATATTAATTCAATTTTGAATTCGCAACTTATGAGATAGAGTCTGCTATAGTTAGTAGTAATAATCTACAACACTGTGAAACATTGTTATAATTTGCACATTTTAAAATTGCAATATTCATCAAAAAAAGAGTTAATAAAAGAAATAAATCAGCTGACTTCCACGTTAGAAAACTGCAATGCCCAGTGGTAGTCGACAATGCAGTAAATGTGATCACAACAAAGAGTCGGCACCTCTGATGGATGAGTGCACCAAAATGACGTGTATCACCGATTGGGAAAATAAAATTGGAGGACAAAGTAAGTACAGTGCAATTGCGGTATGTTGTGGTGGTGAAAACGAGGGTTGATTGGTCTTGAAGACTGATCAAATATGCTTAAATCACTGCAAATACAACTTGGAGAGGGAATGGGAAACAACTATGAAAGATCCCAATATTGCATAATAGGTCTGCTTTAAAAGTAAAAAACTACCAAAGATGTGCTGCAGAGAGCAAATGACTTCTGAGCAACATGGTTCCAGGCTTTCTCTAAAAAAACAAATGCTCAACTTTAAGGAGATGTTGCTCCTTCATGTTGCATATATCGCCAGTTTTATTAACAATTGTGGAAACAAAGTTTTATAGCTAATGTAAAATTACCAGACACACATGATTTCCAACAGAGATTGCAAAAACTCACTCCCTGCACAGGGGAACTAAGCAATTAAGCAGATTATATAAGACAAAAACTACACAGCTAGCTTCAAAGTGCATTCTTATAGGAGAAAAATAGCACAATTATGATGCGGTGATTAAATATTAAAAAGATGACAGAGCACTTCTAGTTTAGTTTCAGTTTTGTTGTGATATTATACATGCATTACTCAAACTTACTTGCCAACTCACTGTGTGTTTTGTCAGTGAAACATATGGTAAACCTTAAAAGCAACTTCAGTCAAGCAAGATCAAAGATGTAGGTGTCATTTTCTTTTATAAATGAACCTTACGTGCAAAAGGACAAATCAGATGCGGCTAGGGATGGCTGCCGGCTAACATCAAAAAGCATCACATCAGTTGGCTTCAGTTCATACATTATAAACTAACACGGGAAAGACAAAGGGAATTTTTCATTACAGTGACACTTGTTTCACATTTGGGAGTGGGGCATTTTGTCAGATGCGTTTATAGGCTTACACATTAGCCATATCATTATAACCACCAACTATCATTTTGGTTATAATAAACATACTATTGGCCCCTTAAAAATGTGTAAACAAAATATACATTTTGGAATGGAGGCAGTTAGAGGTAAAAGTGAAGTGGAACATAATGTGATTTTGATAGGGCAATTGGCATTAAACTCAGAATATCACAAAAATACATAGGAAATCTGGCAAATAAAAAACTCAAAAGTCAACTACATTTGAGTGATATCAGAATAGAGTTAAAAAACATTTACAATTGTGTTTTACATTATTTGTTCATGCAACAAACAATTATGATAAACAGGTTTTTGGGTTTATAGGACAAGTGCTTAGAGAAAAGTTGAGCTCACTACAGTTTGTCACTTCATTTACAGATATATTACACATTTCATCATAAATTATACTTTTTGTGAAGCAAAAAAAAAAAAAAAGATTTTGAAGTTGGACAATTGTATTTTTCCATCCCTCTTAACACAGAAACACACTAATATTTGTACTATGGAAATTCAAAATTGTTGTTTATTTTTTCTTATAACGTAATAAAACCATTAGTATTTAGATGTGTTAATCAGCTAATCATGGAAAATATATTATGTCATCTTCATTTTGCCTCCTCTTACATCCATGTTGAACATTCTGATGACATAGAGCTCCATATTTTAAAGCACTGTAAAGTCGGAGTCATTTAGTGTTCTCTGTGCCGGAGTTAAAACCACTGATCTGACAATTGCAGTTCGACTGGGTGGTCTTTTTTCATACTGAAATAACTATGATTTTGTTCTACTACACACTCTAATTATCTCCTGTCCTGCTAGTGGGGAAACTAAAAAGTAATTCATATGTATTTTGTTTGAGTATGAAATAAACCCAGACTCTAGCTCATAAAAAGAACTTGTCAAGCCAAAGACCTCTATTATAAACACTGCGAAATCTGTATCTAATTTTCTACATTTTGTCCATGTAGTCAACAGTGCACTATGTAACTTTTTGGTTGGGGGTCCATCACCTTCTTGTTTCTATGGATATGTTATTGCTCTGCCTGGAATGTTCCACAGTATGACATTAAACAGCTCTACTTTACATTTATTCAATCACAGGTAATTTTATAGCTCAAAAATACCTAGAAAAATATGCATTCGGACTGTGAGCAGGGTGGCCATTCCACAGATCTGACCTGTTACTTGGCCTGGTTTGGTGTCCATGAACATAGAAAGGTTTAATGCCACACTGTGAAACATTCTGGACAGAGCAATAACATCTCCATAAAGAAAAGCATTAGACGGACCCTCCACCAGAAAAGTTACAGAATGTACCTTTAAAGAAACATCGTGCTGTCTGCATCTAATTATAACATGTTTTTAGCCTCCATGAACCAGGAAGTGTGCTGTTAGTATGTTAGTTGTTTTGCCCAAATTGTTTTTCTCTGCAAATAATTATAACGCTGTTACCTACTCAAAAAGTACCTGGATTTCTGTTTTTTTTTTTTCATTCACACATTTGACTTTATTATTAGTTTGTCTACTTCTCCAAAGCTCAAAATGCTCCGTTCCACCTTGTGATGTCATGAAGCCGCAGTTTAACTTAACAGCTACATTTTGCCTTTTGTTATCAAACTAGATAGTCAATTCCAGAGCTGAAATGATCCAAATGATTCTAGTGAAGACGTATGGAGTTTAAAATGCCAATGAAGCACATCCTGTATTACCACGTGACATCACAATGTGGAACAGAGAGTTTTCTGTTTGAGAGAAGACCTCAGCCTAAATATGAAGGGTTTGTATGTTAAACATGTGAAGGAAGCAAAACACAACTCCAGGTATGTTTGTGGTAATGAAACATTATAAAATAAAATGGATCCAAAAATAGCATAATAATACGGGCCCTTTAACTCTGGAAATACAAATCAAAGCTTCACTCTATACTCCACTCCTCTGTATCTTGTTAATATGCCCTACAAAACACATACCATATTCACATGGTGTAGTTGAAGCAGCCTGTATGTCTGACTTCTCCCCACACGATTAGGCCTTATCTTCAGACGACTCCATGTCCCAGTGGGCCCACACCCCCCTGGCTCTGGATGGGATTACACATATAGTATGTTACACAGGTCAATTTCACGGCCTGCAGGGATTTCCCATTCCATACACTCCATGCAGGTATAAAGGTGTATTTTATCTCTTTGACGGGAAAAAAAAAAAAACCACAGTGTTTGATCTGTACAGAAATGTGGGGGAAGAAACTGTGGAAGGAAAAAAAGACACAAAATAATAGTGTTTCTAAAATACAAGATTCTTTCATTTGCATAGTTTACAAAGGACCCAACTGTAGCTCAAAATAATGGAAAGTATGGATGATTGAAGTTATTCATTTTACAAGAAGTCATGATAACAGAGAAATGATGTTAATATAATGAAAATTATTAAAGACATATGCTTTAATATATGACTATGAATCACCTGGATGATTTCAGCCCTGGAATTGCTAATCTCTACTGAACTAAAGGTAAAAGGTAGCTGTTAACTTGGAGACTACTACTCGAAATCACAAGGTGGAACAGAGTGTTTTCTGTTTGAGAGAAGAACACTGCCTAAATATGCAGGGTGTGTTAAAGATATGTGAATGAAACGAAACACAACTCTGGGTATGTTTTGCATGAGGAAGCAGCATTATAACATCCTTTAAAACTTTTTGTGTAATGTCGGACCTTTAAAGAAGGCAAGAAGTACATGGTTGTGGGCAGAGTTTAACCAGGCCCACCTCAGACTGATATGTGTAGCTGAATTGAGTTCTACACATTTATTGACCTGGGATGACTCTCACTGAAAGCAGTCGAGTAAATGCTGAACACTATGATGAATATTTGAAGCTTAATGGTCAAACATCACAATAGAAGAATAAGCTAAGAAATCAAGCTTGTGTTAAATCCTGTTGATAAGAGGCACTAACATTTTTCCTATATCCACAAATGGTCAAAGCGCTTAATCTCTGCACATTTTTCAAAACCAAAGCAGTCCGCCCAAACCACAATGTTGTTCTGTGGTTGGTCTGAGCCACTGGAGGATTGTCATGACCAGAATTCATCTTGCTGGCCAGGTTAGGCAGGAATAGGACATATTTTTTACATAATTAAGTAACATGGTTGGTCTGGAATTGTGTTTTTCATTCACACGTTACACACACACTGTTTATTTAGGCTCAAACTAAAACACTCGGTTCTACCTTAATTCTATAATACAGGGAGTGCTCCACTGTGTTTTTAAACTCCATACACCTTCACTTGAATCATTTGGATGATGTCTACTGAACTAAAGGTAAAGGGCAGCTGTTAATTTGAAAACTACCGCTTCATGACATCACAAGGTGGAACAGAAGATTTTGACCTTTGAAGATGTAGACAGACTAATAATAAAAGCTTAGTCAAACATGTGTGAATGAAACAAAACACAACTCCAGGTATGTATTTGAGGAGGTAACAAGACTGTAACATGACACAAAGCTCACAAGAGTCAGTTGTGTTGATTATAGGACCTTTAAATTGTATAGCTTTTATAACTCATCCTTTATGCCATACCGCAAAGCAAAACAAAACCCTGAAAGTAAAGCTGTGATCACATAATCCAGACTGAACCTTCTATAATCATGACATTTGATCTCTTGGCAGTGTTCAATATTGTTCAGTCTGACTTATTAATTTATAACTAGCTCCCTCCACTTTGGATGATCTCAGGCTGGGCCCTTTCCCTGCCACTCTCCACCTGTCATTAGTCATGAGCTGTAGCTTTGTCTCACACTCTGTTATACATAATGAATTCATTTAGCAAGGAAATTCAATTAACACTGGCTTCCATTTGATTTGTAATGACTCAGACAGAAGTGCCCCAATTGTTTTTCTCTGCAAATAGAGTTATACACTGACGCTGAGCTGTGAAGAAGTATCAGTAATTGTTGGGCTTGAAGATATTCACCCACTTACAGGAAAGTTTCTGGTTCGATTCCTCTCAACTATTTTTGCTGCCATCTTTGCTACATAGAATTTATTCTCACCATTTATATTTTTTCTCTTTATTATTATAATATATTGTGATGTGTGAGCTACTATGTCCAAATAATTTACCTTGATCAATAAAGTTTATCCAAGTCTAAATCAGTGTCCAAGTCTGAATAATGAATGTCATGGTGACATGTCGACTTTAAACTCAACATGTCGACTTTAAACTCGAAAATGTCGAGAATAAAGGTGAAATCAAACTGTCTTTAATCTCGACATTGAGTTCAACTTTACTCTTGACATTTGAGTTTAATGTCAACATGCCGACTTTAATCTCGACATGTTGACTTTAATCTCGTCATATCAAAAAATATTTTTTCCTTTATGAATGGCCCCAATGCTCCGTCGTACCAGCAGCAAAAAATCTGTATATATAATCAAATAAATAAATACCTGCAAGCTCAAACCAAGGGGGAAAAAAAAGTTAGCAAATGGAGCTTCTTTGCTTTTTTTTTTTTTCTCCCCTCTGCTTGCCACTCAGGGTGTCCATCCCATACTGTGCAGTAAAGTAAAGTGCAGTCAGTGATTGTTTTCTTGATGTTAAGTGCTTTTGTCCATTAGAAGTACAGTAGTGCTACACAAGTTGGCCAACTTATGGCTGAAAAAAGAAAAGAAAAAACATAACTTTGTATATCTTGAACTGCTAAGTGGAGTCTTGAAAGTCGAACTGAGGTGAGCAAATATTGTGCGTGGCATCTGAAACACAGATCATCATGGGCGCGGAGTGTTGTGCTGTGAAATTGGCAAGTGGTGTAGTGTGAACAGCTCAAAGTGGTGCCGTGAAAAGCATAGGAGGATAGGAGCCACTGTATTCCCTCTGCTCCTTTTTCCTCTCAAGAAGTAAAATGTCAGGATTCTCTACTGGTGATAAAAGTTCTGAGAGATACAGGACTGCAGTCAAGTGCAACAATAAACACAGAGCCAAACATCTGCTCCACTTGAGAGTTGCTACTGGCCTCTCTCCTCAAAAGTCAAGCCAGAACTGCTCAGAGAAAATAGGAGTGTTTGCAGAGTCAATGATGCATTCAAATACAAGCCACCTTTCTATCTTTGAGAGTGACAAAAGAAAGGAAAAAAGTAAGTTACCTTGAAGTTGGTTGTTCTATTCCCCTCAAAGTCTATCGTTCTTCCCTTACATCATATGCTTAAAAAACTAGGTATTATACTTCCATGTAGTATTAATTGCTAAAACATAACGTATTCAGCTCACCATGTGATCTTGAAAATATATATTAAACATCCTACATACATACATCCAAAAACAATATATTTAAATGTTTAAGAAGCTTCAGTTTAGTTTTTGATGCTCATATTAAGTAACGCCCCATTCAGAGTGCCATCACAACACAATCACAGTGTACATTGCACCAGGTTTGTGAAGTTGTAGTGTATTGTTTTGTATCCTGTTTTTGTACATTTATAGAAAATTGCCGTAGGGAAACAGTTGCCATAGGCTTGTGCAGAAAAGTACTGTTATCCATAAAGGCGGTTTTGAATGCTGCCCGGGTGAGATTGCTAGATTACTCAAACATGCGTGCATAACATCTAAAACCACTTCAGTTATGTTTTTGATGAGGGGATGGCAGAAAGCTACAAAAGTCGATTTTACATAATACTTTCGCTTTAACAATCCTGCCACTTATGTTTACATGCACAGCAAAATTCTGATCATTTCTGGAGTTATTAGATGATTGAAGCAGTCTGATAGAGTCATCTGATTTCTATCTAACAGTTCATACCTGTGCAGAGTCTGCAAGAAAATGATGCAAAAAGAGAAAAGGGTAAACTAATGTGGCAAAAACAAAGATGAATTAAAGCCGCAAGCGGTGTCAAACGGCCCTCACCCGCCACGCCCAACACGACGCACCCAGAAAATGCCATGCCCCACACTAACCCTAATAAACATAAACCCCAACCACAAGTCTAACCCCTAGTCCCAACCCTAAACAATACCATAACCTTAAACCTAACCACAGCCTCAACTCTTACCCTAGCCCTTACCCCAACCATAACTCTGAACCTAACCCTACCATTTTTATAAGAACATAGATAGTATTTCCCAATATCATAAATCTGGTTTGGTGCAGAAATGGCCAAAGATCAAGAACTGCTATCAAAAGTGTACAGCTTGGGAGAAAAAACCTCAAGTAGTACATTAGTGTGTGCAGATACTCACCACAAACAGCAGCCTTTGGGACCGGTGAAGACTAGTTTAAAACTTTAGGTAAAACCGTTTAGATCTGTAACAAGAAGAGATTTCAGAAGAGTTAGGGTTAGAATCAGCAAAACAACAACATACAACATGGCAGTAATGACCCACATCAATAGTAAGACACTTAACCTTGTGTTAAATTACAGTGTTCAGAGAGAAATGTCAACATATTTCAGATGGGTTTAAAAGTCAAAATGAACAGACCAGTAACAATGCAAACTTGTGGAAGAGTTTAGGAGATTAGAATAACCAGTATCTCAGTTCAGTGTAAAGGTTTGGACCAGAGTGATCACACTCAATAAACCAATTCAAACCTGGCCCACATTTAAAGACCAGTTCAGATCAAACCAAATACAAAACACATTCAAAAACCCAAGCGTGTCAGTTCAGACCTGGTTTTAACGCTAAATGAACAGAAACAAGTTTAGCTTAGCAATGTTAAAAATTCAGTCAGTAACATTATATGACAGACATATTTTATCCTTAGGTGTATTTAAATAAAATGTTATCCATAGCTGTATTTAAATATTGTAACATCACAATGAGCAACACAGCTGAACAGATAGCACAGTTCATCTTAGCAGTATTCAACAAAGCATGGTTTAGCTTTGTCAAAAGACTGGGATAGTTATCTTAGCAGACAGTATGCAACAGAAGTTAGCATGGGTTTACAGTATTCTGCAAAGAGTATATTTTAGCTTAGCGCTTTCTTAAAAGGCTAGTATCTTTCAGCAAAATGGTTTATTCACCTGTGGTCTTCCTGAAGCTAAAGACCTGGGTCCTGTAGCAGCGGCAGTGGTTGAAGAACGGGTCAAACACAAAGAATGAATTTCCATCATGAGAAATTAATAATGTACGCCTGCTCTCTGCGTACGGCTTTTGATCAGTCACTGTATTTCATTACATTTGATTGAACTATTTTTTTCCACAATTTTATCCTTTGTCTTAGTGGCAGAGACATATTGAGCAGTGGTGGGAATTTAATTCAAAGTACTGAGAGATTTGAGACACATTTTGTTTTTTTCAGCGTGTTAATTTCTGGGATAATTTCCTTCATTTTATTGACAAAATCGTTGCATTTGTTTAACTTTATTCAAAGAGGCCTCTGAGTTTGCACTACCTTTTACCAGAAAATTTCAGGACACAAGGTCACACCATTTGACCCCAGTTTTTCCTTTCATATTCTATTTCTTTAGTGAATCATTGCATTTAGACAAATTCAGAATATGCAAAAACACAGCATTTCCTCTCAATAAAAGCATTGTCACAAATGTCATATGAAACCCCATAACAAAGCATTATTTAAACCATAAATTGCATAAAAATCAACCAGCGCGAGGAACAGCAGCAGCAAAGACATTATTCATCAACAGTTCAAACAAAAAATCTAACACTGCATTGCGATAATGGTTCGTATTCATAAACAGATACACAGGTAAAGTTGCATGACCAGCCATAACCTCCAACATCCCACCAAAAAGGGAAGGTATAGCTAAGAGAAAAGGTGTGGCAAAGGGGACATGTATAACAAAGGGGCAATGTAGGCCTACAGCAAAGGAGACGTTCAGTTCAGTTTGTCCAGGTGACATAGGCCTAATTGATTTTCTCCTTTGTTATGGATCTTACCTGGACTGAGGGATTTCACAAACATCCCGTTCGAAAGTAGTAAAGTTGTAAGTGTGTATGGTCTTGGCTGGTCAGGCAACAGGTAAAACCATATTGGTAAATCTTATCTGGCGCTGTCTTCTCCGCGTGGATCGACGTGATGACGTGGTGACCTGGACGCCGCTGCACCTTCTCCGGAGTCCCGTGTCCTGAACATAGATCCATGGTTGAACATGTCCATTTCGCTGTGGCTAAATCCGCATTACAAGAGCGTAAAACCGAAGCGATACTGTCACAAAGAAATACACGTATCTGTTGGCTCCCGATGGCAATTCCCGAGTACGCGCCATATTAAGCAGCCATAAGCCACCTGTAGCCACGTGACTCACGCTTATCTGATTGTATGAGGATCCACGGTCAGTGTTTGTCCAAATAAAAGGTGTGACGAGCGCTACTATATGAGATACCGTGTTTGCTAAAACTGGGCTGACAACACGCATTTGGCTGTCTTCACACGCTGTCACGTCATTGGCCTACTTCCGATTTCACACGCTGAATATCTATTTTATCTATCTGGCCTCATTTGTAAAGAAATGCGTAGGAGTTGTCCTAAGCTAGTGCGTAGCCTACTCCTCGCGGTCACCAGATTTATAAAACCCGCAGTGCGCACGCAATCACCAATCTGTGCTTTATCCACCTGGAGCTAGAATCTGCGCACGTAAAGTCACGTCACGTCACGCCCTCTCCACACCTTCAATTCACCATAAAAGGAGCAAAGTGACTCGTGAACGAGATCTCCCTAGAAATGAGCCGATAATCAGTGGGTTTGACCGAGACACGTGGGGCAGAGGGAGCCAGACGCTCCACCACAGACCATGTGTTTATATATACGGTCTATGCGCTCCACACAGCACCGCAGTCACGTCAGAAGCTTAAACAAGGTTTTAAAAATAAATACAAAACTAAAAGTGACAACAACGACTCCTCTCTTAATTTAATATTACATAATATATAGGCAGCACATCTTTGCAGATGAAGCTGATTTTATTTTTTCGTTGTTTCAAGAGTTTTATCGGTAAATTTGTATGTCCGCCTGTGTGTGACTGGCCTTGTTTATGCACATATACTAAGAGATACATGCAGGCTTTGGTCTGAATGGTCAAAGGAGGGGGCAATGTGCGAGAGATTCAAATGCCCTCCCAGGGAGAGCGAAAGGGGTGGAGCACTTCAGCAGGTAGGACACAGATTTGGCCTGTAACACATCAGACACAGATCAGGCGCTGTTATTCTGCCAATAAAAGTCCACACAGAACATGCAAACTCTGCTTACCTGAGTGCGCGGGTCTGGGTCCTGCCTCTGTGAGTGCGCGGGGCACTGGCATTATTCTGTTCGTTTTACAGAGAGCAGCTCTCATTTGCAAAAGCTCTCCATTACACACAAATGTAGGGAATATTTAGAGTTCGGGTGAGGTTCGGTCAGAGGGCTCCGTGTCGTGCTCAGATTCGGGCCACTCTGGCGCTCGGTCCAGTAAAGTGTTGGAGCTACGTTTAGTCTCAGTGCTTCATTAAACCAAAGCCTCACTCCTGTGCTGCATTCTAGGGAAGAGTTTTCTCTCAGGTCCTGTCATAATTTCATCCTCTCTGTGTTGGGTCATAGCCACATGACGCTAGTGCGTAAGTGAGCTTTATAAATGAGGCCCCTGGTCTTTGCATCAGCTCAAACACTTGCGATACACGGCTGAACATGCAGTGTGTTCCCACTCCCGTATGGTATGGCACTTTAGAAGCTCAGGCGGGATTCGATGCACCAATTTGAGAAGAGGAGGGGGAAGAAGACACCACAGAGGACACTGACAAAATGTACTTACCATAACTGAACTGTAAATTGACTCTATAACATGACATTCTATTACTTATTCATGTTTAATAATTGGCTTGACACTGAGTAACAACTCAGTGAATTTGTTTTTTCAGATCACTTTCTCATATTAGGTCTAGATCAGGGGTTGACAACCCGCGGCTCCGGAGCCGCTTGCGGCTCTTTCACCCCTCTGTTGTGGCTCCCTGTGACTTTGGAAAATAAATAATGAGTATTTAATTACATTGTATTTTTATTTTAGTTAGTTCGTTTTTTAAATGTAGGCTAATTCTAAATTTGTAGATTATGGTAATCTTGTAACATTCAAATTAAACGTCTTTAGGGCTTTCCGCGATCGCGGAAAACGGGCGGAATCGTAAGCGTGAATCAGAATTTATAAATGTGTTTAATTTTGCACAAAAATTGGCCTGAATTCTTTAAAATATTTTAAAAAACGCCCCTTAAAACTGATAATCGATGTGTAGCAGATGTCTTTTTCTGGTTTTGGTAGGTTATAGGGCCTACATATAGATGGGTACACTGCATGCACAAGCACACCGCATCTCCTCTCGTACCCCGCGCACACTGCATCTCCTCCTGTACTCTGTGCACACCGCATCTCTTCCTGTACACCGCGCACACCGCATCTCTTCCCGTACTCTGCGGACACTGAATCTCTTCCTGTACACCGTGCACATTGCATCATGATGGACAAATCCAAGAAAAAAACGTTTCTGAAGAAAACAGAATGTTTCCTGCTACATGGGCAGATTCATTCGCTCCAGTAAGCCTACACGTGATAAAATGATGACGAAATAGAAGCAGACGCATTTTTGGTTCGCTGCAGGTGGATAATTTAATCTTGAATTTTTGTATCCTACAAGCAGGACTCAAATAGACATTTAGTAATAATGTGTTTAATGCAGCTTTGCGCATATCTGTTTCTGTTTTAGAGAAACAAAACTTAAAACCGCATGGCTAATTTGCATAAACTGTGCTGAAAACAGCTCGGTGCTGGTGCGGTCAACTTCAGTCAGACTAAAGGACACGACACGAGTGGATTATTTCTGTAGTATTTTCATTGATTTCTTAAATGCAACACACTATAGCCTAGTCTTTTATACAGAGCAGACAAAAAAATATATATATATCAGATGCAGCGTTATCCTCATTTTAGGGTTTTGTGGCTCTGCGGGCGGTTTCTTTTCTGTGGAGACGCTCCAAATGGCTCTTTGAGTATTTAAGGTTGTCGACCCCTGGTCTAGATGATGTGTATTATTTGCTGGACTTGAGTAACAACATTACACCTTCTTTGCCTTCAGAATAATTGTGTCTAGAACTGGGCACCGAGGCAAACAGATGTAACATCTGTCCTCTGACTAATCAATAGTTATTAGAGCCTAAACCCGCTATTGCGAAAAAATAAGTGTAAATATAGGTTATGACCTATACAGTGTGGAGAAGTTGGACTTAGCATACAATTTGGACAATTTTCCCGGCACTGAGGTGATGGATTTAATACATTATCTGGTGCTGCAGACCTCGTATTACACTGTGAGCCAAATGAAAGCCTTTAAAAGCCTGGAGTCGTACAACTATTTAGAATTAAAATCACCCGCTGCACTAGGAAACCCTAAAATAATAATGACGTATTGTAAGATATACCCTCCTGTGGGCTCACCACCCGCAGAGGGGTTCATAGGGGGGGTCAGGTGCTATGAGTATTGGGCAGCAAGCTGCCCCCGCGACCCAGCCGGATTAAGCGGGAGAAGATGGATGAATGGATGGATGTAAGATATAGGCTAATATGGTAGTAATCAGTGCATCTATAATCAAATATCTTATTATACTTCCATGTGTCTAAGCTGTTGCTGGGTTTCAGAGAACATCACAACATTCTATAGGCCAGTGGTCATCGACCTTTTTCAGCCAAAGATCTGCGTGCTCGGTCCAAGAAAAGAGCAAGATCGACCAACATGAACGTAAATAACAACAACAAAAGTGATCATGTCTGTAGTTCCAGACTGCTTTATTTTTGCAATCTTGTAATATTTAACTTAAGGTACAGTCACTACAGAATGACAGTTTTAGCAATTTAACTGTTTTCTGGGGAATAAAACACTCACTGCAAGAAAAAAAAAGTGCAATACAAAACAAAATGCAAAACACATGTAGTGGAAACAACCAAAATAGTCCAAAATGAACATGAAACAGCATTAACAGTGTATCAAAAGGGTTAAGGAGTTCTGTTATTGTTATTGTGATGGTTGAGACTGAATTTCCTCTGATAATACTTTGAAGATTGGTTTGTAGTTGCTGACTGCTAATTTGAGACAATCTGTGAGGTGCCCATCAGCCAGACTGTTTCTGTACTTGGATTTGATGATTTTCATTTGTGAAAAGGTCACCTCACACAGATAAGTTGAACCAAAGTAAGCACTCACTTTCAATGCACATTTAGTAAGAAGTGGAAACCTTTCACTGCTCACAAGCCCCCAAAAGTCATTGTCCTTGGATCTTGCTTTAAGCTCAGTGTCATTTTGCAAGTTAATCATATCTATATCAACTCCATTTGGCACTGGACTCCTGACCGTGGGGCATCTTCGTCCTCCTCGTAGACCTCTGGTGCTTCCTCTGCTGGGCCTGGACATCCATCTCCTCCAGGTCCACCTCCTCCATGTTTTCCTTCATCACATTTTCTCTGGGAGGTAGTAGTCTCTTCAGCTGGTACATGAGGTGTTCAGGGAGCCAGTCTTTCTGTGGGAATTCAATCTGTAAACAAAAGCACAATTAAAAGCACTGCTACACAGATGACAATAAGAAAAGTGATAGGTTTAAAGTGCTGTCTGTTACTGAGAAGCTGTAGACAAAATCACTATCATTAATGTACTAGGTGTTGTAGTTTGAGAAAGTTAATTGTGCATAAATAAAGTCCTATGTTTGAAAGTGACTCGTGAGCGTAAATCATGTTAGAATGTTGTTACCTCCTCAAAAACAACTCATAACCTGGAGTTGCATTCGCATGTTTGAGTAACCCTTAATTATTAGTCTGTCTATATCTCCAAAGCTCCAAATGCTCTGTTCCACCTGATGTGAAGCAGTAGTTTTCAGGTCCTTTTACCTTTAGTTCAAACGAGATCGGTAATTCCAGGGTTGAAATCATACAAAAGATTCTAGTGAAAGTGTATGGAATTTAAAAACACAGTGGAGCACTTCCTATATTACCACATGACATCACAAGGTGGAATAGTGTGTTCTGAGTTTGAGAGAAGAACTCTACTCGCCTAAATCTGCAGGGTTTGTCCTTTAAACTTATGTGAATGAAATGAAACAAAACACAACTCCTGGTCTGTTTCTTGCAGTGATCTTTGGAGCTGAACTTCTCCCATTGTCCCTGACAGTCTGAGCACATGCTCTGGAGCTGCTGAATCATGCCTGGACCAAGCTGCCTTTGACCTGCACCCCTCCTCCTCCTTTTACCTTTAGTTCAGTAAAGATTGGAAATATCAGGGCTGAAATTATCCATATGATTCTAGTAAAGTTGTATGGAGTTAAAAAAAAAAAAACAGTGGAGCATTTCCTGTCGGGGCTTGGGCCTTAAAATAAAATAATAATAATTCGAGCAAAAATAATATAATCGTTAACATGGCTACAACAAATTATATGTTTTTTGAAAGGTCTCGACCTTCCCCGTGTCACTGTGGGGTCAATGGTAAATGCTGAGGGCTTATGTGCTTGTCATTCAGCATCTTGTCGGGGTCGTTCCCTGGCCTCCCATTGACTTCCATTCATTTAGCAGCAGTAAATATGGCCCAGGCCTTGGGCTACTGGGATACTGCTGTTCGTGCCGGGGGTGACTAAGGGGAAGAAGCTGCACATCGTCCTCTCGCATTCGCCCATACGCTCATCGTTGTCCATGCGCTCCTCGTAGCGGGAGCAATAGGCTCTACGCCCTGTCAGGGCTTGGGCCTAAAAACCAAATGTTAACATGTCACCAGGTTTTTTGATGATCATATTTCTTTTGTAAACACACACCAGTTAGATCTCAATTTGGAAAGTTATTATAAAACCAACTAATGTCATATTTTATAAAGCTACAATAGTACTGATGTGATACTTTTCAGTGACATCATCCTGGGGGGTTCTACATTTATCTCTAATGGGGGAATGTTTAGGATTATGCACACATAAAAACACTGTTAAATATGTTTTAAGAACTCAAACAACCACAAAATTGATTTAAACACTTTTTCAGGAACTTGTGATAAATAAAAGTGTTCAATGTGTTGAAAAATGGTGAGTGTGAGTAACTGAAAAACTGTTGGCTAAAGTATAAATCAGCTCGCTTGTTGCAGTTCCATCTAAATCAGTTCTATATGGTCAGATTGTGTTGAAATAAAGCACAGATAAAAATCTAAGAAGCCTCAGACAGCGCAGAGCCTACAGTTAGCATCACACCCCCAGGAAATGTTGACAACAGCAAAGTATCAATATGCCCATTTTTATTCTGTGACAAATGAAGAGACATTATAACAAATGGCATACAGCTACACTGCCTTGGTGAGGCTGAATAGAAGTGGTGCTCTAAAAGCCCTGTTTAGAGATGCTTCCACAGAGATTAAACAAAATGCATTTTTCATGTGACTGTTGTTTCCCTGCAGCACACAGTTCTATGACAGCCTATAGCACTGTGCATGCAATTACATACATAAAGAACTCATGTCCGGGAGTGTAAGAGATTGTTAATGCACAACTAAAAGAAAAAGAAAAAAAGACAGAAAACAGCTCCTTTCATCGTATTATAAAGCATAGTTAGTTGGATGTTTTATTCGTCACTATGGAAATTGTACAAAATGTGTACATCCAATGGCGGATCAGCATGATGACTTTGTGCGGAATATTGCACAGTATGACATTAAATTATGTCTGTCATGACAACCAGGTGAAGTGACAAATCTAAGTCATAAGTCGGATTCACATTAAGGCAGCATTATGTCACCTTCTGGACATGGCATGTTACCTGCTTGACTCCATGGAAACAGAAAGCCATACTTTCTCCAAGGACATGGATATGGTTTATGCTAGGGCTGGGCGGTATACCGTTTGAACCGGTATACCGGTAATTTTTATTTTTATGATATGAATTTTTTATTTACTGCCATACCGTGTGTGCGCGCATATGTCAGCAACACAGAGCGGCGGAACGTCGCACAGCGGTAGATTGAGCGGGGGCTGTTTTTCAGTGTTACACCAAACAAGCCAACAAGCCAGGTAAGGATAGCGAGTTGAGTGGTGAGCATGGACGAAGAAAATGACACAGACACAGGCTCCCTTTTTCGGAGAGCGGGAGTGCGCGGAGCCGTGCCCGGGCGAGAGAGCGTAGAGCGGGACTGCGCGGAGCGCGCCAGCGAGGCGAGTGCGTGAGCCCCGCTCTTCACCTTTCGCCCGGGCACGGCTCGCGCACTCCCGCTCTCCGAAAAGGAGCCGTGTCACAAAACACTACACAGACGGTCCATTTAGCAAACGCGCCTACCAGGGACGTCTGTGTAGTGTTTTGTGCTGCACTGCCAACGTTACGCAGAGATTGGGGAGAAGATGCAGATTTTACTTTCATGCAATCTTCGTATTCTCCGTCTAAAGGGACCGTCTATGACAAGAAAAGCAAACGTTGGAATGATATTACCAACTCTATCACACTCCACTTAGCCAAAGACAAAAATACCGTTAAATACCGTGATACCGTGATAATTTTAAAAAATACCGTGATATCAATTTTTGGTCATACCGCCCAGCTCTAGTTTATGCCATACTGTAGAAGATTATAGCTATGGAACAACATCTCCATGGAAACAAACCATAAGAGTTAGGTTTATGATGCAAGCCCCATGAGAGTAAGCATGCATGTTTTTCAGTGCAGTAAACGACCAAAAGTGTAATTGTAAGAGACTGAAAAGTCAAATAAAGACAAACTAGACACAAAATTATGATCTAAACTATCAGCTGTTGAAGCTAAACATTATCTCTTGCATATTTATTTGAAAAAAACAATACATTAAGCTAGAAATTCATTATTTTTATCCTCTAGGAAGCACCGCCATTTTGAGCTCCAGCCTTTTCCCTACCGTGAGATCAGTGAGCATTTTGATGTTCATGTTTAAGGTCAAATTGTAAAATTCACATGGTTTGATACTTACACTGTAAAAATATTTTATTATCAGGGGAATTTATGTTTTGGTTGTTTACTGCAATTTTAATGCGGTCAGTGCTTTTGATTTGAGAACATATTAGTAATTTCATGTGAATATTTTGAAAAGCTAATGTATTAGACAGCAATAACAAAATTACACATGATTTTATTTTCACTTGTAAACATGAGTAATGTTACAAGCAATAAGTTACAGTCAGTACAACCTGTGAATAGTTTTAATTGTACACTTACAGTATTCTATGACTGATTTTTTGTTGTTGGGCGGACCTGTCATTGATGGCGAGCCACCTCCCTGAACAAACTGGTTGATTCGATCATCTACTGCACGGTGCAGTGTGGTAGGCCCCACAGTGACCCCTTCTACACCTTGTCACTTGCTGCCCCTTCATTACACACGTCCCCCTGGAACATGGACATTAAACTTACCTGGAACTCATAAAGACTATAACTATTTTAAAGTACAGTTGGAACAAATTTAGGTTTAAATTTATATTTCTACTGTAACAAGAGTGTTACAACTGGGTGAGTGTTTTCAGTTTGAGAGAAGAACACAGCCTAAGGACTTGGGTGTTAAACATGTGTGAATGAAATGAAACACAACCCCAGGTAAGGATTTGATGATGAAACGGCATTATAACAGATCAGAAAACAGCATAATATGGGCCCATTAAGTGCAAATGCAGGTAAAAAACAAACCTCCATGGAGACAAGGTTACATAGTGCACTTTTAAATCTAAAAGTATTAAATAAGCGTGAAAACAAACTTCACATATTTACACATCTCCGTGTTTTCTCTTCTCAGATGGTCATGGTTCAATTATAGTGTTTGTATTTGTGAGTCTCAGTGAAGTGCAGATAAGGCCTATCACATCTGCCTTTGTAGTGACAGCTCCCAGTGTAGAACACAGAAGCTTCTCCAGAGGTACACCACATCCTGTCTCTCCTCTGAATAAAGTGTCAATCCTCCACCCCTCCTCTTTGCACACTGCTGTTTGTCCAACCAAAGAGTCCAAAAGTGCAGAGATGAGATTGTCCATCTGGAATAAAGTTCTAACATAAGGGTGAAAATGTATTTAAAGTTCTCTATAGGACATTTGGGGTAGAGTAAATAGGTCAGCTGTTCAAACAGTAAGTAAACACTGGGGGAAATGGGCAACATATAAAATGAATAAAATAAACTGGATGTTTTGACTTGCATTTTGTAATTTTTCTCTGGTTGTTTCTATGGATATGTAATTGCTGTGCTTGGAATGTTCCACAGTATGACATTAAACAGCTCTACCTTACATGAATTAAATTGCAGGTAGTTTTATAGCTCAAAAACAAGAAAAACAGACATTCTGACTGTGAGTGGAGTTGTCTCTCCACAGATCTGCTCTGGTCTTCATGAAGATACAATATTGTGAAACATTCCATGGGAAATGACGTAACATCATGGAGAAAAGTATTTGACAGACCCTCCATCAGAAAAGTTACACAATGCACCTTTAACTGATAATTAGTAAAGATTTAAATATTTAGTTTGAATTGATTTCTGGAGAAACTGTTCAAGCATCAAATAAAACACAAGGATTGCTAGCTTTTTATAGAATAATTACTGCCTTGTGAGGTCATGGTAGTTTTCAAGTTAACACCTTTTTGTTCAGTAGAGATTGGAGAGAAGAAGAAGAGATCTGTGTGTGTGTGTGTGTCAGACTGCCTCGGATCTCTTCTTTCATCTAGTAAGTTTATTTTCCCACTCAGGATTTCCAAAGAGCTCCTAATTGTTACTTCAACTACATACAGTATTTTCTGCACATTCAGGTATGTTTTTGATCAGGATACAACATTATAACAGATCTGAAAATAGCATAATATTATGGGCCCTTTAATGTACAGTATATTCATCCCAATATTTCTTACTTTCAGTGATGTTTAGTGTTCTAGGTGGGTATCAGTATGTAACAGACTCCATTTAAGATATATGATTGTGCATACTTAGCCTTCTATTAGCATAGTTCCCCAGTGTTTTGGTGCTCAGGAGTTTTCATATGAATATTCAAATGGCCTTCTTTAGCAGTGACATCCATCACTGGCCACATGCTGCCTTGTCTTCCAGTTCCCTGCGCCTACATTCTCCGTCCTTATGGGTACCCTTGGGTGCAGCCCGCAACAATATGACAATTATCCACTTTGCATGAGAAATTTGATACCAGTGCTTTAGTTTTAATACGCTAGCAACAAATAGCCTTCGCCAAAATAAGCGTGGAGAGAACAAGATCTGACAGTGAGTGTAATCTTGTAAATCCACTGTTCTGGAGATAGTAAAGCAGAGCATCAATGATTCATACAGTCACGTCTTAATGTAAAATATAATGGGAGAGAAAATGGCATGTCCTAAATCACATGGCATTAGTCGTCTGCAGTAGTAAAGTCACAAATACATGGTTTATATCCAGCTCTCATGCAAAAGGATAAGGATGAATGGAAGGTTGTATAGAAAAGTGTATTACAAAAAAGTATTAGGATTAGTTCAAAGATAATGGAAAACTTTAAGATATGCTGTGTACATTTTCTCATGAAGGGTATGCCGTCCGCTAGTCTCCAAGATGCTACTGCTTTGCCTAAAATGTTCCACAATATGGTATTAAACATATTTGTCCAGAATGAATGAGAACACGGTCTCCTCTACACAGATCTGACCTGTGACAATGCCCTGTGACGCCATCTACTTGTGTCCATGCAGATCAGTTCAATGCCATACTGTGGAACATTCCAGGCAAATGGGAGTCCGCCCCAGAAAAGTGGGGTAACATGGTGCACCTTTACATTGGGGAATTTATTTAACCAAAACAGGTATACAAATGTCATTCCTAAGAATTTGATATCGTAAAACATTGGTAAAGAGGGTTGAGAATGTCTAGTTTGAAATTCTGCACATACTTTCAAAGATTTATCATAAAAGCACATCAGTGGCATAAAATGAGAAAAAGTCATTTTATTGTAATAAATAAAGATTCATGTCCTAGCTTCTAACATTTTATCACCTTTTTACAGATAGAAACAACAAAGCTGGAGATCCAAGGCACTCTGACTCTGAAATAAAAGCCCTTTATTGTGGTTTACAGGGATGTGTTGATGTGTATTGCCCATAAAGTTCTCTTCTTAAGGGCATATGCCAGTCCTGTTTGCAAATAGGGAATACTGTGATTCTGTGAATAGTGAATATTTAACTAAAAACCTCAGGCACTTCAAACAATTCACAGTTCTTTTACAGTGAAACTATACATGGGTTTAAAGCTGAAGGTTTCCACCCTGATTTGGCATAACAACAGCACTGGCATATTTACAGAAATGTTGATTAATATGCACTGTGCCTGAAATAAATAAATAATAAAATACTGCATTGGTGTAATATTTTGATTTAAATTGCTGTTATTTATATATCTTTTAAATAGGGAAAGGTTCTCACAAGAATCTTTCAAATCTGGAATCATTTGCCCATGAACACAAAAAACGATGTCTGAAAAAATGTCTGGTTTTCATGCTACTGTATATTTTTTTCAAATTATTAAATGATTTTGAATGGACATTTGTTTTCCTGTACTGTGTTTGGTGTGGTTAGAAAGCTACAGACTCCCCAGTTGTTAGCAGCGCATATTACCTTAGTGATTATTTCATCTGATTTGGTTTATTAGAATAAATAGGCAGGAGGTGTTGTGCTGGTCCCTCTCAGAGCTGGGATTCCCCTGCACCATTCATCACTGTGCTGTGATTAATGAGTGAGTCACTGTTTAATTTCACTACAAGCTTAGTGTTGGATAACAACATGGGAACAAATACAAGCACATTCAGGTTAAATAGTATCAGTCATTTACATAATATTTATTACATTTGGAGCATCATAAAACTATCCAGCCACAACAGTCCCAGTAAGTCTTATATTAGAATATTTGTCATGCATTTTAATTGTTTCTTTTCTTTTGTATTAACTCGTAAATATAATTCAAAAACTGTTGCCTCACAACATGCTCTAAACAAATGACAAATCTGCACAACAAAATAATGTGACAAATGCAAAAAATAATGTTTAATGAAATCATAGAAGTGTCTTCCTAATGTGTAAATTGAATGACAGAGAGAGGACTTCAATTTTAGAAATCAGTGCTATACTTCCTGCCCCCCATCCCCCACCCCTCACAGATAGATGCAAAAGTAATGAGGCAAATGAAAGCAAACCACATCTGAAACCCAGTCATCTGATATGTTTTAGATGACATTTGAACATGTTCTTAAAAATATTTACTTCATAATTATCTGGTTAGTACTTTTCCATTGAAACTGGCATTCCTCTATCACTGTCCATTCTGCCCTCATTATTTATGTATGTATGTATGATGACCTCTGTGTACAAGCCTCTGTGCCTGTGTAAAACTCAGTGTGGGACTGCCCCATGCTCACTCTCTCCCTCTTCTACCTGATCCTCTCTTCTCTACTTGCTCTTCTTGCAAGAAAATAAACCACACAAAGACAATTGTTTTATTCAACACCTCTTATTTCGTTCTCACCCAAATATTTCCACAACAACATCACATTCTATTTGCCAGTATCATCTCTTATTGGTCTATAGTCTATAACAGAAATGATAGTTCAAGATATGTGTGCATTTGCCTTTTCATGGCAAAGGACTCTTGACGCCAACTGGAATTATCACTTTGTAGAACTGGAAAAGCACACAGGTATTATTTGATGAGAATTTAACATTCTTAAGGAGGCACTTTTGAATTTTTAAACCACATTTTACAATAACATTTTTACAATCCCAAAAAGCAGTAGCATTTCGCAAATTCTCCCATTAAGCCCCTTCAGCTTTATAAAAATACACTCCCACCCTCTTCATAACATCATTACCAAACCTTGTACTCCACAGGCACCAGAATCATTTCCTATACGGCCATCAAGCCATTTCCATTTTGCTTGGTGTGTTCCATCCTTGATGAACTCGCCTCGACCTTTCCCCCCTCACTATAACAACCTGACATTCAAACCTCCACAGCATTTCTACAGAGTGGCCTCCAGCGTGGTAATAGCAAAATATCACAGAATGGAGTTGTATTGTAGAACTTGGCATGTACAGATGTAGGCTAATAGTGGCGTGACCTCTGATGGCCTCTCATGTTTGAGCTAGTCTCGAAAGGACCAATCCCCCGAGCAGCCATCAGCGGTCAGAAAACTAGCTTACTCTGGTTCTGCTCCATTGTGTGGCGGGCAGTTTTCCTGTTTTAAGAGTCCTGTATACTTAACCTTTATTCTCTGAAGCTGGATGTATTGCTGTATCAGACACTTTTCTTATTGCATTGTGCCTTCTCATTGTTATTATAGACTACCTTGTCATGTGTATACAGGGACAGCTCAGACTTTACTCTACAGTAGCCATTGCTAATACTACTTCTGCCTTTACTGGAGTTTGTAGTGTTATTCCTGACCATAGACTGTACTCGTATATATATAAATGGACACGGTAAAGCTAGCCGCCATGTTCCAAATATGAAGTGAGCAGGGGGGGCGCTTCCAGCTCCATCAACTCAGAGCCACTTTGTAATGAAAAAACATCACCCCTCTCTCCATAACTGCTGCTGTCTGGCTTCTCATTTTGGTATTAAAATGTTTATATTAACCTGCTATAAATGATCCTGGTGTTTTTATTTCATGATTTTGTCCATAAATCAATCCCTACGGTATTTCTAATATGGAACTCAGCTCCAAATTCGCTCCTATAACTGCTACTTTATACAGTCTATTTTTCTGTCCAGTACTGTGGTGTCCTTGGGCAAAGCGTTTCACCCACTTAACTTAGTACATACTACTACAGCTGCTACTACTATTGTTACTTCTACTAGGTTTAGGGGTGCAATTCCATTTCTACATCTTCTCAGGCAAAACAAGATGTAACCCACATTTCCTGCCATTTTCTACCATCCACTACAACTCCTACAACTACAAGTACTACTACTACTACTATTACTACTACTACCACGACTAATGTTGTGTATCTATTTTGTGCAACACTTACCAGCAGACACAACAGCAGCATGCAAAGACTTGAGTGAGGATCAAACCACCAAACACTGGGTTTAAAGAGCAAACATCTCTACCACCTGCGCTCCTGCTGCCATCTTACATCACAAAAACGTTACTATGCAGTAGCTGACTTCTTATTTTCCATTAAACTTCAAACTGTCTTCAAGAGGAGACAGAGAAGTGTGTGAGCCAGCCCAGTGGAGACAATGGCGCCATTCTGGGTCTGTTAGAGACAGGATGAGAGGAGGGAGTTGCAGTCGGTTGCCATGTTTCCCGAGGTCCCAAACTGCAAACAAATAATAAACTGATATCTGCTCCTTTTACTGTTGGTCTGGTTGTCTCATATATTCATGTTGGGATTTCTCCAAATTTCTTCCTGTTGTTCAGCAGAGACAAAGGGAAAATCATGTGGTGCTTTTCTATCATAAGCTTGTTTTGTCATAAAATGCAAAATAGTTCATCAAACATAAGAAGGAAACTCATACTTAAAGGTACTATTTTATGCAAAAGCCATGATATAATGTTGGTATCTCATCAAAAACATACCTGGAGTTGTGTTTTGTTTCATTCACACATGTCTGAGTAACTCTTTATTATTAGTCTTTCTACATCTCCAAAGCTCCAAATGCTCTGTTCCACCTTGTGATGTCATGTAGTGGTAGTTTTCAAGTCAACAGCTTTTGTTCCTTAGAGATTGGCAATTCCAAAATTATCCAAATGAAGGTGAAGGTGAAATTGAAAATACAGTGGAACACTTCCTGTATTACCATCATGACGAGGTGGAACAGTGTTTTGTGTCTGAGAGAAGAAGCCTAAATTTTTTAGTTTTTGTGTTACAAACATGTGTGAATGAAACAAAACATAACCCCAGGTATATTTTAATGAGGTAATAACATTTATTTATTTATTTATTTATTTGATATGGACATAACAATTGCATTGGACAAACCAGATACATTGTTTCAAGTGTTATAGCACAAGTGCTAATTTACAACACCTATTATGGCCCCGTTCACATGTACCGGTACACAGATTTTTAAAAACAGAGACATTTCCCTTCATTTGCACCCATCTTTTACACACAAACGGCATATTCGCTTCTGAAAACAAATCTTTTTAAAAACCCTGGCTAAAGTGAAGATTTTGGAAAACTACGGTTTTGCGTTTTCATGTGATAAGTTTTAGGCAGCTGACGTGCCAAAAGTTGAGCATTGTTTACCTTTTGCTATGATGATGATCATGGAAACATTCAGAGCAGCAGTCACATTTCTTCTGGTACAAACACTTTTCATGTGTTTGCATTTCCACACACTGTTGATGTATCATATCAATGACCAGAGATGAATGGGGGCTCAGAGGTCAGCAGTGAAAATTTTAGGATGTTGTGGTCATCACTGCTTCAAAGATTCGTTTTCAGAGGCAAATTTGCCGATTGCATGTAAAAAATGGGTATAAACAAAGGGAAATGTCTTTTTAAAAATACCCATCTACGTGTAAATGAAACCTTTTGTAAAAACAATGCTATGTGCACAATGTAATTTTGGAAAACAGAGGGAGGAGAATATTTGTTTCTCAACATACCCGACTATGTGCAAATATAGCCTACAACATGGAACAGAAAATAGTGTAATATGGGCACTTTAAACCACATTACCTGATTACACAACTGCTATTCCTGCTACTATTCCTACTAAAAATGTGAATTGAACCTAAGCCCTTCTTGTTCTTCAATTTAAAAAGAAAAGTTGTAAGAAAACTAGTCTGAGTGACAATCCCTGGCACACACATAGCCAGTGTTGTCTGCAGAATAAGTTGGTTGGTAGCTGTGAAGAGTGTGAGTAGGAAGTGTGGTAGCTGTGATGATTCTCCCACACAGCTCAGGTCCTGTCTGTTCACACAAGACATTGTTCAATCGCCAATATGTCTCCGCTTTTCAGGTTCTCAGCACCACAACTACAACTTTGGCTCCAGTTAAGGGAGAAAAAATACTTTAATAGGACTTTTCCAAGATTCTGTGTTATGTCACAGATTTTTCTTGTACAAATATTCTATGAGAATTGCTCTTTACTTTAATCCATTTGGTTCTAATGCAGGTTTTGTTTTAAAGAATTGTTCCTGATGTTATACTGTCACAAAGTTTCAGATTTTTAAAGATTCTCTTAAATGTGCTCTGTGTAACTTTTTCTGTCTCTATGGAGACAAGCAGATGCTGCAATGAGACCAAGTGACAGGTCAGATCTGTAATGGGGTGACCTCGCTCATAAGAGAGCATGTCATTTTTTGTGGGGTCAAAAAATAAAACATCTGTAATTGAATAAAGGCTGGATAGATATGTGTAAAGCTACCATCCCACCCGCTGTCCCACCTGTTGTATTTGCAAATACTCACCAAATGCCAGGTAAGTGGAAACAGTTTTCGCATCTGCCATCTTATAGTAAAAAGTCTAATAAAATAACAGATAATGCTTTAAAGAAGACGTATTGTATTTGGGTCTGCTCTATAGCTAAAATCTATGGTATCTGTGGCTCATTATGTTATAATTTACACATTTTAAATCATAATATTCCTCTAAAACGACTTAATAAAAGAAACAAATCCACTGACTTCCATGTTAGAAAACCACAGTGCCCAATGGGAGCCTCCTATTTATCGCTGCAGATCACAGTAGCGAGTAGCAATTTATTTTTATTTCGACCAAAATGACTATGTGACACTGCCAAATCCACGCATATCATTGATTAAGGAAATAAAATCAAACAATGAAGTAAGTACAGAGCAGTGGGTGTAAAGGAGGACTAGTCGGCAATATGGTGTCTTGAAAATAAGAGATGAAAGATTACTCAAACATCCAGGAATCACTCCAAACACAACTTCAAGGGCGTAAATAAGAAGAAATAAGAACTATATCATGGTTAAAAGCTTTGAAAATTCTGTTTTACGTATTATTATTCTTGACCAGAAAAATTACAGAGTGCACCTTCAAAATGTGTTTTTTTTGTTGTTTACACTCAACTCAGCCTTATAATTATCTTAAAACTAATAATGACCATCATAACAACAATCATCTGAGCCAACTGTTGCAGCATAGGCATAACAGCACCTAATGCTTTGTGGAAACAGCTTGTTAATTGGGGCTAACACTTCACTACACTGGGCTTATTACAGCATATAGCACCGTTAGCCTCCAACAGTATTTGATAATAGACTTATGCACGAGGAGAGTGTGATGGAGACGAGGCTGGAGCACGTTGATTTACCGGGCTGACAGGAGCAATTAGGTGGCCCTGCACTAGGGGGCGATTACTCAGCACAGACACATGAAAAAGCCCACCTCACATATACATCACCTGCCCTGACAGGAGCGAGCAGGGAGCCATACACTTTTTAATAACGCTTTGATTCGGCAGAGGGCTCCAGTTAACTACAGGAAGATATGTGTCACACGTTATTGTCTGTTATTTAGTGGATCTGAAGAGTCTGAAGGATTTTACGCTGTTTGTGCAGACTTGTTGATCTGCTGGGTGGTGATTTCGAATGATTAGTAAACAGAAGTGGGTACACAGTTAAAGGGTCCATATGACGCTATTTTCTGATCAATGTTATAATGTTGTTTCTTCATCATACCTGGAGTTGTGTTTTGTTTCATTCGCACACATTTAACACACAAATCCTGCATGTTTAGGCTTATTTTTTCTCTCAAACAGAAAACACCCAGCTCCACCTTGTGATGTCACGTAGTAATACAGGAAGTGCTTTAATGTGTTTTAAAACTCCATACACCTTCACTAGAATCATTTGGATAATTTCAGCCCTGGAATTTCCCATCTCTATTGAACAAAATGTAAAATGTAGCTGTTAACTTGAAAACTCCTGCTACATGACATCAAAGTGGAACAGAGCATTTTGAGCTTTGGAGATGTACAGAGATGAATAATAGGTAATTGCACATGTGTGAATGAACCAAAACACAACTCCAGGTATGTTTTTGATGAAGTAACCGCATTGTAACATGACTAAAAATTCACAAGAGTCAATTTTGTGTTATATAGGACCTTTAATAAACTTCTAGGTTAGTTTACTCCTATCTGCGTAATAGATTTTACATAGTAACAGTAGGAGTAATAGTTTTATTCTCCACCTCCATGGACACTAGAAGATGGTGGACCCTCTACAGAAAAGTTACACAATGCCCCTTTATGAGCATACGTATAGCAAAACAACAAAGAACTGTATGTATTGTGTTCTACTCTACATAATGATGTTCTTTACATTTAACCGAGCCAGTTTCCTGTACTTACCATGTTCTTATCTCCTGTAATCCACCTGCCACTACCAGCCATGCACAGCCCACTACAGCAGTAAAAACAGAGGTAAGGGAGATATGATGTGGAGCTTGGTTCTATAAGGGTAAAACTACACAATAAAGGTTGCATTATATATGTTATTTCTCAGCATATCTTTATTGTATGCCTGCAGCCCAGCCAGAGTGAATGGCAGTGTACTGCACATTCTGATACATTATTTGATATCTATAGAATTCCCATTTCTGTAGCACTTGGATTACACACTGGAAAAGCTGTACAAACACTGAAAGTATATGTCATTTTGTCACTGTGTCTACACTGTAAATATCAGTACCGTACATCTCATATTATTTTAATCTAATCATATAGCCACAGCATATATACTCCTCAAAATCATACCAAGTTATTTATTAAAAATGTAATCCATGATGCTCTACTACTACTACTACTACTACTACTGCTACTACTACTACTGCTACTACTACTACCACTACAACCACTACTACTGCGTCTGTCCTGGAAACATTTACTTTTAATGCCCAGTGATTTATTCATTGTTTGATTTTTGTTTTTGGTTAAGTGGGCTATTTTGTTGAGCTCTGTGAGGCGACTGCTGTGGTGATTTTGGGCAGTAAAAAAAAAAGAGTAATGGAATTAAAAAGCAACTTTGAACCAAGGATTATTTGCTTCATTCATTAGTGCACCAGCAGACACCCCCTGCTGGCACTATGCACACACTAATTTCACCTTGTGGCATTTTTAGACACATACAATAATATATGTATAAATACTAGGGCTAGGTTAACAGCTTTAAAGAAGACATACTGTTTGTGTCTGCTGTATAGCTATAATCTATGGCACATCTATGGATCATTAAGCTATCTTTTGGGTTTAATATTCCATAACATTGATCTAAAATGACTGAAAGAAAGATGAAGAAAAGAAATATGTCCTCTAACTTCCAAGTTTCTAAGAAAACTCTAGTGTTCAATGGGAGCTGACATCACTGTAAATGTCATCACAATAAAGAACCACAATCTTGTCAGCACCTTTGATGGATAGCTGTTCATTTGTGCCAAAATTACTACATGATGCTGCTGAATCCTATGCGTATCACTGATTAAGAAAATAAAACAGAGAATGTACAGAGAGGTACAGAGCAGTGGACATGTACCAGTGGATGTGAAAACGGGGTCAGATCGGAGCAATGATGTTTTGAATATAAGAGAATAATGATGGTTCAAACATGCATGAAACACTCCAAATATAACCTTGAGAGGGTAAATGAGAAGAGGAAACAAGAATAACATGGTTAAACCCTCTATAAAATCAATTTTGTATAAGAGGTTTGCTTTTATATAGAACTGTAAACTTTGTTGTGTCCAATCTTCAATTTCATACACATTACTACCAACTACAACTACTCCACTAATAAAATTCTCCAAACATGACACCAGACACGGGGACGTTATAGTTAAACAAGTGTGTTTTGTAGACAATAGCTCACGTGTATATGCAGCACTGAGGGACCCAACCACAGGTGCTGAATAAATAGAATAAAATAGAGATTTCCCAGAACACACAATGGGTTTTGACAGGCTATCACAGCAGCCCCAGAGAACAGCGCATGTGTGGCTGTAGTGAAATCCAACTAGAATACAGATCAGAGCCTATGTATCTATGTCGACAGTATCCTCACCGCAAGCTTCAATTTTTTAAGAAAACAATCAGAAAGTGGAAATGTGTGATAAAGCGTTTTCTTTGGTATATTGGTGATTATTCTGCCTCTCTCAACGTGGGGCTGGTGCTGCTCTGCCCACTCCAGCAGATCCTCTAATCGTTTCATTACAGACTTCACATTGAAAATCTATCCTCATTACGCCAGTTGTTTTATTTACACTACAGGCCTACCTACCACACTGTTCAGAATACATGCTGCTTATACTCAATTATATGATATTGTGTTTTCCATCTGTATTCTTGTCTAGGGACCTATCTTCTTATCTTTATTCTGCAACAGTTTTAAAAAAGCAGCCACACTCCCTCTTCAAAGGTTTAAAGGGCGTTAAGATGAATTGAAGATATATTATTTATATGAAAACTTTTGGGGGGGAAATTAGTAGAAACAGCGCAATGAGCCAATACCAGTATCAAATTTTTCATGTTTTGCACTAAATTGTTACTGGCATCACTTGTATTTTGCAGGGTCCAGTCTCTTGCAAGGCTATTTTGAAACTTCTAAAAAGTTTGGAAACCTGCTCTAAACTACTGTTAGTGCTGCTAGCGCTATTCTATTCTGTGTGTCTCAATATTCAATTATTATTAAGAGTTATGCAATATAAAATATTCAATCAGAGCAGCAAAACACATTATTAATTTACTCCAATTTACTCCATACACCTTCACTAGAATCTTTTGGATAATATCAGCCTTGGAATTGCCTGTCTCTACTGAAATGAAGGTATAAGGTAGCTATTGATTTGAAAATACCACTACATGACATCACAAGGTGGAACAGAGCATTTGGAGCTCTGGAGACATTCTAATAATGCAGGAGTACTCATGTGTGAATGAAACAATACACAAACTGGGTACTTTTTTGATAACATTCTAACATGACTTAAAGCTCAAGAGTCAATTTTGTGTAATATAAGACTTTAAATTAAAAGGAATAATATTCATAATAAAATAAAAATATTGCATACGTCACAGATGTGCAAAAACATGCTCAACATTTAGGTCTAATTTGGTATGCAACTCATATATAATTCATATATTCCGACATGAATTAGATTACGACAATAACATAACCTTTCCTCTCTTAATATCCTTAATATTCACCCATACATTTTACCATATTTTCCAGATATCCCCCCATCCACCTACACAATAAATATAAAACTAACCATTCCCCCTTACCTTCTCATTATACTATCATCTGCTTTAGCTAATACACTAACCCTTCAAATCCCTGTCATTTTCTATGCCATATGTTCCTGCACTAATTGCTATTTTACGTTACTCTGCAGTAATAGTGGACCATTACCTGCTGTGTAAAATCCAGTGGTTAAGAGGTTAATTATGTAGCTTCAGTGCTTTCCCTGACACTTTCAACACAGCCATTAGATGAAGTCGTTACTTTGATCTGTCAATATTGTCCTCCTCGGCTGTGGCCTTTAGCTCCACACTGCAGTGAAATTCATCAGCTCTGCATCAGCTACAGTCACTGTCATTAGAAGCATTCAAATGTGGGGGGAATTTTGTAGACCACTTAAAATTGGATCTGGGAGTTAAAAAATCATTAATAAAAAAAAAACATAAAGCAGTAGCTGTTAGTATAGGCCATGATCATTTCTATATAGGAAAGATAGAACAGTATATTTTGGGGCTCAGTATTTAGCGTGTGTACAATTTTTTTTCAATAGTAAGGAGATTTTTGCCATTTTTATGTGAGATGCAAGATTTGATGTGTAGATGGTAGAATACCTAACTTCTATGCACGGAGTCGACGGGGGGACAAAGGGGGCTGTTTGTCCTGGGGCCCTGGGTCTTAGGGGCCCAGAATTGGAACCTCTGTCTCTTAATTAACATTAGAGGAGGATCCATGTGAGTCTTCTGCCCCCATTACCCCAGATTTCTGTCAACAGGCCTGTTTCTATGGCTATTTATTTGTTGCCATTTACTTGTTGTATTCAAAAATTGGTTTACTGGGATTATCCTGCTTTGTGTCTTTGGCATAAAGTAGTTTCAATATTATAATGCATAATGTATAATGTATTTAGTGCTTTAAAATTTGTAAATAATTCTAGCTGTGATGGGAGATACCTGTGATTTTTGTTTGATACCAAGTAATGATGTGGCAAATATAGAAATATCGATCTGATTCTGACACTACTATCAGTGAGTTTTGTATTTAAAAGCGCTGAAACTGTTCTATCTGCTATAAATAATTTGACCTTGCCGTATCTTCACTCCACCTGAATTTAAAGTGATCTTAAAATTAACTGCAAAAAGACTGAAAAAAGAAGTGGACTAAGGGAGCATGACATCACCCATACAGTAGGGCTCAGATCCAGCCATATGAAGCTCATCGAGGCTAGCAACAGGGCTCGTACTTCCTGGTTCGAGTCAGGACCTGAGCTGCAGTGTTCTGGATGTACTGCAGCTGCTCACAGTGTTCAGGCTGTTACAGTAGTCTAACCTGACAAATGCATGGATAAGTCTCTCCAAGTCTGGTTTAGACAATATAATGTTGGTTTTTGCAGAGTTTTTAGATGGCAAAAGGCTGCAGATGTTATTGGTTTGATGTGGCTGTTAAAGTTCCAGTCTGGGCCCATTTTTACCCCTTATTCGAGCCTCATTTGAAGGTTTTAGAGAGAAAGACTGGAGGGCACTGCTGACACTGTCTCTTTGTTTCTGTGGGACAGACTGACTTCAATATTGTCTGAGTTTAGCTTGGGAAAGTTGTTTTGTAAAACTACTGATAATTTGTTTACTGCCATCTTGTGCATGGGGTTAGTAAAGGAGAATTCAGTAATAACAGCAGTTAGAAGTTATTGCTAGTTTGTTGTTTGGCTTATATTACAGCAGCAACACAACAGTCACATAGACTTATTATTTCAGCCAACAAAGTCCAACTTTTAGGCAAGGAGAAATCCATTCTCAGATAGTTACAAGATTCAAAATGCTGGAACCAGATGGAGCTCCAGGTGCATGTCTGAATACTGACCTTTCCTGAAACGTAATCAAAATGACAATTGGTTTATGAGACAAACCAACCAACAACAGCAGGGGAAACTAAACTCTTACAGACCACCTCAATGGTAGAAAAAGATGGACATTGTGGTGGGACATGGAGGGCCAAACCAGGGACATTTACTCTAGCATAACATCTCATTTATAATGTGAAGTTAATGTAACTTGAAGGTAAGGTAAGGTCAGGTAACTATTTATATAGCGCTTTGTACAAACACATGTCCCGCTTTACAGAGCATTATTAACAGAGCATTCTTCATTCACTCCAGGCCCGGTGGTGGTAAGATACTACTGTAGCCACAGCTGCTCTGGGGCAGACTGACGGAAGTGCATGAAGAACAAAACATAAAATAAAACAATACATCAAATCTGGATAGACACAAAAATAAGATATAATAAATCATACCTATAGAAATGGTGCAAGAAACACAAATGTTCAAATAATTTACTATTGATATTGACTTTTGTCAAGCTTTTGTCATTTGTCGACTTACAGTGGGAAGAGTAAGAGTACGAGTAGGGGTAAGAGTACAAGTAAAAGTATTGTTACTTCACTAAAAATATTACTCAAGTTGGAGTAAAAGTAAAAGTATGCTGCTATACTGAAAAGTACAATTACTTAAAAAAGTTACTCAAGTAAATGTAACTGAGTACTACCTTCGTCTGCATAAAAAAGTGTAAATTCTTGAGTCATCAACAAAAAGTGGGACATCCTTTGAAAAAGTGGGACAAAGGACGGGACCCTAAACAACTGTGCAGGAAAACCAAAAGAGGCTGTTATTCTATCGTACAACAGTTTTCTCCTGCACTGCTCCTGTAGGTTATGAGTCTGTACATCCTCACAGGCTCCACTCAAACAGACATATACTTGTATACTACCTCTACTTGAGTGAGGACGACACATTATGCAGTGTGCCTCCTGCAGGTCGTTTGGGTGCAGAGTGCAAGCTCTTGAATCAGCCCTGGATCACAGACACTATCATTTTACAAGCGCAATGCATCTCTCTGCAGGTACGCATTAGTATTCTCTGGAACATGCACATTCGACATCAGGAGGAGGTTTGTACTGTCGGATTGTAAATCACAGCTTGAATAACAATACAGGAGTGAGGCTAAGGCTGGGCTGGGTCCATTATCTCACTCTGAGTGCTACATAATGGCAACACTAAAATGTTATAATTTTAAAGCCATGCCAATGTATTTGTCTGGGTGTTTAGAATCTGTTTATACTGTAGGCTGTAGAATTATAGGAAGAAAAAATACATAAAACAAAAAACGAATAAAAAACAACATATAAACAAAAAATAAATCATATTATCTTTCGAGATTTCTGGTGGTACAAGCTCCTGGCACAGTTCACAGAGAGGAGGCATGACATCAGAAGGACTGTATGTGGTACGGGTGTATCCGCAGGCAGTGTTCGGGACACACCCTTCTACAATCTGCGGGGATGGTCCAACTGCAGGCGCTAATTTGCAGCTCTCAAATGCGGAAGACATCTCCTCTCAAAAATTCTCGTAACATTCAGAACAAAATATATAACTTCTTTCACATTAAATAAATAATAATTTGGTGTCATCTGTTGAAATCTGCAGAAATCCATGCTTTTCTCAAGCCTCTGTTATTTTTCCCCTTTTTTGTGTAAGCTGTCATGTTTGTTTCGATATGAACAGAATATGCACCTCTCTGATCGGTTCATCGTCTTATTAAAATCAAGGAAACAGACTACAGTTCCAGATCCACTCATCTTTGTAAAGTTTGTCAAAGTGTGTGATTCTGGGTGACCAGGTAAAAACTTGGAGACACTACAGATAAATAAGAATAAACTTCCATCAGTTCATGTTATGTAAATGTCCATTTTATCCTAAGAGTGGACCACCTCTTTATTTATGGGTTAACTTGGACAATAAGACCAAACTAGACCAAAACCTCAATACAAGAGCACGCTGCCTCATCTTTTGACCATTCTGCACTGTACATCATCACAAACACATAGCATATTGACAAGAGCTGCATTTTTTCACTGCAGACAATGCACTGTGATTCTATAGCACAGCATTTTACTGTAACAAAGGGCCATGAGTGGACTGCCTTGCCTCGGGTGAGGAGCAGAAGAATGATGTTGGACACTGGGGCTGTCTGTTCCACCAGCTGTGCAAACAAGAAGCTCAAGCAGGGTATACAGCAGATCCATGGAGTTGCATCGTTGCTTTACTAATTATAATTGCTGTCTTCAGAGGATGTAGCTCCGATATGCCACAATCACTAAGGAAAAATAATCTTGGGAGATAGGGTTAGACAGCTCTCTTCTCATTATGAAAACATCTCATTTGTAGGTAGCTATGTGAGAATCAGCAGGTGAGCAGAAACATTCTTTGGTAATTTTCTTGTTGGAACAATTTGCAGCTGACCCGTGTCCCTGATATGATTATCTCTATCCAATTATCGCCTGAGAGCGTTACACCCCGGAGCACGCTGTGATCGCAAAGGCTTCCTTCTGTCACATGGGCTTTTGAGTTCTGTATTTTCAGCTCATTGTTCATGTATTACTGAGAAGAAGAGTTATAGAAAAAGTTATGGTGATTTTTTTCCTGTTAGCTAGCTAGTCCATTAAAACTGTGATTTCAATATTGTGGTTAGGGCTTGGCCAGAGCAGGTCACTCCATACACCTTCTAGTGAAGGTGTATGGAGTTTAAAAACACAGTGGAGCACTTTCTGTATCACCAGTGTTTTCTGTTTAAGAGAAAAACTCATGTGAATGAAACAAAATACAACTTCAGGTATGTTTGTGATGAGGAAACAACATTATAACAAAAATAAAAAAAATAAAAAAAGGTGAATCACCGTATCAGCGTATTGGAAATGACGTCGTTAGAACACGTCGTGTCTGGATTGCCAGAAACACTAGTCACATGACTAGGCTGACGACACCACGTGGGTGGTAAAACTTTTCTGCAATAGCATCACATGCCCAATGCCACGAACCCAGCGAATGAGGAAGGCGCAAGTCACAGTAACATGGTCCAATGAGAACGGCAGCTAGAGCCCCGACGTCAGCGTATCTGCGGTTTCAGTGTTTTCATGCGTCCACACAGCGCTGGATCAGCTCCGTACTCAGGTGAATACATGGGAGCTGGCGTATCCAGATCGTTCCAAGCTGTTTTCCATCGGAATAGTGTGGACCAACACTGCATCCACAACAAAAACTACTCAAATATGTACTAGTGTGGACGGGGCCTTAGATCCAGGGGAATGGGGAATTTATTGAATATTCAGCAACAAGAAATATGTTTGTACAATGGTTACACTTATTTATTTCCTCCATTTAGCTTCTATACAAACACTATTTGTTTTGGTATATTCTGGGGCAATGGTCACTATATGAACAAGATTTTTTATTTTTTTGCAATGAAAGATAGTCTCTCTATTTGTTTTTGATACTTTTTTATCTTTATATTTCCCTTAGGGATACAACAAATTGGGTCATAACTTATTGCTTTAATAAAAATAGCTGAGTGAATTTGGTCTCCTGTAGTGCCGATTTGCTTTATGGTTTAATAAACTAATAAACATAAATGTTTATTATTGAGTATGCACAAATTGGCACACACACACACACACACACACACACACACACACACATATATATAGATATATATATATATATATATATATATATATATATATATACATATATATATATATATATATATATATATATATATATATATATATATATATATATATATATATATATATATATTCTTCCACTTTTTTCCTGTAAGCTGCCATGTATACGGGCATGAACAGTGCATCTCTCTGGTTCATCCAACTGTCAGACACTGTCCAAATGAATGTGTGTATTGTGCTGAGTCATGCTGCCTAGTGAGGACATATTTCAAAATGTGTTTTATTTCTAATTTTTTAATTAACTGTTAAACTTTTGTGCAAGCTGCCATGTTGTTTGACACAAACAGAACATGAGTCTCTTTGGTCGGTTCATCCACCTGTCACCTACTCTACTATGCTTTCAGTCCAAATGTACGTGTATGCTGAGTCACGCTGCCTAGTGATGGACAGTATGGACACAGACTTGAAAACAGATGCCTTCTCTACAGCCTCTGCTTTACTGGACGTTCGATCCAGTGATAAACCCTGAGTACAGTGCAGTCTCTGGGGGCATCTCCAGTGTACTGTGGAGCATATGGGCTGAGGGGATTCTGTGACACCACCTCCAGGCCTATAGAATGAATAGAGACAGATTATTGGTGGAGTAATTCACTCCATCATTATGGAGCGCTCAAAGTAATCTGCTGCTTTTGGGCACATGATGAGGCTCCCAGGTGTTGTGACAGGAGCAGTGTTGTAAAGAAGACTACTGCAAAGTATATGCAGCCTATTTAAAAGCACTATACAGTAGCAATCACAGTACATTTTAGTTGGTACTTTTAAGTATGGCAATAGTGAAGACACGAGACATCTGAAATTTAAAAGGCCTGTAAATGATTTTTTACATGTATTTGAGCACTTGAGTACTTGCCTCAGTACAGATATGTTGTTTGGCAGCTCTTAAAAATGAAAGAAAAAAAGCTGCTTACTATCTCACTGAATGTAATTATAAAATAGTTTATTGTCAAATAAACAGGAAGTGTGTGATTAGCATGGTAGTTGTTATTAGCATTCCTTTCTTGTCTCTGAAAGTTGTGAAAAGAGCTATTAAACTCATTGTGGTGAATAATTTAGATGCTCGGAATACGAACAGTAAGTAAGGAATAATTTTGGACCACTGAAACCATTTAAAATGAGTTAGTTCTGTTTGTCAGTTTGACAGTAAAAATCAGGCACAGCGCCTTTAAGAATGGCATGTCTCAAAATGGTGCCTTTATGTTGAAAGCTAATGGCAGCATAGTCAAATAGTAGTTAGCAACAATTGTTCCCTATACATTACGTGTCTACAATGCAGAGGTTCCTTTCACTTTCCTTTTGCTTGTAAATGTACATTTCTTTGCTATCGCTCAGTCATTACTTAGAAATGGTGTTTTCAATACAGAGACAGAGGAGTAGTTTCACAACACAACACAATACAATTCTCAAACTAGCTGAACTCACCCAAAATCCAACTTTTTACAGCAAATTCTGATGTAAGAATGACTGGATAGTTCCAAGGCTGGGAAAGATGTATAGTGTCTTATACAAGGGCCAAGAGGAACCACTGCCAAATAGACTGTACTCTCTGTGGGGGAGCTGCCAAATTGGGCATTCTGTTATCACTAAAATACATCAACACTTTATGTTTTTCGATACTCAGACCATGATGAAAAAGGTTTAGACAGTCATGATGTAAGGTAAAAACATACTCAATTATGTTTTAAAGACGCTGTACTGGATTTGTCTATTGAACTGCTTCATTTTAGTTCTTTACTAGTTCTTCACTTCACACACCTCATGCATTCCAAGCATCCTAATTCATCACCACGAGTTTCGAAGCACTTTTCAAAGCTTTCAGACACCAGTGCAGAGCTACAAAGTGACGGTAAAGATAACAACGACTAGCATGCTAACAGTGCATTGATTACATGGCGATAAAATGCTTTCTAATGAGACGCAGACAACACAGCAGACATATTTTTGACTTCAAGAGCTGCAATGCAATATATATGCAATATATCTATAAGGGACCAAACAAATCCATGTAAAAAGGTATATTCAACAAAGAGGGACCCTCATTTTGCCCCTATTCTGTTTTCCATTTGAGAGAACTCAGCCTGAATATGCAGGATTTGTGTGTTAAACATGTGTGAATGAAACCAAACACAACTCTCACAACATTATAACATACATCGGAACAAAGAGGTACATTTAACAAAAGACAGACCCTGATCCTTTCTATCTGCCTCTCAGTCCGCATACAGTAGAACTATTGTCCACACTGGAGTGTTCAAGTGTGTTTATGGCCAGTGTTGAAGAGCAGGTGTTCAGCCATGACAAGACATAATAGGGAGAAAATGAAAAAATATATTGCTGTTTTGTTTCTGCCAGAATTTGGAGACACATGCCACTCAGCGGGCCACAAATTGGTTGAAATTGCCAGACTTTGTGTTATTTGCCTTTCAGCAAACGGTAACTTTGGTCCACTTTTTCGTATTTTAAATATGTATTTACATAAAGTAGATGCTTTTTGTGGGACTTAACTTAAATCAGTTTTGAAACTTTTTTTTATCTCATCAGGTAAAAAAAAGGTAAACATTGCTAGAGTCAGTTTAAATGTGCACTGTAACTTTTCTGGAGGAGGGTATGCCGCGTGCTTATGGCTTGTCTCTATGGCTTGTTATCATGGAGATAATGTCCCACAGTGTGGCTTTATCTTACATTATTCAACTACAGGTCTATTAATCTCAAAAAATACCTTGAAAAACATACAATAGTAGGGTCAGCCACTCCACAGATCACTGTATGGTATGTTTCATACCATACAGTGGATCATTGCATGCAAATACCCTCATAGTTGGATTGTGTACTTAATTTCAGATTTGTGATATTCTTTTATATTAATTTTTGACATAGTTTACCCATGAACAACAATATGTCTCAACTGTGAATGTACACACTTTGAAAAATGATTTTAAATTCTCTCTGCACATATATTTTCCTTATATTTAGAATTCTTTTATCATTTCTGGCTGTAACGTTTGCCTGCTTCGGTACACACTTCTCTGAGAATAGCAGTGGGTTTGAAAGAGAGAGTGGAGAAGAGTGTGTAATAAGCATTTGAGGCCTTGAGCAGCTAATATTCAGGCATCATTATTATTAGCATTCCAATTCAGGCGGTGCAGTCCTCTATATGAGTTGTAAAAGCTCCCAGCCCTGTCGCTATGCTTGCCCTATATGAGTGCTCATTGTGTCTTAATGACTGGCTGGTTACAGGTCATCACGCATTATGTTGAATACAGCTCCCTTATGCTATGATAATAACCATTATCGCTGCACAAATTTAAAACACTGGGTAGATACACATAATTTTGCAATAGTTAAAATGTAGACATTCCTTGCCTGCTAATCTAAAAGTTGAATAGTTAGAATGCGCATCCATACTATACTCCATACAACTGTACAACTCACCTTTATGGAACAGATAACCCTATGTCCTGTCAATCATTATTTCATCTTTGCACTGTTTCTGCTCATCCACCTCTTATACTGATCCGAGATATATTTTATTATTTATTTCAGCTTTATTTGACACCATTCTCTTGCTATTTTTGCTACTTATTTTGAATGTATTATTACCATTTATATTTTTACTCTTTGTTATTATAATATATTGTGATGTGTCCAAATAATTTCCCTTGTGGATCAGTAAAGTTTGTATGTTAATAAGTCAGTATTGTGTGTAGTAATCATAGACCGTATATATGAGTGAACATAGCTAAAGTGTTAGCTACTGTGTGCCAAACAGGAAGTGCTTCAGGAGGCTCTTCCGGCTCCTTCTCTCCCTTTTTCCCATTGACTCACATTGGGATCTTATCACTGCTCTCCCCAAAACTGCTGCTGTGGCCTCGTTATTTTGGTCTTAAATTGTTCGTATGAACCCGCGACACATGATCCTGATTTTTTTATTTCACTATCTTGTTCCTAAATCAAGATATGAACATAAATAACGGACCAATCAGACGCCTTCATTCCCCAAGGTCGCTGCCGCCTAGCGTTAGCGACAGGTTTGATTGACAGCTAGTGCGTTTCGTTGCTAAGTCAGTTCCCTTCCCGTTTTCCTGCTCCAATTGACTATTTTTGAAATAAAATGACAAAATATCTTAAACAATTACAATAGCTATTGTTACTCGAATCTTAATTGGCAAAACTTAACTAACAACGTAAAGTGAATTTCGTTAAATTGCCAACTCTATTGTTCAGAACATACAACATAAATCAATGACTTAAACTTACTATTTAAAGTTTGATGATAAAAGCTAAAAATGTCCTTATTATTCTCAAGAATTACCGAAATACAGCGATCCGTGCAGAAGGTGCAGAGTAGAATATCGCCGCTCCCCGGTGAGTTGGGCGGCACATTTAATGACCTCAATCATGATTGGCTCTTGTGGTTGCTATGATACTCGCGGTAATATTTCCAAATATGGAGACTAGCTCCAGATTCACTCATGTAACTGTATCATCGGGAGTCTCATTTGAGCGGCGCTAAACGCTGTGGGTGACGTCACACTCTTAGTCCACTCATATATACGTTCTGTGGTAGTAATTCATCAAGATCAGAGGTTGTCTTATAAAGGAGAGGCAGGTGGTTTGCATTCAGCTTCGACCATACATGCTGTGGTTGTGTCCATAGGCAAGACACTCATCCATCTCTAAAAATAACTGTGTTGTGTATTAACTACCTTAGAAAATTCAAGTCAAAGCAATGACATTATGGAGCCAGTGCAGAAGCCCCCACCAGAAAAGTTACATAGTGACCCTTTACCAATTTCACTTTGGGATGTCATGCCCAGGAATTTAACCCAACCTCTTTGCTAAAAATCAGATTACTACTATTATGCACCATCATCTTAAACGATTAGAAAATATCCTTATTTCAAGAGTTTTGGGGTTTATATTTTAAATACAAGCTTAATAGGAGTTGTACTTAGATGTATTTTGACATGTTTTGACTGCTAACACAAGCCATTTTCTGAACTGTCATGTCAGCTGTCTTCCTCCGACGTTATTATCTAAAAAATAAAATTGTAAATGTTAAAAGAAGACTAAATATGTTTTAATCCTGGACTTTTTATGAGAGCACAGTCTGTCTCTGTGTCCTGTAATAGCCAGTGGTGTTACTGAAGCCAGCTCAAATGGAACAGATGAGTGAGGATTATGAAATTCTAGTGCAGAACTTCAAAGCTGCTGAAGTCAGTGAAGTATTCCCAATGAGACTGCAAATCTCGAGCCTTCTTTTACCACACAGATACAGTAGTACATCCTGGTTCTTTCTAATCTAATTAACTTGTGGATTAATACTCTTCAAGACCTACTCCTTCCTCAAAAGCAAACACACTCACTTTCTCGTTGGACATCTCCCTCTTTTCTCAGGAGCTGTGACAAAACCATCAAACCTAATGCACCATTCAAGGCAGACCATAAACCTGGAGACAGTGCCTATAAAAATACAAGGTAGTTGACAACATTAGGAGGGTGGGGAAGCACATAATAACAAATCTCTATTACATTAATGTGGAACTGTTTTTACTAAAGGTACATTATGTAACTTTTCTGATGGCAGGTCAAACTCTAAAAGCACCTGTAATGAAAATAAATGTGAGACAGTCCAGTTTCATGGCATTCTGTGCAACATTTAAGTAATAACATCAGGCAAGCAGGTCTCCAGGCAGCACTAGAAAAGTTACATAGTACAGCTTTAAAGGGCCTATATCGCGCTATTTTCTGATCTATTCCATAATGTTGTTTCCTCGTCAAAATCAAATCTGGAGTTGTGTTTTGTGTCATTCACACAAGTTTAAACTTAAAGCGTCGTGCATCAACACTGACTTACCTCCCAACAGAGTCTGGTGAGCCGAGTTCTTCCCCGGTTTCGGTGCTGATGTAAGTAGTCCGGCAAGTTGGCTGGGGTTAGGAAAAGTGTTTTTCTTCTCAAAACAAAATTTGTTCAAAAGAGTGATACATTTGCATCACAAAATGTGAATGAAATAACCACTATTTTATCCCAGGTTTTATCCCCGGTTCAAATCACTACGCGCTGCCTCCAGGTGAATGCCTGTTTCACTGTGTTTACTGCTCGGAAAGTAACAACAACATGTGTGACTACGACCAACGATGAAGACATGGCCTTTAGCACAGAGCCAAGGGGAGATCCTTATGAACCTTATGAATATACTGATGCCAAAATTCACCAGATGGAGTTAGAACAGGCAGAGAGAAAGAGGAAGGACAGAGTGGTACAAGTTGAAGCTGTATTTTTGTTGTCACAGCCTGGACTTGTGATTACAAGTCCGCACCATTTTTATATATATTCTTATATAGCTTATACAAGCTTATATACTTATCGCAGTAGCTCTCATGTTAGCTCTCGCGTCGCAGCAGTCAACAGTCTGAGCACATAAACAATGCCAAACTACTGAAAAAAAGTTTTGGATTCGTGCGCAGTTGTCACCTGGCAGCATAGACTGGCAGCAGCGTGCAGTTATATGACCGTAGAGAAAATAGTACTAAGTGATTATGAGATCTGACTTTTTTTCCATTCACATTTTGTGACGCAAATGTACCACTCTTTTGAACACATATTGTTTTAAGAAGAAAAATGCTTTATTTTCATGACCCCACGCAACTTGCCGGACTACTTACGTCAGCACTGAAACCGGGGGAAGAACTCGACTCACCAGACGCTGTCGGGAGATAAGTCAGTGTTGATGCACGACACTGCTGACGGGGATGCCATACAGATTCATGTCAAAAAACCCAAACTATCCCTTAAGACATCCATGCTATTCTTGAACTAAAAGTTAAATTCATACACGATGTATGTGTATAATGTATTTTTGTATTTATTCAGTCAAAAAGTGTTTCATTTAACATGGTATTTTTATGCATGGGTTTAATAAATTATGGTTTATATTTTACTATTGTTAATAATTGTTTTATGTTGCACCAAATTACAAAACAAAGTAATTTGTACATTTTGTTCACTGATATTGGAAATAAAACCTATTCTGATTTCTGATTTTCAAATTAATGTCCCATATTTCTAATCTTTTGCTGTAAAACGCTTTCACCTTTAGTCCACAATGCACACTGCAGTTTCAATACATGGGGCTAATAAACTGCAAGGTCATCTGGTTTACAAATTTGCCAAAAAACCCTTGGGTTCCAGCAATTAACAAAACAAACAATAAAAAACAAATCCCACAACTGTGGTATCAGCATGACAATTAGCAATCCTCACTCATCAGTAGTTTGGATCCCCGCAATAAAAACAATGAAAGAATAATCCACAACTGAACATCTGAGTCATAAGAAAGCCAGCGCCATGGAAACCCACTTGTTCTGGCAGTCCACGATGGTGCGAGCAGAAGGAAAAGAGAAAGTACATCCAAGATCATCCCTCACTTTGAAATGTTGTCATCCACCGCCTGCAGACACCAATGACACAAGAGTCGAGAGCAAACAAAATCTGGGCCATTATGTGTTTAATGATGGAGGAGGAGGTACGGTTGCCCCCGGAGACCAGCGCTGGCCCCCTCTCCTGTGTGTGGACCCTGGCTGTCAGCACTCCTGCAGAGACTTCACAATAATTTGACAGTCTCCAGACATTTATGTGCAGAATATGCAAATAGTTAAGTGGCTGTGTAGTGGGGAACAGACCAGCGCTCAGAAAGAAGCAGACTTTGGCTAAGCTTTTTAAGTGTTTAGATTTAAGAAAGGATATTATTACTAATCTAAGAGCCGTGTTTTCAGATTACAAAAATGTGTGTCTGCTTGTTATGGGGAAAGACAAAAAAATAAATAGTTGGCATTGTTATGTAAATCTGCTCAAAATTATGTAAGAATTCGGGAAATATGTCCAGAGCTGAACTTTCTATTGCCATTTTGGAGAATTCCTTCAATTTTTTAAGGCTTTGGAAACAGACAAAAACAGATCCAATTGGTGGTTTTGGATCCTAGAATCTGATGATGTGCTACCAGAGCCAGATTTCCTATTAAATGTCCAATATTAGACTAAATAGATTCTTGTGAGCTTTAAGCCATGTTATAATGCTGTTGAATGAATAGCCATGTGGACTTCCTGCACTCTCTCCACTGACTCAGGCTTTTTGGCATGAGCAGGGCAGTCATGTGGATCTTCTACACAGTGGGGTCGGAGAGCATCATTAGATACAGCATGGCCACACATGGGTCCATCAGTATCAGCAGAAAAACTATCTACAGAGGATGGTTAATGAAAGTTATGAACATTAAAGAGCTTCCCTCCCCGTGTCCAAGTTGGCCTACAGTATCCTATGAGCTCCTCCTATCAGGGGGCGGTACAGAGCTCTCAGATTTAAAACAGATTCAACAGAGCTTTGTCCCCAGATCCTTCACTCATTACAGAGATGCACTAAAGTATTTTCAGAACTACTGTTGCACTTTATTTGACTTTTTAATCTATGTTGTTATGCTACGAATTTCAACTACTTTTTGCTAAACTTGTTCATTTCTAACATTCTGTCATGTCTGTATTGTCTTCATTGTGTGTTCTGCAGATGTCAGCACTTTGGCCAAAATCGATTTCTCTCAGGGGCAAGAAAGTGTATTTAATTTGATATTTGAGTTGATATATTCACAAATGTTTAACGTAAGTATTTCTGTCACAGTCTAGACCCGTTAACTCAGTATATTACAACAAAAATCTGCAGTTAAACAATATTGATTTCTGCTGCCCTCCATCTGTATTAAATATTATTAGCCTATAGAGTGCTGAGAAGTCCTTTGAAAACCAGAACGTCCAAACTGATAAAATATCTCATTCACTTGAAATTCTTAGTTATTGCCCTGCTGTTGCAAAGTCCTAATTGGAATATTCATCAGCCATGTTGGTTTTTCCTATTATGGACGCCATTTTAAGGACTTCTCACTATTCAAAAGATAGAATATGATGTATGTATGTTGCTGTGTATGTCCAAATACAAAACCACTATTAGGAAGTTGTGTGTTTTTGCTTGGGCTAATAGCCTGAACATTTTCCAGTGATAGTGGGTGTTATTTTGTTTGAATATTTTTTACAAACATTTACGACATTTATGACATTTTTCAACCTTCTTTGCTCATATTTGACAAAAATATACAAGCAACTGCATGTTAGTTTGTGAGGGGCAAGATAGTCCAAAATCAATATTTCATCAATAAAGGTGTATCATGTAACTTTTCTGGTGGAGGGTCCTTCAGATGCTTGTCTCCATAGAGATATTATTACTTCGTCTGGAATGTTTCACAGTATGGTTTTAAACCATTCATTCTTTGTTGAGACTTAATCAGACCAAGTTACAGGTAAGATCTGTGGAGAGAGAACTCCGCTCACAGTCCGAATGCCTGTTTTCTAGGTATTGTTGAGCTCTAAAACCACCTGTAATTGAATAAATGGGTAGAGCTGTTTCATGTCATACTGCGGAACATTCCCGGGAGAGCAATGGTATATCCACAGAAACAAGCAGGGATGGACCCCCAAATAAAAACTTACATAGTGCTCCTTTAAGTAAATCTCCATTGTCACCATATATGTGTCTAGTTTCTTCACACCTCTCTTCTCCTCTGATCTCAGTACCTCCCCCATAACCCTGTGTGCCACATAGCAGAGCCTACAGCGTGCTCTCTTCACTACCTGCCTGTCACTTGTTGAACCAGCCAGAACATGCCAGTGGTGTCCCCAGTGCCAGATTAGCAGTGTTTGAACATGGTCCCGGGAGGCTGCTGCTCTCCCAGTATGCAAACACGCTCAAAGACAACCAATTACACAGCAACAAAGTCACTAAACAAAGGATCTGCCATCCAGCAAGAAAGTGTCATCTTAGTAGAGATAAAAGAAGTAAAAATAAGCCAGTGTCAGAAGTTGTGTTCATTGTTTTAAAGAAGGCATTTTAAAGGTGCACTATGTAACTTTTCTGGTGGAGGGTCTGTCACCCCTGCATGGAGATGTTATTGCTTTAGCAGCCAATGGTAGCCAATTGTTTAAATGTTAAATGGATTTTTGTTGGAGACGAGGAGGTGGTGAACCCACATTCTGTCATCACGGTAAAAATAACCATCCTCCTAATCTGTGTTTTTGAAATGCTGCACTCCCCACTGCTGTCAGCAGAGGGCACAGATCATATTGAAAAGCAAAGTTTAAGAGCAGTAAAATAATTTGTTCTTTTTACATACACAGTGTTTTAAGTTATGGTCAGTGTTACACTATTTAGTGTCAAAATGAGCATAAATGCCTCTTTTAACAAGCCCGTAATGATCAACTAACTGGGTCATGCAACGTTTTTATATTTCATAGATTATCCGTTTTGTGTTTACAAGGCCGAACAAAGTAATCGAAAATTGGTTTCCACAGCGCTAATGCTATCTTTTTGTGGGAGTTTTACACATTAAGCCTATTTTGCATGGTCATTAATAGTGATTAATGGTGTAATGTTTTTAATACTGTTTGTGGGGCTAAAGCTGGGAGTGGTGAAGAGGTAGCAGAAAACTAGGCCATGGAACAAAAGGACAGGGTAGAGAAATCATCTAAAGACCATTTCATGTGCATTATAGAACATTAGGTATGTGTGTGCTGTTAAATAAGGCCTGTCTTATGAGAGAGACACTGTGCGAGGGGAGGACGGTGGGTGCTTCAGCTTGTGTCGCTCATAAGTGGTGTGATTAAAAGGATATTCTTAGCAAACACACTGGCATCACATATCCAAGTGCTACTTATCAGGTATGTCAATTCAGCATTAAGTGTGTGGTGTGGAACATTTTCATGTTTTGTGAAACTGAAAAGGAAGAGGTAACTGCAGAACTTTATAGAAGAAAAGGAGGAGTATATGCCATATCAATGTTCAAGTTTGCCATTAGAGCAATTATATACTACATATATACTACATGCAGGCATTTGTTGTTTAAATCTTGAACAGCCTGGTGAACCAGCATCTCCTGCTCCTCTCCTATATCTTGGAGAAGAATAGCAGAATGTTCAGGGTCACGTGTGTTGAAATGTTCTTCTGTTAGAACTCAAGATCATGCCTATGGGGAAGGGGGGGTTGGGGGTTCAAGCACAAGAAATCTTGTACAAAAGAGATGTTGTTTCCTGGATTACAGAGGGTTTTAGAGGAGATTTTCCAAAATCCCAACTGGTCTTTCTTACTGTGATGTCAGTAACCGTCTCTGTTACTTATCCAATTATACAGCAAACGGGGGAAGATATTTTCAAGGACAAAATAAATTTTCTAGGCAAATGCCTCTTTTGGCATTTCTGTTTTCCATGTCTGGAAAACAGGCCAATTATTTTTCCAGGTTCCAGCCCTGACCTTACACATCAAGACAGAGTTTCAGACAGGTATAAATGAGCCAGACCATTGGCAACATGAAACCCAAAGCAATATTTAATGTATATTCTATGTGGAACTGAGTGGTCATCCCAAGACTGAAGTGATGTGTTCACTGTGCTTTGTCCAACTTTTACACACAGTTCTTCTCTGCTTTTTCACAAAACCAAATACTCATATATTACATACACACATATTTCTGTTCACATAGAATTTGCTTGTGTGGGTACTCAAATTCACTTTCTATTGAAAAACTAGCATGCTTCTCTTTGTAAGAGCTGCTGTCCGGCTCCTCATTTTGGTCTTTTATATGCTGTTGATTTTGTTTATATTTATATTAACCCACTCTACATGATCCTGGTATCTTATTTCATTATTTTGTCTGTAAATCAAGACATGAACATTAATAACAGACAAATCAGGCTCCTTTCCCCGAGGTCGCTCACACTGTTTGATCGACAGCGTTGCTAAGTGTCCACTCGCTGCTACTTTCAACAGCCTCTCTCCAGATTGACTCTTTACTTCGCGGTCGGAATTCCAAATATGGAAATCACTCCTATAACTGCTAGCCTCATGAGTTTCATTTAACTGGATCTGATGCTATGGGTGACGTCACACTCTGTTATTCCACTTAAGTCTACACAGTAAATGTAAAATCTAGGTAATTTCATATTACTCAGATTAAGAACATTTTACTTGATTTCAGTAGAGTTCACATGACAAGTAAAATTATCTCCCAAAGAAATATGTTATTTTTTCTTGATTCAAGCAAAATAAGATTTAGTTTCTTATTTTAAGTGCAAAGAAATGTATTTTCCTATTTTAAGTATGAGTATTAAGTCGTGTTCCATTGGTAGATAATTTGAATTATTATGTGGAATTTATTGAAATCAAGATACCATTTTCTTAATTCATTTCAGTTTTTTGAAGTGTATAGGATAACTGCTAATTGTTTAGGTTTTATTAAGCCCATAAAGTTGTCATATACAGTATGCTGCAGCAAAAAACAACTGAATGTTAATATGCTCAAGCTAACCTATGTAAAATGCATTGCATTTATCTCCCATATCTCCCACAGCCACCAAGGATGCCACAGAAAACCTAATTTTAGCTGATTACGATCTATATTATATGAATGCTCATGGTGATGTCAGCTGATTTGAAGGTCACTTCATCTGGGATATTGCTCACCACCAACTTTCTCCAGCAGGTGCCTTTAGCATGGTGCATAATATAAAGTACAAAGTCTATAGTGCATGTGCCAGCAGCCTTTTCAATGTGTGAAAGCCTGTTTATTTTAGGATTTAGCCCATCCAGTGATCTTATTGGAACTGATCCCGGTGAGTTTGCTGCATATAGTGGAAAAGTAGCTCATGAATAATTGAGATGAGCGATAAAATGAAGTGCATGTTTACGGCTGGCTTGTTTCATATGCTAATGTAAACATGGGCCTTTCACCTGGGGATTAGGCAGAATCTGAGAGAAGCTTTTGACTCAGCTTCCTCTTCTCACCTACACGATTCGGCATCCTCCTCACAAGAAAACACCATTGTAATGCGTCATATTTTCCCACTCCTAATCCTGGTAATGCTGTCAGTCATTTATGCTACATCGGTTTACTTGTGACGCAATTCTTTTAGAAATGTAAAGGAAAAAAGTCAGTGTACTGAGTTGAAAATAATTAATAGCATTTAATTCACAAAGGGTTTATTATGTGTGAGTGACTGTAGCTTGGTAGAGTGTTGAAAAGTCAGATCCAGCTCCACAGATGAATGTTGTTGTTGTGTCCTTGGGCAAGACACTTAGCCCACCTTGCCTTCAGTGTCTGTGCATACACTGGTGTAAGAATGGGTGAATGGTTCCTTGATGTAAAGCACTTTGAGTGCCTTAAAGGTAGAAAAGCGCTATACAAACATGTTACCATTATCTTCGCTGTGTTTGTGAGGCCACGATGCGCAACTTTTTAGCACTGAAACACCTGTCCTGTGAGTGGGCTTGTATCTCCATAAACCTGACTCTTTCTTGGCCTGTAGGAGGGCCTCCTCCTGCCTGTTTCCATGGAAATGTTGTTCCTTTGACTACAATTTTCACAGTGTGGCATAAATTGAATCTATCGCCACTAAGTACCAAAGTGTGGTTTCCATGAACTCATGCAGGTGACATGTCACCTTCCGAAATACTTTACCTTTAAAAGACAAATGCATTTTTTATTGATTTTTATTGTCCCTACCACAAGGATGTACTTTACCTTCCATGCCATAGGCGGATATTGTGGTTTGTGTAAAATATCAAATAGCTACAGTATAAACTAGAAAAATACAATGTTATAGACTTCTTTATAGTGTACCTAAATAGTTTTGTGCAATCTTCACCAAGTTCATATATTTGCTAAATGTCTCTCCAAACTCTTCACCTCATTTGACATTGCTCATAAATATGCAAGTCAGCTTTTCGTAACTCACATTCTAACATCTGCTATTTTCCTCATAATTGTGTCAGTCATTCTTCCAAAATTAAATGAACTGAATATTTTCAAAGTTTGCAGAGCGAGCCAAAAAATCTGAGGCTGTCCAGCGGGATGCGAGCCAGTAGTTAAGCTGACAGTTGTGAGGTATTCATGCATAAATCTGGACACTCCCCTTACAGCGCTTTTGGCAGCTCTGTGCTCTGAGTAGGCCTACAGAAAGTGGAGGAGGGATTTTCCTCATGTTAAATCCATTGGCACATTGAAAGAAATGTCACGGCCCAGGCTTGTGCAGTCATTCACTGTGTACATCCAGTGCTGAGGGCAAAACACACATATACAATTAGATCAATACAACAGCAGTCAGCAGAACACCACTGGAACAACTGCCCCTGTGGCTTTTGGGAAATGCAGTGGTGACTTCAGACCAGCTTACAGAGGCTTTAAAGAGTCTGGTCCTGTCTTGCTATGTGTCTGACTTTACTTACTACAGTTTACTCTAGTGTAATTTCCGTTGTAAACTGTTTCAAACTTTTTTCAGGTTATTCGGATTCTTCTTCTCTTATGGGTTTCTATGGCCTTACAAATACACACACGTTGATTGTTTATTAGCTGTATATTTAGTTTCACTTTTAAGGGCCCATATTACACTATTTTCTGATCTGAAACATAACTCCAGGTATGTTTTTGAGGAGGTAACAACATTCTAACATGGTTTAAAGAGTACATTTTGTGCAATATCGGATCTTTAAATCCTTAAATAAATGATGGTAAGCTTTACACACGGTTTAGTGCTAAATATATGTGCGTTTGATTAACAGTGCACTATGTAACAGATGGAGGGTGTGCCACCTTGTCTCCACGGAGATGCTATTGCTTTGCCTGGAATGTCTCACAATGTGGATTTAAATCTACATGCGGACAAAATATTGTATTGGTATATAGAGTGAACTCGTTCACCGAGTGCAGGATTTCCAACCACTAAAAGTATTAAAATAAATGTGAGACAGATACATTTAATGCCATACATACCAGTTAAAGCATTAGCATCTCCATGGAGACAGCAGGGGCCAGACCCTCCACCAAACAAGTGACATATTACATGACAGAGGAGTGAGGTCTTTTTGTTTAGCATGTTGTGTCTAATGCATTAGCCTCTTTGTGGAACTACCTGCTCTTCCATTAAGGCTGTAGACTAGGGGCGGACAAACTTTTTGACTTGTGGGCCACAAGGGGTTTTAAAATTTGACAGAAAGGCCGGACCAGCAGCAGATGGATGGAGTGTTATGGTAATGCACCTCATAAGAGGAAAAAAATAACATGGAATATGTAGAAAACATGAGCTTTCAGTTGAAAATCATTACAAAGTATTACAACAAAAGATCTGTCCCAGTGTCACGGTATTTACTATTTATTGAAATGACTCTTAAACACTCAAAATTAAATTAATAAAATATAGCTTTTTCCTTTTTTTTAATTACTTGCAGTTACTATTTTAAAGCACTGAAAGTTCTTCAGGAGATAATCATCACTCTACTCTTGACTCTTTATTTGAAAAACTGTAGGAGATGAGGATCTACTTGTCCTGCTCCTTCAATGTGTGTCCCCAGTGCCAAAACTCAACAACGACCAGCGCAAGGACGGAGCAGTAACAGTGTGCCAGTATATGAGCATGTTATATGTGATCTGGTGTGTGCCAGTATATGAGCATGTTATATTTGATCTGGTGTGTGCCAGTGTGTGGGCATGTTATATTTGATCTGGTGTGTGCCAGTATATAAGCATGTTATATTTGATCTGGTGTGTGCCAGTATATGAGCATGTTATATTTGATCTGGTGTGTGCCAATATATGAGCATGTTATATGTGATCTGGTGTGTGCCAGTATATGAGCATGTTATATTTGATCTGGTGTGTGCCAGTGTGTGGGCATGTTATATTTGATCTGGTGTGTGCCAGTATATAAGCATGTTATATTTGATCTGGTGTGTGCCAGTGTGTGGGCATGTTATATTTGATCTGGTGTGTGCCAGTATATAAGCATGTTATATTTGATCTGGTGTGTGCCAGTATATGAGCATGTTATATTTGATCTGGTGTGTGCCAGTATATGAGCATGTTATATTTGATCTGGTGTGTGCCAGTATATAAGCATGTTATATTTGATCTGGTGTGTGCCAGTATATGAGCATGTTATATTTGATCTGGTGTGTGCCAGTATATAAGCATGTTATATTTGATCTGGTGTGTGCCAGTATATAAGCATGTTATATTTGATCTGGTGTGTGCCAGTGTGTGGGCATGTTATATTTGATCTGGTGTGTGCCAGTATATGAGCATGTTATATTTGATCTGGTGTGTGCCAGTGTGTGGGCATGTTATATTTGATCTGGTGTGTGCCACTATATAAGCATGTTATATTTGATCTGGTGTGTGCCAGTATATAAGCATGTTATATTTGATCTGGTGTGTGCCAGTGTGTGGGCATGTTATATTTGATCTGGTGTGTGCCAGTATATGAGCATGTTATATTTGATCTGGTGTGTGCCAGTGTGTGGGCATGTTATATTTGATCTGGTGTGTGCCAGTATATGAGCATGTTATATGTGATCTGGTGTGTGCCAGTATATGAGCATGTTATATTTGATCTGGTGTGTGCCAGTATATGAGCATGTTATATTTGATCTGGTGTGTGCCAGTATATGAGCATGTTATATGTGATCTGGTGTGTGCCAGTATATGAGCATGTTATATTTGATCTGGTGTGTGCCAGTATATAAGCATGTTATATTTGATCTGGTGTGTGCCAGTATATGAGCATGTTATATTTGATCTGGTGTGTGCCAGTATATGAGCATGTTATATGTGATCTGGTGTGTGCCAGTAAATGAGCATGTTATATGTGATCTGGTGTGTGCCAGTATATGAACATGTTATATTTGAGCTGGTGTGTGCCAGTGTGTGGGCATGTTATATTTGATCTGGTGTGTGCCAGTATATGGGCATGTTATATTTGATCTGGTGTGTGCCAGTATATGGGCATGTTATATTTGATCTGGTGTGTGCCAGTATATGGGCATGTTATATTTGATCTGGTATGTACCAGTATGCTGGCATATTATATCTGATCTGGTGAGCATTGTTTATATTTATATTTAATGCACCTGCACCACTTATGTGCACCCCTTAACAGAAATGACATAAATGCATTTTTTACAACACAGCAGAGAAACTTACTTTTCAGTGGGAACAGTGTTGTTGGTGTCCCTTTTTAGCCTGCATATCAAAGTCTGGAGTTAGTGTTTTGGCGATTCTCAGGATGCGTTTATGTGGTGTCGGATTGATCAGAAAATTGACTGTCCCACTGGGAAAATTCACATGAACGCACCCTCATGTCGGAAAAACAACTCAGAAAATCGGATCTTCCGACACCACATGAATGCAGCATAATATGCCGCACGTCAACAAAGGTCAATGTATCTAGAGTGCACCATCTCATGGGAAACTCCGGAATTACAGGGAAAATAAAACATTAACAAGGTTTATTATGATAATCTATTCAAGTTTGGTGGGCCAGATTCAAAAGATTAACGGGCCGCACATGGCCCCCGCATCGTAGTTTGCCCACCCCTGCTGTAGACTATATGGACACCAATAAATCAGATACATACATAGACACGCCACTGACACAATTTACAAGCCTCAAATGTCAGCTCCATTAAAGAGACTTCAACATGCCATTACATTGTACCATACAAACACTGAAATATAATGTAGCTTTGCCATTACTGGAGAGACATACTGACTGTTTGCATTGGAGCCACACATTAGGTTTGGGTAGAGTCTGTCGCTGCCATAACATGCCCTGAGCCATCTGCATTGCATTGACAGGTTCACAGTGCAGTGTTTGCCACCCACTGTCAATCAAAGAAGGGCCACTCTACATCTCTGACATGAGGGTATACGTCTGAATACTGGAGGCAACATTTACTGTGACTTTTTTGCTTCTGAGTAATGGAAATGTGAAAAAAAAACATATATATATAACAATAACTGAATTAAATAAATTAGATTGAAGGTTCACAAAAAAAACAAGCCCAAAGTGCTCTCAAAAAGCACATAAAAATATGAAAAATATTAAATTTTTTCACTTACATATTCTTAATAATCTATTGTAGTCTATTGAATCTGTCCTGCTTCTTCTAAACTCTGTACCCCTATAAGGCCTGTACTTCTCTTTAATTTCTTCTGGTTCAGGAATACGAACACTGGACCACACAGACTGTTGTTGTGATAGCAGGTATTATTATTTGACATTTGTTTATTCAGAGGAATAACTCCTTGAAATGCTTTATCTAATTTTCGAGGGGGTCAGCTAATTTTAAAGACCAACCTGTATCAGCCAATGACATCCAGTTTGGACAATATTTCGGAATGTTATAGGATGAAAACTAGGTGGAAGCAACTATCAATAACTATTCCCAACAGCTGTTTGTCTTTCATAATGCAACAGCAGAGTGAGAGATGCTAAAAAGACAAACTCAACCTTATTTCTCTCTCATGGCTCTTCCTCGGATACAGAGCCTCTTTAATGGTATACTCAGCTGCATTTATCCAGGTTTGGGACTGCTACAAACATGACCTGTTGTTCTGAAGACTCCAGTCCAGTTTGATCTATTTACTAGTCCATTTTCTGTCATGTTGAAACTGAAGTAAAATGACTGACACATCTTCGCCCCTGTACAAAGAAAAACATTACCATTGAACAGCCAAAGTTAGCAAGGTTTGCTCTAAATGCAAATACCAAACTGTGAATGGGGGTATTGTGAGTGGGATTTAGTTTGCAGAAGAAGATGGCCAGTGCAGTTCTAAACAAAGACACTTGGACCTGTTCCACTGGAAATTAAAAGTGGTCCTTTGGGTGGATTTACGGCCAGCTGTCTGCGAGTCCTACTTTTTTACCTTTCTCACTAGCAGCTTCAGAATGAGGATTCAATTAAATGTGGGTCTAGCAAACAGAGAAGTTGTGTGTTTTTCCCCTTTGCACTTGTCTCACAACTTCTAAGCTTAAAAGAAACAATATTATGCAAAACTTGAAACATGTCTGTGCGAAGATGCAAGCTAAAAAGAGCATTTTGAATTTTCGAAGGATTATAGAGGCTGCATTATGCAAAAGCACCATTCTACAATGTTATAATGTGGCTCCCTGATCAGAAACAAACATGGAGCTTTGTTTTGACTCATCCAAACCTGTTATACGAACCATGTATTCTCTGGTGCTGATTTTCTAACAAGCTAGAATGCATATCTCTACAAGACTACAACTCTTGTCCAATCACATTTCAGAAAGCACAGACCAATCAACAAGCCTTCAACATCCAAACAGCTCTCATTAAAAGTGCATTGTGTAAATTTTTGGTGTAGGGTCCATGTCCTGCTGATCTCTATGGAAATGTTATTGCTATGTCTAAAATGTTCTACAGTAAGTCATTAACTATACCTATGAAGGCAAGCATGTCATGTCACTAGGCCGTCACAGGTCAGATCTGTGAAGATGTGACCCAGCTCACAATGAGAATTCATGTTTTTCAGGTATTAAAATAAATTAAATGAATGAACTAAATGCAAGAAATCAGTTTAATTTCATACCATGGAATATTTCTGGTAAAACATCTCCATGAAGACAAACCAATGGCAGACCTGGACCAAAAAAAATACATATGCACCAAAACAAATGAAAAAACACAGTGTAGTGTTTGGTTTTCTGAAAACTGATCATTTCTATCTAAATGAGGTCATTTGTAGAGCAACCATTCATGCAAACCAATTAAGTAAACAGAAAGTAATGCCACTTTCTATCTCTGGCTTCTTCTGGTAATCTGGGGCCAGGCTGTAGGGTTCTGAGTAGATAACCTTCAGCCTTCCTTCACCCCAGACACTTCCTCCAACTCCTCTGGGGGGAATCCGATTCTACTCTCACTCAATCGTTTCAATTGTGGCGGGTTTTAATGGACAGTTGATTGCCTTGACTGCAACAACACATGAGTGGTGTTGTGAGACCTGTTTCTCTGATATACTGTCTTCACCCATGGTTGTAGCAGGCAGCAATAATATACCGTGTGTCTTTGGAAAGGTGCAATGTTGCTTTAATTATGATTAAGCTCAAATATCATATAAAATACTTATTAGACAACATATATTATGCACAATTTCTTATTATTGGCTTGATCTTGAATTCCTTTACATCTCATAATTCTGAACTTAAAATAATGGTTAATGAACTATACACTTTACATTTCACTGCTCCTCATACTTATAATGAAAATTACAATGCTGAAAATAATTAAACTAGGTAATGAGGAGCATGCCATGTTAATATGACATGTTAACAGCCGGAGTGAGTCTGGCTATGATTTATGGATTTTAAAACTGTACAGGATTTCTACCTATGACATCACAATCCTGAGAAATACTTTTTACAGAGGATTAATTCTTTAATTTCTTTCGCACATGTTTGAGTAATCCTTTGGTATTTGTCTAAGCTCAAAATGCTCTGTTGTACCTTGTGATGTCATGCAGTGGTAGTGTTCAAGTTAAGTTAAGATACTGTTTACCTTTTGTGCCATAGAAATTGACAATTCCAGGTCTGAAATTATGCAAATGATTCTAGTGAAGGTGTATGTAGTTTTTTCTGTTTGAGAAAAGAAATCAGCCTAAAGATGCAGGGTTTGGGAGTTAAACATATGTGAATGAAACAAAACACAACTCCAGGATTGTTTTTGATGAGGAAACAACACTATAAAATGCTGTAGATGAGAAAATAGCCTAATATGGGCCCTTTAAAGTGAGCTACAAGCTTTCCTGACATCTGTCTTGACTGCATGATGGACAGCGCTCTTCGCCCTTACCATATGTGTCTCCCATGGCTGCAGTGATTGGGTCTTACTCCTTGCCCTCTATGTACACAGACAGGCCAATGAACACATCTCTCCCCTGTTGCCTTTGGAACGGGTGCCAGTAATTGCATCTCAGTGTCTTTATCTAAGAGGCATTTTACTGTCAGGACTGCACAAAGCCAAAGAGCTCCATCCCTGTCCAGTTTTAATTAGATGCTGCACGAGGTCAAAATAAATCATAATGAAAGGACAATTGGTTTAATACAATTCTATGTACAACTGCAGTGACAAGAACTAAATAGAGTAAAAGTATTTAAATTAAAGCTGCATTGCCTAACATTTCTAGTGGAGGGTCCGCCACCTGCTTATCTCCATGGAAATGCTATTGCTTTGTCTAGAATGTTCCACAGTATAGATTAAACCTATTTATCACAAAGGGGACAAAGAGGTTGCAGCACTACGCTAGATTATAATTTAGATCTGTGGAGGGTCGCCCCTATTCACAGAAGGAATTGTTGTATTTTTGAACAAAAGAAACCCCCATAATGAATAAATTCTATATGTATATGATTAATGTCGTACCACGGAACATTCCAGGCCAAGCAATAACATCTCCATGGAGACAAGTAGGTTGCAGACCCTCCACCGGAAAAGTTGCGCAGTGCATCTTTAAAGTGGGTGAGAGAGACCACGTTTGTCTCCTCAGACTTGGCACATCCCTTTGCGTTTGGGGCCTCTTGATGGTTATTGATTAAGCCATAAATCATGTATTACATAAAGCCATAAGGTTATGTATCACTGCATAGTAAATATAGTCTTGTCATAGTAGTATTTTACTTGAAGCTGGCAGTAGGTTGAGTGTACGCACTTGACTCAACAATAAAAATGTAATGTTTCATATTCCGATAAACCTATTAGTTATCACATTATAATGACTGATGGAGAAAGGGAAGCTCAACAATATTATGTTATCATGGCATTTGTTATTGGGTTGATCATATCAAGCAACCTTCCTCATAGTGGTTAATTTGTTAGAGAAGTGGAAATGTTCAGAGCCATTTTGGATTTGCATAGTCCCAAACTGTGAAGACAAAATCAGTTCTTGAGGGGTGCTAGTTCTCTGTAGTGGTTAGTATCTATTAAAACTGATTCAAGGACAGTGGTGGAACAAGTGTAGGTCAAGTTGATGAATCTCTGATATCCATTCAAAAGGGCCATACAGTTATGCTTTGTTAAATATGTCTTTTAGTGCCCTGTTAATACACTCTCAAAGGGTACGCTGAAGTCATTGTGCATTCCCTCCATAGTCAGTGGTGCTAAACTACTTCTGTAGCCACAGCCGCCCTGGGGTAAACTGATGGATGCAAGACTGACAATCTGCACCATTGGCTCCTCTGACAATCACTCACGCACCACACCACACATACATTTGGTGGGGGCGTGAAGTGTCTTGCCTAAGGACACAACAACAGTACTTTGTCCAACCCACCAAAACGTTGATGCATCACTTCCAAGAGGTTCATTTTTGGTCTCCAAATATTATTCTCAAATAATAGCTCTTTTCAATACCCTGAGCTCTCTAAAATAACTATTATTTGAGACCTGCTTGATGTTACTTCATGTTTTGTAATTTTCTGAGCAGTAAAACCTGTTATGGAATAAATACTACAATTTAGATAAGTTTAATGCCACAGCACTGAGTATTTCAGGCAAAACAGTGACACTGTTACAAACAGCTGGCACACTCACCACCAGAAATGTTAATGCCTCTTAACCTTCTAGTCCATGGGAAATCTTCTAGAAGCAGTGGTGCGCAAGGATTGTTGAGCTTCCTTACCCATAATGTAAAAGGCCGTGCTTAATCAGTATTGGCCCTCCAGCACAGGGCCTTTTGCTTTAGGCCCTTTCTTTGAGCAATACAAAATTACACAGTGTTGCATAATCCCAGGGAAGTAATAATAAAAATAATCACAAGAGGTGGTTGGATAGAGCTTTTGACATACAAGAACAGATGGACCACAGCACCTGTCAATCACTGTCACTTTTCACACAACATTTGCTTTAATTAGGTCCTTTTCATTACTTAGATGTTAATGGGGAACCAACACAAATGACGTGAACCCTATCATGACCCATAGACCTTGCTGTCAGTAGATTTGCTGATTTTACACTTGCGCGACTCTGCATTTGAAATTTTGATATACTTATTGACATACATGAAAGCTTTGACAAATTAATTTTGCTCCAATATAATGAAAATGCTGCAAGTAGATGCGTGATGTCAAAAAGGTTACATAATTATTACTGTAAGGTAGTGTCCTTCTATGGGAATTTGTCCTCTGCATTTGACAGTTCTTCAATGCCACTGGGACAAGCTGTCAGAAGCAGAGGGGGACCACAAGGCAGCACTCAGGGACCCCACTGCAGTTTTCAAAACAGGAAGTAGGAATATTACATTTACCATGATTCATTTAAAGCGCTGTGTAGTTTTTTCGTAGAGGAACTGCCACCTGCTTTATTACATTGCCTGATCTGTCCCACTGTACGGCATGATACTTATTTATCTTCATGAGGACAAGCAGGTGGTATCTCCAGACCAATTTACAGGTAAAATAGAGGAGAACATAGACTCCTCAAATGGACAAAGCTAACGCGCTGGCTGCTACATTCCAAATAGGATCTGGCTCCATCGACTTTGGCTCCAATTGATTTTAAATTGAAAAATTGCCGTCCCTCTCTCTGCAAAAGCTGCAGTGAGCCTCGCCATTTTGGTCTTAAAATGTTCGTACTAACCCGCTCTACATGATCCCGTTTTTTTTATTTCACTTGTCAATAAAGAAATAGTAATGAATGTAATATGAAACTCCTATAACTACTAGCCTGATGAACTTCATTTGACTGAAGCTGAACGTTATGGGTGACATCACACTCCTTTAATCCACCTCATTGTACAGTCTATGGAGGAGCAAGAATGCATTATTTCAAGGCATTTCTTAGGCAATAAAAAACAATTGTAATTGAATAAATGTGAGATAAACATTTACTGCAATACCGTTTAACATGCAGGCAAAACAAGGGAATTCCCTGACCTGAAAATGTTACACAGTGAACCTTTATACCTTTAAATTCAATATCTTAAAACTACAATTTGGAGAATCACATCATCTCTGTAGCATTTAACTTCTCTTTTTTGTAGGTGGCCCAATTTTTCCTCCCCTTCCCCACAATGCATCACTTCACTGTACTTTATCTCACTATTGTTCTTTATGGTACAGATCAGGAAATCCTATCCACAGGTCTTAGCTTGCTCAAACTTTTCACATTTTCCTTACATCCACTTTTAATTCCACCATTGTTTATAGCTGTAACTATCCATTACATATTTTCAATAGCCTTAATGATCTATTATTAATGTTTTCCTTCTCACGCCATTGTTCTGTATACAGAGGAATTATGTTCAATGCACCAAACCCCAAGACAGACTTCATCTCAAGTGCGCTATAATATTAAGCACTGCCGGAGTCCATGCTTTTTTATACCACCAAGCAATTAGTCCCTATCGGATCTGAAAAATCAATATCCTTCTTTTTTCTTTACTCTTTCTATTACCTTCCTCATCATTTCATTCTCTCTGATTCTCATTAACACTTATGCCCTCTTGGCTCTTTCCTCTCCTTTCTCCCACCATCCTTTGCGCATCTAACCGCAACTATTTGTTCCACAGTTACTTTTTGATTAGAGCCACTTCTCTTCATAAACAACGGGCCAGACATACGAAAGCGCGGGCATCCAATTAAATAGCGTCATTATTTCGGAGCCCTTTTCGATTATATAATAGTTTGGTGTCAGCATAAGAGTTATAAAGGGGGACGAGAGTGTGGCGACGATGCGACTGGCGACTGCGCGCGGACTTTCCCCTTCTTTGCTAAACGCGCGCACCCCTCCCTACCGCGTTCTTTCCCCCACTCGTGCACCTACCACCCCCCACCCCACCCCCATCCCCTTTCTCCCTCTCTCCCTCACACATTGCAGCACCGACACCACAGCGGCATAGCGGAGAGATGGAGACGCCGCTCCGCTCGCTTCTTTGGAGTGCGTGCGTGTGCGTAAAACCGGTGAGTTCCCGCCATAGGAAAGAACGAAAGGAATGATATGGAGGAAACCGGGGGTGCACCACTCTCCACCAAGGACGTTATGACTTTTTGAGGCGATGTCTGCCACTACTGCCCCCTCTGTCTTTCGTCCTGGTAAAGATTTTGCACCGCTGCTACTGAGGGCTTTCCGGATGTGCAACAACTCCGGTCGTTCCTATCAACCCGCAGCCGGCCCGAGCTGCCTCGTCCCCCGCTTTTCTCACCTCACCTCTGCCTCTGCTGGATGGACAGGCACCCGGCTTCTTGTATGGATGAACGCTGGGGATCTGCGCTTTGACGTCCTTCGCGCCACTAATCGGCTCTTCAAGGTAAGTTAGGAAAAAAGTCATAGTTTGATACCAGAGCGGACGCATGCGTAAGCCTCTGTCAAATGTTATTGATTCACGTTTAATTAAGATACATGACAAATTATATGAAGATTCACAAGACAGAATTCTCTATTAAGATGATGGATGCGTCTACTGTCACCACTTCTAGCGCAGTCCTGACATGGATTAGGGGCACTTGTAAATTCCATGCGAAGAATATTGATGAGTATACCCCCAACCGTTTACGTGCTATGAGTATATTGTACTTTGAAAGAGTGCTGGAATCCTGATCATTTATTAACCGTGCAGTGGCGCAGACTGTACAGAAGGTTTGAAATGCAGGCAGCAGAGTCACGCTCAGGGCTAGATTTGATGAATATGTGACTTATCGGGAGTAATGGCACGCGTGATCGGTAAAGCCCCAAAGAGGTACCCGCCGCATCATAAGGATATAGTGTAGATAGGCGCAGTTATAGGTAAGATATCCAGCAGCCAGTCAGCCCCCCTCCCTGTGTTTAGTGCGTCTCCACTCCTGTACACGTCATTCCTTCACTGGCAGATGTACCACAAGCGGAGTTGTTGGGTGCAGTTTGGGACAGTGCAGTCAGTCAAGTTGGATTTGAAAGATCTTCTCAGCCGCTTCATCTTGAATCATGACTGGAAAAGGCTTTAACAAAATAAATGGCAAAATGTGTTTGCTGTTTTTTTTTCTCTCCACAGTCCAGCAAGAAAATTTGTGTGGTCATAGCGAGAGCTGTTGTCCACAAATCTGCTCTACTACATTTATTTATTTAAATTCTGTGACAAAAATTGATGAAGCCAAGACATAACACAGATGTGTGTTTCTGATGAGCAAAAGTTTTAATCCATGTTTATTTTGTATCTTATAATTCTATAAGGTGAATGATTAGTGAAGGATGATAAACAGTTAATTGCATTTCTGATTGTGTCATTAATAATAATGTCTTCAATTAATGTAGTTTTTTTGGGGGCATGCCAATATGTCTGACAGCACATTATTCATTTAATCCACATTCAGGGGTGGTAAGTTACTACTGTAGCCACAGCTATCCTGGGGTAAACTGATGGAAGAGAGGCTGCCAATTTCATTCATACTCACACTCATTCATACTAGGCAGTGTGGAATGTCTTGCCTAAGGACACAACAGTATTAACAGTGGCTCCCCTCAGTGCCACCTGATTTTCCCAGCGGTCACCAATCAAAGCACTAACCAGTCCAACCAGTCCCGTCCTTGCTTAGATCTGAAGAGATAAGGCTTTGACAAGGAGGTTAAGGATGGATTCACACTCTTGGTTTGGTTCTGGTTTGAGCCTTGGTTTGGTCCTCTTCTAGGCCTGGTTTAGTCTTAGTTTATTCCCAGCTATGATGTGCTTTGTCATGACAATGTTAAACACATCTTAAGAGACCAACTGTACATTGAAAGACAATCATTCACTTTCACATGTATTTACTGCAGTGGCAATTTAGATGCAAGTAGGCAGTGGACAAAGGAGTGGTAATGGGAAAAAATGTAAATGACAGAAATAGCTCAAATGCACAATTTTCAGTCTACAAGCTCTATATGCTAACCACTCACAACCAATCTCTGGAGTATATCAATAAAACAATGCACCTTTGACGGACAATATTACATTTCAATTTAACCACTCCACCCCCTTTTTTGTTTCCATTCTTTGACATGCGTATAGCAACATATGGTTCTGAATTCAAATTGATTGACTATATCCTAAATCATCAATTCTCTTCTCCTCAGTAATCCATCCGTCCATTGTTCTGGTACAGACTGCTGACAGTGGTCCAGAGAGAGTAGCCCTTGTATGTTGGACCATATGTAGCTGCACCACAAGCATATTTACAGCCATGTTTACGAGCTTGTACATGAGATGCACTCTACATGTCTTCACATCATCTGCAGCATCCCAGGGCCACGCTATCTTAGTTTTATCACTTCAAGCTATCAATTATATTACTTGTATAAAAGTATTCTGTTAACTGAGTGCTTGCACAGGTATTTCTAATGTTACCAATGCTCCTTAATTTGACATAGACTTGGGAAAATGTATTGATCCACAAGGGAAATAATTTGGACACAGTAGCTCACACATCACAATATTTTATAAGAACAAAGAGCAAAGATATAAATGTTAATATTAAATTCAAAATAAGTAGTAAAAATATCAAGATAAGGCATAATTATATGTACAAGTGAAAATAAAATATAGAAATACAGTAATACAAAACAGAAATATAGTAATATAAAATATTGCCGCTCAGTCCTGATGGAAATTCTAGGTGCACTAACTTCTCTGGTGTAGGATGTTTGGCAATAAACTGATCTACTGTATTTTGGTTTTGTTCAATCACATGTGGCTTCTATTGCTAAAACAACATTCTTACTGTGCGGACTCGCCTCTCCACAGATTTGACGAGTAATTTGGTTAAGGTTAATGCTATACAATGGGAAATTCCAGTCAAAGCAACAACATCCATACTATATCTCATGTAGGCAAGTTAGATGGTGGAGCTAGATGGTGGACTTTATACTCAAGTGCACTTAAGTATAAAATGTAAAGTAAGCTTCTTTTACTAATAATGCTGCTGACGACCACCACAGTTTTCACACTAGAACTCTAAGTACCTTTTCTGCTACTATTAGTTACTTCAAAATGTTGTATTAGGAAAGTACTTTTTTCTATTGTATTGGTATTGTTGAATTCTACTACTATACTCCTACCACATTAATATCTTTCATTTAATTATGTAATAATATTGTGTCCTTGGACAATACACTTGACTAGTGACTCCAGAGTTTGGAGTGTACAAATTTTAGTTCTTTTCTCAAAAAGAAAACACACTGTTCCTCCTTCTGATATCATGTGGTAATATAGGAAATATAGGAAACCTTCACTCAACTAACTTTTTTTTTAGGAGCACATGTGCCCCTAAGTTAAAAAATTTAGGAGCACAGAAAAAAAATGGGGGCACAAATAGGTTTTTGTTTTGAACATTTATTACAGTGCAGAACTTGCACACACCAACTTATTTGAATCAATTTTATACAAAAAACCAAAAGGATTATGACTGTAGTTTTCCAGCATGATCTCAATGTTTTTATTTATTTATTTATTTTTATAAATCTATCTCCATTTTATCTGATTAATATTCATTTAGACTTAAAATAAGACAGATAAACTGCACTGCACTTAAACACTCTGCACCCCTCACCCAGAGTTTGAGAACCTCTTCTTCAAGAGAACTTCCACTGACACTTTACACAAAACTGCTTCGAAGTGAAAAAAGTGTGTAGGATTTTTAAACCTGTATTTTCAAATTTCTATCTGGAGTTACATTCTCTTGTTTTAAAATGGTTTTTAGCCTCTGAACATTTACTAAACCAAACACACATTGTGACAAACAGATTAATTTGGCGTTTTATTAGGCAAACTTCAGCCCACATGTTGCCTCCTCTGTGCCGTAGCTCTGCTCTGTGCGGACACTGACATAAAATTACTTTTTGCTTCGCGTTTCGTCCTGCTCTTCTAATCAGCACATTGAGGAGGAGCCTCTGTGCTCTACGTGGGGAGGAGAGAGCGTGAAAAGGCGAGGAGCGGCGCACTGACGTATAGACAGGTAGGCTGTTTAACCTGCCCTGTGACGCACGCTGGTACACGAGGGTGCGCGCTGTGGACGAGCCGCGCGCTGGCGGTGCATGTGGGGACGGGCTGCACAGTGTCTGCGGGCTCCAGCGCACAGAGATGCCGTGCGGTCCCGCACAAGGTACAAGTTTAGTGCCGACAGCAGCGGCCGTAATAAAATATGATCGCATTCGGTATTCAGACCTTGAGTCCATGACAAGACCGAGTCCAAATGCGCTCGAGTCCGAGACAAGATCGCTTTAGCAGAGAAGGAAGTCCAGAGGCGTAGGGGTGTCTACTGAGTGGAGGGACAGGTGTGGGTCCTGCTGCAGTGCGCGCTCCTCGTTTAATGTGGGCGTGGGTGTGTTTTGAAGCGGAGTTTGTTCGTCTGAGTGATATCGGCGCACACGTGGAGCTCGTATGCTGGGGTCGTGCGCGGTCGGAGGTGTCGTGCCCGGGCACGGTTCGGTTGCGCTCACGCTGGGCCTGCGCCTGATCCAGGCTTGGGCGCGGTTCTGAAGTCCTAGTGTGAGTTTGCCCCTAATGTTTGATATATTTAGAACGTTTAACTCGTCACGTTGCGTCTGTGCGCAGTTCTCCTTATTGTGGCTGCAGAAGCACTCACACATGTGCCCCTGTTTTGTTTTCCTTGTTCCATGACAAAATATTTGCTCGCAAATGTGAGTGAAATGGGTGCACTGTAGAGCCCTGCCTTCACTACAGTAATTTTTATGATTTCAACCCTGAAACTGCAAATCTCCACTAAACAAAAATTAAAAGGGTAGCTGTTAACTTGAAAACTACCACTAGCCTACATGACATCACAAGATGGAACAGAGCATTTTGAGCTTGAGATGTAGACAGACAAATTATCCAGTTATTCAAACATTCCACATATGTTTTGATAAGGTATTCTAACAGCTTTATAACATGGCTTAAAGCTCACAAGAGTTCATTTTGTCTAATATTGGCCCTTTAATATCGACCACTCCACTTCGATTGCAAGCTCATTTATTATCACTACAGACATGCAAATTTGTACTACCTCTGCTACTACTATTTCTACTGAAACAATGACTATTTATAAGTGTAGAATAGCCTATATACATACACTTGATCTGAGGAGGAGTTCAAGTACAATTTCCAACAATCTGTTCTTGAATAAAAACTTTCTTGTACCTAAAATAAGTGTAAAGGGTTACAATGTGAAATTCCCTCCACTGCCCATGTCTCACTCTTTTACAACTTTTCTATCCCCATGGATCCATTTCACAGACAGAGCTCTGAGCCAGCTGATACCGGTACAGACGGAGAGCTTTCTTAAAAAAAAAAAAGAAAGAAATAAAAACTTCCACTATATTCCCCCAATAACTGAAAGTGCTGTTCTGTGATAAATCTTTTAAGCCAGAGTCATAAAGCACAGGTGTAGCCCACAGCTCCAGCGATATAGATATCCCAAACTGAAGCGTTTTTAGTGTACTTTAACTGAATAACTGAGTTTTGCTTAGTCTTTGAGAAATGGTGGCTATTTATGTCATAGACTGTATATAGAAGTGGACATAGCTAAACCACTAGCCCTGTGTTCCAAGTAGAAAGTGAGCATGGGCACATGTCCGGCTCCATCAACTCTGGCTCCGATTAACTTGACATTGAAAATTATTGCCCCTCTCTCTGCAGTGGGCCTCAGTCTTAAAATGTTCGCATTAACCCACTCTACATGATCCTGGTGTTTTTATTTTGCTAGTTTGTCCATAAATAAATCCCAATTCCTAATATGGACCTGGCTCCAAATGAAAACCAGTAACTTCCAGCCTCGATGAGCTTCATTTGACTAAAACCAAACTCTATGGGTGACGTCACACTCACTTAGTCCACTTCTTTATGGTCATGGTCACATATTTATACAGCGCTTTTCCACCTTTACATCATTCACACACATTCATACTCAAGTGTGCACAGACACTGGGGGCAAGGTGGGTTAAGTGTCTTGCCCAAGGACACAATGACAGCATTCTTCAGTGGGTACTGGAATCACACCGCCAACCTGGGGGCCAGTGGATCTCAACAAATTATGTTTATGATTAGGGCTGGGTATCATTAAGAAGTTGCCGAAACGATACATACCTTGATACATAGGCCATGATACGGTATGTTTTTTGATACAGTGCACTTTCAATTCAATACAATTCGATACAATATATTTCAAAGCTATTCGAGAAGGTTCAGTAAGAACAAGTGCATTATCATGGCGGTGATACTTTACTAAACCACTAAGTTTGTGAAAAACACTCATTTCACTCAAAACAGTGAAAATGTCAAATGTATTGCACAGACACATTTCCTTTCTCCAAAAAAGCAACACAACTGGAGCTCTTTCACAAAATAATTTAGTAAAATATTTGCACACCCCTATTTATGATGGGAATCAGTGGACAAACACCCTACCACCTGAACTACTGTCATCCTTTTCCACAGGCAGTGATTCATATAGAGAGATTACTGCTTTACTGTACCACCATGAGAGATGTATGCTCCACACCAACCCCCATATTAATTCAAGACAGACAGGTAATGCGCATAGGCAGGCAGGCTTGGCCAATGTCACTTGGGGTAATTTATGCGACTCAGCTATACATAAAAATGCGTGGTTACATGGTCATAATTACAGTGTTACCTCACGCATACAGTACAAGTACTCGCTTAGCATATTTTAATTAGCACCTAATTGGATATGGTGGGTATAGTGGTAGTAGATCAAGGCAGCTGTATTGTATTGACGCTAGGTTGGAGGAGTGAGCAGAGAGGGAGGCATCACAGCATTACTTAAACATTAATGAGAGTGGCTAGACAGGCTTCTCCGTATGGATAGGCCCGCAGATGCACTTGGGTAATTATGGTGTTGATATTGGCTGACGAGCATGTTCAGCTATGTAAGCAAGAGAATCAACTATAACGGGGAGCAGCAAAGCCTGAGTCAGCGTTTTGTAAACCCCAGTCTAGGAAAAAGATCGTCCATTAGCGGTCAGTGTCAGTAGCTCAGTTGAGAAGAGCGTTTGTCCACTGATCCAAAGATTGGCGGTTCGTATCCTTCTCTGGACATGAACATCACTGGTTTATATCACTGAGCAATTCCAGCTCCCACACATAAATGCTGTTGTTGTGTCCTTGGGCAAAACACTTAACTCAACTTGCCCTCGTGTATGAGTGTGTAGGTCAGTGGTTCCGTGATGTAAAGTGCCTTGAAGGTGGAGACAGTATCATTAAAGAGCCCATATTACACTATTTTCAGATCTGTGTAATAATGTTGTTTTCTCATTAAAACATTGACATGATTAACACACAAATCCTGAATGTTTAGGCTGAGTTCTTCCCCCAAACAGAAAACACTTTGTTCCACCTTGTGATTTCATGTGTTTTTAAACACCTTCACTAAATTAATTTGGATAATTTTGGAGATGTAAAGAGACTAATAATAAATCATTCAGGATTACTTAAACATGTGTTAATGAAACAAAACACAGCTCCAGGTATGTTTTTGAAGAGGCAACAACATTTTAACTTGTCTTAAAGCTGCCAAGAATCCATTTTGTGTAAAATTTAAAAGGCTTTAAAAAGCCAGAGGATCTACAAATAAATGGCAGAATGAACCATAGTTCATTGCTAGTAGCCATAGCAGTTATTTATTCTGTCGTATTACATAACAGTGGCTAAAATCTCCCCAAAGAAAACACACACACACAATACTGAGCCCAAAATTATCTCAGCTTTCATATATTGAAGTCGATATTGTAATTAGAGATATTGTAATTAGCGTGACAGGCCTATTTGTGGTCGTATAATGTATTTAGATTGCCGACTTAGTTTACTAAGCTGCAATGCTTTATATTCATAATCCAGACAGGACTTATTTAGGAATTTTAAAGAAATGCATTGACTTTTTCGAACTTGCCATGAATTGCATCATGTACTCTAAACTCTTGATGAATGGGGCCACTTCTGTCCAGAGGTTGACTGAGAGATGTGGCTGCCAATCTCTGCCAACAGCGTCCCCGACCAGCACCAAACACTCAGCACAGTCATGGGCAAAGTGAGGGAGGTGTCTTGCCCAATGACACAGTGACAGGCTGAAATGCGTCGTGAGCTGCATCAACTCAAAAACCCTGCAGCCAGTGTTTCTCAACATCACAATCGAAGTACTCCCTACCTCGAGTACCTAGGCCTGTCATGATAACAAATTTTAAGATATTGATGAAGAAAATATAGACGATTTAAATGATAATAACTAATTTATGACAAACACAAGAACCCTAAAGCAGGATTACCCCCAGAAACTATTCTAAAAATACAAGATTAAATATAAATATAATGTTTTAATAATATTGGTTATTCTTAAATGTTAAATTTGCTACAAAGACCATTTAATTTCACCTTCTTTTAAAATCTGAAACCAATTACTAGTACACCCTACTAAATGCTTGTGGTACCCAGACCCCTGGATGGGAAACACTGACCACTATCATCCAAAATGTTTCACCAAACAGCAATTTTCATTTTTACTGGAGTAGACAGATTTAAAAGGCTGCCAATGTGTGTTTTTGGCCTTTTTCACCAGTTGCACTACAGGTAAGGAAGAGGAATGGCCTTGCTCATGGGCACAACAACATCAGTGACTGGGTAAAGGATTAATAGTCCAACTCCTGGGCCTTTGTCACCTTCCCTGAAAAAGTAAAAAAACAAAAGCCGCCTCCTGCTTCTCTCTACACATATTTTATTTGTAAACCTCCATCGAGACAAGCCAGTGACACCACCACAGCAAGTTACAGGTCAGATCTGTGGAGAGATGTTCCTAAAAAGCTCAAATACTTATACAACCTTTTATGCCTTTGATGTTACACAATACCTATTCCATCCACTGACAAGAGCCTCACTGAATTCATAACTCTGTCCTTTCACCTGTCAGTGGTCATAATGTTATGCTTGATACGGGGTTACTCACGGTACACCCGCCCCCCGCCCCTCTACCCGCTTCAGGAGATGAATCTTTTAGCGTGAAGAACCGAAGGGCAATTGTAACAGACAAATGCTGGTCTGCGGGGCACATAAGGAGATTTTCATGGGATTACGCTCGCAATTTTAGAGTCAATGCATTATTCATAATCCTTTAGACTGGCCCGGGCCAAATCAGGGAAGGACCCGGGGTCATTAGCTTCAATACAGCGGGACGTTCAGAAGAAGAAGAAGAAGTGGAGAGGAGTAGAGCGACAAGGCAAAGAAGATTCCTGTTATCTAAATATGTCAGAGGAGTCTGTCTGCCAGCTTAGTTCTATCCATCTGACTTGCTTCTTACCAATAATTAGTCACTGAAGTAGCTTTTCCCCTACTTCCTTTTGTGCAGGGCGCTTTAGCTAGCATACATGACTGCATTAGCATCAGACTTCCTGCGGATGCCTTTGCTATATACAACAAATCACTATAACAGTGGTGGAAGAAGTACTTGATTTTGTTACTTAAAGGGATAGTTTGAGTTTTTTGACATGAATCTGTATGGCATCCCCGTCAGCAGTGTCATGCATCAACACTGACTTACCTCCCGTCAGCGTCCGGTGAGCCGAGTTCTTGCCCGGTTTTGGTGCTGAAGAAAGTAGTTCAGCAAGTTGGCTGGGGTTATGAAAATAAAGCATTTTTCTCCTCAAAACAATATATGTTCAAAAGAGTGATACATTTGTGCCACAAAATCGTTGTCCATGAAAACATCAACCCTCATAATCTCTTGCCGCCATTTTCTCTCTGTTTGTATCACTGCATGTTGCCACCAGGTGAAGCAGCGCCTCTTTCACTTTGTTTACTGATTGGAAAGTAACGACAACATGTGTGACTATGATACCAACGATGAAGACATGGCCTTTAGCACAGAGCCAAAGGGAGATCTTTATGAACCCGGATATACTGATGCCCAAATTCACCAGATGGAGTTAGAACAGGCAAAGAGAGAGAGGAGGGACAGAGAAGTGGTACAAGTTGAAGCTGGAGCCACAGCTGGAGCTGTGAGAAACCAGGGGACCGACAAATGGCCTGGATAATCACAAGTCTGCACCATTTTTTATATACATTCTTATATAGCTTATACAAGCTTATATACTTTTCGCTGTAGCTCTCACGTTAGCTCTATTGCGTCACAGCAGTCATTGGTCTAAGCACATAAACACTGCTGAACTACTGAAAAAAGTGGTGGATTCATGCGTGACTGTCACCTGGCGGCAGCGTGCAGTGATATAACCAGAGAGAAAATAGCACCAAGCGATTGAAGTCTGATTTTTTTGTGGACAGCAGTTTTGTAGTGCAAATCTATCACTCTTTTGAACACGTTTTGAGAAGAAAAACACTTCTTATTCTCATGACCCCAGCCAATTTGCTGGACTACATAGCATGCATTTATTCAATTAGAGGGGTTTTGTTTCTCAAAATTAAAACAAAAACATGCATTCTTACTGTGAGTTGCCCACTTTTACACAGATCTGGCCTGTAACTTGGCTGCTTGTCTGCATGGAGATAGCTAAATTAAGTGAAAGTATTATGGTGCCGGTTTGATAACGAGTAAAGAGTAAAAGCATTGTGGAAATGTTCATGTTTTGCCAAGTATGTTCCACAGTTTTACATTAAACATATCTCCATGGAAACAAGCACCAACAGGCAGCCAAGTTACAGGTCAGATCTGTGGAAAGCAGTAAGAATGCATGCTTGTCAAGATATTTGTTTTTAAGAAATAAAATACCTGTAATTGATTAAATATAAGCTTGACAAGTTTAATGCCAAACTGTGGATCTCCATAGTGACAAGCAGGTAACAAACACCTACCAGAAAAGTTGCATAGTGCACCTTTAAGTACAATACAGCACTTTTACTTCATTACATTCCACCACTGCAATACAACGACATGGAATCAATCCAAAACTAATCTTTTCTTCAAATCCAGTTCCTGACAAACAACTTGTGAAGTCAAAGCACACACTAAGCCCATATTTTAGAACAAATACGGATGAGAAAGAGTCAGCTGCGTGCCTGAAATCCCCCACAAACAAGATGATAGGGCTTGTGTTTCCAGCGAGATTGAGCCCTACTTACTATTTCATTCACTCATCCGGCTCTCAAGGCAAAGTTACAACTGCGCTAAAGCTATTTCCAGCATTAATAGGGGGGGAGGGTGAAGCAAGACACTGCTAAATATATTCAATTTCATCAGAGCCTGTGTGAGGTTACAGTGGACAGAGGGACAAGGTGAAAAGCATGGCAGCGGGCCCAAGGAAGGCCCACGCTTTTTCATTATCGACTCTATACTGTTTTGTTTCATGGAGTGGGTTAGTTATGGGTCAGGTGGGGCTGTCCAAAAGGGAAATGAAAAGTACCAGAAAAGAATACGATGCACGTGGGGTGACAATACAGCCTTTTAAAGAGTCTGTAGTGTCTTTTATGAATATATTATTTTGGTGTAACAGTTTTGGAGACTTTCTGTGGGACGTAACAACGTAAAAGTAGAAAAGTACTGTTCTTAAGTATAAATTTAAAGGTGCACTGTGTAACTTTTTGGCTGGGGTCCGACATCTGCTTGGCTCCCTGGAAAGGTTATTGCTTAGTCTAGAATGTTCCACAGTATATTCACAGAAGGAATTAATGTATTCTTGAGCAATGGAAACACCCATAATGAACAAATGCTAGATGGATATGTTTAATGTCACACCATGGAATATTCCAGGCAAAGCAATACCATCTCCATGGAGACCCAGACTCCACCAGAAAAGTTGCACAGTGCACCTTTAAGCAGATATCAAAGTTAATACGTTTTACTTTTACTTCACTACATTTGAGAGTATCTGTACTTTCTACTCCACTACATCTTTGAACTGTCACGGACTCATTTTTAGGAGTGCTTGAGACCTGCTGAAAAAGGCTGAGGGTTTATTTGTAACACATTTAATGTTTGAGCAAACAAAAATATACAAATTAAAAACAGCTAGAAAATAATATTGTTTTTGTTGAACAAAATTCAGCAGAAATCTTCATCAAAATCACCAAATTTGAAGATTTATTTGATCTCAAAATCTGTGTGAAATATTTTAACTTTTTATTCGTGAAGTATATTTTAAAGGGGTACTTTTACTTAAGTAGATTTTTTTCAAGTGATAATGCGAAGTACAAAGTATTACATACTGTCATTGTGTGTACTGAATTCAGTCTTGAATACAAATAATAATAAAAGATTTGAGTTCACCAAATTAATAATGTATAAATAAGAGCTCACTAAAGGTGCTTTACTTTTGTGGGCCATTGTCTCCGTGGAGATGCTTTGTCTCAGTATTGCATTAGACTTATTCATCTAGCACTGATCAAATGATGTGTTTTTATTGCTTAAAAAAACCTTGACAAACTTTTATTGTTTGTGGGTTACTCACAGATCTATTCGGCCTGGTGGCATCTGCTGTTCGAGTGGTGTTTGAGAAGAAATGTTGAAAAATATATTGAAAATTACAGGATGTAGAGCATCCAAACATTGATGACACTGGGGAGAATTCTATCCAAAAGTATAGCACAATTTACACATAAGAAACATTTTATTTCTGTTACTTTAAACATGATTTCATCTAAATTAAGGCGTTTATTTTTGCTAATTTTGCTAGGTAACAGTCATGGAATTCTACTATGCTTTCACGCTTTCCAACCAGGAAGTAAAATTTTAAACTTAAAAAATGGCCAAAATGGGAAAACAAATGTGAAAGTTTTTGGAAAAATCTTAAATAAAAAATACTAACCATATAACCTCACAATGCACTTCTGTATTTCTTTTCCCTATTGAGTGTATGGCAGCTCCCATTTTGAAGTATTCGAAAAATAAGAAGTAGGCGCTAGTACCAAATAAATCATGTCTGGACCTATTCTTACCCTAATAGATTTCACTGTAATAATATACATTCTATCCATTCTCCACCCCCATTATGCTGTGATTACATGCTAGGCCTTCACTCATTAGGTCATTTAGCTGCACCGCTCTGAATCTCGCTACCAGATCTGAATGCTAATGACAGTAATCTACTCACTCATCGTCTTTTTACGGATTTCTCCAGCCTCGTAAAAGTGACAGTACACGGAAATATCTGCTGAAGTACTGGTCTCCCACTGGAACAATCGCACTGATGGATTTACAGTATTGCACAATGATAAAACGTGATTACTTTGTGAGACGTAATACCGGAACAGTGCCCCCCCCCCTCCTTTGTGCGTTAACATGATTCATTGAGTATATTTATGACATGGTGTCTTCTTGTCATATGAAAATGATTAACCAACTTGTTTTTGATGTTGCCTTCCGAGCATATCACACATCAATTTATCTCATGTATATATTTTATGTACAAGCGATGAGATCACAGCAAAGGCATCAATCGAGCGCTATAACAGTATTTCTCATGGGAGTGCATTGGCATCCTTTTCCAACCCAGTATTCGAGATGATTAATAATTATTAGCATGTGGAATTTGAGTTTCCGTTTGAGTAACCATTGATTGCTTGCAGACAACAGTGTATTCGTTAGAGAGTAAAAAGGAGAGATGGAGAAAATGTGCCCTTGTCAAAAACATTGTCATAAATAATGTAGTTTGTGTGCTGAAATTTTCATGGCAGATCTGGCAGAGCTACAGTCAGCACATTCTCCACAGTGTCCCACATCAGACATCACACCAAGTGCCTAACCAGAAAACACTAATATATAAAATATCAAAGAGTTACAGTAACAGACTTCACCACAACAACGCAAAATGTGTCAGTAGAAACTCTAGGTGTGTTTTGTAGGGCTGAAATTATGACTTAAAGGCGCACTGCAGAACTTTTCCAGTGGAGGATGGAGATGTTATTGCTTCGTCTAGAATGTTGCACAGTAGAAATGAAACCTATTTCAAGTGAGATAACTACATGCTACATTACAGGTCAGATCTGGGGAGAGGCAACCCTATTCACAGAGAGAATTATTGTATTTTTGAGCAATAGAAACAACCTGTAATGAATAAAAGCTAGATGGATGTGTTTAATGTCATACCATGGAACATTCCAGGCAAAGTGATACCATCTCTATGGAGATAAGCAGGTGACAGACTGTCCCCCTTGTACCTTCTTTTTTAGCTTTCATTTATTTCACTTTGATTTAAGTTTGTTTTGACAACTTGTCTCATAAACCAGAGCAACCTCAGACTGACTTGTCACTTTCAATAAAAACTGAGGACCGTCTAGTGTTGCATTTTTCCATTGTTACGTAATGTTTACAGTTATGTAATGTATAGTATTTGTTAAAACTAACGATCCAGTGAATCAAAGTCAGTGTTGCCAAAGCACGTTCTGACTGAATGCATAGTGTCTGAGACTGGACCAGATATCAGACAACTGTCCACATTTGGAGCAATCAAATCTCAGGCTCTGATTACTTGACACGTCCGTTGGAAATCATGGAGACAGGATTCATCTTTGTAAACATAGTACATGTGTGTAGACTGGACAGGCAAAGAAAACTCTGCAACAGATAGTTGGGAATTGACACCAGTCGTTTTAGATATGGACAATGATACAGCACCCCTATGAACTGACATCAAGGACCATGACGTCCACCCTCCTGTGGGCTCACCACTCACAGAGGGGTTCATAGGGGGGGGTCAAGTGCGCAGTGGACTGGGTGGTGAACAGCTGCCCCCACGACACAGCCGGATAAAGCGGAAGAAGATGGATGGATGGATACTGATACACTTTATGACTCAAAATAATGGACTTGACTAGGGATGACTAGGGATGGTACAATTACCGGTATTAAGGTGTACCGCGGTATTGAAAGGAAAAAGGCTGGGCATCTGAACTGGTACTGACACGTCTGACTGGGTCTGTGGAAAAAGCGGTGCTCCTCACAATATTGCCGCTCACCCCTTAACGCGCTGTTGACATGGTCCTTGTGTCTGCGCTGTATCCCCAGCTCCCCGCTTGACCCTTGTACCAGAGAGGTCCACTCCATGGAGCACCCATGTGCACCTATAAACACATAAGGAGTTAACACTTTTAAACTTTTCATTAAGCATTATAAATTACACAGCTCCACAGTATACCATGATACCATGGTATATCACGGTTTGTCACGGTTATCATACTGTGGAAATTTCATACCGTCCCATTCCTAGACTTGACCATTAAACGTCTTAGTCTAGGGGACTAAAGAGACAAAATAATAGTATGGGGGAAAGTTTTCCTTGAGTTGCCCATTGTAGTCCAGGCATAATATTATCTATTGTCAGTTTTTATTACTGGTAAACTATATATTTTCATACATGAAAATCATACATTTGTTGTGAGAGATTTCAGATAGGCATGCCATTGCAAAATGCTTCTAGTTATCCAGGCCAAGGAGTTCAGAGAAAAAAGAAGCAGCAGTCTGTAAACCACATTTGTCATCAAGAAAAGTGACACTGACACACACACTTCACATACGCTCTTCAAAACACATTACTCAGTCTCTGGTGCATGTAGGGCAGACAAGTAGAGGGCCAAATATTGAACCATGCTAATACCAATAGCTATGTTCTGTTTTCTGATGGGGTTTATTACTTTAATTTGTCCTGTATTACACAAAATGGACTCTTGTGAGCTTTTAGCCTTATATATGCCTTATAATGCTGTTACCTCCTCAGAAACATACCTGGAGTTGTGTTTTGTTTCATTCACATGTTTGACTAATCCTTTATTCCGAGTGTGTCTACATCTCCAAAGATCAAAATGCTCTATTCCACCTTGTGATGTCATGAAGTGGTAGTTTTCAAGTTAACAGCTACCTTTTACCTTTAGTTCAGTAGAGATGGTCAATTCCAGGGCTGAAATTATTGAAATGATTCTAGTGAAGGTGAAGGTGGAACAGCGTGTTTTCTGATTGAGACAGTAACTCATAAATATGCAGGGTTTGTGTGTTAAACATGTGTGAATGAAACAAAGTATAACACCAGGTATGTTTGTGATGAGTTAACAGATATATAACAGATCAGACAATAATAATATGGGCCCTTTAATATAGCACAGGAGCCTTTGAGAGCCAAGGATGTTTCTAATAAAGTACTCTTGACATATTTCCTCTGACTCTCCGCCCTCCCTCCTTTAATCTAACACTAGACTAATGCGTCTCGTCAGCTGAATTATGCCGGTTGGGACATCCTACCTGGAGTGGCAGAATGACAGTGCCCCCTTGTGTGAGATCACAGCATGGGGCCTCCTCATTATTTATTGTGCTATGGACTTGTTTGCATATCCTCACAGTCCACGTATTGCTGACTTGCTTTGTTGCTCTCCGTTCTAATGATCTCAGCTGGGCTTCACTGCATTTGGTTTATATAACAGTGTGTAGAAATTAATTGTTTTTTAATGTCATTCCAGTCACTAGAAGATGAATTAACATTAAAGGTCCCATACTATGCAAAATTTACTCTTAGGAGTTTTAAGGCATGTTAGAATGTCCTTAAAAACATATCTGGTATATCTAGTAAATGTGTATGGAGTTTAAAAACACAGTGGAGGACTTCCTGTATAACTATATGACATCACACGGTGGAACAGAGTGTTTTCTGTTCAAGAGAAGACGTCTTAAAAAAGCCTAAATATGTAGGATCAAACATGTGAATGAAACAAAACACAACTCCAGGTAAGTTTGGGATAAAGAAACAACATTGCTTGTCTCTATAAACTGTATTAATGTTAAGTCTGGAAAGGTCAACAATATTACTTTTTTTCTGTCTTGCATTTTATCAGATATATTCCCATTTCTCGCAAAGAAGGCAGTTTGGCAGCTCAACTTCACACTTGGTTTCTTGATTAAGAACCCTCTCATTGATTGTGATGAAGCATTGAGTTATATTTTGCAGTTTCCAGTGGAGGGGGGTGGATAAGAACAATTATTTTGAGTTTTGGGTAATTCAGAGTAAACACTCATTTTGTTGTCTATCTGAGGAAAAGTGATTTGATCCTCTTGTCAGTCATTTATTTACTTTGAGATTTGGTGTCAAATGTAAAGTGTGTTATAAATAAAATATATTATTATTATTTATTATTTATTCGGAATTAATGTTGGAAATAGTAGGTATTTTTAGTGGCCATATTACACTGTTTTCTGATCTATGTCCTCAACAAAAATATACCTGGAGTTGTGTTTTGTTCCATTCACATTTAACACACAAACTCTTCTTATATAGACTTTTATAGTTTCAAACAGAAAACACTCTATTCTACCTTGTGATGTAATGTAGTAATACAGGAAGTGCTCCACTGTGTTTTTAAACTCCATACACCGTCACTAGAATAATTTGAATAATTTCAGACCTGGAATTACCCATCTTTACTTTCTTTACTGAACAAAAGGTAAAGAGTAGCTACTAACTTGAAAACTATGACATGACATCACAAGATGGAATTTGAGCTTTGGAGATGTAGACAGACTAATAAACCAGGATGTGTGAATGAAACAAAACACAACTCTGGGTATATTTTTGATGAGGTAACAGCATTATAATATGGATTAAAGCTCACAAGAGTCCATTTTGCGTAATATATAAAATCTACAAACCTTATCATAGGACTTTCACAACTACAAATGTTTGGTTTATTTGAAGTGTTGATTTTTCTGTCTAAATAAGTTCTTATTTGAGGTTACTATGAAGCTGTCAAATCAAAGGTCAGCTCAGGCCAAGCAGAAGGCAGACAGCTGTTTCAGAGCTCAGTGCCCACGCTAATCTGTGAGGCAGTGACGTGGTTCGGTTATGCTAGGTCACCATCTTCTTCTTTTTAAATCTGATGCAAACCTGGGCATTGCCTAGTTCCTGAACCACATACGGCCATTTAGTTGACTGGCCCATTTAAGCTAATTTGGAATAACAAAATAAACATGTTTTATAATTTTGCGTCATGCATGGACTAAAGCTGCATTGCTTTTATTTTAGAGGTGTTTTTTATTCACATACAGAATGACACAATATGTAAATCAAGACGTACAGTTAATATTACGCAGAACTGAGTCAAGCATTTTGGCCTGGCCTGCCACAATATTTTCTGTTTCTCATGTGGCCCATGGAAAATATAATTGCCGACCCCTGATGTAATGCATAAAGCAAGATGCAGCATATATGTTAATTTGAATAATAAATCAGATGCAGTTTTCATCAGAGAATTAAGTATATATTTGCCTCTAAATAGGACTAGCTACATAATTCATCTTTCATGAATGAAATAAAATTTTTATTGAAATAATTACTGGAATATTGAATGCAAATCAGACTTATTTTGAATTATTTACTTTCTTATTTTGTATATGTCTGACTATTTTAGTAGCTATTTTTAAATACAGTTTTAGATTTTTAAGTATATTTTTAGCCAAATCAAGGTTGAAATATGGTTACTGAATGATTGGAATGTTTACAAATTAAGTGATACAAATCTAAAAGTTTTTTTGTTTTTTTTTGTTTTTGGCATTTTGATTTAATAATGTGATACAACTTTTTACATGTGTTTTAGAGTCTGTATAGTTCAACTAAAATACAGGTGTTATTTTAATTGTTGTCACAATTATTCTAGTTAATAGTTGCAGCTCTATTACTGAATATTTCTTATTGGATTTAGCTTGAAATCTAAGTTAGTATCAACTGAAAAGAAGACAGATAATGGTTTTATTTATTTAGATCCCTTTTAGCAACAACAAAGCTATTACTATTCTTCCAGTACTGCAAAAACTAAAACCCTGCCAATTTAAGATTGCTTGAATTAAGAAAATTTGATCATGATTTGAGTAAATTTCACTTAACAAGTAAAATGATCTACCAATGGAACAAGGCTCTTTGTATTTATCTTGCTACACTTAAGATAAGAAAAAGACAAAAAATTACTTTTTGCAGTGTGTGAGCTAACAACACTGTTATCTAATCTGTTTTTCCTTTTTGTTTTTGTTTTTTTATAGGAAATATGGTGAGCAAGGAGGACACCCAATGCAACGTGGTGTCGAATTCAGATGAGTCCGATTGTGAGACCGCCCAGTCACACAGTTTCAATGCAGAGTCTGGTACAGAGTCTGGAAAAGCGCAGGTGAAGAAGAGGAACAAGGCTTTACAAGTACGCTTTAAGGACATCTGCGAGGCCCAGAATGAACAGCGGAGAAGGCGCTCTCGCTCAATTTCTTGCAAAGTAACACATAGGAAATATATGACAATGCCCGCCAGACGCTCCATACCCAACGTGACTAAAAGTACTGGTGTGCAAACGTCGCCAGACCTTACCAAAAGATATAAGACTTTTCCGTTTGACAGGAAAAAGGGGCATACTTTCAAACACACTGCTTTGGTGGAGAATTATAAAGGACAGAATAATGGATTTCTGAGTGATATTAAAACTGTTGAGGATGGACAAACAGTGGAGCAGTCTTCAAAAGTGAAAGGAAAAATCGTGTGTCAGACTAAAGCATTGTTGCACCACACGGATGACAGCAGTGACACAGAGGATCTCCTTTCTAGCGCCAACTGTCTGGATGGCCCGTCGGAATCTTCGCAATTTCCAGATGACTGCCACCTGCACAGCCCGCCGTCCAAATCCCAATCGGAATGCCACGTTTCCACGACAACGAGATCCAAACACAAAGGCAAAGACGACACGGACGCTAGCTCTTCCTCTTCCAAGCGCCAACTGACTTCCGATGGGAAAATTAAGGGTTCCGGACCTGTTGCATGGAATTCTTTGACACATGTGGAGTCTTTGGGAAGCCCGTCTGTGAGCTGTAAGAGGAAAAAGAGCGGACAGCTAAGTGACCAGCATTCTCAGACACTTCCGCACAGTGCCAAATGCTCGGTGCAGTCGCAAGGACATTGTAGGGCAAGGCATTCTTCGGCTTCATCAAAACTTCAGCAAACGAAACAAGGAGGCATGGGCTTTCCCACTGGGGACGCAAGGGCAGCCCGAGGGGAGGCTGCTGGGACGGCGAGCGGCGACAGTGATATCAAAGCACAGCTGCAGGCCATGGAGACGCTCATCAACTCCAGCCAAGAGACCATCAAGGTGCTACTGGGAGTCATACAGGAGCTGGAGAAGGGAGAGGCGCAAAGAGAGGGGTGAGTGCACTGATAGTTTTGTAAAGAAAACACAGACGCAAACATAATGGTGTCAGAGACAAGACGGTGATTAATAGTGCTATGCTGGTTAATTCATATCATCCACAAGCTCTTTTGTTTATCTCCTCATGAGTCTTACCTAGGGTTGCCAACACTGTCACTCCCCAAAGCGGGACACCCCCAACTGTGCTTCTGTCTGCCCTGGTACTGTTTGGGTTTCATTCTAATGCAGCCAAATTTGGTTAGTTCGAAATAAAATCTGTCCCCTCATTCTATTCAGTCTAAATTTGTCATGGAGTGGCTGCATTATACATTTAATCTGCTGCTTTAAAACCCTTGCTCTCTGATGGGTGACTGCTCAAAACGTTCACGTATATGTAGTGGTGTTTGCACATGGCAGAAAGTAGCCTATTTTGAGATTAGGATCAGTCCTTTGAGGCTTTGATCAGATCAGTGGCCAGTTATTTGGTTGACTGGGCAATCATTCTATCAGTGCAGAAGCTCTGAGTGAAATGCAGGGCCGCTGCTGTCCCTATAGTGTTAAATAAAAGACAGCCAAATTGAGGGGCATCGCACCTTAATTGGAATATCTTTACCATATACAAAACACAGGATGTATTAATGTTTATAGCAAAATCCAGTTGAGATAAGTATCTTTTCAGATGGAGATGCTCTGCTCAGGAGTTTTAGATTATGGGGATGTAAACACGCCATATATCCTATGTAGATGACATCTCGGTGTAACCCTCTTCCTGAGTAATGACAGATTTACAGTGAAGTGCTTACAGCTGCAGGCAAACATACATAGAACTGAAACTGTACGCTGGTCTCCCACTACAGGCGCCAAACTACAGCATATGTATGCACATAATGTTCAAGTCCAGTGTCTTCCACAGTTAGTAACAAGAACATCCTGGCTGTTGTGTTGTACACTTCTTGCAGCAAATGTCAACCAAATGTCCATCAAACAAATAATGGTGTGAATAACTTGAATTCCGTGGCATTTCTGTCTCCTGTGAGTTATGCTATAGATGAGGTCTCTCACTCCTGCAGAAAAGATGATTCTACCTAAAATCCAAGGGCAGGAAGTTGGACGGTGGGCAAAGTAAAAAAAAATGCAGGGTTGACTTTGGTAATATTTCCCACCTTATCAAACCTATTCATATAAAGATACACTTTTTCTTGCATGCATTTCAAAAGTTTTATCTTGAAAAGTTGCAAAAAGGGTGATTTATTTTTATTACTATATTCTACAGGTAACATCAGTGAAACTAAAGTCGAGTACATTTGCCCAAGGAAAATTAATTCAGTATTTTTATTGCTCTAAAAAAGATTATTCATTGAAAACACTGCTGTGCAAAGAATAAATTAGAAGTCTCTCCTGACATTTTTTTAAATTACACTTTGCAGATGAACACTTCGTTTTCAATCTGTCCACCCAAATTCATTGGGCTACCTTTATGTTTTTTCCCAATTAGTTGAACGCCACATTGGTACTTGAGTCGAGCACTGAATAGGGTTTGATCTAAATCAAGACTTTTATGAAACACTATTAAAAAACTTGAAAAGCTGTGCACTGATGAACAAGAACACTTCTTTACCTTATAAGCCCCCAACCAAACAATTTAGGGGCACTGTGTAACTTTTCTGATGGAGATGTTAATGTTCCACAGTATGGTATTAAACATATCAAGTGGCACTTCCAGGCCACAGGTCAGATCAGAGGCAGAGGCCTCCTTTACAGGAGGAAAACATGTTTTCGAGTTATTTTTGGACAATAAAAACACCTGTTATTGAATAAATGTAGGATAGATACATTTAATGCCATATTGTGGAACATTTCAGACAAAGCAATAACACATTCATGGAGACAAACAGACCTCCCCACCAGAAAAGTTCATTGGAGGTGGGTTGAACTCAGTTACATTTACTCAGTTATATTTACTGGAGTAACTTTTTTAAGAAACTGTACTTTTCAAAGTACTCCTACTGGAGTAAAAGTTTCTATAAAATAAAAATAAAATAAAAATAAAGCTGTAATTCTCTGTCATATTTTTTTCTCTTCTATAATGCAATTTGGTATAAAAATATTCCAAGATTCAGAATACAGTACTCTGATTGGCCCATGTAATGGAATACTTAATACAGTTATTCAGTATTCTGTAAATACATTTTCAAAATACTCTTCTCATCACTGTACACTGGTAAGAATCAAGATACGTGTCTATATCTAAAACCCACAGCTCCGCAGAGCAAATTGCATAAGCCTTAGCTGTCCGTGCGCTAGAATAAGGCACCCTAGTGGGCCGCAGTGGAAGTTCCATTAAAGGCCCAATTAGTGCAGCCTCATAACACTTTGCCTTTCATCTTCACATAACAGCGCCTGCTATTATACAGGAGCAGTGCAGTCTGTCAGCACAGGTGGAGGAGACAGGGCTGCATGTATGAACACAGACTCATTTTTCACTTTGTCTGAGGATAGGCAGCCAAATAGAGAGGAAGTGTAAGTAAGAAAGGACATAGCAGGGGAGTCATATACACCAAGGACACTGTAACAGAATTCAAATCACCTTCATGAAAGATAAGACAGAATAACATTATGACTATGCGTACAAAACTGTGAGCCTTGGTTTTCATGTTATATAATTATATATTGCTATATGTATACAACTCATCAGCAGAGGGTACAAGGAGTTCGTTCATCTGGTTTTGTGATGAGGAGTGAAGCAGTTTAAGTAGAATTAAGTTCAAAACAATGTATGCTATCTTTAAAGTTGGTTAGCTGCTTAAGGGTATTATTTACTAAGTGCTTGTGTACGTGCAAAATGCATTGGACACAGTAAAAAGCAGCTGCAGTTGAGATTAGCATCTCTTATAGATTCTTTACGGACACAGAACAGATCAAACAAATGCAAAATGTTTGGCCAAAATGCTCAAAAAAGGAGAAAATTAAGATAAAGTTATTTTGTAAGTGTTGCTTGATTTATCAAGACAGCAAGAACAAAAACTTTGTGGAAGTTTACCACATTGTGAATTAGCTTTCACATATAATTTACAAAGTTAAAACTGCCTAATAATTATGCTGTTCTGAAGGCAGCTGCATAAAACCAAAGTAACACTTTACCTGTGACACTAAGGCCACAAAAGAGGCGAGTGGCATCAGCTGTCTGTCCATCAAATAAGGTATACCTTCATTCATGTCCTTTATTCTCCCGCTAATTCAACTTCGTTCTAATCTGTCCGGGACTTGCACGATACAGTACAATGCTCCAGGTAAATGTTTAACTACATCTCTCATGCATGTGCATTAGTGGTTTCTTTTTTACGCATATTTGGATTTTACTCTGCATGAGGCTTCTGTGCCTGTAGTCACATATTTACAATGAGCACAAAAATGCTAGTTTCAGTTGGATTAAGGCCGCCACACACTACAGGAGAATTTGCCTGATTCTGGCTGCGATTTGCTTCTCCCTGAGTTTGAGGAGGCGTGACCCGACTTTTTGTCTTCATGTGTGATTTTGAAGCCGATGCGTTGCTGTGTGTGAGGTGTCAGTGTGACTCTGACCTACTCCGTCATATATCGTAACCACCAAACATCAGCAACACTACGCAGACAGAGTGACGGACACAGAGGCATAACATACAAACTCAGGAAATAGGAAAAATAATTATTACTCACCTTTCTAGAGTTGTAAATATTAAACTGTAGCATCTTATCCATATTATCCATAGAATTTGTCCTGTGCAAATAATGGCACCCAGTCCACAAAACAGTGCTATTAATCCAGTTTGAAGTGTTCTTTAAAAGTAAAATGACGACTGTTTACATCCAGGCAGTGCGCAGATCTGGGTGTTGCAGATTAGTGATAGTAACTCTACTTCCTGTGTACTTTATCGCCAACCATCTGCGCATTAAAAATCATGCACAGTACTGCGCAAAAGTTTTAGGCAGGAGTGAAAAAATGCTGTAAACAAAGAATGCTTTCAAAAATATAAATAATGATTGTTTTTTCCACACCTGCAATGCTCTGATCTTCTGAACACTTAGGAGTCTTTACTCTAAACAGGAAACAGCAGATGCGAGGTGCACACACAACTTTAGCCTGTTTTATGCAGACATATCCTGCTGCAGTCTTTGTGATCGGAGATTTTAAATCTCATGGGATTCTCCTCCTGTCTATCGTGTGTGCTTTTTGTCACACATTCAAAAATTGCTTAAGACTGAAAAATCCTGTGGCGGCCTTTAGTCTGAATGAATGTAATAAAATACAAAGGGCATAACAGTGAGCAAAGTTAGGATGTAGGCCATGTTTATGTATAGGGCAGAAACAGCACAGTACTTTTGATCAGATGCTAAACTCTCATTTATTTACATATTAGAATTGCACTGGGAAAAGAGACACCGTTTTTAATGGAAAATTAGGTGCAACACGCCCACAAACAGCACATGTAATTTTTCACTTTGCACTCTAATGTTTCAGTTTGTTTGTAATTTAGCACCTGGCTTAGTAAATGTGTCCCTTAGTAAGAGTGAATTTGAAGAGTGAAATCAAATGAGTTTGCTGAAGGTGTATTCGTCTTTATACTGGATTACACACATGGCATAATGCTTAAAATGTCTGTTACTAAATTGAACCTTGGAGCTAGAATAACTTGTCTCATGGTTAAGTTTTAGTCCACATCATCCACAGTTCCTATCACTAGACCACTTAGATAGATGGAAGCTACTGACCTGCAGAATATCTCAAGAACAGCAATTTCACAGTCACCTTGACCAAGTCTCCAAACCGTAACTCCTGCCAATGTCCGAACTCTTAACCCACCAACACAGAGGGGGATGCCCACCTCATCTTACCAGTTTCCACTGATCTAGATAATGATTAGTGGCAGATAGCCGAATGAAGTACAAATACAGAAAATAATTGTGGTGCTTGCTGGTACAGAAACTAGAACTAGTACTTCTTGAATTTTTTTTCTCTTAGTGTAGACAAAAGAAGAAAGTTATGACGCACATGGTGTGACGCCAGGAAGCCAAATGTCAGAAGCACTTAGACTCTGCTATGAGGCCAAATTATGTCCCTTTATACAAGAGCCCTATAGTCTGGGAACTGTTCCTGTTTATGAATATCAATATATCTTTATGTACGGTACAATTACAGATTACAGATGTAGCCCAAACTGCATACGCCCTCACGTGCAGTAGGATTTTCTTTGATTTCCCCCATCAGTGTCATATGCACAATTAGCAAAATCCTCCATCCAGGCCTGGCCAAGCTTAGCTCATGATCTGGAGATGGGTCCCTTGGCTCTAAATTGTGGCTGCCCATTACTCCTGACAGGTTGGCTTAGCAACATTGAAGGATGGGTCAAATGCAGAAGACGAATTTCCCTATGGGGACAATTAAGTGTACTTCTTTGCCAACCATAGGCCTGCAAGTAGAGACAGAAAGATTTCAATCGATACAATGCTGGCAACAGTTACAACTAGTTACTGTTGGCTGATGATTAGTTAGTTTGCTAGTTTGTCATTATTGAATTACAAGCTGTTCATAATATAATTAAAGCCAAAGCATGTTAACCTCGTACAGCAAGATGGATTCCTGCAAAATGTGTAAGTTCACAATTAGATTCAAGTAGTCGTCACAGTGCTCCGCGTTTTCCAATTGCTTTCAACAAGAACCATCCCAGATTGATAAATGTGTAGACCACAATTCAGAATGACACACAGGTATGACCCAGGTTAACAGTATGTACACTTTTAGCCAAAAATACGCAAAACATTTTTCAGTTTTTTGTGTTTATTGCTCCGAAAAACATCCCTAACTTTCTATTTCCATGGAAACATGTTAGCGAGATGCCACCTCCAGAAAGTTACATGCTGTGCCTTTAAATATTCTTGGCATAATGCATATTTGAAGAAGTTCCAAATCCACTATTCCCTCTAAATCCAAAATAAACGAAGCAACCTGGCAGCAAGAGGCCAACGGGTTAAAACACTTGGACAATGTACCTTTAATGTGTTCTTAGATAAATGGCCATACAGTACTTGGTGTCTCTTGTGAAATAAGTAGTTCTACAGTGGATTCCCGCTAATAGAATTCACGTGTCACAAATGAAGGCGCTGCACCACATCCTTTCAGGCTCTCTGTATTCAAAGAGGAGGCTGTTAGTGGCACTTAAGCCAGCTCCATTCACTGTGCTCTGGGCTTTTTGGGGTTTTGCTGTGCTCCTGGGGGAAGGAGTGAGTCTAAAGCTGCTAAATGATTCACCGTGTTCATCAGCCTGTTATTTTGTCTGTTGTTTTTGCTCCGAGGCAGGTACAGTTCACTGGGTTTATTGCACCTGAAAGAAGGCTGGTGGAAAAACAGCATGGATACTAAAACGGTAAATGCTAAAGGTGGTAAAACGTAGAACAATTAGCAAGGAGAAGGTGCAATTTTATTCACAGAGAAAGGGACATGCTACTTTGGCAAACAAAATTAAATCCTCTGTATTTTTGTCTATTTCAGAATTGACGATTGGGGAGTGTAGCTTTATTAAAAAATCACTTCTCTTACAAACACTACAAGCAAACACTACAACAGTCAAAGTGGACAGACTAATTTTGTACTGAAGTAGAAACTAATATCTGATTCTGAATGCGTCAGTATTGATTTAGTCTATTCAAATCTGAACAGAATGGGTTGAATTTGAACACTGCATTATCCCATTTTTCTCTTGTGAATGAATGCAATTTTCGTACAGTGACAAAAATCACCGCAAACTGTCCGTAATCTCATTGTAAAACATTTCACTGATTGTAAATTTGTAAGAAAGGAGTGAGCGATATTATGGTCTGACAGCTGATTGTGTGTTGGTGGTCCAGCCTTATTTAATGCCAACTTTTCAGGGTTTCTTTTGTAGATCATATGATTAATCCACTGCCATAGTGATTAACAATACACATGTAAATCTATATATAAATCGTTCAAAACAGGTAGAACTCGTGGGACAAAGAGTTTCATTTTTAGTAGAATTGCCAGCACACACAAACCTAATCAGACCTTGCTTTGGTAGTGAACGCGCATCTTCGATTTCACTTATTTGCTTGACCATTTTTTCCCTTTCGCAAATAAACAAGACCAAAAATAGAGGTGTACCAATCCTGAAAGCAGCATTTATTTTCTTAAAACAAAAATGAGACCAAACGGATCCAAATGTGTGGATCTGTAATTTGTCCCTTAAGTAACTACAGAACAGCTTTGTATAAATAGAAATTCGAGCGCTGAGTTTTTCTGGGCCAACTATAATCAGTAAAAAATTATCTTATTACATTTCTGTCCAAACAGGATATGGACTGAACCAATATTTGGACTCGATCTGATCCAGCTAATTTACCAATTTCGGTTCGGTGCATTCCTAACCTAAAATGGGCAGCGTATTTCGGGCCAAAAAGATTATTGACATCTGTAAAACCCATTATCATGCATTAAAATCCACATTACAATTTAGATAATGGGTCCTGTACTTGAATTAATCTTTTTCTTACAGATTATCAATAAAAGCCTAAAAATACGATCCAGCGAGAGAGATGGGCGATAAGGACAGAAATGTGGTTTAGGGGAGGGAGGGAACAGTGTTAAAAACGTTTTTAGATCGTCGAAAAAAATACAAAATGGATTTAAAGGCGCATTGTGTAACTTTTCTGTCCGCATTAAACATATCCATCTTAAGTATTTTTATTGACTTAAAATGTGCATGCTTACTGAGAGTGGGCTTGCCTCTCCACAGATCTGACATGTAACTTAGCTCTAAGGAGTCGCCGGCTCCTTAGAGCACTTATTCATCTCTGTACAGATGAATAAGTGTAATGTCACACTGTGGAACATCCCAAATCTCCATGGAAAGAAGTTGGTGACTTACCCTTCACCAGAAACATTACACAGACTTTTTCAACAACCTTTTCCGGAGCCTGTGTTCGATACAAGCATTCATGGCCCTGTTTAGGAGTTTGATTTTCAACAAAAAGATCAGAGAGACTAACTGAAAAACTGCTGGCTATTGCCGGTTAGCTTGTGGTATGGTTTGAGGGGAGAGGATGGACAGATAGTGGATCTCAAAGGGTGAGGACAGGACATATCCCATCCCAGGACAGCTGACGCGTGCAAACAACAGCCCATGAATCTGTGCCAGCAAATAGTCCACTCCTAAAACGACTTTCAAAGGTTCAGTTATTCTTTCCACTCCACGAAGCACAGGGGATGATTCAGTGTGTCATTGCACTAGGTTCACACACAGAGAAAGAGGAGAGAGGGAATAGCTGTCTCTCATGCCGAGAACACACATTGATTATGAATTTAGACTAATACGCTTCGATTATGACAGGAGAGATGTTAAATGATGATACAATGGCAGAGGTTCAGTCGATGTTATGAGCTACTGCCGCTCAAATGACAGAGAAACGTGGTGAGGGTGAATGAAAGTTGACCTTGGGTTTTTACCAGCAGATTGATCACGTCTGTGCAAACATTCAAGGTTGAAAAGTTAATGTAAGGGAGATGTTTTGTGTCTATTCATTTTTGAGTAATAGCTTTTGGTCAGAACTGTCTTCTGAAAATGTCTTCTGCAGGTTTTGGGCTAATGTAAGGGAGAAGGAGAACCTGCATACACGTTATGCTCTAAGGCAAAATGTCCCCAGTACAGCACCCAGTTTACAGTTACTCACACTCTCCCCTTACAGCAACTCTGGTTTTCCCCATAAAACTACCATTATAGTATTTTAGTTGAATGCAGCACCTATTCCTGAGGGTGTGGTGTGGGTGACTGAAGTGTCATTATGGGTCTGTTATGGAGCTTAGGCAATACAGTGAACCCTCGCTATAACGCGGTTCATCTTTCGCGGCTTCGCTGTTTCGCAGATTTTTTAATGCTTTTTTTTTTTTTTTTTTAAACAGTGCATTGTGTTCTGAATCCTGATTGGCCAAGGGACTGTCATCTAGAAGTGATAAAAGTTGACATTGGTCTTTCACTTAGACCAGGGGTCGGCAACCTTAAACACTCAAAGAGCCATTTGGAGCGTCTCCCACAGAAAAGAAAACACCCGGAGCTACAAAACCCTAAAATGAGGATCACACTGCATATGATTTTTTTTTTTACCTGTCTGCTCTGTATAAAAGACTATAGTGTGTTGCATTTATGAAATCAATGAAAATACAACACAAATAATCCACTGAGTCGTGTTCTTTAGTCTGACAGAAGCTGAAGCATGAGCACCAAGCTGTTTTCAGCGCAGTGGATGCAGATTAGCCCTGCGGTTTTAAGTTTAGTTTCTCCTTTTAGTCCTGGTTTTAGATCTGGTTTACACCTGCTTTAGACCTGCTTTAGACCTGGCTTAGTCCTGGTTTTGGTCCCGGTGTTAGTTCTGGTTTAGAGGCACAAGGAGGAAGCATGGTCCATGCAGCATAAGCGACAAGACATGAGAAGGGAGGAGATGCGGGTGCGCGGCGTAGGGAGGAGATGAGGTGTGCCATAAAGAAGGAGGAAAATAACATAAGGACGACGGAAAAAGACACCTGCACCACAGCCTTCAGTAGAAAAAGACGCTACAGCGGAGTCAGGAGGAAGAGGCACAGTCAGAGGGACTGTGAAATACACGTGAGTCACAATGTCCAACCTCGTATTCGTATTCATTAAAATTATTATTTTACAGTATTTTTTTTTAAAACTATCATAGTTATTTGTAAGAAAACGTTATATTTTTAAATGCTTGAGCCTGAAAACAGGATTTGATCTTTGGTTTCATTCTATAGTACAGTATTGTATTGTATAATAATTGTAAAAAATAAAGCTGACTACGGATTTCGCCTATCGCGGGTTCTTTTTGGAACGTAACCCCCGCGATAAACGAGGGTTCACTGTACCCTGGACCAGTGACCAGTTTGTTTGGCCAGAATGCTCCACTGACATATAATATCTATTCTGCCTTGGTGTTCTGGCTCAGACCTGCCCTGGTGATATTTACAGACAGCTACTACTATAAATGATTACTCTTCTCGATACTGCGTCTGGACACTTGACTCAATCTAAACCTGAACCCTAGACATTTTGGCAGCGAGGTAACAGTGCAACTTTATTTGGCTCCAGTTGACAAGTTATAAAAAGCCTTTGAACATAATGATGAAATGTATCCTTATATGCTCCGATCATTAGCTAATAGCTCTTTAAATTCTGACGCAGTGGCCGAGACCTTGTCATGGAGATGAGTTAGCGTCCTTACCCCAGCTGGTCCAACCACACTTGCCTTCAACATACGGGGGGCAGGATGGATAAACCTGTTGACCTTGATCCCCTATCAGCATTTTCGATCCTGTCTCTCCCTCCTCCTCCTTTTCCTCCTCCCCTCTCCTTCTCTCGGGTCACCTCTTGTGTCGTGGTCCAGGCCCACCTCATGCCATCCATCAGGGGCTACCGTGACAACCAGCAATTACATGCACGGCCCCTCCCTTCGCATAAACACTGCAGTCACACACAGGCAGTAGAATATATACATTTTGTGTGTGCTTTACCATGCTGATAAATGGGTATGCTGAGCTCGCGGGTGTACTTGGCTATGGGCACAGGTCTGCATTTACCTTCACATTCACTATTGGGCCATTGTGGAGTTCCATTATGATAAAAGAAGCCTGCAGCATTCATATGTCATAAACACAGGAGAGGTGATACATCTTCTCGGTGTCTCATTGTGCACTTTGTGGTCATTATGTCCACAGTAAATTGAGTTGGATATGTGCATATGGCTCCAGGATGTTTCTTCCTGTTTTTGGTGGTTAGTTTTTGTCCCAAGAGTGCCCTCTACACTAGGGAGTAAAGAGTAAAGACAAAAGAATTACCTGTCCTGCCCATGTAGACTGAAGCCAATTAAGGATAGTGTGACGGTTTTCATCATGCTGCTCCTATCCTTCCTTTCCTGCTCCCTCTCCCCTTCTCTTACCTTGTTTGGAGTTTCCTGGGTGGATCCCAATTACTCACCTGCTGAGCTCCATCCTGAACCTACTCATTCATCTCCTGCCATAAAAGACCTCCTGACCTTCTCTCCAGCACCAGATCGTTCCGTCACTTAAGTGGTGAAGCTTAACTCAGGCTTTCCTAGGTCTTTTGTGAACGTTGAAGATTTTTATACTTACCAGTTTTTGTCCGTTCTTCAGTTTCTTTCTGTGGAGCCAGCCTCATCTCATTTGCCTCCGGTTCTGTTATCTCTGGTTAGTCCATGCCACCACCTACCTCCTGTCTGCACCTGACCTGGACCCGTCCTGCCCCCGTGGAACCCCCCTCCGCCTGTTGTCATTCCTAACAAATAGCAGTTACTGATACTTTGTAGAGGCATCACACTTACTGGAATGTTCATTGATTACATGGTGACACAATGCACACATAGAAAACACAGAAAAGTTTAGAGAGGAAACTAGAAAAAATACAAAATGGATTTAAACAGGGACCGGAGCCTCTGATCAATATAAGTGTTCATAGTCCTGTGTAGGAGTTTGATTTTCAACAAAAAAAAGTAAGAAAGACTAACTGAAAATCTGTTGGTTAATGCCTGGTGGTCTGAGACTGTAATGTCATTTGAGAGGGATTTGTTTCACAGTCAAAATCTGTTCACCTGTTGTAGTTCTAAATAAGTTAGTTCTTTCTGTTCAGATTGGGTTCAAATAAAGCTAAGATTAAAGTCTAACAAAGCCTCAGACAGAGCAGTGCTTACAGTTAGCATCACACCCGCAGGGAATGCAACTGTGTGTATCAAAGCAACCAAAGATCCAATCCGGGTGTTCGAGCGAGGGTGTTCATGGACAAAATAGTGAAATAAAAATACCAGGACAAAGGAGGACAGGTTAATACTAACATTTTAAGGTGAAAATGTTTTTTTTAAGCAAAGTTGGTAGTTGTGCAGGGACTTTACTGTCTCAGGACCCACCCCACATAAAAACCTAATCAGCATCGTATTTTCTTATTTTTCTTTTTTAGTATCACTTGTAGCTGACATTTTTGCAAAAGTGGAAATACCTGAATGACGATGAATAAGAAAAAGGGTATCTTCAAGCTGTTCCTTTGTAAAATATACATAAGTGCTCATCATTATGTTATTTTACCACTGGGTTCTGAGGCATTACATAAGTGGAGCAAAATCACATTGGGTAGAATTATATTTCCTAAGATTAGTTCAACAAGGAACTTCTCCATTTGTGACTGTGCTGTCTCAAGCCCATTTTAAATGTTTGAGACGCTCTCACTATCTTCATATGGACATATGCAGGCAGGACATATTCAAATTCTATACCGTTCCATAGGAAAAGCAAGCACATGTATGTGTCATGCAATATTGACTTATGAATTATGAATGGTATCAAATTTATTCAGCAGTTTGCTCTACATAGTCCTTCAGAGATTTAGAAAACTATGTCAAGGCTGAGCGAGTTAATCCGGTTCGGTAAAATGAAATATGCTCACTTAATTAAATCTGAGAGAACGATTGCCTTTTTACTGTAATGAAGAAAAAACTTCTACTGTAGGGTTATAGGAGCAAATTATGTGTCTGATATTAATGTTCATATCTTGATTTATGGACCAAACAGTGACTGGCAACAGTTTTTCAATGGAAACTGAATTGGAGACAGAGACGAAGGAGGAGAATTAGGAGAAGGAGCCGAAAGTGCATCCATGCTCATGTTTTGTTTGTTTGTCTGTTTGTTTTTCAGGCTGACGTACAGGACCGGACAGGATACGGCGAACTGCGACACCTGCCGAAACAGTGCATGCATTATCTACAGGTGGGTAATATTAATGCTATGCTAACTGTGTGGGATTTCATATCAGATGTGAGGATGTAGGTGGTTACACAAGAAGTGACGATTTCCTCGCTGTGAAAATGATGCGGCATATACGTACAAAGGTGTGAATTGAAAATGTATTAGATGTTTTGATACCCAGTTGAACAAAATGGAACACACTGAATATCGGCTGGTACATTCTGAAATAGGGCTAAAAATTGGCAAACTACACGCACAAACATGGCAGGTGGAGGTGTCAACAGGAAAGCTACCTTAATATTGGTGATGGTGAAGAGGAAAGCATGAAGAACCTGAGGAGGCTGACTACACTGCTGCTGCTGATATAGGTCTTGTGGTAGTACAAGAAGCGCTCCACTGTGTTTTTGGAAGATTTCAGCCCTGGAATTGCCCATCTCTACTGAATAAAAGGTAAAAGGTAGCTGTTAACTTGAAAACTACCTCTACATGACATCACAAGGTGGAACAGAGCATTTTGAGTTTATGGAGATTAAGAAGACGTACTGGGCTTGTGTCTGCTATAGACTTATAATCTATGACACCCGTGGATCACTTATTCAGGTTAGAATGTTGTTATCTCCTTAAAAACATACCTGGAGTTGTGTTTTCTTTCATTCACACACGTTTGACTAATCCTTTATTATTTATTATCCTTTATTATTAAGATCAAAATGCTCTGTTCCACCTTGTGATGTCATGAAGTGGTAGTTTTCACATTAATAGCTACCTTTTCCATTTTGTTTAGTAAAGACTGGCAACTTCAGGGCTGAAATATTCTAGATGTTTCTAGCGAAGTTGTATGGAGTTTAAGAACACACTTGGAGCACTTTCTGCATTACCACATGACATCACACATGACATCACAAGGTGGAACAGTGTTTTCTGTTTAAGAGAAGAACACAGCTTAAACATGTGAATGAAACAAAACACAACTCCTGGTATGTTTTTGATGAGGAAACACCATTATAACATACATCAGAAAACAGCGTAAAATGAGTCTTTTAATTAAACTAAAATAAATAGTACATACTACCACTACAATTAAAGACCACAAAGTCCCTCTCACAGACACATGAAATGTTTCCAAGGCAGCAGTAGTACTACGCTGTCATGTCCTGTGAGCTGAGATGGCTCTGAGGCAGGTGCTAAATCCAGTCGCTGTTGTAACCTTGTGCCATTTGTCACCGCCACCCAGACCTCTGCCACCCTGCCACTGCTGCTCCCCAGCACTCCCAAACAAGCATCCGACAGCTCAACACCGAAATACTGCAAAAAAAACACAGCATCCGTATACAGCAAAGAGCCAGATCTCATCCAACACAAATCCATCTTTCATATAGTAATAGAACCCAGTGTTTTTGCAAGCTTTGGAGTATTTGAGGTCGCTCGTATTTTCCTCAGTGACAAATATAGTTTGAAATATGCCTAATAAAAAAGTTTGGCCACTCAAAATAATGAAAATAAGATATGATTTCAGAATGATAGTAATTACCCAAGGCCAAGGCTAATGGGAAAATACTAGTGGTATTACATCACCATCTCTGCACTTCAGATATAGCCACACCGTAACTGCTGTTGTGTTCTTGGGCAAGACACATACCAATTGTTTTCCCTTTGGTCAAGACTAATGGGAAAATCACAGCAGTATTTGATCACTATCTCTGCACTTCATAGACTGGGTGAATGATTTGTATGTTATTACTGTTCATATCTTGATTTATGGGCAAAATAGCGAAATAAAAAGATAGGGATAATGAAGAGCGGGTTAATGCGAACATTTTAAGGCCAAAATGATGAGGCTCACTGCAGCATTTTTCAATGTAAAGTCAATCGGAGCCAGAGACGATTCATATCAGATTTGTTTTGCCAGTGTAAAACAATGATACAAAAGCCAATTTGAAGTTAAAGTATTTAGTTAAATAGTTTCACAGTAGTGGTAGTTAGTTTTTCTAGCCTGATAATAATATATAGTTATTTTTTGAGTACTTCCCACCTCTGATCAAATTCAAGCAACATTTTCAGTGTATTGGTTGCTGCTGTCAGTCTCCAGACAAATTGATCTGTTTATATTTTGAGGAACAATTCAAGTAAGTGCTTTCCTCTCATTGGGAAATGCCACAAAAATATGTCTCACTTATTCCTGGTTTTGTTTTCATGCAAAGTAAAGCTTTTGCTTTTCTTATATTTTTGGGAAATAACCAACAAAACACAACCACTGTTACAAGAGGGAAGCAAATGTCACCAATCTTGCACACTTCCCAACCTAGTGAAAGGCTAGCTGACTTGCCTGGGGTCCAGAATAAACTTCTCCAATACTTTATGAAGATGCGAGTCTGGTCAGCGGTGACTGGTTTCTGCTGAATCATTGCAAACTCCTTCATTTCACATTTGTCAGTGAAATAAACAAGTCTGATTGCATCGCTATGTTTGATCCTGGCTCGAGGCGACATGGAGGGAGTGGGGACCAGACTGATGTCCCTCTGTATAAAAATACAGGACAGGCAACAACAGCAATGTCAATTTGTCAAAATGCAACTGTGGTAAACAATTAAAGGTGCACATAACATTACTGGGAAAGGATCCACCACCTGCTTGTCTTCATGGAAATGCCATTGCCTTTAGGGATGCATCGATCCAGCCTTTTCCGTTCCGACACTGATTTTCTTAAGCTTTAAGTATCTGTTAATACCTGATATCAACAGTTACCAGTGCAGAGACTGACAACAGCATTTATTTCCTTAATACTGAAATAAAATAAGACAAAAGTGATCTAAATGTGTTATCTAGCTGTTATTTATCCTTCAACTGCAGTTCATCTTTGTGTAAATAAAAGTTCAAACATTATGAAACAGTCTTATTACATGTGATAGATACTGTATTGAAATTAAAATGTATATGTCCAACCAGGATAGCAGCTGTACCGATATTTGGATGTCGATATCCAGCTAATTTTTCAGAAGCAGATTGGTTCATCCAGAAATGCTTTGCCTGGAACATTCCACAGTATGGCATTAAACTTAGCAGGCTAAAGCCAGGTGTACAGTGACTGCAAATACGGTGCGATTTGGGACTTCATTAAAAGCAAGGCACCCTGCCACACTGACCTCAGCAAGTCCAGGTCTGTGTGAGCCGTGGGTCTGTGGAAAGACTCTGTAGGGAGTCTATTTGTCCCAGACACCACAGCGCTCTGGTGTAGTTTTCAGGTCATTAGACGCTGCTTTGGCCAAATCTGCACCACAGTTGTTGTGTTTTGTGTAACAATCTCCAAGTAACCTGCTCAAAGTACAAGCCCTACCCGCCTGCTGTTAGTGTTAACACAGCGTGAGTTACAGGTCAGTTTGGAATGCATGTTTTAATGTTTCGTATTTTTCAGGAATAAAAGCACCTGCGATCTGAGATAAACAGAATAGAATAGAAGAAACTTTATAGAGCCCTGAGGGAAATCTTTCTTGGAACATTTCCCATATAACACTGAGGACGACAACAACCATTCAATAGCAGCAAAGATTAAGTAAAAATACAGTCTTAGAAAAGAATGTGAGGATGCAAGATTTAATGGCATACTGCAGAACATTCCAGGCAAAGCAATAACATCTCCACAGAGACAAGCAGGTGGTGTACTGGTATATACCCAATGAAGGGAAGAATACTTGTATGTATTTAGTTACAGAATACCGAATACCTGCATTATCTTGTAACATATACTGATACATGGCCCAGTCAGAGTACTGTATTCTGAATACTCAGAGAACCTTCACGCAGGGTTGTATTTAAGTTATAGTGTAAACATTAAATACAGCTTTATGTTTGCTTCATCATTTGTTATGCAATGATTTATCACTGATTAAAAAAAACTCACACTCACTAATTCTGTGCAGTTTGAAGCCTAAATTGAGTGATCACGTACCACCACATATTCCTTTGATTTTAGGAAAGTAACTGCAGTCTTAAAACCACCAAATGAGAAAGTAACTACTGGAATAGTTATTCAAAATTAGTATTCAGAATTTGTATTCTCAGTACATGTATTCGGTCACTTCCTAACCTGTGTATACCCCCACTAGACAAATACAGAGTTTAAAGGATGTAGAAGACATTTTCAAAAGAATAAATTAGCAAAATATGAAAACTTTTCAAATGTGCACTTTTTTAATTGAGTACTGTAAAAATCTTCTGTGGTTTTACAAAGTTGAAGATCTAATTTTTGTATTATCCCACCAATCTTATCGGTATCCAAATCCTGCCAACTCTGCATGTCATTTTAAGAGCGTTGCTTAATTAACCAAGTCTGTGCTACAGTAATGGCACGAGTCCCCAGTCTGTTAAACAAAAGGGCCGTGCATGACACAAAGCCTTATTAAGTAGAGAACTGTAATTATCTCTTCATCTGTTTGTTTAAAATCTGTTTATTTCAGCTCAACTCACTGGTTTTTGCAGTTACTTTTGCAAAGTCGTGGTTGGCAGCAAAGCTTATTCAGTCACAGTGCTGTGACTCTGCCAGGGTAATTATCATAAATATATTCAGTTCAGAAAATATGATGTAGTTTAGTATTCAGTGCCATAACTTTGTATCAACAAGTGCTTTTAGCTCACAATTAGAACCAATTTTCAAAAGAGGTACAATGTGTCCTCACTTAGTGCATGTCCTATGCCCGTCTGCACCTACTAATGCAAATTATTGTGAAAGTCTATGATGAATATGTCAAGTTCTGGGTTTTGTAATATCAATGTGTATTCATGTGGTTCTTTGTCCTGTTAGAGACACCATTTGGATATCACTGACCATTTTGATTTCTAAATCCCCGTTATGGTTCATCACTAGGAATCAGAATGAAATGGCAAAGGATTATTATTCTCCGAATGTATTTTTAGCCTTAGTGTAGCAGAAGTTAAATGAACCAATAATCTAAAATGCAAATATTGTCAGGACTAGAAGAGAGCAAAAGGTGAGGAGGGGCTGGGTGTGGAGGTGTGAAGAACAGTTCACTTCAACATCCATCTTTGTAGCCAGGTGTTGAGATGTCATCAAATACCTGAAATTGTCAGGAGCCACTGGAGCCACGACACACCCATTTAAAAAAAAAAAAAACATCTTTTACCTAGATACCTAGTCTGCACTAAAATGGACAAAAAAGGACTAGGAACAGAACCGGAGAATCAAGAACCAAAACACCAGATTATAACATAAATAAATAAATCATGTCCATCATATCCAATGTTTTTGTAATTAAGAAGAAAAAAAAAGAAAATTACAATTGTTCAATAAAAGCAATATTTGATTTGGATATGTCTACCATGTATCTAAGGACACAGGTTAAATGTATGACAATGAAAATCATATATACAGTTCATTTAAAACACTGAGGAGTTGTATCTAAGTATACAGCCTGTGTCCTTAAGATTTGAGCCAGTCACCCCACAGCTCCAAACTGCACAGCTGCTCCTGCCCCAAGGTTGTGGATTAAGACACCCACATCAAGTTCTGCCTCCTCATCCCCCTTGCTCACATCTGCTTATGTGCATTTGGAAAAGAAAAGTCCTTATTTGGTACACTTGACCTGCATTTGACCCATCCTACAATGCCACTGGGGTTTAATCTGTCATAAGCAGGTCAGCCACAATCCTCCTTCAATTACTGTCACACTTACAAGTACGACAAGAAACATAGTTCAATGGCCCATATTACACTATCCCCTGATAACAATAATAATAATAATAATAATACATGATGTATGTTAGAATGTAGTTTCCTCATCACAAACATACCTAGAGTTTGTTTTGTTTCATTCACACATGTTTAACTCACAAACCCATCATATTTAGGCTGAGTTCTTCTCTCAAACAGAAAACACTCACTTCCACCTTGTGATGTCATGTGGTAATACAGGAAGGGCTCCATTGTGTTTTTAAACTCCGTACACCTTCACTAGAGTCATTTGGATAATTTCAGCTCTGGAATTGCACATTTCTACTGAACAAAATGTAAAAGAAGCTGTTAACTTGAAAACTACGGCTTTATGACATCACAAGGTGGAACAGAGCATTTTGAGCTTTAGAGATGTAGACAGACTAACAATAAAGGATTACTCAAATGTGTGAATGAAACAACCCACAACTCCATGTATGTTTTTGAGGAGGTCACAGCATTATACCATGACTTAAGTGTAATAGAGGACCTTTGAGCTTTTTTGATCTAAATACTGTTGCCAAACTTTGAGATAACTGGCTTATTCCCATATTTGCTTTTCTTCTCTGTTAATTGGCCTGATAAACCCAAGACAAAACACAAAACACTATTACAATGCTATGAAACGCAACCAATGTTGTGCTCAGAGAAGTGTGAGTAAATTGCTCATTTGCAGACCAAATCCCTGGTTAGGACCACAGCTAACAACACTCTGCCGGAAAACAATTGAGATTTCCCACTGTAGCATGAGAAAAGACTTAGTTCAGTGGCTCATTTTGTCTGTGCTGCTGTAATGACCTTGCAGGACAGACTTTGACAATTCATACACGTTTAATGATATGAGGACACTACTTCTTCACTTTGTGCAACACTAGTGCAACAATAGCTATAGATTATCACACAGTATTTATTATGTATTATGTAGATTAAGATGTTGAAAATTATTGCTCAATGCCATATATCTGTTTAAGTATGGTGTGGACAACAATACAAAAATAAGGCATAAAGTTTCTTATTCTTAAAGGTGCTAACTCTTCTGGTAGTATTCGTCATCTGCTTGTTTCCATGGAGAAGTTTATTGCTTTCTTGAAAAGCACAGCAGGGCATTAAACTCCACTGACACAAACAGATGATGCCACTGGGTCAGGTATTTCTTTTAGTAATAAAAACACCTGTGACTGAATAAATCCAAGATCTAAAAGTTTTATGCCATGCTGTAGAACATTTTCTGCAAATCAATCTGCCTGGAGACAAATGGTAACCCTTCCACCAGAAATGTTACACAGTACACCTTTAAATTGCTCAAATTACATTATTTTATGATCTCTCTTATAATGTTGTTTCCTCATCACAAACGTACCTGTTCCACCTTGTGATGTCATGTGGTAATACAGGAAGTGCTCCTCTGTGTTTTTAAACTCTATGCACCGTCACTTGAATAATTTGGATAATTTCAGCTCTGGAATTTCCAATCACTATTAAACAAAATGTTAAAGGTTGCTTTTAACTGGGAAAAAACCTGCTTAATGACATCCCAAGTTGGAACAGAGCATGTTGAGCTTTGGAAATGTAGCAGACAAATAACAAAGGGTTACTCAAACATGTGTGAATGAACCAAAACAACTCTGGTATGTCTTTGATGAGGTAACATCTATATAACATGGCTTAAAGCTTACTTATTTTTTTATTTAAATTTCCAGCACATTCTGAGCTTTTTAATCGCACCACATGATTATATTTGTGCACAATTAGCTCCAAGGCCTGAAGACATATCCTAATTTAAAGCTGTAGCCTGGCAGCCCATACCCTACACCGTATGGTCAATAAATCGTGAGGCGTAGCAGCAGAAGACTCCTGGTAGTCAATCTCTGGGTTTTAGCCTGGCTCTGTCTCTGCACCCATCACCCTCTTCCTCTCCCACCCTCTGGTCCACCGCAGCTCTGTGCCATACATCACCCCAACAAATAGGGCATACGTACAGCAGGGTATGGGAGACACAGCCTGAATGCATGGAAGATTAATCAGAGGGGTAATCCTATAGAACTGTCCTTTCTGTAGCCTAAGGAGGAGCACACAGCTGTTTAGTGAGTGATGCATGAAGAGAAGTTAAAGTGGTATTGTAACCGTTTTGAAGTAGGTCTTGTGTGGTACTTTTACGTGCTTGGTAAATGGTTACATTTGCATGTTTTTGGATAGGCTGTCTGGGATACAGAATATATGCAATACTTTAAATATGCACTAAGTAACTTTTTGGTTGGGGGTCTGCAGTATGACATTAAACAGCTCTACCTTACATTTATTCAATTGCAGGTGGTTTTATAGGTCAAAAATACCTAGAAAAACAAGCATTCTGACTGTGAGCGGGGTTGCCTCTCCACAGATCAGGCACGTCATTTATAAAGGACTGTGTAGGAATTGTCCTAAGGTAGTGCGTACTCCTAATGGCCACCAGAGGCGTGTGCAACTCCAAATTTAACATACCCTCAGCATGCACTCCACCCCACAATCTGTGCTTTATAGATGCCACCTGCAGTTAGAATCTCTGCACAAGAAGCCACATCATGTCACATCCTCTCCACACCTCCACCTCACCATAAAGGGAGCATGCAAAGTGACTCGTGAATGAGATTTCCCTAAACATGAGCTGATAATCAGTGGGTTTGACACGCAGGACAGAGGGAGGGGGTGTTCCCCGCGCAGCACCACACAGTCATGTCAAAGGCTCAAACAAGGTTTTACAAATAAATACAAAACTAAAAGCAACAACAACGACTCATCTAGGGCTGAAATGATTCATCGAGTAAATCAAATGAATCAATTAGAAAAATGCATCAATTATTTTTTTTGCCTCGATGCTTTGTTTTATTTTCATACGATGGCCAGCCGGAACCTTCGGCGGTAGAGGTAAAGTTTCCGCACGACCACTGCACTTGACTGTACACAAAACAGCACGGCGCCCATGGATGTATAATAAGAGCGCACACCTCATCTCCTCCTGTACACTGCGCACACCGCATCTCCACCGGTACGGATCGTGTGGATCGTGTGCTGCGTGGACCGCGCTTCCTCCTGTGCGCCTCTAAACCAGAATTAATACCAGGACTAAAACCAGGTCTAAACCAGGTCTAAGCCAGGTCTAAACCAGGTCTAAACCAGGTGTAAACCAGATCTAAAACCAGGTCTAAGACAGGTCTAAAGCAAGTCTAAACCAGGTCTAAACCAGGTCTAAACCAGGTGTAAACCAGATCTAAAACCAGGTCTAATCCAGGTCTAAAACCAAACAAGAATTTGCAGGAAGTGGTTGCTACATTCATGTAGTTTTACACCACATCAATGCACGTGGTGTGTACTTAACGTGTGCAAAGTAGACACGACATTAACAAACGATTACTCGATTATTCGAACAAAATAATCAACAGAATAATCGATTACTGTAATAATCAATAGCTGCAGCCCTAGACTCATCTGTTAATTTAATAATAATTAGGCAGATAGAACACAGATTTGATATGGAACACACCAGATACCTATCAGGCACTGCCATTCTGCCAATAAAAGTCCACACAAAACATCCAACCTCTGTGAGGCCTGGGTCGGGACAGGGACAGGCATTATTGTGTTCTTTATACTGCCAGAGAGTAAGCTCTCATTTACATGAGCTCCCTGTTTTGTCCTCTGTGTTAAATGGACATCTACGGTCATGGTCACCATGCTGCACCGGGAAAGTGCAATCGTGCACGACTTTCAAATGTATAGTATTGTAGAGAATAATGAGTGGAATAAACAGTCCTTCTCCGTGTTATGGCTAACCTCTGCTTAACTGATTGTAATTATTTTATATATGTGGATTCTCTGATGATTTCCTGATCAAACACTTCCTCAAACTTTCTTCACTTCTGCTCCTCTCCACAAGTGTCACTTTTCCCTCATGTCTCCAGCCTTTGCGCAGAGCTTACAGAGCTGCCGTAGAGATAAGATAAGCTTATTAAGAATTTAGGAGTTTTTTTTAGTAGGAGTTTCAGAAATCCCACAGTTCACAGTTGGCATAAAGAGCACCTACGCAATGTTTTGTGCGTAAGTGAGTTTTATAAATGAGGCCTCTGACCTGTTACTTGGTCTACTCCACCAGAAAAGCCAATCTGGGGCATGCATGGTCTGCAGGATTCGAATAATCATTTTGACCCTAAAGGGATTTAGATCTAAAAAAAATAAATAAATAAAAATAACACTAAAATGTGCAAGTAGCCTAAATAAAAGCATATTTAGATCAGGTTCAAGAGATGTTTTTGCACACAGTAACTTTCACATACGCACATACACAGCAGACAGAGAGATATTGTATACACATGTATATATTTTTTCATTAATTTTCTAATGAAATTATTGTCTTTACATTTGTATAGCTCGTATTTCATTTCAACTTAACGATGCATTAAAGATGTAATTCTGTTTGAACGGATACAGACAGATCGAATCAGTGTAGTGTCTTGCTTGAGTCTTAAAACTTTATACAGTGGAAGATTGCACTGCCATTCTCTTACCATTAGGGAGACAAAATGGACCAAACTGCTCTGCTTTCAGCTGGGTGAGGCCTCCAAGGAGGAATCCAAGATGCTGATGTCCCGTGTCCTTTCTTAATCCATGATTTGACAAATGGAACTCGGTTAAATTCCTTGATAGGGGATCCATTCAAGTCGATGAATAACATGGGAGTGAGGCTCGAGGCACGCAGTCTGTTTCTAGTTTTATTATCTGTGTCATTGCAAGTGGAAAACCCCCTTTTGTACACGTAAGTTTTAACCTGAGAAGAACCTTGCAGTTTCCAGCCCCTGTATTCATTGATAGCCTCGGTAGCAGGTTCTCCAAGGTTCTCTTTTGCGAAATTCCCCACCTCGCATTCATCAAACAGCACTAGTTCTGACCTGTCTGTGGGTCAAAAATATGCTTCCATGGGCTATTTGCACATGGTGATGTGGTGGTGAAGTGCATCTGTGCATGTTAGGTGATTTAAAACGTTCAACACAAAGTTATGGGTACACGGTGATTGGAAATGAGTTTTATTTATGATTAAATATGACGTATTTGAGAGACCCCACCAGATAATTGATTTAGCTGTTTTCACGGGAACCATCGCTCACGCTATGGGAGTCAGCTCCCACTGGCTCCCATGTAATTCTAACTGGTCTGTTCACATCAAAACAAATAAGGCTGCTTATGAGGAAAAAATAGAAACAGCGAGATAGCATTCTTGACTTGCCGAGAAATTAGATCGGAGAATTCATAAGGTGCCAATGTGGTTTGTATTTCTGCAAAACCACAAGAGTCGTGGGTTTGATTCCCAGACTGGCCTTTCTGTGTGGAGTTTGCATGTTCTCCATGTGTCTGGGAATGGATTCTGTTATAATGTTTTGACAAAAGCATCGGTCTTCTGAAGTGGAAGTAATTCATATCATGTGATCTAATGCGGTTCTTGCAGACCAACAACAGAAAGTGCTATTCTCTATTATAGGTAAGTGGTTTGAGCGGTGTGTCAGTCCGAGGCAGGTCACAGGACGTGGTTCATTGCATCGGGAGGTTTTAAACTCCTCTTCACTATAGATTTAAGAGAACTTGGTACATGCATACACCCCGACATCCACTAAGAGGGAGGGCCTTTTTCAGATCATAAACTCTTAATAAGAGGACACTGTTAGAAAGTAACTCAGTATATGAACTGAAAACGCATTTGCATACATGCATTTAGAATTAGTAGTTTCAGATAACATCACAACATGGGGACAGCTATTAAAATTGCTAAAGGGCTGATTTTTGTTGTAATATAGTTACTTGGGGTTCAGTCATTAATGAAAATGATTAGGTTAAACATTTGTGAATTTACTTTCTGAATATTTCATGACAAAGTACAATGTAATCATTAGGAAAATCTGGCTCTTGCCACCATCTGGGAGTATTCTACCAGTACTAATTTAAAGTAAATGTTTTCCGGAACAGTTATTTCATTTGGTGATATTCTGAATACAATAATAACAAAAGAATGCACACAAGTACTCAATTTCGGTTTTGAACGGTATGCTGTAAAAAAGAAAATAAATTTAAAAATACAATATTGAGAATGGATATGCAATAATTTCCCTTCTCTAATCATTGATACATATACATACATGTGCATAGTGTAATGAACATACATCAAGTATCCATGTGTCAAATATGTGTTTTATAAAGTACCAAAATGCATATCCAAGGCCCTCACAAAGTTTTCAACAGCCCTGGTAGGCTCCCTCTGGTGCTCTAGCTTCCTCCATAAAAACATGGTCTGAACTGCCCAGTAAATAAGCTTTTGGTTAAATCAGTATTGAATCTAATAAATCAAAGAGACAGTTGTAGCCTAAGGTCTACTGGCCAAAACTTGTTAATGGTCCCGCAGACAATTTTCAAAACGTGAGGAGACAGATCCTTTCAAGTCATTTCTCCTAAACTCTGGAACAAAGTGCCTCCTCACATACACTTTGTACAGTAGATACTTTTACAAAGGGCTGCTATGACTGATGTTATTAGAAAAGTATTTTATGACTTTTACCTTTTTGGATGTGAAGCACTTTGTGACCAATGTCTATAAAAAGTGCTATGTAAATTAACTTTACTTACTTGTATACAGTGAAGATGCTACATTTGACCCCTCCTTTAATGCAGTTTGGGGCAACTTAGTAGGGGTAGTGGGCGATTTCAGGACAGCACCAGGGAATAAGAATGACATTCAAACCCACCTAAGTATGAAGTATATCCTTTTGGGTTAAAGAACAGCATGCATTTCTCTATATGACATCAGAATAATGTCCAAAGCAAAGTGTGCACATAAAAAGCCATATTTAAAGGCTTGTTACGCGCTGTTTCTGTTTGTACTTAAGGCGAGATTTACATGCACTATCTTGCCAAATTACTACAGGCCTACCACAGAGCATAGCGAGAGGATCTAAGAAAGTTTTTGTCTGGCCTGATCAAAGCAATGCCGCCTCTTCTCCTTATCACACTGTGCAGAGTTGCAAACCAAATCTCAAATGCAGTAATCACAATACACAGGCCGGATCCACTTTTTGGCCCTAAAAATGACTTTGAAAAAAACATTTAAGTTCACTATGATAAGATGTTGGGAGGTAATTAGTGCCTGTGTCCCTCGCTGTGATGCTGTGTTTTTTTGGCGAGCAGTTGTCAAGATCGGCTCCTCTGTTTGTCTCGCTAATGAGATTGGGGTTATCGAAGCTGCACTTTTGTAGGAGGAAGGAGGCAATAACAGAGCTAAGACGAGTTTCCTGTCTAATTCAAATGTCAGAAGAGGATTTTGTGCGTTTGATTTACATGGGAAACTTCTCAACTGTTACCTGTCAGTGCAGAGTAACTGTCGCTGTGGTGATTTAATCTTCGGCACTGCGATTATGTTACACTAGCTTGCACCTGAGCTACTGTTCTTGTCAATTGGAGATTTGCTTTCAACTGGAGAAGACTGTGAATCACAAGAGAAAACTGACAAACCTTAACTCAAAATCACTCTACGGCAATGAATAACTTCATGCCATATTTGCTGTTATCTACATTATTGTGCGTCAGTTTTTCACATTTCTCATACAGTTATTTATGTTTATTCGTTGGTTTCAGCTTACTGTTCTATGGAACCTTTTTTAAATCTTTTTCCATTCAAAGCTTTTATACAATATTTTGTTTTCAGTTGCTATATGTTATGTGGTAACATCCTAATTCCAAATTAATTCTGAAATCCATGGATAGAGGATATTTTTTAGCTAACCTGTCCCTAAAGAACTTTACATTAAGGAACCATTCACACACAAATGCAGACACTGGTGTATGAATGACACTGAGTAATTCCTCACTTACCAAGCTAATGCACACTTATTGCTTTGTAATTAGCTCAAGAGCTGCAAAAAAAATGTATGTATAAAGCCATACTACGGTGTTTTGATTTACACTTTCTATCCTACACTACAGTCATCCCTCATTATAATGCGGTTCACCTTTTTTTTGTGTTCTACGTCCCGCTCAGTTTAGTGTGGTTAGGGTTTTTACAGCCTTAAAACATACATAATAATTGTAAAAAATAAAGCCGACTACTTTGCGGGTTTCATCTATTGCGGGTTATTTTTAGAATGTAATACGCGATAAACTAGGGACCACTGTGTTACTAATGTTATATACCCCACCTACATATACTATGTCAAACTGAACATTAAATCATACCATATAAGACTCTATCTCAAGAGAATGAAGTCCTTTACCCTGAAACGTGGCGGCTCAGAGAAGACAGGTATTCACCATCACACAGAGGTAGAGCGACAGCACAGCAGACAGCGGTAACAGCAGCCCTCCCAGGAGCAGAATCAACTCTCCATGACCACAGTAGACACCAAGGGCCAGACTGCCGAGCTACTTACCCTGCATAACTTAACACATGATTAATCTGCCATTCAGCCTTCCATCTCCAGGCGCTTCCCTCTGCTTGTGTGCACAGATGATCTTAGATATGTAAGACTGTTGTTTACTCAGACACCTGCTCCCCCGAGTCACTGTATTCCTATATACTGCTGCTGACTTCCCACTCTGAGCAGGTCCATGCCATGTGGTAATTGAGCTGATTCGCCAAGTGATTCATTGTGTAATAATTGCAGTGGTGCGTGGCTCTGCATTGATAGTTCATGTGGCCATACCAGCTTGTCAAAGCCTGATCCCGTCAGATCTCAGAAGCTAAGCAGGGCCGGGCCTGGTTAGTACTTGGATGGGAGACACTGGGAATTCCAGGTGCCACAGTGGGGCGCCAGTGGCAAAAACTGCCGTAGTGTCCTTAGGCAAGGCACATCACCCACAATGCCTAGTATGAAAGTGGTGTGTGCGTGAGTGTTGGTGGTGGTCGGAGGGGCCGATGGCGCAGATTGGAGCCTCACTTCCGTCAGTCTGCCCCAGGGCAGCTGTGGCTACAATAGTAGTTTACCACCACCGGCGCTATATAAAACTGATGCATTATTATTATTATTATGATGGCAGTCAGGGGAAAGTTCTGTGTGCAGAATGCACACAGAACTAAAGTATCTATCTGAGGAAAAGATTGTGTTAATAGAAGATGCAGCAATGGCATCTATGATTACATGATACATTACATACATGGTATGTGATTCCGGTTCGATCACACATGTAAAGGTGAATTATGTAACTTTTCTGGTACAGGGTTCTGCTCTCTGCTTGTTATCATTATGCCTATAATATCCCACAGGATGGCTTTAAACTTGTCTATTTTGCATTTATTTAAAGGTTCTATATTACACAAAACTGACTGAATTCAGGCTTTTTAAACCATGGGTAACCATGTGTTTTATGAATTGAATTGTCTCCTTTCAAATAAACTAAACTTAAACTAGAATGGAAAATAAAGCTCAGACATAGAAGGTAAAGACGCACTACCAATGCTGTGTCACATGTGTTGCTATAGCGCTAAACAAATATGGTATATATATATATATATGGTAATATTATTTTATGCAGTAAAAGCAAAACCAGCAGCTTCCCTTTTGGCATGGTTGGGAGTGGGATATATGAAAAATAAGTAGTGCACCATCAAGTCTTTTCGACAGCGATGCAAAACTGCTAAGTCATGGTGAAACGCATACTTTTTAGAGAGATCGTTTTTTTTTAACGTCTTTGGGACGTTGAGACTATATTTAAAACCTGATTTGTCAAGAATTCAGAAACCACAAGAGCCTTTTTTCTAAAATATGACATCTATATTTTCTCCTATCCAGGAATCTTTTTTATGCCATCTAATGATTCATTGGAAGTCTACAGTCCTTCCTCCCCTAGGCTTTTAACAGAGCAGACACTTATCTTGAGGTTGAGGACAGTTCCCCAGATTCGTTATGTCACTTTGAGTATAGCATATCCTTCAGTCCACTAATTACACTCGCCATCACTGGTGTTAGCCTATCAGCTTGCCTTTGTACCTGAATGTCTCCCTGTCTAGCGTGGACAAGAAACTAAGCGCACCATTTGACCTTCGTGTGTCAGACGTCAGCTTCTTTGGCCGTGTCCTGACTCCCGAATAGTTTTCACCTTTAAGACACAAATCCTTCAGATGAACTGCGAACTAGCCTTTTCATTAATAGACTTTCAAAGCAATTAAGGGTCTCTAAATGGTCGAAACTGAAAGCTAGAGTTGACGCCGAAGTCTTTTCTCAAAAACAATGAGCTGCTAAAGATAGAGGGGGAGAGACAGGGCGATAAAACCAAGTGTCCTTAAATTGGATCAAGGGCAGCCTGGAGGCATAGGAGAGATGATGACCTCCTTAATTTAACTGGAATTGGCAACAGCTACTTCTAAGTATTCACCAGATGACTGATATAGTTTAGTGCCAATATGATAACTTGATGACAGTATTCTTTGGTATGGACAGGTGCAGCACTTAGCAGCACTTATTCTGTTAACTCAACTAGATCCATCTTGCATCAGATTGTCTATGTACATTAGAGTGTATTTTATGAGATAGAATTGTAAAGGTACTAAGATAGACCCCCGAGGAACCCCTCACTGTTTAACAGTATAACCTTACCGACTAGACTGTTTACAGCCAGGTTTCCTGACTGGCTACATTCACAAAAATCATTGGCTTGGTAGATTGTTGGCATAATTGTTTGGGTAATGGTCCATCCACAACCACATTTGAAATATAGTTGCTATAGGCAACAGGGGGAAGGGGGTTTGAGGAACAGTGTGATTGGTCAAACAGGTATCTGCACTTTAAACACTGCCCCTGCAGTGCCTTCTTATCAGAAACACCTGGCTTTAAATCAGGGCAGTCTTTTGTGATGGGAACACACGCAGAATTAGACAGCTGCAAATTATTATTAGAAACATAGATAAAGAGATAAAGCTAAACCCCAGTGTTAACTAGTGATAAAGGTGGATTTAGTGTTTAGTTCCCCTTTAATAGTTTGCCTTATTTTTGCCATTTAATAAATAATGCATTATTAGAAAATAAATTCTTGGTTAATTTTGTGGCATGTTGTCAAATAGGAGTCTGTGGAGAAGGTTCCACACTATTAATTAAATAAGTGTTTATTTATATAGCGGTTTTCACAGACATATGTCACAAAGATGCTTTACAGAGCATTATGTACATTCACTCCATTCCCGCTGGTGGTAAACTACTATTGTAGCCACAGCTACGCATACACCACTTTCATACTAGGCTATGTGGGTGAAGTGCCTTGCCTAAGGACACAACAACAACAGTTTTTGTGACTGGCGCCCCACTGACGATTAGACACATGGTGAATGTTGTGTCAGTGTAAAAGAGAACATTTTGTTAAATGTGCTGTTATATTCCCAGAAAAATAATGAATGCATGTTGCTATCAATGTTTTTTGCTTATACACAATTTTTCCTGAATAGCTTTAGAATGATCTTAAGCTGTATAAGAACAAGTATAAGACCACTTAGATTAGTATATGCCTGGGCCACTGAAACTTACCTGGACGCTGAGGGATTACAACAATATAAGGCCACATGGCAATATAAAAGAAAGTACTACAATTTAATAGAAAATCTAATTCTATTGTTGAGTATTTTTAATTTTCATTGTGGTATCCACTATTCCTTAGTATAAAAATAGATTTTGGAATTTTAGTATTGTGCCACCACTAATAAAAAGTGTTAAAAAGTGTTGAAACCAGTCATAGTAATTATAGTGTAGCTATGATTCTATTCTCATTTGTAGTCACTGGTACCAAAAATGAAAATTCAAAACGCACTTTATCACTTTTATAATGTTGTCTCTGGCTATGTTTAAACAGATGTCATTCAATGAAATAGTTGTTGAAAAACCTGGAAATATCTTTAGTCACAGGCGCCATTTTGGCAGATGCAAAGCTTGTGATTTATGCTGCATCTTTCCACTCTGCTGCTTTAAAAGTGAACCACACACTCTAGGAACAAATACATTAGTGGGGTACTACAAATCAATAGCAATAAAGTGAAAAAGATGATGTATAATATTGCCTTTAGCCAGAGCTTGAATATGCTGTTAATCAGGTTCTCCTTTGCTTTGTAGTTGTATTTCGATGGTATTGAATAAATGTAAGGTAGAGCTGTTTAATTTTATAACATGGAACATTCAGGGCAAAGCAATGGCATATTCGTAGAAACAAGCAGGTGATGGACCCTCTACCAGAAAAGTTACACAATGCACCTTTAAGGATCTGTTCAAAAGACATCACTAGTTAGGAGTAACCTAGATTCTGGTAAATATCATCTATGGTGGGGAAAGCCCTTTGACTGCCTGCATAAGCTGATGCAAGGGGATTCTATTCCGGTGAGGGAGCCTGTGAAAAGTGGATGTGCTGAGAGTGATAAGTTGCGCTGTTGCCGGGGCGGGTTGCCGGGGTGTCTGCAGTCTGGGGGTTTGTGCTACCTGTCTTCTGGTTCAATCAGGGCTGCAGTGGATGACACATAGGAGTGAGTAAGGCAGAAATGAATAAGAATCAAGTGAAGGATTTGAGGCTAATATGTAAAGGTTGCACTGAACAACGTTTCAGGTTGGGGTGCCACTACCATGGAGATGCTATTGTTTTGTCTGTAATGTTTCACAATATGATATTAAGCTTATATAAGATGCCTTTATTTAATTATGGGTGTTTTTATTGCTTATAATACATTTGAAAACAAACATTCTTGCTGCGAGTGGGGTCACCTCTTCACAGATCTCACCTGTATATTGGCCTGGTTTCCTGCTTGTTTCTATGGAGATTGAAACGTTTAACGCCATACTTTGGAATATTGGAGGTAAAGCAATAACATGGAGGTAAAGCAATAACATAAGTAGCTGGTGGGTCCTCTACCAGAAAAGTTACACAGTGCACCTTTAAACTGGCAATAATCTACTCTAGGTTTTAAAGGGCCCATATTACACTATTTTCTGATCTATGTTATAATACTGTTTCCTCATCAAAAACATACCTGGAGATGTGTTTTGTTTCATGCATACAAACACAAATTGTCAGTGTCTCTGAAAAGTTTGATCCTCGCTCCCCCAGTACTTCTGTTTTCGTGTCGTTTGGCAAGATACACAATCTACCTTGCCTTCATTGTCAGCATACACACTGTATAAATGTGTGCGTGAGGGGTTCCTTGTAAAGCACTTATGCATTTCTAATTGGATTTATTTTACATCTTTCACAAGTTCAATTTTCAGTTTGCCTCTTATGGGATGCGTGCTGATAAAGTGGAGACCTGCAGCGTCAGTGGGTGTCACATAAGGTCCAAGGTTTGGCGAGGCATCTTTTTGTGCAGTTTACACATTTTACACTTTGTTTTCTCTGGGTGCACCACTTTCACCTATTGACCTATTGAACACAAGGCTCCAAGGGGAATGCTCAGATCTTCAAACACAAAACAGCATTTAGTATGGATGAAGTGCAGAGAACGCGTTTCAAGGACAATGCAGCTGTAACATAAAATAGTTGCATTCTTTGTAATGAAATCGTAGAAAACTGCCCTTTTAACAGTGAGTTGCACTTTGTTCAGTGCCTGTTTAGCGTAACTGTTTGTCCCAATTCAGTCTTTTGGTCCTTTGTCCTCCCTGTGGATATGCACAGACAATGTCCTAATTCACAATGATCACAAACCAGTATATTTTGTCACTAGGTATCAAATGTAACTCTTTCCATCTTGGTTCAAAGACAATGCCAAACTGTCTCTGAAACTTGGAAACATAATAAAATAGATTTGTAAATTGTACATTTAGACACATTTAGACACATTACATTTAGTCTCAATCAAATATTTAATATTGGAACCAAAAAGAAATAACTGAAAAATGTCTAATAGGGTTGAAATATTAATTTATTATGATTTTCAAATTAATTTATGGAAAATAGCACATAAATAGTAATTTGTCTTTCTCCAAAGTCTAAACTCTGCACAAAAACTAAGGATACACTGATACCAATTCTGTATTGAATACCAGTGCCAATCCATGAAAATTTGTTCCATGATATTGGTTCAGCCAATATACTGGCAAAGCCTTAACTTGATGTAATGAGACTATTTACTGACTAATGTAGGCCCAGGACGTCTCCCAATGTTTGAACTTTAATTTATACAAAGCTGAATTTTCAAATCCTACACTGTTATCAGTTAATATTTCAGCAGATTCTTAAAGCCATAGTATCAATATCAGAGCTGAAAAAGCTGGATCAGTGCGTCCCTAAAAAAACAATAATAGACAATAGACAATACTTTATTGTTCGACCATCACTACATCATACATATCAAGACAGTAACATACAAATAAAAATTAAAAAAAAAAAAACACACATAATGACATTATTCATATGGCTATTTTGTACTACCTATACAATATTTCCTAAACATAATGGTGATGGTCAGGGAGACAAGGATTAAGGCATAAACGCCGCTGCATCCCCGCCTCCTCACCCCTAGAAACAATAGCTTTTACTCAAAGAGGATTGGCCATAAACTCCTCAGTTAAAAATCTCCTTGCAAATTCAAAACTCTGTATCTCTATTGGATTAAGATTCTATAAACTGTGATTCTAGTGTCTAATTCCTGTTGTATGTTCTGGTTGCAGTGTTGAGCTGGACTTCAAGCTGCAGGAGGACAAACTACAGCCTCTAATGAAGAGACTGTGCCCCATGGACAGTCAGCAGTGCCCCGCTCTGCCTTACCCCAATGAAGTGTTCACCTCCACCCCAAAGAGGAAGTCCAAGTCTGAGTCCAAGAAGCACGCTCGCTGGAAACTCTGGTTCCTTTGAAGACTGTAAAGCTGTGTAAACTCCATTTTACTGCATATATAGTGGCTGTTGTTCTTACGATGAACGAAAAGATGGGGATTAAAACCCACACGAAGGAGTGACACTGCAAAGGAGTTCATTTGAAATTATGGAGACTAAAGGAATATGTTAGCTTTTGAGGGCTGGAGAGGAGGACCATACGACTGTTCATCTGGTGAGCTTTTGAATACACATAGGCCAACCATTATACACCAATTAAATCTGTCTTAAAAAGCCTTGGTACTAATTAGCCAATTGGAGTTGCTATTTTGTGTTTTTGCCTTGTATGAACCTTTTGCAGTTCCTGAGACTTTTTTGTAGGAACAAGGATGATAACCTCAAATAGTTGTAAAAGTGGGATAAGTTGTGTATTGTGGTGAGACATGGACAAACTTGAAATTTATAAGCTTATAAAATTACCATGACTTTTTTATCTCCCAAAAGCAAAACTATGATAGTGATAGGTCACACCATAAATGTTAGTCAAAGGTATTTTTGTACAACTAAGGTAAGACCAAAAGAGGGACAGGTGGTTACCCTCATAAGGACATTACTGGAAGACTGGTACTTCTTCCATTGCTATGTAGGTTCATCTGCATTTCCAGTAAAATCTAAGTTTTTTTTTTATCCTTCCCACCTTGGTTCTTTTCTGAAGACACTAAGTGGAAGATGTTCTCTTGTTGCCATCTTCAGAACTGTCACTTGTGTTTGCTCTTCTTATTGTCTTTAGAAAAGAACTACATTTGTGAATGTAAAAAGAAGACAAAATTAAGGTTTTGTTGTGTTTCAGCGCTGCTTTAGTTCAAAGCAAGGCATAAACTTGATGGGTTTAGTCCTGGTTTCACAGGTTTTAACCTAAGATGACCCAGCCCAATTGAGATGGCTGGGTCAGATCATCTCTGGGTCAGTTGGAATCTAGAGGAATCTATGGAAGAATCAGTCTCAATGCACATAAAGAAAATAATGTGAGTATTTGACCCCACCCAAGCTATAGTGGAAAACCTTGTCAGAATCTATTGTATTAATACTTTTCTTCTGTGCACCACACCTTATGTTTACATTGCCTTCAATCCCTTACAGTGCAATATACATACTTATGATCTTCTTTCCCCTTTAGACCATATTGCTTGGCAACAAGAGGAGGCACCATGCGGAGGTCCCCTTTCATGAGCTAAAATCTTTGAATGGACATCAGCCCTGACTTCAGCAAAGCACAAACAATTTGAAGACTGAAAGAAACAGGCATAAAAGACTCGGAGAACACGCCACCTCCCTCCTGTCCTTCTTTCTATCTGCTCCCATCATCTTGTCGTTCTAACTCATTGCAGCTCGTGCTAACACACCTTTCTGTCTGCTTTTTAAGATTCTCATTTTAAGATAGTCGTGCCAACAGCCAGCAAACTTTTCCTGAGTCATCCTCTCAAAAAAAGCAGATATTTTTGAAATGCTTTGCGACTTTATGTACTCAACAGAAGTCTATAAAAACACAAGGGTTTATGGGTAAGTGAGTTTTTAATCCCTGGAAAAATATGTACTGTTTTTGAACAAAGAGTATTTTCTACGACTTCAGAGCTGTTGTTCTCCGTCACAATGCAAAGTTAAAAAAAGGCTATTTTGACATTTCTATGATATTATACCTTGCCTGTCATATAGCATAACCTACTATATTTTTTAAACAAGTATCCTTCATGTAGCTGCGGACTCACTTGCAAGAAAGTCGATTTGTATTACGAATTTCTGTCACAACACCATCTTGTAAAGTATATTGTGGTTTATTTATTAACGTATTTATTTTAATGGATGCACTAACCCTATAAGTGCAGAAGGGCTATTAACAGTGCAAATGAGACTACAGTGTATGGTTTTACAACAGCAGACACCAGCTACAGGAGGAGCTCAATGTAGCAAAGAGACACTGGACTTGTTACAGAGCAGAGGCATACACTGTGTAGATCATCATTCTAGTTATTGGTTAGAAGAAGATTCATTTTTTTAATCAGTACAAAAAAAGTGTGATAGCGATTTCTCATGCAAAGACACGTACTGCGAAAAGTGCAATTTAGTTACGACAGTGTGCAATATTATGCATTTTTCTACTGTTTATACATCATTAAATATTAAAAAACATTTTCAACTAAAAGCATCCTGTGTCTATGTGAATTTCTTTATAGCTAATGAGACCCGGGGTTCTAAAGCATAAACTTTGCAGGAAATTTTTTGTCCACTCATATTAAGCCTAGTCTGTCTGTATTGTAGGGACTATTATACCTCTGATAGTGCAGGCCAAGATAACAAGGACAGAGCGGGCAGTGTCCTTGGCACAACAATGCAGAGTAATTTATCTAATGCCAAGTGGTATTTTTGTCAATTTGAGACGTTATTCACAACCAAGATTACATCATTTAAAATATGAATAGGTTGCGCCGTTTAAAGATTGGAGTTAAAGGTAGAGATCCTGCTTCTCACTGGTTGCCCCAGAGGTATTGAAGCATGGGTCAAATGCAAAGGGCAAATTTCCCTATGGGGATGGGCATTAAAATGTGACTTAACCTTACTAACTTTAACCTAATTATTTCAGGAGTAGCTATTAGTGAGCTGAAATTAAACTGAAGGACATTACCAATGCAAAAGACATTTTTGAAAGAACTATGTGTGTCTTTGCCAGATACTCTACTTGTTTCCATGTCATGGTTTAACATTAGAGTGAAAGAACTACATGGGCATCACTAACAGACAAAGAAAAACAGAGCAATGTCCCTCAATAATGTTACAAAAATCAGGTGCAGGACTTTTAAAGTGTCCTTTATTGTCTGCGTAGAGGAATTTGACCCTTATATCTCTTCAATACCACTGGGGCAGCTTGTCAGGAGCAGTACGTAACCTTCTTTTTAAGAAAATGTGCCTGTGTTTTATTTCTGCCATACTGGCATTGACAAGCTACAAATATGGATGGATGGATGGATGGATGGAAAAAACATTGAAATACATACGTTCTTACTTTGAGCGAGCTTGCATCTCCACAGATCTACACTTAATGATGACTTTTCATAACTGGCGTACTTGATTAGAGCAGTACATCTGGTGAGAGATAAGCCCCGCCCACTCCTCTTGCAGCTATGGGCCTGGTGCCAGCCCACATCAGCTCAGCCTTGTGAGTGCTCTGTTTAAGCAGCTTAGCCACGTTAATATTGTGGATTTCTTTTTTCAAGCAGTCACATCAGAACCAACTGATCTTGTGAATTAAAACTGAACAACAGATCATATTCAACTGTTAACATATTGATTTAAAGGGACTAGATTATGATGTTTTCTGATATATGTTATAATGTTGCTTCCTCGTACCCAAAAACATACTCGGTTGTGTTTTGTTTCATTCACACAAACCTTGCATATTTAGGATGTGTTCTACTTTTTAACAGAAAAAACTTCCACCTTGTGATGTCATGCGGTAATAATAATTTTGAAGCTCTATACACCTTCACTAGAATCATGGATAATTTCAGTCCTGGAATTGCTGTTCACTTGAACTGCCACTACATGACATCACAAGATGCCAGAGCATTTTGAGCTTTGGAAATGTAGACAGACTAAGGGTTACTTAAACATTTGTGAATGAAACAAAACATAACTTCAGGTTTGATTTGATCAGGTTTCAACATTGTAACATGGCTTAAACCTCGCAAGAGTCAATTTAGCCTAATATAGGACCTTAAAGATAATGTTTTACACAATTGTTGATCAGTAATTGACTGCAGGCATTTAAAGTGTCACAGTGACACAGTAGTGAGATCTGGGCTAGGGCCTGATATGATGAAGTGATGGACTGCCTGTTAGCGACTTGATTCGTTTGGTGAAGGACAAATTCTTGTAATGTATAACCTATAACAATTATTGAATGAAAGAGGTAATACATGCAATAAATGCATGCATTTTAAATAAAATCCTATTATCAATCAATAGACAATATCCCAAAATGGCAATTCAGTTTGCAGATCTCTGGTCATCAATATAACAATTAATATAAACCATAAGCCTACAAATATACAACATCGAACACAATAGGAAAGATTTACTTCCCAGTCCAGTTTACATGTTTGAGCAGAAGAAATGAAATAACTTGAGTAGTCTTTTGTTGTGGGATGACATACAGCAGTACATCTGTTCAGAACAAAATGTGACTTTTGACTTTTTCTAGAATTCCTCAAAATCAGCTCATAAGAAGAAAAGATTATGTGACAGAAACACATAAATGGCCAGAAAGATGATGGAATGGTGTGTACCTGACCAAACCTCCTGTGAAGCTGTTCTGAGACTTTTGACTGAGTCACAATGACAACTGAAAAGTGCAGTGTAAATGTTCCAGCACCTAAACTTGAATTTCCTTCAGAATCAATAAAGTACTCTATCCATCCAGCCATATAACCTCTAAGAAGAATAATTAGACTAAGATGATCTTATAAAATCAAACTGTCATTCAAACTGTCATCTGACAATGTGATGATCTGTTAATGTTCAGTGATTTCTAAATGTTGATTCAGTTATGCTATAAAATGTGCAATAAATAATTATGAAAGATGCATCTAAGTGACAGCCAGACAAAGCGTGTAGGAGATGGGAGTGCTCTAACTGTTCTACCTGCCAGGGTCACGAATTAACTACAGGCTCTCCTGTCGAGAAGGACAACATCAGCTGCATGTTACAATCAGATCAGTGGTGGTTTTAAAAAATAGAAGATGCGTGGGTTTGTATTTGAATAAAACAGGAATACAATAACCTCATCTGCTCACTCCAGTCTCAGCTGAAGTCTAGTACATTGCACACTGTCAGCGATGTGTATTGTAACATTTGAAAATGCATACACAATTTGTCCTTCACAATTTCAATTTTGCTGAGTAGGTCTCGCAACTGGATTCAGATTTTATTGTTTTAAGACACAGACTCTAGAAAGAAGTGGACTAAAGGAGTCACCATGACATGACATCACCCATACCCACCACGTTTCATATTTGGAACTCAAGGTGCAAGTAGCCACCAACCCGGAGTAAGTCCTTGTCTTGCCTGCACCGCTGCTTAGCAGGAAGGGAGTGCTTAGCAATGCTAGAAATCAAACCTGCTGCTAACACTAGTGGGAGCGGCCTCAGAGAAAGAAAGTGCATTATTTGTCTGTTATTAATGTTCAGGTCTTCATTTGGGGGACAAAACAGTCAAATAAAACCACCTGGATCATGTAGAGTGGGTTATTAATACAAATATTTTAAGACCAAAATGACAAGTATGACAGCAGCAGTTACAGAGAGAGAGACAATGTTGTTTCAGTAAAAAGTAAAGTGTAGCCAGAGTCAATGGAGCTGGAATCACATGACCCTGTGTTTTTGCACCTGCCTGTTTTGCACTGATCATTACCTGCACTGTTATACTCTTATACTCTTATATTCTTATAAATTTGTACATTTTGTTGTTATATTATAGCTTATTGTTTCTACTTTATTTTATTCAATTTTATTTGTTGCATGTTTAGTGTTTGTCTACATTCTGCTCCAAGTACCGCAGCAATTTCCTAATGTTGTGAACCTGTTCACTCATATGGCAATAAAAAACATTGTGATTCTGATTCTGATCGCACCCGCACCCATGCCCACTTCCTATTTGGAATGCAGCGGCTAGCAGGTTAGCCAAGTCCATTTTTATATACGGTCTATGCCTTAAGGTGCTTAAGGTGTATGATTGTCAGATGTTCTAAATAAATAACAGCTTCTCCCAAATCTATTTCTGTTCTTTTTTCCCAAATTCCCCCCTCAGGCTACTTCTACCCTGGTGATCCCCCTGAGCAGCCAGCCTCAGCTCCTGGTGGCTGTTCATGTGATGCACAATCTGCACCACACACAGAGAACACCATAGAAAGCAAAGGATCTGTTTATAGCGCAGTGTGTCTGACAATTCTTCTCACTTCTGATTGTGCTCATTTGCATATGAAAGGCCTGGGCTCATTCTCACCTCCTGCACCAGCTCCTGCAGCGTACGTGACTCTATCAGATGTGTCAAGTCCATCCATACTGATCATACTGTAGTCTGGCAGATTGGTTTAAGACAATAATAAAACATGTATGATTCAGTTTACTGCTTTTTTTGCTCCACAGATAAGGAACTAGTTACCATTACAGATTAGACAAGTTGAGTCTCGACTTGTTTTTAAATCTCCTCCTAAAAACACACCTTTATCACTGGATTTTAACAGATAAGATGTAGCTTTCGTGTTGTTAATGAACTTGAGTAACTTGTGTCCTTTGGTTTTTTATGCAACTGTTCCAACAGCACCCAATTCTTACAGGCTCAAAGCAAATATTTCCATTTAGAAGCTCACACTATTATATATACTGCCTGTCAAATCCAGAGTGAGATCTCTCTGTATTATTATACAGATTGATATGAGTCTGGTCCTCACTCTGTCCATAGCTCAAGCCTGGTCAAATGTGATCACATTTTTTTTTTCAGTGACACATGAAACAAAGGATCTTACTGGTCACCTATGATTTACAAATAAAATCAAATGTATCTCCTCTCAGAGTAACAGAGTTTAGTGCCTTGCTCATAAATTCTCTAGAAATCCACGATGTTATTCAGTCCCATGATATTTTTTTTCCTTTATTTTTTCAGATACAGACGACGATCCCTGATTGGCTAATCCACTTGTCAATCATGCCCATCTGAAATCTGGGAGATTCACCGGTGGCCAGACTCACATCTTCGTAAAGTATTGTAAAGTAGTGTGTATTCTGGATCCCATGGAATTGGATACTACTATATACTGATGAAAGTTAGTTTTAATCTTTGATAACTTGCTGTTCTCTTTGGCAAACTTTTCCGGAAAAAAAACCTGACATGGTACTATCAGTGTAATGATACATTATTGTACATTTCATTTTTCTGTCTCTTGTCAGATGCCAAGATTGATGTTATAACTGTCAGGGAGCCCATGTATGCCAACGTATGCCTTCAATAATCACAATAATTGCAGTAATATTAATACTACTCAAACTTTCCTGAATTTTCACTTTGGATGGATCAAGACTGGCCATATAAAGTCATGTGTTGAAGCCCTGGAGAAACAAATCCAGTTAGGCTGATTAGAATGGACACGGTGCATTTGTGTGTTGGAGGCAGAATCTTGTTAGCTTCCATCGCTCTGTCATTGTTTTGACAATAGTGACATGATTTGGTGACATGAACGGCCAGCCTCTGCCCTTGTTTGTGTTGTGAGCACAGTTTGTAGGAGGTATGACCTTTGTTATGATTATGTTAATTACATGTTTTACCTGTACTGTATGTAGGAGGCGACGGTGACTGACTGCTGCAAATTTTCAATTGTGGCATTTGCACTTGATAATGACCCCTATTTTCATGTTTGGTCTATAATTATTGGCTACTGGATGTGGGAGTTGCAGTCTGACCTCCTTGCATTTGGTATGATAGGAGAAAGTCAGAGAAATAGGCAGACTAAAGTTTTTTGGATGAAAATATCTTACACTGAATACATATAATTATGTATAATCAAACTACTATTGATACTTTGCAGTGACATCACGCTGGGGGTGTTCTACATGTATCTCTATTGTCAAACTGTTAAGAGCTACCAGAGTGACACAGTGTATGCATTAGCAAACACTATCTAAAAGGTTTTAAACAACACATTTTAAATAACACATTTTCAAGAGCCTGCGATCAATAGGACCATTCACGGTCCTGTCCCGGTGTTTGATTTTCAACAAAAAGGTGAGAGACTGACTGAAAAAGTGTTGTCAAATACTACCTAGCTTGTGACTGTAATTTATTTGTGAGAATTGTTTAATCAGTGCACGTGTTGTAGTTCTATTTAAAGCAGTTATTTCTGGTCAAATTGTGTTAAACTAAAGCATAGATTAAGTCTAATTTGAATAACTAACAGAGTAGTGCTTTCAGTTAGCTTCCCCCCCCAGGGAATGTTGAGGACATCAGCTGCAAAGTATCTATAATAACTGTAGTTTTATGGATAGGTTTTATTGGTGTTGGGTGCCATCATTTTCATCAGCCAAAAACTTACTGAAAGTCAACAGAAGACATTAGTGGGATAATGGACAGTTTGGATTAAATGTGCTGGTTCTCAATCTAATAGCGCCATAAAATGCCATTTACAAACCCACTGTCCAAGGAACATGTCTGGTGGTTTCTACTAATATGATTTCATATACATACATACATACATACATACATATACATACATACATACACATACATACATATATACCGTATTTTCCAGACTATAGAGCGCACCGGTATATAAGCTGCATCCCCTCTATTTAAAAAAAAAAATTAAGAAAAAAGTCATATAAGCAGCTGATATCCATGTTGAAAAATGAGATATTTACTGCATCTACAGAACAATTTTTTACTGTAAATGTACATTTATGTACCTGAACAGATTCTTTCCGAACAGTGCCTTTTAACACGGCAGCAACTGTGCTGATTAAAACGAGGTCAAAAACAGAAAAGAACCGGTAATTGATTACCTTAATTTCTCCTGTGCAGTGAAACCACAAGTTACTTTGACGCCAAGCTTATGTGCAGCAGCACGGCAGAGGTCTGCGCGGGACAGAATTTTCAGTCCCGTTGCCGCGTCGAACGCTGCCGCGTTCATCATGTGCTTTCCATGATGAAGGGGCGAGGATTTGAAAATAATTACCAGTTAGTAATTTGTTGTGCGTGTTATATCTGCTAATTAAAAAGTAGCGTATTCTTCTTTGCATTCATTTTCCGTCTATCTTGTTTTTGAAATTCCGGTTAGAGCGCCCCTAGCGGTGGAAGAAAAATCCACAGAATAGCCACACCTTTGTAAAAGCAGCATGGTTCAAAGCCTGGGAAAAAAGTAGCGGCTTGTGTGTGTGTATATATATATATATATATACACACACACACACACACACATACATACACACAAGTAACAACCACATACATAATGAAAAATTATAACAAAATGTTATATCTCATAGTGACAAAATATTTAAAACGAATCTACTCAAGTAGTCACCCACTATGTTTGGCCTATACTTAAAAGGCCTATATAACTCAAAATTGACTTTTGTGCACCTTTACTTGAGTTATTCTTTATTATTAGTCTGTCTACATCTCCAAACTCAAAATGCTCTGTTTCACCTTGTGATTGTATCAGGTAGAAGTGAACAGCTATTTTTTGCCTTTAATTCAACAGTGATTGACAGTTCCAAGGCTGAAATTATTCTACTGAAGGTCTGTGGAGTTTAAAAACACAGTGGTTGGGAAGTTGGTTGAGTGGTTGGTTGGGTAATATGGGAAGTTAATACTTCCCATATTACCGCATGACATCACAAGGTGGATAAAAGGCTGTGTTTTCAGTTTGAGAAAAGAACTCAAAAGAATATGCAAGAGTTTTGTGTTAAACATGTGAATAAAATAAAACACAATTCCAGGTATGTTTTTCATGAGGAAACAACATTATAACAGATCAGAAAATAGTGTAATATGGGCCCTTTAAACATAACTCACCACAAAGTCTAATGTATGAACACTTCTTTCTTTGAGACTTATCTTTAGCTGTTGTTCAAAAACTGGTGATGTGGGTGGGAGGTATTTCATCATGTCCAGAGCTGGGATCCATATCTGAAACACTTTGTCAAGCACCTGCACATTAGCTGGGAGCAATCACTTCCCCCATCTCCCGAAACACGCCGGCCAAAAGCTGTCTGCCTCCCCATTGTCCGCCATCTTAAACACTTCTGCCAGCAATCTCTCAAACCATTATAAAAACAGGGAAAAACTCCAAAACTGTTGAGAAAAACCAGCAGGATCACAGCAGTGGATGAAAGGCTGTGGAGCTCAAATTAATTTCAAGTCCTCTTACCAAGTTGTCGAAATATCAGCCACAAAAGGAGGGTGGAAAGGTGGGGAAAATGGTCAAAGAAAAAAAAGATCTGTGATTGCTTCAAACAGCTGTTGAACATATGGTTTCCACAAAAAGTCACTTTATCTTGATCCTATTTCTTATGGTGTCTGGCATTTCACGAGTCACTTTAGAACAAAGTACTGGTAGACAAGCATAAGTCCACTGTTTAAAGATAACTTAGCTTAGCTTTTGAGCTATTTCCAGGTCTGCAGATAAGCCTTAGATCCTCATGTACAAGTGGGTAATTAAGGAGATTTATCAGTATTCACTATGGTCACATGGGCTCATTATCTCAACAGACCAGCCACAGGGGTAAAAATGAATATTACCAACACAGAACTGCATCCTAAATAAGACATTGGGGTTTTCTTTTGCAACAAAGTTCATTTGGTTCCATACCAAGCTACTTTAAAGATCTTATATTATGCAAAATTGAATCTTGTGAGCTTTAAACCACATTAGAATGTTACCTCCTCAAAAACATGCCTTTTGTTTTGTTTCATTTAACCCTTTATTATTAGTCTGTCTACATGTCCAGAGCTCAAAATGCTCTGTTTGTGATGTCATGAAGCAGTAGTTTTAAAGATAACAGCTCCTCCTGCCTTTAGTTCAGTAGAGATTGGATCATTTCAGCCATTGAATTACCAAATGATTCTAGTGAAGGTGTATGGAGTTTAAAACCACAGTGGAGCACTTCCTGTATCACCACATGACATCACAAGGTAGAACAGAGTGTTTTCCATTTAAGAATAAAACTGACAAACAAAAAATAGCATAATATAAGCCCTTTAAATTTCTCTCTAACTGGGAAAGTTTTCAGGAACTTTTCTTTTGAGGAATCTCTCGTGGAAAAGACAGTACTGTGAAATGTGAGAAATGTATTAACAGAGATGAACTTGGCTGGTTACGCTGGTGCATATGCGTTGGGAGTAGAAGAGAAATAGTCGTTTAGCAAGTCAATGAACATTTTTGTAAATTATGGAAGACGCTATCATCCTGAAGCTCTCCAGTCCTCTTTTGTTTGAAGGTGCCCTGTATGAATTATGCACCCTGACTTCTTTAAAATACTCATTTGAAAACAAGCGGCCACTCTAGGCTATTCACTCATTAAAGTTTCAAGACTATTACATAATTCAAATCATATCAGAAGTTCAATGCCGTATTACGTTCATATAATTATATTTCAGCTTGTATAGGCCTTATAGTCTCAGTACTTGATTTTTACTATCTTAAAAACATGTAACAGAACCAGCCACACATAGAGTAATGTTTTTTAATACTTTCAGAGGCCAGACTGGGGTTTTGCTGTCTATCATACTATCATGCTAACAGTGCATTTCTCGATTCTCAGATAGTAAAATGCTTTAGATGCAGACCGCACACAATGGTCTCAAAACTAAGACAAATTTTGCTCAACTGCATTGAAAAATGCACTTTAAAACCACTTTACTTTGGACCGCATTCAAAGTTCTAATCAAGTTATGCGACTTGGACTCCAACTTCAGAAATTATCTATTATGGTTTCCCCCTCTTCAGGTTTCTTTTTTATGCATGCACAATGGCTCAGTGGTTCGATCACTGAGATGAATCACTAAATTCTGCCTCTGTGTCCTTGAGCAAGACACTTCAGCCAGATTGCCTACATGCATGGATGTGGTATTTGAGCGATTGGTCTTTGGAGGGGCTAGTGCTGCAGATTGGCTGCCTTGTATCTGTCAGTCCTGTCAAAGCAGTCAGGAAGCACTGCCAAATCAACAATCAAATCTTAAGAACTCATTTTCAGGAGTTTGTGATGAAAACACATGCTCATGGTCCTGTTTATGTGTTTGATTTTCAATAAAAAAAAGTGAGTGTGACTAACTGAAAAACTGTTGGTTAATGCTAGCTAGGTTGTGACTGTAATTTTATGAGTGAGAGACTTGTTTAAGAGCACAAATTATCTCACCTGTTGTAGTTCCAACCAAGTCAGCTCTTTTCTGATCAGATTAAGTCTAATTTGAGTAACAAAGCTTCTAACCGAGTTGTGCTTTTAGTTAGCTTCATGCCCTCAAGCAATGTTAATGAGTTGCAAAGTATCAATTATGTACCGTTAACATGAGATCACCAAAACACTGATCTGTAGTATAATATGCTCAAAGGCAAACCAGAGTTTCCAAATAAGTTGCACAAAGCACTATCTCACCCTGTATGTGTGGGTAAGAGAACATATGGGACCTGTCAAGAAGAGAAGAACAACAGACACACGTTTTCGGAGCATCTATCATTTGTTTCAGTGATTCCAAATATGCAGCACACTGTACAGATGATGATGATCCAGCCCGATACACAAACACGCTGCCAGTGATAAACAAAGCCTTCTATCTTGTTCCAAAGACGCAGCTGCCTCCACAGAGCGGACACAGCCCACGGTGCACCATTAGTCAAAGCTAGAGGAGGGAGGTCATAGGTGTGCGGCTAGGATTCTGTTCTATAGTGGGACGCCCTCATGTCCTGGTCAGAAGAGAACTGAGGGAGCATGATTCGAACTGCGGGGTATAGAGTTTAAAGCTAAATGAAGTAACTTTTGTGGTTTCCAAGAAGATGTTATTCCGTACTTGTTCAAAAAAAATGGCATTGTAGGTAAGTTGGATGGAATGAATTATTGTAATTGTATATATATATAGACTTGCATTCTTTATACAGAGTAGGCCGTATAAAGAAGTGGACTAAGGGGATGTCAATCGTAGAATTTATTTACAGACAAAATAGTGAAATAAAAACATCAGGATCATGTAGAGTGGGAGATTTTAAGACCTAAATGATGAGGCTCACTGCAGCAGTTACAGAGAGAGGGGTTAAAATTTTTCAGTATAAAGTCAGTTGGAGCCAGAGTCAATGGAGCCGGAAGTGACCCCCACGCTCACTTCCTATTTGGAATTTGGCGGCTAGCGGATTAGGAATGTTCATTTATATATACAGTCTATGATTCTTACTGTATGCAGGGTCTCCTCTCCACAGACCTGACCAGTAACTTGGGCTAAAGTTATTGCCTATTTGTCTCAGCAATACATAGACAGAGATTCCAGGCAAAGTAATCATGTTTCCATGGAGACAAAATGGTTGAATATCCTCCTCCAGAAACACAAATGTGGATTGTTTGAAACTGCAGACAGAAATACGTAGGGAATCAATCCATTTTGTAAATCTATTATAACTATTATAAATAAATTCATATTATGGTTAGAACTTGCAAAACGGTGCATTGTCTAAGCAATATGTTAACTAAAACAACTGCACAAAGCACTTGCCCTACTTAGACAGGTTCACTTGGGTTATGCTACCGCTGTTAAAATGTGCGTCTATTGAACACACACTTTTGAAAGTCTAATCAGCCTGACATTGCCGACGGGCCTTTGAGAGCGCAGGTGTAAAGGTTAAGTATGACAGTGGAGGTGTTCTCTGCGTATGGGGCATTTATTTTTCCCAGAATGCTTAGGCGGCATAAACCTGGACAGCCCTGTGCGGTAGATCAGCCTGTAATCCTGCTGTCCCCGCTGCCTGCCTTTGACATCATAAAACAAAGGCTATTCATACCTACTGCTCTTGTTAAAGAAGACGTATTATGTTTTTGGAGGTAGTGAGTATTAAGCTGTGACCTACATAGATCCTGATTTTTACATTTTGTTCATTGTAAACTGTAATAATGATCAAAAATGATTAAAGGCCCTGTACCTGATATTTTTCTCCATGTATCTGAGCAAAATTTGTTTGTCCAAAGAAGCGCGCTAAGGGAGTGTAACGTCACCCATAGCATTTAGCAATTATAGGAGCAAATTTGGAGAAAAGTTCCATATTAGGAATAGGAATTTATTACTGACAGCAGTTACAGGTAGAGGGGTGACATTTTTTCAATGTAAAGTCAATTGGACCTGGACTCTATGGAGCAAGAAGAGCCCCCATGTTCACTTTCAATTTGGAACACAGCGGCTAGTGGCTTACATATATCCATGTATATACAGTCATGTGAAAACGTTTGGAAATTCCTGATCATTTTCAAGATTTTCCTTTATAAATCATTGGTTGTTCGGATCAGCAATTTCAGTTAAATATATCATATAGCAGACAAACACAGTGATATTTGAGAAGTGAAATGAATTTTATAGGATTTACAGAAAGTGTGCAATAATTACTTTAACAAAAAAAAAAAAACTGCAAGAATTGATTGGTGAACCTGTAGTTTACGAAGTTTACGGATATACAGTTTGCATGTAATTAAAGCATTTTATTGTTTGCTAATCAGGAACTGTGGTGTAGCATGGCAGCTTTACAGTCATATCAAAACTGGTCTCTGGTCTCTGAGACTTGTGAAAAGCACTTATAAACTTATTGTGGTGAATAATTAGGATGCTAATTATAGTGGGGAGTAACTTTGGACCACTGCAAAAATTATATAGTTGTGTTTTTAAAACAGTAAAAATCAGGTATAGTGCCTTTAATAATAGAAAGGCATAGAGTAGAGTGACTTCTGACTTAATTTGCAATTGCAGCAAGCAACAATTTTCACTTATGTGTTTTTATTCATAGAAATGGCTAAATGGCATTTCTGAATTTGTTAGAAAATCACAATTAAGTCAACAAAGTAGGCAGGGATTCGGAGTAAATGAACACAGGAATTTTCTGAGCAGTCAAGCCTTGAATGCAGGATTACTTAAACATGCATTTGCTTTGAGGTTGACAAACATATAAGATGGTTAAAAGCTCATAAAGGCAAATTTTATCTATTTACATTTTAATATTAAAACTCCACACTTCTAAAGATATAGCTGGTATTATGATGAATGAGGCTATATGCAATGGATTTAGAAATCTTTGTTTTTTTGATGCACCAACTCCACAGGGGGCCACAAACAGCATGGTGGCTTATGTAAATACCAAGAGCAGCAACCTCAGGATAATTAGACAATGCATTGTACATTCAAATTAGTGAGAGATTTGTTTCTATGACCTTGCTTAGATAGAAATATGGGCAGTGTGCAGTGCTCCAAAGGTCATATTCAGGACAAAGAATTCAAGGGTTATTTGATCATTTCTATAATATGATGATGAGCAAAAATGTCCTCAACAAAGGAAAGAAAGATGCATCAGTGTAATGGGAATCTTATAAATCTGTGTCATCATAGTCATGTTTTATGCAGTCAACCTTTTGTTTTTTTTCTTATAGGGCCCATATTATGATCTACAGTATGTTATGTTGTTTCCTCATCAAAAACATACCCAGAGTTTGCTTCAGTCACAGGTGTTTAACACACAAACCTTGAGTTCTTCTCTCTCAAACTGAAAATACTCTGTTCTACCTCATGATGTCATGCGGTAATACAGGAAAATCCTAACTTTGGTAACCACCATGGTTACTCCTGAATTGCAATTTCAGAATCTCAGAGTTCAATGTCGTATCCACTCAACCACAAGCGCAACTAATCTGTATTTCCTACTATAATATACAGAGGACACAGAATTCAACAGAAGTAGATTTTTTTTGGTCACCATTTGAGCTTCTTATACATTTTCACACTTTTATCTTGTGAATTTTTAGAAAATCGCCAAGGCTGTGAACCAATAGTCTGACTGCGATTTTGAGAACCAATCAACACGCAGCACCACACAGTTACTTACAGCAGTTTGAGATTATTCCGATCAGAGTAATGCGAGTGATAGAAGATGGAGACGTCACAAACAGCAAAGTCTTGTGTGTCAACATAACCAGGTAAGTTTATATTCAGAAATAACACTTATGTCAATGCTTGTGTGAACTGAATAGGCCTGTTGCTTTGTGGACGCTTTTGGCAGGCTATTTGTTTGTAATTTTCCTGTGAAAGACATACTCCCCAGTTGCTCATCATAGTCATCGGGCTTAGAAAATATGAAAAAATAAGGATCTCTCACTTGTAGAGCACAGTTTAGTTTCTAGACCGTGAGACAACATTGTATCATGAGTGTGAGCCCATGACAGCATAAACGATTACTTTCCTAGCACGAACTACCCACTTAAGTACCACACAACACAAAGAATACCTTCAGTTATGGCGCACAATGAGTATCAGAAAGGATACACATTGGCGATAACTGAGTATCTGCCCACTGTTTTTGCCTAAAATAGTGCCAAATTGCCCGTGGTGGTCTGCGTGCCATGACAAGCAAGTTGAACTGCCAATGTGTGTATATTTATATATATATATATATATGCGTGTGTGTGTGTGTGTGTATGTATGTATGTATGTATACACACATATACACACCAGGCATTAAAAGACAGGTAAATTTGGTTATTGCATATCCTTTAACATTTCCTAACTACAAACAGTATTTTCTTGAATGCTTTTGGTATGTGAGAGTGGAGATAGACCGAGAGAGACATGCTGCTAATTAATAAGCACACGCAGCGTACTTTTGCCCTCCGCCGTGAAGAGAGTGTAGCAACCTCTCCCCTTGCGGCTGACCTGAAGGAAAGATGGCCTGGACTGTTTAGTGAGTCACAATTAAGTTTGATGAAACTGCTTGTTCTCTGCTTTATTTTTTTAATACCTATCCCTCCTCCTAGCTCTACAGTGAATTTCATCGCATAACAAATTAGAACCTACCATACAAAGCTCTACAGTGCGCCCATTTCACTCGCATTTGCGAGCAAATATTTCGTCGTGAGAATGAGGAAAATAAAACAGTCGCACCTGTGCGAGTGCTTCTTCAGCCACAATAAGGAGCTGCGCACAGACGCAATGTGACGAGTTAAACGTTCTACATGTATCAAACATTAGGGGCGCACTCCAGGCCCGTAGCCAGACTTCCAAGGGGGGTGGGTCGTTTTTTAAGCCAAAAGTGACCTTTTTATACGGGTGCCTTTGCGACCCAGTGATTGTACTATAAGTACATGCTCTATGGCATGTGATGCAATGGGTTCAGGGGCATCCTCACCCAGAATGTTTTTAAGTAAAGAGCCTGTTTTAGCACATATAAAAGTTAAGGCTGTTGCATATGCTGAATATAAATAATTATCATGATTTAAGGGTGTACACAGAGGATAACGTGATATTTTACCTTGATTAACTATTAGTATAGAATCATTGGGATGACAAAGGTATTGAAATTGAAAACCCTTAATGTCTACAATTTAAAAATTATGGTAAACTCTTCGAGTCTTTGGGAAATTACTTTATCAGGGCTCTACAGTGCGCCCATTTCACTCGCATTTGCGAGCAAATATTTCGGCGTGCGGACTAGGAAAATAAATAAAACAGTCGCTCCAGTGCGAGTGCTTCTGCAGCCACAATAAGGAGAACTGCACACAGACATTATGTGAGTGAAACGTTCTAAATGTGTCAAACATTAGGGGCGCACTCACACTAGGACTTCAGAATCGTGCCCAAGCCTGGATCGCCCCTAAAGCACACATGCCCAGCGCGAGCGTAACCGATCTGAACCGTGCCCTGGCATGACATCTCCGACCGCGCACGACTCGAGCATACGAGCTCCCTGTGTGGCCGATATCACTCATACGAACAAACTCCGCTTCAAAACACATCCACGCCCACCTTAACAGAGGAGCAGTGTCCGCACAGAGCAGAACTACGGCACAGAGCAGGCGATATGTGGGCTGAAGTTTGCTTAAGAAAATGCCAAATTAATCTACAAAATTAAAAGTAAAAGGCACCTGCATTTACAGCACTCAGCACTATTTTTTTTAAAAATATTTTTTGGAAAAAGGTGACCCCAGTCTCAGGGGGGGGGGGGACCCCCTCGACCCCCCCCTGGCTACGGGCCTGCACTCACACTAGGACTTCAGAATCGTGCCCAAGCCTGGATCGCCCCTAAAGCGCGACACACCCAGCGCGAGCGCAACCGAACCGTGCCCGCGCACGACACCTCCGACCGCGCACGACCCCAGCATACGAGCTCCGGGTGTGTGGCGATATCACTCATACAAACAAACTCCGCTTCAAAACACACCCACGCCCCCTTAACCGAGGAGCGGCACTGCAGGAGAACCCACACCTGTCCCTCCACAGTAGACACCCCCGTGCCGCTGGATTTCCCTCTAAAGCGAGAGCTTTGTCTCGTCTCGGACTCGAGCGCATTTGGACTCGGTCTCGTCACGGACTCAAGGTCTGAATACTGAGTGCATCATATTTCATAACGGCCGCTGCTGTCGTCAATAAACTTGTACCAGTGTGCGGGACCTGTGTGCTGGAGCCAGTGGACACTGCACCGCCAGCGCGCGGCTTGTCCACAGCTCCACCCTCAGCGTGCGTCACAGGGCAGGTTAAACATCTGCCCTGTGAAAAAAACTAATTTTATGTCAGTGTCCGCACAGAGCAGAGCTACGGCACAGAGCAGGCGATATGTGGGCTGAAGTTTGCCAAAGAAAATGCCAAATTAATCTGTTTGTCACAACTCCAGGAATTTGAAAATACAGGTTTAAAAATTCTATCAATTTTATTCACTTTGAAGCAGTTTTGTATAAAGTGCCAGTGGAAGTTCTCTTAAAGAAGAGGTTCTCAAACTGTGGGTAGCGTTGTGTTTTAGTTTTAGTTTTTCCTCGAGTGATGCAGAAAAGAGGGAGCCACTGTCTGTGTGAATGTTCTTGTCTGTTAGCTTAGGTCCAAAAAGGGGCGCAGAGTGTTTCAGTGCAGTACAGTCTGTTTGGCTTATTTTAAGTCTAAATGAATATTAATCAGATAAAATGGAGATAGACTGATTAAAAACACAGTGATTGTGCAGGAAAAGTACAGTCATAATTCTTGTGTTTTTTGTATAAAATCCATTCAAATAAGTTGGTGTGTGCAAGTTCTGCACTGTAATAAACGTTCAAAACTAAAACCTATTTGTGCCCCCATTTGTTTTTCTGTGCTCCTAAAATTTTTGACTTAGGGGCACATGTGCTCCTGAAAAAAAAAGTTAGTGTAGAGCCCTACTACCATACCACATGTGTTTTATGCTGTGCTGAACTAATATTTGCCTCAACCTATCAAAATTTACAAAAGACTTATGAAAAACAGGTAAGCAAATTGTAATGGGGACTACTTTGCTTTGCAGTAGTTTTGTTAGTTTAATCTTTTTGATCCACTTAGAAGAAAAACAAGATACATGCCACAAGGACTGTAGCCCTATCCGGCCTGACAATCTACCTGAAGGAGGACTCATCCAGTCATCCAGAATAGTCAAGGTGCAGTATTTTTGTTGCTTTCAAAACTAAGCTGATATTATTGTAGGAATGTGCCCAGTTTCAAGAAATAAGTTTAGTCCAAACTCTACTTAAACCCCTGAAAAAAAATCAGCCACTGAATCAGTCATCATGGCAACGTAGAGAAAGTTTCATTGGTGGTCATTTGGACTCTTTTTGCAATCACGACATATTGTCTCCCATCCAGAAGCCACTCACTTCTGTGAACCTAACCTGGTCTGGTGAGCTCTGATTGGACAGTTCACCCATTTAATTAAAATAACATACAGTGATGAAGATTTGACTTCATACAATTGATTCATTTCTCACTTTAATACCTTTTTGTTTCTAGTTATAAATAACTTTATATAATACATGAGCCGTCATAAGCAGTGAGTTCTGCTTATGATAACTGGAATGTGGTTATGTTTATCAGCTTGATGTCATGCAAATGGAGTCAAGCTAATCGTTTATTGTCATTAATCTGTCTACATCTCCAAACTGAAAGCTCAAAATGCCCTGTTCCACCTTGTGGTGGCTCACCACACAGAGGGGTTCATAGGGGGGTTCAGGTGCACAGAGGACAGCTGCCCCCGCGACCCAGCCGGAAAAAGCAGAAGAAGATGGATGGATGGATGGATGGCATTCAAGTATAAAGACTTAACTGTTTGAGCTGCATATATTGTTTAATATAAGTTATAATGTATTAAATGAATCATGTTCAAGTTGCGTAAGTCTTTGAGTAAATTTGACTATTTTGGGTTAAGTTCTGGAATTACTGTACTTGATAAATTGAGTTTATAAACTCAAACCAAAGTGGTGCAATCAGTTTTCTCAAATCATTTGAGTTACTCTAACTAATCAGGTTTTACAGTGCAGAACAACAACATTATCCCCAGAATTCTGTGGACAAAGAAACTGTTTATTTAGATTCTGCTATAAGTGACTGGGGCATATAGCCATTAAACTATCCAAGGTATTTAAAGGCAAATTACTTGAAAACCATCATGCGTGCCGTGCTTGGAAGTCTTTGGAGACATTTCACTTCACTATATTGTTTTATTCCATATGACCATATGTTTAATTGTGTATTCATGCTGTAATTTCTTCCATAATGGCTTTCTTGTTTTGTTGTATAAGAGTGCTCACCAGAGAAAAATTGTCCTCCTATAGGATAACAAAGCCATCTGGCATCCCATTCGTCTCTGGATGGCCCAGTAGTTATTTATATCTGCGGACACTATTGCTGTAACAGATCACATTCATAAAGGTAAAAACAATAAAAGTGTATTTTTGTAGTAGGCCTGAGTATAACAGATAACAAATGGCTGTGCTAATAACTGCCCTTGTATGACCTCTATGATATGCTAACAATAAATGATTAATGTAACCACAAGCTACATTGCGCCACTGATTCTAATCCACTCTCAAAATAAGTTTGCCTCAGAAGTATTTTACTGAGTAGTTGCTGGGTGTGATAAAGTAAAGATCAAACAACAACATTTGTGTGCACTTAAAATATCTCTCAGCCCAACTAAATGCAAAGTGACCTTGGAGAGTAAGCAGTTATCACCCAACTTTATATTGTGAGAAAGAACACTTCCATGAATGTGTTTGTCAGCTACTGCTTCTTTAGCCTGGAGCAGACTGGTGAAAGCATTCTCAACACATTCAGATGCAATACAGTAAATGAGCCGTTGTCTTGAACTGAGCTAGCTTGAACAGAATTGTGAGCACAGGCCCCATATTGAAGGCTATTTTACTCATAAATAATAAAACAGTGCTAAGATGGCTGCCTTAATCAGTGCGACAAGAATGTGTAATTACTGCCTCTAGTTGCCCGTTCGACCTGTGTCTGATCATTGACCTACTTGCTGTTACTTACGGCGAAACAAGTGCTATTAGTCAGTTTATGATTAAAGAAAAAGGACTTGTGTGCTCTTTAGCTTATGCATATTAGCAGAGTCCTCCAAAGAAAGCCTAGTTTGACAGAGTTGACATTTGAAGCATTCTAGAGCTCCACTTAAGCTGACAGAAGTGCAAAATAAGGCTGGAGCCATCAGCAGTGAGGCCAAATGAGTGCATGTGCGAGCCTGCTGCTGCAGTGGTACAGTTAGGACAAATGACTAGACTAAAAGGGATTGGACACTTGCACTTGGAAAGCTAGAGCTGCTTCCAGTTGCGTTCTATTGAAAAATCTGCAACACTCTCTCTATAACTGCTGCTGTCAGCCTTCTCATTCTGACCCGCTCTACATGATCATTGTGTTATTATCCTGCTGTTTTGTCCATAAATCAAAGTATGACTGTTAATAACAGACCAATCAGGTACCTTCTTTCCCCAAGATCACTCTCGCTAGTGTTAGCAACACCTTTGATTGACAGCTATTGAGCCTCCTTGCTAAGCACCCACTTCCTGCCAAAACAAGGGCAAGTAAATTCAAAAACCACACTCCTGATTGGCTCTTTGGCTGCGCACTCGGGTTTCTATATATACTTATATATACTTATATTACTTTACTTTACTTCTTTACTGTGTTTTATCATGGCCCAGGGGGAGCAGATTTGCTGCACAAGATTCATCATACAAGTGTCAGTGAAGCAAAAATATAAGGGTGTGCCATGAATGTTATAACATTCTAAGATTAAAAAAAAAAATCTGTTTTGTTGAATATGTGACCTTTAAAATAAAAATAATTAACTAAATATTAAGTTGTAATATAACAGGACTAATATATCTAATGGAATACTATGTCATTTTATTAAATTCAACAACAGAATGTGCTTTTTCTCAAGTGAAAATTTTTTATTGTTTTATCATAGTGCAATAAAGTTTATTGTCAGCTTATTTATTTATTTTTTGCCTTGACTAAATAATAGGGTACCCATAACAGCATGCTAAGATAACATTTCTGCCTTGCGATAAAAAAATGACTATAGCTATTGAAGTAGAATATACGGGAGCTTGTCCAGGATCTAAGAGCTGTGTGCTTAAGAGCTGCACTTCTCAAAGACTTGGCTCTATGTCTTTAAGGACGTTCCATCTCAAACTCACCAAACTCAGCGGGACATTGCTCCAGGTGCCGCTCAGCCAGTCACTCATCTGCATTTCTTCGAGGTGTTCGCTGGTAAGTACTGTGATGAAGAAAGTAATAAGATTGAAAATAGCATTAGTATCACCCCCCAGTCCAGCTGCTACTGCTCTGGGAGAAAGAAGTACAATTTAGGTTTCTCAAATATTTAACTGAGGCTCACAGCAGATTTTGGCCTAGATTTTGGTGACTTCAGACCAACTAACTGCTAATAGAATTTCAGTTTCAAGCCTTCACCTCAGCTGTACCTGCTTTTCATTGTGCTCACTGTTACGTCTCGCTACAATACATCACTGACAACCACAAGTCACATTAATCTTAATATAGTGAATGCAAATAAATAACATTACAATATACCTGGACAACAGAAAATACAAATGTCTCGAAACAACAGAACCTCATTTCAAGCAAAAACAATACAAATGCCATTCATTACAGTAGTTGCAGATACTTTGTCATAATTGTCGAAGTAGGATTGTCTGTTTGAAATGTATTTAAGAAAAGGGAAATGGAGGATGGTATTTTTAGCACATGACATTTTCAGTCAAATCTAACTGATGAAGCGTTTAACATATTTTAAACATTAAAACTTTCTGCTGTGAAGATTAATCAGTCAATCGTCTTTTATCTGGTGCCAAGAACAAAAGACATTAAATCAAGCCTGATATGTTTTGCATCGTGCTCACACTCACTCACAAAATTGTAAATAGTTGCGGCCGATTTCAGCTGATTACATAATACAAACTAATTTTGCTTACGTTAACGTGTGTGACTGTTTCTGCCAAGTTAAATCAACATGCAAAATGAACTGTAAACATCGATTCACATCTATTTTATGACAGTAAATACTCTGATCAGCTGTAAGTAATGTGTTGTACCAAGTAGTAAGTAGGTCTTTACTGTTGGCCTGAATTATAGATTTCAAGTATAATTTGGGGATCATACCAGGGTTTACTGTACACTTGTTAAAGGGCCATTATTACACTATTTTCTCATCTGTTATAATGTTGTTTACTCATCATAAACACAATGAAACAAAACTCAACTCCAGGTATGTTTTTGAAGAGGTAACAATATTATAACATAGTCTCCTTGGAGACAAGCAGGTAATGCCACGAGGCCAAGTTACAGGTCAGCTTGTGGATAGGTGACCCTGCTCACAATAAGAATGCATGTTTTTCTAAGTATGCTTTTTTAACAATCATAACACATATAATAAGCAGTAGATAGATACTATGAACCATTCCAGGCAAAGCAACAACATCTCCATAGCAACAAGCAGGTGGTGCATTCTCCAAAAGAAAAGTTACAGAGTCCATCTTTAAAAGTTGATCTTTTAAATCTCATGCTATTGCATAGGGCTGTGCCAAAAATCGAAAGATCGTTAATATGCAATCTCAACTTTGGTCAATTGTGATGATAAGACATGATGTTTTAATCGACAGGTCTATGGATAAATCGTGTGGCAGTAAGAGCTCACTGTCTTGTTTAGGAAAAAGTCACCTGAGCAACAGTGCTTCTCTTTGTCTCCTCATGTGTCCTCACCTTTCAAGTTTTTACTTAAATCTACACAGTTTGACTAAAAGTCCGGTGTCTCCTTCCCTCTGCCTCTGTGTGTGCTCCTGCAGTCTAACCGCCCTCCTCCTTCTCTCTGATTCAACTCCTCACCTTTAATGCAGGAGCCCAGAGACATTTGTTTCACATCTCGAGTACGAAAGGTTTAACCCCTGGAATGGATAGGACACTCACACAGGACCCTTAAAAGGCCTTTCTTAAGTTTTGAAAATGTGGATAACCAGTAGAGGGCGCCACCCAAAGTAGCCAAAAAATCTGATTTGCTTCACACCCCTGAGTACATCCACCAAACCTCTGCCAAAATGTTCAGTCTTGGGGTATATTGAAAAAATGTGATTTCTTAAGTTCATAATTGTGGACTAAGGGGCTTAAGAAGGGCCTATGTTACCCCCAAATTCACGTTTAATTCACATCTTGAGTACATCCATTAAACTTGACTGAAATATAGTCCATGTCCAACTGTTTAAGAATCCATGATTCTTAAGTTCATCAGTTGTGGATAAGGGGGCTTAAGAAAGGGCCAAAGGTCAAATTACCCAAAAATGCAGATTTCATTCACATGATGAGTACATCCACCAAACATCTTCCAAAATGTTAGGCTTGGGGATGACACTGAAAATTAGTCTTTCTTAAGTTCTGCAATTTTGGATAAGGAGGGTTAAGAAGGGCCCACGTGACCCCCAAATTCACGTTTAATTCACATCTTGAGTACATCCATTAAAATTGGCTGAAATATAGTCCATGACCAACTGTTTAAGAATACATAATTCTTAAGTTCATCAGTTGTGGATAAGGGGGCTTAAGAAAGGGCCAAAATGTCAAAATACCCCAAAAAGGAGATTTAATTCACATCATGAGTAGATCCACCAAACATCTTCCAAAATGTTAGGTTTGGGGATGACGCTTAGAATGAGTGTTTCTTAATTTCTGCACATGTGGACTAAGGGGCTTAAGAAGGGCCTATGTGACCCCCAAATTAATGTTTAATTCACATCTTGAGTACATCCATTAAACTTGGCTGAAATGTAGTCCATGACCAACTGTTCAAGATTCCATGATTCTTAAGTTCATCAGTTGTGGAAAAGGGGGCTTAAGAAAGGGCCAAAGGTCAAATTACCCAAAATAGTAGATTTACCACATCATTAGCAGGTCCACATAAGTGTAAGTTGAGTGAACGCACTCCGAGTATGTTTTTTAAGTTCTAGTATTTTAGGTAAAGGTTTAAAGATATAAAAAAGTATCACTAAACTAGATTTTATTCTATACGTTTTAATACAATATGAAATATTTCACTGATCCTAATGTGCTTCATGTTTAAGCAGTAACATTGTGCTATCTCTGCTATCAAATGAAAGTAAGCAACATCAGTCAAGACTAACATAGTATGAGTGATTACAGGAAATTAACTCTTGCCCTATGAAGAATGTCCCAGAAAAAAAATTATAGCAAAACTTCATTGCATATCAATATTTGAACATTTTTTAATGTCATGAATAAACCCTGCACATTAATTGGATAGAAAATCGGAATTATACTCTGAAAATGTCAACAAGTAAAAGATGTCTTTGAATCTCCTGAGTACTCTATACCCGACAGTTTCACAAATGATGCCTGATTACAAAATAAAGCTACAAAACTTAAACTACATGATTGTCTTATACTCTGAACATGTCAACAAATGAAAGACATTTTTTGAATCTCCTGAGTACTGTATACCCGACAGTTTCACAAAATGATCCCTGATTGCAAAATAAAGCTACAAAACTAAAACTACATGATTGTCTTACACTCTGAACATGTCAACAAATGAAAGACATCTTTTGAAACTCAAATGACAACTTTGAAATCAAAGACAGGTTTGGTCATGTCTGAACATTGTTGCAACCACTACTGCTCTTCATCAGACTGCTTTTTCCTCTACATCGCTTGCATCATCTTCTTCATCAGATGAAGCCGCTTCGAAACTTTCATTGTCAATCTCGTCAGCGCCTTCATGGTCATCAGGCATTTCTGGCACCAGGGAATCTGGTAACTGAGGACCATCGAACCAAACTGGGGTGTAAACCCCATTCTCCAGCATCCATCCATCATCTTCTGAGGGATGTTGAACAAGTTCTGCCTGGTCAGCATCAGCCCACATCTTTGCAACAAATGGCACTCGTTTCAAATGGCACATGACCTCAGCTTCACAAGGGGGCAGACCACTGGCATCGATCCCTTTTAGTTTTTCGAGTGGATTTTTGCCTCTCATCTTTGGTTTATACACTGTCTCAAAACGTTTGTACCTATGGGAATTCAGTGACACCTTGGAGTTTTCTCTGGCTCCATACAGACTAGCTGTAAACTTTAGGAGAACCTTGCAGCTTCTTTCATCCTTGGGCTTTGTTGTGAGTGTCTCGAATGCCTTCTGCACATCAGTGTTTTTCAGATATGTGGCAAATGGCCTAACCTTTCCCTTCTTGACAAATGCTGAGGTATAGTCCGAGCTCGTAAATGCATGAAATGCTGGCAATGACTTGCAAACCCCTGGCCCTAGTGACCTTTGTATCTCAGTGATGTTGATGAACCTGCGATTCTTCTTTGACACCGTTCCCACGTCCATCCAGACTGTCTTGTCTAATTTCCCACAGTGATAGACTAAGAGCACAGCAATGTCCGTGTCATGGGCTCTGACAACTTTGCCTCTGTGTCTCTTAGAAGGGTGACCAGGCTCTTCTTGATTGATGGCTGAAGGAGGAAAAAAATAAAGTCCTAACTTTGCTTTTCTGGTGGGGGTCCTTAAAGATGAGGCAAAAAACCTAAACCAATGCATTTGGCTTAACAGATTAACAATATTTAAAGAGGATGCCCCAAGAAAATCGCAGCTCATGGTAGCCTGGTTCAGTGAACGTCATCCATTTTATAATACACTGACAAAGAATTCTTACTCCCTATCTCCTTATTTTACTGTCCTTTTATGCACACCATTGCATGTTTTATTGACTCTCAAGCTGATGTACTATAAATATTTTTTGAATTTGAATTTGTGACCTCATAGATTGCTATACAAAAGGGAAAGGATGGTAGAATCTGGTGTAGGATAAGGCGCGGGCAGGGGGTACAAAAAGGAACAAACTGTTTCCCTACCTTCTTGTAAAAATTCCTGTCAATTACTCATTTTACTGACAAGTGAGTTAACATTCAGTACCAGTCATTTGCATGACTTCTCCACACCATATGAACTCCACCACACAGTGCTAATCTGCTACTGATACATACAACAGGACTGCAGTAGGCCTACATAGGTGAATTATGAGATGAATCATTATTTATGCTGAATCTAGGTCATATCTTATTATAGCTCTGCCTGGCTTTAAAGGGATGAACAAATACCAAATTTGGTTGGGTGGCATTAAGCCCCCTTTTCCACAACTGATGAACTTAAGAATCATGGAATCTTGAACAGTTGGTCATGGACTACATTTCAGCCAAGTTTAATGGATGTACTCAAGATGTGAATTAAACATTAATTTGGGGGTCACATAGGCCCTTCTTAAGCCCCTTAGTCCACATGTGCAGAAATTAAGAAACACTCATTCTAAGCGTCATCCCCAAACCTAACATTTTGGAAGATGTTTGGTGGATCTACTCATGATGTGAATTAAATCTCCTTTTTGGGGTATTTTGACATTTTGGCCCTTTCTTAAGCCCCCTTATCCACAACTGATGAACTTAAGAATTATGTATTCTTAAACAGTTGGTCATGGACTATATTTCAGCCAAGTTTAATGGATGTACTCAAGATGTGAATTAAACGTGAATTTGGGGGTAACATAGGCCCTTCTTAAGCCCCTTAGTCCACAATTGCGGAACTTAAGAAATCACATTTTTTCAATATACCCCAAGACTGAACATTTTGGCAGAGGTTTGGTGGATGTACTCAGGGGTGTGAAGCAAATAAGATTTTTTGGCTACTTTGGGTGGCGCCCTCTACTGGTTATCCACATTTTCAAAACTTAAGAAAGGCCTTTTAAGGGTCCTGTGTGAGTGTCCTATCCATTCCAGGGGTCAAACCTTTCGTACTCAAGATGTGAAACAAATGTCTCTGGGCTCCTGGACTTTCTGCTCTTTCCTTTCCTCTTGTCCTTCTGATCATTATAATCTAAGTTAGAGAACGTAGACGACTGTTTAGGAGTGAAACTTTAGTCCTGATTTAGCGGACAGACATCGCACATGTTTCTGTTGATAGAAGTAGCGTGCACATGCAGGTATGTCGCCACAGTAATGCATATATGCTTTTAGGGTGAATATATAAATATAATATAAACTTTAAATGTGAATTTCTCCGAAATTATTGGGCCAATCAACGCGAAATAAAGTAGTGTACTAGTGTAAAGTTGTAGTAGTTGTAGTGCAGTACTCTAGTGATCCTGCCACCGTGCTCCTTAGGCCTGAAGTCCACAGGTCTGTTCTTAATAAGATGGAAGGTCGAATCGAAAATCTAGATCGATCAATATGGGGAAAAAGAAAAATCTTGATTCTTTTTTTCCCATATCACCCAGCCCTACTATTGCAACACATTACCAAAAGCATAGTCTACGACAACAACCAATGCCCAGTAAATGTAATATTCATGTTTTGGGGCTCTGATGACATTGAAATTTACATATACCTGAATAACTTGCATAATCTTGACATTTTTAGCTAGCTCCTATCGTAAAGCATGTTTCAGATAACCTCAAAAATGCCTAGAACGGAAGACGAAGTGCCCATTCTCCCGCCTCCACCATCAGTTCATATGTTGTGTGCTGACAGCAGGCAGTAAATAACCATTTGGCTCATACAAGTGGTTGGAGCATATTGTCAGAGAAATAGATGGCTCTCTCAGAATCCTCAGCTGTCTATTGGGTTTTAATTCACACACAAATGAGAGGTGCACAGGCTCTGGTGCTGTCATCTGTTGTAGGCTCAGCTGCGTTAAGAAAATACAAAATAAAATGGCTACCAGTGTACTAATTAGAGCTGGAAATCACATGTATTGTACATCGTATTGATGCACAATACATGGCTCATGATACGATATTAGCAGGATATGGCGATACATATGATAATCAATATATTACTCTTGATCCTCTGGAATACTGCTGTTTTTTTAATAACTAAACACATCTAAGTAACAATATTTCTTTGTCAAATCATCACTTGTGCAAAGTTGATATGAAATACATCTATTTTAATCATCAAAACAGTGAATATGTCAAATGTATGTTTCCTTCCACTAAACTGTTTACAAAACTGTAAAAAACAAAAAATTGCTAAAAAATATTCTTGGTAATATATCAATATAGCAGCCCACGATAACAATAACAAAATTTATTATCACAATAGATCAATATTTCAATATTTTTGCAGACCACTATACTAATGCTACAATTCTATTTCCCATTATAACATATAACACAACAGCATCTACAGGTTCAAATGATCAATCATAAGCCATTTGAAAATATTCTCTTTTGCACAAACATATTTATCATCCGGAGGAGGTACAACAAGAATGTGGTAAATGAACTGATATTTTCCAATGTAAATCTGCTTTGTTCAAAATTCCATAGTCCCCAGATTAAGTATACGATCAAGGTTTAAGTGATAAAAACAAATTCGAAACTCATCAAAAAACATGATAACAAGCTAGGTTGGAAGCTACCTTTCGCCTATTATAATTCAGTAAGTACAAGCCTTTCATTAAACTGCCAAATTTAGTAGAACCATAGGCTCTAAAGAAGTGCACTGAGGTAGTGTGACGCTACCCATAGCATAGCAGTTATAGGAGCGAGTTTGGAGCCAGACCCATATTAGGAATAGGAATTTATTTACGTACAAAATAGCATAATTAAAACACCAGCATCATGTAGAGCAGGTTAATACAAACATTTTAAAACCAAAAGGAAGAAGCTCACTGCAGCAGTTACAGATAGAGGGGTGACAATTTTCCAATGTAAAGTCATTTGGAAACAGCGCTGATGGAGCCGGAAGTGCCCTCATGAACACTTCCTATTTGGAACGTGGTGGCTAGCAGGTTAGCTATGTTTATATATACAGTTTGAGTAAAGCATGTCCAAGTTCAGAATACTGCAGACTGTTGCTTTAACATTGATGACGCCCATGCTTATATAACTCTCCACATACGTCCATTGTAACTATTACAGAGTCAATGTACTGAGTGTAGATTGAATTCTACAGTGTAGTTTCATTGTGGCTCCCAGTTTCTCTTACATATTGGCTTTTGTCATTACCTCACCCATGAGTGATGTTTAATGGAAGCAAATGGTGCAGTGAAAAGGGAAAGAACGATGGCGCCTTTAGGCCATGAATAACTCAAAGACATTCCCAAAGAGTGGATCTATCTCCTATAGAACTCGGGGTAATGGGTGCACATGTAATTCAACACAATAGCGGTCATGGCTGCATGCATAGTCCAGTAAATGGATTGGAGGAGGTTTCCGTGGGTGCCTGGTCTCTCTATGCTGTACAGCACCATCTTGGCTCAGCTCTCCGTCATGGGCTGCAGATGGCCACCCTGTGAACCAGTGCCAGGACGGGGCCAGTGCTTCCCAGTGCATTACAACTGTCACTATTTGCCACATGACACATTCATTCTAATGAGTCTCATCCACAGAACGCTCCAGTCCACCGAGGGCCTCCATAAACAACCAGGCTCCCGCTCAGAGCAACCAGCGGCAAAGGCTTCCCAGCTCATCTATTATGGATGCACTATTCTGCATTGAAAAAGACACTTATACAGTGCTCTTACAATTAATGACAAGAATGTACGTAAAACATAATACATTTTAATATCTGAATTTTAAAATGTACTTAAATCGCACATGGCAAATATTAACTTAGTACTGAAACGGCACCAGCCAACACAAGTGTGAGTGTAGTTAAAGGTTTTCTATTTACAAAATGAAGTCGAGGAAAATGACTACTTTTCACAACCTGTGGTACAAAGCCGAAAACAAATTCCACAAGTGGCCCGACCAAGCAAAGAGCAAACAGTTTCTTTGGATGAAGGCTTTTTGATAGTGTAGAAAATGTACAAATTGATTATCAAAGTATAATTATCAAATCAAAATAAATGTGTGCTTGTCTGGGAAAGGGAGCAAAAAATGATCTGAAACGCTTAAAGAAGACCTACTGTGCTTATGTCTGCTATATAGTTATAATATATGGCATTATCATTATGTTATAATTATAACATTTTAAACTATATTCATTTAAAACAACTTAATTAAAGAAGTCAGCTGACTTACACAACTAAAACCGCGGAGCCCTGTGGGAGCCAGCACAGACCGGTGTTCTGTCGAAATTGGCTGCCCCTTCAAAATGAGCTCCCAGTGGCCTAAATCGACAGTGCCGTCTATCAGTTCACACTACCCCGATGAAATAAGCTACCTTACATTTTTCTGTTTACAGTTGTATAGATCCAATAAAGCAAACCTCCCCAGTTTTACAATACATTTCTTTGGATTAGAGACAGCGGGTTTGATGCTGCCTTAGTTATGTCAAATTTCAACTCTTTTATATGAATATGTGTAGGTAGTTCATTTCGACAGCCGTATTATGCTTTCAAATAGGGCTCTGACTAAAGGTAGCGCATACTGACAGGCCAATTTATCCATCCATCCATCTTCTTCTGCTTTATCCAGCTGGGTCGCAGGTGCAGCAGTTCGCTGCCCAGTCCTCTGCGCACCTGACCCCCCCATAAACCCCTCTGTGGTGAGCCCACAGGAAGGTGGACGTCATGGTTCTTGATGTAGTTCATAAGGGTGCTAGCATGTTTTTCAGTTAATGGAGGAAACCGGAGTGCCCGGAGGAAAACCATCCAGACACGGGGAGAACATGCAAACTCCACACAGAACCTGAAACCTTCTTGCTGTGAGGCATGAGCGTTAGCCACTCAGCCACCGTGCCGCAGGCCAATTTATCCACTGAATAATGCTCCCACTGTATAATCACCATTATTCACTCATTTATATGAATATGTGCAGAGGTAGCTCATTTCGACAGGCCTATATCTTCAATCAAATAAGGCTCCTGCTATATAAGAGAAAGAAATGACTGGAAACACTGAAATCTTTATATTAAATAGTGTTAAATATATAATATTTTACGCTAATGTCATAGGCAGCAGTGTCCCCATAATTTATTTTGTTTAAGAATTACTAAAGTAATAAAGTTACTAACTTACAATCTGCTTTATAATTTATGGGTACACTTTTGCTAAATTAAATCTTAATCCCCTATGATTTGTTAATTGGTTAGCCCAGGGCATGGGTAATTATGGGATGCTTCTCTCCTTCCTGGGGTTGTCCTTGGTCCTCATGATGTGGCTACTGACTCACTGTAAATACTGCACTTTTTGGGCTGTGGTGTGAATACAAGTTTTTGCAGTTGAGCCATCATTTTTTAATTACTGTAATTTAAAGAAGCAATGGACAATGACTACGCCAAATCAAATGAATATATCAGATCCAAAGTAAGTACAGAGCAGTTCGTGTATGGAGGTGGTGGTGAAAACAGGGATTGATCACTCTGATTGTCTTGAATGTCTTGTCTTGAACGATTACATGCATGAATCACACTAAATACAACTTTGAGAGGGTAAATGAGAAGGGAAAACAAGTTTAAAAACTCTAAAAAGTGGATTTTGCATAATAGGTCTACTTTATAGTATGTATGCTTCTTCCAAACCTCTTAATTCATCAGGCTGCAATGACTACATGTATAAAGACGCTGTTTCTAAATTAAAATCCCATTCAATTCATTTCACTTAAATACATATTTTTTATTAGACCCCACCAGTCTTCATTAAAACAAAACTAATAAAAGTGAATTACAGTCACAATAACCCCTTTATACAGCAGCAATCATTTCCTTGAAAGCCAGGTAATTCAAAATGGGCTTCTGCTACACTTGATGCCTATTGCTGCTGACATAATTGCGGACCATATGGGCAGACGGTCCCTTAACCGCTTGTTTACCATCTAATACTGCATGCTCAGCTCTCCATTCATTTGTGAAACCTGCCATAGCCGACGACTTTTAAGCGATCGTGATTAGGAGATTCCCATTACACCCCCTATCATAGCAACATGTGTGCCGCTTACCCTCTGTTCTTTATGGCTGACCAGGGAGGCCTCATCACTGCTGTTGTACATGTATTACACTTTCAACAGCATGTCCACCACAGATCAATTCGAGCTATCTTTTATGCAGTGTTTTACGACCGCGTTACTTTGGTTGTAACAGGACTACAGGGAATGCGCAGGCCTTTACACTAATGCATATTATGGGGACTGTAGTCATTTCGTAAGGAAGGGGATATCGATATTGATAACTGATGACATCGGTGGGAGCAACCCCTGAAATCTGTATTGGCTGGATATTGAAAATTTAGCCGTTATTTAGCACAAAACTTAAAATTTGCATCACATAATGGTGTAGTGATATCTTGCAGGCTGCTTAGTTTGGTTTTGCCAGACAATAGGGGAAGCTAATGCCACCTACTGTCTGACGCCTTCTCCAGGAATGCAAAGATTTAGCACCGATATTTTTTCTACATTGCTCCAGTCTATGTGTGCCCATGTGTTATCCACTGTTTGTCCTCATTGCATCTGATTTGACTTTTTGAACAGACTAATGAGAAAAATTGATCCAGAAAAACAATGAGGTAAAAAATGGCTGGGTATTGGTATTGGCAAATATCAGTTATCGAACACAACAGCACAACAAACATTGGATATCAGTAGCAGCTCAAAAAATCAGACCGTCGCTACATCTTAATATATAAAAGATCAATAACATTTTTCTTAGGCACTCTATCTTGAATCCTAAACAATGCACAACCCTGTCAAATGACTGCCGACAGGTACCTAACCTCTCCAATGGCTGTAATTATCCACTGTGTGATATGATGGATGCGCTGGCTGGTCGGTTCATTTGAGGGTTCATCAGTCAAATCTTTTTCCACAAGATTAGTCCTTCTCAGTGGGAGTGCACGCTTATTTGGGCAGGCACTTTGATTATCAAGTCCCGGCCTCTGTACCCTCCCAGACCCAGACTCACAGTACTGCTAATTATTTCTGCTCAAGAGGTTGTGCACTGGGTCCTGCTGGTTCTGCCTGAATGGTGGTTAGCTTCGTATGTCAGGAGAACTCAGGGTGGTGGTTACCAATTTGCTTAACTAATGTTTGGAGACGTATTATCATACGGGTCTGAGTTCACCCACGTTCATCAGGGGACACTGAGTTCACCCACGTTCATCAGAGTTAGTGTTATCATGATACTAAAAATTCAAGCTAGATTTCAACACTAAGGAAAAAGCTTGATGGTATATACTGTACTAATTTCAATACAAACCAAGGGGACTTGTTCTGAAATAAATCAAGATATTTTCTAAAACTGCTCAAATGTCAAACTGAGTCCCATTATCTAATGTGAATTTAGATTTTTTTTTCAGGTAATGTAATTACAATGCTAGTTTAAGTATTACCTGCCACTATCTGGGCTTTGAATATTTTTATATATATTTGATAGTTAGTCTGGTCCTGGTCTGGGTTTAGTTCTGATGTAGAATCAAACATAGGCAATTAAGTAGTTATGCTGCACATCCAAAACAGGGGGTATGATGCAAAATGATAGAAAGTTTTTTTTTAGCTTTCCGCCATGTTATCGCGTTGTTCCCTCTGGCCTCATTTCTGATGAGGTTTTAGATATCATCCATGCATATTTCAGTAATTTAGTGATCTCTCCCAAGCCCATACAGACCCTCCTTACAGATAGCTGTGAGAGTCTGTCTAATGCTCAGCCCACAAGCCCACATCGTCCATGCTCCCACATGACCATTTTCCATAAATATAGAAAACACAACAACTTATAAACCTGATGCAATGTGCAGCAGTAGCAAAGTGAGGGGAGACACAGAGCACCAAAAACAAAAGTAAAACATAAAACATGTTAATTGTTTTTGGCAAATATAGAATTAAGAAGAAAAAAACCCAAAACATTGCACTTTGAATATGTTATGAGTCAGCAATTAAAGCCCCATAGAAGTAAAAAATATTCCCTTGAGCTGTAAAACTGAGCATACTGAAGTTACATCTGGATCTTCTCTGCAGGCCTCGCAGAGCAGAACTGAGCTACCATGTGTGTAATTACCATAGAACTAATCAAATCTGGAAGATGAAACCAAGATGCTCCACATTGTTTTCAATGACTTGTGCTCCTTGGTGCATGACTGCAAAAAAGATTTTTACTTCCACATTTACTTCCTGATTCGCAGCCCAACACTGCCCAACGTGTGACGTCAGAAATGCAGTTCTGATCAATCAGAGCACTAGGGCTAACTCTTACAAAGCTGATATTTAGGCACTTTGAGGATTTGAATTTTTTTTTAAAGTTCATATTGTAAAAACACAGAAAAATCCCTACAAAATCCGACCTTTATGAAAGCTGTGGATGTCCTGTCAGCCCAACGGGAGTGTACCTATGTTCCCACGGCCCAATGGTCCCACAGCCCAATAGTCCCACGGCCCATTGGTCCCACAGTCCATTGGTCCCACATCATTAAGGCTTTTTAAAAAAAATTTAGGCCCAATGGTCCCACAGCCCAATGGTCCCACAGCCCAATGGTCCCACAGCATATTCCCAATGTCCCATGTTCCCACATTTCTAAGAAAAAAATCAAATTCAGGCCCTATGTTCCACAACTAACCCTAACCCTAACCCAACCCTAACCCTAACCCTAACGCCGTGGGACCAATGGGCTGTGGGACCATTGGGCCGTGGGACCATAGGGCCGTGGGAACATAGGGCTGACCCCCAGCCCAACACGGACAGTTAGATTTCACACAAATGCATTGGGCTTCTATGGGAGAATTCTTTCTGGGCTGGTGGCTGCAATACCTCGCTCAGACACAAACCAATCTGCGGTCATGGATAGAGGGGGCGTGTCTTATCCAGCTCTTATTATAGATCCATGGTAATTACTGATGTAGCGCTAAAGCTAACATTGCTGCTTTTCAGGTCAATAACAATATGTGGAATTGAGCAGTTGGGGCTTTGAGAAGGTAAGTGAACAAACATGGAACATACACTTACTAAAGAGTCAATAAATGGTTTAAGTTGTCTATAACCAATACTGCTTTCCACTGACTCCACAGATATGCACACATCACACAAGCAGTTGTTACTGTTGATGTGTGCAAAAGCAAGCTAAAGATGGGTAAAAAGAGGATGTGAAGTGCAGATCAGAATAAACTAGATTTTATATCTTTTAGTAAGGCAAAAGCAAGAGGCATGTTTGAAAGCATGCCCCACCCCTGTGATAGACCAACACCAACTCTATCAAAACCTTGTTCTTTTTTACTCTATCCATTCCTGCTTTCCTATCAATTATAATAGGTATTTTTAATCAAGATCTAGCCAATCCTCTGGCCATAGAAGCAGCAGAATTTAATCCAATTCCTTGGATTAAGGAGGCTATTGAGATCTGGAAACGAGCCCACAGGACCATAAACAGGGATGAGGAGGCCTATAAACTTTCAAGGACCTGGGAATCTGTCCTGGAGAAGTCGGACTAAGGTGGCATTATTCCCCTACCAATGCAGCCGGCAAGACACATCACCTTAACATTGCGTGCCCCTTCTGAAAAAAGAAGGCATCCAAAACATGACAAGGTATGTGTAAATGAAACACTGGTCTGTCAAAAATATGTTGGAAGACCAAATTAACTTCTTTGAATTATTATGTCATTAATTATTTTTGCCATATCACCATCCCTCACTAACCTATTGCCTTCCTTGCCCACTGGCTACAGTCCACTAACCTTTATATTAAAATAAATGGTGCAAAGATAATCAACAAATCAATTAATGAGGAAGACCGCTAATGGGCTGCATTCTGTGTGGTCTACTGGTGGTTTGCCAATGTGTCCGGAGCAGTTAGCAAAGGTCTAAAGAATGTAGAACACTAAATACAGTACATGCAACTAAAATCCCAAGATGGCAACTCTTTGGGATGGGCTTGCCTCTCGCAATACGCTGCTCAAATTTCAGAACGCCTTCTTTATTTCAGTTTGTTATACAGACATGCTGCATGATAGATTCACATAAGGAGGAGAAGGAACAGATGGGGCATGACAAAGTTTCCCTAATGAAAAGTGCAGAGTCTAAAGAACTACCTCAATATGTATCAGCACTTTCACTTGCACTGCTTTCACCACAATCAGCTGTGTAAGGCAACATTTTCTTTCTGCTATACTCATGATAGCTCCATAATAATTTTTCATCTGTCCTATTCAACTGCGCTAAAACAGGAAAATTTATGCTGACTTGTTTTCAGATGTTTCTGTTTTCCATCCATCTTTCTCAAGCTAAATTAGCAGCTAGTGGAGTATTATTATTTAGCTTGTTTTAAAGGTCCTACATTATGCAAAAAGGCTCTTGTGAGCTTTTAGTCATGGTATAATATTGTTGCCTTATCAAAAACATACCTGGAGTTGTGTTTTGTTTCTTTTATACATGTTGGAGTAATCCTTTATTATTAGTCTGTCTGTATCTTCAAAGCTCAAAATGCTCTGTTCCACCTTGTGATATCATGAAGCGGTAGTTTTCATGTTAACAGCTCCTTTTACCTTTAGTTCAGTGGAAATTGGCATATTCAGGGCTGAAATCATCTACATGATTCTAGTGAAGGTGTATGGAGTTTAAAAACAAAGTGGAGCACTTCCTGTATTTCCACATATTACAAGGTGGAACAGAGTGTTTTGTGTTTTGAAAGAACTCGGCCTAAATATGCAGGATTTGTGTGTTAAAACATATGTGAATGAAACAAAACACAACTTAAGGTATGTTTGTGATGAGGAAACTGCATTATAACATAGATCAGAAAATGGCGCAATAGCCCTTTAAGTGGGATGTTTGTACTCCAGTAACTGTTGCTTTAAAAATGAAAAAGCTATGTACAGGCCTGTCACCTGTGTAATACCTCAGTCTTCCAGTGAACAAAAAGCTTTATGCCACTCATCCAAGTATTATCTTCAGTTCTGATTTATTCCATGACTTATGTATGTATTTAAAGAGTGGATGACTGCACTTCTCTTGGGTATTAATTACCAACAAATTATTTAGAGCTCCGTGTTACCTTTTATTGTTTTGAAAATGCTATATTGGTCAAAAACAACATATTAACATGGTTTATAAGTGGCCTGCCGATGAAACTATATTACACCAAGTTTTGTGAAGTTGTACTGTATTGTTTTGTATCATGCTTTTGTAGGAGCTTGGGTCACAAAGGCTTGTGGGCTGAGCATTGAACAGAATGTTACAACTAACCATAAGGAGGGTTCGAATAGGGCCCAGAAAAGATAGCTAGATTACTCAGACTAAAATCTCTTCAGGAATGTTTCTGATGATGGAACAACACTATAACATGATAGAGACTAGTGCTCCAAAAAGTTGATTTTGCATATAATCCTCTCTTAAGTTAAAGACAGTGACTTACCAAAACCCTTTCAGACCTGAAAAAGCTACTTGGATGAGCGACAAAACATATTCATTCTTAAAAATGTTTCTGCTGTTGTTTCGCCAAACTAATGTAAACTTTCCCTAAGAAAAACTGTCGGGCTCTACACTCTACAGAATACATTTAATACTGCACTTATTTCACCACCCTCCTGTGGGCTCACCACCCACAGAGGGGTTCATAGGGGGGTCAGGCGCTACACTGACACTTGCTACTGAACAGTTTCATTGTCTACTTTTGGTTGGTATTCAAATGCTAAAAAAAAAACAAAAAAAAAAAAAAAAACTTTTTATAAACATTTTATATTACATATTATTATGTCACCTGTTGTGAACAGCTGTGAAAAGGGGTTGTGCTCCCATAAGCTCTTGCTTCTGCCCACTCCTTTTGAGCATTTCTTCTACTTTCTACTGTGTAATATTTGCTTTGCTTCTGTATTTTATTATGAACCTTGTATGCTCAAATAAACAATGAATGAAATTAAATGAAATGATGAAATGAGGATTGGCAAGCTGCCCCCGCAACCCAGCCGGATTAAGCGGGAGAAGATGGATGGATGGATGGACTTATTTCACCACATAAATTGCCAGAAAGATTGAAGAAACTGTCATTGTAATACATACAGATTAATTTACATCAAAATGTTTATTGGTCCTATATTTCCCAAAATGAATTATCATGAGTTTTAAGTCATGTTATAATGCAGGGCTTCTCAATTATTTTCTGTCACCCCAGAACTAAACCAGGGACTAAACCAGGGACTACACTAGGTTTAAACCTGGGACTAAACCAGGAATGATCCAGGACTAAACCAGGGTAGAACGCTACACTCCCGCGGGATCCGACGCAAAACAGTGCGGCGCGGACACATTTTGACAGCTCTCAGAGTGCGGCCAGGAGCAGGACTGAAAATTGTGTCCTGCGCAGACCTCTAAACCACGGACTGACTAGGGATCTCTGTATAACAACAGAACCACTACCAAATGTCAACAAATCTCACCCTCGCCCTCAATAGTCTACATACGAGAGAAACGTAGTGTCTCCAAAGCGACTCCCGGGCTTCGCTCCCGTCTGTATCCCTCACTGAGCTCACCTGCGTCATGAGGTCCACTCCTGTGTCCTCCTCATTTTTATAGGTGACGTCCGTGTTATAGTTCAAGGCATTTGCATCATCCAGTATGACAGAAACCATGTTTAATGCTGCAGCAGTATCGGCTCCTCTCTACGAGTCTTATATGATGCTAACAGTGCTCGCTGTTTTACTGAAGTAGCATCCACAAAGCTGAAATCGTTTTCGCTGAAAAAACTCAAGCGAGATATCAGTGTCATTGGGGTGTAATGTCTTTAAGCTACGCCGTAATTTATTTGGCTTCACGCTGTCCGCTGCCAACATTTTAGACACAGTAAACACAGTGGTCTTTCCTCGTTTCCACCATAGTCACAGTGAAACCGAGCACTACCGACGCTTTACATACAGTTTGTTCTCTGCACTTCATATCTCCTGCTCTGTGCTGTGTGCGTTTGCTCGGTGCCCGACAATACAACGCTAATACTGCGCACAATCTGACAATGAGTGTCACTGCCAACTACTGTAGTGGATGTGCAGTTACACTTTATTCTAGTGTGGAAAAAAGCATGTTCCCCGAGGTCACACGCGTTCCCCCAGCGTGCCCCACTATTTGAGAAGGACTGTTGAAATGTTATCTCCTCAAAAACATACCCGGAGTTGTGTTTTGTTTCATTTACATATGTTTGTCTAATTCTTTAGACTGTCTGCATCCCCAAAGCTCAAAATGTTCTGTTCCATCTTGTGATGTCATGTCTTTTCAAGTTAACAGTGACCTTTACCATTTTGCTCAGTAGAGATTGGTAATAACGGGGCTGAAATCATCCAAATGATTCTAGTGAAGGTATAGGTAGAGTGGAAGTTTAAAAACACAGTGGGGCTCTTCCTGTATTACCACATGACATCACAAGGTGGAGGAGAATGTTTTCCATTTGAGAGAAGATCTCAGCCTAAATATGCAGTTTGTGTGTTACACATGCGTGAATAAAAATAAACACAACTCCAGGTATGTTTTTGATGAGGAAACAACATTATAACCGATCAAAAAATAGCAAGTATAATATTGATATGTCTAAATTCTTTCTTCCCCTTACCTAATCTATACTTATCCTCTATTTTTGCATCAACCTGTTTCTTTGCTACTCCTCCTTTTGTACACCAGCCTGGATTGTCTATTGTCCTGCTTCCTGCGTCATGCATCTTTTGCCTGTTTGCCTGGAAACCTCTGCAAACACAAGAGGAGGTACAACTCGTCGAATCTGCTGAGTGAACATAATTATCAACACAAATAAATGACCCGCCACATCACAATAGCCCCTCCATGTTTAGATTCCACAACACCATGCTTCTGCCTGCAAAGATGGGAAGAATACTTTGAAAATGTATTTAGTTACAGAATATACTGAATACCTGCATTAAAATGTATTTTGTAACATTTTCTGCATTGACCATTCCAAGTACTTTATACTGAATAATTTCACACAGTTTTAAAAGTGCATTGTGTAACTTTTCTGGTGGAGGTTGCGCCAAATACTTTTCTTCATAGAGATGTTATTGCTTTGTCTGGAATGTTTCACAATATGGCATTAAACCTTTTTATCTTCATGGAGACCAAACCAGGGAACGTTACAGGTCAGCTCTGTGGAGAGGTAAACCCACTCAGCCAGAATGTTTGTTACTCTAGGTATTTTTGAGCCATAGAACCACATATAATTGATTAAATGTAAGGTAGAGCTGTTTAATGTCATACTGTGGAACATTCTAAGCAGATCAATGACATATCCGTAAAAACAAGGTCACGGACCCTCAACCAAAAGGTTACACAGTACATCTTTAAATTACAGTGTAAAAACGCAAGCTGGGTCCTGAATGCAGTTAAAATTAAGTATTCAGTATGTTTTCTCGGTACATGTATTCAGTTACTTCCCAACACTGCCTACCAGTATTATTACAGTACAACAATCAACCCGGGGACCAATACAGGTAATGGCTAAAGTGGCAGCAGTCGATGGCGAGCATGTATTTCCAACAATGGCTCACGCATATTTCATGAGTTGCTAATTTGAATCAATGACTCTATTGATTATGATGCGTTCCCAGCGGGTTTGGTCGAGGCGGGGGAATCAGCGGGCGGTCGATGGCGAGAAAGCTCTGGCTCGTTCCAACACATGTTTTGAGGTCTCATTAATTGCATTGTTTAATTTACTGAGTGTTTGTTTCCACCACGCGTTACGCTGGCCTTGTCAGACGGGTGATGGATGCAGTCAGGTGCCCTCCCAGGTTGTCACTTTAGCAAATGGAGTGCACAGTTCAAGTGTGTCGTGTCTCCCAAATGATAAATAGAGAATATAGTGTACTTTGTGTATAGGTGTGACACTGTGGAGCGATGCATAAATTGTTCTTGAAAGTGTAGATTCATCTTGCTGCAATTATTTTTATTTGAAATGTTCTATATTACACAAAAATTTCTCTTGTGAGGTTTAAGCCAAGGTATAATGCTGTTACCTCCTCAAAAACATACCCGGAGTTGTTGTTCACACATGTTTGAGTAAACCTTTATTACTAGTCTATCTACATCTCCAAAGCTCAAAATGCTCTGTTACACCATGTGTAGTTTTTAAGTTAACAGCTGCCTTATACCTTTAGTCTTATAGAGACTGGCAATTCTGAAAGCCAAATTATCCTAGGGAAGCAGTGTGGAATTCCAAAACACAGTGGAGCACTTCCTGTATTACCACATAACATCACATTACAGCTTGACTGATGCACTGAAGAACTCAACCTAAATGTGCAATGTGTTGCATACAACATGTGTGAATGAAACAAAACTCCAGGTATGTTTTGATGAAGGAACAACATTGCAACATTGATCAGAAAATAGTGTAATATGAGCCCTTTAATCTTACTGCAGTTCTTTTTAACTGTGAAATAGGAACTCTCAATAGCCACAGTGTTCTTGTCTTATTTGCAGTGTTCTCTGGAGTACTCTTGTTGAAATGTCTATGAAAAGACAAAGGTACTTCCAGTTACAGCCAAAGCAGGAGAATACTCAAAGGAAAAGATACTTGAGAGTACAAAGTGTCCAATTGTGCTTGTACAAGTACAGGGGCAAAACAAAAAAACAAAATTAGGTTTTGAAGGGTGGCCTAAAAACTTACATACACCATATGACACTCAATATACAAAGGTTTTCGTCTAGGCTAGAAGCTATCATTATATGTATTAGTATCAATGTTTGTATTATGTGGACTGGGCTTTTGTGGAAAAAATATTTTCCTGAATAAATAAATGAGTATGTAATTATGTAAATATATTCTGTTCAATACTGAAGGTACAACTCTATTCTGGCTTGTGTGCACTCCATTGCAAGCTACAATGAAAGGCAAAACATCACTGACAGCCACATAAAAGCCAGAAAATCCTCAAAAGCATCTAAAATGTTATTTAAGTGCTATGAAAAGACCCATTTAGTGATAACATGCTCTCAAATGCAGCCAAATGCCCCAGCAGGAGTCACACTGATCTGTTGTACTCAGACTTGGGTGGTCCAAACTATGAAGACTCTCTTGTTGTGATCGATATTTTGCTTGAGGGAGGCAGAGATTCCTCCACTACAGTGATTTTAGACACATCATTGTTTCTCTGTGGGATTCCCCGTCGGCATTCAGTACTTCAGTGGTACAAAGCTCATACCCACATGAGTTACTAAGTATTGTAATGTACCAGGGACAAAATCAACTGGGTGCCTAATGATTCAAACTTAACTACTGAAGACATCTTAGCTTTGGTATTTAATTCTATTTAAGTCTAAATGAATATACCTACCCTATTTAGACAACCTTCGTCTTTTATCTTCTCATTTCTGTGCCCGAGCATGCTATATTCTGTATATCCCGTTCCTTGTAAACTTAAAATACATGTGTTAGGTGCATAGACTATATAAAGAAGTGGACTAGAGAGTGTGAGCATTTGGATCCAGTGAAATTAAGTTCACGATGCTAGCAGTTATAGGGGCGAGTTTGGGTTAATATGAACATTTTAAGGCCAAAATTAAATGAAGTGGAAAGTCGAAGGAGCCAGAAGCGCCTCCATGGGCACTTCCTATTTGGAACGTGGCGGCTAGCGGGCTAACTATGTCCATTTATATATACAGTCTATGATCAGGCGTAAGTGGCAGCAAAATTTGGCAAAATGTTAAGTCAGCAGTTTATATTTAGGTCAAATAATGTCAGTGGTGGCAATTTGAGCTGAAATGATAAGAACAATTCTGAAAAAGAGATGTGGATCTGATGTTGAGCAGTGTGAACCAAGTATTTTATCAGAAGAAGGACACAGAATAACTTACAATGTCTATAACAACTCTTGCACTGATCAAAAAGTTTATCCATCTTATATGCCTATACATTGACCAAGTACCTTATAATTGTGACGCACACTTATGTAGCTACTACTTGAGGAGAAGCCTATTCACAGTGGTCCCATTTACAGACCTCTTTCATCGAACAGAATCAACCATACACCACTCTATAGAGGCAAAATGACTATATCTTACTGCTATATAGGCTCACACTCCCAGTCATTACAGATAATGAGACTGACGTAATGGCCAACTAATGTGTCCCATTGCGCAGTTTCCAGCTCGGACTGAGATGAGTCTACAGCTTTGACTTTGACCTGTCAGTGTCACACCCATCTGTCATCTGTCTACACTCTGTAAATGCAGAGCTGAAGCAAAGCCTTACAAGATTAGCTCTTTTTTAAGGATATTTTTGGGCTGTTGGCTTTATTAGACAGAACAGTGTAGTGTGAAATGGGGGTGAAGAGCAGAGAGACATTCAGCATATTGTTGGAGTCACAAATTGAACTCGGCTGCTGCTTAAATCAAAGTTGCACAATCCAAAATGTTTTCTTTATGGTAACTTTATGGTTACTTTGTCCATTGTTTTGTACGCGGAGTAACAGTGAATTACTTACTTGTACAATATGTGTGAATATGTGTTATTTCTCAATCCACAATGCCTCTTTAACATTATGACTAGAAATATAAATTGATGCTTTGATACAACAAAGATTAAGGTAAAAACTATTTTTTGGGAAGGCACTGATTGATCTCTTCCAAAAGTACCTGATAGAAGGAATGTCCAATGATCAGTGGTTAAGAGGCTTTGGCACTCATGTGAATATAAACTGACCAGTCAAAAAAGTGGGTATGTAATACCCCTGCTCACCCACTGCACCAGACTCTTCAGGGTCAGAGGAGCTCATTCTTTTTTCATTTTATTACTTATTTTTCTATTTTATTTTGACTTGTACATATACATTTATATAATTATGCCTTATTTGACTCCTGTCTCTTGCTACCATTTTTGCTACTTGTTTGTGAGTCTAATTCTAATGCATCATAGTTGATCCTTTATATCAATTCTAGTTGACAAAGTAGTACTGTGCTTAAACAGACATTTTAGATATATTTACTTAAATACATTTTAAAGTGGATACTTTTTACTTTTACTTCACTTCACTATATTTGAGTACTGTACTGTCTACTCCACTACATTTAGTTAGTAGTTTGAGCAGACAAAAATATACAAATAAAACATCTAGGAAAAAAAAATTTGAATTTTGTTCAGTAGAAACAATTCCATTTAAAAAAAAATCAAAATCAATACATTTGAAGCCACATTAGACCTCAAAATATGTATGAAATACTTTTACTTTTTCATCTACATTTTTAAATGGGTTCTTCAGTACTTTTTTTCATGTGATATTTACTTATTTTTGCTCCAGTATCTCTACTTTTACTACTAATAAAATTGAATACCACTGGAGGTCAGTGATCTTTCTCCTGAATGCATTTAGACAGGCTCCAAGCTTTTCTCTTTAAAAATAATAACCCCATAGTTTGAGGCACACAAAGTAAACATTTATAATTGGCATCACAAACTCCTGACCTCACAATCAATACAAAGTTTCAGGGCTAAACTTAAAAAGGAAGATCATCTAAGGGGACTCTCAAACTTCTCCACCTTTTAATGCAAATCTATAGGCCTACCCTTATCCTCCAGCATAGGGACAAAATTATGTTTCTTGAAAAGTGTTCTGCAAAAGATGCCCTTATTATTGCTGGAGCTGTCTGTGCTCCCCTGTCTGGCATCAGCTGTACTCATCACGGGAATTCTTGCTCTGAGATGACAAGGTAATTATCACGTCCCTAGGTTACCTCTACAAGAGTTTTATTGCACTGGGTAATGGGCACAATGTAACATCCCACTTGTTATCAAAAGTAACCTTAAATCCCCCCACAGGTTCAATGTACACACAACAGTGGTGGTACAGTGGTAAAGCAGTTAATAGTTGAGCCTCTTAGTCCCAGGTTTCATTGTGTTTGCATGTTCTCTCTATGTAGGAACAAAAAATAAAGCAGAAACAAAAAAGAAAGCAAATTAGTCATGTATGATTTAAAGGTTAAGGTTACTGGTACACAAAATGGATTCCTGTGAGCTTTAAGCCATGTTAGAATGTTGTTACCTCCTCAAAAACATACCTGGTGTTGTTTTGTTTCATTCACAAATGTTTGAATAATCCTTTATTATTAGTCTGTCTATATCTCCAAAGCTCAAAATTCTCTGTTCCACCTTGTGATGTCATGAAGCAGTAGTTTTCAAGTTAACAGCTACTTTTTACCTTTTGCTTAGCTGAGACTCGCAATTCCAGGGCTGAAATTATCTAAAATGATTCTAGTGAAGGTATCTGGACTTTAAAAACATAGTGGAGCACTTCATGGATTACTACTACATCACAAGGTGGAACAGAATGTTTCCTGTTTGAGAGAAAAACTCTGCAAGGTTTGTGTGCTAAACATGTATGAATGAAACACATCTCTGGGCATGTTTTTGATGAAATAACAGCATTATAACACATATCAGTAAATCATGTAATATTGGGCATGTAATAAGAGCATACGCCAATACTTTATCATTAAGCACACAGATTTTTTTGTCACTTCATATCCCTCAAGGTGATTAGTTTCAGAAATGACAAGGTAATTAACACATCTATGGGACCCTGTGCAGTGTACCCCAACAGCAGCTTGTGTGATGTCTTTCATGTTATTGTAGCTCCTTCTTATGGTGTAAAGCAGAGAAATGCTCCCAGTGTAATAACTCCAGGGAGCACTGTTCTTGCTTTGGTAAAGTTGTGATATATATTATCTGTTAGGCTGCTGACACAGTGGTGACAATAACGCAGAGGGCCAGATGTTGGTTGTGTGAACATTACCTGTGTCACTGTCACTGCAGCGCTCTGTTAGCTTTTCATTTGTTGTGCTGTAATTGCAGACAAACTGTTGTGGAACACTCTTAATCTAAACCCCAGCTGGCTCCTCTTCGCTTCCACTGAATCAACTCATTATTATCAAGACGTGGACCTACTCTCACTGGCTAATCCTCTGTCAGTTTATCGACAAAGATGTGGGATTTGGGAACATGACTTTGGGACTGCTGTCTGCTTCTCAACACTGTGTACATACATCTACCTGAAGGACAGGAAGGAAGGCAATTGGAAAGTAAATATCAGGACTTTTGGTGGAGAGTTGTGGGGAGAAAAGTATGTGTACAGGGTAGAGGCAACATTTTCAAGTTTGAGCGATGCTGAATCCACAAAACAAACTACTAGCTATTATGTAAATATTCAACAACATTCTAAACAAATGGCAGAAAGTACAGATCTGCAAATGCTAATGCATGAGTCAAAGGAACTTGGAGGCACACAATGTGCAAAAAATAGGTAAAAAAACAACAACATACATCCCACTTTGCTCTCCTAAGAGACATCAGGTTTATGAAGTTGTTGTGTATTGTTTTGTATCATGCTTTTTCTCGTTGGAAAATTGTTACACTAGATTATGGGTGCGTAGGCTTGTGAGCTGAGCCTTGGACAGAATCATACTGTTAACCATAAGAAGGGTTTGAATAGGGCCCAGAAGAAATGTAACTCAAACATGCATGGCTGACATATCAAACCTCTTTAGGCATGTTTTTGATGAGGGAATGATGTTATAATGTGTTAGAAGGCTCCAAAAAGTTGATTTTTACATAATGCCCCCTCTTTAATATGAAAAGAAACTGGGAGAAGATGGGTGGCAGTGATAATGACAAAATTTTTGAGCACTCAAGTCTCAAATGCAATACAGGATTACTCAAACATGCATAAATGAATAAAAATACAACACTGAGTAAGTTATTGATGAGGGAACACTTGGACAAAAGCTCACAAAAATCAATCTTACACAATAATCCCCTTAAAAAAGAAGAAAAAACAAAACGTCTACAAGAACAAGTGTTGCATAATCTTGTCCATAATCTTTGGCCTTAGTCTTCCATCACAGAGCGGAGCAGTGCCCCGTGGTGTTCCTGATGCCAGTTGAAGGGTCCCATAGCGTGGCCCTGAAGTCTTTGTCTAATGAACACAGCATGCCTCTGGACTACTGCATTGATTGCACAATTCCCTCTGAAACTTGAATCAGTGGCCATCAAATGAGAAGTGACATTGCTGCCAGAGTTAAGGGTATAGTCAGTCAGTACAACGTAAGAATTTTAATAGGATTATCCAAGTCAGGGTCCACCCCACACACTTTTGTACTTTGTGTTCAGAGTAGGTACAGAGGCAGGGGACTTTTGTTTTTCTTCAAGGTAAAAAGCATTCCTCGTTTCTCAGTGTTTCAAATCATGGTAACGTTTCAGAGGGAAATGCTGAGCTGGGAAATGCAGTGAAGCTGGACAGAACAAAATGGTGGCTTGTCTGAACGTGGGCATGTTACATTCTGTGGAGTGAAAATGAGAATGGACCACAGCTTTTCAAGGAATTAAGTGAGTCATTACAGTCAATCATTGCATGTAAAATAAGTTATAAATGTTTATGGAAAATAGTATTCGGTGGTCATTAATTTGTTTAACTTTTTTTTTTATTTTAATCATGCTAAAATGTGTATCTTCCTTATCCTACACATACCTGGATCTGTTATTGAATGCATGTATGTTTGAGTAATCCTGTACATTCTGTCTCTCTCTCCTCAGAGCCCAAAACAACAGCTCTCTCTGGTATATGACAGTACTTTGTAATCCATGAAGCTCCATTATGTTTTTAAAGTCCATATGCCTTTACTAGACATATTCTAAGCTATTCCCTCACAGTTTAGTCTTTTCTATCGATTGCTAGCTACATACAGACTACTTCACTTTTCAATGCACAACCAGATCAAGTCCCAGCAGCACCCTCAGGTGGCGTTCTGTATGAAGACTTAAGTCTAAGTGCTTAAATAACACATAACAATTCAATCTTTAAAGGTGCACTTTGGAACTTTCCCGGTGGAGGGTTCAACACCTGCTTGTCTCCATGGAAATGTTACGGCTTTGCATTTTAACAGGTGATGCTTTCAGGTCAAGTTACAGGGCTGATTTGTTGAGAGGGGACCCCACTCAAATATGAATGCATGTTTTAAGGTACATGCATCATAGACATACAAAGAAGTGGAAGAGTGTGACGTCACCCATTGCATTCAGCTCCAGTCAAATGAATCTCGGAGCTGAGTTCCTTTTTAGGAATTGATTTATGGACAAAATTGTGAAATATAAACACCAGGATCATGTAGAGCAAAGCAATAACCTCTCCATGGAAACAACTAAGTGGCAGACCCCAAAAGTTACATAGTGCGTCACAGTGAATCACACTAGAGAAACCTTTAATTGGTTTTGCTGTTGCAAACTTGTATTATCTGTGCCACACTATTTTAACTTTTGGAGAGGAACAGAACAATACAAATATTCAGCACTTTTATCTTTTATTTATAGTTGTGCTTTAACTCAGCGGTCTTCCATTTACACCCAGTACCTCTTATTTTTAGAAGATATGTGAATTTTTAAGTAACACATGGGACAAGTTTCAAGTTGGACTACATAATAACAAACTTTTGGGAGTAGTTGTTATTTTAGAGGAGCATTTGCTGCGTCACTCTGGACAGGAGGGATAGCACTGTGGAGGGCCCCTGACTCCATTAATGAGTAGTGGCGGTGGAAGCTGTGAAACTTGAGAGCCAGTCACCTGTTCTGCTACCTGAGCCCTGGGGAACGGTGAAGGACAGGCGGCTGGCTAGAGGCTACTGCAGCAGAGGAGGAAAGAGATGAGAAATATCAAGTAAGACTGCTGCGAGTTGTTTTCAGGGGCTTCACAGTGGGCATTTTGAACAGTTGACTTAGCTGATGACTAGTAAGCCTCTTGTCAGAAGAGAGGGGCTCCTGTTTGTTACAAGGACTTACAGAAAAAAAAACAGTAATCCTTGCTGGTCAGTTGGCGGATACAGAATTCCACTGGAAAGGACATACATTGTCCCGTGGCTACAGAAGTGTGTTGTAAACAAGCAACAGTTTCCTCTCATTTTTCAGGTAAGTTTTTCTTACTTGATTCAATGTTTAAGCTTATAAATTGTTAAACATGTAAGTAATTGTAACTAAACAAGAGCATCGGTTGTAGTAATTATGTTGTCATTAAGTAGAGTGCTTTTAGTCCAGGCAGGTAGATAAGAATACTGGCCTAATGCTAGCAGCAGTAGAAGCCATCAGTAACAGTAAAAGTTCAAGAAAACTACTAAGTATCTGTACTTGTCATGGATGTTACTGTAGTAGCTAACACTAATTGAATTTTGGCTCAACATCAAATCATATCATTTTCTGTATACTCAACTGCAACCTCTGTAATGTTACCATTTTCTTCTTGGATAAAATGTTGGGCTTACAGTAAATGTTAAATAAGGACAAATATCACAGGCAGCAAATTCTTCTGCAGTCGTTCAGATTAAGGCTGTGACCACATTCCACTGACCACTAGTCAGAAATATTACAGCACACTTGACTTGGCTTGATAAATGGCTCTAATACAGAAACCAGCAGGGTATGTAGCCACAGTAGCCTCAGCAGCTAATGGGAAACACACACAATGGTATGAGCTTGTAAAATGTATTATTTATGTCTTTTTGAAATGTGTGTATATTAGGCAGGTTTACTTGGATAAGAGCAAGCCCGAAGTATATTTATGCCATGCTTAAAGAAGACGTATCATTTGGGAGTGTATCTATTTTTAAACCATAACAAATACAGATCATGAGTTTATATTTTATTCATTGTAAAGCGCAATTTTGATCTTAAACACCACTCTAAATAATAGAAACAGAACTGAGAACCCCTGCTCCTTCATAGTGGCATTTTACCACAGAAAGCACTTTTAAATGGTATGTGTCTGACCCAGAGTCTGAATATTTAGATTAAGCACAGTAAGAACAAAGAAGTGGGTGGGAATAGGGGGTAGGTGAAAATAAACATTTTCACAGCACACAGCCTCAAATGCAGGACAACACAGGATTACTCAAAGATGCATGAATACACAGAAAAACACCTTAGTCTAACATGATCAAAAGCTTGATTTAAAATAAGTCCCCTTTAACAAACATATTACACTTGTATAAAAATATTCTTCTTAAACTTTGTGATGACAGTTTTCGTGTTACTTATGCACTAATGACGTAAAGTTTTTCCACTCAAGAAATACACCACACTTGTGTGATCACAATCTAACAATCTTCTTCTCACCTTAATTTACAGCATCTACTTGTAATGCATGCTGTGCTCATTCTGCGTGATTAGCAAATTAGCCTCATGTGGCCCAAGATGTAGTCGACACAAGTTATTTTTAGAAGACAGCATTCGCTTTGTGTTAACAGCTTTACGTTTGTCAGGTAGTTAGCACAGATGCCAGGTCTTACTGTAACCAAAAGTGAAAGTGTCTGTGATACTTGGTACTTTTTATCAACACAAAATAATAAGTCTTTAATGATACCATGCTACAATATGCTACTACTGCTGATGTCATTAACATTCCTTGGGGGTGTGACAACTGTAGGCACTGCTCTGTCTGAGGCTTAGATTTTAAACAGCTTTATTTTAACACAGTCTGACCATAAAGAACTGATTTAGTTGGAACTACAAGAGGTGAGCTGATTTTTACTGTTACACGAGTCCCCTGTTAAATAACATTACAGTCACAAGATAGCTACCATTAGCCAACAGTATTCCAGTTAGTCACTCAACTTTTTCCGTTGAAAATGAAACACCTAGCGGCATGAATGCTTGTACTGATCACATGCTACTGATTTAGTTTTTTTTGTTTTTCTTGAGCTTTCACACAATCTTAAAGCTTATTTGGCTCTTTGCTAATGTGAGCACTGTGTCACCATGGTAACTGTTGAACATTCTGCCATTACACATACATGCAAATGCAAAGTATGAATAGGCCAAGACTACTCTAAAACAAGTCAAGACCCTATTTCTTTCTATTTTTGTAATTTTATTCAGTGATGATACTTGTTCTTACTTGTTTAGTATTAGTAGCTGGGGATCTATTTTTTAAAACCTTACAAGCAGCACATGTCACCTTTGGGTAGTCTTGCTGCTATATAGAATTCTTTCTATTTAATCCCGATATTGATGGTTTAGCAAATGTAAACACAGCTGACACTGACAAATTATGAAGGAAAAGTTCTGCAAAATTATTTTTAAACTGTAAAACAATTTCAGCAGCACGGTGACATATCTGAAGAGCCATGTTTTGTGTGCCTAATTTGAAAACTGTCCTTTCTAACTCGGGGCTTATCGTGGTGTACTCCGTGCAGCCTGACAGCTCTCTAACCAGCTGTAGGTCCCTCTCCGAACTCTCTATTCGTGCCACTGTCAAGAGCACAAAAGGTTCACTCAATTATTGCTATCCTCGTCACTACAATAAGTGTGTGGTTCGTGACACACCTAGCCGGCTCCCTGTGTCAGCCAGGCTAGCATACACACACTACGTCCTTTTATCTGCACTGACATAGCTTGGTTGGCAACTGATCATATTTTTCATACTGGGGGACTGCAACGCTACAGGAATACTTAAAGGGCCCATATTAAGCTATTTTCTGATCTAGGTTACAATGTTGTTTCCTCATCACAAACCTACCTGGAGTTGTTTTGTTTCACTCACACTTGTTTAACACATAAACCCTGCATATTTAGGCTGAGTTCTTCCCTCAGACTGAAAACACTGTTCCACCTTGTGATGCCATGTGGTAATACAGGGTGTACTCTACTGGGTTTTTAAACGCCATACACCTTCATGAGAATCATTTAGATCATTTCAGCCCAGGAATTGCCCACCTCTACTGAACAAAATGTAAAAGGTAGCTTGAAAACTGCCACTTGATGACACCACAAGGTGGAACAAAGCATTTTGAGCTTTGGAGATGTAGAGAGCTTAAAAGGAATAGAGTAGAGAGATAATAAAGAGTTGTGTAAATGAAACAAAACACAATTCCAGGTATGTTTTTGATGAGTAGCAACATTATAACATGGTTTAAAGCTCATAAGAGTCAATTTTGCGTAATATAGAACCTTTAAAAAATGCATGGCCAATAAGTTTTGATGCATTTCTTTATTCATATTCAAAGAACCATTTGGTATTTTAACGGTTATTTAAGCTTGGTTTCATTCTGTCATCATAAAGGCATTATTGCTTGCTTGATTGCAGTATTCACAACCCCGGGCCCATTAGTTTCCATTTTGAACAGTGTGTAATCATGAAATACACAACCTGAAGTTCATTAAAAACACACCCTCAAACATTGCCTGAGTGAATGTGTAAGTGCAACTATGTATTCATGGGTTGCAGAGCATAAAAAGAAGTTAATATAAACAGCAATGTATTCTATTTTTTGAATGATCAAAAGTCCTCAAAATTATGTCAGTTACAAAAAAAAGTAAAATAGATGGAAACCTTATTGTTAGCTTAAAGGTGTACTGTGTACATTTTCCAGAGGGGGGTCTGCACCTGTTTGTCTCCATGGAGATGTTATTGCTTGCCTGGAATGTTCCACAGAATGGTCATACGATAATGTGTCTTTCAGTTATTCAGTAGATGTTTAAACCATGCAGGAAAACCTATTAATAATCACTTCTTATAAAACTTAAAAAACAAATAAAAAAAAACAAAAAAAAAAAACAAAGAAAAATCAATACCAACAACTATATATATTCAAACTAAGATGGGTATTGAACTGATTTTAATGAAACAATATTTTTAGTTTCTAATTTAAGCCACTCAACGGTTAGTTTTTAACGGGAATATGATAGACGTTTTAGAGCTTTTAACCATGTTATTAGTGTCTTCCTCTCTCATTTACCCACTCCAAATAGTATTTAGTTTTCACCGCCACGATACACTTGCCTGACAATGCCATACCAGCTTGTCAAAGCCTGATCCCGTCAGATCTCAGAAGCTAAGCAGGGTTGGGCCTAGTTAGTACTTGGATGGGAGACCACTGGGAACACCAGGTGCCACAGTTGTTGTGTAGTCGTAGTGTCCTTAGGCAAAGCACATCACCCACATTGCCTAATATGTTGTGTGCGTGAGTGTTGGTGGTGGTCGGAGGGGCTGATGGTGCAGATTGGCAGCCTCACTTCCGTCAGTGTGCCCCAGGGCAGCTGTGGCTACAACAGTAGTTTACCACCACCAAGTGAATGAATAATGCTCTGTAAAGCGTCTTTGAGTGTCCAGAAAAGCACTATATAAAACTGATGCATTATTATTATTATTATTATTATCCTAATCACTAACATTGTCTGTATGTATATACAAGGAACGGGATGGATGGCACTGTCAGGCAACAGATACATACTCACAGCTCTTACTTACTTCGTTCTCCAATTTTATTTTCTTCAACAGTGCATATCCATTTTGGCACAATTTTTATAAATATATTTTTAAATCAACTGATTGCTAGGGTGATCTCCAGCTTTCCGTAGGTTTATATTGTACCAAAAAGAGGAAGGCAATTTACAATGATCAAAATATAATCTATAATTCAGGGGTGTCATAGGCCTGTATTATAACTGTATAGCAGACAAAAGCACAATATGTCTCACTGTATAAAGAAAAACAAACATTTGAACTAGTATTTATCATTTTAATACTTTGCAGTCACATCACGCTGGGGGGTTCCATATGTAGGTATATGGCGGAAAATCGGTTACACACATTAGCAGATACACACATTAGTCTGAAACTCAAGAAAAAATACAAAATTGATTAAAGGGAATGTTTGGGTTTTGGGACTGACTAACAGGAAAAACTGTTGGCTAATACTGTTGTAGTTCGAATCAGGTCACCTCTTTCTGGTCAGATTATATTAAAACAAAGATCAGATTAAGTCTAATTTGAGTAAGAGAACTTCAGGCAGAGCAGTGCATCAAGTTAGCATCACATTCCCAGGGAATATTGATATTCCCAGCTGCAAAGTATCAATAAAACATCCTCCACATTGCACAATAGAGACAACGCAAATATTACAATGTAAATTCACTAATGCCATGAGTAACTGCAGGCTGGGACGTAAACACCATGTAATGTTAATGGCATAGGGACTTTGGAAATTGCACATGTTGTTCTTTATAGCAGTGCAGTGAGATAGAACAAAACAAAGACAGATTCATACATTAGCGGCTTTGACATGAAAATACAAGCTGTATTCATTTAATACACAAGGACAATATCTCACATGGCCCTTGAGTTCATTTAAATTATGTTGTCCAAAGAAAAGCCTATTAGAAGATTGCACTTAGAATCTCCATTTTAATTTCTATCTACCTTTTATTTATTTGGTTTATCTCCCATTGTAAAACAGCCTTTCTCCAGCAATTCCTCCTCTTGGCTTGTTTGCCACAGTAACTCTTAACTAATGCCTGTTTATAGAATTAGAGCATAATATGAAAGTTGTTATTCCAGGCTTACATTTGCTGGCTCGGCATAAAATAAATCAAAGCAAAGGGGCAGAAATTGTGCATGTAAATTTTCTGTTTGGGCAGTGTTTGTATAGTTGCCTCCCATGTGATTCACCTCAAAGTAGATGGTGTGGGGGTAAACGTAATTACATTTCTTGTACTATATTCGGAATAGCATTACGACATGGTCTTAATCTATCATGGTGGAAATGTGTATTGTTTCTAATGCGTCAGCTGTGGTGGAAAAAGTCCTCAATTTTGTTACTTAAAAGTGCACTGTGTAACTTGCATGCTGGATGGTACGTCACCTGCTGGTCTCCATGGAGATGTGCATAGAATGTTCCACAGTAAGGCCATAAACTTATGAATCTACATGGAGACTTGCAAGCCAAATTACAGGTGAAATTTGTGGAGGCGGCCTCACTCACTGTAAGAAAGGATGATATTTTTGAACAATAAATAAAACCTGTATTTTAACACCTGTACCTGTAGTTTAATATCATACTGTGGACAATTTAAACCATTAACCAGTATTAACATACGCAAACAGGTTGCGGATCTCCTTCAGAAAAGATACACAGCACTGGTATCTGTACTTTAAGTAAAAGTACAGATACCAGAGAAAAAACAAATATTCAAGTTAAAGTATCATATGAAAAAATCTAAAATATCCATTTAAAAAAGTACTTTAAGAATAAAAAGTGAAAGTATTCTGCACAGATTCTAAGATTTAATAAAGCTTCAAATGTACTGATTTTGATAAAGATTTGTGCTGAATTTGTTCAATAGAAACAATTGAATCAATTTTTCTTGTTATTAATTTGTTTATTTTTGTTTGCTCAAACCATGAACATGTTAAAAATAAACCTTCAGTCTTTTTGGCAGGTCTCACACAATAACATAAAATACTTATATTTTTCAGTCCTGTTAAAAAATGCAGTGGGGTAGAAAATGTAGTGAAGTCAAAGTAAAAAGTATCCACTTTAAAATATATTTAAGCACATATACCTAAAATGTATGCCTAAGTGCAGTACTTTACTGCTTTTACTTCATTATGTTTCACTGTGCACCAGGCTAACAGAGCTTGCCAATTCTGCACATCTAGCAAATCCACACTGGTTGTTACCTTCATTTGTCAAGCTGCAAAAGTAATGATGAGATATTGATTTTAATTTTAATGTTCTGAGCTGATGAGCAAATGAATCGTTTTTTACTGTAGAAGTGGAACACCACCTGGATAAAGCCTCTTCAATTGGTGGCGCATAAAACAATCTGGCTCACAGCTGGTTGTCCCTTAAAAATATTATTTGTTATTTTTAATATATTTTATTCATTGGTGCTGTACCTGATTTTTACTGGCTTAAGAAAAACTAAACTAGTTAATTTTAAATTGTTTAAAATGTTTGCAATTGTTCCCCACTTACCTTCTGAGCATGCTATACACCATCTTAGTTAAATACCATGACGAGTTTATAAGCACTTTTCCCAACTCTCAGATTCACATTTAGCATGCTAACGGCGCACTTCGTTATTATCGGACAGTAAAAAAGGCTCATTTATTTGATCTCAAGAGCTGCTTATATAGCATATCTGTACTGGGAAAGACAAGTTTTGCTCAAATACATGGGGGAAAATAGATATAGGTTTATGACTGGGTTAGTCTTGGTTTGTTTACACCTTTCCTACAGGCTGCTGCACTACCCACATTTATTATTGGACCAGATACAGGTTATGGGTGGCGGTGGTGGTAAATGTTGTGGCATTAAAGGTAATCATCTGGACCATCTTAAAATCTTTGTGACCTTTGAAACCTTTGATTCCATGGACCATCCTGGAAAAAATTGGAATTACATTGAGATATGTAATTGTGGTGCTGAATTTCTGGTCCAGGGGCCATGGACTTCCTTATAATCAGGTCCACTGAAAAACATGGTTAAAAAGCCAAGACACATTTAAAGGTTCTTCCTATATTATGCATTGTTCAGGCTTTTTAAATGACTTTTGAACACCTTACCAATGGACTTCAAGAAGCACAACTTAAAATTGAATTCAGCAAGGATGGAAAAGAGTTAATTTTGTAGCTGAGTTCTTTGTATGTTTAAAGCACCAGCAGGTGGACTATGAAAGGACTGTACTTACTGGCCCACTGTAGAGTGACGCTTTTGTGTTTGTTAGGGACAGATGTGGAAAAGTGATACTGAAGTGAAAAAAAATTTGATAATTTCAGTTTGGAAAAACTTGAAAACTACTACTTGATGATATCACAAGGTTTAACAGAGCATTTTAAACTTTGAGGATCCAGACAGGGATGAAAAAGAGCACAACTCTGGGTATATTTTTAATGAGGCAACACCATTATAACATGACTTAAAGGGATAGTTGTTGTTTTTTTTACATCCCAGCATCCCAGTGTCAGTATCAGTGTCGTGCATCAACACAATGACTTACCTCCCGACAGCGTCCGGTGAGCCGAGTTCCTCCCCATTTTTAGTGCTGATGAAAGTAGTCCGGCAAGTTGGCTGAGGTCATGAAAATAAAGCGTTTTTCTTCTCAAAACAATGTGTTCAAAAGAGTGAAACATTTGCATCACAAAACCGTTGTCCACGAAAAAGTCAGATCTCAAAATCACTTGACGCTCTATTTTCTCTCCTTTCGTATTACTGCGCACTGCCGCCAGGTGACAACTGCACATGAATCCAACACTTTTTTCAGTTGTTTGACAGTGTTTACGTGCTCAGACCAACGACCGCTGTGACGCGAGAGAGCTAACGCGAGAGCTATAGCAATAAGTATATAAGCTTGTATAAGATATATAAGAATATATATAAAATATATGCGGATTATTCAGGCAGTAATAACAAAAATCTGGTTTAATCTCTGCGCACATTTCACCGGCAGCAGTAGCTCTCCACATCTGTCGACATTGCTTCACACTTAAAACAAGTGCACCACCATTTGTCAGTCACCCGGTCTCTCACGGCTCCAGCTGTGGCTCCAGCTTCAACTTGTACCACTTCTCTGTCCCTCCTCTCTCTCTCTGCCTGTTCTAACTCCATCTGGTGAATTTGGGCATCAGTATATTCGGGTTCATAAAGATCTCCCCTTGGCTCTGTGCTAAAGGCCATGTCTTCATCGTCGGTGTCGTAGTCACTCATGTTGTCATTAATTTTCTGAGCAGTAAACGCAGTGAAACAGGCACGGCTGTCACCTGGCGGCAGCGCGCAGTGATTCAAATGAAGAGAAAATAGTGCCAAGCGATTTGACTTTTGTGACGCAAATGTATCACTCTTTTGAACACATATTGTTTTGAGAAAAAAAAATGCTTTATTTTTATGATCCCAGCCAACTTGCTGGACTACTTTTGTCAGCACTGAAACCGAGGAAGAACTCGGCTCACCGGATGCTGTTGGGAGGTAAGTCCTTTAAAGCTCTGAAGTAATGCATGACAATTTAATCAACAACAATCATTGCTTATTTCAGTTTTAACTTGCTTGCATGATTGGACAGGCTTATAACACATTATAAGCATTAGAAAGTATCCTCTTTAAAGTGGGCGCAGAAAGATGAAAGATGAACGCAGCCGTGAGCATGGGGGAAAAAATGACGGGAAGTGCATAATGTGATCTTGAAGTGTTCGCAAAAAGACCCTCCCAGAGACAAGATAAGCACACTTTTGTGATGAGTGGGTAAGTCTAATAATTGTACGTGGGATTCAGGAATAAGGCTTTGAAGTGGCCTTTTATGTCATTGACTATGAATAAAAAGTACAGTGGGCCAGCAATGAATAATAAAGTGTTTTTTTTGCTTTACAGATAGAATAGAAGAAGCAACCTGGTCAATGTCAAAGGTCCATCATAACAGTGTCCCAAATGACTCTACAGTCAACATTAGCGAGGTAAATTATGTTCAAAATATCCTCTGTTTGACTTTATTTTCCTGCCTCCAGATGCAAACGATTCACTGGCGAGCAGAAAGTACACAATGAAATATAAACCTAATTTTTTTTCAGTTTTCTCCTCGTTAATACTGCACATACCCTGGATGACTGGTTTGAGTTTAAATGTGGTTTAAAGTGCACCACTGTCAACAAACACCTGATTATGAAAATAAAATGCGGTTTGATCTATGATAAATTGATTGGTAATGAATGCCAAAGCAAGAGGAACACTCTCCCATTTACCACTCCAGACTGATGGTGTAAGAATGTGACTAAGGGCAGTAATCTGTCATTGACTCTCTCAACTATTTTACCATTTAGTCCAGTTTGAAGTGGATTTATTTGTGTGGCTTTCAGACTGACTGTAAAGATAAACAATGCACAAACAATTAGGGCAGGCCACGTTAAAGGTCCTATATTAATCAAAATTGACTTTTGTGACCTTTTAGCTGTTTTATAATGTTGTTGCCTCATCAAAAACATACCCGAAGTTGTGTAGTGACATGACATCACAAGTTGGAACACAGTGTTTTCTGATTGAGAGAAGAACTCAGCCTAAATGTGCAGGATTTGTATGTTAAACCTGTGTGAATTAAACAAAACACAACTCCAGGTATGTTTTTGACGAGGAAACAACATTATAACAGGTCATAAAATACCGTAATATTGGCCCTGTAACACAAGTCATAATTGCCCTTAAATGTATGGCTATCTGGAAGACATAAATTACATTACAATTTAATCAACTAGATTCTGTACATCTATTGAAATAAAATATTATATAAGCAAATATAGAAGCCACTGAACTTAAATATAGGAAGGGACAAAATATTTTTTATCACCTCATGGGGTAATTTGGGTTTTAAATGTCAAGGATAATTTGGTTTAAAATGCTGCCTATCGCAGCCATGGCAACAGGCAAAGTTCAAAAACACGTTAAAGATAACATTTTTAATAGTCACAGATGTGTTCAGGATGCTTGTGATGTTTGTTTGTTTTTATTATTGATTGATTGATATGTTAATTTGGTCACAGGTATATTCTGACATTATTCCAGTCATATTTAAATTTAAATTGTGTAACTTTTCTGGTGGAGGGTCCATCAACTGCTTTTCCATGGAAATGTTATTGCTTTGTTGGAAATATTTCACAGTATAGTATTAAACCTTTCTATTTTCATGGAGACCAAACCAGACTAAGTTACAGGTCAAATCTAAAGAGAGGTGACCCTGCTCACAGTCAGAAGACAGGGCAATGACATATCCATAAAAACAAACAGGTGACATACCCTCCACCAGAAAAGTTACACAATGCACATTTAACAATACAAAAACTGAAAAGTAAGTAATTTTGTTTAGTTTTGTACAGTATTTTTTTACTGTGTTTTTTCAGGCTAAGGATATTTCCACATCGGTACACAGGGATGTCTTTTCTTGGTCTGTGTGGCGAGGGCATAAGGAGAAGAAAAGTGTCTCCTTTGCAGCAGTGACGCCAGCTGCCAGTTCACAATCTGCACTCAGTTTTCCTTGCAGCACAGCTTCAAGCCTGCTCAGGACGAGAAGTGTCCCAGATGTGGTGGGAGCAGATCCAACTACTTCCACACCATCGCAAAATGTCTCCACTGCACTGGATGCCATGTGTGTGTCATCCATGAGGTTTTTAACCCCTCAGCCTTTCGGAAAAGCAGGATTTTCAAAAACTAAAATGAGAATGACTAACTCCCAAGTTTGCAGAGAGACTTTGAGTGTGGTGAAGCCAAATGTGTTGAGACAGACCTACTCACCATCTGATCGATTGGCAGTGAAAAGCCCAGGAACGAGAAAAGAACAAGTCGTACGAAGTGAAAAGGACAGAAATCTGGAGGGGTCGCCAAACCGTGCGTCAAATATCGCTTCCTTCCACTCCTGCGTCCATTTTGACATTTCTCCCAGCTCCATCATCTCTGCTGTCTTTTTGGTTAAGTCGCTGTCCATTTCATTAGAAGTCCTCAAAACCAACCCGGCTTTGCACACGTCTACCTTCTGTTGCCGTCTTGCTATGTCCGACGTAAAGAAATCCAAGAACTCAAATCATAGGAGAGCTTCAAGGTGCGGAGAGAGTGGCAGTTTGAGTTACTGCAGAGGCCTTCAATCAAAGCAGAAAAGCTACAAGGTCAAGCAAATAGCCCTTCCTAACATAGCCGACTCAGACCCCCAGTGCCACAGTGTTACTCTTGGATTATTGACATTCAGTGGGCCAAGTCCCCCTTACATAAAGACTACGCAGAAGGGGAATGCAAATGAGGAAGTGCAAGCCATCCACAGCAATTTCAAGCACAATCTACACTCAGGTACGACTGCAGATTTTATACTAGCATCCCTGCCAATACATTTGCGTGCCACTTACGTAAGATAAGATTCCCAAAGCGTAAAAACAGAAAGTGTCTCATTTGTCACAGCCTATTTTGATTTATTGCATGTATCAGCAATGGACCTCACATCGCTAACTGTATGTTTAAAATGCATTTTGTCTGGAGCAGTCTGAAGAGATTAGATAAAAAGGAAGAACAAACGTTTCCCCACCTCCCCAGACTGCTAATGTTGTAATATATTTCAGCAGACATCAGGAAATATCTAAACATAGATTGTATTTGCATGATTTTCACTTTAGACTCCAGGCATCAAAAAGGGGGGAAATATCAAGGTTATAGAAAAGATGTAGTAGAAAATAGAATCCGGCCACAGAAAGGGGATCTGATTTGTAAGTGTGGGCCAGGCCCTCACTGGTCACAAGCCCACTATGGATGTCAGTATAGAATAATATACATACATATATATATGTACTTAATTAAAACAACAATGTGTAACTTGAACTTTTTTACTTTCTGTAATAGTAAGTTAAAACCATAATTGGAAACATTCTCCATGAAGATATATTTGTTTTATGCACTATTATGGAATATTATTTAATAGCCAAAGGAACCACATTTCCATGAAAACAAGCACGAGATTATCCTCCGAGCCATGTAAGTCAGGTGCAATGAAAACATCCAGAATGAAAAGGCATGCATTCTATTGTTGGGCTAAAAAGTTTGCTGGTATAGGGTGCACCATATGCTTGTATGGAGATGTTATTGCTTTGGGCTGGTATGTTCTGCCACAGTATGGGAATAAACTTATTTATCTCCATGGAGACGTCACCAGGCTGCGTTACAGGTCAGATCTGTAATGAGGTGACCCAAGCAACAGTAGGAATGCATGTTTCTATGTTTGTTTGGATGTTAATTTGTTTGTTTAAATGAAAATACCTGTAACTAAATAAATGCTGTATATATATTTAAAGCTATAATGTGTAATATTCCAGGTAAAGCAAAAACATCTCCATGAAGACAAGCATGTGACAGACCAGAAAAGTTAAACACTGCACCTTCAAATGATGTAGCTAGTTGATTTAGAATGTAACCAATTGCTCATTATTGAAAATATCCACTAGTTTCAGAATGACGAATAATTAGGGCCATTACCATAAGAGTCTGAGCGTCATGAATTGAGCCTCTAAAATGCAAAAAAGTAATACAAGCAACTAATTCCTCACTTCAGTTATCTTTGTGTTGTTCATTAAGCTATTCACTTTTCTAGAAGCTGTCACTTTTAAAAAGCATTATACATCTTCCCATAGAACAATTTACCTTTTAGAGTTACATAACTCCCTATTCAGACATTTTTTCCTTGCTTGCGTGCATTGTATTCAAATTCCTCCCTTGCTTCGGCTGAAATAGGCCTTGGGGGTGGCTCCAGTTAATAGCATGCCTGCAGGCCAGAGCGCAGTGAGTCATGTCAAACTATATAGTCGTATGCACACTTCTTAGTACTGGTGTTGCTCTACCTGTATGCCATGTATATTCAGCCTCTATGCATGTAACAGGGATAAGAGATAAGTCTACTGTGCAGGAAGAAAGATTCACTGTCATCTTCTACATTATTCATTGGCCACAGTGGATCTTCTTATTCTCTCTATATGTCTATGAGTATATTCCTTAGCTGTGTGTGTGTGTGTGTGTGTGTGTGTGTGTGTGTGTGTGTGTGTGTGTGTGTGTGTGTGTGTGTGTGTGTGTGTGTGTGTGAGTGTGTGCGTGCGTGCGTGCGTGCGTGCGTGTGTGTGGTAGGGTCAGTACAAGGTCTGTTCATTTTCTGGGCTTCTCCAGATCATAAAAGCTGGAATGGTGTACGGGAACGTGGTGAAAATTGTGCCATAAGTCAGTCTGGAAGAAGGCCATATACAGTAGAATACAGTGCTTCCCATTAGGTCTCTATCTGTCCTGTAACATAGTAAAAATATGAAACCCACACCAGCTAAGTCTTTTGTTTGTAACTCATGTATTTTATATGACGATTTCTCTCTATATTTCTCAAAATAGATGCCGGATCATGGGACGAGCAAAGTGGTGAGAAGGAGGAGCATTGGGAAGAAGACTCTAGCAACAAGTCTAATAGGGATACTCTGAATACGTATAAGACCTGCTATTATCATTCTCGACTGAAGGAGGACACTGTGGATGGAGCAGCCAAGAGTCTCAGCCTCCAAGTAGGAGCCATATGCTTTTTATAAGATTAGTTTCTAAATAATTGCCTGTTGAATGAATATAGTACAATGCAGGAAATGGAGAGAGGAAGAGCGAGACACGATGTAAGCAGCTTGCAGGAAATTAAATTATCTGAACACAAAATATAATGTATATGTATAGATTTTTTTTTGCTAAACCCTATTGCAGTTCTTTCAGCTTAAATTAACAACCAATCAGCATCAGAAAGACTTTTAAAAATGAACTGCTACCCCTCACAATTAAACACAATTATCTTACTAAACAAGGATTGACACCTGAGTAAAATGTCCCCCAATTCAAACTGAAGCTGTTCCGATTTATTCTCATTATATGTGATTATTTTTAGTAAGTATAAGGATTGCTGGTGACTAGAGAGTCCAATAGACAGTAGATTAATTATTTATTAGGTTTTGACAATTCCCATGTCAGAGCTGAAGCATGTCTCCCTAAAAATGAGATTTAGCTAATTGTAATTGGTTTAAAAAAAAAAAAAAGTCCAGGCGGAATTCCTATTTAATTTAAACACAGTACAAACTGGTCCAGATTCTTCCCAGAATGAGGGATTTGACTGAAAATAAGTGGGTTACAGCTTTCCCTTGATGTTTCACATGCCCAGGAGCTTCACATTTTTATCAGATAACGGACAAGAGGACTCCTATGAGAAATGACATAAGTTCAAATGCCATTAATAAATAACAATCTGTATGAAATATATATAAAGAACAAATTTGATGAATATTAGCTTAGCTTTGGAAAAAAAATACAAATGTAGTTAAAGTATGCATTTTACTTACTATACAATCAGAATGAATAGTAGGTTGCAACTTGTCATGGTTTTACATATGTGCTCGATCTGCCAAAATCAGCTGAACATTTTCAATCCTGTCAATCAACAAGATTTTAGCTCTGCACCTCTCACCAGCCATGCATAAGTCTCACGTATGTATTTGTAATAAATAATCATAATTAAGTAGCAATTACACACATTGTTACACTATGCACTCACTCACCCCCAGGGATCCATCCAAGAATAATCCAATACTGACTCCATTGCTGCCAGTAGAACCATAAAAAACAAGGACTTCCTCAAGGTTCCAGCCAGAGTTTATAAGCAGTCACCCTGAGCTAGGACACAGCGAGCCACACTCAAAAGAGAAAGTATTTCAGACACTGCTCTTGCTTCCTTCTTATTGCAACTAAGGGGATTTTTTAAAGCCAGAGACATGAAACTCTATCAAACTAGAATGCATCTGCTTCTTGGACACGGACCATATTGTAGTTTTGCAACGAAAGGAAGATTCACTTTAAAGTTTACTCTCAGGGATTCTAGCTATGGGTATCTTCTGCTACAATATTGAGAGGAATACATTTCTTTCTGTCTGATATTTACTTCAGTTAATTGTTCATATTTTACAAAGTGAGCTTGCATTTCCCTCGGTGACTGTAACTCTAAACTAATGATTCTCCAAAGAAGTATTACCAACTGCAAATCTTTGGCAATCACAAAAGCATTTTATTAGGAGGAACAACATGAAATATATATCTATATATATCTATATTTTTTTTTTTCAATCAAAGTTAAATGTATAGAGAATATGTGGAACATTTTGAGGCTTTCTATAATGAACCTCAAGTTTATTTAATTTAGGAAATGTCTATACTGCCTCATCCTCATGTTTCCAGTCTGTTTCTAATCATCTGTCAGCTAATCAGACCCGTCAATAATTAGAATGGCTAAATAAATGTTGCACTTCACAAGTTTGAAGAGTCTAAAAGCACAGCGCTGTATCCACAACTGGTCATACTAGCTAAGTTCCATCTGTGCCATCAACCACTTCACTACCACCAGGCTCTCGCACACCACATTCTTATATAGGCCTGGTGAGTAAAGTGTCTTGCCCAAGGACAAAACAACATGCACTTGTCAGAACTGAGATAGCCAGTGCTAAGCTAGTGGACACATGCTTCAACCACTGGGCCACTGCCACTTCTACTTTTGCGTCTCAATCAGTCACCTGCCAAGGCTTTATATAAAGGAAGTCTCTCTCCTCCGTCACGCTGCCAAATCAACTGTGTGCCACAAAACCCCACAGCAGTAGAAACACTAGCCTCCCCAACCTCTCCATCTCCTCCTCTTAGGCCTTGGCAATATGGTGATGAAAATTAACTGTGATCTCATTCCTGCGATACTATGCTATTTTAATAAAACTGCATCACGATTCATTAATTTATATTTATATTTATTTACCATCTTCAAACTTTTTGGCAGTATTTGTTAATGTGTGCATTGTGTCACCATGGTAACTGATTCAAACACTCCACCATAGAGATACATGTAGAACACCCACAGCGTATCAAGTATCAATTATCAATAGCTTTGAGTGACAGGTAGATTTAACTGAAAGCAATAAAGTGTTAACTTTCAGAAGACGCAGTTGATTAGTTACATCTTCAAGAAAATTTAAAGATCCTAACTTTCACATGAATCATGATAAAAGTGAAATTGTGATCTGGCTCCAAGAAAATTGTGCTATAAATTTTTTTTGACATATCTCCCACCACCCGTCTGTCAAGTACTCATTGCCGATGACTTATTTGTCTCAGTCTACTCTGCTTGCCACCACACTTTAAATGCTTTTAAGGGCCCATATAACACTGTTTCTATGTTCCAATGTCGTTCCCACATCAAACACATACCTGGAGCTGAGTAATGTTTCATTCACACAAACCCTGCATATTTAGGCTGAGTTCTTCTCTCAAACAGGGAACACTGTGTTCAACCTTGTGATGTCATGTGGTAATACAGGATGTGCTCTGCTGTATTTTTAACATCCACACATCTTCACTAGAATCATTTGAATGATTTCAGTCCTAGACTTGCCCATCTCTACTGAACAAAAGGTAAAATGTAGCTGTTAACATGAAAACTACCACCACATGTCATCACAAGTGTTTTTAGGTTTGGAGATGTAGACATACTAATAATAAAGGATTACTCAAACATGTGTGAATGAATAAAAAAAACAAAACCAGGTATGTTTTTGATGAGGTAACAAACAACATTATAACATGGCTTAACCCACTCCACATGATGGTGTTTTTATTTTACTATTTTGTCTGTGAATCAAGATATCAACAGCAGACAACCTTAGGTTTTTGCTCTCATCTCATTAGGATGCACTCCAATCCAGATTATATATTATATTACACTATATTACGCAAAATTCACTTTTGTGAGCTTTAAGCCATGTTGATGTATGTTGTTACCTTATCAAAAACATACCCAGAGTTGTGTTTTGTTTCATTCACATGTGTTTGAGAATTATTAACTATTACGGTATATAACAGTATTATATTTTCTGTATTAATCCAGCAATTTACTATTACATACATACTTGTATGTAATAGTCCCAATTTCCCCCACAACTAATTACAGTATTATAGACAAACAAATTCATAACCATATTTGAATGCTAATGAACGATTGTTTATTTGAATGAGTTGACAGTGGCACATTGGAGGTGCTGCAATGGCACACATGGGTCATAGTTTGGCATAGACGGCCATGCCACCTTCAAACCTTTTCTGACCAGAAGGATGTGCTCTTGTCAACACTACTGTCTGCAGTATTGGCCTTCAGATCTTCTGAAGAAATACTAATACTACTACTGATATTCACTTGAAACTGTCCTCATCACTCTGGTCCATCTCAGACCAGAACAGGATGGGCCCTTTGTCCCTGAGCTGATCAGGGTCAGGGATGTTTGTGTCCATGCAGAGGTTATTGTCCTCCACAGGCTGAATGATGAAAGAAACATCGTTATTTCCCATGATACAGTCTTTGTTAGTTTCAATCAAAGAGCTGTAGGTCCAGTCAGGTTCCTCTGGCTCCTCATGTTTAGAAGACACATAGTGGTCGTCAGGAGAAGAGCTCACATCTTCAAAGGCCAGAGAAGATCGTGGCCTCTTGAGTGAAGCTGCAGAGGACTGTGAGTCCTGTTCTGGATCTCCTTTCACTGTATTTTCCACAGGAGCAGGTGTGGAGGTCCTGAGGGTTACTGACATCAGATCATGGGCACCTTGGACATATTCACTGTCAGAGTTGATCAGGTGCTCCATTGTTTACATTTAAAATATATATTTGTAAATTAATTTAAAAAAGTAAATAAATAAAAAACAGCCTACTTACTCAGATAAAAGGTATTTTTATTGTACTATTCTTTTAGTTGTGAATGAATCACAGGTTTTCTCTTAAAAAATAAAAAACTCAACAAACTCAAACAAATTCATAATGGTATTAAATAATAAATATTTTACGACTATTGTACTAGTGTGAACGTGCACTAATCCTGGGGGACTAAGGTGAAGACAATACAGCCTCTAGGTGGAGGTACCAAGGCTCTAATATCTGCTCTGGGCCCTCTGATCCTTTGTATTTATTTTGTTTACATCTACAAAGCTCAAAATGCTCTGTTCCTCCATGTGATGCCATGAGGCTGTAGTTATCAAGGTTTTTATCAACCTGTTACCTTTAGTTCAGTAGAGATTGCCAAGTTTAGGGCTGAAATTATCCAAATGATTCTAGTGAAGGTGTATGGAGTTAAAAAAAATACATTGGAGCACTTCCTTTATTAATAATGCATTGGTTTTATATAGTGCTTTTCTGGACACTCAAAGATGCTTTATGGAGCATTGTTTGCTGACTCCACACTCGGTGGTAGCTAAGCTACTGTTGTAGCCACAGCTGCCCTGGGGCAGACGGACAGCAGTGAGGCTACCAATCTATGTCATCGGCCCGTCCGACCACCACCATCACTCACGCACACACCACTTTCATACTAGGCAATGTGGGAGATGTGCCTTGCCTAAGGACACATCGACAGTTTTTGCGACTGGCGCCCCACTGTGGCACCTGATTTTCTCAGTGGTCTCCCATTCAAGTACTAACCAGGCCCGGTCTTGCTGAGCTTCTGAAATCTGATGGGATCAGGCTTTGACAAGCTGGTGTGGCCACATGACATCACAAGATGTAGCAGAGACAAACTCAGCCTAAATATGCAGGGTTTGGTTGTTAAACACAATGTGATTGAAACAATACTCAACTCCAGAGATGTTTTTAACTCCAGGTATGGTTTAAAACTCACAAGAGTCAATTTTGTGTAATATAGGACCTTTAACATAAAATTCTGCTATACATTGTGCTTACCTGTGATACTCACTGTACTACTATTCTTGTGTTCTTCAGGAGGCTCTGGAGCTGTTGCGACCAGACTTCATCAGCCGTTCCCAGAGCAGGGTGAAGAGGCTGGAGCAGAGGGCCAGGACGAGGAGAGCTCACCGTGACTTTGGCCCAGGCCCAGTGCATGGCCTCGGGGAAGATCGAGGCAAACACAAGAGGAACTGCACCACTCCGGATCCACTTAGTGGTGAGGGCTGCAAGACCATGAAATACACAGAAACACCACAATGTTTTTATGAGGTTTAATCATCCTTGCTCATAAATAATACTCAAGCTACTAAAACATACCAACACATAGATAAGCTATTGAAAACGAGCACAGGTCCAATCTGACTTAAAAGCTTTTCTTAAAATTGCAGTTTTTAGTTTCTCTGTCTCCTTCCTTACAACATAAAAAGAAAATGGTTAATGGAGTATGGCTTTTTCACTGTGTACATGTACTGCAAAGTTTTGGCTCAACACTTAGCAACAAAGTGAGTCACTGAGACACTCTTGTCGGTCAATGCCTTCAAGTCCATTATGCATAATTAAAGGTACAGTGTGGTACTTTCTGGAGTTGGCACATCCCCTGGATGATACCATCGAAACACAAAGTTAAGACTATACTTTGGAACATTCTCCATGTAGATAAATACGATTTATGCTACACTGTCCAGCTATAACAATGGAACAACATTTTCATGGAGACAAGGAGAAGGAGGGCTTCTACCAGGCCAAATAAGAGTCAGGTTTGTGGAAATACAAGCCTACTCAATGAAGGACTTTTTTTTCAAAGCAATAATGCTTTTAATATAAAAGAAATACTGAACACTATATTTGATAATCTATTTATTCAAATGAAGTTTTTTCAAATATTTATTTGACAGGGACAGTACATTATTACATCTGTACATTAATGCCATTTTTGATAATAGTATTTTGAATAAGACGTTTGTTTATTCATTATTTACCTACCAACATATAGGCTAACTTGATAACCTGGGTTGACTTTTTAATAACAGTGACTCTTACCTAAGTCCTTCCAAATCAGACATTGCGGTCATCTATAATTCAGAGAAATAAAAATAGAATGAGTGGCAGAGAGGGAGAGAGGTCTGTCATGGATCCACATCTACATTAAATTCCAGCCTCCTGACATCCACAGCTGCTCCAGAGAACAGCCCACCCTCCTCTCTCTGGCACTGTGGCACCTATCCAACTTTGCCCTCTGCTGGCCACTAGGAGTATTACAAACTCTGAGGTCTTTTTACAGAATCATGTCTGTAAGTGCAGGGCCAAAGCTACTGCTTCCACAGTTTTCTACCTGATTAATTTTTATCAGGGCAAAGACAATTGGTTTTCAGGGGCTAAACAAGGTCAGCAGGAAGAGTCTTTCCCAGAACTCATAATGTCCCGTGATAAAACACACTTCAGATCGATTTTAAGAAGAAATAAAAATGATTGCTCTTTTCATGGTGTGATTAATTCTGTAATTTACTTGTTTTTGAATCTGTATTTAGAATAATGGTATTTGCAATAATTTAGATGGTAAAATTTGAATTCCCTGGAGGATACACAATACAGAATGTTATTTATGAAATGCTTTTCATACAAAAATGTAACACAAAGTGTTTTACAGTGATTAAAAACAATCCCACATTTCCTGCCACCCACCTAGCCCCCACAGCGACCCGACCCCACACAACCAAACAACCCAGACACACACAGATACGCACACATATGCACACACACACACACACACACACACACACACATGCTAACTTGCTAAACTACATAAACCTACACTTAGTAAAATGTGAGGCTGAATACAGGTGAACCAGTTGAGAAAGCACCATCAGAGAAGTCATCTACACCAGGAGCAGAGAGCCGTCCACTGCCACCAGGAACAACCACCAGGGTGCAGGGGAAAGATGGGGCCCAAGCACCATCCCTCCACCAGGAGCCCACTAGACAGACCCTGGCAGCCGCAGCCGACCACTGCTCCTGTGCAGAGGGCTCAGACAGAGGAAACACCGGAAATCCTAAAAATATGCCTAAAATAAATAAATGAAATAAAATGTGTATAATAAAAACAAGTAAAAGTATAAAATTTCAATCAAAAGCTAAGCTAAAAAGGTGGGTCTTGAGCCTACTCTTAAAAACATGAACGTTCTCTGTAGCCCTGAGGTCCTCCGGCAGGCTGTTCCATAGATGAGGGCCATAGAACTGGAAAGATACCTCTCCTAGTTTTACTGACAAGTGTGTCAGCATTAAAATTCACATTACTGACTCCACATAAATTCAGTGCCCTGATTATGTATTATTTCAAATATTACAAGTGTTCAGAAAATATACTTTGTTTAAATAGTAGTGACTCCATTTCGATACTAAGGAATAGACTTGATACCGTGATGGTAATAAAAAACACAGTTCTTTAGGCAATAGACTCAACAGTACATCATAGTACTTTTTTATATTATCATGTGATCTTATATCTGTGCAATACCTCAGTCATCCAGGTATCTTCCATAGTGGTCTATGGGCGTGTACTAGTCTATGTGGTCTACTACTCAAAATCATTCTAAAGCTATTCAGGAAAGATTCATTTCTATTCTGTGAATGTCACTTTTTTAATAAGTAAACTAAATTGCTGAAAAAAATTTGTATCTAATTCTGATTCTAGTTTTAATGCTTTTACAATTCCTTTTAAATCGGAATTGCTTGGTTGTAAAGCTCTATACAAGACTGACTGATGGACAATTTATTACAGTATTGTTGGTATTGTTTTGGACTGACACTGTCACTGCTAAGGCTGCACCTGAACTGTGAACAAGTATTTAGAAAGAACACATTTACTGTTTTCTGTAATTGTACATAGCTTTAATACTTACTGACACTTGTTCTATCAAAGCAGCATCGCACTGTACTGTATTTGTCTACCTGTAAAGGAGATATCCTTCACTGTCTCTTTCTCTTGCAAAGGCATGCTTAATTTACATGTTAATGCTGATTCCTTATTCTTGTGTGTGCTTCTTAGATAACCTTTTCAAGCCGAGAGAACGCACTATATCAGGCAGAGAGATGCAACTGAGGTCCAGACGGTGAGTTTCAACATGTCACTCACCCCCTCCTCATTCTTTCTTCTCATATGCAACCCTATCCATCAAATTTGTTTGTTATTTTTCGTCCAGAACTCCAGATATCTGAGACAAAAAAGACGGCCGATGTCTTGACAGGCAATATAAGCCACCCCGTGTCCCCTTATCTACTCTTTCCCCCCTTGGTCTTATCTAGCAAAACACAGTTGATCAGATGATGCCTGCCCATTGAAATTTTTTCCCAAACTTGACACTATCTGAGTGTGGAGATCTTGTAACAAATTGGCAGGAGTGAAAGGGGGAGTGTGTCAGACCTGTTTATCAGTGCATCCAGGTTTTGCGGTCGAACCAGAGCTAGATAATTCGCTGTCTTTCGCACCATGCCAGCCCTGATGTTGGCACAGACTCACTGTCACTACAGTGCCATAGCCCCACTCCACTCTTTTATATTGCCTCTTTATGTGCAGGATTTACAACAAGCTCCCAGAAGTGACCAAGAGGAGGCAGGAAGAAAAAAGACGGGCTGTATCGCAAACTAACAGATTGAGAGCAGAGGTTTATAAGAAGGTATGGGATCATTTTGACCCTAAAAATTACAAAAAGAGAAGTACACTCTGTTTTCATGGTTAAAAATTTAAGATGTAACCATTCTGTGATATAATTATGCTCCCAACCCCTCAGTACAGTCTTTATTACATTAATGTAGGAAGGCCAACGCTCTATTGTGCTGTATATGCGTTTTTCTAAAAATGTCCTGACAAGGAGCCTTTAGTCTTATACATAGCTGTCATACAGTATTGTTAATAACATCACAGTGTTTATAACTGTAGTGCACTGGTTTTGTGCAGCTGAGATAAAACAATATATTCATCAGGCAAAGGCGACTTTTTGCAAACCCATTATAAACACTGGACTATTCATTTCTCCATGTAAAGTGGGGGTCTCCAACCTGTACCCCAGTAGCCACCAGTATTTCGCAACGGGATTTCTGAATTATACGTATTGTGCAAAAGAACCCAAATTCGACTGCTTTGACATGCTTTTTACCATCGTAAATGTATCATTTTGATGCCTAATTTTGTTATTAATTAATGGACAATGATTTATCTTTTCCAGGGATTTAACTGTATCCCTCTAAGGCTTGCCATAGCTCTTATATACACGTATACTATATACTTTCTTGTGACCACTAAAAGTAGCAGCTCTCTGGCATTTTTGTTTTGTAAATGTAGTTTTTAATTTGGTTGAAACTGAAATATCTAAACTATGGCCTGACAAATGTGGTAGTATGTGTCTTCTATCTAGAAACAAACAACTATCAAAACATTAACATTTTTTCACTCAAAATATTCATTATTTCACTATCACTTAATTTTAAATATTGTGTAGAGAAATTTGGATTTCAAACGTCACCTACCTGTGCAGTAAAATGCCTTGCTTTAAAAACGTTCCAGCAGAGGTCACTGTTCAACTGCAGTAGGGTGCTCCTATATGAGACAACAAAGAACAGGTTTACAGAACCTTTTTCATAAGCATTGTGAAAAGCATGTTGCTGTAAATACTGCCAAAGGTGAGGGACAGGTGAAGCCTTTTACAGTGTCTACTTTGTGTTTTTATTTAACGCCATATGAGCACTGTCAGTCAAAGTCTTCCCAATCATTCACATTCATGTATTCATGTTAAATACCATTGTAAATATTCATAGGCAATTCCACAATGTTGCTTTTAAGCGAGGACCTTATGTAAAGTAGGAGCGTTGTAGAGGTGCTGTTTTAGACACATCCATCTACATTTTCCCAAAGGTGAAGCATTCCCATTATGACCTAACCACAACAATAAATTCACTGACAGCTCTGTGCCCTATGAAAAATGTGAAGAGATGCCTCCTTCTTGCGGATAATTGCGCAATGACCGAAGCTTAAGATGCCCATATCGTCTTAGGTGACTGTTATAAATACGATATATAATCATTGAATAAGGCTATGCTACATCTGTGTTGCAGTGTGGCTTAGCAAGCACCTATAGCAGCCCAGCCAATAGCTCTGTAAAAGATAACACTTTATTTCTTGGTGGAAATGGAGCAGTTATATTACAGTTATGAAGACAGCCTGACCTCAGCACCTCTCGAATAAAGTTATTAGCCAGACTCAACCTTAGTGCAAAAAAGGGACATTTGCTACTTCCTGCTAAACTTTTGTGCGTTTTGCAGTTTGTATTTTTTGTCTTGCAGTTTTGTGTAACTACACGGTGGGGTATTAGGCTACAAATATTCCCCCACCTGAGTTTTGGTCTCCTTAGGGGTGATGACAATGGAAGTGAAAGCCAATTTAGCAGCAGGAGTTGGGCCATGGTGACGCAGAGGAGTTCTTAGGAGATGCAGATTCAAGAGCAGTTTTGATGACATGGAAAAAGGTTGTGCTAATGCTTTTTCTTCTTTTTATTTCTTTTTTCCTTCAGAAACTTTTGGATCAAGTTCTGCAAAGATAAACACAAGAGGACAGAAGGACATCCACATCATTTGCTGATAAGCATCTAAATTGGACTCTGAAATTCAATTTATGTTGTTAATTGCTGCGCTAATGCTTGGCAGATAATGAAATCTACGTAGCAGACATTGCTAATAGACAGTTGTAAATAAGCTTAGTGCTGAAAGATATTCAGGTTACAGTTTTGTGATAAATATGAAAAACTAATTTACTGGTTAATAAAAAGCGACTTGATCTGAGGAAGTTTGTGTAACGAGATGTGTCTTCAGTTCTTTTACTTTTTAGAGATACCCACAAAGCCATTTTAAATCACATTGAAATAGAATCTATAAAAAATACCAAATGATTAAAAAAACATGTCTTTTTTTTTGGCATATCGCAATTGTGCTGAACTGGTTTCCCCCCCAAGTCTAGTTCCAAGTCCCTAAAGCTTTCTTAGCTCTTTTGGAAAAATTCTCTCCTCAATTTTTTAGAACATGACCTCACAAACATTTTAAAATACCATGCAAAAAGTAAACATTTGAATTTTCTGTTTCTAAGATTATAAAAAAAAGTGTTAATTTTTATACACGATTATTCTCAGTGTTGCAATTTGTCTTCAATAAACAAACCAGAGATATTTTTGAAGGACACTGTAATGTGTGTGCTGTGTGCAAAATTGTAGCAGGATGCTGAATGTGATTTCTCTGAGCTAAACACCTTGGCTGTGTCATTGGTATAGTAGATGTTTATAATGTAAGGATGGGAGGAGGGAGGCGGGGTCAGCGGTTTGTCATTGAATCCATGTATGCCTCCGGGTCTCTGGAACCTCCCATCCGGAACAGTGGAATTCCAAGCTAATCGAACTCAGGAGACGTATCTCGGAGTGAAAGTGGCCCTTTGTCACCCGGCTCCAAACCAAAGATGACATTGTAATAACAGAGGAGGCTTTGGTCTAAACATATCAACTGTAAGAGTGACTGACATAGGTTTTTCATTGAAATCTTCTGTAGGTAGAATGTCAAAGGAGAAGTCTGAGTCGTCACTTGAACATTACATTACTGCCTTGTGCAAAATATTATATAACAATACTTTTACTTGTGTTAGAATTGATGTAAATGGAAACTATGGATCACTTTACAACTGTAATTCACCAGTAATGGGGTTCATAGACAAATCCAGTTAATCAGCTGACGCATTAAAAGACTACATGATAAGTTGGTTCACTGTGTTTTTACCTAAAGCTGCCAGAAAGTAATGTACTGTTCCTTTAAATAAGTGACTTTCACAGATGATCGATTATAGCCTACAGCAAGGTGTATCATCTAAAAACTACATGTATTCAAATTTGCTGACTTGCTGTTGACTCTGTTCCTATCAAGGCCCTGAGCAGCGTGATTCCCATGGGAGGTTTGTTATCCTGCCTTGTGGGCTAGTTTCAGAGACTGCGCAGGGACTGACACGGAGACATATGCGCGGAGAAGGGCTGCTGTCAGTCTTGTAGTCATCATGCGTCTACTTGTCACATTGCTATCGGTGCAGAATGTAGACTGGGTGTGTGTATGTGTGTGTATGTGTGTGTTTGTGTGTTTGTGTGATGAGGGTCCAACATGGCGACACACGTGGCCTTGACTGATTCGGATGCCTGGAGGGGAAAAATTATACGCCTGCCTCAGAAAAAGGACTTACAAAAGACCAACCAGCAGATCTTACCGTGGCTAATTGTGAGCATCTGAGCTGAGCTGCTGATTAAAATCATTAGTCATTTGACTGGCAACCGTGGCATGTGAGTCTAGCCACTGTAGCACAAGGAAAAACATGCAGAAAGGTACATTTGTGCTTAAAATGATTTATGATAAAAGAGACTTACTTACTGCACAGTGCGGTTACTCCAGTTATTTTAAAAGAAAAACCTGTGACAAAAACATGAATTATTAATGATGTATTCAGTGAGGAAAGAACATCAGTTTGTGTTTATGAATCTTTGTCTGAGAGAAGACGCTAACTCACCTCAAACAGGGAGTTCAAACAAATGTTTTGGGTTACAAATTTAGATCTATTTTACCAAAATGTGACTCAAAAGACAAAGTATATAAACAACAGTAAATCCAGCATGCGTCAAACTAAGGCATTTATTGTATTATGTATTAAAGTGGGATTTAACATCAGGACAGTCTTGCGTGATGTCACCAAGCACTTAACATTGCAGTCCTCACTGGAGCAGGACACAGTATTTTTACAAATGTATCTAGTTTGCACTAAAATGACCAAAAGCACTAGGAACAGTAGAATATGCTTTTAACAAACCATATACACAGTTTAGTAGCTAAGAAAAGCTGATTTAGTGTTTAGTTAAATTTTCTATAACACAGAGGTTTTCAATTGGTGAGGCGCACCTCCTCTGGGGGGCGCTACAGAGCCACTGGGGAGGCGCAATGCACACGCAAGAAAAACATAACGGCCCGGACCTATAGTCCACTGTGCATTCTAACTTTCCCTACACAGAATCAGTGCACAGAGGACAGCACGGACTCGCTCAGACTCAGTCCACTGCACACTGGTCTTGCTCGTCCCCGTCTGGAACTAGCACATGGAGGATTGGGCCTGCGGACCGATCTGACCAACGCACTCGGAGGACAGCACAAGACCAAGGACTGGACCCCCAATCCAGGTACGGGGAACAGCGGTAGCACTTAATCTAAGGCCCAGACACGTGCCGATTTCAGCATCAGGTGTTGTCAGCGGTAGTTTTGGCATCGATTCCAAATGTTAAGCATGTTCTTAATTTGGATCGGCCTACTGATGATCGGTGACGTTAAAAGTCACCTCAATTAGGCCTGCATGAAGTTATTTCTTAAATTATTTGCTGTTCCAAAAATCGTTTATGAATACACTTTTAAAAATATATGAAAATACAATATTATTATTGTTGTTATGAAAACTCGTCATTGCAGGAACACAAAAGATGCATTTACTTCAAAGGTCTGTGTGGGTAGGGCAGGCAGATGGGATTTTGGGGAAGGGGGGAGGCTCCGCTGTCTTTGCCTAGTCTGAGAGGAGGTTCACGTTCACCCAAATTGAAAATAACACAAATTGCTGATTGATTTTTTGATCACTGTGTAACTCGCATCTAAAACCTACACTGGTTAAAATTACACTCTAGACTTTTAATAATTTATAATTTATTTACAATGCAACCAAAACAGGTGAACTGTCAGCTCATCTAATCAACTAAGTAGTAGTATAAGTAGTAGTAGCATCTAACTATCTAAGAATAAATGCTTGAAAACAATGGAAGATGACCTGGCTTAGTACGACGCAACTGTATTTTCCACAGTTTGTTTTGCTTTAGTCCAGTGAACTGACTACTGCAAAGACATCTGTGGCTCTGTGCCTACAGCAGAAGCAAACTAAAAAGATTAGTCCAAACCAGACCTGGATTTTGCACAACACACAGATGGGGTCAGTGACTATCTCACCTCACAGGTATTCCAGCAAGAGGGATGGCTTGTCACTTTAATTGCTGAACATTCATTTTCATGTTATAAGATTAATTGCATCCAGCGAGCCTCTTCATCTTGAAAGTTAGATTTGATAATCCATAGGGAATTTGAGTACAAATACATCAAATCTGTGACATTTTTTCACTGAGATCAGCAGTCTAAGTTTAATCTGTTTTATGCTTTAATTTTTTCCACTAATATTGCTAGAAGATAAGAGTATTTGAGCCCACTTTTCTAATCAAATGCCACCAGCAGAGTCAGAATTAGTGAAGACTTTGATTAATGCTTTACATTCTTTAAAGGACCTATATTGCGCTATTTTCGGTTTTAATGTTGTTGCCTCATCGAAAACATACACTCACACAAATTTAACACACAAATCCTACATATTTAGGCTGAGTTTTTCTCTCAAACATAAAACATTCCTCTTCCCTCCACCTTGTGATGTCACATGGTAATACAGGTAATACAGTGAAGTGACTCCAAACACCTTCACTAAAATCATTACAATGAGTTCAGCCCTGGAACTGACAATCTCTACTGAACAAAAGGTAAAAGGGAGCTGTTAACTAGAAAATTACCACTTCATGACCTCACAAGGTGGAACAGAGCATTTTGAGCTCGTGGACAGACTAATAATGCTGGATTGCTCAAATACGTGTGAACGAAACAAAACACAACTCCATTTATGTTTTGAGGAGGTAACAACATTATAACATGACTTAAAACCATAGACTGTGTAAAAGAAGTGGACTAAGTGAGTGTGACGTCACCCATAGTGTTTAGCGCCGCTCAAATGAGGCTCGCGATGCTAACGGCTATAGGAGCGAATCTGGAGCCAGGCTCTATGTTATGAATAGGGTTTATTTGACGGACAAAATAGCGGGAAAAAAAATTCAGGATCATGTAGAGTGGGTTGGTATGAACATTTTAAGACCAAAATGACGAGGCTCACAGCAACAGGTACAGAGAGAGGAGCGATCAGATCCCAATGTAAGTCAATGGGAAAAAGAGAGAGAAGGAGCCGGAAGAGCCTCCTAGCTCACTTCCTATTTAGCACGCAGCGGCTAACGGGATAGCTTAGTCCACTCATATAAACGGTCTATGCTTAAAACTCACAAGAATCCATTTTGTGTAATATAGGACCTTTAATGTTGAACACAAATACCACATAAATAGTGCGGTAAATGCACGTTGTTGTTGTTGTGTCCTTGTGCAAGATACTTCACTTACCGTGTTCCGTAGCTGTGTACACTGATGTTGTAGCTTATTACGATCCTGTAAACACATAGTTAACTTTCTTAGATAATAGCTGGCTGGTTAGGTCACTCACACCGTGTTCGTGTTTGTGTGTGTCAGCTGATTTGCCCCGGGCCCTGGATCATGTCGGCGGTAGGACCCAGCGGAGCTCACCGTGCACATGGCAGAGACGCTGCACGGGCTGCTCCTCCACTTCACTCTTCTGGGCTCCAACATCCCTCATTCTCTGCTTTCTCCTTCTCACTGTAACTTCTGTCACTTAACGACACCTTTCCACACACAAAACACCAACTTTATTTCCTCCGCCTCCTAATACCAACCTCCACTGTGCTACTGTACCCTCGAGAAACTTTTTTTTACATCTTAATTGGAGTGGTAAGCCTGGAGTCTCTCTAGAGGGTTTTTTTCCCCGCATTTGCTGTGTTTTTTCCTCGCTTCTGTGAACACTTTTACCTCGTATTTCTGAGCTGTCACCGGTGTGGATCTGTCCGCTGTGGCTGCTAGCATCAGGCGGAGCGAGCGGGGAGCCCTAGCCGGATTCACCTCACCTAACCCGGGCTGGCATCATGAGAGCGTGGCGCCGGCGGAAGAACTTGGCTGGTGGGGTCTTCGCTCTTATCTTGTGCCTTTCTCTGTCTGCGGAAAATGCCGATACAACAATTAGCAACATTAGAAAAGGTAAGTTTAAATTTCTAAAAGCTATTTGTAGTTATTCAAAGCCACGAGGGTGTAGTTACTGTAAATGAATTACTGTAAAATCACCGTTCGCGCGCGTGCTGTTGGGTAAACAGTGATCTGGCAAAAAACGCTTTAATTTTTTGTACACATTCGACAGAAAATAGTCCAACACGGGTTAAAGTTAAATTTTTTTTTAATGTATTCTAATATTTTGCCCTGTTTGTATTTTGTAACTGTACATGAAATCTTATTCAGTGTTTAATTAATTAATTAATTAATATAGGAGACTATGATGGTTCCCTTAGTCTACAGTTCTCCGCCATAGTCTAAAAACAACTTGTATTATGCTTCACAAAATCACAATTTATTGCCCATTTTCTTAGCAAAAACACTCAAAAGTATCTATACTGGGCAAACATGACATGCTTTAAGATTATATAAAGGTAATAAACATCATTACTCCACACGTTATAATATTATATTGTTAAAATCTAAATTATTTGTATTGTATAATCTGTAGGAAACACTGCATGATTTACATTTATATTTATTTGTGGCTACAATGAGACAAGTCACTTCCTTGACCCCAGTCCGGTTGCTTGGATGAAACAATAAGGGGAAGTGAGTCTATTCTATGGGCTGATATAGACTGATGAGTTTATCATCCACTGCCTCATCCTTACTGCTGTAAACAAATCCAACAGGATGTTTTTACACTCTGGCAGCTGTTTAATATAATCCACTGAATTAATACGCCATTTTCGGAGTCTAGTGTGTTTATGGGACAAGGCTAATGCCCAGGTACTGATTATACTGAGGCAGCTTGTGTTAGGAAAGGGTGTTGTATGCAAGATGCTGTACTTAAGTTAATTAAAGCTATGAATTTTCTACTGCATCATGTACAGTTTGTGTCTTAAAGGGCCCATATTACACTACTTTTGGGGGATCTATGTTTTAATGTTTTCTCATCAAAAACCTACCCAGAGTTGTGTTTTGTTAAGTCACACATATATAACAAACACAAACTCTGCATATTTAATTCTTCTGTCAAACGGAAAATACTCTGTTCCACCTTGTGATGTCTTATGGTAATACATGAAGTGCTCCACATCTTCACTCATTTAGAATCATTTGGAATTGCCCATCTCTATTGAACAAAAGATAAAGGATAGCTGTTAACATGAAAACTGCCACTTCATGACATCATAAGGGGGAACAGAGCATTTTGATCTCTGAGATGTAGACATACTAATGATAAAGGGTTACTCAAACATCCGTGAATGAAAGAAGACACAACTCTGGATATGTTTTCAAGCATTTTACTGCATTATATCTGTTTAAAGTTCACAGGAGTCAATTTAGCATAATATAGGACCTTCATGCTTCTGCAGGTGTGTTAGTCATTGTTTTATACTTCTGCTGCAGCTTTGTTGAATCACTCCATGGGCCTGGGCCATTTAACATCATAAAAGTTTACAAGCATTGTGCAGTCCCTGTGAGTATGATACTGCTGAGTTTGGATATCTCAGTTCTGGTGTTATAGCTTGCACCTTTCATTTTAACTTCTGAATTGGTGAATTAGTGCAAGAGACTAGAGAAGTGTCTATCACCATTCAAAGTGTATCCCACCCTAGACACTTGCCACTCAAAAGGTGAATCTGTGAATTAATATAACATATGGAGAATGCCAGATCTCTTCTTCCTCTATTCTTCATCATTAAGGACCAAAACAACAAATTTGATTGGAATTGAATTTACTTGCCGTTTTATTTATTTTTGTTAAACAATTGCCCACTGCTGAATAATAACAACTTAAATTCCCATAGTTGACAAATTATTTTCATTTGCGCGGTATCTTACAGATGTTTTCTATGTTGATTCAGTCAAAGTCTTGAGCTCGTCTTTGATGTTGCTGGATATTGACTGCACTAACCCCCGGTAATACTTGTTATGGGCTTTCCCAACATTAGTGGAGATTAGAGTTGAGCGAAGAACCCCAGATCTCATCAGCAGGTCTCATAATGATCATGATACTGCACCACACAAGCCCAGATGGAGCTGAAGAAAGAAGAAGAGAGAAGACAGCCAGCGTGGCATGGAGAACACCAATAGCCTAAATTGCAGACAGTACTTTAGCCAGATTTATAATGATTATTACACCAAACTGAGCCAATTTTTGGATAATGCCTTGCTGACATGGCTCAAAGCTTGCCTCGGTGCTGTTATGGTGAGTGATGATCTAAAACTTAACGTGCATTTCCACAAAAATAATCTAACATTCACTTGTGCCAAAACCGTTGTTGTGTGCCAAGATTTCAATGTGATCAGCTTTTTCTAATAGCATTTTGCAAACAGTTACCATAGGCTAAGTGGTGCATTAAGTAATAATAACACCATGGGAGTGACTGAAAGAACAAAAAAGGGCATAGTGTGATGAAGCAATACATGTTTTAGCTTAATTAAGAAAATGCTGCATCATTTCTGATTCGCCTTTTTATGTAAACAGTGTCTAATTCAGTTCCAGTAAATAACAGTGGGTTGAGCGTTTGCCTACCAATCAGATGGTCACAGGTTTCTAGCGTATACAGTTGTCCCTCACTATAACGCGGTTGATCTTTCGCGGCCTCGCTGTTTCGCAGATTTTTTTTGGTGCAATTTTGAAGAAAAAGAAACAGCACCAACAACCATAACTATGTTCTTCACTCGGAAAAAGCCGATTTGCGCCATTGTGTCCTTGGGCAAGATATGCAACCATTGTGGAAACCTTGACAAAATGATAAAGGGATGAATAAAAAAATACTTCAGTTTGAGTGATGGCTCTAGTTCACTTCAACTCCCTAATCAAAATAAATGAAAATCTCCAAAGTCTGGTAATTAGCAGATTCCTATCAATGCATGTCTCCTTAAAAGTTGTTTATTTTAAGACTAGACTGTTAATTAGACAGAAAACCCAATATATGCACTTTTAAATTAAGACTATTTCTCTTCAGAGCTAATTTACCTTTTGAACTTTACTCCAAAAATAAAGAAGTCCCAAAAGGAGCCGGATAGAGCGGCTGATGTTTACAAATGTTTGATGAATATTCCCCGTTCGTGGCCTCCATTTTTCTTTGTCTCTCCTCTGCATATCAACCACTCTGAGTCTATTTTCTAAGCAAGGCAGAGCTCAATAAATAATTAGAAGGGGACCAAATGACCTGGATTAGATGGGGTGGATATCATCTGGTCAGGCCACAGCATCAGACAGAATTAATTAGAAAGATTAGATTGTCTGCGCTGTCCAAACAAACTTGAGGAGATGGTGATTAGAAGCAACCAAGTGGCCTTCAAATGATATTCCAGATGTTTAGACAGAAAGTTCAATGTATGGAAATTTGGGAAAGATAAACCCTCTTGTGTTACTGTAGAGTGTGCCTTTGCTCTTTTGGTGCCACTTTTTTTTCCTTCCACCCACCATAGTTTTTTCAGCCCCTTAACATCCTCTTGGCAACCCTCATTAAAATCCTGGAGAAGGAGACAGATGCAAGGCACTCCTTTTGCTTAGTTCTAAAAACATGTTTTTCTTACCATTTTTTTCTTCACCTTTTGCAGTTTGTGTTAGATTCTCTTAAATTTTAACAAGGCATGCGTACCAAAAATCAAAGCTCATTATATGCAAACTCAGCATTTGAATTATATAATATTTTTTGAGTATTGAAATGAATTATCTTATATCTTTCTGATGGTCCCTTTGATATTGCATTGTCAAACGTCTCACAATAATATAGTTGCCCATTACAATATATCAAAGTCTCTTTGCTTAAATTAATTGTTATGGTGCGGCAATAGCTAAAGATCTACAGAGGAGGGAACTACATAGACCATGATCCTTTGCTCTGTTTCAGTGCAGATTACATAAAGAATAACTGTTATTAAGCACTTTTAAACCGTACCAAATGTTTTTCAAGGCATTTTAAAAAGGAAAAAGTATCATTTTCACAATTTTATTAGCATCCACAAAATTGCAATAAATATTGTATCGTGAGATACAGATTGTGAAAATATTGTACAGAAAGATTTGAACATTCATACATCTCTACCAGATGATAATGAGATTTTGGTATGCATGTAAATTTGGCCACTGATGATTTTGATAATGTCTTTTGCAGATTATTCCCATTATAGAACATCTTTACTGCACTTTTCTAAATTGAGCTTGCTTCTTTTTTTTCCCCAGTTTGGTACGTAAACTTTTTTCAAGGACAACCCTGCTTCGGAAATCCTGGAATATCACTTTAAAACATCTAAATTTACTCCCGGTGTCTGCAGCCTTTAGCACCGCAGCCTATCTTTCAGTTCTGTTTCCTGAGGATGTAAGTCACACCTATCGCCTGCCATGGCTCAGAGCATTGACGTAAAGCTGCTACAAAAACTTCTCTGCTAAAGCCATTTAAGAAATAACCTCGCCCAGGCTGTCTTTTAAAGTCTACCAGTCGCTGTCAGTTGACATTTTGAGGACAAGCTGGCATTGATTTGTTCGCCACAAGGGAGCCACGGACGCAGTTAGAGACGTCTCCTCCCGTTAGGCATCATTGGTCATTATAGCCATCAGGGTGATTTAGCCTCTTCCTCTCCTCCTCAGCACGCGCCACACTGCCCAAGGAGGATGGGAGCATAGAGGTAATAGATGCTGGTGTTCAGGAGTCACATAGATATAGTGTATGGATCACAAAAACTTTATGGCAATAAGGCTGTGAGCATTTCCAGATGTCAAGACCATAATACTTGTAGGGATCTGTAGTAATGAACTCATAGATCAAAAAAGGAATCAGTGAAAAACAAACTGTAAAAAAACTATTAGACATTGACAAAATGAGAGGTATAATAAACATCCACCAAGGTGCAGCCACGATTTGTTTCAGCTGCTGCCAGTGCAATTTGTATGCCAGCAACCATCCGCACTGTGCTTTTTATCTATGTGTCAAACCAAAACATTGAAACGGAAACTTTAAAGATATAATAACTGCTATTTCACTAACCTGAAAGCTAGTCACCTGTAGGATACTGATAGCGTTGATAGTACTGCTCTCTCTGAGCAAAAAGTCGTCTTCTTTTGTGGAGTAAGCATAGTTGCACTGACCAGGATCTTGGTCCATTTCTAGTGCTTTGTTCCCTGCAGCTGTGCAGCTGTGCTAACAGCTTTGCACTTTTAACAGTCACATCCAACTATGAGGAGACTTTGACTTTTTCCAGTCTTCTGCTTTACGATCCAACCACAGTGTCATCATAACTGTGAAGTCACCACAGCCCTGTATTAGAGGAATGGAAGGGAGGAGAAGAGGTCCAAAGGCTACGAGAAGGGTTTGTCATTGTAGAGGAATGCATTTGAATATGCAGAAGAAAAGATTTTAAAAGGAGATTTTACCCATTTGCTATGAATGTGTCATTTAGCATTTTTTTGGTTTACAGACTGTTTTCTTTTGAAAAGCAAATGGGCTTCTTGCAAATAAGATACAGTACAGGTAAGGCTACTAGCTATAAAGCTCTAATCACAAGTGTCACCGCTTACCTTACTGTACACACACTATTTACTCTTTCAAGCAGAATGGTGACGGATACCAGCAAGGGGCAATTGCCATTAAAAATGAATGAGAACAAATGCAGAGTAGTTTTGGTGTTAGAATAAATTCTTTGAACAACAGTTTGCAGTGTGCATGTCTTTTGGCTTTGAAGGAGAAGTTCTATTCTCATGAAAGTTGTGCTTTGATGGGAGTAAGAAGGACAGGACACCAAAGTACTCTGATGCAACAGCTTTTTCAGTGCGAGACACTCAGAGCTGCAGCACAAACCACCAGGTTGGCTTACATCAATAATTTCACAACAGAAAGGTCATCGCTCCTCTATGTCCGAGAATTAACTGTCAGCTGTCCGAGATTGTGGTTTGGCAATGCTTTTAAACCCTCCTTTTTATTGTCCAAGCTTTTGATCATAGGAAGGGGAAAAAAATTAATATAAGGTCATTTGGCTTTTAGTGCTCGACCTTTGTATGTAGAGGTTACAGTGCATTCAGGTTGTGACCTCTGTGTAGGTCAGTGCAAGTGACCAAGAGACCTATGGCAGACAAAGTGAATGTTATGAGGTTTGAATTTAACCTATGTGGGTGCATGAGATGACAACAGGAGCTTATGTGATTCATTCTGGAGGTAGTAGCAATGGATCATTAAGGTCATATGCTCAGGTCGTTGCTGCATTTTTCATTTGAGGCTTTTTTGTTTTGTAATTTTCTTTCTGTAACTGTTGTTTCCACAATACAAAAATTTCAAACTTGATGTCAATACTCACAATGATAATAAAAAAACACTTTTTATTTAGACAATAGAATACGATTTTCAGCATTAAATCGTAGTACTTTATTTCATATTACAATTTGGCCTTATATCTATTTAATCCCTCAGTCGTCCACATAGGTTCCATAGTGGTCAGTGGCCGTATACCTGTGTGGTCTTACACTTGTTCTGATACAGCTCAAGATCATTCTACAGCTATTCAGGAAAGGTTCATTTCTGCCCTGTGAAAGTGACCTTTTCAGTATTGATACCTGCAAATGAGTAGCTAGTTTCAATACTAGTTCAATCAACCCTATATCGAATAAACTTTAGCGAATTTTGACAGCCATATTTTGCCATACGTACTACAGTCTGTTGTAACCTTCAGTGCTGGGAAGGATCTACAGTGCATTCCTGACATAAAGATCCATATCTGTTGTATATACCTTTGAATACTGGAAAGCTAGTTTACCTTGGAATGCATGTCTTATACACCGTTTCTTGTATGAAAAATATGGGATACTTGACAGGACTAGACCGGACTGACTGGTAATGTTTGTTTGCCTTTGTTTTCTTGTGTGTGTAGTCTTGTGTGCATGTTCAGTTTTTTTTTTATTTAGTTTTTTCATTCTGTCTAATTTTGTATAATTTCTAAAAAAAAAAAAAAAAAAAAAAAAAGTAAACTAGTAAGTACAAGGGCTTTGAGAATTCTTTTTGTGATTTTTTTACCCAGCTAAAATCTGCTCGGAAATATTGTTTTGCTCATCTTTTCCAAGACAAACAACAATTTTACAAGGGCAATGTGCGATTGTGTGGAGAGATTGACAGATGTTTTGCTGTCTGCTCTGTCATCACTCCTGCATTGATTGGCTGTAGTAGTACCATGTGGATAAGCTCAGAATTCTACTTTCCTCGATCAACACAACATGTGATGGGCAAACACTAGATTGCACCTGATACATACAGGACCGCAGTGAAGGGGGAGATATTCAGTGAAGTCCAACAAAAGTGTATTGGATTAGAATCTCTTACTCCATCTTAATCCCCAAATCCCTGCTCGGAAATCCTCACAGCTCTGGGAAATTATTCTGAAATCTGCTGAGAACAGGATGGGGGCTGGTGTTTACACTGGGGGTCTCACAGGATGGGAATGGAACAAAGGCAAAACACACCATCCCGCCTGGACCCTCCTCATGTTAAAGGTGTGCTATGTAACTTTTTGGTTAGGGGTCCTGCTTGTTTCTATAGATATGGCATTGCTCTGCATGGAATATTTCACAGTGTGACATTAAACAGCTCTACTTTACATTTATTCAATTACAGGTGGTTGATAGCAAAAAAAAAAAAAAATACCATGAAAAACATTCTAACTGTGAGCCGGGTTGTCTCTCTGCAGCCCTTTAAATTGGTCTAGTTTATTCTCCATGAAGATAGAAATGTTTAATATACTGTGAAATATTCCAGACGCAATAACTTCTCCATGGCGAAAAGCATTTGATGGATTCTCCACCAGAAAAGTTACGCAGTGCCCCTTTAATGTTGTTTCAGACACAGGGTTTCCCCTGCTCTCAAATGAGCTGGTCTGTCCATGTGGAGCAGAAGCAAGGGGCCATAGTGGGATTACCACCTCCTCAAGGTCTGCTCTTAATTACCTCTGGGTCATCAGTGCAGTGAGTAATGAGGGAGTTTAGACAAGAGGCAGCAGTTGAAAAAGAGTGAAAACATCTCACAGTCTGAGTGCGGCTCTGCCAGGGACTCTAGAGCAGAGCTGTTTCCATAAATGTCATGTGTTTCTGTTTACAGCAGTGATTCTAATTAAAGGGCAACAATTTAGAGATGAAATTCTGCAGGAATTAGCACAATCATGTGAGAAATGATCCAGTTACAAAGTCCAAAGCTCCAACCTTGAGTAGTGTACTTTTTATATGTTAAAGAAGACATAATTATTGTGTCTGCTATTTAAAGTGGAACTAAACACTATATCCACGTATTAGACCAATCACACTGCTTCTTATACCTCTAGATCCCGCCCCTTCTTCTCTCTTGCTCTCCCCTTTATTCCTCCAGGTACTGCCCAGTTTAGCAGCTCTATTTGAAATGTGGTTGTGGGCAGATTTTCGGTGTTTAGTCCAACTTTACTCACAATCTTTGCCGTGGATCATTATTTTGTATTTTGGACATTTTAAATCACATTATTGATTAAAATGCCACCTATCTCGCTGAAGTTCACAATAGCGAGTGTGAAAAAGATCAAAGTAAAGAGGACTTGAGGGAGTTATAATTTTTGGAGCAATGGTGTCTGCAGGAGAATAAGGTTTGCTCAAACATGCATGAATCACTTGAAATAAAACTATGAGTGGTTCAATGAGAAGAAAAACACACTATTATAACATGATTAAAAGCTCTTAAAAGTCTAATCTGCATGGCACTTTTAAAGATTGTAGGCAAAATATTGTGTATCCTTTTTGCAGATTGAACTTGAGCACACATGGACACACATTCATTTATAGGGAAGGCATTTGAGGTTGATTATTGATTATTTCAGTATTATGGACTGACATTTAAGGGAGGAGTAGGAGGAAATCAGTTTGACATAGGTCACAGAGGCTCAGATGTGATGATGTGAAAAAGTTTCACATTTTAAACCTTTAAAATTAATACAGCTACAACAGTAAATTAGTTACGTTTCATTTCCTCAAAGGGCAGAATGGTCATAACAGAAGGAACATGAACAGGCCACAAAGAAATCACTGCCCCTGGATGAAAAAAAATAATAATAAAAAAATTAGAAAACATGTGCTGAAATGCTTGTCAATACTGATATGAAAATGTATTACAATGGATTCATTACAGTTAATTACTTTTATTATTTAATTTTCTAATAAAAACAATATTAAATACAAACTAACAATTATCATTTTAATATTTTATAATGAATGAATAACAATAATTACAATGGAATCATAATAAATATAATACTGAAGAACTGATTTGGTTGAACTATGTAATTGTGATGTTTCAGACAAGCATTGCAATTGTGATTTGCGATGTATGTTTCAATAATAGAACTGTGTTCAAAGTTCACATTTTTAATACATTCAGAAGAATTGACAAAAATACTGAATATGAACTGACAAACTAATGCACAAAACGCACTTCAGAACATGTTTGTACAGATCTAAACTAGAAGGTTATGCAGAATAAGACTATTTGTTGTTTGTGGAGAAAATTATGGTACAACCTTCTGCTATTTGCTAATTGCGTCCATTGAAATTGTGATTGTAATTCGATTGCGATTCATCTTGCAACCCTAACCATTTCATAATCTGATCCTGCTTATTTGTTCCATCTTCAAAAGAGTCCTGACTGATGGAAGTATCATGGTGGCACAGTATATTTAACATTACAAAGTCTCATTGATGTAACCAGGTAGATTTTCAAATATATTTTATCAAGCAAGAGATTCAAAGCATATTCATCCACCACCATCCTTTGATTACCGCAGGCATGAGGTAGGTGCACGGGTTGTATTTAGGTCACTGGTATGTTCACAGAGAATGTCTAATTGGATTCCTACACTATGTTAGACTCAAGTGTTTGTACAGTGCCTTTGTTTCTCTCAGATCTGATAGATAAAACATTTTACATCTTTATTTATTGCGTTTCAAGTTGACAAAAGAGATTTACCATTGGTCTGTGCCTAAACTGGCTACATCAAGGTCAAAACAGTCAATGTGTATGTGTTAGTAACGCATCTTATATCCTAATCTACCTAACACTAAGTAAGGTGCGCTACACAACTTCTCTGGTGGAGGCTCCTTGTGGAGAGAATATTCAGGTACAGAGATTGGATCCAAACTCCAGCCACACCATCCCACCGGTGCATTGAACCTCTAACCTTTTTGTTGTAAGCTGCTGTGCCACCATTCTTTAGTCTTATGGCTCTTTTCTAGTCACTTACAGTAGAATCCTAACAAAGCAACTTTTTCATTCACTCAAGCCTGCTATCATCACACTGTCAACAACACAGAGATAAGTGTTTTGTCCATGGAGACAACACAATGCCTTCCTCTTTGGTTGTTGAAACATTTTAAAATTTACTCTGCTTGTCTTGAGAAAATAAATGAACACAGCAGAACTTTAAAAGGAGCCCTGGACTTGGTAAGTGGGTGCAGTTTTGTGGCCACTGCAGAGCCACCACTGAGCATTAAATCTTCACTATTATCAAATCCATAATCAGACATTTTATTCTCCAGGCCGCTGTTACAAAGGAGGAGAAGAAAGACCTGGAAAGTCGTGTCTTAAGGGGCCACTTTCGTCTCGTGTTTCATATTTCAGCCGAGAAGAAAGTTGTCGCAATTAGTCCAAGGGGGATTGAAGTGACAGATTTGCTGGAGACATGAAAAAGAGAACCCTTTAATATTCAAATCCTCCTCATTTATAAATCTTAAACAGGATTTGGACACATCAAACTGTACAGGTCATATTGGGATAGCTTGGACACTTGGCAGTCTATGTAGTATTTTATTATATTTGATAGACTGGATTACATAAGATACTGAATTGTGTAGCACTTTTATGGCTGTCACACACTACAGGAGAATTTGCCCGATTTTGACTGTGATTTACTTCTCCCCGAGTTCGGAGAGAAGCAAATCACTTGTGTCTTTGTGTGCGATTTTGAAACCGCTGTGCTCTTCGTGTGTGTGGTGTCAGTGTGACTCTGAGTACCTCTGTCAGATCGTAACCACCAAACATCAACAACGCTACAGCAACAGCCAATGAACCAGAGCGTTAGCTGCAGATGGAGCAAACTCAGGAAATAGTGAAAATAATTATTACTCACCTCCTGTAAAGTTGTAAATTTAAACTGAAGCTTTTCATCCATATTATCCATAGAATTTCATCCATATTATCCATAGAATTTGTCCTCTGCAAATACCCATTCCACAAAACAGCGCCATTAATCAAGTTTGAAGCGTTCTTTCAAAGTAAAAATGCCAGAGTAGATCCTCACTTGTGTCTGTTTACATCTAGGCAGAGCGTGGATCGGGGTGAAGCTGCAGATTAATGATGGTGACTACTTTCTGTGTACATTACCGCTAACATTCTGTGCATTTAAATCATGTATAGGAAGTATTGCACCACATTTCACAGTTAATAACACAGTTGTGTTTTGCATCCAAACTGCAGAGCTCTGATCTTTTGAACACTTAAGAGTCTCAAAGTGAGTGGTTTTACTGTGGACAAGAAGCAGCTGACACGAACTGCACTCTTAACTTTATATCCTGTGGTCCACAGTAGGGCTGAAACGATTCATCGAGTTAATCGATTAAATCGATTAGAAAAATGCATTGATTTTTTTTTTTTTGCCTCGATGCTTCGTTTTATTTTCATACGCTCGGCGATGGCCGGAACCTTTTGTGGTAGAGGTAAAGTTTCCGCACGACCACTGCACTTCACTGTACACACAACAGCGCGGCGCCCATGGATGTATAATGGATGTATAATAAGAGCATAACCTCCTCGTGCGCGGTACGGTCCGGTTTGCCGCGCACCCCGCATTTTCGGTACGCCGCGCGTTCCGCATCTCCCGTACGCGGCGCACTCTGCGCGTGGATTGTGTCTTGTCGCGTACACTCCGTGGACCGCGCCAGAACTCACACCAGGCCTAAACCAGGTCTAAAGCAGGTCTAAACCAGATCTAAAACCAGGACTAAAACAGATCTAAAACCAGGACTAATCCAGGTCTAAAACTAAACAAGAATTTGCAGGAGTTGGTTGCTACATTTATGTAGTTTTAAAAATCATGACAATATCAAGTAATCCAAAGTATTCAGATTACGTTATTCACTTTAAGTAATTTAATTGATTATGTCACAAACTACATTTTGGGGAATGTAATCTGTAATCTGTAGGGGATTACATTTTAAAAGTCACCTTCTCAACACTGATGCTACAACATCTAAACAGAAAGCACCCGTACATTACATCAAGTGGAAAAGAAACCGCGAGGTAAGTCAACCTTAGCCCAGTGATAATTACGTTTTTCATGTCCAAAACACGTGTGTCTGTCAATGCAGGTGGTGTGTACTAGGGCTGGGCGGTATACCGTTTGAACCGGTATACCGGTAATTTTTATTTTTATGATATGAATTTTTTATTTACCGCCATACCGTGTGTGCGCGCATATGTCGGCAACACAGAGCGGCGGAACGTCGCTGTGTAGATTGAGCGGGGCTGTTTTTCAGTGTTACACCAAACAAGCCAACAAGCCAGGTAAGGATAGCGAGTTGAGTAGAAAGTAAAATCTGCATCTTCTCCCCAATCTCTGCGTAACGTTGGCACTGCAGCACAAAACACTACACAGACGTCCCTGGTAGGCGCGTTTGCTAAAAGGGACCGTCTGTGTAGTGTTAGCGTTGCTAAAAGGACCGTCTGTGTAGTGTTAGGCGCGTTTGCTAAAAGGGACCGTCTGTGTAGTGTTAGGCGCGTTTGCTAAAAGGGACCGTCTGTGTAGTGTTAGGCGCGTTTGCTAAAAGGGACCGTCTGTGTAGTGTTAGGCGCGTTTGCTAAAGGGACCGTCTGTGTAGTGTTAGGCGCGTTTGCTAAAGGGACCGTCTGTGTAGTGTTTTGTGACAGGGCGAGCGCTGGTGCGCGAGCGCACTCCGTCTAAAGGGACCGTCTATGACAAGAAAAGCAAACGTTGGAATGATATTACCAACTCTATCACACTCCACTTAGCCAAAGACAAAAATACCGTTAAATACCGTGATACCGTGATAATTTTAAAAAATACCGTGATAACAATTTTTGGTCATACCGCCCAGCTCTAGTGTGTACTTAACATGTGCAAAGTAGACACGACAATAACAAACGATTACTCGATTATTCGAACAAAATAATCGACAGAATAATCGATTACTGTAATAATCGATAGCTGCAGCCCTAAAACGATTACTCGATTATTCGAACAAAATAATCGACAGAATAATTGATTACTGTAATAATCGATAGCTGCAGCCCTAGTCCACAGCCATATCCTGCTGCAGTCTTTGTGATCAGAGATTTTAAGTCTCATTCTCTTTGTGTCTGTGGTGTGCGCTTTTTGTTGCACGTTTAAAAATCATTTAAGACCCAAAAATCCTGCAGTGTGTGGCAGCTTTTAGCTGGAAAAGTGCAGCTTTGTCGCTTATGTGTAGTGTGCAATAAAAGGTGACAAATTCATACTTTGTAGCTGATGTCATCAACATTCCCTGGGTGTGGGAAGCTAACCGTAAGCACTGCTCTGTCTGAAGTTCTGTTACTCAGGTTAGACTTTAACCTGGAGCTACAACAAGTGAGCTAATTTGTGCTGTTACACAAGAAAAATTAGTCGCAAGATAGTTAGCAATAGCCAACAGTTAGTTTCTTTCGCCTTTTTGTTAAACATCAAACACCTAAACTTAAAGGTCATGAATGTATTGACCACAGCAGGCTCCTGAAACTGCTGTTTAAATCCAGGTTGTATTTTCTTATTGAGTCAGACACCTCTTAAAACTTGTCAGGCAGTGTTTGCTAAGGTGCCTTGGGTCATCATGGTAACTGGTAAACATTCTACCATTGAAATGCATGTAGAACACCCCCAAAGCGATGTCACTGCAAAGTATCAATACAGTGAAAAAACATTATTTCCTGACCAGAATGCGGGTTTCTCATAGCCAAATTTGTGACACCATTCACATCCCACATCAAAAAGGCCATCCACTGGTGATTATTTACATGAGAAAAATGTTTCCCAGTAAGAAATACAGCAACCACATAATTTTCTGATAAAACATTGCTAAGAACCTGTACAAATTAGTTAAAAATGTTGTTGAATCTGCTTAATAATATTCTGAAAGATCTATTCACTGTCACCAAATCAAGCCAGTGTAATTAAACTTGCTCAGTACAAACTACCAATTTCCCCAAACTCCACACTTTCTTGTAAATGGGCAATCACTGCCAATTTGGCTATTCAGAGCCTGGCACCTGCAGATACTTAAGTGAACATGCAGAATGGGTTTTTCAATGTATTCATAAATATTCAAAAAAGTTTAGCCAAAAGTTTAGATATGTTTAGAGTATGTTATGGTTAACCTTTGATAACCTTTGATTTGTAACAGAAATTAATCGCATCTACTTAAGGGGCTCGTAATATGCTATTTTTTGATCTATTATAAATGCTGTTTCTTCATCAAAAGCGTACCTGGAGTTTCGATCTGGTTCATTCAACACACAAAGCCTGCATATTTTGGCTCAGTTCTTCTCTCAAACAGAAAACACTCTGTTGTGATGTCTTGTTATAATACAGGAAGTGCTTGCCCATCTCTACTAAACAAAAGGTAGAAGGTGTTGACTTGAAAAATTAATGCTTCATAACATCCCAATTTTCATCTTTGGAGATACACACAGTTAAAAAATACGGATTACTGAAACATGTACGAATGCAGCAAAACACAATCCAGGTGTATTTAGGTGAAATAATAGCATTAAAACATAAAGCTCACATGCGTCAATTTTGCATAATATAGGACCTTTAATGTAAAGTACCGCTGCTTTACAAACACGTAAAATGCAAGTTCTCTTCAAATATATGGCACCGTATTGTTTATACAGGTCATATTTCACGGGCCGCTCTTCTTGTCAGAATAGGTTAACCACTTTGCCCTGTGCCTTAAGCTCCATCTGTCCTTCAACCCCAGCATCTGACCTTCCTTCGATTGTGCATCTCCCTGACCATTAATTTTAATGTTTACAACCTTCTGCCTTTAGAAAATGCTGGTGAGGAAATCCATCATTCTAGAATACCAGAGCCGTATATTGTTTGTGTATTCATTATTATTAAAAAGAAAAAAGATAAGAGGACCTTTATTTATTTCTGTTATTATCATGGCTTATGGCAAAAGAGAAATTCAATTTGTCAACTGGACATTTGACCCACAAAACCTTTGTCCAATTGACATGGATTCTACCTGGATGACTGAGGGATTTTACATACATCATGGCTTCTGACATTATCTGCTTTCTTCTTCCATTGGATAATTGAAATCATGAGTCAGTAGAGGTTATTTGCTAAGATATCGGCTACACTGACTTCACTGACATTACATTACATCTACTGATCTAGAATTTAGATTTGGCAAAACAAATTATATGATGCTTCGTGGAGCTCAACAGTGATTGCCTGCTCCATATTCATGAATTTTTTCCCCTTGACTTTCTGAAAATAAATAGCTACGTGGTTACTAATGGCCACAAGACCTGTAATTTTATTTCAAATCTGTTTCTGAAACTTTATAAATTGCTAATTAAAAACCTTGACTTCCTGAAACCAGAGTGGACTTCAAAGTGGGCGGGACTGTTGAGCTCTATTTAAACTACTAATGATATAGATTTATAATAAAGATATCTGTGGCTCAAGAGACTTACACACCCACATACATTACATTTGTTCTATATCTCCACAATGTCATGTTTCACGGTTCTTTCTATAGGTAACTTCATAGAGTATAGAGACAATGTGGATATATGCAATGCAAAATGTGAATGTAGAATTTTCTCAGTTTAAACTTGATTTTTCACAATACAAGTGGAGTTAATGGAGGCTGCATTGACCATAAAGTTTAATTTTCATTACACTCCAAACTTTCATAGCCAGCAGTGTGGCCAAGAGTCTTCATTTGTTTATGTTGTTGGCTCTGCTGTGTCCCTGCTGATCAAGGTGAACCATCCACTGCTGTAATTCCCATTACCCATCAGTTAATTAACAACACACTCCCAATACGAACCACTCATGAAAACTCAATCACTCCACTAATTTATTTCAATAACATCAATTTTTTTAACTTTATATATTTGTAGTATTAAGTAAAATAAAAGCTCTGAAAAGTTCCATCCATCCATCCATCTTCTCCCGCTTAATCCGGCTGGGTCGTGGGGGCAGCTTGCTGCCCAATACTCATAGCACCTGACCCCCCCTATGAACCCCTCTGTGGGTGGTGAGCCCACAGGAGGTAGCTCTGAAAAGTTATTTTAGCATAATAGGTCTGCTTTAATTTAACTTTAATATAACTTATTTTTTCATGCTCTGGTTCAGATAAGACTATAGATCATGAATAATAGTTAATGATATGCATGTAATCCTGTTCATATTCAGAAATAGAAAGCATATGATCAAGAAAAAGAACTTTGCCTTTAACATTACTGTCATGGAAGATAGAGTCAGTGATCTCAAGTTGTGCAGAAACATGTATATTAGCATATTTCACCCAGGGTCACTACATGCGCTAGTGATCTTCTGTTCTCAGCTTGCTTTGTGTGTTCCGGTCTGTAACCCCACATGGATCATACGCACAGTCTTTTGTGAGCTTGTTTTATGAGTCTGGAATCCCACCCATAGAGAGTTCCTTTTGGATAGATTTTCTTTAGAAATGAAGGTACCATTATCACAGCTGTAGATTTGCAGCGTATCGTTCGACTTTGCACTACCTAATGTCAAATATGTTGGTATTTTTCAAACTGAACTTTATGACTTTCGATTAAAGTGGACATATGCAAAATCAGCTATGAGCTTGTAGCACTGTGTTCCCTCATCATTAAGTTTATTCAAAGTTATAGTTTGATTGATTCATTCAAGTTTCAGTAATCCTGTATTTTCCTTCATCTGGAGTGTTTAGACAATTTATTTTCACCTAAATATTTGACTTTGACTTTGAAATTTTGCATTTTTTTCAGGAAGTCAATGGAACCATTTCTAATTCAAAGCCGTTTTAAACCAATTTTGCCGTCATTACTGATCTGACCCCAAAACTCATTGGATTAGAACAAAAATCTCAATTTTATGGTATATTTTAATGCTGTTTTCTCATCAAAAACATACCTGGAGTTGTGTTTTGTTTCATTCACACATGTTTAACACACAAATCCTGCATGTTCAGGCTGACAAGAGTACATTTTGCGTAATATAAGACCTTTAAATATTATTGGCCTATAGAATGTTGTGTTGTCATCTGAAACCCAGCAGCCCTCCCACACTAAAAACAACATTGCCATTTTTCCTGCTTTGCAAACATAACCACGCTACATCATTTCTCAACGTGAAGTGGCAAGAGGCATTTAGAAGAGGCTGAGGTTAAAAGAGCTGACACTGTAGCTGAGGGACAGGGTAAACCAAATGTCAGACAGAATCCCTCCTCACTGCTCCTCTAAACTCCTCTTGTAGCTTGCCTGACATGCACACGCGCTCTCGGTCACAAACATACTTTACGTTCGCATCTCCGGGGGATTATTCAGTGCGTGATAAACAATGGTCTATGTTCCTTTAGTGACAGTGGGGGGCAAGGAACCTCAAACAACATCTTTGGCTTTTGCACTGCTTGCTGCCACAGTCTCTACAGGCCATGGGTCTGTGTAGTCTCCAAGTGAAGGTTTAGGTCTGCTCCTGGTTGGATGTGCTGCTTGACAGTTTGGTAGCATTATGAGTCTCAGCCGTCTATAGATTCAAGACGTGTCTGGAAAAAAGGAAAAGTTATAGTTATGGCAGATTTTGTTACCTAACTAAAGTAATTATTTAGAATTTGACTGAAGAAGGTTAGCAATTTTGTGCCAAACTTTCAGGCAAGGTGGTCTATAGGTTTATGTGAAGTGTATTTAATGCTGTTTTCTGGTATGTGTTATAATGTTGTTTCCTCTTCAAAAACATACCTGGAGTTGTGTTTTGTTTCTTTTACCTCTTCACACATAAACCTTGCATATTTAGTGAGTTCTTTTGTAAAAGAGGAAACACTCTGTTCCACCTTGTGATGTCATGTGTTAATATAGGAAGTGCTCCACTGTGTTTTTAAAATAAAAACACCTTCACCAGAATCATTGGGATAATTTCAGCCCTGAAATTGTCTGTCTCTATTAAACAAATGGTAAAAGTAGCTGTTAACTTGAAAACTACTGCTTTTTGAGCTTTGGAGATGTAGAGATATTAAGGGTTGTGTGAATGAAACAAAACACAACTCCAGGTATGTTTTTGATGAGGTAGCAACATTTTAACTTGACTTAAAGTTAAGAATATAGGACCTTTAATATTTACTATTCTGATTTTTTTTAATGTATTTTGATGCATTGTCAATTAAATGTATATTTTGTTTTGACTAGATTTGACATATTTTACATAATTCACAATTCAGTTTAACATTACTTTTACATTCAATAACAATAACAAGCATCCATTCGCTGATTTTAAGCTCATTTTTGCATTTTCGCATACATTTTTTATAATTTCTGAATTGTTACATTTGGTCATCTCACTTTAAATTCTTAGCAACATTTCAGGTCCTCTTCCCCAGTATGAAAATTGTTCTTGTCTGAGCATAAATACAAGATAATATATGTATAACCAGCCTCCCAGTGTGTATCCATAATTCAGCATTCCTGTTAAAATAATTTCTCATCAGTTCATATTTAAAGGCTGTATGGTTAAGCAGATAACCATGTAAGCCGTCATGTAGTTTTGCCGTATACAATAAGAAGTAAACAAGTTGTAGCAAAAAAGAAAAACTTCTTTCTGAACATCTATTATTTATAACAAGTCTATGGCTGTGGTCTTATTGCAAAGGGCTTCTGGGACACTGCACATCTCCCGCTTTTACCGTCCTTACCCAGCTTTTAAATATGCCATCTCGATTATTGAGTCCCTGTGAGGCAAAATAAAACCTGATTAACTTGTTTGAATTATTTAAAATGTAAGCCAACAAAATGAATTCTTGACCTATTTGTCTAAACACATGTTTTGAAAATCTTGTAGGTGTAGCAGGGGTATCAGAGGGTATCAGAACCTGCTCTTAAGTTTTTCAGTGAACTGTTTTTGATGTGTTTACAGAGAGCAATTTGGATGAGAAGAGGATGCCATTGCAGAACTTGACCAAACCTCAACGCTATGAGACCACCGTACCTCTTCTTCTGAAAGGAAAGGAGAGGAGGCCCCTGACCCAGCTTAACAACAGGGTAAATAAATAAAATCACTGAAGCACATGCAGATAAAAGAATGTTATGTAAATTATGCAGGAGATAGAAAATAGAGCTGCACAACAGTAAAATCCATGATAACATGACGTCCTTCATGTTATCATGGAAATACTTCAATACTTTGTCTATGTTTACAAAAGGAAGCATTTCATTTGAATGGGCTCCATGTACAATTGCACTCTAGCTAGTTACATCTCTAAAACTATTATGGTCACCTTGGCCTCCATTATATTCCTATGGGGTTTTCACTGTTACACTGCACTAAAATAAATACATACTGTACTTAGGATTATGCGTCAGACAGTCAGTTAAGAATAGATAATAACAACATATAAATACTCCACCTGAGGAGACTTCTGTGTTTGAAACGACATGCATTTAATCTAAAATCTGAGGCATAATAAAGTAAAGTAGTAAAGTAGCCTATCATGCTTATATAAAAATAGTATAATAACATATACAAACTAAAATACAAATTAAAAAAACGATCTTTAACATAAACACAGAACTGCTGCAGTACTGAAGATGATATAAAGTAAAGTGCTTATGCTGCTAATTTCCCATATAATGATAAATGGATATCATTAGTCAACCGCAACTAGCTGTAGTGCGAAGAAGGCCTGTAGTATACTGAGGATAGAAATACAGGTGGCCGTATATTCCTTTCCACAAAAACATAATTGAAAGTTTGTCACATTTTAAATTAACTTTTTTTTTACAGAATGCAATAGGTTTTCTGTAAAAACTGAAAATATTTGCAAAAACATGTCATTTTGTTCAACAGGCCTACCTAAAACCTAAATTAGTTGCACCAAACTTTATCTCTCACATTTTATTGTCTTGGCAAGTGGTCTTTCCTCCATGCCCTTCACTTCTTCTCAGTTTTATGACAGATTTTGCAGTATCCTCTCCCCTGTGTAGTCTAACCAATACAAACAATAACCTTGTATCCATAAACTTTTTGGCACCATTACCAAACTTACCCATGACTCAGCATACCAGCCCACTCCCAAGAGCCCTGCCCAGTGCACGTGAGCTTTCTGCTTGATGTAACCACAGCGTACATGTCCCTCCTTGGTTCCACCACAGAAGAAATCCCCTCTTCTTTTACACACTCCCTGTAGTGGTTTTTATGGCGCTCATTGCTTTGTATGTAACCGCCTTTGTTTATTGAATACAAGTTAGGCCCGTGGGCGCTACATGCTGTGAACAATTTGTGAACCTCATCAGCTTTTCATCAGTCACAGCAAACCTACAGCAGGGACAAACAGCCCAGTGACAGTGTACCATTTTTGGCAATTTGGCAAAAGAAGTATTTCAAATGGAATATTAAAAAAAATTTGACATTTGAGGAACGGCAACAGCACACCCAAAAATGATGGGTGAGTAACATAATATTAATATAAGAACACCAGCTACATAAATCTGTTCTATTGACTCTAGTTTACTAGTACATCTACACTACAACATTGTTCAATGTTTGAATTCATAATTTAAAGAATACTATGGAACATTCTTTATGTATACAAAAATGCCAGTGAAACGGGTTCTTAATGCTCAGCTGTAATATGACAATGTCATTTTTTTGCTTGGCACATCCAGAACAATATCTCATTGTATTATCTATACAGAGGTCAGATTTCTTTTTTCAGAGACTCATTTGAAACAAAGAGCTCATCCATCACACATCTTTGTAAAGTGTTGACAAAGTGTGTAATTTGTATCCTAGGTAACAATTTTTGCAGTGGGTTATCAAAAGAAAAGCAACAAAAGTACAACTTCCAGACAAAACTTGTGAAGTTGGACATCTTCCTCCACTGTAGCATAAACTTTTCCTTTAGTGGGAAGTGCATTGATGTAACTCCCAAAGCAGTCAACCATTTTTCCTGGTGAGGAGAATTCACCATCTGTAAGTTAATTTTTCCCCCACCATTCTGCTTTTCTGTCAAAAAAGGGAGGGCAACAATTTTAATTATAGCCACCTCACTCTGCCAACTACAGAAATGTATCACAATTGTATGCCTTAGTGGAAATCCCTCTTATTTAGCGATGCTGTGTACATCAGATACAAGACTTAAATCTCCTAAATTACACAAAATGGATTCTTGAGAGCTTTAAGCTTCATGTTAGAATTGTTACCGCATCATCAGAAACACACCCAGAGTTGTATTTTGTTTCATTCACACATGTTTTGAGTAATCCTGCATTATTATGCTGTCTACATCTCCAAAGCTCAAAATGCTCTGTTCCAGTATTTTTCAAATTAACAGCCACTTTTTACTTTCTGTTCAGTAGAGATGGGCAATTCCAGGTCTGAAATCATCCACATGATTCTCAAGTGACATCACAAGTTGAAACAGTTTGAGAACTCAGCCTAAGCATGTACAGTTTATGTGTTAAACATATGTGAAACATAATGCAACCCTGGGTAGGTTTTCGATGAGGGAACAACATTATAATATGGATCAGAAAATAGTGTAATATGGGCCCTTTAACTGGCTGGTAATGCTGACTTTTTTCTTGTCGAGTTGCCAGATTTGACATAAGGCTATCTGGAAAGTGGCCTCCCTAAATTAAATTGACTGCAGGAGCACTTTTGATTGGCTTATCAGGCAGGGCACAGTGTGGTGAGGGTTAAAGTGGCGTGGATAACAGATTTCTCCAAATAGAAGTTTATCTAGCAGTTGTAAAGTGCGTCCAAGTTATTACTTCCACACTGTGACCTCCGATAGGGTCCGTTCAATAAAGTCCGGACTGGCCTGCAGACCAGAGGTGCCACAGAGGAGGGATGGTGCATCGCTGCTGAATATAAATCATTACAACATAAATCTATTTCAGTGAGCGTGGCTGACATTTTGTTCTTTCTATTACTTTTAGCCAGACAAGATAGAAGAAGTCCAATCCTTATTTCTCATATACTGTATAAAGTGGAGTTTTCTGAATGCGCCAATGGGCCAAGGGCAAAGGAATCAAATCAAGCCAATCTCTCTCCATCCATGCTCTCATGGAACCAGATAGCACGATGCATAGAAAACACACAAATAGACGATTAGACTTTTAATAACAAGAAAATCCACTAAGATTACAAATGTATTTTAAATATAGTTTTTGATTAATTTTAGATAGCACTTTTTGTCACTTTAATATATTTTATAACTGCATTGTTCTAAATTTTGGTGGACAGTTAACCAGGTATAATTTACAAAGATGAGAGTCTGATCACCATTGAATCTCCCAGAGTTCAGATGGGCGTGATTGTCAGGTGAATTAGCCAAACAGGTCAGTCCGTATCAAAATAAATATCTTAAGAGGAAAAAAGAAAGGAAAAAAATGACACCTGGAACTGAAAAACATTTCTTCATCTTAATTTTATTTAAAATGATGCATGGCCAATGAGCTTCTTTGTTTCACATGCGTTCATGAAATAATCAACAATAGCCTTTCTCAAGGTTTGACCGAGAGAGTGGTGACTAGGCTGAGCCCTCTGTATAAAAAAATAATCATTGTGGACTTGCCAGACAAACTATTTGCAGCACGTCTTCACTGTTTTCTTTGCATCTGTCTGTGTGTATTTGCACTGTAATGGATTTAATCAGCCCAACAAAATCCAGACATTTTTGTAGGCCGACATTATTTTTCTTTCATTTGATTCAAAACTGTTCTTTTTGAATTTTGATTTTGCATTTGCACTTTTGATATTGAAAAGCAAACTGGATATACAACATTTTTGTAAGATTAATGTTGTTTGGAATGATGAGATGCAAACTAAAAATATTAAAAACCCATTCAGAGCAGTGGCCAGAGCAACCCTATCAAGACTGGGCAGCAGAAGGAAGCAGCTTTTCTATGCGTCTTCCGTGCACACTATTGTACCTTACCACATCCTGCTCTGTTTGTCTGAAGGTGAAACTTCACACAAACCCTGCCCCATAGTCCGGTAGTCCATAGTTCTCAGATCCGCTCCCTAGATCAAAAATCTCATGCCTTTTTTTTTGGTTTTATTTCTGTGTGTTTCAGGGCTATCCTTCATCACTGCAGCTGCTGGTGGAGGTGGAAGGAGAACAGCTGATTCTCTCCCTGGTTAAGAATGAGTGAGTTTTCGTGCTTTATAAGTCACTGCTCACAACCCATAGATAGAGCAGACTACATTGACTAAAATCAAACTCTCAACTTGCACATGGCTTTGTTTGTGATTGAAGTATAGAGCTTGAGATCAAATTCTGAAATATTACAAACTTTGCAATCCAAATGTCCATTGTAATACATAAAGAGCTGATAAATACTGTTGAGTGAACCCAGGTTTTGTCACTCAGCACCTTAAAATCAAAATCCCCATCTCTATAGGACAAAAATTTAATAACTATTAAATGAACCACAAAAGTACAAAAATATGACTTTATACCCTTGTTCTAACGATAAATCTTCAAGTTTCGTATCTTTTTAAATCATTTTTTTGCAATATCTTATACTTGACATTGGGGCGACAGTAGCTCAGTTGGTAGAGTCCTTGCCCTCTGCAGGTTATGGGTTTGAATACTGCACTTGACATAAACATCCTCGGTAGAGTGCTCAGAATCACTTGCCCACAGGTTGGCAGTGTGAGTCCAGTTCCCACAGATGAATACTTGCGATCTGTTCTTGGGCAAGACACTTACCCCACCTTTCCCCAGTGTTGAATGTGAGTGTGAAATGAAATCACCATTTAATTTTGTATACCGGTGAAAGCACAAAATTAATATGTTGCAGATCTATTGCTCACCTCTACCAATTGTTAATATGTGTACTGATAATCATACCACATACACAAATGGACCTGTATTCCTAATTGATAGTTGAGAGGATAGCAGACGTTGTATGTGTCTAGGCTATGATGAAGTGCTTTTGTTACTGGGCCCTTTGTAGTGAAGGAGACATAAAAAAAGAGGCTGAAAGATACAGCAAAAGGTCATGGTTATCCTTGTAGTAGTGCTATGTTCTCTGCTCTCATCACTCCTCCTTTACCTTGCATGCTGAACTGTGAAACATGGCCCTGAGATCATCGGGAGTTTATAAATATGCAGATAGAAAGGACTGGTGGAAAGAGCAGGAAGTAGTTTAAGTTGTAAGACATTTGGAGATATACAATTGTGTGAGAGGAGAGATGCAATGAAGTCCCAAGTCTGTCTCATTTGACCTTAAGCAAGAGTATTCATAGACTGTATTAAACACGGACATTGGGTTAGGTGTGGAACCATGGATAAATCTGTCTTTATCTACTGCAATAACGATGCCAAGAAAAATATGGAGGAGTTTCATTCACCCGTAGACTCTTGAATCCACAAGAAATACTGAAATATATAACTGAAAATAATTTCTGAGAAATTATCTTTATGGACATGCACAATTAAACCAAATTAAACAGACCACTGTGTAATCGCCCTTTTATCTGCTAAGTGCGTAAGAATGGACTTAATTTATATTAGTGAAATGCACACACATTTTTTTTTATCACCATTTAAAGGTCAGGAGGTGCAAGGCTGCAAGTATAATTACAATTAAACAGAAACAGGAATTTGAAAATAGCAAAGGCTGAAATTACAGTAAAATATGATGGCCTTGATGGGATTGTCTTGATGGGATTCTATTATGTATTCATTGTTAATGTCCCTGTTAGGTTTGTCAAGTATTTGTCAAGCAATATAAACTATATCGACTTACTGTTCAATACATGACAGATGAAAGAATCATTTTTGATTGTCAGTATTTATTGTGTGACTTTTTTGTATTATGATTGAACTGTAGAAGGTTGAAATATGACAGTGTATGGCTCATTATAGACACAAACTAATTACTTAAAGGTGCATTGTGTAACTTTTCTGTTGGAGGATCCGTCAAATGCTTTTCTCCATGGAGATGTTATTGCTTTGTCTGAAATGTTTCACAGTATGGCATTAAACCTTTCTATTTTCATGGAGACCAAACCAGATCAAGTTACAGGTCAGATCTGTGGGGAGGTGACCCCGCTCACAGTCAGAATGCCTGTTTTTCTGTAAGGTAGATCTGTTTAATGCCAACTGTGGAACATTCCAGGCAGAGCAAAGGACCCCCAACCGGGGATATTTACTGTAGCTCATATTTTTTGACATTTTCATACATTTAGAAAATGTTTAGAGGATAATTTCGCTTTGTGGTTTGATTTTAATATTATCATTTATCATCTGTTTACTAGCAACAATATATCACACTATATTTTTTGTTAGATTTTGAAAGAGTGTTTTAATTATCTTTGTGGTAAAATATGCATGCTGGACACAAATCCCAAATCCAATTGCAAATATCAACAACTGTATAATTTCCCAAATGTGCTCTGCCCCATATGATCCAACTAAACCCTGCGCATGTTAATGAGCAAAATAGTTTGTGTGTCTAGTGTTTATGAAGTTTCTACTATAATTTTTGGTATGTCAGTTCAGAATCATTGTCAGAATAATCCGTTTTAAAGAACAAGCCAGATACCAGAGATGGGCACTGTAATCCAGGTGTGTATCACATTTAGTTAAACCACCTTTCTTTTAGGACCTTATGGAACCAGCCACGGTCATTGAAAACATTGTCATGATTTATATATAAAATGAAGTTGTGGTTAGTGGGGCAAATTAACCATTACAATTAAAAGCTTTTTTTAACATGTGTTATTATTTTTTCTATTTCCACTTTAACAATTAATAAAAAATCAAGTGACTGCAGCTGTGGCAGGCAGTGAATTCAAGTTTTGTCATCTGAAACAATAAACGTGAATAACTACCACAGACATTTAAGAGAACAATTTTTGTTTTATTTTTTCATAATGCAAAGGGTGAAGGATAATGTTTGGAGGTGCTTTAGCACAGGTAGTGCCTGGGCGCCCTCCTCTGCTCCTCCACTACATCTGCTCCTTTCGGATGGCTGGGAGGCTGTGCTCTTTCGCTTTCACAATGAAACTATGCTTGAATAGAGACGCTTTGTTCGGTCATAGAATACTTACTATTTAATTTCACATGCACACAGCACAGGTAGACACTGCACATTTAAGTTTTTTCCCTCCACTTGAGAGAACACAGCTCCACTACCCAGGCCCAGTGACTGATGGCATTGCTGATTCAGGTCTTGTTCCAACCAGTGTTTCTTATTTGGTGGGAGTGGAGATGTAATATTTTATACTGCTGCTTTGGGATACAGCTATTGACAATAGCGTGATGGATCTGACCCACTACGAGATGGAGTGCCAGTACCGGTAACACTAGAACAAACCTCTCTGACCTCTCTGATTTGGTGTAAGATGTGGCTTCTGTGGTTGGAGTTACAAGCCAAGATAGTTATATCTAGGACTGGGAATCGCATGGTTCTTCGCGATTCATTACAGTACATGGCTCACAATACGATATTATCACGATATGGCAATACATGCGATAATTGATATATTGCGCATGATACTCTGATGTCGCTGTTTTTTAAGAACCAAATACATTTTAGCATAATATTTCTTTGTTAAACCACAACTTGTATACAATTAGTATGAAATACTTCTATTTTAATAATCAAAACCGTAAATATGTCAAGTGTATTGCATAAACAAGTGTCCTTCCATTTAATAAGCAATAAAATTGCTAAAAGATCCAAAAAACTCTCGATCTCTGTCTAAAAACGATGCAGCAGCATACATTAACGATACTGTATCACCAAATTTAGAATCACGCTGTATCAATATATTTGCACATCCTGGTTATATCTCTCCCTTTTTGCTTATGTAGAAATGTGGTGTGTGAATGAGTGAGTTGCAGCCATACTTTTGTCAGTGGCAGTTATGGTTTTTAACTTGTGAAGTGTCTTTGGTCTTCTAAAAGCACTATAAAAGACATGAATGAGTATTTCTGAATATGAAGAATATTTAAGGTAATATATACTGATGTTACTGTGTATATAGCAGAGGAAAGTGGTAGTGGTAAGGTACTATTATAGCCACAGGTGCCCTGGGGCAACCTTGATGGAAACAAGGCTGCCAATCTCTGCCATCAGCCCCTCTGACCTCCACCCACTCAAACACCACATTCATACTACACAAGGTGGATGCAGTGTATTGCCTAAGGACACAACAATAGTTTTTAACCACTACATGCCCCAGTGTGGCGCCTGGTATCCCCAGCGGTCTCCCATTCAAGTACTAACAAGGCCCAACCCTGCTTAGCTTTTGAGATTAGGCGAGATTTGGGCATTGATTGCAACTGTTGATTTTTCACAACTTTAGAGAGGGTTTTTTTACAGCTCCAAATCCAGATCTTATTTTAGATGTTTGAAGAAATAAAATAGCTTAATATTTAAAAATCCTTTAAAAATCCTGTTCCACTGGTTACCCCCTCTCCCTTGTCAAGTTTCTACTGTTGACCTGAGATGACCGTGATCAGCTGCGGTCCATCCGTCTGTACAGTCTGAGGCCTGGTCACACACTGCCAGCTCCATCCGCTCTGTCCTCTGTCAGCACAGATGTGACCTCTGATACAGCCCCAGACCCACTGAACAGGTGCTCCATGACCCCCAGTGTGGACTGCCTTTGTTTGGTGCACGATCCATTTACACAAGGATGAGGAAGTGTGCAAGAAAGAAATTTATTAGGAGACTTAAATCAAATGCCAATTCTAAGATGCAATAAATCCCCAAGACCTTAATTTAATTCAATAAAATGACAGATGTCCTTATCCCTTTGGGAGGACAGAATCTGGTACTTCAGAAGCACATATTTAATAGCTTATTTTAGTTTGTAGTACAAACATAAAGGATCTTCTAGTTACACAGGCAGTAAAAGCAAAGCAAAAGATTTTAAAAACGTATTCATCTGGATTTGATATGAAAACGTTTGACCTATCATGCAACTGGCTTTCTCAATTCTCTGTCTTAAGGCAAATCATCTTAAAATCAAAACCTGGTCCAGATGCCTTGTTTGCTCCCTCCTGTGAGGCTAAGGGATTTCCCATGTATTGCACAATGACATATTTTAGGCTGATACAACTTGACATCAGCGTTTTAATGTTTGAAAATTAGGCTTTACATTTAGATGACTTCTAAGTCCAAGCAAAAGGAGCTTCTTGGCATTTTCAGGTCTGAATAATTCAAGGCTGTCCACATTCATGTCTAGTATAAGGTTGTACAATATTGCAATCAAATCGAATGTATTAGTTTAACTTTGTTTCAGCTTTAGAGTTTGTCTTTTTAAACATGTATCACAAATCTAATCGCATTAGCAATTTTCCCCCATAAAATTGTGCAACCCTAGTCTAGTACTGACCATTGACCGTATAAGGAAGTGTAATGTCACCCATAGCGTTCAGCTCCAGTCAATTTAAGATCACTGAGGCTAGCAGTTATAGGAGAGAATTTGGTGGAATAGGGATTTATTTACTGAGTGTTAGTGCCGTTTATGCGTTGTCTTGGCAGCTATACATTCACTATAGTTTCTGATTGCTCTGAGACTCTGCTTCTCTTGGCATCATTCAGAGCCCACCTGTTCTAAAGCCCGTGTGAAATGATTGCACTCTTCACTGGGATAAACACGCCACCAGATCTAATTAATAAACTGTTGCTACCACCTTGGCTGTGTCCCACTAAAAAGTGGGCCTTAAGTGTACAGGCATAGAATGGAGGAGAAGAGTGTTAGAATAAAATGCTTATAATGATGAGGTTATTAAAAAATGTACATCTAAGTTAAAAGGTCTCAATTGCAGAGGATGAAAGGGCCTGTGTTAACACTATCTCTGCTAAAACCAGATGTGTGACCTCTTATGACCTTTTCCCTCCTTGCAGGACTGTTCACATCGTAAATTTGTACCTATCTGATCCAATGTAAAACAAAGTCATGATATACTTCACTATGTTATCTGTGGTAAGCTTAACGAGATTATGTATACGTTGATCAGGTTGCCTTTGTACTGACATGATGGATTGTTGGAAATGAATAAAGGTGTGCTGGAATCGGAGGGGCTTTGGAAGAGCAGCGTGAACGGGCCTAGAGAGCCGGACGCAGTGGCCATGCTCTTCTCCGTGCAAAAAGGCACGTAAAAGAGATCTGACTCAGCGGTTTAATCCCAATTGGCAGGAGACTGGAGTTTAAATGTCAGAAATACTGTCACTGGTTTGTGATTGTATAAAAAATTCATGACAAAGAGTAAGTGGACCTTCAGCTGTCATTATGAAGAAAGTAGCCTTGAATGTTTTCTTACATTTACTTTCAATATGGCATGGCCGCATGGTGAAAGAGTGGTTAGCCAAGGGGTGCATCATCCTTTTTTCCATCTTTTTAATGCTTTTCTCAAGGCAGTATCTCTAGCTCCACACATTTCAGCCGCAAGATGATCAGAAACCAGTTGCTCCTTTGAAACTGATCTTATTTCACTCAAAGAAAATTTAATTAATTAAAAAAAAACATTATAATCATAGTCAGATTTTGATCATCGCAAGCATTATCTGGAATACTGAGACCATAAATCATATGAAAATAACCTTTTACAACACAGGCAGTGGGATTTTTAGGTCAACATCCCTATATGAAACCAGACTTTTTTTTCATTGCTGATGTTGATACCAATTGTTTAGAATCCAGAAAAACTGATGGCCAGTAAGATCCCGATATTTCTGGCCCAATAACTAGGGCTAATTTTTCATATTTTCGGTCTGTCTCTAAGTGAAACCCTCTGAGTCTTCATCAAATCCTCATATCAAGCCATTTCAAGCAACTCAGACTCATGAAGTGGAACCCTGTGTTGATTGAAATGCTGAAAAGGACAATATTGCTAATGTTATTACTGACATCTGGCTTCAGTCATTTATTGCATTACAAGCTCTCTTATTATTACATAGTCTGTTATTTTGACACTCTTTATGGACAATTTTCTATGCATATTTGCTTATTGTGACATTTCATATCTTAATGAAAACCTCATCTACCATAACTTAAGGTATAGGTTACCTTAAAATAATAAAGTTTGAGAGTTTTGTGGCATCTACTTAAATTCCAAACTCGACTTCGATACTAAGGAATAGACTCGCCATCCAGGTATGTTTCATAGTGGTCTATGGGCATATACTAGTCTGTCTGCTCTTACTTGTTCAGATAGAGCTCAAGATCAAGATAAAGATATTGAGGAAAGGTTCATTTCTGTCCTGTGAATGTGCCCTTTTTAGTATCAATACCTGTTCAAATGAGTATCTAGTTTCAATACTAGTTTAGCATGGATTAGGGCTGACCGATATATTGGATAGACTCTCTATTATGTCCATTTAATCCAGTTTACAGACAGATAAATGTCCGAATATGTGGCGCTGCAGTATCAGTAGTTATCAGTATCAGTATTTATCTGCAGATAAATGCATCTATGATACGTACTGCCCCTGTACGCGTCACGTGACTCACGTGCTATTGTTTTTACCAGTGCGCAGCCATAGATCCATGTGCGCAACACTGAGGCACTGCTTTAACCGCTTTTGTGTTTCATCCACCATACGAACTATAAACAAAAGCGAACTTCAGCACGGTTTGGGCCAGAAACAAAACTACTGCATGTTTGTTTAAAAGTGTAACTGGGGAGCAGAGAGGACTGTCCCCATGGACAAGAGGACTGTCCCCATGGACAAGAGGACACGCACAACTGCTGTCAACATTCTGGATTATATTGTTTTGAGGATATTTATTTGTGAAGACTTGTGATCTGAGAGGAGAATGTGTGAGCGGTGAGTGTAGTAAATATGTTGGTTTTAGAGCTTGTTCTTTCTCATTGGTTAGCACGTAGTTACTGTGAGCTCCCACACATAAACAGCATGTTTTCTCTTTCATTAGCCGACTATGGTGGCTGTATACAGGTTACTGGACCCGCGTTTATAAGTAAATGAGCTGTAAATAGAGGTGTGAATGTTCCACATTTATGCATATCATTAATTACCGCAGTGTGCACACATTTACCCCTAAAGGCTCATAGCGGTAGTTTACTTACAGTGCTTTCTTCACAGACTAGAATGTCATGCAAAAAGGCCATTAGGCCGACCTACTGTCTTTATATATGACGTAAAGAGGCAGAATAACAATAAATGTAGCCTAAATAAACCCAATTTAGAATCCAATAGAGCCAAACCTAAGCTTTCTAATCATTTGAAGATTTACAGTGAATTCTTACACTGCAAAAATCCATATTGGTCAGGCCCTAGTATGAATTAGTACCTGACCTCCAATGCATTTGACAACTTTAGTGGCTTCACAGCTTTAACCAACATATACTGCAGCTGGAAAGTCTTCACCAGAGTTTTGTGTGTGTAAACATCTGCACAAGCTAGCACGTTTGATCCCGTTTAATTCTTACAACTGTTTCAAGATGTTTTCCATTCGTCATTTGAGTTCCCCTATCCTCTCTCTCCTATAGAGCTCAGGCACTGCCATGTCACGTACAATATTTGTAGCAGTGCTGTGAGCTGTGCAGTGCCTTAGACTTACGCCAGCACCTCCCGCTCTGATGTATAGCACTGATCAATGGCTCTGCTGCAGGTTCACATGATTAATGACTGCTCTATGGGACATTCCACATTAGTCTTAATTAAAGACTTCAATGGGATTGTCTGGGGGAGCGAGTGAGAGCCCAAGAAATTTGAGATGTCTACTTTGGCCCAGTTTTGGATGTGCAAAAGGAGTTTGGAGTTATTATCTCCTGAACTTGGACTTAGATTTAGACAAACTTTATTGGTCCACAAGGGAAATTATTCACAAAACTTTATAATAACACAAGCAAAAATATAAAGTAAGTAGAAACAATAGCAAAAAACTGGCGCCAAGGCATAATTATATAAATGTGCATGTACAAGTAAAACCTAAAACATAGAAATATAGTAATACAAATATATCTCAGCTATATAAGAGGTATATAAGAGAAGAAACATTGCAAAGGTGAAATAATGATAATAATAATAATAATAGTAACAGGACATAGGGTTATCTATGACATAAGGGTGAGTTGTTGTACAGTTGTATGATATATTTTTGCTGGGTTGTATACGATCTTTAATTTTAAAAAGATATCCGGAATGAACATGTAAGAATGCCACGTATTCGTATGCCTGTTGTGATAAATTATGAAGCACGACATATTGCTCCAGAGAGATAAACAATAATATTAGATCTATTTTATCCATCTGACTCAATAACAATAATGCAAGGTAATCCATAAGAGGCCTGAGCTGCAACAAATAAATACTAGAATGAACCAATAATTAGCCACAGAACTCACTTATTCAACCTTTCACAGCTCAAATGTTATTGTATTACAACAGAAATACCCCATTGTACACACAATAAATATTTAGCCACAAAATATATAATGTTCCAGCTTATTGAATGATAAGTTAATATAGTAATTATCATGACAGGCCTATGTATTTGAAGATTCTTATGGATAATCGTTGCACTTTTTTTTCGACCTGTGTGTAATTGTTTCATGTATTTCCTAGTCTCCACCAAACACTCTTGTAATATCGTATTAAATCAGTAGATAACATTTTTATGACTTCTTGGTCCTTATTTGTAAATACCATCTGCTATTCATTCACTTAAACAATGGTAGTGTTCAAAGTAGCATTATGAAAATATGTTGTGTAACTATCTCTTTGATATGTGTGGTTAATTACTTGCTAATCTAGTGCATCTCATTGTAACAGCGGCTGTGGTTGTGAAAATCTCAAGTGTCCTTCAGTATTTTTTTGTAATGAAAGACCCAGTGCACAAACAGCTGTTGACACTGTTATTCATCCCAGTCTCATTCAGCCAATCTGTAGAAATAAATCTGTACCATCACCTCCAACACAAACTATGGCTAATTAGCCACTTAGATTAGCTCTCAGCTGTAGACCATGTGTTTCCCAATGAGAACATTTCCTTTCATTCTTCTGTGACAGGAAAGAAAAGGAGGAAAGAGCCTTTTGAAACGCACGGCCACATCCAAACAGAATCATTATGTTTTGGACAAAATCCCCATAGCAACATCCTTCATTTGGTTTCTGTGGGAAAGATGGACTCAATTTCAATAACACAACTGACAATGGACACAGGATCCTTACAATACAGGATGGCACAAGCACAAAGGAGGTATAACACTGTTATGGTGGGATGTCTCCGTTTGGGAATGTTTGAAAAGGATATCCAGGCTAACACAAGTTCATACCTAAGGCAGGACAGCTGTGATTGTTGGAAGACCTTGCTGACCTCCTGTTTTTTTGGTTTGTTTGGCGTAGTAACAAAATGGTTACCGAATAACTTATAGGTTTGTTTTTGTTTTTTAAAGATCCTGCACCTGTTTTTTCCAGTGTACATATTATGTAAGCAGCTGTTGAGGTCAAACATGTCTGCTGTGGGCTGTCTGCATCTAATTATATATAAGTGTTAACATGCTAGTTGTTGTTGCTGTGATAGCACTTTTAATTCAGCTGTAATATAATAATAATTTAATTCAGCTGTAAAATAATATTAGTGTATATTTTTCTTATGGGAATATCTCCTTTCGCTAATTTTTAGTTTTTTTTTTCAACACTTTTGAAGTATTTCAACACTTCAAAACCAATTCCAAATATGAGTGCAAAGGTGCATTATGCACGCATGAGACGCATTGTCAGTTTCCTCTTGCCTGTGCCGTGTGTGTGTGCTGATGTGCCCGTGCTCTCTCTCATCGACACATCTCATAGTGTCTCGTCTCTGTATGCCTCAACTATACCTCTTCCCCTCTCTTGTGTCAGCGCCCACTCCTCTCCCCACACGGCCTGGTGCTCGCTTCGTCCTGTTGTTCTGTCACTGCACAGCCGCAGACCTCATCAGAGTCAAACCTCTGAGGAACATTGAACCAGCTCGGATTTGTGCCAACACATGTACCTGAGCCAAGGTGTCCAGTCTCATGCCAAGGTGTTTTGTTCAGCGCGCCACAATCTATTCACCTTTTATTACAAGGTTAAATACAAGGCAGCAACAAACTAAAGGATTAGCTCCTCCCTGCTTCACAGTCTTTTGTTACACCTATTTGCATAGGTTTTAAAAATAGAGCAGGGCAATATGCTTTGGAGAGCTCCTTCTTCTTTAATCCAGTCAGTTAATTGCTTTGCTAAGCTGTGTTGAGTAAACACTTGTGTTGTACTCAATTACATTATCTAAGGTGGCAACAGTTTTCTGAGAGCATTCATTTAAAAATAGGTGAAAAAAACATTAAAATGGGTTAGCTATGTTTAAAGGTTAATATTTTGATAAAAATTCTTATTGCTGGGAGTGGCATTTCTTATTTGAAAATAAGAAAAAGATGCACATATTTACTATTGATTTTTTTTGGAACTGGGTTTACAATGCTGTGTTTTTGTCAGCTTCCTGATTTAACTGGAATATAGGAATTTATGAAGACATTGCGGCGTTGTGATACTGTGATGCCTGCATCAGATAACATAATTCTTAATCTGTTGTATCTGTCCTTAATCAAATAAACAATAAATAAATATTCCAGTTTACATTTTTTTTTACTTTTACTCAATTAGTCATCAGTTGGTCCTGTTGGAGAGTTTGATTACAGATAAACCTCCCATTTCGTCCTCTGCCATGTTTAATTAGCCGATGGGAGAGTAGCATGTGGCAAAGCGACCTTGGGGGGAAAAGTAGGCCCCTCTTGAAGGACAACAAGCACGGAGTATGAGGTGTTGCATGGAGAAAAGATTAGAGTGACACTATTTTGACTTTGTGAGAGTGATGTCAAGTAACCAAGTCAAGTGCTGTATAATTTCACTTTTTCATGCAACAATGATCGATTTTTATCTCAAGATGTCAAGAGAGGTGGAGATTCAATGCACAGTGTTATACCAGGTACAGTATGAGCCAGTTTTCTGTATACAAAACACTACATAGAGGATACAGCATAGGCAGGATGTCACCATATGGCATCTTGTATTTGCTTAGACCTATTTTTAGAGCTCTGCAGGAGTAGGAAGGTAGGAAGGATGTTATGGCCACCGTGTACACAAAATAAACATTTAACTAGCGTGTGCATGTTTGGCCTGTTCTCATTGATGCCTAGGCACGCTGAGTGGATCATCTCCTAATTTAAACAGCTTTTAACTAAATATGGAGGGTGCAGGGAGGGTCAAGGGTACTAGCTTACAGGAACGATTAGGGTCCTGCTAGCATAAGCACTTTCACTTCACTTTCTCCTCACTCAGTCTAATCCACCTATTCCTGTATTATAAATTAATTTGTAGTACCGCTAGAGTGGATTAAGTGGTTTTACTACATGGGATGCATACACAAGTTGGATTAGCTGTTTGCTTCTTCTCAGTTATAAGGAAAATGTACAAAATCCAACAATTTATTACTGGAACTGCATGAAAAATTGGAATTGCAAATTCCATAAACATGATCTGTGTCCCAATACAAGGTAGAGATGTTCAAACCAAATATGTATTTTACTGATATCAGCTGTAATACTGATTTATACTTCATTACAAAATCATTGGACATGATGGCCAACTTGTTTTGTTTTAGCGTTTTGGTTTTTAAGGCTGTTGTCCAGATCAGAAAAGTGGAATAAGCCTCACACAAGTCTCTCATTTAGGTTGTCAGTTCCTATGATTAAAACCACCAAATTAACCTTTAAGGACTCTCTTGGATTTGAATTGTCAATACCTAAACCGCAAGACCTGCAGCCAATCATTAATCAGTGCTAGTGCAGCTTCTTCAGCTCAATGAGTGAATTCTGGGTGTTCTGATGTTTCACATGAGAATACTGAGAATGAGAAAAACTTGTATGTGTCCTCTGTATCAGCAGTCCCCAACCTTTTTTGCGCCACAGACCCAGTTTAATGTCAGACCGTATTTTCAAGGACCAGCATTTTAAGATGTGGCGGATGACAAAATACAATGATACCAACACAAAATCTGTGGTATTTTGTAACTATAATAATAATAGTTTCCAAAGACATCTGTTTATTGCTCATTTTGCTAGCTTGTGGGTTTAATATTAGAGTTATTGTATCACGCATAGACTGTATAAAAAAAGTGGACTAAGCGAGTGTGACGTCACCCACAGCGTTCAGCGCCGCTCAAATGAGGCTCGCGATGCTAATGGTTACAGGAACGAATCTGGAGCCAGGCTCTATGTTATGAATAGGATTTTTTTGACGGACAAAATAGCGAAAAAAAATTCAGGATCATGTAGAGCGGGTTAATACGAAAATTTGAAGACCAAAATGACGAGACCACTGCAGGAGTTACAAAGAGAGGAGGCACAAGATCCCAATGTAATTCAATGGGAGCCAGGGTCAGAAGGACCCAGAAGAGCCTCCTGGAATACTTCTTATTTGACACGCGGTGGCTAACGGGTTCGCTATGTCCACTCATATATGGTCTATGGTATCACTTGACCAAGACAAGCATCTTGACATGCGTCAAGAGTGTGTCAAGAGTGAGTAATAGACGGATGTAACGGAGAGAATTTTGTTATTTTTCAAAATAAAACACTGTTCAGACTTGAAAAATAAATAAAATTGAAATAATGTACACTACCAAACAGCCCACGGACCAGGGGATGGGCACCGCTGCTCTATATGACCGCTGCTCTGTATGTCCTCTATATGGAGACACTGGCAACCCTGGTTCAGTTATAATCCTTTTTTAAAACTGTAAGAGCACAAGTCATTTCCTTTAATTCAAGTGTGTACCATATTTTTTTTTCATCAGATTAAACATTCATAAGTAAACGTACCTCAGCATGTTAACTCTAACTGACCATAGTTAAGTGTGCACATTGTCTCTGGGCTGGCTGACATAATATGTAAATAATATTGTGTTTTATCTCAGGTACTGTTGCCTTTTGGTTTTAGTGAATAAGTCCAACGATTAGTCTATCCTTTTCATGTTAATGTTACTAGTGTTTTTTAGTCATATCCTTCCTACTCTCCCTGCTATTTTTAATGTCCAAATAACCATGTACGTCAAAGGAAGGCTGGACTACTATCACGAAGCAGGTAATCACTAAATGAATGGAAGTTGAGCTACGGTTGAGTGGAGTTGTTGATGATGCATAATGTCTATATTTATCTAGGGGCGCATCCATCTACATCAACAGGAAACAAAGTGACGAGTGAACTTGAGTTATCATGGCCCCGCTTGCTACATGGAGATCGCTCAAGATTATAAAAAGCATGCCTGACCTTCGCCGATATGATAATGCGCAAGCCAGGCTACATCTGTCTATGACTTCATCCCTGCAGCCATAAGTTTGTCATCATATTAAAATCCCAGAGCTGGAAGATAGCCAAATTGCTATAAAAGCATAGTACGAAAGTGTTAGTTATCAGCAGTGCAGAAGGAACAGCTATTTGCATGATTCATCCTCCAGTCTCTCAGCCCTACTCACAGAATAGGTCATTTGTATCGGACCCAGGAGGACTCCCGTCTCCTGCCTGACACAAGGAGAGCTGCTGTAGCCAGTTTTACATTGCACAGGTGTTTATCGGATACAGTTAATGCAGGCAGTATCTGTTGCCAGGTCCACGTAAAATGCAGGGATTATTGACAGGAGCGCAGAGGCAGCCTGTCGATATGAGCAGCCACCATTCTGCTACATTTTAATTAGGTTGTGTACATCTGCAATATGTTCTGCATCCTGTACAGGCATAGATTTGGTGGCACTAAATCTTTATTGTGGAATTTAATTTACACCGTCGATAGCTACAATCATTGTCCTACTTATCAAAACAAACCTGCAGAAGGTCACCACTGAGCTGTAGAAATCTGATATTTGTCAATTGTGTCAGGCTACCTATGAGTTTAGTTTGTCTATTGATCATTTAAAAGTCACTAGTGTTTTTTTTTTTATCAATATCAATTTGCATTTAATGTTGTCTTACATTGCCTTTCAGAGCTCAATTGGGTGACTACCAGGCATCAGGAGAAGCTGTGGTAGAGCCTGAAGGTCATTGGTTCAATCGCCTCTCCTGCCTGTCAGTTTGTCCTTGAGTGGATGAATAGTTCTTTGATATCTGGCTACTTTCCTTGACCAGCTAACTTCAATTTTGTCTGTGTAATTTGTAAATTCTTGCACCAATGTTTTAAGATTGGTATGATCTTTTTTTTTTTTTTGCAATTATACCTTTTGTTGTCTATATTTTATAATCTCTTTGCAGCACTTTGGAAATTGCTTTGTTTTCATAATGTGCTATAAAGTGTATTTGGATTTGTTCCAGTTGATAATATTACATTTTGAACTACTCTGCATAATTGCTAACTAGAGTATACTCCACAAGACATTTAAACCATTGTCTGGTAAATTTCATCAAAAGATGTTTCAAATTTTCAAAACAAAGTTAAGGTTAAGACACGCTCCGTTGTCCCCTGTAGGGAGATTTGTCCTCTGCTTTTGACCCGTCCTTCCATGCTGCTGGGGCATCTCTTCAGAAGCAGTGAGCACCAGAGCGCGGTGCTTGGGGACCCATATCTATGATTCTGTTGCTAGGCTTGTTCAGGACTTAGCTGGAGGATTTTACCTCTGGTGCATGTTTTGGGTTGATTGGGGAAACCAGAGTGCTCGGAGAAAACCCACCCAGACACAGGAAGAAACACATACACAGAAAGTCGAGATTGAGCATGAATGGTAACCACTCAGCCACCGTGCCTTACACCTATTTACCTAATAGTTTTACTTTGGCCTCAGCTTCCCTCTAATTCACCCAGTCTCCGTGACGACCAGCGTTCCACTACATCAGAGCGGCTGACAGATCGCTCACCCCCGAAACCTTATTTTAAAATGATACATCAGCCCAAGTGAAAGTTTCTCTCTCCTGCATGTTTGCGAGCTAATGGCGCGCAGAATGACAGATCGGATGCTATTATCTTATTGGGGAATCGTGGGGGCATCCATGATAAAGTGCAAAGTGTGAGTTTAATGACGCGAGACATTTTTTAAGAGCCGAGGGGAGCCGTGGGTTCCTGATGGTCCGGGTCTGGAGCAGTCAATGAAGTGACAAGGTGTATTAAAGCAAATGGCATAAGCTGCTTATTTTTTGGAATTTCAAACAGAAAAGCAGATCAGCAAAGGAGCGGAGTTGATGATTAGGAATTTGCTGTGTGTGAAAAATCCAAGACACTAAGAAGGAGAAGGGGTAGGAAACTGGCAGAAATGTATTTTAATATTTTCTTTCTGCTTGCTTTTTAATTGCAAAAATCCCTCCAAGACATAAAAAGTATGACTGAACAGTGACGCAGCCCAGGGGAGCAGCTATAGATTAATTGGACAGATAGGAGCTCACTGACATTAACATTTATGCATTTGTTTACTCTTTTTCAATGAATAATAATAGGACACCTCCCTTGAAGATCCCTAGTCACTCATTAGTTCCGGTGTGGAGCAGGTTATGGATGGAAATATTGAGGTAGAATGCTAGAAAAACCGTCCGTTTTACCAAGTAGGCGTACAGTATATGAAAGTTTAAAGGTCACATTTGTAAAACATCCAGAAGAACTAAATGATTGGAATAGGCTCAACTAATTCATATTCACATGCATTTCAGAACATGTTTGTACAGATCTAAACTACAGGGTTTGCCATTTTTTATGCAGAAGAAAAGATATTGTGTTGTTTGTGGAGAAAATCATGACAATTAAGAACAAAAATCATTTGCATTTTGCTACTTGTGGCCATTCAAATTGCAATTTCAGTTTGATTATGATTAATCTTGCAGGCCTAGCTTGGAGTTAAGACTTGTTTGTCACATATTTGCTGGAGATATAAAATATCATCAGATGTTTTGCTACTTTCAGATGTAGGGTAGATGCAAATTAATTAATTAAGAAAACTGTGATTTTCCTCCATTTATTATTTACCTGGTAATTTACAAGCAGTTTCAAAGTACAAAAAAAAAAATTACAGAAAATATTGCAGCAGGCTTTCATGAAAACAAATGAATATTTTACATTATGTAACAGCTCAAATCATATATAACCTTCATTATTAAAATGATCTTGGTCATGCACAGTTTCCATCATGCAGTATTAAAATAAAACATTGATTTGCTCTTTAGGATTCATTTTTATCAATTCAGAAGTTTTAACATGAATCAGATCTCTGGCTGTTGGTGTGAGGAGGAATGCTTTTGTTCACAGACGCCGGTTTAGTATGAACTGCTTTTCAGTGGATTCTGTCTGTATGGTCCTTCATCACGTCTGTCTCTCTTCTCTTTCCCTTGTCTCTCGCTCTCAGTCAAACTGCACACATGTATGTGCGGATTTGATTAACCAGTTTGCGTTACATGTGAAGAGGTCCATGGCAGCGTTACTTTTACACACAGCACGCCTTGTTCCAAACACGGAAAAAGAAGTTAAGGCATCGGGAAAAGAATCAGACAACTTTATTCTCTGCATTAACTAGTAGGCAGCCAGCCTCAGTGCCCACGGAGCTGCCGGGAGAGGAGGGGGAGTGGGCAGGAGAGGAGGGGGAGTGGGGGGGGGTTGTGTCTTTCCCCTCAATCCTTGGATCAGAAGGAACACAAAAGTTCTGCGTAACAAATGAAACTATTGTCCATGTTCATTTTGGTTCCTCTCTCATTTAGTTCAATCATAAATAACAACTGATGCGGGTTTTGAGCCCATTTTCACTGGTCATTGTTCCATTGATATGGAAGAGTGTATAAAGCGCAGCTTAAACCTCAGGCCTTAATTAGCTTTGGTCAACCTCAGGCTTATTTCTTTCTTCACTTTGATGGAATACCCCCATAGTCATTTTTCAACAATAAAAACACGGAATTGAAAATCTTGCTTTGGTAAAATGCCACTGTGAAAAGGTAAGGCCTCGCAGGTCTGCAGTTTTGAACAGGAAATCAGTCGACCTGTTTCTATCATGAATATTAATAGTTTAAGTATTTTTCTACGTATAGATCCACGTGATAGTTTGATATTAAATACATAAAAAGGATATTATGACTTCATGACTATACATTCATTTCTTATTGTGTGAAACAAGGCTGACCATCTTAACTTGCATAGCTGTAGTTGGTAGAATTTCTATAGGGCCTTGAGTGTTCGTGTTGCAATGGGCTAATGATGTAGACTCCAATCACCTTTTAATTACTGCCTTCTTTCAAAATAATAAGCAAAAATTGCCAAGCAAATTAACTTAAATAACGATGAAGTGTATGATGTGTGCTAGAAGCTGTAAGGGCACTCAATGATTTAGCAATTATCCGAAATAAAACTGATGTTTTAACTGATGAATACGTAATTACTTGCTATAAAATACAATATAAAATTCTCGAGAAATATGCAGAACCTGTACACCGGGCCAGTTAGCTAATAAAAGATGCATTAATAAGTTTTAAGATAGTCGTAACTTTAACTGCAGCATATTGATCAGAAATGCAATTAAAAGAAGGCAATTAAAAAAGTTTATGGTTGACTGGCTGTTATTAGCAGTGATGGTGTAGCCTTGAGCGTCATTCTTTTTTGTTGAGGTAATGCTAGCTGTATTTTAACCACACATTTTACTTCAGAACCATTTTGCACACACACATTAAAAAAAAATATTCCAACTAATAATTCTTGGCAGTGCAATATTTATAGATAGCAATGCCAGAATGTAGTTGTGCACTTTAAACTGACCAATGCCCAGAGTGATGTTAAGGGTTTGGCCTAGACCCATTTCACTCCCACAGATTTCACAAATGATTCCCTTTAAAGGATGCAGGGGGACTATGAGATCAGAGTCTTTGTGCAGTATGTATAAAAAGACTGTATATCTTTAATATGGGAATAATATCTGTGAAGTGTTCCAGCACTGAAGGCCAGCAGCTATGAAACATTCTGAAGAGACATCTGAGAATAAAACCCAGTGACATAAGTTCAAGTTGATTTTACACCAAAACATGTGCACATTTAATTGACCATATATTCTTTTTAGCTGTTAAAGGGCTCATATTGTTTTTTTCTAATCTATATTATAATGTTGTTTCCTCATCTGAAAACATGCCTCAAGTTGTGTTTTGTTTCATTCACACACATTTAACACACATCCTGCATATTTAGGCTTTTCTCTCGAACAGAAAACACTCCGTTCCACTTTGTGATGTCATGTGGTAACGATGACACAAAACGTGCTACACTGTGATTTAGACTTACTTAGATTTAGACGTGATCTACAAGGGACATTATTTTGACATTTTAAACTCCATACCACTTCACTAGAATCATTTGGATGGTTTCAGCTCTGGAACTTCCAATCTCTACTGAACAAAAGGTAAAAAGTGATTGTTAGCTTGAAAAAGTGTAGTGGTACTACATGACATCACAAGGTGGAACAAAGCATTTTGAGCTTTGGAGGGTTACTCAAACATGTGTGAATGAAACAAAGCACAACTCCAGGTATGCTTTTAAGGAGGTGACAACATTCTAACATGACTTAAAAGAGTCAGTTTTGCATAATATAAGACCTTTAGGATTCTAGCTGTGCACCTAGCTGTTTCCCCACAGAGATCCTGGTTAGATTCCACTGTGTTGGGTTTGCATGCTGTCATATCAGGGCGGGTAGCCTTTGGGCACTCCAAGTTCATAAGCTAATCCTCCAGTTTGGTTATCCTAGCCAAGATCATGAAGTTTCGCTTTGAACAGTATGCAATTAAAATTTTGGGCTGTGATTTTATTCACACATTTAAGTAAACAGTTTTTTTACACTTGGCCCAGAAACTTCTTAAAGGCACTGTGCCCATATTTATTGTGTTGAAAAACATGGAAAACAGAACTAGTTTATTTTAAACTATCAGCAATGATCCACAGTTATTCACCACTTTCCTAATGCTTCTCACAACTTTCACAGTAAAGCTAAAAACAACTAGCATGCTAACAGGGCACTATTTTGAACAACAAAACAAATCACAGTTAGATGCAGAAAGCATGCAACTGTCTCATTTCTACTTTTATAATATAGCCATGCTAGGAAGAAAACAAGTTCAACTACAGGTACAGCCCCTTTAAGATGAATATGAATATAAATCCAATACACTCTTATCTGCAATATCCACTGAGGCTGACAGTTTGCTTCCAGCGTAGAATGTAGAAATGGTTACACTGTTTTTTAAGTCAAGACATTTCAGGTCCCATTCAGACGCCATTTTCAATGTGTACTTGTCCGAGACATTACAAAGTCCTTTTCCCAAAGAGGAGTTTTAAACTGAAACTGCCTTGCCTTTGTTTACAAGCTAGCCTCATTATGGGCTATTAGAGCCCTTTCATAGTTTGGTTGACCCACCCTCAACACTGTTATGTACCTGATTAAGATTTGATTGACTTGGTCACTCACTAGTACTAGGCATAATGATACTCCTTTAGACTGCTGGCAAATTATATCTTTATCCACCATTTTGGAAGGATTCTGTTTCTTTCCAAAAAAAATCAACCTTTTCTTTGGTAAAGGGCCCTTCAAATGCTTGTCTCTGTGGACATGTTATTGTTTTGTTTGAAATGTTTCACAGAATAGTACCTTTCTATCATCATGGACACCAAAAGAGACCACGTTACAGGTCAGATCTGTGGAGAGGCAGCCTGGCTCACAGTCAGAATACATGTTTTTCTGGCTATGTTTGAACTATAAAACCATCTGTAATTTAATAAATGTAAAAACACTGCATGCAGGGTAATGACATATCCGTAGAAACCAACAAATGACTTTAAAATAACTAAAATCTGCACTTCATCCGCTCCTGAACGAATGAAGGATTACACCGTCTTTTTTTCCTATGTAGATTATGACAATAGGACAAGATTTTGTGCCAGAAATGTTGTAAATGGCTTCTAAATCACTAGCCACAGAGAAGGTGACAGAAGTGAATTTAAAGAAGATGGATCAGCAGGTGGAGTCATTCTGTAGCTTGCCATATACATCTATCTTCCAGAGTGATGTGAGTGCTTTTAGCGTGGTGTGTTCATCTTAAAGTGATCAGAGGACACATGTACTGTATGTCCTCCACTCATCACTGGAGTCCTGTCCACACATACTTTTAATCATCTGCCTGCAGAACTCAAGGAAGGACTTCCCATTCTGTTGTTTGCAGCTCATTCACTCCTCTCAACGCCATGCATCATCTTTTAGCGTAAAAGCTTTGTTCGTATGTGGTATGTCTGGTATGTTTGAGCTGAGAAATATGAAGATCAATGGGATGCCTAGTGCCCACTCTCCCTTTGAATAAATATAATCAAGATTTTTTTTTTCTCATATTGATATTTTCTCTTTTTTTGTCTTATTAAAAATACATGAAAATGTCTTTGTATATTCATTTCCTGAACATAAACAATACAGACTTTAACCATAGACATTTAACACAAAAAAGTACATTTCTTCAAAGTCTGAACTTTGCTTGACTCTAGAGTAACAAGTGGATCATTGGTCATTAAAAATGATTGAATGTCAATTTTGATTTGAATTTTATTCATTACACAACTCTAGGTCCTTGTATGACAACTTTTACTCCACACTTTTAAAACTAATATTGTTACTTGGCTAGGGCCATACCACCTTGCAAATACCTTATCTCAGTAGTTCCCAACCTTTTTTGTATCACAGACTGGTTTAATGTCTGCTTTTGTGGCCTGGTAGAGGCAGCGGTTGGGGACCCCTGCTTTATCTCATATGATCTCAAAAGCTAAGCAAGATTTTGCCTGGTTAGTTCTCTGATGAGAGACCACTGTGAATACTGAGTGCCGTAGTGGGACAGCAGTGGCTACAATGACGGTCCACCAACCTGCAAGTTGCCAGATTGCCAATTTTGTCATATTGTCCTTGGGCAAGACACTTCACCCATCTTTCGTATGTATGCATGTGGAGTAAGATTGAGTTGTTATTGATTTTTTGTATTAGCGTGCCAATAAGAACTGTTTTTTTTTATCACTGTAAAGTGCTTTGTGTTGCATTTTTGTATGAAAAGCACAATAAATAAAGTTTGATTGATCGATTGATTGTATCAAAATTTGTAATTGTGCAATGAACCTTTTATTCTTGACGAGCAGGTTAACATGAGAATAGAATACTTACATATGTTGAGACTTTTTTTTGAGAAAATGACTTTGGTGGAAGAAAGCTGTACCTGTTTCTTTTCTACAATCCTCTACTATATTCAAGTTTCAGTCCTAGTTCCATGTATGACAACTTTTGATGGGAGACGACTGTGAATACCAAGTGCCATCGTGGGGCAGCAGTAGCTACAATAATCGTCCACCAACCTGAAAGTTGCCAGATTGATTCCCTCTTGGACCAGTGCATATGTTGTCATATTGTCCTTGGGCAAGACACCTCATTCATGAGATGTCAGTGATTTTTTTTGTACTAGCGTCCAATAAGAACTATACCAAAACTTGTGCAATGAACCTCTTATTCATGAGCAGGTTAATGTGAGAATAGAATACTTTTTACATTTTGAGACTTCGAAAATGACTTTGTTGGAAGAACGCTGTACCTTTTTCTTTTCTACAATCCCCTATTATCTTCAGCTTTCTCCCTGCGGTGTGTTTTACTGATGCGATGCTTCCACTGGCCTTGGGCATCGCATCACACATAACTATGCAGTGCCCGAGGTGAGAGACAGAGGGAGAAAAACCCACATCCAGCGACTGCTCCCTGCCTGATTGAACACTTCAAAGACCTGAAGTCTGCGGATCAGAGGCAAAATGTCAGCATTATAAGCGACTCCCTGTTACAAATCCACCACTCATCACCGGAGCTTGCCTTCCACTCCAAACAGAATCACTCTTGAGGGCCATCCGAGGTTTTCTTTCTCCAAACAATGCCACAAAATAACTCAATCCTGTCTACTCTTATTTTTCATTTTTCTTTCATATCTTTTCATATCCTCATGGCTGCAAGGTCATTGGAAGAAAATTGCTGGAGCTTTCGGTGAACTAGTTTTGAAAAGTAGACAGGAGGCTTTGTGATTTCAACTGCTGTTTCTGCGCTCATTAGGTCGGTATCTTTGCTTTGGTCAGTCAATATTGAAATAGTTTTGGCCCATCAGCTGCTTGTTTGATATTGGTCTGCAGCCCGTCTCACTGTGTAAATTGGAAAGGCTTTGTCTGCTACCGATCCAACGTGACTTTGAGTGAAATTTTCTATTTGAAAGAGGAACATTGGAGCTAAATTGTTGAAATCTGTCAAAATTGGTTTAAATAATGGTAGAATGAGAGGCTGCATAAATATTCTGCTTCAGCTATTATGAAGGTAATGATTCGTTTTAAGGTTTAAAGCTTGCACTAGTTTGACCTCTAACATTAACTTTTTGGATGTCAGTGAAGGTGCTGAACGAGAAGCAAATGAGGAATACTAAGTAAAGTTTGACGCCTGAGCAGCTGACCAGCCGGTTCATATCTCAGCCAGAACACATAATGTACCAAGTAAGTTTTGGTTTGGACTAAAGTGCAGACTAAATAATTTATCCAGACCACCTCCCAACAATGATTTTGGTACAGCTGCATGCAGACTTCAGTGATTTCGCCTGTAATGCGTATGCTTCAATTTGACAAAACTTGTACTTTGATTATGTAGCGCACTGACCATAACCAAATGAAACCCTAATTTACAATCAGAGTGGTGGGAATAGACCACGGGGAATTTAGTGTCGCTGTAATCCAAGTTATTTTATGTAATGACAAAAATCTTTCACAATTTCTTAATCACAAAAATAGTGGAGTTTAAAAGGCCGATCAGTGTTCAAGGGCTTGTAAAATTAGAGGTTTGTAGTTTGTAGTTTCCTACACTTTTCTCTCCTCTTTGTGATGCAGCACCTCTGCAGATGACAGGAATGTTTTATTTGCTTTTGGTTCAGTTTGTTTGACCTGAATTGTGGTGAGAACATGATCCAATTTCTAACTACAGAAGAGCTTGGTAAAAATACAAGTTACACACAAGTAAAACTTATGAGATAGAGTCTGAGAAAAAGATGGTGTATATTGTGACTCTTATGTGCATTACAGGCACAATTGGTTAATGCCAGTGTAAACCAAAAGCAGTTTTTTAAAAAGTTAATATTTTTTGTCATTCCCGGGTCTATCAACGCAAAATAAATAGTGACTGAAATATACAACCCTACCTCTGTTAGAATATTTCAGCTGTAAGCCTGTATGGAGCTGTTGACTTAGCGCATCTGCGTTTTCTGTTTCCCGTCCGGACCACAGTAAATGACAACACAGCATGGCACGACACATTCACATCGAGGGAACACATATATCGAATTGTGATACTTGTATCAAGCAATTCGATATTATATTGAATATCATTGCATCCCTAGTCTGAACAGATATCTTGGAAGTCAATATCTGAACCACCAAAATGTTCAACGTTGACACTGATATTCAAAACCACTATAGTGTCAGTGCGTACTGTGCATAAAAAGCAGTCTGCTCCCTTATTCATGTTTCTTGTTATAATCCACACCCAGCTTGTTTTGTTTATTTACAAAGTCTGACTACACTAAGCTCTCCCTTGCTAATTAGCCGCAACTACCAACCAGCATCACAACCAACAGCTCCCCCTCAACATTAGCGGTACTGCTCCCTGGACTGCCATGGCTGAATTTACATTGTAATCTGTCCCACTGGCTGTAGTCGGCGTGTCTTTGAACTGCGTGTCAGATAACTTGTTTGGACACACTTTACTCACAATGGACCATGCACTGAGGAAGGCTGCTGCTGCTGCCCACATGATTACTGTGTCACAGCCAGAGATAGGGCCTGTGTGAAGTGGAGACACTCCCTTTAATGCTACAGTCCAGGGAGTTTTGCAATTTCTCTGCTGTCTCTCTCCTCTTGTGTTTCTTGGCTGTGTATGCTAACCGCAGCTAAACCTATATAATCCAGAGGGACACTCTGTATATAAATCAATTTCGAATGCAGCCATATGAGGAAATAGAATTAGCCATGTCAACCACACCTCTTAAGACCCCCGTCCCATATTTGTGGAGTATATTTTAAGTAGTGTAACAAGCCAGAGCTATAGGAAGGTTTAGGGTTAGGCTTGTGGCAAAGAGAGGAGGATTAAAAAGAAAAAAATGACTAAGTTAGAGGTCTTCAAAGGCAGAGGCAGCACTGCGCCAAGCTGCGATTCTTCTCTCAAATGGTCTGGTGCTCAGGGGGCTTTGTGTAATGGTAAGTTATTGCAAGAGGCATACAGTCAAATATATGGAAATGAGGAGGTGCCGTGTAGGAGATTTGCATATAGGGCATAGTGCTTTTCTGGATGCAAGCGAGTTTTGAACTGCTTTATCTATATCAAAGAGAGGAATGGGGAAAGATGCCAGGCTCCACACACAGTTTTACTACTGGGGATGCCAGATGAGTATATTTCTTATTGACATCACAATCAAACAGTGGAATCTAGGGATGTAACAATATTAGGGATAAGCATTCAATTACATTTTCTTAATTGATCATCGGGAGAATTAACAATCAATTATCGATTAATCATTGATGTTTTTATATTAAAATTATCCTTATTATTACTATTACTAATCAGCATAAATAAACTCAACTTTACAACATATAAATCATAACCAGTATAGAGCCACATCAGCCTGTTTGAGATTAGAATGTGTTGCACATTTGTTTATGTCTTACAGAAACGAAACTTAAAACCGCATGGCTAATTTGCATAAACTGTAAACACTGGGAAAAAAATAAAAATCTGCTCTTTCCTTGTGCGCTGATGCAGTCAGCTTCTGTCGGACTAACAGACACAACTCAGTGGATTATGTGTGTTCTTTCTATGACAGAGGGATGTTCTGCTGATGGTGAGTCTGTTGTGTTCATATATCACGTTGGAGATGGTTCATGTTTTCAGGGATCATACGTCTGCAGGTCATACATGTGCAGGTTTAGCGCAGCTCTTTATTTAACAGTCATTTCACTTTGTTTTGGCTACTGTTGTGATGAAAAGACTGAAAAGTGTTTTGGACCTATGCACACTGAACTGTTGCAGCAATCGGGATACTGCGTATAGTCTTGTGAAATGCCTTACAAGACTTGATTCAAAGAATCAAGATTTAAAAGCGCTTAGAACTGTTATTTTTTCATGTAGTCTGCACTGAAACAGAGAAAAGGATCATGGTCTATGTAGTTCCCTCTGTTTTTTTTTTAGCTATGTCTGCATCATAACTATTCATTTAAGCAAAGAGACTTGTGATTTGATATATTGTGTTGGCCCACGATATTGTAAGACCTTTGATGATACGATATCATAATATTTCGGTTATTGTTACATCCCTAGTGAAATCCACAGTTCATTTAAATATTGGCTTATAGATGAGCATGAGCATTTCCAAACTACTGCACACACACTATTACTATGAGCAGGTCCACTTCTCCACAGATCTGACCTATAACGTGGCCTGGTGATGTGGGCTGCTTGTCTCCATGGAGATAGTTCAATTAAATTTTCTCTGAGAAGAATGACCAAATCAGAAAGTACTTTTTTGTGATTTTTGGTGTAACAATTGGAATTTTTGGTGTAACAATTGGAATTAGAATAAAGAATATTTACTTTTGCATCTAAAATGATAAAAAATGTGTATTGATTAATATTCAGTATTTGTGATTATTACCTAAATAATCACAAATATTGATTATTAACAACAATAAATATTTCAAAGTGAAAGTGAGTGAAAATGTTTAAATGGTCTGAATCACAGTCTGAATAAGATATGCATGTTCTGAGGTTTGAATACTACTTGCAAATGAAGTCAGAACGATTTGGGGAAAAAAATTTATTGTGACTTTTCTGACAAGCATTGCAATCACTATTTATGTTTTAACAATGAGATTCTGTTCAAAGTTGACAAGTTAAGTGCCTCCAGGAGAATTGACAAAAAGAGTGTAATATGAACTGACAAAATAATACAATAATCACATTTCAGAACAGGTTTGTGCAGATCTAGAGGGTGAGCTGTTTTTTATGCTGAATGAGACAGGATATTTTGTTGTTTATCTAAGAAATTATTCACATGTTTGAGTAACCCTTTATTATTATTCGTTTGTCTGCATCTCCAAAACTCAAAGTGCTCGGTTCCATCTTGTGATGTAATGAGGTGGTAGTTTTAAAGTTAACAGCTACCTTTTACCTTTAGTTCAGTACTGGACTACTAGATTCTTGAAGGTGTGTGGAGTTTAAAACACAGTGGAGCACTTCCTGTATTACCAGATGACATCACAAGGTGGAACAGAGTGTTTTCCGTTTGAGAGAAGAACTTCTAAATATGAAGGGTTGGTGTGTGAATGAAACATACGACTCCAGGTATATTGGTGATGAGGTAACAGCATTATAACACGGCTAAAAGTTCACAAGAGTCAATTTTGTGTAATAGAGACCTTTAACAGTCGTGATGGCCTGCTGTCTTGCCCTTTTCAAGTTTGAGGCGCATCAGTATTTCTCAAGTCATTCAGAATTTTTGTCCTTTCGGGGTTTGTGTATTCCTCTGTCAATCCGTTGTAAAACTGTGTAAAATTTTCACTATTTATTGCTTGGCATTTGCTGTCTGACAAATGAAACACTGCATGCTCATACTGATTGCTGATAGCCATTTCAAGGTCCCAAAACATATTGCACACTACAACATAGATATCATCAGAAAATCATATCTGGAATGTTCTTTGTGTGGAAGAACATTTGTAATGACTTTTTCCATTGTGTCCATGCTCTTTTGTATTGCTTGTACATCCAGGTTCCTTTTCATTGACCAGATGCAGTGCGTAGCAGAAATCCAATTAAGGAATGTAAAGCTGAACAGACTTGTGGATGCAAAGAGTGAAAGTTCATTGAAAAGATAGCATTCTTAATAAAACCGACAAACTATGTAGTTTAAAGGGCCTATATTACACATTTTTTGATCTATGTTATAATGTTGTTTCCTCATCACAAATATACCTGGAGTTGTGTTTTGTTTCATTCATATGTTTAATACACAATACACGTACGCTACACATATTTAGGCTGAGATCTTCTCTCAAGCAGAAAACACTCTATTCCACCTTGTGATGTCATGTGGTAATACAGGAAGTGCTCCATTGGCTTTTTAAACTCCATACAGCTTCACTAGAATTATTTGAAGCCCTGGAATCTCTTCTGAATAAAAGGTAAAAGGTAGCTGTTAACTTGTTAACAACTACTAGATGAGATCACAAGGTGGAACAGAGCATTTTGAGCATTGGAGATATAAACAGACTAATAATGTAGGATTACTCAAACGTGTGTGAATGAAACAAAACACAACTCTAGGTATATTTTTGATGAGATAACATTGTAACACATCTTAACTCTCACAATTTTGTGCAATATAGGACCTTTAACTGTATGCTTTTCTCTATAGAGCCATTATAGAGGGCCCCATTCATCACTATTAACCTGGATGGCTATTAGCAAATCTTTAATTAGATGTTAGATTGTGGCTAATGATTCGCAGCACACATTTAGCACCCTCCAGTCGATGTATATTGACTCCGGAAGCAACTGAAGGAGCTCTCTGCCACAGTGGAAAAGCTAGACTTTTTGTCAGCAAGTTTTCTGTGGGGTTTGTCGCTTCATAGAGTTGTTTTTGAAGTTGATGCTGTTCCATACTTTGGCTAACATTTGTTCATCGTTTTATATTATTAAAGGGCCCATATTACCCTATTTTCTGGCCTATGTTATAATGTTGTTTCCTCATCAGAAACATACTTGCAGTTTTGTTTTCTTTCATTTACACATGTTTAACACACACTCAACATATTTAGATTTTTCTCTCGATAGACAAACCTGTACCACCTTGTGATGTCATGTGGTAATACAGGAAGTGCTCTACTGTGTTTGAAACTACATACAGCTTCACTAGCATCAGTTGGATAATTTAAGTCCTGGAATTGGCCATCTCTTCTGAACTAGTTAAGGTAAAAGGTATCTGTTGAACATGAACTTAAAAACTACAGCTTCATGACATCACAAGGTGGAACAGAGCATTTTGAGCTTTGAAGATGTAGGCAGCCCAAACTGGATGTTAGATCCCTGATAACGCCCCCCTAGACACTATACACTTATGGGTGTTCTTTATAGAAGATTATAGGTGTATTTTTATATATAAACAAATATTGGTGTAATCATTAATACTGACATCATGGCACGGTCAGATTTCATCTCCATGTTCAACCATGAAGAAAAGGTTTGGTGGTGGCATGGCCGGTCTGCACCGAACCATGACTAGTGTGCGACGTTGCTGCACCTCCAGGAGGTGCTAAAGGTGCCACTGCAAACTCATTCAAATAAACAATAGTTTATTAACACTCAAATATCTTTATGTATTTGTTTGCCTGTAATACTGTAATTAGTTGTGTGGGAAATTGGTACTATGGCTACATACATGAGGTCATACCTCAAATACACAATACACAATCTTTACTTGAAATGTGTAATCAGCATGAAATTGTTGAATTAATATAAAACAAAAGAATACTATTCTATAACAGTCAGGCCTTCTAAAATATGTGTGAATGAAACAAAACACAACTCTGCGTATATTTTGACGAGATAACATAACATGACTTAATGACCTTTCACATGCTGTCTAATTGGAGTGCATCCTAAAGACATGAGACCAAAATCTAAAACCGTTTGCATTTTTCAATCTTGTAAATGCCTAAACTACAGATTCCAGATCATTTAGTTGTTCATATACAATATAGTAGACAATATAGGCAAGAAATAGAGTTCAACATTGATTCCTAAGGATTATAATTGGATACAAATGTTATATTTAGTCGCATTAGATTGCATTTTTGCTTACAGATCATAATCTATTGGATCATTTTGGGGGATAACGTGGTTTAAATTATTCAAGATTTTGTGTGCACTCATTTTACTTTGCTTTTTCTATTTCTATTGCTTTCCCTGCAATGTTTCACAGTACATCATTAAGGCAAGTCAAGGCAAGTTTATTTGTATAGCACAATTTGTACACAAAGTAATTCAAAGTGCTTTATAGAAAAATAAATACATTAAAATCATGTACAATACAAACAAATCAAAACATAAATAATCATCATAAAATTAAAAGAGAGAGAGGGAGATTAAATGAGAGAAAATAGTGCATAATGAAAACTTTTCAGCCATATGCAAACCGTTTTGAGGCTGGATTTAAACATAATCAATGTAGAGGCCTTCTTACATCTTTAGAAAGACTGTTCCAGATTTTATACTTAAACCTATCTATCTTGCATTTATTCACTTACAGCTAAGGGAAGGAGCCTGATTTGTCTGTTATTAATGTTCATATCTTGGTTCACAGACAAAATAGCAAACTAAAAACACCAGGATCATGTAGAGCAGGTTAAAATAGACATTATAAGACCAATATGACGAACCTAACAGGAGCAGTTACAAAGAGAGGGGCAATAGTTTTTCAATAGAAAGCTTATTGGAGTCAGAGGCAATGGAGCCCATGTTCACTACCTATGTTGAAGGCAGTGGCTAGCGGGTTAGCTTTGTCCCTTTATATATTGCCACAGTCTATGAGCCAAACCTAAAAAGTTACAAAGCGCACCTTTTAAATAAAAAAAAAACAAAAATTGGAAAATGTTGTAGGTCTTTTTGAACTACTACTACTACTACTTTTTAGTGATCTCAGGCAATCACCTTTCTCACTACGTCTGAAATAGCATTTGATTGGCTGCATGCTATTTGCAACAAAAATAGGAATAATGAAAAGGTTTTATTCGCTTCTCAGAAAGGAACAGAACAGAACTGCATATTTAGGAGAAATGGCATGACTAAAAAGCATCCAGGACTGACTGATGAAAATGGCCAATTCGAGCAAAAAACACTTTCCTACGAAAACTCTAAAGTCGAAAAAACCAGTCTCTTGTTTTTGAGAAAAGGCAAATGAAAGCACTGCACTTCAAATCACCAACGGGGTCACTTTGGGATGCACAAAACTCAGTCCAATATGACGGAGTTCAAATGTAACATACTAGGAAAAAGGGATGGAGAGAGACAAGGAGAGAAGGAGAGGCAGTCCAAAACATAGTAAATATTCATGGCCTTGTAAAGCCTGTGTATCCAAGCCAAACAGTTGATTACAGGCTACAGTCTATCATGTAAAAACCAAAGCTGAAATGCCCTTTGTGATGCATAAGTGGCTGCAAGGAACTTTATCCAAAATGTTAAAATAGAACTGGGCCCTAACGCAGCTGTATTATGCATAAAATATGAATAAAGGGGTGCGAAGATACCGTGTTGGAAAGTGTCGGAAAGTGAGGACCGGGCTGTGACGACCGTAGTTTTGCAAGGATTCACGTGGTTCGGAGGGACTTAGTCAAGGTGGGGGGCAATTGTCCGTCTTAAATATAAAGCGCTGCAGGAAACACTGACATGACATCACAAGGTGGAACACAGTGTTTTCTGCTTGTGAAACAACACAACTAGTTCATTTTCAGCTATCTGCAGTGGTTTCTCACTTGCCTTATGAATTCAGAGCATCCTAATTATTCACTGTGATTAGTTAATAAGTGCTTTTGAAAACTTTCATAAACTGGAGCGTAGTTTTGCCATCATGGCAAAGCTAACAACTAGCATGTTGATGGCAACGTCCTGATACTTGGACAAGAAAATGCTTATAATTAGATGCAGACAGCACGCAGTGGATTTTTGTGCTGCAGAAAATACATGAAAATAATTGGGTACAGGCCCTTTTGAATTTGTTTTTCTGGGTATATATATATATATATATATATATATATATATATATATATATATATATATATATATATATATATATATATATATATTCCTGACTGATTCCAAATGATCCTCTTTTTCAAAAAAGAACTGACCTACAATTTCTTTATAACCATTCAAACCAAATGGATATTTTTTTTGCTGTGTTCAAATTGTGTGTAAAATGAATATGACTATGATGACCATTTTAATGCACAGTGCTAAACTGAAGTGATTACTGCCTGCTTATCAGATTGGGGTTACTCCGAGCTAATGGCATGATAAAGAACATTAAAGTGATAATATGCATTTAATGAAGAGAGATAGAGTCCACACTGATGAGGACTGATCCCTGTTTAAATGGGTCACAAATCTTAGTTAAGGCTCAAATATGATGTTTTTCATCATGATTGGGGAAAATTGGCAAAATTTTTCACATTATATTAAGTTTGCCTGCTCTGGATTGACCTGTACTACATTTGCAGTTGGCATTCAAAATTTTAATCAGGCCAAAAAATTTACTTTGGGACAAAACATGTTAAAAGCGTAGCAAAATACACTGAGGTTTTAGGATTGAATGAATATGCACACTAGATCTCCAAAAACATGCTCTCTTTTTGAAACTAAATGTAGTTGGAACGAACATTAAAGGATCCCATATTACAGTGTTTTCTGATCTATGTTATAATGTTTCCTCATTATAAACATACCTGGAATTGGAAGTGGTCCACTGTGTTTTTAAACTCCATACAGCTTCACTAGAATCATTTGGATAATTTCAGTCCTGAAATTTCCAATCTGTACTGAAAAAAAGTTAAAAGGTAGCTGTTAGCTTGAAAACTACCGCTTCATGACATCATAAGGTGAAACAGAGCATTTTAAGCTTTGGAGATGTAGACAGACTAGTAATAAAGGGTTACTTAAACATATGGAGGTAACAACATTCTAACATGGTCAGTTTTGCGTAATATCGTAATGTAGGACCTTTAATTTGCTATAGCAACATTTAAAAAACAAAAAACATTCATAACTTTTGGCACATTAACCAACAACAGGAGCAGCAGCACATGGAGGCTAACCATTTTTTCTCACACTGCTCTCATTTACATATCACATTTTCCAATAGTAAAGCTCATGCAGCTCACTATGAAATATACATGCTATTTTTCAGTTTGATAAATCCTGCCCTTTGTTGGTTGTGTTCCAATATTTATTTTGTTTGTTGTACTTCCTGAGGTCAGAGGTTCAGTTGTGAATCCCAAGACACATAATTATTCCTCTCTCAGTGTTTGTTTGTACCCTATTGTTTTGTTGTTAGTATAGCAGCTTTAGCAATGTGTGAATCTGACGGGTCTGACAGATACAGAGAATGCATACAGGTAGTTTGTAACTGTTGTTTTTACAAGTTTGTTGTCAGTTAGATTCCTACTGTATGTATAGGGCTGGGCAATTAATCACATTTTCAATTAAAACAATATTAATCAAAAATATTATTAATTACTTTTATTTCAAAATAAAATGTGTGCTCGTTCACTCAACCGGGAGCAAAACCGCTTTTTTAATCTATATTTGTGTAGCTCTGAAATGAGTTTGGCTAATTCCAGCTTGATTTAGTGGGACAATGGAACACAAATCTACAATATTGGACATGCATAAAGGCACAATTAAAAATCTATGATTGTGAAAATATTTAATATTGATCTCCTCCAAAATGCTGACATAAGTATTACCTGAAATTTGTGTTGGTAGAAACAGGTTTTAATGGGAAGAGAGGTCATAAACTGCTTTACTTTGCAATCAATAATGACTTAGCAGTCTATCTACTTATCTTATAGTAGAAAATGTCATTTCTTATTGTCTATCCCTCACACATACATTTCTTACTTGTGTTGTCAGTTCTCACTCCCTATCTGTCTTTCTCTCTCTCTCTCCCTCTCCCACTCTCTTTCTCCCTGTCTCACTCTGTCTCTTCTTCTTTCGTTCCCCCTCTCTTTCTCTCTGTTGTCCTCTCTGGCTTTCCGTCTCCTCTTCTGTTCTCTCTCCCTCTCCCTCTCTCCCTCTCTCTCTCTCTCTCCCTCCCTCCTTCCCTCCCTCCCTCTCTCTTGGATCTTTCCACACAGTGTCACAGTCATTTTGCAGCTGTGGAGGACGGGTGTTCCTGCCTTTCCTCTGTCGGGGCTCTGGGTGTGGTTCACATGTCCATCTGCTTATGTCCTGCGGAGCAAAAAACAGCACCACATCTCAAATATACCCCCACACACACAAATATACCCCCCCACATCTCAAATATACCCCCCACACACACAAATATACCCCCCCACACACAAATATACCCACACAGACACATATACCCCCACACAAATATACCCTCCCACACAAATATATCCCGCATATATGCCCAAAATAATGACCTCAGCAGGGATTCTCTCTCCATCTATTTGAATACTAGAGAGATGTACGGACTAACTCAACTGCACTGCAAAAGTACAGAATATAGATTCTTATTGGCAGCAGGGTCGCCTCTCCACAGATCCAGCTTGTAACTTGCTTGTCTCAATGGTGAGAATAAACTTAAATTCCATATTGTGGCAAAGCAGTAACATCTCCAAGGAGATAAGCAGACCTTCCATCAGAATTGTTTCTAATCATATTACTCTCCACAATATTTTCTAAAAACTTCATTTAAATAGAGGCCTATTATTTAAGAAATATACAATACATGAACCAATCTGAAATACACTGAGACAAAAAATATGGACTTAAATAAAGTTTCATATTCAAATGTCATGCCACTTTAAAGGTGCACTATGTACTGGAGGGTCTGTCACCTGCTTTTCATAGAGCTGTTATTACTTTGTCTAAAATGTCCCACAGTATGCCATTAAATGTATCTATTTTCACGGAGACAAGCGCACAATGCCACCAGGCCAAATTAAAGGTTAGATCTGCGGAGACGTGAGTTCACTTACTATAGGAATGCCTGCTTTTCTGTGATTAAATAAATGCAACATAGGTGAGTTTAATGCCATGCTTTGAAACCTTTCAGGCAAAGCAAATATCTCCAAGGAAACAAGCTTGTGTCAGATCCGCTATTCCAGAAAAGTTACCCAATTCACCTTTAACTAACAGAAATGGCCTTTTTACAGTGTAATCGTTCACAAAAACACAGATGTCTAATACTGCTGCATAAAAAGTCCTCTTGAATATCTTGTTTCATCTGTTTCTCTCTCTCTTCTTAGGGGACTGTTCGCGAGTCATTACACAGAGACACATTACGGGGCGGATGGAAGCGCAGTCACGGGCGCTCACAACTTTACGGTACGGTGCCAACTCCAGTGCTTTTGACATTTATGGCCAACTCGACCTACAGTGGCACTTGGGCAGTCAGGCTGTAAAAACCCACGCATTTAGAACGGCCCAAGGAGGAGACACTTTTTCTTTATAATGTTTGTGGACTTTTGAGCTGAAAAGGTTTATGGGTAATGCTGTTTTTGACAAGGCCCGTCACAATATAGTGGTAAAGAGAAATATCAGGATAAACGATAATATTGGAACTAGTTTACACCACTGACATGAAGCAGGATAATCCAACTAAACCAGTTAAGTATACAGAATCATTAACAACAAGTAGAATGAAAAACAGAATAATTAGCCATTGAAGTTATTTATTCTACCTCTACAGCTCAAATCATATTTTTTTTTACATTAAAACGGCTAAAATCTTCCTGCTATTGCAAAGAAAATGTACACAGATAAATACTGAGCTCCAAAATATCTTGCTTCTGCTTTCATATATGACAATAAATCGATATAATTATCATGACAGGCCTATTTTTGACTAACCAGAATCTCCCTGTGTTATTATTATTATTGGTGTACACCCCTTGACCTACTTGTTGATAAGCCGCAGTTTACATACAGTGATAATCAGGATTTTGGTATTCCCGTTTGTTTTAGCTTAACACTCAAACACGTGAGCTGTTTGGTTTGAAACGTGCGATTCTCAAATGTTTCCCAAAAGTCTGATGTCATTTCTGCAGAATAAGCAATCACATGACATCCTGAATATAGTCTTTCTATTGTGTGGTCTTTTTTTATCACCCCAGGGTCACACTATCAACTGCCAACACTTCATTGTGTGTTGAAACTCACTATATTATGCTGATTTGACACTTGTGAGCTTTTTGAAAAAACATACCTGGAGTTGTGTTTTCTTTCATTCACACATTTTTAATCCTGCATTATTAGTCTGTCTACATCTCCAAAGCTCAGAATGCTCTGTTCCACCTTATGATGTCATGTAGTGGTAGTTTTCAAGTTAACTACTACCTTTTATGTCCATGGAGATTGGCATTTCCAGAGCTGAAATCATCCAAATGATTCTAGTGAAGATGTATGGAGTTTAAAAACACATTGGAGCACTTTCTGTAAAATATGTATGAATGAAAAAAATACAACTCCAGGTATGTTTGTGATGAGGAAACAACATTATAACATAGAAATTGTGTATGTATGGATCCTTTAACTTGCATTCCCAGGTTGAATCCAAAGCCAGTCACAGAATTATGTTGCGCTTAACAATGTCATGAAGTCAGGTCTTAGTAATAGAGCCATGAAGCAAGATATGAATAAACTCCTCAATCTACAAAGAAACAAAAATGCAGGTCTAATCAGTACTAAATCACTCCATGCAGTAATGATTGAGAGTAGGATTATCTGTCTAAACAGGATTTGCTATTTCTAAGTCAGACTCAGAGTCACTTGTGGCTTATTATGGCCCTTCGAAAAATGGCAGGGACATTTCATTCTCCCCACAACAAATTATTCAACAATCAGGTTGTTCATTTACAAGTTGTCATTATGCTGCCCAAACTGACTTCCTCCATGCGTGCTAGAAACCAAAAAATCCACTCTGTCCCCAGCCATGCCTAGTTGCAAGTGAGATCTGTAGAGCGGCAACCCAGCTAACCACAAAAGAATGCATTTTGCAGTAGTATTTTTGAGTACTAAAACATTTGATTTTTTTTAATTTTTTAATTTTTTAATCTATGCTATAATGTTTCCTCATCAGAATCATTCACACATTTCAAATCCTGCATATTTAATATAAGTTCTTCTCTCAAACAGAAAACACCCTGTTTAAAATTGAGATGTCATGTGGTACAGGAAGTGCTCTACTGTGTTTTTAAACTTTATACACCTACACTACTTGTTTGGATCATTTGAGCATCTTTACTTCACAAAAGGTAAAAGGTAGCTGTTAACTTGATATCTACTGCTTCATGACAAGTGCTTTTGAGCTTTGGAGATGTAGACAGACTAATAATGAAGGATTACTCAAACATGTGTGAATGAAACAAAACACAACTCCGTATATGTAGGAGGTAACAGCATTATACCATGGCTTAAAGCTCACAAGACTCCAATTTTGTTCAATATAGTAGCCAAAGCAATCACACATCCCTGGAGATAAGCAGCACTGTCTCCAGAAAACTTACATATTGCACTTTTCAGTCCACCATTATTGACTATAATCAGTTAGGTAGTTTGCTTTAAGCCTACGGTTGCATAGGTAAGTCATTGAAGGCTTGGATACAGCATGACAGCTCACTAAAACATATTCTATTACAACATAATAAGTCTCCCCTAGTTGCCTTTAATTTGTGAAAACATCTCTTTTGCCTCTCTCTGTCACTGGTGTATTCTCCGTATTAAACTCTGTGCACCTGCAGCATCTCCTGGCTCTGCTTTAATCAGGCAGCCAGTAATCAGTGGGACTGTACAAACAGTACTGTTTGTACTCCCACTTTGAGAAAAGTCACATTTCTATTCCAAACACTACTTTTAATATCTCTGTCTTACCCGCTGAGTACAATTAACCCTGATGCCTTTAATCTTCACTCTTCTGTTTAGACCTCAAGACAGGCCCTGACCATCTAAATATTTTATTGTACTACTATTATAGGTCCTATATTACGCAACATTGACACTTGCGAGCTTTACGCCATGTTAGAATGTTGTTGCCTCATTAAAAACATACCTGGAGTTGTGTTTTGTTTCATTAACACATGCTTGAGTAACCCTTTATTATTAGTCTGCCTACATCTCCAAAGCTCAAAATGCTGTGTTCCACCTTTTGATGTCACATTGTAGTAGTTTTCACGTTAACAGCTACCTTTTACCTTTTCTACAGAAGAGATGGGCAATTCCAGGTCTGAAATTATCCAAATGATTCTGGTGAAGCAGTATGGAGTTTACACACAGTGGAGCACTTCCTGTTTTACCACATGACATCACAAGGTGGAACAGAGTGTTTTCTGATTAAGAGAAGAACACCGTCTACATATGCAGGATTTGTGTATTAAACATTTGTGAATGAAACAGAACACAACTCCACAACCCAGCGACCAATGTTTTTATGTTTTTTTCTGTTACCAGGTGAAATGTCTTTTTATATTTAGCTTATTTTGCTATTAAGAGGTTTGAAGTGGTCCTCAACAATAAATGAAGCTATTTTAATATAGATCTTAAGATGTCATCATTTTTTGTTCTTCCAGAGAGCTGTAGAAAAAACTATTACCATGTTAATGCAATTTTCCATTCAGATGACGTTTTTCCGCTTTAGTCAAGTCTTTTACGGTTTTAGATTTTAGTAACTGTTCAGAGGACAAAAAGAGGTGGATGAATCATAGAGCAGAGATGTGTAAACAAGTAGTTGAATGGAGGATCTCTTTTGAAAATTCATTCAAAAAATTAACAGACCAATGCCAAAATTCTCAGTACAGTTTTAATACAAAGCATGTTGTGAGATCTAGTGGTGAATTAGCAAACTGAATACTGTGTGTAACCAAATATACACGTAACATCAAGCCTTTTTTTACCTCATCCTTGAAAATTGATTTAGTGAGTATGAATTTTTAGACAATATGTTTTAGAATTATGCTTCAGTTCATTGTGCATATTTTAAACTCTCATGAAGCAGCAACATTTGACAGAAGACAGAAATATGAACTGCTCAACTGATACAAGAATCACAATTGAGAACAGCAGTTTAATCTACAGGGTTAGCAGGTTTTAGATATTATGTTTGCTACCTACTACATTTTATATACTAGTACATACACAAAACCAAAAATATATGAAGTAAGGTATATGGAATTATGTAGCAAATAACTGTACTAATATCTGTTTAAATATTTTATAACCAAATCCTATGTTTTCTTTTCTACATAATTCCATATATCTTACTTCATATATTTGTTCTCTTCTGTTGTACAAATTGTACAATATTTCTATAGATGGACTTCTTGTATTGAAACTGCACACATCTAGCACCTTTAAATTCACTGTGTTATAACCTTATTGGGGGGATCTGTGTATTAACAAATGATTCTCATATTTTCTTCTTTGTGATTGTTTTGTAGAATAACTGCTACTATCATGGAGAGGTGCAGGGCCAGCCGGACTCAGATGTCACCGTTAGTGTCTGCTCAGGTCTTCTTCGGTGAGGATTATAATCTCACGTTGCTATTCAAGAGGCATCTCAGCACTGGCCTTTAACTGCTGTGTACCTCCCCACTGTTTATGTTTACTCAAGTCATTCTGAGCAGCAGCCTGTCTGTCTTAAGAGCTCTAAGCGTGTCATCTGATAGTTGGTATGTGCCGCTGGACGCCCACAGGAAACAAGGAAAATGTCACACCTCATTGGCCATGTCCACAGAGGGAGATGGTAAATAACTTTGTTCCTCTTGTGCAAGTAATTGGCATCAAGATGGTGCTAATGACCAGAAATATTGAAAGATAAGGGACTTTAGGACACTCTGCTCTCCACGCTCAATTAACCAAGCATTTGCAACAGATGTGGAAAGCATTTGCCTTGTAAAAGTATGCTGTTTTATAGTCTTATATGCATTAAATGTATATAAATAGAAGGCCTAAATAAAATATAATACCTTTATGACTCTCCCCAAAGGATTTAGGAAGTATACATATTACACTTAATACTAAAGTTTGATTTATCACATAGCTATTTACCATTGTAACTGTATGCTTTAGGTGCCTAAATAAGTATACAAATACACAAATAATATAGAATATGTGTTTAGACTCATACATCAGTTTTACAAAATATGGTTTATGTGTTAAAGGCATCTAAAGCTAAGCATTGATCTTATATACTAGTAGACTTGATTTCTTGCAATTCTTAGCTGTAGTAACTCTCTCTATTATTGTTTTGTAAAAGTAGCTCACTGAAGGAAATAGGTGTAGGCCTCTAACCTAAAGTATACATTTGAAGTTTTGTTACTGTTCTGTTGTGATCAGTAAAACCAGTATCTGATTTGTACGATTTGTTTGATGTTTACTTCCAGAGACAAATTAGACATTTGTTTGAATCAAATATCTGCTTATATCTGATTATTAATAACAAAAACACAGGTTGCATGATTGGCATACCTTTTATGTTAGAATTTGGTGTTTTGGTGTTTTGGTTTTCCATTCCAATCCAATTTCTTTATTGTCAATGTAATATAAAATTACAACAAAATTATGTTGTAGGAGCTCCAAGCCAGTGGTCTATGCACGCCGCCATCTTGCATTCCCCTCTTACTGTGCTTTGGTATTTCGGTTGGTGATGAATTGGTCTATTCCCTCAAAGTGTTTCCTCTAGAAGATCCTCTGCCACATTTTCAAGACAATTATACAATCAGAATGAGCCTCACATGAGTCTCTCATTTGGGTTGCCAGGTTTAATGCCAAAATCCAGTTTACAGTGTGTGCACAATTATTAGGTAAGTGAGTATTTTGACCATATTATATGCATATTCTCCAACTCCAAGTTGTATAAGTTCTTATTGGACTTAAGCATATCCGGTGATATGCATTTATCTAACGTGGGAGTGTGTGGCCTAAGGAGACCAACACCATATATCAAGGTGTGTAGAATTATTAGGCATTTTCTTTTCGTCAGGTAAAATGGGCCAAAAAAGAGATTTAACTGACTCTGAAAAGTAAAAAAAAAAAAAATTGTAAAAAGCCTTTCAGAACGATGCAGCAAATTGCAAAGATATTGGGGTCTGATCACAGAACCATCAGATGTTTTATTGCAAATAAAAGAAATGTGTTTTGAGAAGAATCAAACATAAAGCTACCAGGAGCCCATTGTCCTCCAAGGCTGTCATATTCCAGAACTGTAACCTACCTGGAGAGCTCAGAAGTACAAGGTGTTCAGTGCTTATAGACATGACCAAGGTAAAGAAGGCCACTACTGAACAAGAAACATAAGCTGAAACATCAAGGCTGGGCCAAGAAATGTGTGAAGACAGATTTTTTAAAGGTTTTATGGAATGATGAGATGAGAGTGACTCTTGACAAACTAGATGGATGGGCCCATGGCTCGATCAGTAATGGACTTTTTCAGGTTGAAGATGGACTCAAAATTAATTCCAAAACCGACTGCAAGTTTTTAGAAGACACTTTTTTCAAGCAGTGGTATAGGAAAAAGTCTGCATCTTTTAAGAGGATTTTTATGCCAGCCCTGGCTAGCCAGTAAAGGCCTTATGGTGCGTTCAAACCGGAGCGTCAAAAAACGCGCTGGACGCCTCTAGTTGGACGCCTTTGCATTTGAGTTTTGACTTCCCCAACGTGCGCCTTGGATGCCTTGGATGAACAGGGGGAAAATATTTGAAGCACATTGTGTTTGCTACCCTGGAAACAAGCGCTTTTCCTGGAACAGTGGCAGACCAGATTGAGAGTGGCTTTAGTGTTTTTATTACATAATACCCATCAGCGGAGGTGACTGGTTCAGCGGCTGTGGCATGTATATATTTATACTCTGCTAAAGACACTGGTTTAGTCCTGGTTTAGACCTGGTCTAGTCCTGGTCTAGTCCTGGTGTAGTCCTGGCGATCGGCTCGGCTGCTGCGGCGGCTGCGGCGGCTGCGGCGGCTGCGGCGGCTGCGGTAGCAGCCTTTATAAACTGGGCGCCTTGACACTTCGGTCTGAGCCATTCATTTATTCATCATTATAGATTCAAAATAATGACATGGTCCCCTTCCTTACCTGACCTAAACCCTACTGAGAATTTGTGGACCCTTCTTAAATGGGAGATTTATGGTGAACAGTGTCTGAGAGGCTGTGGTTGCTGCTGCACAAAAAGTTGATCGTCAACAAATAAAAAAACTGACAGACTTCATTAATGGAAGGCTTATGACCATTATTGAGAAGAAGGGTGGTTATATTGGTTTGATTTTTTCTTTTTTTTTAATATCTGAAATGTATATTTGTAAATTTTGAGCTTACTATTCTGACTACTATTTTTCATTTAGCTGCGTAATAATTCTACACATTAATAGTTGTCCAATAATTGTGCACACATAGATTTTCTTCTAAGAAAGCCAAAACTTCACTATTACTTGGTTTATTATCATTTTGGATTGACCAAAAGCACTGTAGTTGTTCAATTATAAAATGAATCAACTTGCCTAAGAATTATGCACACAGTGTAAACCTAAAATGCCTCTCTCTGATCTGACTCCTCACTACCTAAACCCCACCAATTGTAGCCAATTGTGAATCAGTGCTAGTGCAGCCTCTGCAGCTCTGTGAGTCAATTTGGGAGGTTCTGAGCTTTCACATGAGACATGATCTATCCATAAACTAAGAAAAAAAACTGAGAAAAATGTGTAGGTGTCCTCTATACAAGGTAAAGGCACTGATAACCCAGGTGCATGCTACGTACACTTCCTTTAAAATAACATATAAAAGAAGTACGTATAAAAGTGTTGCTCTTGATAAAAAGTGCTCTATCTTTATACAGACACATCCTCCCTTTCAGACAAGAAGACATTACTTGTGCTGTAGCACTTTGTTTCTCAGTCTCACTCTTGTGTTATGTGCAGGGGCTTCATTGCACTTCAGAACAGAACATTTATCATTGAGCCAGCGCCAGGCCCCCGCACCCCAGACCACTTCATCTACAGAGGAGAGGAGCTCACGCTGTCTGCCGGGTCCTGTGGCCACCTCTACAATGTGTCTAATATGTCCTCCTCTCCACCCCCGGACCCCATCGCAAACCCCTTCCAATCCTTCCACTCTAGGGTGAGATTATAGTTTTACTTCCGGCAGAGAGAATCTTTCAAAATGTACCTTGGTTCATCTTTGTGATCTGTTTCCATTTATGTAATTGCTACATTTGGTTTGGGGGACATCCACAAGTAAATTTGATGAAATACAAATGGCTTTTGACTAAAGATTAGTGTGTGGCATGGCTCTTGGTTTGGATAACTTCCTAAAGGTGGTATCATTGGCTGGTTTTATGTGTGTTCTGAGCCCAAATGGGAAGGTGGAAGCAGAAGGTTTGGCTGTAATTTGTATGGAACAGGTGTGCTATCCATCTGGCCCCTAGTACCCAACATTAACCAAACTCAATTTATGTCAGGTAGGAAGACTTATAGGAGTGCACTTTGTAATGACCTCACAGTTTTATGTTCAGAGGAGATGGAGGATATACAGCGGGGGACAGGGGGGATTCAACACGTTACCTTGTATGACTTTGGCATGTTCAGGTTTCAGCCAGAATAATCACATTAAAGTGGCTATGGTTTATAGGACACATGCAGATGGAATTTGTAATAAAATGTCAGAGCATGGAAGAAGTAATTTAAAGGGCCTATATTGCACTATTTTCTGATCTATGTTGTGATGTTGTTTCCTCGTCAAAAACATACCTGGAGTTGTCTTTCATACACATGTGCTTAATGCACAAACCCTGCATATATAGGCTGAGTTCTTCTTTCAAACTAAAAACACTCTGGTCCATCTTGTGATGTCATGTGGTAATACAAGAAGTTCTCCACTGTGTTTTCAAACTCTATACACCTTCACTACAGTCATTTGGATAATTTCAGTACTGAAGTTGCTAATGTCTTGTGAATAAAAAGGCATAGCTGATAACAGCAGTTTGAGCTTTGGAGACGTAGATAGACTAATAAACCAGGATTATTCAGACATTAGGGCTGGGTATCAATTCAAACTCCAAGAATTGGTTCGATTATCACGATTCGATCCGATTCGATCTTGATTTTGGTTAGTGTTATTCGAACCATTTTTGACCTGTTACCTGAGCTGTTACAAGTGGTTCCTGAGGTTGGTTGTGTTTCCGCTGTACTTCACGTCCATTTGGCATTTGCCTTGTAAATTGCTTTGCTTCTATCAAGCACATCTTTGTCTTTATTGTTTCTGAACCTGAAATGGTGCCAGACGGTAGCTTTGAGTGTTTCTGGCGTCTTCAAAGCTAGGACTTGGCTAACATTGCCACTAGTGTTCGACGCCATGTTAATAGTTTTGATATAGTCAGACCACGCGCTCCTGTGCGAATTCAATGACGTGACGAGTGGGGTTAAAGTTCACCAGGGGAAAATGTATTAAAAATTAAATCGATCTTTGGACATATAAATCGATCTTAAGGAATTAATATGCTAATTGATTCAGAATCGGAAAATAGATTTTTTTTCAACACAGCCCTATCAGACATGTGTAAATGAAACAAAACATAACTGTGCGTACGTTTTTGAGGAGATAGCAACATTTAACATGATGTAAAGCTCATTTAAGAATCAATTTTGTGTAATGTAGGACCTTGTAGGACCTGAACCTGGAATTGTTGTGAATTGTGTAGAACTTTGGATTCCAGATCTTGACAAATCGAAATGTTAATAAAAATAAATATATTCATATATGCTAAAATTTCTGAATTTCAATTCTGTGACTGCTTTTTTTGTTGATGTCATCAGCTTGTGATTGTCTATGTCTCTATTAATGCAGCATCTGCTCAGACACAAATCCACCCACTTTTCTTATTCATCAGTCTCTGTAAGGAACTGAGTGAGTGGCATCACAGTGAACCATGAGCATTCAGAAGGAGCAGATGACTTCCTTTTGATTGGAAATAGAACAATCCTAAGTGTACATGAATTGTGATCAAATCATTATAGTGATCTGGCTCTAAGAAACAGACCTGTTCAGTAGTTTGTAACTCAAAAACTTTTGTTATGTTATGAACAGCTCTGATTTTTCTAGTAGATTTGTATTGAAGTGTTGACATTTATATTTTTTCTTTTAGGTCTTTATAGGAGGAAAAAAACTAAATAATTTTATGGCACTTCTATGTTTTTTATGATAAAGATATAAATATATTTTATTTATTTTACATCAAGATCTGGTAAGTCCATGTCATCAAGTTGTCATGTTTAATTTCATCAAACTATTGACACCTTCGGGAAGTGTAAACAGTATATTTTTGCATGAATCACAGCAAATGAACAGATCCTGTATTCTAGTGCAATGTAGAGCATCACATTTATCTTAATCTTCTTTCACAAGTTTAGATTTGATTTATTTTCAGTTTTACTTTGTAATCTCATCTTTTTGTTTCCCTTCAGCACAAACGTCATGCCCAGAAATCCACTAAGTACGTGGAGCTGATCATCGTGGCTGACAACAGAGAGGTAACGCACCTATGAACTGTTGCATGTGAAGTGACTTGACTTAGACTTATTATTTGGACACAGTAGCTCACACATCACAATATATTATAATAACAAAGAGCAATACATTCTAAATATGTTGCAAAAATATCAAGAGACTGGTGTTAAATAAGGCATAATTATATAAATGTATATGAAATATAGTAATACAAATCTACTGTATCTCGGCTACATATAAGCGATTGAAAGGAAAAACAGTGCAAAGCTGATATAATCATTGACATTACACAGGGTTGTCTGTTACGAAAACGTGAGTTGTACAGTTGTATGGAGCACAGCTGTAGCAGTAATTATATTAGAGGGGGGCCCATGTGATGCTTCTTACACCGGGCCCCTAAATTCTGTCAACGGGCCTTGGATGGAGTATGGTATGAATGTAGTCCTGTATTTCCCTATTTGAGCGAAGCTGTAAGAGCCTCTTAGAGAATTAACTCCTCTGTCCCTCTATAGTCTGGTGCAGTGGGTGAGCAGGAGTGTCCATGATGTGACAAATGTCTCCAGCTCACAGCATATCACGTGACATCCGCACTGAGAGGGCTGGGGAAGAGTCTGGATAAGCTGCAGTAACAGAGAAAGGCTCCCCTGGGACTGCAGGGAATTAGGTCAGTGTGTGACCTACAGTGTGGTCTAATGGCACAGACCGGAAGAGCTCCAAATGATTCTCCCAGCCCAGCCTTCAGGAAACAGGAAACGGACGAGTGGATAGAGAAGCCATGTCATAAGGGTTTTATGTCTGGGAAGATCTGTGAGAATTCAGCAGGGGTCATATCTAGTATTGTCATGTGACTGAAGGGCTGCAGATTCAAATAGCAATTTAAAGGGCCCATAATATGCTACTTTGTGAGCTGTTATAATGTTGTTTCCTCATCAAAAACAAACCTGGAGTTGTTTTTTGTTTCATTTACGCCTGTTTGAGATGTCATGTGGCAATACAGGAAGTGCTGCACTGTGTTTTTAAACTCTATACACCTTTGCTAGAAACATTTGGACTTTTAAACATTGTAATAAAAGTTTAGAAATATTAAATTTTTTTCATTTGATATCTCAGTTTCAGTATTGGCATATTTCTTGTCTTTTTTGTCTTGTCTAATTTAGATAAGATGAGATATGTTCAATACTCACAGCAACATGAGAGACATAAAAAAAAAATAATAATATCCAAATCATCAAGTCTTTTTTGTGGCAACCCAAAAGGAGAAATGTAACAAAAAAATTAAGTTATCTTTTACCAGAAAATGAATATCTTTTAAAAGATGAAATATTGTTAGAAAATTTTTGTGATAGATCTCTGACTTGAAAAAGCAAGTATTATCTTTTCTCCAGAAGACAAATGCACCTGGCTCCCTATCTATTACACTGTGAAAGTTTGAATGATGGAGCACACTGTTATAAGTGAGAACACAGATGTTGCCAGATCCACAGCTCTTTACATCTTTCATATAGACCAGATACATACAGAGACATTATAGTACCAGATGTGCACTCAGCTCATTCTGTGTAAATGCCATATAGTGATGTCTATAGTGGTTATTTCTAAGATTTACGGATATACATACCTGGAAAATATGGTAGCAGTAACATTTAGAAGCAAATTTTTAATGTATGTGAATTAAACAAAAAACAACTGGACTTACTAGTCAACCTGATTGCTTCTTCAGGGTTTGTGTGAGTGACTGCTACTCCCACCAGATGTAGAGAATTTGCATCAGTCAATCAAATCTTTAGTTTGTAAAGACTTTTAGCTCGGTATGTGTAAAATTCTACCATCAAATCATTCCACCATTCTGACCCTGAAATATCTGAAAATAAAAGGATCACACACAAAAATCCAGTTAACCCAAATATATATATTTTTAGTTTAGTTTTTTTTTTTTTACTTGTTTTAACCAGGAAAGTCCCATTGGGATTACTAATCTCTTTTTCAAGGGAGTCCTGCCATGCACACATCTGTTTCATACTAGGCAATGTGGGCAGGTCCTAGGCAAGTGTCTTGCCTAAGGACACGACAATAGTTTTTGCCACTGACGCCCAACTGTGGCACCTGGAATTCCCAGTGGTCTCCCATCCAAGTACTAACCAGGCCCGGACCTCCTTAGTTTCTGAGATCTCATGGGATCAGGCTTTGACAAGCCGGTATGGCCACATTATTATTGCTGGATTGGATACAGAAATTGACTTTTAATCCCCCATTCATTCAGGACTGGTTCAATGTAGGGAAGGTTTTGACGGTGGTCCTCTGGACATGTTTTTGCATCCCATCCAGAAGCCATTTCCCATTTGACGGTACTGGCTTCAGACACTAACTAATCAACTAATCATTGGATTTACATTGCACTTTTAAGACAGCCAAAGTGCTTTACAGAGCATTATTCACTGACTCCACACTTGGTGGTGGTAAACTACTATTATAGCCACAGCTGCCCTGGGGCAGACTGACAAACGTGAGGCTGCCAACCTGCTCCATCGGCCCCTCCGACCACCACCAATCACTCACACACAAACCACTTTCATACTAAGCAATGTGGGTGAAGTGCCTTGCCTAAGGACACAGTGACTGTGGCACCTGGTATTCCCATCTGTCTCTCATCCAAGACTCTAAACTTTATACTCTTCTGAGTTAACTAAGTCCAGCCCCAAAGGGAGGAGTTTTAGAGTGAAGCTGCCGTTGTTTACTAGCTAACATCATTACTTGTCTTTATGCCAAAACATCTTGATTGCAAAAACAGTGTCAAGATTCTCTACTGCAATGCTGTTCATGTGCCTTGTGTTTGTCTCTAATTGGCTGCTATGGTGTTGTTTGACCAAGGAATTACTTAAACTTCCTTGTGAATTATTATAATGCAGCCCCATTGATATTTACTTCAGTACTCTGAACCTTTCTGTGCAAATGCAAATCACCTCTCGTACCCACATAATTTAGATCAATTGTTTTGCGGTCCAAGGTCCTGTTAAAAATGCATTTTGGCTGAACTCCCAGCAGGGTGTGAACAGAAGGTCACCACTTTTACTCCAGTTTAGAGCCGGAGCTTTTCCCCGGTTGCCAGATCTGCCAATAGACTTGCTCCCCACGGCCCTGCCATTCGTCACTGTAACACCGGGAGATTTGTCCACATCCAGATGGTCACAGCTTGACAGTCTGGCCCAGCGCACTCACTAAATGTGCCCGCTGTAAATATTTTCATAGAAGACAACAGCGAAAAAGCTATTTTGATTTTACGCTTGACTGAAATGTTCAGTTTGGGATGACTGTTTATAATTTTTGCTCTTTTTTCAGTTTCAGAAGCAAGGGAAAGACGTGGAGAGAGTGAAGCAACGACTGGCGGAGATAGCCAATTATGTAGACAAGGTACAAGCTCCTCTTCCCCATCGCACAGGAGGAATAAATCACTTTTTAAAATAGAAATATGGCTGCCAGACGAGATTAATAGCCCCAGTTGTGTGATGGATTCATGTCCCACTAAAACAGCTGCTTTTAGGCCCCTCACAAGCAGTCCCAAGGCTGTGTATGTGGACGCGCAAGTAGCAGGTGCAAGAGGGGAATCGGGGGGTGAAAGGGAGCATGGGTAACTGATAATGGAGAGGGCTTTTTCTGGTGAAATATTGTGCAACTAAAGATGAGCTCATAATGATTAAAATGGAAAATTATGTGGTTATATTGATGTAAATTGAGATAAAGTTCTAAGCTTGAACTCTCTCAACCACAAATGCCATAATATTTTAATTGAATCTTCTGATGTAATCAAACTAATTGACCAGTAACACCAGTGCAATGGGGCAATCCATCTCAATTTGCAGTGTGATTTTGGAAGTGGTTTTCAAGTGATCTTCATTCTTGATTACTAACCTCAGTTTCTCCCTCAGTTGTGATTAAATCTCTCTTAATAATTAGTAACATTCTTTGCAATATATTTAATAGACATTATTTAAAAGTACTTAAAACTTCCACAAGTAAACAAACGTTCAAAGATAATCAAAGTTTGAAATGTATTAGAAGTTTTAACTTTTTTACTTTTTCATTTAAAAAGAAGGATGATTTGAAGGTTCACTATGCAACTTTTTTGTCTCCACAGAGATCTCTGGAATATTCCATGGGAATGCATTAAATGTAGCTATCTCCATAGAAACAAGTAGGAGATGCTACCAGGCCAAGTTATCATGTCAGATCAGTACAATTGAATAAACAGTGTATAAACCTGAGATAGATTTGTTTTTTATGTCATACTACGGATGTCTCCAGAGTTAGGGTTAGATTCTATTTAAAGCGATAACATCTCCAATAACATCTTTCTTACAGAAAAGTTGCACCTTTAATTACTCCAAAGCATCTGTTTCATATTTTGCCATTAGAAGTATATCAAGGGTGTCCAAACTATGGCTCAGGGGCCAAATGGCCTTCAGGCCTTTTTTTCCCCCCTCAGGTACCCTCCTAAATTGGCCAAACTGATCAGAACGTTTTACTACAAATTTAAGTAATTCTACCATTCAGTACCATCACATTGCATCAAAATTACTTTTCCAAACCTTATTAATGACACAGGAGCTCCATCAAAGCTGTGTAAAATGCACCAAGCTGACTGACTGAGTGTATCACCTTGCTACGGCCCTCTCATCCGAAAATGTTTAAATATTGAAAAAAATGTGGACACCCCTGAACTATATGCACAGTTGTCTCATTCCCTCATATAATATTATACCTAACTGTGCTAGTGAGTTCTCCACTAACCACCAAACACTGATGCAGTCATACCCTAACCCTGCCATATATTTCCTCAAGGTTAACATACAATATCTTCCAAACATCGCACCATTTCATGCTTAAATGCGAGTAGATACATTTAACCAGGACTAAGTGAAAGGTGAGATGATGTTTACCTCTGCTTCTCTGTGTCTGCCTCCCCACAGTTCTACCGGGTCCTGAACATCCGTGTGGCTCTGGTTGGTCTGGAGGTGTGGAGCGACGCTGATAAATGTCCCATCACCCAGGACCCCTTCACTACTCTGCATGAGTTCCTAGACTGGAGGAAAGTCAAGCTCCTGCCACAGAGGCCCCATGACAATGCACAGCTCATCAGGTGGGAGAGACATGGGCAAGATGGTGGAGATATGATATGGTTTATATAAATACCAAGTTTTGAAATATGAAGAAAGTTATATAAGAAGTCAAACTACTAATGTGTTCTGCCATGAGTAATGAGAACATCTAAATTTGAATGATTTAATTTAACTAATCTGTAAAAAATAAAAAAAATAAAAAAAAAGATTTAAAGGTAGATGATATTTTTCTAGCAATGTATAAGAGAAACAAAACAGAATAGCATGTTGCAGTTAAAGGTGCACTATGTAATTTTCCCGATGAAGGGTCCACCACAAGCTTGTCTTCATGGAGATGTAATTGCTTTTGGAGACATGGAAGCAAGCAAGGGACACCCCCAGTCCAGATCTGTGGAGTGGTGGCCTCATTCCCAGCAAGAATCCATGTCGGAATGGATGGTATACCTGTATTTGAGAAATAAAAGTTGAATAAAATGGTTATACCGGCTTGTCAAAGCCTGATGTCATGAGATCTCAGAAGCTAAGCAAGGTCGGGTCTAGTTAGTACTTAGATGGGAGACCACTGGGAATTCCAGGTGCCACAGTGGGGCGCCAGTCTCAAAAACTGTCGTTGTTGTGTCCTAAGGCAAGGCACGTCACCCACATTGCCTAGTATGAAAGTGGTGTGTGTGAGTGATGATGGTGGTCGGAGGGACCGATGGCGCCAAGTGGCAGCTGCACTTCTGTCAGTCTGTCAGGGCAGCTGTGGCTACAATAGTATCTCACCACCACCGGGTATGGAGTGAATGAATAATGTTCTATAAATAATGCTCTATAAATAATGCTCTATAAATAATGCTCAGTAAATAATGCTCAGTAAAGCGTCTTTGTAACATATAAATAAGCGCTATATAAATAAACACTTACTTATATGGAAGAGAAGTAAGTTTAATCTTGTGCAGTGGAACATTTTAGGCAAAGAAATATAATCTCCATGGATACAAGCAGGTAGAGTATCATACCACAAAAGTTACATAGTGCAGCTTTATAGCTGTCAATATGGTGACTGAAAGCATATTCTGTATTTAAGGCTTCACGCCAGTATTTGATCTTATTATGTTTGCATTATACATATAACATCATAGATATGTTAATTTAGGTGGTGTTGCTTGTGTCTGATCCTTCAAACTGTGATGTATTGTTTAGAAAGCACGAGTGTCCATTAGGGTGAGCACTAAATTAAATTAAAAAAAAGTTTCAAAGTAAATCACATTAAAGGAGCATACATTAAAGATAGAAACTTCATGAAGAACACTCCACATGAGCTCCTATATGCGCTCTAATATTTACGGGCCATCTGAGAGTACTGCACTGAAATAACTCTATCAGGAAATGCATTTGCAGCACATAACTTTGGAAACTGCAAGCTCTCTATGTTTACATTCTGTTGTAGAGGGCAATAGGACAGGCCCTGGGGCTTTGTCCCTATTACTGCAATCCAATATATGTCCCATTCTGTTTCTGTACTGTGCACTGTAAATATTACTGTGGTTTGAAACTATTCTCACATGACTGTAAAGACCTGAACGTTACTTTAGAAGGAAATAATATGGCTTTCGACAATAACAGACAATGTCACACCAAGTTTTACTAGTATTAAACAACTTTGTAAAGGACTAAAAATACTAGGGATAACAATATCACTTTTTCGATGATATTGTAATCTGAATAACCTTGAGTATCTGTTTATTGGCATTCCTATATATTACAAGACAGTTATGTTAATATTGCTGTAGAATGCATGATTAATGGTGCTGTTATTGAAAACCCAGGTCTAAAATTTCACACTTGGGTGATCTGTCATATTACCAGACACAGGCGACTAATCGCAGTTTCACAGTATTTAGACATTCCTACTGTGGATTTTGAAAAATGTCTTTTAAAACACACCTGATCTGCTACAATTATGTTGAAGTCTTGAGTATGATCTCATATAACACTGCTTTTCTTATTTTTCTATGACCTTTGCTCTGTGCAGTGGGGTCTATTTTCAGGGCACCACCATCGGCATGGCGCCCATCATGAGCATGTGTACGGTGGAGCAGTCTGGAGGGATTGTGATGGTGAGTACAGAGCCTTCATCTCCTCCTCCTCTTCTTCCTCTCCCTGCCCCCACCCTCCTCTTCATCCACACTGTGATTGAATCAGTGTAGACTTTGTCCAGATCTGTTCAGGCAGCATGAGGTGTTTGCTGCTGTATGGTGGAAGGGCATTTGGTAACAAATCTAACATGGAACCAGGGTATTTTTTTTATCTTGGTATTTTCACAATAATTTATAACAGAAAAAGGACATTTTGATTAATGTGCTTATGCAAACCAGTATTAGGCATCCGACATCAACACAAAATATGTACAATCAGCAAAAACTAAGGTTATTGGGACCAAGATCTGAAGTTGGGGGTTGCCTGAATGGCATTGAAGGATGGGTCAAATGTAGAGGACAATTTAGTTTATAGGTGCAATAAAAATAAAAATAAAAAAACTTTATTTCAGGTTAATTCAGGACAGGTCTTTTTCTGATTCTTATCACATGAGCACAGATCTACATGACCATCTATGTAAAAGATTAAATAATATTATATTACATAGGGCTTAAAAAATTATCTTAGTTCTATTTTGATAATCCATCCATCCATCCATGGATGGCACGGTGGCTGAGTGGCAACACTCAGGCCTCACAGCAAGAAGGTTGCGGGTTCGATTCCTGGGTCGCCCAGGCCTTTCTGTGTGGAGTTTGCATGTTCTCCCCGTGTCTGGATGGGTTTCATCAACCCAAAACATGCCCGCACCCCTATGAACTAACATCAAAGACCATGACGTCCACCCTCCTGTGGGCTCACCACCTGCAGAGGGGTTCATAGGGGGGGTCAGGTGCTATGAGGATTGGGCAGCAAGCTACCCAGCTGGATTAAGCGGGAGAAGATGGATGGATGGACTATTTTGATAATCATAATCGTTATCTGGACTATACAGACTAAAACACATTTTATAACAAAGGCAATGGCATTCATAAATTATAACATAAAAAAGAATAACAATAGTAGATTTTCATCAATAATACAGTTTATTCATAAATATTCTCAAGTTAGAAGACTTCAGTCACCATATTTTGACTAATATTTGGTTAAGCAGACCTATTACCTATATTGACTTATGAACTTTTTTAGAGCTTTTAACCATGTTATAGTTGTTTCTCCTGACCGTTTATTGACTTTAAGTTGTATTTGCATTTACAGTGATGTCTCATGACATCTCTCAGTGGGCAATGCTGTTTTTTACTGCGGAAGTCAGCAAACATTTAAAAATATATATATTTTATGCAAATTATATTATAACATAATGAATCTATAGGTGTCATAGCAGATTATAGCTATATAGCAGACACAAGCACAATTTAAAGGAACACTGTGTAACTTTTTGGTTCGGCTTGTTTCTATGGATATGTCATTGCTGTACCTGAAATGTTCCACAGCAGGACATTAAATAGCTCTGTTTTTTATTTATTGAAGTACAGGTTATTTTACAGCTCAAAAATACCTAAAAAAAAACAGGCATTCTGGCTGTGAGCGGGGTTGCCTCTCCACAGATCTGACCTATAACTTGGTCTGGTTTGGTCTCCATGAAGATAGAAATGTTTAGAAAAGTTACACAATACACCTTTAAAAAACGTATAGTAAAATCAAAATTTACAGTGAAATTAATGGTTTAACACATCAGCTAACTGAAAATATAAGTTAGTTACTTTAGTTAGTTACGGCCCTAATATTACATAGATCCTCATGCAGTGTATAATATCCTATAGTAAAAATACTAAGAAGCCTGTCTAAATATTTGACTAAACTAATGTTATGAATAAAGTTTGTAGTCAGTATAGGCTATTACAGCACGTACAATCAATATTTACTTCAGTATACTGTGCATACACAGTTTCTTCTGTAAATATTCAAGAAAAATGAAAATAGGGACACTGTTTTGCAGATGCCCTTGTAAAGTCATTCAATTTCACGCAGCCTCTGTGATTTTCCTCCTGACACAACTAAAGAAGGGTTACTCCAAGGACACAACCTTTAAATAATACTAGCTTGGTTTCATATCTGGTCCCAAATTGTTTATCCAAAGTCCTTGCGCACATTAAATGACAGCCTTACCCTTACAAAAGCAGAGAAGATCTTTTATAAGCTATCACCACCAGACCATATTGGGATGTGCATTTCCCATTAGTGGATGCAGTAGTTATTTGTTTTGCTGGGTCTGGCAGTTTCAAGGCAGCTCCAGATGTTTCTTTTCCCCATCACTTACCAATGGCAGATGTTTTGGACAGAGATTAGAAGAGAGGCGCAAACCAGTTAGGAGGAGGGCGGACATCTTTCATTGCACTCTCACCAACCACCAAGATCTTTTATTCGCTCCAAATGCACTTTTCATTTTCACAACTTGTACCAGTGTAATGTGTTTGAGGTCATAACTTAATGTCATGTAGCTGCTTTTGTGCCAGTAGAAAAGCTGACGGCATCTTAGGTTTTTGTCTTGAAAATTAGGTTTTCCTCCAGCAAAAATAATATCCGGGAGGAGCCATCAAAACATTACTGGGTTACAAGTGACACAATCTCCACAGTTACGGATCACGGTTTTGACAAAGTAATGTTTCTGGCTTTGGTGAGTTTTGATTTAGTTTGTGTTTTTATGTGGGTGCTGGTCTGTGAATTTGGTAAGCGGAAATGAGATGAGAAACGTTTTCGCATCCTTCTGGCTGAAAGGCAAGGGCTATCTCGTAGATTCTACCCTTTAATCAGACACTCAACTGTGACACATGCCCCCCATCTTAAAAGGAAGTGTGTAATTTTCCCATGTAGTGTTTAGGAACAGCGTTTATGGGTGGGCTCTGCTATGACAGTGAATACATTTTTGTCTGTAACTTTGCCAGATTGATAATATGTTATCAAAGAGGCGCTGTGCAAGCTTTTAAGTGGAATGACAAAATGCCTTAAAATTTAACAATCTCCATGGAGGTGACTCTACATTTTTTAGCAATTAAAAAACTGTAAGTGAATAAGGATAAGTTAGAATTGAACATTGTACCAGAAAAGTTACACATTGCATTTTAAAGAATATCTGTATTTTGTTTTTAGCCTTTGACTAAAAAGCTTTTGATAATAATGAAAATAACACTTCATAACACACATATATAGCGCTTTTCTTGATGCTTCACACACAAATGGAAAAAACTGATAAAAATGAGATGCAGTTATACAATTCAAACACTGATTTTCTGGGCCAACTATGTTCAGTAAATAGTTTTCTTCTACATCATCGTAAATGTCCAACCAGAATATCAACTGAACTGAAATTTGGATCCGCACTGAAACCTAATACCATTAGCGGACTGGTGCATTACATGGTAGACATACTGATTCTATATTCAAAAAAGGCAAAAAGTACAGAATCTGAAGAATGAAAGTGCTCTTGAAAGTGAAAACAAATAAATATACACGCATCCTCTTTAATCTGAACTTGACTTTACTTCTCGCTGTCTCACCTCTATATTTTGTTGTAAAGAAGAGGCGCTATTAAGGTTGTATAGAGGATTTTCAAAGGAAACTGAAATACAGCAACCTTTTTCAAATGCGCATGCGTGACACCACCCCCCTCCTCCCCTCCACAGCTCCCTAAGTAGAAACACCTCCTCCCGCCTTCTCCTTACATTAGAAATCATTTACTGCTAGTGCGCGTCCAGAATTGCTGAACGAATTGCTGTTGAAGTGACCTGTCCAGAAGTAATTTAGGCCCTTTGTCTGCTTTTGTGCACACCATCGCTGGAAGGAATCTCCAAGAATAACCTTAGTTTGGCTTCACTCCTTTTCCCCTTCTCTTTTTCTTTCAGCGACCTCAAAAACTGACTTTCTTTTGCGGCTAACTGGTAGTGGATTCTTGTCTGCCATTGCAACAATCCTCCATAGAACCTTTACATAACCTTCACCAATTATGAAAAGAGCATGCAGTTCAAATAAACATGCAGTACAAATAAACAAATCATTTTAAAATAAGTTCTTAAAAATCTCTCTATACATGTTTTCCTTCTCAAAAATCAGTTAAATATATATAAATTAACACAAGTACTTTCCCTTTTTGCAGGATCACTCAGAGAATCCTCTTGGAGCTGCAGTGACTTTGGCTCATGAGCTCGGGCACAACTTTGGGATGAACCACGATACCCCAGAGCGAGGCTGTGGCTGTAGGATGACCGTGGACCGAGGAGGCTGCATCATGACCCCATCCACAGGGTAAGAACTGGTCATTTTATTTTATTTTTGTTATATATTGAATTTTACACAAGGCTGACTCTTGTGAGCTTTAAGCCATGTTAGAATTCTGTTCCCTCCTCAAAAACATACCTGGAGCTGTGGTTTGTGTCATTCACACAAGTTTGAGCAATCCTTTATTATTAGTCTGTCCACATCTCCAAAGCTCAAAATACTCTGCTCTGTGTTGTGATGTTGCATGAAGCGGCAGTTTTCAAGTTTACAGCTATCTTTTAGCTTTTGTTCAGTAGAGCGGGTCAATTTCAGAGCAGAAGTGATCCAAATGATTCTAATGAAGGTATATGGAGTTCAAAAACACAATGAGCACTTCCTGTATTAGAGCATGACATTGCAAATGTTTTCTGTTTGAGAGAAGAACTCAGTCAAAATATGCAGGGTTTGTATGTTAAACATGTGTGAATGAAACAAAACACAACTCCATTTATGTCTTTGATGAGGAAACAACATTATAATATAGATGAGAGAATAGTGTGATAATTTTGCTGTTGTCGTTGTTTTAATAATTAAAAAAAACATTTTTTTTAAAATAAGCATAACATAAAATAATAAATAAAAGAAATAAACGAAACATAGAATATGTAACCTTACTGTGAGCAAGCTTGGATCAACACAAACCTGACTCTTACTTGGCCTGTTTGTTTCCTCCACTGTGATTATTATCTTCCACACTGGCCCCATTAGCATGAGAATTTTAAATCCGAATTAAATAGACTGGAATTCAATTATTCTCCTTCGAGTTTACATGTAAATAATAATTCAGAATAAAGGTTTACATGGAAAACACGTTTAAACGGCTTTATTTAATTCTGCTCAATGTCTGGGGGTGGAGAAGGGTTCTGATTGGACAGGGACACGAACGTATTTACGTCGACCGGAAGAAAACACACCAGCTTCTACTTGCTTTTCTCTCATCTCGGTTTGTTGTTACACCATGGTGGTGCGTACCTATGTTCCCCAGTACCACTGTTCCCCAGTTTGTACGGGCAGGAGAACAGCGTTCACTGAGGTCCCAGTGTTCCTTGTGTTTACGTAGCAACAAATATTTGTTATTCTATTAATTTGCCAAATAATTTTATGGCAATAGGCAATAGCCTATTCAGTTGATTCAACTTATGAAATAAGCTGCTTTTAGCCTAGTGTGAGAAATGCTCTGGTTGGACTAGATCCAAACCCAGACTCCTGAAGCAGAAGCAGGAGCGGGGAGTAGTTAGTTGCCGCGGCCTGAGAAGCGTTTTCCAAGAGCAGAACAAAATATAATGAATCAAACTGAATGTTTTGCACATCCAATCCAGGTGAGTCCTGAGTTTTACCGCTGTCATCTGCTGCTGTTACCTGAACTCAGAGTAGAGGTAAGATCGGGCCTAAAAAATCCAGCCCGACCCGACCCGACCCGCGGGTATTAAAACCCGACCCGACCCGAGCCCGACCAATTAACTTGATTTGCAGGCCCGAGCCCGAAGCAAACCCGAAATTTCATGCGGACCTGCAGAGGGGAATATTATTAAGAGGGCGGCGTTCACGTGCGCAGAGCATGCTCCTGTAACAGGAGCCGCATGCGCTGGCTCTGCGGCTCCTGTTACAGGAGCCGCTCTGGCTCTGGCTCATGCTCTGCGCACGAATTTAACTGTTTATTTATTTTTAAAAAGTCAGCGAGAGAGAAGCCCGGCCCGACCCGACCCGAAGCAATGATTGACATTTTAGGCCCGACCCGACCCGAATTTCGGGTCGGCTCGGGCTCGGGCTCGGGCTTAAGATCTTACCTCTAACTCAGAGTTCTGCTCCGGGCTGGTGTGCGGGGAGTTGTGTACAAACTTATAGGCTACATGCTGCTGTTTTATGAGTTCATGATAACTCAGGATGAGAATGGGCATCGGTAATTTCGCATGCGTTGAACGACCAGAATTATTTTTCAGCGGAATAAACATTTGCATGATAGAGGAATAATTTAAATTGGATTCAAGAATGGAATAAACTACCCACTTAATTCAGAATTAAGTTAAATCCAAATAAACTTAAATCCGAATAAACATTAGGAATGCGTTTACATGGTCTTTTTAAATCGGAACTCACTTTTATTCCGAATTAATTTATTGTTAATCAGATTTAAAGGTCTCATGCAGGGCTCTACAGTGCGCCCATTTCACTCGCATTTGCGAGTAAATATTTCGTCGTGCGAACGAGGAAATCAAAACAGTCGCACCTGTGCGAGTGCTTCTGCAGCTACAATAAGGAGAACTGCGCACAGACGTAACGTGACGACTTAAACTTTCTAAATGTGTCAAACATTAGGGGCAAACTCGCACTAGGACTTCAGAACCTGCCCGAGCCTGGAGCCCCTAAAGCGCGGCACGCCCAGCGCGAGCGCATCCGAACCATGCCCGGGCACGACACCTCCGACCGCGCATGACCCCAGCATATGAGCTCCGTGTGCGCCGATATCACTGATACGAACAAACTCCGCTTCAAAAAACACCCACGCCCCCTTAAACGAGGAGCGCCCCGCAGCAGGACCCACACCTGTCCCACACTCACAGACACCCCCACACCTGGACTTCCAGCTCCGCTAAAGCGATGGTTTTGTCTTGGTCTTGTCTCGGACTCGAGCGCATTTGGACTCAGTCTCGTCACGGATTCAAGGTCTGAATACTGAGTGCGGTCATGTGTCATTACGGCCGCTGCCTTCGGCAATAAACTTGTACCGGTGTGCGGGACCTGTGCACTGGAGCTCGCGCAGCCTCGTGTACCAGTGTGTATCACAGGGCAGGTTAAACATCCCACCTGTCCATCCGCCTCACATCAAATACGCCAATATTAATTCTATGTCCGTGTCCGCACAGAGCAGAGCTACGGCACAGAGCAGGTGATATGTGGGCTGAAGTTTGCCAAAGAAAATGCCAAATAAATCTGTTTGTTACAATGTGCGTTTGGTTTGGTAAATGTGCAGAGTCTAAAAACCACTTTAAAACCAGTAAGAAAATGTAACTCCAGTTAGGAGTTTGAAAATACAGGTTTAAAAATCCTGCACACTTTTTACACTTTGAAGCAGTTTTGTGTAAAGTACCAGTGGAAGTTCTCTTAAAGAAGAGGTTCTTAAACTGTGGGTGAGGGTCCAAAAAAGGCCACAGAGTGTTTCAGTGCAGTACAGTTTGTTTGGCTTATTTTAAGTCTAAATATTAATCAGATAAAATGAAGATATATTCATAAAAACATTGCGATCGTGCAGGAAAAGTACAGTCATAATTCTTTTTTTTTGTATTAAATTTATTCAGTGTTGGTGTTGGTATGTGCAAGTTCTGCACTGTAATAATCGTTCAAAACGAAAACCTACTTGTGCCCCCATTTTTTTTTCTGTGCTCCTAAAATTTTTAACTTAGGGGCACATGTGCTCCTGAAAAAAAAAGTTAGCGTAGAGCCCTGGTCTCATGTAAATGGGGCAGTTATGTCATAAAGCGTATCTATCTCTATGGAGAATGTTCCAAATTATGGTTTTAAATTTCTATTTCCATGGAATCATCCAAGTGTTGTGCCACCTCCAGAAAATTACATATGGTTCCTTTACAACAATAAGAAATTATTTTTAAAGAGTTTAAAATAAGAGATTAAAATAAATTTAACAGAAATGTCTATTGTTATCTCCCATACAGATATATGGTTTACTATGGTCCGTTCATGTTTTTTACTAGTTTTGTACCGCAACCAAGACCTTTTACAGACATATTTTGCCATATCCCTGATACATTGTTAAAATATTGTCTAATTATCATTAGCAAGATACTATTGAGGTATTATTTTTTGTCAGAATTGCCCATCTCTACCCTCTCTACACGAACAAAGCCCCAATCTAAACCATTCGCTTGCCTCTTTCACTCATTGACATAATAAAACATCATTAACAAGCTCATTATATAAACCCAACCCCCCATTAGTTTTATGAGTATTATTCTTATTACCTTTTTTGTTATAGTTTCATCTTTGTCAAATGAACTGCACTCTATTTTGTGGGGGGGGGAAATTCAGTCAATTTTGTGAACAGGAAAAACCAAAACTGGCTGTAATGTTAATGGCTCTATCTGAGTTTGGAAAATTGCTGTAACCCTGACAACCTGATAAAGCCAAATTGGATCCCGTATGCACTTGTTGACAGAGAATAGTACTGAGTTTCTGTACTATACTACTTGCTCTCCTACTTCAGTAATATATTTTACAGTTAAAGGGAGCGTTCGGAATTTTGGACATAGGGCCTTATTTCCTAGTGAGTCAGATATATGAGAAAATATGTGACCATTCATGTGATGCAAGGTTAGTTTTATTTCAAACATTATTCTATCCACACAGACATTTACATCAACAGTGAAGTGGGTGTTTTTTAGTGGCAGGTCAACTATGCCCATTGACATGCGCTAGCCTAGCACCAGCAACCTCTGCAAATACAAGGAATGGATGAAATTTGTGTCTCCAACACGTCTCTGGGTCACTAGGAAATGAGGCCCTGTGTCCAAAATTCCGAACTGTCGGTTTAAATAAGTAAATGAATGTAATCACTTTCATTTAAAGGTGCACTGTGTAACTTTTTTAGTGGAGGGTCCGCCACGTGCTTGTCTTTTATATGTTATTGCTTTGTCACCGCGGAGACAAGTAGATGACGGACCCTTCACCAGAAAAGTTGCGCAGTGCACCTTTATGTAAAAAGATAGTTACTCTTCCCACAGTATTATTGGAACATCTGTTTCATGTCCCAGTACTCCAGTTATGATTTTGTCGGATCATTTGCCTGTTGTATCCTCTTGAAAAGCTACATTTTTGTATTATTTAATATTTTTGTCCTTAAAATTTTCATGAACTTCCCTCTGATATTTTTTGTCTGGCTATAGATTGTTGTAAAATGTTGAGTTTGGTTTGCTGCTTGAATTTGGGGGGAAAATAGATGGAAAAATCATGTATAGTTTAGGATGTTTTCAATGAGATTTGACCAGATTTGACCCTCTGAGGAGAAATAATACCTCTTTTTTGTTTGGAGATACTTTGTTCATGCTGACTCTTTTTTCACATTTAAATAATCACAGAGAATAGATTTTTTTATTGAACTTTTCTGCTGCTTTATCTAGCATGTTTCACAGTACGGTATTAAACCTTTCTATCTTTATGGAAATCAAACCAGACCAAGTTACAGGTCAGATCTGCGGAGAGGCGACCCTGCTCACAGTCAGGATGCCTGTTTTCTAGGTATTTTTAAGCAACAGAAACACCTGTAATTGAATAAATGTAAGCTAGAGCTGTTTAAAGTCATACTGTGAAACGTTCCAGAGCAATGACATATCCATAGAAACAAAAAGGTGACGGACCCCCAACCAGAAAGTTGCATAGCGCACCGTTAAATCTAATCATAGCCAAAAAATAACAAAGAAATTTCCCAGTGCACACGGTAAATATTGACCCCCAAAAAAGATTGTTACAGTTTTCATGTATTAAACATTAAGTCAGTATAGTAATTATTGTAGCAGACTGACTCAGGCCTGGTGCTGATAACACTGTGCCCACTCTGATGCAGGCTGTACTGTTTGTAAGAGGTGCAGGTAACAGTTACTCACGGTGCATCTCTACCACATCTCCAACATTTACTCTCTGTGACCAACACAACTCACTCACTGCAGAGATTTGCAACACGGACAGAATGTAAAACACACAGAAAAACATGGGGCTGGAAAAAGACTGAAATGTTTCTTTTTTATAATCCTAACTGCAAAACATGATGGCAGTGGTATACCAGATACTACTTCGAAATGTACTACTAGGTATTTAGTATTAAACATACGTAGATCATTATTTTACATTTTATTTTCAGCAGTAACATGGCTTAAAAATAGAAACTTTTCCTTTGCCCTTCTGTTCAAAATTGTACCGCTGAACTCATTTGAAATACAACTTTTGGTAAGCTCAAGATAAGGAAACACTGTTATAACTAAGTTCCTAAGAATCCATTTTACATAATATTAAAAAAAAAAAGCCTTATTTGACTAAACATGATGAAACCTAGTCTGAACTGGACTTGGTCACAACTAAACCAGGTCTAACCCTTACTGACAGAACTGAAACAAAACCTGAGTAAAATTAAATAACAAACACTGTTGATGTTTCCATAGAAAGGAGCCAACTCTATAAGGTGACACTGACCTGAATTGACCGGCGCATAATACTGCTAATGCTATTACATTTTCTATTATCTAAAGGCCCTTGTTCTGTGCTTAAATTCTTTCAGGGATCACCATCTTTCCATTGGTTGAATCAGCTATTGCTTGATTGTTCAGCGTTTTTAAAGAATACATAAAATGAATGGTTGTATTAATTCATGTTTCAGTACATTGAATCTGTTCAGTTGCTTATACCACACTATCACAATTTAAAGGTGCATTGTGTAACTTTTCTGGTGGAGGGTCTGTCATCTGCTTTTCTCCATGAGTATATGTTATTGCTTTGTCTGAAATCTTTCATAGTATGGCATTAAACTAATCAGAATCCCTGTTGTTGTAAGTATTTTAAAGCAATAAATCCACCTATAATTGAATTCATGTAAGGTAGACCTGTTTAATGTCATATTGTGGAACATTAGAAGCAGAGACATATTCAGAGAAACATGAGCCCTACCTGAAAAGTTACATAATGCCTGCCTGGACTGAATTACTTTAAGTGACCTTTTACCAAAACTGTAGAACATGAACTGTCAACATCATTTTGAGCAGTGACAGCTCAGCAAACAGAAACTCTCCTCTTTAGACATTTATCTAAAGGAAGCCTGATGGGCCCCACAGATTCATACGCTCATACATAATGCAGGATATACAGTGAAATTTTAATGTATGGCTGAGGTAGTTACTGTCACCCCCTAAGGACCGCGTGACAACACTGTATATACACTGTTATAACCTTTACCAAACACTAAGGGACTAGTTCAATCAATCTAACTTTATTTAGAGCGCTTTTCATACAAAAATGCAACACAAAGCGCTTTACATTGATTAAAAAAGAACAATTCAACATCAATATGTCCACATTATTCACATGTTAATCATTTAGTTAATTATTTAGTTTAGTTATTGACTGTTTTGAATTGCAAGAATTCATGGCCAAGATGTATTGATAGCAGCATAATCATTCAGTTCATTGCTTAACTTAAAAGAAATTCCAAAGCTTTGAATATGCCTGTGAAATGCATGCATAAATAATTTGTTTTCATAATTTATACAGGAATAGTTGTGTGGATAAAAGTGATTTCATTTGCAGTGACATTGAGAAGAAGTGCCACATACATACTGTAACTGCATTTATAATTTTCAAGGCTAGAAAAGGTTCCATTTTGAATCAATACATGGAAAATACTGTATTTTTAATTTAAAGGTTCTATGTAGTACACAAAATGGATTCTTGTGAGCCACATTATAAAGCTGTTACCTCATAAAAAACATATCTGGAGTTGTGTTTTGTTTCATTTACATATGTTCACACTTGAATAATCTTGGTTTATAAGTCTGTTTACATCTCCAAAGCTCTAAATGCTCTGATCCACCTTGTGATGTCATGCAATGGTGTGGTCAAGTTAACAGCTACCTTTTACCTTTAGCTTGGTAGTGATGGGCAGTTCCAGGGCTGAAATGAAGTCATGTAGTTACAGACTGCTGAATACCTGTATTAAAATGTATCGTGTCACTTATTCTGATACATGGTCCAATCAGAGTACCGTACTGTATTCTGAATATTTGGAATACTTTTTCATCAAGTTGCATTTAAATTATAATGTAAGGACACAACCTCATTAAAAACATCATAGTTTCTCTCTAATATTGTGCATTCTGAATATCAAAAATGAAATGAAGTAACTGTACCAGAATACAGATACTCAGTAGGCCTATTAGTATTCTGAATGTGTATCCCCAGTACATGTATTCAGTTACTTCACAACATTCCCTATGTCAACAAACCAGTCATCTAGACCATGCTCCTTCCTGCATTTCCTCTTATACTTTATTGTTATTCTGTCCGTTAGGTCTGTGTCTGGATGCATGCAGACTGTAAAGGCCCACTTAGCGTAGCCTGGCTTTCCTGCCGTTTGTATTTGGGAGCCCGGACTTGCTAATGGTGCGCAGAGCTGGCTGCATCTAAATGACATGATTATCTGTGACGCTGCCAGCTGCAATCAGGGCCCAGTGCACCAACATGGCTACACAGAGGTGCATTAAGATCACAATTGACAGGTTTTTTAAGAATTATATTTTTTACTTTACCTATTCTAGTGTCATGGATACACTGGGGACTGCAGGTGCCAGAGGTAAGACTGCAAGATAGTGAAAGATTTTTGTCTGTTTTGACTGTCCAGAGGTTTGTGCATCAGAACAATTCGTTGAGACATTGGGGTTGCTCTTGGATGTGTTAAAATGTGTAAGACTGTGGGGAGGTGAGGTAACAGTTGCATCATAAAAAAGTCAAAAGAATCGAGATAGAGGACATTTTTCTCAGAAATGTTTTTAGTGACGTAGGTGATAGCAAGGACTGTGTTGGTTTGGGTGTACAATGACTGGGTTCAGTGCATGTTTAGGTCACGATTTAAAGGTCCTATATAATGTACTGTTGTGAGCTTTTAGCCTTGTTAGAATGTTACCACATCAAAAACATACCAGGAGTTGTATTTTGTCTCATTCGCACATTTTGAGTAACTCTTTATTATTAGTGTCTTGAAGGGGTAGTTTTCAAGTTAACAGCTTCATTTACCTTCAGTAGAGATGAGCAATTCCTCATCTGAAATGATCCAAATAATTGTAGTGAAGGTGTATGAAGTTTAAAAATACAATGGAGCACTTCCTGTATTATCACATGACATTACAAGATGGAACAAAACATCAACACAACAAAACAAATATAGCTGCTTATGAGGAAAGAAGAAAGGAATACATATCACAGGGGGAAAACATCACAGATTTCTGCAGAACTAGTGAGCAAAGCTGTAAACTGTTAATATGAGGTGAGAGAAATTTGTTTTTGTTTGTAACTTATAGGTGATCAATGAATTCCTTTATTTTAAATGCATTACTGAAAAAATAAAAAAAAAGATTGGACAGTCATGTTTGGTTCTGACTCAAGATTTGACGGAGGATGGTGGCCAGACTGAAATTGGATAAAACCTACAGAGAGATTCTGGATTTGTCAGGCAAACAGTTCTACATTTTTTTCAAGCTTATTGACACCATGACAAAAAACCTGTGAAATCCATACTTTTGTTTTGTTTGTTTCAATTTTGAAAGCAGAGTGTAGCACACAAGGACAAGAAGGTGATTTCATGGCCAGTCAGAACCTCAAGCTTTGACAAAACTTTACAAAGACAAGTAGATCTCAAGCTGTATCCTCTCTCCCCAGTTTTCACACTCTCTTGTCCAGTTCCAGACCCTTCTGGATTTGAACAGAATGATGGTGCTCGCTCAGAAAATAAATGATGCACACTCTTGTTAATACATAGCAAAAGATGGATGGATAGTTATGGATCTGAGAGTTGTCTAAAACCAAAATTGCACATGATTTCTTTACTATCTTAGCAGTTACCTAAATGTCATAGTATTTCCTCTGCTTTTTTCTCTTAAGACTCATAAAGCACAAGCACAACCTAAGCTGTACTGTACCCACCCATTAGAAATAACACTTAAAATGCAATACTACAACAGAAAGCAGTGTGGAAAGGCCAAAAGTTTAAACAAATTGGAAATTGGTTTGAGTGAGGTGAAGAGGAACTAACTGCCATTAACTTAAAGTGGTTCAGGAGCTTGGGCAACAAACGGAGTCGAAAGCTGTCCGTATAATTCAAGTGTTTTGCCCATATAGAATCTTTAATAGACCGAGGCTGCAGTGCTAACATTTTCACAAAGGTCATGACTGTCTCTACTTTTTAACATAAACCAAAAGCGCATTGCTCCGTAGTGCATCTAGAAACTCATATGAAAATTCCCAAGTCCAATAGAAAGAATATAAAGGCAACCAGTCTGCTGTGTTGTCATTTCAATATGCAGTGGTGTTATACTATTTTTTATCAGATTATTAAAATGTCATGTCACAGTTTGATATGATGTGAGTTATCTGTGCACGTGTTGACAAGGAGGACTAGGGTAAACCAATGTGACAAAGACAAAAATGAACTTTTTCTTTTTTTAGAATAGGAATCAACTATAATTCAATAGATAAAAGTTACGTTTAATGTCATACTGTGGATCACTACAGGCAACACATTAATACCAGACAAAGGTGGTGGCCGATCCTTCAACAGAACAGTTATATATTTGTGATAAGAAAACACCATTATAACATAGATCAGAAAATAGCATAATATGGACCTTTTAAGCATTGCATTCTGGGTTGAGCAATTTCTTATCCTCCTACATACAAGCAACATAAGACTTCCTATCACAATGTAAAGGATTATATTAGAGCATTTAGATTTAATGTAGAGTTAAGATGAAAAGCAATCATAATAAATCTTTGCCTCTATCAGCCCTGCTTATAATGTCACTTTTCTTCTTACAGCCAACTGCCTTTTTCATTGTTGTATCTTCTCAATACATTTTCAAACAAAGCTTAGCAGAGATTGCATCATACTATTTTTCTAACATTCACTGGTACTTTCTTTTGAAATCAGAGTGAATGAGGCTTGCATAGCATTTAAACCTTGTATAAGATTCTTCTCAGATTGCCAACAAAAGACCATTGTTAGCTCATTGTGATAAGGTGAATACAGTAGCTACTTTGTGAGATAACACCACACGTTTCTCCTTTTGTCTGCTGGATACCTGGTTGTTTGACAGTAATGAGGTTATGATATGGGAATACGCAGGTGCCTTTCCCGCAGCTTACAAAGACATTTATGTTGCCTGTTGTGAAGAGGAGGAAAAAACTGGATGGCTAATTAGGTTTGGGCTAATTGTTGTGCACAGACAAATTAGTTTCACAAGAGCAAAGAGCGCCTGCAGAGTGGTGGTTCTCCGAGGAGAGGTAAGGCTGGAGCTGGGGTCATACTGTGGCCAGTTTTGTGTGTCTGATGTGAGGAGATGGTTTTAAGTGTTGTTATATTTAGTGTTGTTAAAGCTGCACTGTGTAACATTTCAGGTTTGTGTGTGGGATGGGGTGTGGGTTGTCTTCATCACTAAAATTCAATTACAGAGGTCATTACTGTAAAAACTTGTGAGACACAGAGCTCATCTGAAACTTGGCATCACCTGCTTGTCTCCATGATGGAAAGCAGTAGAAAGTATTACACCAAACATTAGTTTGTAGTCTTTTTTTTACCATTTTAATTTGCCATACCAATTGTGCTCAAACTCCTCCCCCTCACACTCCCCTTTAGACCTCCAGACCATGACCCTCCCATACACACATACACACACATATTTTGCTATTTGTCCTCACACTCTAGAAAAAGTCTTCTCCAATATTTGTCTTGCCAAAAGTTCTTTCAGATTTACATATTTCATCTGCATAGTAAAACCCAGTGCAAATGTCATAAAGCATAATTGAAAAATGGTGAATGTTATGAATGATCGGCTCAAAAATGGGCTTTGAAAGCCCTGGGCTGAGCCACATTGATCTCTGTGTATGGAAATGTAAATATTAGCTGTTGTTTTTTTAGTTCAAGAGAAAAAGAGAGAACATAATGTGGAACCACAAGGTCTTTTTGAATTAATTCAATATTTTGCCTGAATCTAATACAAATGTAAATGCGATGATTATCATTTTAGAAGACTGCTGGATTAGAAAATGACTTTTCCGCCAACTATTATAGAGCTGGGTAAACCAGCTATCCTATTATGTTTTACTCTCTTGTTGCATGAATGGAATTTCCCTGCAATAAATTCTGATTGTTCTGTGAGAGAATGTTACCAGTGCTGGTCTAAACACTCTTAACAGTGTGCAGTTTTTGTTTTATAAATTGATTGAATAGTCTTATTTAAATGTGAAAGGTTAAATGAAAGATTTAATGCCATATTGTGAAACATTTCAGATAAAGACAAAACATCTCCATGACATTTGATGGACTCTCCACCAGAAAAGTTACACAATATACCTTTAACATAACACAAACAGACTGGCGGTTAGGTGATGTAGAGAGTGGCTATAGCAGAGGTATTCAACCTTTTTCCTCTGGTGAGCCACTTTTATAAAACGAAAATGCCAGAGCTACTCATTTTAGCGGTTGCAAGAGATTGAGAAAGTAGAAGCTTTAGGCGGTGTACAGTTAGATGCCTATTAAACATAAACCATTATCCATTTATTAGTGCTCAAGTCAGGCATCAAAATGACACATTTACAATGGTCCATCCATCCATCCATCTTCTCCCGCTTAATCCGGCTGGGTCGCGGGGGCAGCTTGCTGCCCAATACTCATAGCACCTGACCCCCCCTATGAACCCCTCTGCAGGTGGTGAGCCCACAGGAGGGTGGACAACATGGTCCTTGATGTTAGTTCATAGGGGTGCGGGCATGTTTTGAGTTGATGGGGGAAACCGGAGTACCCGGAGGAAACCCATCCAGACACGGGGAGGAACATGCATTTACAATGGTAATTAATCAAATTTTAGTTAATAAGCACAATACATATAATTTAGAAATCCCTTGGTGAGCTATACTTGGAAGGGGGTGGAGAGCTACTGGCAGTGTTGGGGGAGGTTACTTTAAAAAAGTAGTTTGCTCATTATTTGTTACTTCTTTCAAAAGTAATCCCTTACTTGACTTAGTTACCCTCTATGGAAAGTAACTTTTTACATTACTCATTACTTTGGTAACTTTTTAGTGGTAAATTCCATCTAAGGCTAAATACCGTCACAAGACTTATAGTCAACAAGTACCGTAAAGTTCAAGAGGACCTGAAACCAGTAAGAGGTAAACGGGTGGGGTCCGCGCAGTCTGCCTGGGAGATTCAACTCGACAGGCAAGGGACGGCCACTCGGGACAGAAGGAACCCCTCGAGGGACCTCTCCCTGGTGTCGTTGGCCCCCTTCGAGCGCACTTCCTCTGAGACGGTGTGCCGCACCCAGCTCTGGGTCGGCCAGAAAAGGCTGTGGGTAAAGGTAGCACGACGCTCCTGCTGCCTGCTTTACAGCTCCTTCCGCCCAGACCTCGCCTCTTCCCAGGGCCGTGTGTGCCCGCTGCGCCCTCTCAGCCCAGGCAGAGATGGGATCCCCCTGCTCCCGGTGTGACTATCGCCCGGGGAAGGCTGTCCTCCCCAACTTACATAGAAAAGTAATGTTGCGTCGAAATAAGAACTACGTTTAGTTACCAAATTTTCATTAGTAGCCCGTCACACTATTTTTTACCCGAAAAAAGTAGTTGCATTACTGTAATGCGTTACAACACTTGATACTGCTGGCTCCCAAGCTACAGGTTGGAGATCCCTGAGCTACAGGGATGCATTAAAATGCATCTAAATCAGGTAGTAACTCTTCACACTTATGCACCAATTAACCTCAATAAACTTTAAGTCTTCATATTCACCATAAAAACCAGCATAACACCATGTACATTTTTAATAGCCTGGCATTAGAATAAGTAAAGGAAGAAGTAAGTTTGAGCCGGAGGGGACTTGGCTACATCAGAATGCATGGATATTTAGATAAGTATAGTAAAGCTTTTCCTGAGGGGGATGGAGATAATAGCAAAAGCATTCAATGGAAAATAGAGAAACCATGTGTTTTCTGTGCCAAACAACAGAGATTTCCCCCCGCAATAAAAGAAAACATAAAAGCCATAAAAAACACCCACTTCTAACAGGCACCCGTGGGTGCAACAGTTTCGTCCACTTCACTCAAGCCCACCTTTTGAGTACAAGCTTTCATGCAGCTGATTCTTTTTCCAAACCTGCCCCAGTCTGCTCCTGTTAATCCACTAGACTTTCTTTTTCTTTTCTTTTTTTACACCAATGGGCTATCAGTAAAAAGAGATTTACTGTGTGCCGTGTGGGGAACCAAGCTTTAAATCAAGGACAGACAGCCTATGCAGATCAGACCAGTGCAGAGCTAGCCAAGCCTCTAGTGCAGAGCATGGACCACTGCTGATAACAGAACACATGCGAGCTTTAGGTGAGGAGGAATCTAGTGAATTTGTGAATGGATAAGAATAGTCCTTGAGTTCAAACTATGAGTAGATGATTGATTTGGTCGATTTTAAAGGTGCATTGAGTAACTTTTTGAGTAGAGGATCCGCCACTTACTTGTCTCCATGGAGATGGTTTGTGAGAAGGAATTGTGTGAATTTGTGAATGTGTTAAGAATAGTGTCTTCTTCATTTTCCAATATGCTGCAAGGTAGATGGTTGTTTTGGTCTATTTCAGAGGTGCATTGTGTAACTTTTCAGGTAGAGGGTCCGCCACCTGCTTGTCTCCATGGGGATAGTAAGTCAGGTGGAATTGTGTGAATTTGTGAGTAGTGTCTGCTGAGAATATAGCATTTTCAAAACAATAAATTGTAAGATGGTTATTTAAATATGTGTTAGCAGTTGATACACCTTGGACATAAAATAGCCTCTCTTTAAAACATCTATGTTATAAATAGGGCTGGACAAAAATTGCCATATTGATTAAAATTACCAGGAGTGATCTCAACTTTTCATTTCACTTTTCAAACTGCTGAGTACCTATTTTTTTCCTGATAATTACATTAACAGACTGTAATGTCAATGTAAACTGCAATGATCCATAGAAGTTGCTTGGTCAGTTTTCTTCTAACTGAGATGTATCCTACCAGATTTAATTGTCTATCCAGTGCTTTTATGTTGAATGAGTAAAGCTGACGCCAACACTTGGCCCAACTTTGATCATTACAAGTCCCAAAATAAAAGGACAGCAGTATTAGACTTTAAAAGACTGCAATGACATTTAAAGCCCGTTTAGGAGCACTATCCACAAGTGAGCAATGAAGCTACAGCCTGGGTCATTCAGAGCGCTCAAAGTCACTTTAAACTGGAGCGTCAAGAGCCAAGAAACTCTTTTGCTGTCTGTGTCGTTCTAAATTTGTAAAGGCTGACCAAGCAAAGCTTATGCAGACAAGGTTGCTTTTCCAGTCTGGTACCATTGTAGATGTCAAATGGTATTGATTGATTATATTGGCAACTGCCACATATTCCTTTTCTTATATTTGTTTTAGTGAAACAATATACTTATTGGGATTCTAATATAATTCTACCTCTAATTTGTTTAATGGATGGGGTCTTGCACCTTTGCTATTGCACTTACATCAAAACTATGCAGTGTTTGATGCTCTAAACTTTATTTTGTTGTTTTATATGACAATGACAGATCTTGACCAGTGCATCTGCACCAAATACTCCCAAAAGAGAATGACACAAATGTTAAGAGTTTGTTCAAAGAAATATTAAAGGTTAAACATAAAGGATTAATGTTATCCATTTTGTTGGAAGGTGAGACAGTCTGCTTATCCATGATCTTTGCCACTCTGCAGCTCCAAATGTCTCAGTGATTTTGTCTGTTGCACTTTCTCTTGTTTATTTTCAGTTGATCCGCACCAAAAGCTGAGTCAAGAGGAACCACAATCCCCCTGAGCCTGGCAGCTGTTATTATCATATCACACAGTCTCATCTTCAAAAATGTATAACATTTTCAAATTTAATCCTGTTGTGCTCTAAATTAGACATTAGCCAGCACTTCAGGTAGAAACCTCCACCACAGAGAGAAATTAAAGTGCAATATGGATCCACGCTGGCTCTTTTATCAAACACGTAGAGCACTCATGGACTCAATATTACCTGCCTGCAGTCACTACGTTAAATTGTTCTTCTTTTTTTCAGGCGCCGCAATAGTCTGTTTTAAATTGGGGATGTCTATTGAAGGAATTCTCATATGCTGGACCATTACAGTGTGAATAAGGACACATTCACACGTATTCCTTATTTGGGCACTAATGTACATTTGGTTTGGTCCTATTCTAGTCATGAAAAACTGTGGACTGAAAAATGAACCACAAAAGTCAGTAAGTCAGTTAGTAGTTTGTCCACTGATCTGAAGGATGGCAGTTCGAATCCTGTTCTCAGCATAAACATCATTGGTAGAGAGGTCAGATCAGGTTGGCACGTTCAGCTCCAACAGATGAAAGCTGTTGTTGACCCCTTGTCCCCCCTTGTGACTGTGTTCATTGGTGTATGAATGGGTGAGTGGTTCCTTGATATAAAGTGCTTTCAGTGACTTGAAGGCGGAAAAGAGCTATATATAAAAATCTTAATAAATATTCAATGATTAACCTAAAAATTACAGGTCTTTCTTTTTAAACTTAATCAGTTTTTTCTTCCTTATCCACAGCTTTTATATACTGGATATTCAAATTTTTCAAAACAACAATAGCGCATTATTTTCTATAGTGAAATGTTTTGTTTATCAGGGCGACATATGGTATCATAAGGGGACTCTTGAGTTTTCCTTGGCTAGGGAAAATATGTTATGATCAAAGTGGCTACATGGACCTTTATGATACTTCCACCATCAAATAATGCCTCCATAGAGACACCACTACCGTGTACCACATTCTCCGCTCTCTCCTCTCACTCAAGGACTCTTTGTGGTGAGACTTGAAGCGTGTCTGTTCACATATTGTACCTTTAATCTTCACATCCGCAGGTATCCATTCCCCACCGTGTTCAGTACGTGTAGTAAGAAGGACTTGGCTGCCAGTCTGGAGAAGGGCGTGGGGATGTGCCTGTACAACATGCCCGAGGTCAATGTGCTCTACGGGGGACAGAAGTGTGGCAATGGCTATGTGGAAGAGGGGGAGGAATGTGACTGCGGAGAGCCAGAGGTGAGGACAGGTTTTTATGATTCTCTTATTTTTACTTATAAAGGTGCATTGTGTAACTCAATGCAATTTTATTATCTGTGATTCAGCAGCGTTGTCTTGAAATAAGAATGTAAATGTATTGTAAATATTTAAAACAAAAAAAAACAAAAAAAAAAAACAAGACAATATATCAAAGAATTGTATCTGAAATGTATGGAATTTAAGTTGAAGAGGAAAGTAGACGACGCATTATCAGTTTCAGGGTAGCTTACATGAAGAAATGTGTTTACACCATCCATCTTCTTCTACTTTATCCGACCCGGGGATCGAACCCAGAACCCTCTTGCTGTGAGTTTATTGTTTACACAATTTAACACAATTTCCACATATTTAAATTCATTGAGTCTTCCTCTAACTGAGTAACATCATCCTGTGTACTGACAAATCTTTATTTAAAAATTTTTTTTTGACAATGGCCAAACATTTTTCATTCTTATGGCATTTCTTAAGTTGCAAAGATCTACTTCACGCATTAATGCTCTAATCTAGTATTTTTTCTTAGAGGTAATATAGGTTATAACAGGTCAGTATAGGTTATAACAGGTCAATATCGGTTATAACAGGTCTGATTCATAACTAATATTAATACTAAATACAGTATTTGACAGACTAAAGGTAGTTGCTGATAGGCCTGTCACAATAAAAAAAATTTGAAGCGTGATATACTGATGAAGTTAATATAGATGATAAATGATAAAATGATAATGATAATATTAAAACTAATTCAACACAATAACACTAAAGAAGGATTATCCCCAAAAATTATTCTAAATGTAAAGTATTGTTAAGAAACATGAGCTGCAATAGATAAATAGATAGAATGAAACACTTTTGTATCTGTAATGGGTCATAGAAGCTTATAATGAAATCTTTTACGTCTTAAATCTCATCCAAAAGCCAAAAAATAACCAAAATTTTCCCAAAATTTGACATCAAAAACCTTTAAATCATAACTTTAAGTCCTTCAGACAAACTTAATCTTAGAAACTCTACTTTTTTATTTACGTCATTCATGCCATCTTCCAAAAGCATTCGCCAAGACGCTGTGATGCCATTTCCTTTTCTGTGAGCCATTAATCAGAGCAGTGTTCACCTGTGCACCACAATCCAAGCAGACGTGCTATTGTTCCAGATGCAATGATGCCTTGTTTGGCCGGCCTAAACACAGCGGTGCGTGTTACCTGCCCTAGCACGCTCCATCTCTCATTCTCACACTCCACAGAACGAGGAGGAGAGCCAAGAGAGAGGCACATATGGGAGGCAGGTTCACTCGCAAACAGAGCCAAACAGCTGGGGTTTAAAAAGGTGTAAGACAAGAATAGGATTTCACAATGAATATATCACTGAAGAATTGTTTTCTGTGCATGGTAAAATGGGACATCTGCCCACAGTTTATGGTTTATGGTGGAAATTTTGTAGTTAAAAGTTAGAGAATTTAATTTGGATGGACTTTCTAGTAATAAAGTAATTTCTTTTTTCATTTTTGTTTTAAGATTACAATTGGGAGAGCTTATAATAATAAAATCTATAATAGGTCAGTAAAGGTTGCTTATCCAGACACACTATTCTTAAAATGTGTCATCTGGGTTGAGGATGCATCTGTATGAGTTCAGATGGGTGTGATCAGGAGGTGAATTAACCGATCAGAGAAATTAATGCTTTCAAAACCATAAACTGTATATATTAATGGACACAGCTAACCTGCTAGCCACCTCATTCCAAATAGGAAGTGAGCATGGGGGCACTATGGGGGCGCTCCAATTTACTTTACATTGGAAGATCTCTCACTAAATGGTGCAGTGACCATTGGCAAGTTTGTATTAACCCACTCTATGTGATCTTTGTGTTTTTATTTCATTATTTTATTCATAAATAAATTCTTGTTCCTAATTCCAAATTTGCTTCTATATCTGCTGGCCTTGTGAGCTTTATTTGACTGGAACCAGATGCTCTGGGTGACATCACACTCCACTTCTTTATGCAGTCTATGAACAAAACAAATATAAGCACTGTCAGTCAGAGGTGTGAGAAGTCTGATTTTGTTGTGAGTGTTTGTTTTCGCTGCTCTGAGATAAGTTTGACCTGAGTTTGACCTGAGGCACAGAGAATAGAGTGGTGACCAGACTGTAAATCATATGCAGGAGAGTTTAGTCTAGAAGCCAGGTAGAGCTGCTCAATATATCACAAAATTACTGATATAGCTATACTGGTGACACAGTAACCAATATTGCAACACTATGTTCCCATTTTACAGAAATGTCCTCCTTTTGAAAGGAAAATCAACAAAAAGGTTGTATTTATGATTTTCCTTATTAGGGCCTGCATTAGACTTGGGTTGGTCTTTTTGTACATTTACATAGTTTGACTAATACATGAAGGAATGCATATATTTTATTTAAATTGTCTTAGTGTGGAAACAAAATATTAAAAATTGCTATAATGTTGTCATACTTATCACATACCACATGTTTTTTGTCATATTGTGCAGCACCAATGCCAGACAATAGTAAAGGAAAAATAAAAGATTACTCACATATCACTTCTTAAATCCAGAATATTTACCACAATGAAAAAAGTTTTTTGTGGCTCATTTACTCCTAAACTTTACATAATTATTTCAAAATGTGTTTTATTTCAGTTTATTTGTTCAAACATAATCAGTTTTCCAGCCAAACATTGTGAAAAGTGAATGGGTCCAACAGACACATTTACAACAGTATGCCTTTGCAAACTCCCTATAAGAATGCTTTTATGATCTATTCGTTGTTTGACAAATTACATTTTGTATTTTGGCCGCACCATTACCCAATCCACCCCTTTACCCTCTCTAAGCATTAGTCCTGCCATTCTGTCCGCATTCACCTCCATGATGTCACCACATAACTACCCTATGATTTGCCAGCACATTAGTCAACAATATAAAAGCAGCCATCACTTACATCAGGGCTGAGAAGACAAACAGCCAGATTCATAAAAACACACATTAGCTGAAAATTATAGGAGCGACAGTGCAACCAGCTTCGGTCATCAACATGTGTTTTCATTAGCTTAGCACAGCAAAATCTACACATTTAGAGGAACACATGATGGTTAATAGTACAGCTGTCACACTGCTCCACAAAGACTTTTAAAGGGCTCATATTACGCTATTTTCTGACCTATGTTATAATGTTTCTGGAGGATGTGTTTTGTTTCATTCACACATGTTTCACACACAAACCCTCATTTTTAGGAGTAATTCTCTCAAACAGAAAACACCTTGTGATGTCATGTGGTAATACAGGAAATGCTCCACTGTGTTTTAAAACTCCATACATTTTCACTTGAATCATTTGGATATGTCCAGCCCCAAAATCTCTACTGAACTAAAGGTAAAAGGTAGATGTTAACTTGAAAGCTACCACTATGTGACATCATAAGGTGGAACAGAGCATTTTGAGCTTTAGAGATGTAGACTAATAAAGGCTTACTCAAACGTCTGTGACTCCTGGTATGTTTTTGAGGAGGTAACACCATGTTAACATGGCTTAAAGCTCACAAGAAAAAAAAAAAGAAGAGTTTTCTGAAGTCTTTTTGAAGTCTTTTGGAGCAGTCTTTGAGCTGTAAACTACAAAATCTTTTCTCATCTTGTTTTTCTCCTGCAGCCTGATGGGACTGTCATTGTTGTAATCATCGCTACTGTGAGGTTTTCAACCTAGTCTGCTATAGAGCATTTGTGTTGGTAAAAAAATAAAGAAGTGAAGTGAGCTAAGCAGACCACAGTGCATTTTCAGAGTCTCATTACTCTAGGCACAAATTATTGTAATGAAATATTGAATGAAAGACTGTTTTGACAATTGACAACAATGTCTTTCAAAACTTTTACAGGTGTAATTAAATTTAGCTATTTTGTATGAAATAGCATCAGCGTCAAACTTCTATTGTTATTTTTTGAAGGGAGTGCTTTTTTATCAAAGGTTGTCACAGCAAATCAGTTGGAGTATTACATTATTTTCTGTTCTATCTTATAATGTTGTTTCCTCATCAAAAACATACCTGGAGTTGAGTTTCGTTTCATTCACACATTAACCTGCTTAAGCTCTTCTCTCAAATTGAAAACACTGCTCCATTTTGTGATGTCATGTGGCTATACAGAAAGTACTTCACTGTGTTTTTAAACTCCAGACACCTTCACTTGGATCAGTTCAGCCCTGAAATTGCCAATCCCTACTGAGCTAAAGGTAAGAAGAGGCTGTTAACTTGAAAAGTACCATTAGATGACATCGCAAGGTGGAACAGAGCAAAATGTGTGAATGAATCAAACTTCACTGTTTGTGACATTTTTTTACATGACTTAAACTGTGTAAGAATTAATTTTGTATAATAACTTAGTTTAATATACTGTAGGACTTTTAAATAATGATTTGGCAGGTTTTTTTTAACCCTCTGGTCATAGGGCAAATGCTTATTCAACTGTTGTACTGTCGTACCACGAAATGTAAAATGTAATAGATTTTTATTTATATTTTATCTTATTCTATAACCCAGAATATTTCTTTTAGAATGTGTGTGACAACATTTGTTATTGTCTTGTTAAACCACTAGTTTTCTTTCCAATCTCTAAAGTCCTTCGTATCAGGGCAAACTCGCAGCAGAATTCCCATAGATGCAACACAATTGACAAACATTTATTTTTGTATCCGTAGCATTTCCTGGTTCTATTTTTCAAAGCTCCAGAAAAGGTCACTGGGTCATATAAAGGAAGAAATGACTCTCCAGACAGGAAGAACTTTGTTGACACATATTACCACAGGATATTCAGTGATGAAGACTTTTCTAGGTCAAGACTGTGATGATATACTTATTAATCATCATTTTTTTATTCTTTCAGGAATGTTTGAATCCTTGCTGTAATGCCACAACATGTACTTTAAAGGGAGATGCGGTGTGTGCCCACGGACAGTGCTGTGAAGACTGCATGGTAAGAAACCCCTTGAATTTCACATTTACAACTTCAAGTTGAGAAATGCTTTTCGAGTCAAACTTATTCACCAAACTTTGAACATTTTCCTGAATTTTAAATCTTGGTTTGCAAAGATTTACCCTACATTACTAAGGCAAGTTCACTTCCATCTAATAGAATATAACTTTTTTCCCTTTGACATAGAAAACCTTTTTACTGGAATAATTTTTTTCAACTATTGTAAAAAATTATTAAGTGCACTTAGGCTACCCTTTCCTTTGACCGGTGTCTGAGTGGAATTATGTTTAAAGGAAAACTAGGTCACCCCTAATGCTCCTCTACATGTACTAGTTGGATTCTTCATGTTATATACGCATTGCATATATTACTCTACATTTACAAAGATATGGTGATTATGAAGTATACATGAAGGCCTACTCATAAAAGCTTTGCTAAATAATGCTAGTGCCACATCATTGTTTCAATTCATTCTGGTGAAGGTGCTTTGGAGCGAGTGTGGTGAATTTAAATTACTTTATAAACTTGTAAAAAAAAATCACAAAAAAACATCTTCAAGGTAAAGTTTCTTATCTCTGTGACACACTTCTTTTATATATGGCAAGGCAGGTTTGTTTTTAGAGCATGCTTTGTATGTAATTGTTGTTTACAGAACATGAAGAGAGCATTAAAGGCCCTGTACACCATTTTCCCCATGTTTTAAAGTGAAGTTTGTCTTGCCGCAGATATCTTATACAAGCACCTCTTGACGTCAAGATAAATCACCTGCATTTAATTATAAAGTGTTTTATTGTCCAATGATCAGGAAGTATACAGTTAGCATGCTAGTTGCTGTTAGCATTACCATTAGGGCAAACTCCACACAGGCCACTGAAAATTATATAAACTCATTGCTGTATTATTTAAAATGAGCTAGTTCAGTTTTTCACAATTTGTGTCATCAAAAATCAGGTACAGTGCCTTTAAAATTGCAATACAAATAAATAAATCAATAAAAAATATAAATTACCATTATAAAAAAATGAGATGTTTGTAATATGCTGTGGGCTCACCACCCACAGAGGGGTTCATAGGGGAAGTCAGGTGCTATGAGTATTGGGCAGCAAACTGCCCCTGCGACCCAGCCGGATTAAGCGGGAGAAGATGGATGGATGGATGGATGTAATATGTCATTGTGTTCTAGCTCAAACCGGCCGGGACCCTGTGTCGAGAGTCCAGTAACTCGTGTGACCTCTCAGAGTTCTGCACTGGAGCCAGCCCCCACTGCCCCGCTAATGTTTACCTACACGACGGACACTCGTGCCATGACGTGGAGGGATACTGCTACAATGGCATATGTCAAACTCACGAGCAGCAGTGTATTACTCTATGGGGACCAGGTAAACACACACACACACACACTTGCACACAATGAATCAGTCTTTATTCATTGATACTTTTCAGTGACATGCTGACAGTGTTTCGTTCTATAATACATTTCTATTTGCTGTTCAGCAGTTTCAATGGTTACACAAAGCACATTAGCAAACACAGACAAATAAATTTTAAGATAATCTGAAAATTCAAGAAAAAATACAAAATGGATTTAAACAGCACATTTTCAGGAGCCTGTGATCAGTATGAGCGTTCATAGTGCTGTATAGGTGATTTTCAACAAACAAGTGAGAGTGATTAAATGAAAAAATTAACATTAATGTTAATGATTATGCTAGCTAGCTTGTGACTGTAATTTTATGTGTGAGACTCTTGCACAATCATCTCACTTGTTGTATTTCCAACCATATCAGCTCTTTCTGGTCAGATTGTGTTCAAATATAGATCAGATTATGTCTAACTTGTGTAACAGAGCTTCTGACAGAGCAGTGCTTGCAGTTAGCTTCACACCTCCAAAGAATATCGAAGCCATACCGGCTAGTCAAAGCCTGATCCCGTCAGATCTCAGAAGTTAAGCAGGTCCAGGCATGTGCGCATGGCAGGACTCCCTTGAAAAAGAGATTAATAATCTCAATGGGACTTTCTTGGTTAAATAAAAAGGTTAAACATCAGCTGCAAAGTATCAATAGAGCCCTTTACAACACCCAAGGTGACCAGAGTGCTCAATATAAAAACAATGCAAATCCAACAATGCAAAAACATTAAATAATTAAATAAAACAAATTGTGCATAGTGTCACTCCATTCCCAATTTTTAAAGGACAGTTTGAGCCTGGATTTAAACAGGACAAGTTGGTGCTAGTGGCATATTAGTCTACAGAAAAAGCCCAGTCACCACAGCGTTTGAGTCTGGCTCTGGGGACATCAGGAGTTACTTAGTTGACCTTAAGGCCCTTGGAGCTCTGAACTGACTGGAGTTCAGTGAAAAAGGGAGGGCTAAAGCTATTAAGAGCTTTGAAAACAAGCAATGACATTTTAAAATCAATTCTAAAAGAAACTAGAAGCTAGTGGAGTGATAAAAGGACTGGGGTGATGTGCTGACGTCTGGGAGTCTTGACTGAAAAACATGCTCCAGCATTCACACTCGGGTTGGGAATCAACGGGGCCTTCATGATCCAAGACAACACTCGATACATGGCTCACGATACGATATTATCATGATATGGCGATACATGCGATAATCAATATATGGCACATGATATTCTGTGCTATTTTTGTTTTTTAAGAATCAAACACATTTTAGCCACAGTATTCCTTTGTTACACCAATACTTGTGTAAAGTCAATGTTGAATGTCAAGTGTATTGCATAAACAAGTTTCTTTCAGTTATATAAGCAACAAAATTTAAAAATCAAGCAACCCCACTGTACAACCTGATGCCTTTGTGTTAGGACAGAGGCTTCAGGTTGTATCTCAATACAAATCCCTTGGAGTCCAGATAAACACTAATTTAACTTTTAACTCACAAGTCAAGAAAGTCTGCAAAGAAGTCAAATTTTCCTCTCCAACTCTCCCATATCAAATACTGCCTAACTACCTAGTCACATGCAAATATCACAAAATAAAATTCCTAAAACATACAACAAAAAAACTCTATACAGCAGCTCACGATAACAATACTGTATCGCCAAATTTAGTGTCACGATATATCGATATTTTGATCTTTTTGCACACCCCTAATTCAGCCATACACCCTTGTACACTCCACATGTCTGGACTCCCACTCCATCTCCTCATGTGTCTGCAGGAGCCAAGCCTGCTCCGGGGATCTGCTTTGAGAGAGTCAACTCTGCTGGAGACCCTTATGGGAACTGCGGGAAGGATTCCAAAGGCTCGTTCGCCAAATGTGAAGCGAGGTGAGGCACTGAGCAGCTGCTCCAGAGTAGAGCGAAGAATACGGGAAATGATGGATATTTGAATATACCATTTTGACAGCTCAGATTTTTAAGTCTACACCTAAAGATTAAAGAGGACATGTTATGCTTTTTTTTGGCTATTTTGCATGAAACTTTAAGATACTTAGCTCAAATATTTTACATTTTAATATTAACAGGTCAATTAATGTTCCGTTCCTTATTACAGGATTACTTAAAAATGTATGAATTGATCGAAATAAAACGCATAAAAGTCTATTTCACATATGTTCCCTTCAGGCCATGATGAAGATAATGTGTTAATTACTTTTCAGTGAGGAAATTCATGACACAAAATTTGTATATTTTACAAATTTTAGATAAAAAAGAAATTCTGTACAACTAGCATTACGGATTTTGTGTTGCCAAATCGCAATTACAGTAATTTATTTTAAAATATATTACAGCCTCATTATGCATATGTAGAATCTGCGCTGAGATTTAAAGAAGCACTATCTAACTTTTCTGGTTAAGGGTCCACCATTGGTTTGTCTCCACGGAGATGTTATTGTTTTACCAGAAATGTTCCACAGTATGGCATTAAACTGATATATCTTGCATTTATTCTATTCCAGGTGTTTAATATCCGAAAAACATTAACTCTCACAGATCTGAACTGTGACATGCTTGTCTCCATAGGTGTAGTTAGGTTAATGTCTTACTGTAGAACAATGTAGGCAAAATCAGTAATGTTTCCATAGAGATAAGCAGGAAATGGACCCTCCACTGAAAAAGTTACATAATGCACCTTTAACTGATTCATTGGCAATAATTTGTACTTTTTGCGCCTCATATCTGATTTTAAAGCATGCTTATGAGAGACTGTGCTTAATTATTCATGTATTATTTTTGTTGATGCTAATGAATCCCAGAGGCATGAAGCAACATCTCTCAAGGCTAATCTTACTGATACTTTTTACTTTCAAACAAGCTTTTACTGTGTACCATTAATGATATGTATTTTATTTCTCTTTCTCCCTGTGTGATGTTACCAGGGATGCCAAATGCGGTAAAATCCAGTGCCAAGGAGGAGCCAACCGTCCTGTGATTGGAACCAACGCAGTCTCCATAGAAACCAACATCCCGCTGCAGGAGGGGGGCAGGATTCTGTGCAGGGGGACTCATGTCTATCTCGGAGACGATATGCCAGACCCTGGGCTGGTCCTGGCTGGGACCAAGTGTGGAGATGGGATGGTGAGTCAGGCTTTGGACTAAAAGGGCTGCTGCACTTATTTGGTTATTTGGTAGAAAACTAATCTCTCTTTTTATTTATTGACTCTTGACTTGGATGAGTAAGAATCTCCACAGATATCTTTGGGCAGGGGTACAGAACCTGCTTGTTTCTATGGAGATGTTATTGCTTCGCTTGAAATGTTACACAATTCGGAATTTAACTTTCTTTCCTATATTGATTTATTTAGGTACAGGTGGTTTTGTTCTGAAATAACCTGTCTTTTTATTTATATATTTATAGCAGGGCTGCTTTTCCACAGATCTGACCTGTAACTTTGCCTATGGACATTAACTGCGTAAATCAGTTAAATTTTATACTGTGGAACATCATCCTCCAGAAAAGTTAGTGTTTTATTTTGTTTTGTGTGTGTGTTTTAGTTTTATTTTTAACAAAGAAAACTCAAAAGTGACAGATTTCAATTATAAACTTAGTTTGCCTATGCAATTAAATATTTTTGAAATTTAAAGATCCTATACAACGCTATTTTCTGATCCACGTTATAATGTTGTTTCCTCATCAAAAACGTATCTAGAGTTGTTTTTTTGTTTTTTTTCATTCACACGTTTAGCACACAAACTTTGCACATGCAGGCTGAGCACTTCTCTCAAACAGAAAACACTCTGCTCCACCTTGTGATGTCATGTGGTGAAACAGGAAATGCTCTACTGTGTTTTTAAACTCCATACACCTTAACAAGAATCATTTGGAGGATTTGCCAGTCTCTACTGAACTAAAGGTAAAAGGAGCTGTTAACTTGAAAACTAAATCATCATGACATCACAAGGTGTAACAGAGCATTTTGAGCTTTCGAGATGTAAACAGACTAATAACAAAGGTCTGTAACATGGCTTAAATGTCACAAGTGTCAATTTTGCTTCTTATACAACCTTTAAACAATAAATGCACTGTATTCTGTATCTCATCTGGTCAGCCTACATACCCTCTTCTTCTTGGGTAGAATCTTTCAGAATCCTAAGGAAGTGGGTGTATTCTGACTGCTGCAACATGCCAACATTACTTACACCACCTTTAACTGCCAATACTGCCCTGGAGTTGATGGCTCCCAGTCCGTCCATGATCCCAGCTTATGTGATGGAATCTTGGCTGCAGTCAGAGGCACAACTGTGGGCTCTTAGACTCCTGGAAGTCCCCATAAAGCACTGGCATAGCTCCTGGACCATGATGCCAGAGCGCCCCTGTGCCCCCGCGGCCTGCATGTGCCAGGTCAGCTTGTCAACTGGCTGTTGTCGCGGCAACGCATGAACAAGAGTTATTCATTATTCGTGAGCCAAGTACTCCACGCTGAATTCTGGTGCCCTGAGGTGCCACTTTTGTCACTGGGTTTTGTTCTGTCCCAAAAGGTTTTTAAAGGGTTTTGTTTCATTCACACATCTGGAAGGCACAAACCCTAAAAAAGGAAAACACTCTGTTCCACCTTGTGATGTCATCTGGTAATACAGGAGGTTGGATCATTTCAGCCCTGGAATTTCCTATTTCTTCTGAACAAACGCCAAAAGGCAACTTGAAAAATACCGCCTCATGACATCACAGGGTGGAACAGAGCATTTTGAGCTTTGGAGATGTCGACGGCCTAATTATTCAGGATTACTTAAACGTGTGAATGAAACAAAACATAACTCTGGGTATGTTTTTGATGAGGTAACAACATTATCACATTGGTAAAAGCTCACAAGAGTCAATTTTGCATAATATAGGACCTTTAAATGTGTGTGCCAGTGAGGTCACATGTTTGGCACAGTGGACCGGACCGACTCAAGCAAAAGAATGGAGTAATTAATTTGATGTGATTTATTCAAATCTATACAGACAAGACAATATCTGATCTGCTCAATTTTGGCGGTCGACCCCAACACAACTGTGTAAGTGTCGACTGTTGGATGAGACAACTATTGGGCCCACTTGTATCACCTGTCACTGATTCACCATTCCTCCTTCTTTGGATCCTATTATAGATGCCATATAAGCTCTGGAGCACTCTTATTTTTATTTTATTTCACTTGGGTAGTCAAGTCTGTCACGGTAATTACTGTATTGACTTACTTACATTTTCAATACGTGATAGCAGGAGTGATCATGGGGCACAATACCATGTGTACATTTAATTTTTTATTTTGTAATATAAGATTTGAGCTATAGAAGGCTGAATTATGAACTTCGGTCTTTATTATAGATACTCAGTACTTGTATGTGTTTCCTCCCCTTCTGTTATCAATTTTTTGCTTCTCATGTTTTTTAACAATATTGTACATTTAGAACATTTTGGTGGATTATTCTGCTTTATGGTTTAGTTTCAGTATTATCCTTTATTGTCTATAAATTTACGTTAGTAAAATACCGCACTTCAAAATTTGATATTGTGACAGGCCTAGTCCTAATGATTTGCCTGGTTCATACAAGCACTCTACATGAACCTTTTACAAGTCAAACGTGAATATTTTAATTCCAATCTTTTCACAATTGCACAAAATTGCATCACTTCAGTTTCATAAGAATTAAGACAATAGTTTAATGTTATAGTTTTTTCACTGGAGTTTCCCCGCATGGGGTCTCGTCTCAAGTTCTGATATATTTTACTTTCTAGGCATAGCTTTCACAGTAGTACCACCTTTAGAGAGGAAAAATGAAAGACTGTTGGTTAGCTATGTCATTATAAAGATTTCTTATACTCTGAGTGAACTTGGTTAGTATTCAGAAAGCAACTATCTCCCACAGTTTACCTTTCTTGATTACTGACCAACCACAAGGGGTCAGCGCATTATGATATCGTCACTCCTCAGGTTTTGCTGCGTTCTCTAAGTGCATTATATTTTAATAAACCTAAATCTGTTTAAGATCGGTTTACATCAACACCATTTTAAAATGCATTAGTGTGTGGGTATAATAGTTATGTGGCCCGATGTGTGTGCTATAACTCACAACTTTTACAGCAATCAAAATGGCTTCCAAACCCGCAAAACAACATTTCACTTTTAGAACCCTATGTCAACTCCTGCTATAAACCACAGTGGGGGCGATGTTCGAAACTGCTTTTTACCAGCCAATATTAACTTTACAGCTTTACTTGTGAAATCCTGTAGTAAGTAAGCATCACTCATTTGGAGTTGAGTTTTAAAAGCTCTAAATTTCTCCTGACATTTACCTTAGCCATGGAGGCCCTGTAAAAGTTATTGGAAATATAGCTCTTTTTTAATATTTGAATCTTATTTCCACTCAAATGATTGTTTCTTTTATAGGTGTGTCTGAACCGTCAGTGCCAGAATGTGAGTGTGTTTGGCGTGCACGACTGCTCCGGGAAATGCAACGGACGTGGGGTGAGTGCAAACAGACACTGCACCTCCATGGACAGTGTTTTTTTTTCAGCCTGTTTAACCAACTGATGAATACGCTTGTACACTTCACTAGTCACTTAAAGGGTCCATATCATGCTATTTTCTGATCCCTGTTACTTGTTTCCTCATCACAAACAGACCTGGAGTTGTCTTTTGTTTCATTCACACATGTTTAACTCACAAACCCTGCATATTTAGGCTGAGTTCTTGTCTCAAATAGAAAACGCTTTGATCCACCTTGTGATGTCATGTGGTAATCCAGGAAGTGCTCCCCTGTGTTTTTAAACTCCATACACCTTTGCAAGAATCATCACCCGAAATTGCCCATCTCTACTGAACTAAAGGGTAAAGGGAGCTGTTAACCAGTGTTTAGAGCTTGGAAGATAGACAAACTAATAATAAAGGGTTACTCAGACATGTGTGAATGAACACAACTCCAGGTTTTTGAGGAGGTAACAACATTGTAATGTCTTAAATCTCACAACAATCAATTTTGCTTAATACAGGATCTTAAAAATACAATCAGTGCGTGTCCCTCCATAGCAGAATTATTGCAGTGCTCAGTACTGTAAGCTAACTCTTCCTATCCAATCTGTCTTCATCTGTCCACTGGGGTGAAGTCAGTTTTGTCAGAGGTGTTATTTATGATAGAGGGTGTTTGTCATCATGTGTTTAAATGTATTTATTGTAAAAAAAAAAAATAATAATAATAATAGTAATAATAATAATAATAATAATAATAATAACACAATTTTGCTATGAAATTGTTTGCATCTTGTTCCTTTATATGTGTGTGTGCATTTTAAAAACTGTACTTTAGTGTTTCAGTATTTAATTTTAATCTTTGTACTTTTTATTAGTGCTTTGAAGTAATGTTATTTACATTTCTTGATGTGAGACAGCAATGAAAAATATTACTTGTAATTTTCAGTTATTTCCTTCAGCTTTGTATCCCCTTGCTAAATAATGGAAATAATTATTTGTGATGCTCATTCAGGCTCATTACAATCAAAATCCAATTAACAGAGCTAAATTACAGTAGCTGTAAATAAGAAACCTCTCATTAAGAATGTAATAGTAATTGCAGGAGTGGTTAAAGCACAGAACATTTGATTTGCAGCAGAGTCCAGACTTAACCTCATCCTGAGACTCTGCTGTGTCCAGAGATTTTGTTTGCTCACACAGCATTTAACATATGAAGAGATAAGAGCCATTTGAAAAAGTCTTTGGAGGCTTGTTTACTCTTAGTATAGTAATATTGTCAAAGTCAAATATATTTTACTGCTATTAAAATATAATTTCTACCCTTCTTGATAAAATCCAGTATACATTATTGTCATTGCTAATATCTCTAGAAAATTATAACAAAAAGAAGAACAGTTTTTCAAAATGGAGGTAAATGCTTTGGCTACTGAAGTCTTTATATACAAATGATCTTTTTCTCCTGTGTGTTATTGTAAATAGAGAGAAAACACTGAGTTTTTCCTATAGCTGCCCGATAAAACTTCAGCTAAAGAAGATAGAAGCCAGATGTTTCCGTTCTGTTCGTGTCATTGGCCCCTCCACAGATAACTCCCATATACATTTCAATGAAGTGTGGTGTGAGTGCTATATTCCACTACACAAATACAGATATGGTTCCTACTCAATCAAAGCTAGCTGTGATCCCCAAGTACCTCTTAACCTCCTGTTTGAAGGAGTGTCCCTGGTGTAGGGAGGGAGAAGGCTCTGTACTGTATTTGACAGCTGGACCTCCTCTTGTCGCCTGGGAACCCTGTTGGATCAAACTTTCAGCTCAGGAAACTCAAGAACTTTGATGGGACAGACTCTCTGGAATGTTTTATCTATTACTACAAGGGCTGAGCAAAATACACTGTAGCACATGTACTGAAAATGAAAAATTGAAAAGGCAAAATTGTCCAAAATGCAGTGAAATTCTAAGGAAATGTACTGAAGCAAATGTACTGAAAATGAAAAAATTACTAATCTCATCAAAATTGTCCAAAATGTAGTGACTTTTTGTAGAATTGACACAGGAATTTTCATAGCACAGTAACAGTGGCTATGTTTACATGTTTACACCAAAAAATCTTGTTATCTGATTTCTAGGGTTGGATCCAGATTATTGAAATGTCATGAAAAACATTATGATTATGATGCAAGTAATGTGATTTCACTGTAATTGTTCTCACATGTAGGTTTTGGCTAGAGGAAAATGATGCAAAAAAGACAAAGACAAAAAATGAAAGCTCTTTTAAAATTCTGTTACTTTAAAAATGTATTAATTACCTGACTTATGTCCACATTTGTTTGTGCGCATCATATTTCTCTTGTGCATTTAAATGCACAGCAAAAATCAGATCTAATTATTAAGTTACCTGATAATTCTAGTTATCTGATTTTGTACCCATAGTTCAGACTTCATAAAGAGGTTCAAATTGTTGATAATAATATATGTGTTTTATGTTTTTAGGTATGCAACAATAAGAAGAACTGCCACTGTGAGGCGCACTGGGCTCCTCCCTTCTGTGAAAAGGCAGGGTTTGGAGGGAGCGTTGATAGTGGACCAATGAGGCTGGCAGGTACTGTTGTCACCTTTCACCTCATATCATCAACCAAAACATATTTTAAGTTCTTCATATTTGTCTGATAAACCAGTAGAAATCAAATGTAATGTACACCGATGTTTATTATGCACTCCTACTAGTTTTAAATACATAGGCAAGGCATGTTTATTTGTATAGCAGAGTAATAGAGTGCTTTACAGAATAAGAAGACATTAAAATCACCATGCAAACAAATAAAAACATAAATAATCCTCATAAAATTAACATTAAAAGAGAAGAATGCAGAATAAATAGATAAATAAATACTGCGATCACATCTTAAGTGATAGCTGCCATATACTGAAGGGAACCAACGCAAAGTGGTTTGAAATCTTGTACATCAGTAATGGATTTGAGCAAATATTGTGTAAATATTGGTCCTGTTTCTGTATTTCTTTCTTACACGCTGCTGAGTTGTTCCTCATGCATTTAATCATTAATATGAATTCCTTTGTTTTCTCAGAGTAAAACAGAATACTTTAAGCAATGCAAACCGTATCTTTCATGTATACTAATATAAATGCAACTAACAAACTGCTTTTAGGTTTCATCTATTTACGCTATATCTTCATGTTAATCTTTGCTTTGAAATTCTGACCCTCGTCCATCCATCCTTTTCATCTTCCATCCTAAAGCACATTCTAATCCAAAGCGTGGCCTCTCTTTAACCGTGCGTGTCCTGCTCTTGTGCTGTAGATGTGCGTGTGTGTGTATTAATGTGCGTGTTGTCATATGTGGCATCAGCGGACAGTGTGATCATCACTGTGGCCGTCCTGGTCACTCTGCTCAGTCTCGCCCTTGTCACCGCCATTGTCTTCATCAAGAGGAAGACTCTGCTGCGCCTGCTCTTCGCCAACAAGAAGAGCACCTTAGAGAAACTCAGGTGAGAGAAGAAGACGAATCTCCAGACCCATGTGTTTACCTTCACTGTATTATTTGCATCTTTGAGTGTCCTAAAAAGGGCTATATAAATTAAATGTATTATCATTATTATTATTATTATTATTAGGTAAGGAAGAAAAGAGGCTTGAAATCATAGTAATGACAGATCATGTTTTTCAAGTTATATTTTTTCTAATGAGCCAGACAGCCAGACATTTAAATTGCATTTGATTTTGATAAGATTTGGATAAGAAATATCAGCATAACCAATAACTCCTTATAGTACCTTGTATTAGAGTGAAGAAAAAATATGAAAGACAAAACTCTAGTTCCCAGTGTCACCAATTGCAATATCTGGCATTAAAGAAATAAATGGAAAATAACTCACAGTGTGTGCTATGAACAAATAGAACTAATTTTGCATTTAGCCCTGTTTTGTTTCTTATTGCATAGTTGTATCATATAACAGCTACTGAAATAACTTTCCTTTCTCATATGTCTGTTCAATGTCCTGTGCTCTAGATCTATGGAAACTGGCAGACCAATTAGCCCCATCAGGTCCCAGTCCTTGTATAGACCTACAGCTCTACGCAAACCTCCCCCCAAATCATCTACCACTAATATATATAAGGTACGTCTTTCTGCATTGTCACAATACACAAATACAAAACACACTAAACCAAGCCAACATTTTATTCCTATTTACTTGCATAGCCTTTCAGCATAATATGCTCATTTTGTATAGCCTTTCACCATAATATGCTCATTTCATTTCTACAGCGCTGCACGTCAATCACAGACAAACACCATTAGGGCATTTACAAAGCCCCTCTCTTCTCCTGCTTAGGTCTGGATTGTTGACAGCACTAGGTGACGGCGACCGCTTTGTGCATTTCTGTCTCCCCAACTATTAATTATGAAGCTATTGTGGACAGCTGGATGTGAACTCGTGAATGAGAGAGTGATTGTTTCATTAAAATGCAATAGCCAGAAATTACAGCTGTTCATGATGTTTACTAGAGATAGAAAGACGTACCAGAGAAGGCTTGAGACATCACAAGGAAATAGGTGGTTATTGACATCATTGTTTGACATAATGATAATGGCAGAGCCATTTATAAACTATAGAGAATTTAGTAATAGGCTTGCATGCTTGTCTATACACATTTTCAATTTTATCTCAACAAACTGAGAAAGTATCCATTGTGGTGCTAGTGGCTAACATGTCAATCGATATGAAGGAAGACTTATTGTGCTTTGGTCTGTTATATAGTTATATTCCATGACAGCCATGGATCATTAGTTATAGCTATAGTTTGCACATTATACATTGCAATTTTCATCTAAAACAAATTAATAAAAGAAACAAGCCTGCTGAGTTCTGAACTAGCTGACATCGCTGTAAATGTCATCAAAATAAAAAGGCCTTGCGTTCTACAATGTGGCATATTTACACTGTAATTACAAATGTTCATTAATATTCACTGACCCTATTAAATAAATAAACAAAGAAAGAATAAATAAAATAAAAATGTCGGAACCTTACACATTACGCTAGAGAACCACCAATTTTTTTTTTTGTATCAGAATGACTATACAACACTGCTGAATCCTACACATATCAGAGATTAAGAAAATGCATTTGGAGAATAAAGTCCGTACAGAGCAGTGGGAGTACACCAGGGGCAGTGAAAACGGGATTGATTGGCAAAATGCCGTCTTGAATGTAAATGCTTAAAGATTGCTCAAATATGCACAAATTATTCCAAATGCAACTTCGGTTGAGTAAATGATGAGAAGACACAATTATAACATAGTTAAAAGCTCAAAAAAAGTAAATTTTGCATAATAGGTCCACTCTGACAGTTTGAAGAAGGTTACTGTGTGTTGACTTTGTTGTGTTTTACTGTGTTGCCAGTCAAAAAATAAGATAACATTTAATTCTCTCAGTTGTGTGTCAAACTGCAAATTATGTGACACCCTATCAAACTTAGAACAAAAGAATACACAATAGAATTGGAAAACAATGTAATTACTATCTGCAAATGCTCCTATGCTGTCATTGATAACAAAGAGAAACCTAGAAGACCAGATTTTTACTGAATTTGTGAAGACACATGCTAGAAAGTTGTGAAAATGCCCTGACTTGCATTTCGTTATAGAAAATACACAATTGTATTATACAGAAATATACTGTATAATTCATTCACCACAATGCCTGAATCATTTAGAAGAAATTTAATGAGGTCTCCTATCAGTGGTAGCTTTTGTTATCTTTACAATGTTCTAAACACCAGAGGCCATTACAAGGAACCACAGAGCAAAATTCAAACTTAACAAACAAGCCTAATGGTCTTCTAATGAGTGGTATCATGATAATAAGATAATGAGGCAGAGATATGGGATAATTAAGCACTAAAACAAATGTTCTTTCTGTGTGTTTTGCAGCCTTCCTTTCCTGGTGCGGAGCCTCTCCTAGCCGCTCACAGTTTCCACCCCCACACCCTGCGCAGATTGCCCCTGTACCAGCCTCTGCACATCAGTCAGCCCATGCCCCTGTCTCTGAGCGTGGGACAGCCCTCTCTACCCCCTCCACCCCCCCACCACCACCTGCTGCCCGTCCACACCTCCACACTCTCGCCATCCAGAGCGCCAGCCTTTCACACACTACCACGCCAGCATTCTTATGTGGTGGATCAGGTACATTTTTCTACAGCCAACTCATTTCAGTTCTGCTAGTAATTATGGTAAACAACTAGGATGTGTTTATGTTATTTATTTATCTATTTATTTAATTTTATTTTAGACAGGGACATTGCACAATAAATGTAGTTTACAGGCCAGATTTAGTTGCAGCTTTAAAATATAAGCAGTCACCATCATCAGCAGAGGGAGCACTTCATCGGCCCTCTACCAGGAAATACTCATTTTCAAATTGCCCTGACTTCCCTTACAAAATGTGGGAGGGGGTGCCTGGTTGTGAAAACTCTTGCACACTATTGGCTAACAGGATGACATTCCCAGAGGTTAACATTTTATATTTCTTAAGAACATTGCAATAATGATGTGACTTAGGTTTCTTATCTAAAAGCTTTGAAGAGGTTGTAGAGTTTGTTGAGTTCAGTGAACAGTTTAAACAGTAGTTAGCTCAGTAGTTAGCTCCTTCTTTCAGGCAGATATTTAAGGCAGTGGCTAGAGCCCTGTCAGAACTGAAGAAGCTATTTGAATGTGTGACAAAACATAATCACTCTTGCATGTTTGCTTACTTTACAATTTTCTTTTGTTGTGGACCCTACCTGGACAACTGAGGGATTACACAAATAGAAAATAATTGTACTCAACTAATCAAAACAATTGCTCAAGTGAGATTTAGTTTTGGTGTTGAGGTAACCTGAGGAACCAAACGTAAGATAATGTGTAAATTCTGGTATTGTCCAATAAAAGATCAGAAAATGTGAAAACATAATTAACCTTGGCCAGAGCTGTCATCACAAACAGACTCACTGTGGGATTTGACACTTGAATTGACTGGCACTTAAATTTCCCATATCAGCATGGTACACAGTAGTTGTGCACAAAAACATAAGACTTCCCCCATTTTGCCTGTGTGGATGTTCTAATATGTGATAGAAAGAAAGAAAGAAAGAACCACACAGATACAAACAATAAGGACAAATGGACACAGGACAACACACACACACACACACACACAGGCTGATGAGGATCCAGCTCCATATTACAGAATTCCAACCATGTCCTTATCCATCTGCAACAGAAATACAGTTGTTTAGCAGCATTAAGTGTAAATGACTAATGAAAATGGCTTGTAGAAGCCAACTTTGAGGGCACAATATGTTCAGAAATCAAATCTATTATTGTTATTATGAGGAATTAAACTGCATGGAGCTGCAATTATAACAGCAGTGCGTTGATGGTGGTTGCCTTATATTAGTGACATCATGTACTTTTCCATTAAGCACTTTGAATTACTGTGAGTACAAATTGTGCTCAACAAATGAACTTGTTAGAAGTGTCCATATTACACTATTTTCTGATGTGTGATATAATGTTGTTTCATCATCACAAACATACCTGAAGTTATGTCTTGTTTCATTCACACGTTTAACACACAAACCCTGCATATTTAGGCTGAGTCTGAAAGAGAAAACACTCCATTCCACCTTGTGATGTCATGTGGTAATACAGGAGGATTTAGATCATTTCAGACCTAGAACTGCCAATCTACTGAACTAAAGGGTTACTCAAACATGTGAATGAAACAAAACACAAGTCCAGGTATGTTTGTGATGAGGTAACAACATTATAATATGGCTTAAAGCTCAATTTTGCCTAATATAGGACCTTATATGACAGAACATGACAGACACAAAAGTTTTCTCGTCTTGCAGTTGAACATTTGGCTCATCAGAAAAGTTTTTCATACAGGTGCATCATATGATTGAAAATGTATGAATATTAATGCAGATTTGAAACGTTTTGAGTTTTCGATCGTGTTTTTGACTAAATGCCTGATTACATAGACTGATTTGGGACCTAAAATGGGTAATCACGTATCACTTTGAATATGCAGTTTCACACAGGTGCAGATTTACTTTGGTTTACTTTGAAAAATAACAGTTAGACACCTCTACCCAAAAGTCAATAGATCTCAGAAAGAAATAGATGGAAAATCTCTATTCAATATGATTTATCACCTAGTCTTAATTTTATACCCCACTCATATTAAGTGAACCCAGCGGCACAGAACATGATTTATAATGATGAGGATGAATGTATGTAAATTATAATCTTAGTCTTAAAATAGCCTTAGGTAGGGCTAATCAATTATAGTTACAAGTATTAGATCCTGGAAGCCTGTAATTCTATGTTGTGGTCAGCCTTAAAATATCGACAGCAAAATCCAATGACTCCTGCTAGGTTTCTGCTGAATTGGCACGATGGCTAGTAAATCTCTCTTCACTTGGTCCAGTCCCTGTACGCCATAGACCTTATATTACGGGATGTCCGTGCAGCTCAAACTTATTGGCAGATGGTTCACAACACATTAGCTTCCTGATGGGACTGTTTGTTATATAGTGATAGTGACATCTTGTTTTTATATTTGTGATTAATTATTCAGGTAAGAACAATCCTGCCTGCATCAGTCACTGCGACGAATCAACATTTACAACTGTGAGACTCGTGCCAGCCCCAAATGCACTTTAGCTGAGAGGCCGTATGCGCACTATAAATACCAGCGGCTTGCCAAAACAATGCTCTTCTCTAATATGAGGCCGCACAGTTTGGTCTGCTGGAATGGGTTTGAAAATTTAATGCGACAAAAAGGATGTCAAAAACTTAGTGGAGCACAAGCCCGCTAGCAAAATAGTTAAGGTAGTGTGTAAGATGTGGAAGTTAAAATGCAAAGTTGACCTGATTTCATTGAAGTGTGTTATTGGTGGTTGTTTTGTTGTTGAAGATTGGATTGTGGCAATAAATCATTTAAATCACATATAACATTGGAAAACAAATTTGAATTTAAATGTAGTAATAAATGTAATAATAAAATGGGATAAGGAGCATTTTGCAGCCAGATATGAATTGACTGTCATGCTATAAATATGCAGGGTTGTATCAGGTAATTTGCCTGAGATCCAGTATACACACTTCTCCAATACTTGTGTACCGAAAATGTGGGTCTGATGTGAAAGTTCAGATGGATATGATTGACAGGTGGATTAGCCAGTTATGAACATGCATGCTCTGTCTGTATAAACAAATACACAAATATAGCTGCTTATAAGGAAAAAGGAAAGCCACAAATATCACAAGGGCCCAAAAAATACTGGGGATTTCTGCTGCATTAATGAGCGAAGCACCTAACTCTGAGGTGAGAGTTATTTCACGTCACTAAAAAAAAATGTGTTTAGTCGCGTTTGATTGTGTTTAACCCTGGCTCAAGGCACAATGGAGAGAGTGGTGACTAAACTCATATCTCACTGTATTAAAAAAATATAGAAATAATAGTACATTTTATTTATATTGCACTTTTCAAGGCACTCAAATATGTTTTACAGAACACATCTTAATAGAGTCAAAAGAGCAATAGACAAATAATACAGTAAAGATAAAAACAGTGCATCATATTAAAAAAAGAAAAATGATAAAAAAGATACAGAGAGATAACATGGACTGAAATAAATCAATCATGTAAATTATGTTTTTCCACTATTTACTGCAACTCTTTTTTTTTACATTTGAGATCCAGAATGTCTGTAGCAGGCACCACACTGTAGCAAGCAGGAACCCCATCTTCAGATCCTGAGGTGGTTTGACTTAGGAATGCTAACCTGCTGTCTTTGCACACCTCCATGTCATTTACATCCCATTATTCCTGAAAGATAAGCTTATATATTCAAGCTTATATGTGAAACAGCATGGCACCTGTTGATTAGCATGTCAGAGAATGCTTAAGTTTCCAATACCCACAGCGTGTATATATTTACCTGTATATGTTAAAGGTATTATATTACACAAAATTGACTCTTGTGAGGTTTAAGTCATGTTATGTCTCATCAAAAACATACCTGGAATTGTGTTTTGTTTTATTCACAAATGCTTGAGTAACCCTGCATTTTAATCTGTCTACATCTCCAAAGCTCAAAGTGCTCTGTTCCACCTTGTGGTGTCATGAAGTGATAGTTTTCCAGTTAACAGCTACCTTTTACCTTAAGTTCAGTAAAGATAGGCAATTCCTTAGCTGAAATGATCCAAATGATTCTAGTGAAGTTGTATGGAGCTAAAAAACACAGTGGAGCACTTCCCGCATTACCACATGGAACAGAGTGTTTTCTCTTTGAGAGAAGAACTCAGCCTGAATACGCAGGATTTGTGTGTTAAACATGTGTAAATGAAACCAAACACAACTCTGGGTATGTTTTCGATGAGGAAACAAATTATAACATGGATCAGAAAATAGTGTAATACAGGCCCTTTAAGCTAATGTGGCTAAACCTCCTCTGTTTGTTGACTGCTGCTTAGATGATGGAGACCATGATCACCATAACACCAAAAAATACCATATTTCCAGGAAAAATTACGTTGCTTTTGGCCAGACACACATGCATTTTTCAGTTCCTTGTGTGGGATTGTGAAAGGTGCTTATAGGCCCCGGGCTCACAGATCTCTGCAGTCACCAAGGACAGACCAATCTTTCATTTTGAATTAAGCCATGTGAACAGCCCCGAATGTCTCAACACTGCAGCGGTGTGAGACAGCAGTGCTATTACAAAGCACATGGGCCCTGGGTCTGTAGCCATTCATCTGCTTCTTTATATCTTTGTCTATGAGTTTCTGTGTGATCAGATAAGGATCTAGTGTCTACTTAGAGGAACATGGCAAGGATTCTTAAAGAGCCCATGTTAACTCTATTTTCTGATCTGTGTTATATGTTTCTTCAGAAAAAAAAACATACCTGAAGTTGTGTTTTGTTTCATTCACACATGTTTATCACACAAACCCTGCCTGAGCTTCTCTCAAACTGAAAACAGACCTTGTGTGTCAAGTGGTAATACAGGAAGTGCTCCACTGTACCTTCATTACAAGCATTTGGATGATTTTGCACTGGAATTGCCCATTTCTATTGAACTAAAGGGAAAAAGGTAGCTGTTAACTTGAAAACCAGGTTATATGACATCACAAGGTGGAACAGAGCATTTTAAGCTTTGGAGATGTAGACAGACTAATTATAAAGGATTACTCAAACATGTGTGATTGAAACAAAACACAACTCCAGCTTTGTTTTTGATGAGGTAACAACACTATAACATGGCATACTGTTACGACCCAGCTCTGATGGGCGCAGGGGAAGTAACAAAAAACCAAGATGGAAAATGTAATAAATAAGGTCATTTAATTAAAAGGAATGTACAAGGTAAATTAACAAAATCTAAAATATATACAGAAAACAATATTTACACAGTTTAAACAAAAGGGTAGCAAAGGGCAAAGTAAACTGAGCAACTAAACGTACAACAAAGAACTAAACAAACAACCAATCAAAGTCAGTACTGACAAACCAGATGTCTCATAAACACAGAATCACCACAGTGACAGAAACAAGCGACACAAAACTAAACGAACACATGAAATACCAAAACGAGTGCCTTTCTTCTAAACCAAGTACACATTTGACAAAGACACAAGCACAAAATGGCAGACTGGCCACAAACACCTGCAGCCCCGAACAGGTGAAGCTTATCTCCTTAAACAGGGGGAGGAGCTGCAGGTGAGGTGGGCGTGGCCAAGTGTTGAAGCTCCCACCAATCAGAGACCAGGGTTCAACCAGCAGGAATCTATATGACAAAACAAAGGAAATTAAAACAGACACAACACAAATCAAAGAACCTGGGGCCGTAACACATACTATGTAACTTTTCTGGTGAAGGGTCTGCCATCTACAGCTAATCTTATTGCTTTGTCTTCACAGTATGGCATTAGACATGTCTATATAGCACAGGGATCTCCAGTCTTTTTCCTCTGATGAGCTAGCTTTACAAAACCAAAATGCCAGAGCTTTTCAATTTAGCGTTTGCAAAAAATATATATTTAAGGCCCACAGTAAGCCTTGTATGGGGAACAGTTAGATGCCTGCCCTTTTACGGTTATTTTTGCAATCCTTTCTCTTTTTGTGCATTACTAAAACCTCAACTAAGACATTTATGGGCACATTTTAGCATAATTCTGATGGATTGCATAAACATCTGCTTATTGTTATCATGAGAATCAAAAAATATTCCTGACTCCATGTAATCAAAAGACTTGTATTATAATATCCAGAGTCAAGTAACAAATGGTCTCATGCCAAAGTGACTTCTCCAGTGTACGATTCATAAAACTTTTGGATGTTGATGTAAATGTAAACAGACGTGTATCTCACTCTTTTCTGAACAGATACCCCCAGAGAGCAGCATTTTCACGCAGCGCTGGCTTGTTGACTGTATGTGAAAGTTATCAATGTCACTTCCAATTAATGTTCACTTTTATCCAAATTTCTGGGATCAACTGAGTCCCGCGCTACTTAAACGCATCACCCCACACATGCAAGCAATATCTTCCTGGGAATTGGGCCCTCAACCTTTCCTGCGTTGAACCAAAATAGAGCTGCGGGGATTGTCTTGTTTTCCCTTGGGCTTCTGAAAAAACAAATCCATGCATTCCGTGGTAGTGGTGCATGCGATTTTCTCAATATTGTTAATAGCACTTAAGTGTGGAATCACGTCATTTGGCCTCCAGTTATTGAATTGATTTCGATTCTTATTCATTTTGACATTTTCATAGTGTTGTCATGACAATACTAAAATTTCAAACTTCAAACTGATTTTCAACTTTACATCAGAGTACTTTCTTTCCTTATATTTGTGTAATCCTCAGTCGTCCAGGTTGTTCCCATAATGGCCCATAGGTGTATATTAGTCTAAGTGGTCTTATACTATTTCTGATACAGCTCAAGATCGTTCACAGGTACTCAGGAAGGGTTCATTTCTGTCCTATGAATGTGACTTTTTAAAATTTTTGATACTTGCTTGAATGAAAATCTAGTTTCTATACTAGTTTTCGTATCAATTAGTATCTGATCTTTGTATTTGTAAGCTATTGGATTCTGTAACTTGCTGCATAGGCTTGATGAAACACATTTATTGATGCGTGATACAATTGATGTGTTCAAGGTCTTTCCGTCAATATGGCATTACTGGTCAGTCATGATATTTTGCTGCTCTGGGTCCATTCAAATAGAAATGTCAAACTGGTGACATTTGATACCATTTACATTTGTGTGTACAACACGGTACTGGCTTTTAGCAGCATTGGATTTGAAAGTACGACATTTTCCAGGAAGTTATTAGACAAGACCTTTTAGTTTATACGCTGTGATATTTTTACAAGGCATTAATTAGCAAACATTATCTGATATTAACAAATGGTACCCGTTTGTTTCTATTCTCTGAAACATACAAATTCATGATTGGAGATATTTTTAAACAGATTTACGTATGTGTTTTTTGCACTGCATATCCTTAGATGAGTAATTTCTTGGAACATTAGTTAATATTTATATTAATATTATTTACGTTCCCACTGCCCATATTAGGCAATTTTCTGATCTATGTTATAATGTTTCTTCCTCATCAAAAACATACCCGGAATCGTGTTTTGTTTCATTCACACTTGTTTAACACACAAACCCTGTGTTTTTAGGGTGAGTTCTCCTTTCAAACAGAAAACACCCCGTTCTACCTTGTGATTTCATATGGTGATACAGGAAGTGCTCCACTGTGTTTTTAAACTCCACATACCTTCACTAAAATCATTTGGATAATTTCAGACCTAGAATTTCCAAACTACTGAACAAAAGGTAAAAGGTGGAACAGAGCATTTTGAGCTTTAGAGATGCAGACAGACTAATAATAAAGCTGGTCCAGTCATTTTCGTTTAACTCGCTGATAACAAGATCGTGTTTTAATTAAAAGCAACAGTCAACAAAAATTGACAATATTGCCTATACTGAGTCCACATGGCAAGAGTTATTACTGTGAAAGTCCTTAAAAATGTAATTAGAAGAAATCAACAACAAGTAATAAACAAAATGTAAGGACTTTTATTGAATTCACTGGAGTAGTTTAAACAGCATTTTTTTCCCCTTTGATGATAGACTGGACAATGCTCCTGTTCTGTGTAGATTACCACACAGCACAAGCTCATGTAGATAACCCCCCATCACTGCCTCACTCCCTCTATACAAGAAAGGCCATAGCGATAACACAGTGCCCCCTAGTGCCCCACCTCCACACCTCCTTTACATCCATATTGAAAACAAGTCAGGAAGGTGGCATGCCTCATTACTCTGGTTACACAGGTTTACTTTGCATACAGATTTTAAAGGTAAGATTTATGTGATTCAGGCTGTGGTGTATTTAAATTAATGTCAGGGGGAGAACTGTGAATGCCATATTTTAATCGGTATTATATTAATATGCAGATGTTCTTAATGTTGGCCTGCTGTTATCTTAAACAACTGTAAACTCTTATATTGTGAAATTGCATTGATGGTGAATGTTTGTGTTTTTAAAGGACAGATTACGCTATTTTCTGATCAACGTTATAATGCTGTTTCCTTATCAAAAACATGTGCATGTGTTTTGTTTCAATCACATGTGTTTAACACACAAATCTTGCATATTTAGGCTGAGTTCTTCTCTCAAACAGAAAACACTCTCACGCTCATACACTTTCACAGAATCTTTTCAATAATTTCAGCCCTGGATTTGGCAAACTCTGATGAACTAAAGGTAAAAGGAGCTGTTAACTTAAAAACTACCACTACATGGCATCAGGTGGAACAGAGCATTTTGAGCTTTGGATGTGTAAACTGAAACAAAATACAACTTCAGGTATGTTTTTGATGGGGTAACAACGTTATAATATTGCTAAAAGCTCAAGAGGCAATCTTGCATAATATAAGACCTTTAAAGATTTAACTTGTGCTTATTGTTGTAAGTGACCCAGTCATTTGTTTCAACTCTCAGTGGGTTTTCTGAAGTAATATTTGATTGATAAACAGATATTCTTACTGTTAGCAGTGTCACCTGCTTGTCTCCATGGAGCTAGATGTGTTAAAAGCCATACTGTGGAACATATAGGCAAAGTAATAACATCAAGCAGGGAGCAAGTACCAAAATGTTACACAGTGTAGCTTTATATGAGTAATTATGTGTCATATTGAACTTTTCAATTTTGTTAATGAATTGCTAATTTGATTTCATTTGTATAGTATTAAACAAAATGAATGGCTCCAAGAGATATTGCCCCAAGCTGTTTTTATATCAGTTATGTATTCTGAGACTCTTTTCTGTCAGTCAGCCCTGTGCCATCTCCAGGTATATATTTAGCCATCACACTGAATAATGATCTGGCAACTGCTAGTATGACACTGTTTTAACATAATTTTTGGTCAGTTTGGTGCTAAACTTCTATCTATGTCTTTGTGTGTAGGAGTGCGAGAAGCCCAGCCCCCCTCAGAAGCCCCTGCCTGCAGACCCCGTGTTGAGGATGTCCCGTCGTTTTAACACTCTGTCTGAAGGGGGCAGCAGAGTCCACAGCACTGCGCCCAGGCCCATCCCAATACCCACGGTGCCAAGGCCTCCCCCCACCATCCCTCTACCCAACAGGTAAGCGACATTTTGACATTGACAAAAAATCAGGTTACCGGTATACGTTTTTCACTTGTCTCCAGTATGTGTTAAATTATGGAAATGTATGCAAACACGATTCTTGGTTTATGTAAAGCACTGAATAAAAAGTTTAGTTAATATGGCAATTATAAGGCAGCAGGGTCCTATTTTGTAGTGTTAAACGTTAAAACAAAAAGTAATGAATTGAGATACCTATATTATGACAAGGTAAAATAACTAAATAACTAAATATATTTGAAAGTTGAAAAACATTATCTGTTATATTTATTTAAATTTTCATGTGTCTGTAATAAATATGTGTATATATATATATATATATATATATATATATATATATATATATGTGTATATATATATATATATATATATATATATATATATATATATATAAATAGGGTGAACTATTGGAAAATGTGACTTGGTTTAAACTAGGGCTGGGCGATATGGACCAAAAAATATATCTCGATATATTTAGCTATATCTCGATATATTTAGCTATATCTCGATATACGATATATATCTCGATATCTTTACAAGAAAAATACCCCCCTCCCTCCCAAACTACTGCAAAAACAAAAAAACATTTTTTATCTGATTAATATTCATTTAGTTCTGCACTTAAACACTCTGCACCCCTTTTTGGACCCTCACCCACAGTTTGAGAACCTCTTCTGTAAGAGAACTTCCACTGGCACTTTGCACAAAACTGCTTCAAAGTGAATAAAGTGTGTAGGATTTTTAAACCTGTATTTTCAAATTCCAAACTGGAGTTACATTCTCTTGTTTTAAAGTGGTATTTAGCCTCTGCACATTTACCAAATCAAACGCACATTGTGATAAACGGATTTATTTGGCATTTGGCACAGGCTGCAGAGAGAAGCCCCGCACGCTCCCGCACGCTCCCGCACGCTCCCGCACGCTCCCGCACGCTCCTGCACACCGGTATGAGTTTATTGGCGACAGCAGCGGCCTTAATGAAAAATGACCGAATTCATATCGAGTTTCAAAAATATCTCGATATTTTTTAAATATCGAGATATCGCCCACCCCTAGTTTAAACCATAGAACTAGCCCAAATTCACTAGCAAGGCCACAACTGCAGAATACAGAATGAATATATTATGTATGAAGAGTATGATCATGGTAGACAAGGTGAAGGCCGGTTTGGGGGTTCTGACTGAGTGATCAGCTGTCAGGCTGTTATCACCTCCATACCTGAAAGAACGAAAGGATGAGAAGTAGAACAGAGTGGGAAGAAGATGAAGAGTGTGAAGTCCTGCTCCCGGACATAAGATAACACACATGCACACGTACAGTCAGTGAGCCATCTGACTGATATCTTGGTCTGGTGACATCTATTGCTTGTTTCCATGGAGATAGTGAAGTCCAATGCCATACTATGACTATTATAGAAAAAAAAGCAATCGCACCTTTAACTTAAATACACTTATCTTAATGACATTGTGCCTGATTTTTACTGCCAAAACATGAAAAGCAGATCTAGTTTGCAGTGGTTCGAAGTTATCCCACACTGACCTTATACAATCCTAATTATTCACCGTGATTAGTGTAGAAGCATTTTAAACAACCTATAGAAAAGTAGAGTTTTACTGTGACGTTAAAACCAACAACAAGCATGCTTACGCGCACTTGCTGATTATCAAAAAGTAAAGTTGTTAGATAATTACATGCAGACAACACGCAGCAGGCATTTTTTAACCTCATGAGCTTCTTATGCACTATATCTGTACTGGGGTAAGACACATTTTGCACAAATACATGGGGAATAAGTTGACATTGAAATGCTGATCAGTACTGCGATACCTCACTGTAATTCTCGTATTCATGTGTTGTTTTCCAGGCCTGTCCCAGCTCTGCCCTACAGACCTCCAAAGAACACGGACTCCTGAACGTTTTTTATAGATGCGCTGATTTCCACACAGACTTTGGTTTGCACTAAAGACACTAAAGAGGAGAGCTTTCACGTTGAAAGTGAAAACAAAAGGGGAGTGACTGACTGCTTTTGGTGCTACGCCTCTGTACGGCGCTCTGTCCTCACTCAGGTACCAATGAACTATTTAAGTATTTATTATTGCGCTGCAACATTGTTCCTTTGTTTTAGTATTGGTGTTTTCTACTTTTTCTTAGTGACTCTGCTTATGATGTTTTATAAGCAATGATGTGAAAATATAATGAGGTAGGCATAAAGGGAAATGCAGCACAACCTTCATCTGAACTTTTGTATTGACTTATTCATGCACTCCAGATTCTGTTACTGTGTAAAAAATATTCTGTTCAAATATTGCTACCGCCTGATGATTAAAATAACAATAACAAAGGGTCAAAGTGGATGTGGCGAGGCACTAGGTCAAGGCTATGGGCTGTGAGATGACTTGAAGATACAATGACACTGTATTTAATTTAAAATAGAATAACTCAAATAAAACAATTGAACCAGATTGCTACTTGAAATTACATGAGGGGTGAAGTTTGCTGCTGGGATCTTGGGTTGGAGTTATTTTGGGGTCCCAATCTGAAAAAAAAAGGAAACCCCTGATCTGCATGACAGACGTTTGACTGACTGTATACAGAGGTGCTATGTGTCCCAAATACTGTACATGTTCTTTAATAATAATGCATTAGTCTCTTTACAGTTTGGTGCATTATTCATTCACTGTGGTAAACTACAATTGCAGCCATAGCTATCCTGGTTCAGACTGACAGAAGCAAAGCTGCCAATCTGCACCATCGGCCCCTCCAACCACCACCAACACTCACGCCACTTTCATACTAACGTTACACTATAGTGAAGGTGAACTCTGCTGCCTCTTTGCTATCATCAAGTTATGCTAAATGTAGTGATATAGACAGCTCCTGTATTTCCAGTCATAGCACTCTGAGGAATACTGTGGACTAACAAACAGATTGTATTGCAATGACAGAATCTGGGACCCATTCCTTCATTGAATTGTTTTTACATTATGTTATCTATGTGGGCTATTAATACAGCTGTAAAACATGTTAACAGACTCAGAACGGTTTCAGAAGTTGTTATCTGCAACACTGGGTCTCTTATTAAGCCTTGATCAATATTTGACTACTTTGTACTTTCATACTTTGTCTTTTGTCTTTGTGGATTTCTGTTGTACTGTCCACAGGTTGCTGGACATTGGCAGAAACTGTGGATTTAACATATTCACTTGGGTTTTCACATTTTTACAGCAACGCCAAATACTTGCCCCTCCACTGGCTATGTTAACTGTCTCGTTTTACCCTCTGTGTGAGCCAAGAGGATGATTTAAGTGCCATGAGCTGTCCATTTCCTGTTTTTTATTGTCTGTGATACTCATGTTGTATTTCAAGTTTTCCTTGTAGCTTAACTGTTTTGCAGAAGGACTGTTTTACTTCTCACTGTGTACACTACAACCCTGTGGTGAGAAACATACTGTGCAAGTGTTAAATGTTATCATAAAATCCCACGTGTAACTGTAACATCATGATCAAACATATTGTAAATGATCTTTTCTAAATGTCCGACTAGCTCTCTTTTTTCTCAAATGTACAAATCAAAGGACTTAGTTTGAGTTGATATGGGTGTCAAAGAGCATCGTCTTTGATGGAAATGCGACAGTTGTACAACGCCACCTGTAGATTTTGGTCATTACAGTGATTTTTGGTGGCACTGGTACAAAGTGATCACATATTAGAAATCTTCACTCGGCTAGCCGCTAGCAGCTAGCTCAGCTTGGAGTTTGACTTTTTGTAAACTTAAAACTTAAACGATGCACTGAGAAACCTTTTGGGTCCACCACCTGCTTGTCTCCATAGAGATGGTATTACTTTGTCTGTAATGTTTCAGTGTGGCAACTTATCCATCTCCCATTCTTCAATTATAGGTGTTTTTATGGCTCAAAGAACATGTACACATACAGTCAGCGGGACATCCTTAGCACAGATCTGACCACTATCTTGGTCTGGTGGGATTTCCTGCTTGTTTCCATGGAGATAAGTTTAATACCATACTGTGACCCATTCCAAGCTAAGAAAATACATCATCATGCAGACAAAAAGGGCAGGCAGACCCTCCAGCTGAAAAATTACATAGTGCATCTTTAACAATAGAACAATAGAATTAATTAATCATTGCATTTTTATGGCACCTTTCAAGATACCAAAAGCGCTTTACAAATCATTATTTATTCTCTCCACACTCGGTGGTGGTAAGCGACTGTTGTAGCCACAGCTGTCCTGGGGCAGAATGTCGGAAGTGAGGCTGCCAATCTGCACGATCGACCCCTCTGACCACCACCAACACTCACACACACTCCACTTTCATACTAGGCAATGTGGGTGAAGTGTCTTGCCTAAGGACACAGCAACAGTTTTTGCAACTGGCGCCCCACTGTGGCACCTGCTTTTCCCAGTGTCTCCCATCCAAGTACTACCCAGGCCTGGCCCTGCTGAGCTTCTGAGATCTGACGGGATCAGGCTTTGACAAGCCGGTATGGCCACTGTCAAGAATGCATTAACAAATCACAGATAATAATTCTACCATTTCACCAGCAGATGCTATCCAAAATAAATTCACCACCACAATTATACATTAACTTTGTTTTTATCCAAGCTTTTCATTCATAAAATAATGAGAGATAATAATGAGATAATAACCAGCTTTACTACACATCAGTGGTTTAAGAAGTACTCAATTGTGTTATGTAAGTAAAAATACAGATACCGGAGCAACTGCTGGAGTTCATTTCCACCACTATTGCACATTGGTAAAAATGTCATTCAAAATGCTATTTCTAATCAATAAAACCAAAAAGCACACAACCAAAAATCAAGCATGTTTCATAGTTCACTAATAATGTGCACAATAGTTACAAACATGATGCTTGGAAGTTGCTTCATAAAACCAAATCAGATTCTATATTGTATTCCACGAATACACAACACAGTGTCTTTAGAATTCACCAGTAGTTCGTGTTCCAGCCTGTGGACGCCCGTTCTCTTTGTCCTCGTGGGTGTGTGCACTATTGTGTGTGTGTATGGGTATTTAACACATTGTGGGAACTAAAATCTGTACACATAATAAAATCAGGTTGAACTGCTTATTTTCTAATGATAAAAGTTAGTTTAGCATGGTGAGAATTTGTTATTATTAGATTAACAACATGGTGTAAAGTTCAGATATGAGTTAAAATAGGTGAAGGGTTTAGGTTAAAGTGCATATATAGTAGACAAGTTTTACTGATTTCATTAAAATATAGTTAAAATCTTTATATTTAAGGTTTTACTACCTTTTTATCTTTTTAACATTTTGGTCAAGTTTATAATTTTATTTCTTGGTTGAACTGTAGATGGGACATAGGCCATGTAGAGATAAATCCATAACTGTTACCTATAGCAACCATAATATTAGCAACCATCAAAACTTGTCTTAATTACACACAGTTATGATTAGACTAATAATAATAATAAATTTAAAGCCTTTACTTTGTTAAATGTAGGTTTAAATCAGAAAAGTGGCTTCCTTATGTGTAAATGTTTCTTGCATGTTGGATGAAACTTTCGGTGTTGATAACATTGGTAGAGGGATTCTGTTTTTAGATTCTATCAGCACTACTTCCTATATTTTTGTACTTTGCTTTTTAATTTTGCTTCCCCACAAACTGACACTTAACTGGGATAAAACTATGACAAATATTCATCACAGGTACTAAACCACCAAATCAAGCCATAATTAGAAAAACATGAAAACTTGTGTAACTTTTTTGGTGGAGGGTCTGTCACCTGCTTTTCTCTATAGAGATGTTATTGCTTTGTCTGGAATGTTTCACAGTATGGCATTAAAACTTTCTCTCATAGTGAAGACCAAACCAGACCAAGTTACACGTCAGATCTGTGGAGAGGCAACCCCGCTCACAGTCAGAATGCCTGTTTTTCTAGATATTTTTGAGCAATAAAGCCATCTGCAGTTGAGAGCTGTTTAGTGTCATATTGTGGAACATAGAAAGAAGAAGGTGACAGACTCCCAACCAGAAAAGTTACACCATAAACCTTTAAGGGTAGTAATAACAATGGCTAAGGCTCGGCTCAGTCTCCAGGAAATGAATGCAAGTCAATGTGATGTCCCCATGCAGTGTGCTAACCCAGCATGAGTGTGTGTGTCATCTGCTGACTCTGGGCACTCCTCTCTGGGATTACAGACCACATGACTACACTGGGCTGGCCGCCTGCTGAGCCCATCTCATTTGGCTGCACAGTTCACCACGGACAGGGCACTTCCAAACTTCAACTCACCATTCCTCATTCTTTTCCATGTTTGTACAACTCTGGAATCTTAAATCCAGCTAACAATGGACCAAGCGACTGAAGAGGAGTTTGACTTGGACTCAGAAAGTCTACCTGAAGTGGAGAACGCGTGCGATGACATTCTCGAGCTTAACATGTTTGATGGATTGCCGTATTCTTCAAGATTTTATAAGATGCTGGAGGAGAGGAAGGAATTGACAGTGTGGAAAGTTAAGAATGAATTTATGGAAGTTTTGGGAAAGGAACAGTTTGTATGGCTGAGTGGTTGTGCCAGGACTGGACGAAGCTCTCAAGTAAGTGTAGAAATTGACATTTTTTAGCATGCATCATAATGTTACAAACTTATTTTTATGTTTTGTTTTCAGATTCCTCAGTGGTGCGCAGAGTTTTGCCTCTCAGAGCAATACACAAATGGGATGGTAGTGTGCACACAGATCCACGCGCAGCAAGCAGTGGATTTGGCGTTACGAGTCGCAGACGAAATGGACGTCAACATTGGGCACGAGGTCGGATACAGCATTCCTATGGAGACCTGCTACGCTAACGACACAGTTTTGAGGTAAAATAGTTAGTTTTGCGTAACTAGGAAGTGATGTAACTAGAGTCAAATCTCTTCAATAATATTATATTTTTGAATCATATTTTTTATTTTTAGACAACTTAGACAAACATTATTGATTCAGAAGGGAAATTATTTTTTTTGTTTGGTTTCAAACTCTCTTACTTTTTAGACTAGAAGAACAATTTTGCGCAAAATCTTTGTAAAATTTAATGGAATTTTCAGTAGAATAGTTTAAAACATCACATTGTTATTGTTTCCCATTACAGTGCCCCATTTAGTCAAGTCTAAATCTGATAAGAGCTGATATTGAATAGCTTTTTTAGTTTGTAAAATTGTAGTGCAATTGCAGGATACATTTCAGTAGAATCTCAGTAGAATTGGAGTCTAGTTTAAAACATCACATTGTTGTTGTTATTGTTTCCCATTACAGTGGAGTTTAGTTAAGTCTTTAATTTGAAATCATGAAGGTAGCTGATATTGTTGTGTATTTTAGCACTTTTTCCTTTTTTATATTAGACAAACATTAACTCCACCTTTATTTTTTGACAAATTGTTTCAACTCTTCTACTTTGATTCTTTTCACTGTGTTGCTGAGAAACCCAAATTCTGCACCGTCACACATGCTAAATCCTCGTGCCCTTTCACTATTGGAGACAACAAAAGACCCTGGCTCGCCCCCTCTTTTCAGTGGCTATCCTCACAGCTGTCCGTCGCACACCCATATGTCACCCCTCTCCTTTGGGTGCTCTTTCCACAACTCAGCCTGGGAACAATGGAGCCCCAAATGCTGAAGGAGGCTGATAAGACAAAGAGGCAGCCCCAGAATCCTCTCTCATGCTAATTTTCAGAGTAAATTACACTACTAGTGTCGGAACTGGAGAGAATATATTTATGATTCTGTTGATGCTTCTAAAAAAGATAAAGTCTAAATGTCAAAGGTTTGTAAACTTCTCTCTGAATAGACAACAAAAGTGTAAGTAACATCTTGCAGCATAGCCCAATGTTTCTGAAACTGTAGCTACCTCTGGTCATCCTTTGGGTTAATCATGATTCAGAACTACTTTAATCTTGGACCACCACAGTAGCAGAAAGAAATATCATTTGCACGTCACTCGCAACCAGAAATTTATTGATTAGAGATAAGTGAAGATGCAGAAAGTTGTAGTACCATACTAGCATTCATGTAATGGTGAAGTGCAACATTTTATTAAGATAAGATACATTTTATTGTCCCAAAGGGGAAATTTGTCTTGGGCTCACTGCCCACAACTTTAAAACACAGTAACTCACACTACAGTCAGACAACAGTCAGGGCTGTGTCCTTTATTAATGTCCACTATACATTTGTGCACTGCACAACCATAAAGTATTCAAGTTATTTCACCAGCTCTAGCACAATAGTTAAATGCCAATTTGTGTACATTTGAATAAATATGTAGATCAATGGTTGCCCACCTCTGCTTGGTAAAAGTGAGAGGCCAAGCTCAATTTTTAGTAGTTACAAACATTGAGAAACTTGACATTCACTATGCACACTTTTAGTATAAAACAGTTGGTACATGTTATCACAAACTGTTAAAATGAACTGACATAAAGTTTATCTGTTTATAGAAATAATTGTGTTTACTTGTAATTCAAAAGCATTTGGTTTGTGTCCACAGATACTGCACAGATGATGTCCTGCTGAGAGAGATGATGTCTGACCCTCTGCTGGAGCACTATGCTGTGGTGATAGTGGACCAGGCTCATCAGAGGACAGTGTCCACAGATGTCCTCCTGGGTTTGCTCAAGGACATATGTCTGCAGAGACCAGAGCTCAGGGTGGTGGTCCTCACTGCCACGGATCCGGCGCCCAAACAGCTAACACACTTCACCTCCGCTGCAGTGACGCACATCCAGCTGCAGAACCAGGAAGTGGGAGAGGTGGTCCACAGCAGTGCACAGGAGGGCTACTTCTGCTCTGCTCTCAGACTGGTCCTGGAGATCCACCACTCTGAAGAGGAGGGGGACGTGCTTGTATTCCTAGTCACTACACAGGTAACAGCACGCTCTCTAATGTGAAGTTTTTTAGCTAACTGAAAAGAAGATACTATAAGATATTATCATTTCTAAATTTACCTGTTGTATCATTTCAGGAGATCAATTTGGCCCATGAGATCCTGACTCATGAGGCGGACAGCTTACCCTCTGGTCTGGGAAAGTTGCTACCTGTCTCCGTACACCCAGGGGCCCCCGGGAGCCTGCAGGACTGCACTGAGAAACAGAGCCTGAGGAGGAGGAGAGTCTTCCTCACCTCCGGCCCCAATGAGGACTTCTTCTGGGCCGTCCACTCCATCAGATTTGTCATTGATACAGGACTGGGGAGGAGATATGTAAGTCTACGGAAAACTGTATTTGAGAGTGAATAAACAGTTCATCACATTTGAGCCTGTGTGGGAAAACTAGACAACAACAAGAAATAGTTTATTTGAATTGATAAAATTAGAATTCATTTGTATTTTTGTTTTTGAAGAAATTACCCTATACACTTTAATACCTCTAGGCTTATTGAGAGCATATGTGCAAATAATTTCCACCATTATGTTGTAAATAGTATGCAATATGTGTGTTTTTGCCATTGTTATCTGTGAAAAATCAGTCACATAACATAAATATTTAAAAGTCAGTTCAAATGTTTTATCTTGTTTTGCTTTTATGCCTTTTTGTAAAGTTTGGTAAAGTTAGCCTTCCATATGCACACTAAAAAGGGAATAGCCACATTATATCATTTTAAATCTCTTTCTATTTCAGGTATACAATCCCAGAATAAGAACAAACTCCATTCTCATCCAGCCAGTCAGCGCAGGCCAGGCCCAGAGCAGACAGCAGCTGGCAGGACCCGCAGGTGACGCCGGTGAACCAATCTCTTACGTTTAACAATATTATCTATAAACTTCCTTTCTCAATAAGTCTGTTCCTGCCACAGGCAAGTGCTTCTGTCTGTACCCAGAGGAGAGACAGCTTCCTGCAGAGACTCAGCCTCTTATAGGGGAGGCCAACATCACGTCTACAGTGCTTTTCTTAAAGAGGATGGAAATAGCTGGTCTGGGGCACTGTGACTTCATTGACCGCCCTGGTGAGAGCTATAAAGGAAAACAAATTACAGTCTGGGAAATTTGTGACACGTTTTAACACACTCCAATACAAGCCCCTTGAGCCCTGGGCAGATCAGGGTTTAATAGTGGCTTACTAAAGCAGCTGTGTGCTTTGTTTTTCAATCATTTTACAATATTTGGCCCATAACTGTAGTAGTAATTTCTTTTGTTTTGCTCAGTTCAAACTAGAAATACAGAAATGCTTTTAACATGTCATGTAACATTATCTAACTTTTGATTCACCATTCCTGAAAACGAAATCCTGCTAAAATAAGAAACAAAACTTGTATGCTTGCAATGGTGAAATACGTGTTCAAGATTAGATCAACGCTGATTATTGATTATTTAATCTTTGGTCCTAGACTTTACTAATGTTGATTTGAATTGGATTCCAACTTAGGGAAAACTAGATAAAACATAAAGCTAAAAAATGAATACTAGTTCTTCTCGAGTCTTCTCTTTAACAGAAAGTTCTGTCAACATTAACTGAATGATAAAAACTAGTTTTATTTAGGATTGTTCAAAAATACTACTAAATAATACTAAAACTAAATCCCGATACTCATTTGAACAAGTATCGATACTGGAAACAAAAATGTGTAAATATGACTATGCTGGACATTTCCTAAAAAGTTTTAGAATGGACTTGCCCTAAAAATTCTGGGACAAATAAAATAAAATTCCTAGACCACACAGTAATATTAAAGGTACACTGCAACTTTTCTGGTGGAGGGTCCACTACTTGTCTCCATGGAAATGTTGGGAATGCTCCATGGTATGACATTAAACATTTCCACCTAAGATTTATTAATTTCAGGTGTTTCTATTGCTCAAAAATTCTTTCTGTGAATAACGTCTCCATGGAGATAAGCATGTGGTGGACCCTCCACTAGAACTGTTACGCAGTGCACCTTTAAGCAAGCCATAATTATTTAGTGTTGAAAATTGTATTCTGTTGTTTAGTATTGTGTCCTCGAACTTGGTATTGACTTCAGTATCGATCCTTTTACTCAGCATCTGTTTAAAAGTCGTGACATGACCACACTTGAACTGCATCTGAATTGAATACCCCATTGCCCCAGCTGTCAGGGTTATCCTCTCTTTTGGAACATTTGGTTTGTTCTTTTGCCTCTCTCCGGGTCCCATCCCGTTGATAAAATGAACAGAACTTTTGTTATTGTTGAGCGGTGAAGCGTGGCACAGCCGATCTGACAGCTCCTGTTCTGAGCACTGACCTGCTTCCTGGGCTTTGTTTCCTGCTTTATTCACCCCCTCAAACACAGGCTCACTCTGATACTCTCCCATTAGCTGTTATTAGAAGCACTGCAGAGGAGAAGTGAGAGATGGATTGTGTCTGGTGTAAACATGTTTATCACAAAATGCACTGTAGAGAATCTCATTTGTTTGTGTGATGAAAGAGCTTTAATTTAACATAGTGATACACGCCAGATGTGGGGATGATCAAGGGGATTAAACACATACTAATCTGCAGGGGCCTTTTTGCAGGGGAGGCCTCAGTGGGTCAGATATTTGGATTATCACATCGAATACACAAACCAAAATATTCCACATTCTGTATTTAATCCTGAACCCTAAAAATAAAAAAGCATATTCTCTCACTATTTTTACAGCATGGCAACATTAATTAAAGGCGCACAATAGAATTTACATGCGAATTCCTTCACAAATCGGATCTGTAACTTGGCCTAGTGGCATCTCTGACTTGCTTCCATGGAAATATACAAGTTACCGCCATATCGTGGTACATTTCAGGCAAAGAACATCTCATGAAAAGTTGCTTAGTGCCCTTTTAAGATAGAGCACTTTCCTGTCTCTACGGGCTGCTGTTTACAGAATAGAGCCAGCTGTAATATCCCATGCAATCCACTTTATTTCTATAACACATGACAGTTTCCAAAGTGATACACAGACAAATTAAGACAGTAAATCAAAACAATACTTAAAAAGCATTAGAATACATAAAGATAAGAATATGTGCATTCTGGTGTTGTGCATAAAATTGGCCTAAATAAGATCATCTCATACTTGATATATTGTTTTGTATCTACAATTTAAATACTTCCTGTACGCCGGCCCTAAAATACCACTGATGGTTTGTTGTCACAGACCCCAGCAGTTTGATGCAGGCCCTGGAGGAGCTGGACTACCTGGCCGCTCTGGATAACCATGGCAACCTGTCGGAGGTGGGGATCATCATGTCAGAGCTGCCTCTGGAGCCTCAGCTCGCCAAGACCCTGCTGGCCTCCTGTGAGTTTGACTGCGTGAGCGAGGTGGTCATCATCGCTGCCATGGTAACAGGTAATTATATAACTACATATAACTTTACATAGACTTTATTCATATACTTTATTAAAGGTGTGTATCTGATGGATTGTGAGGTTTAAGCCATGTTATAATGCTGTTACCTCCTCAAAAACATACCTGGAGTTGTGTTTTGTTTCATTCACACATGTTTGAGTAACTCTTTATTATTAGTCTCGCTACATCTCCAAAGCTCAGAATGTTCTGTTCCACCTTGTGATGTCATGAAGCTGTAGTTTTCAAGTTAACAACTACTTTTTAACTTTTGTTCAGTGGAGATTGGCAAATGATTCCAATGGTGTTGTATGAAGTTTAAAAACACAGTGGAGCACTTCCTGTATTACCCCATGACATCACAAGGTGGAACATTGCGTTTTCTGTTTAAGAGAAGCCTAAAGATGCAGGTTTAGTGTGTTAAACATGTATGAATGAAACAAAACAATTTGTTCCATATGAATTAAATCTGTTAAAACAAGACCTAATATGACAGTTAACAATGAATTAATTTAATATTCTGATTTCTCATTTTTTCTCAGCACCCTCTTGTTTTGTTGTCCCGACTAAAGACTTGAAGCCAGAAGCTGCTCAGTGCCACATGAAGTTTCAGCACCCAGAAGGAGACCACTTCACCCTCATCAACATCTACAAGGCCTTCACCCAATGTCAGCAGGACCCATGTGAGCGGAGGAAACACACAAAATATCCTCCAAAAAACTCCAAAAACTCATTTTATATGTATTTTGTCTTTCTTCTCAGATTGCAGTATGGAGAAGTGGTGTCAGGAGAACTACCTTGACCATAGTGCATTACTGATAGCTGAGGTCCTCTGTTCTGAGCTCATAGAGACTCTGAAGAGGATTGAGCTGCCTGTGTCTCTGCCTGCCTTTGGTTCAAGAAACAACACTGTGAATATAAAAAGAGCTCTGCTGGCTGGCTTCTTCATGCAGGTCAGAAAACTCTATGGCTTCATGATATCTTTTCTTTGTTGCTGCTGTTGAACTTTGAATTTCCTTTGGGATCAATAAAATATCTGTTTGTCTATCTACTTTTAAAACATTACTATGCCAACTGCTTAAAACTTGATCACTGCACTGTGCGTACTCTTTCAAAAATGACTAAACTAATTGGGTTTAACTAGTCATAATTACAGTAGTTTTGCGGGATAATTAGTGAAAACACACTTCTGTCTTTATGTTAGAAAGTTGTGTTAAAATCCATTCTATGTCTGGACAGCTTTTAGTAAAATGAAGTTGAAGTTGGCCAAAGAGTCTGAGTGTTAGTTGCTAAAATTAAAATTAAATTAAAGTCTATCCACATTTGGCCAATTATCTGTCACTGAAAAAAGTACAGAATAGTTAAGCTCATTTTAATTGTGAGACATGGAATTTTGTTATGAAACGTAACTTATGCTATCAAGCCAAATTATTTTCCAGTGGAGTAATAATATTTTACTCACCCCATTTGTATTTTCGGTCAAATATAGAGTTAAATCTTATCTAGTCAAAAGTACTCAAATACGCTCTGAATTTAAGTCTTGTGCAAAATTGTAGCCATGGTAATCGACTACACATAGGATTAGTCTTGATTCACACCAGCGCCTTATACCTGTCCAGACTCTTCATCTGACCTCTGACCCTCAGGTGGCCCGTGACGTGGACAGTTGTGGAAACTACCTGATCCTCACTCACAAACACGTGGCACAGATCCACCCTGCCTCCTGCTACGGCCCCAAAAGCCCCAGACTGGGCCTGCCTGAGTGGGTACTCTTCCACGAGCACTCCTTCTCTGAGGACAACTGCCTCCGCACAGTCACACAGATCAAACCACACGAGTGAGTACACTGCTCCTCTTTAAAGGTCCCACATTATGCTGTTTTCTGATGTTCTTTCCTCAACACTTTGTTTCATTTACACATTGAACACACAAACCCTGCTTGTTTAGGCTGAGTTCTTCTAAACACTTTGTTCCACGTTATGATGTCATGTGGTAATACAGGAGGTGCGCCACTGTGTTTTTAAACTCCATTCACATTCACTAGAATTATTTGGATGATTTCAGCCCTGGAATTGCCCATCTCTACTGAACAAAAGGTAAAAGGCTGTTAACTTAAAAACTACATGTACTACTACTTCATGACATCACAAGGTGGAACAGAGCATTTTGATTTTGAGCATTTGGAGATGCAGACAGACTAATAAACCAGGATTGCTCAATGTGAATGAAAAAAAACAACACAACAACTCTAGGTATGTTTTTGAGCAGGTAACAACATTATAACATGGCTTAAAGCTCACAAGAGCCCATTTTGTGTAATGGAGTGAGTGAAGGGGACGATGAGAGGATGAGGAGAGTGAAGGAGACGATGAGAGGATGAGGAGAGTGAAGGGACAGATGATGAGAGGATGAGAAGAGTGAAGGGAACGATGATGAGAGGATGAGGAGAGTGAAGAGGAAGATGAGAGGATGAGGAGAGTGAAGAGGAAGATGAGAGGATGAGGAGAGTGAAGGAGACGATGAGAGGATGAGGAGAGTGAAGGAGACGATGAGAGGATGAGGAGAGTGAAGGAGACGATGAGAGGATGAGGAAAGTGAAGGGGACGACAATGAGAGGATGAGGAGAGTGGAGACGATGAGAGGATGAAGAGAGTGAAGGGGACGATGAGAGGATGAGGAGAGTGAAGGGGACGACAATGAGAGGATGAGGAGAGTGAAGGGGACGATGATGAGAGGATGAGGAGAGTGAAGGGGACGATGAGAGGATGAGAAGAGTGAAGGGACAGATGATGAGAGGATGAGAAGAGTGAAGGGAACGATGATGAGAGGATGAGGAGAGTGAAGAGGAAGATGAGAGGATGAGGAGAGTGAAGAGGAAGATGAGAGTGAAGGAGACGATGAGAGGATGAGGAGAGTGAAGGAGACGATGAGAGGATGAGGAGAGTGAAGGAGACGATGAGAGGATGAGGAAAGTGAAGGGGACGACAATGAGAGGATGAGGAGAGTGGAGACGATGAGAGGATGAAGAGAGTGAAGGGGACGATGAGAGGATGAGGAGAGTGAAGGGGACGACAATGAGAGGATGAGGAGAGTGAAGGGGACGATGAGAGGATGAGGAGAGTGAAGGGAACGATGAGAGGATGAGGAGAGTGAAGGGGATGACAATGAGAGGATGAGGAGAGTGAAGGGGACGATGAGAGGATGAGGAGAGTGAAGGGGACAACAATGAGAGGATGAGGAGAGTGAAGGGAACGATGATAAGAGGATGAGGAGAGTGAAGAGGAAGATGAGAGGATGAGGAGAGTGAAGGGAACGATGATGAGAGGATGAGGAGAGTGAAGGGGACGATGATGAGAGGATGAGGAAAGTGAAGGGAACGATGATGAGAGGATGAGGGGAGTGAAGGGGACGACGAGAGGATGAAGGGGTGCTGGAGAGGAGGTGGGGCGTGGCACAAACTGAAGCGGCCATGCACCTCCAATAGGGGTTTAAATTGGGCAGAGTGGGCACTGTGCGGCGGGCAGCAAGGAGGAGTATTTGGAGTGAAGTGGTGAAGGTTGGGGAGCAGGTAAACTGTGTAGAGGTGGTGAGGTAGATGGGAGCGAACTTAAGTCTGAATTTACTCTCCCTCCATTACAAATTGAAGACTGTCTATACACATTAATCACACTGGTTTTTGTACTAAGTTAAACAACAAGAAATCTCAGGCTAAAAGCATTTCCAAGGGTAGAATTTGACTAGATGTTTCAGGAGATTTAATAGTAATCAGAAAGACATTTGGACCAAGGAAGGAAATCCCAGTGTAGTACTGTAGATTTGATAGTGGTAGCACAGAAGGTCTGATAATCCCTGCCCACTGTATCAGCTGCTGGGGCAGAGGATTACACATCACACATGTTTGACAATATGGAGCTTAGTCTTAAGTCACAGAGAGGAGGAAGTGCTCACAGTGTATACATTCCTATAACAAAAACTCCAGGTTTTTGTTTTGCTTTATTTATAATGGCATTGGGGAGTGACTATAGACTGTATAAAGATGTGGACTAAGGGAGTGTCGTGTCACCCATCGGTTCCAGTTAAATGAAGCTCATGAGCAGTTATAGGGGCAAATTTGGAGCCAGGTCCATATTAGGAGTAGGAATTTATTTATGGACTAAATAGTGAAATAAAACCAACAGGATCCTGCAGAGCTGGTTAATGCGAACATTTCAATACCAAAATGACGAGGCTCACTGCAGAAGTTACAGAGAGAGGAGAGACAAATTTTCAGTGTAAAATCAATTGGAAACTGAGTCAGTGGAGCTGGAAGTGCCGCCATGTTCACTTCCCACTTGGAAAGAGGAGGCTAGCATAGTGGGTGTGACACAAGAATCAGGAATATGTCACACCCATCAATTTCTAAACATTGACTTTGATTCTTTGGCGGCACGGTGGCTGAGTGGCAACACTCAGGCCTCACAGCAAGAAGGTTGCGGGTTCGATCCCCGGGTCGCCCGGGCCTTTCTGTGTGGAGTTTGCATGTTCCTCCCCGTGTCTGGATGGGTTTCCTCCGGGTGCTCCGGTTTCCCCCATCAACCCAAAACATGCCCGCACCCCTATGAACTAACATCAAGGACCATGTTGTCCACCCTCCTGTGGGCTCACCACCTGCAGAGGGGTTCATAGGGGGGGTCAGGTGCTATGAGTATTGGGCAGCACGCTGCCCCTGCGACCCAGCCGGATTAAGCGGGAGAAGATGGATGGATGGATGGATGGATGGATGACTTTGATTCTAGACTTTGGTGTAACACTATAGTTTGAAGTTGGGTCATATTTGGTTTCACGTTATTACTTCAGTAGTCTTTAACTTGATTTTGAGGACTTTTCATCATTAAAGTTGTTTTTAAATTGTTAATTGCTATGCCAGCAGCTCAATTTTTTCTGATATTTTTCTTTGGTTTGCAATTAAATTTTTTGTTTCTGTTTTGGTTACTTTTTAATGTTAGTCTATCCCTCTGCAGCTCAGTAGCAATTAAATAACACCCAAATTGTGTAGGGATTAACTCATAAATGTGTGAAAACGGTTTAATATGTAATTCTGTCATATTGTCAAAATTGTTTCTCCCCCTTAGATTCATGGAGATGGCGCCTCAGTATTTCTTCTACAACCTGCCGCAGAGTGAGAGCAAAGATATCCTTCAGCAGATTCTGGACAGGGGCATGTGTCCTGAAGAGAAGGCTGCAGTAGCACAGAGCAGCCACCAGGAGGAGCACACACATGACCGCTGTGTTATACAATAATACTGTCATTGTGAAAGGACCAAGCTCAAAGCACTATTATAATACAGTACATATTGTTTCTTTTCCCAATGTGTTTAATATATGTCTGTTTTTATTTATTATAGTTTTACTAATGAGACTTTTCACAGAACCTTATCAAAATATAATGCATGTCTCTTTCCATTCAGCTCATTAGAACAATAAATGAATCATATTGGTCACTTTTTGTTATTATGAAATGTACTTTTTTAAGACTATCATGGTTTATGTCTTGCCACCACCAGATGATCATTTACACAATTCTTTAAACACATCAAAAGTGTCATGTTTGAAAGTCAATTTGAAAGTCATAAGAGCTCTGGAAAAAAAATTATAAATGAAGAAATTTTGAATACAAAAAAGACCAATATTCAGTTAAAGCTATCATACAAGTTTTATTTTACAAGTCAAACAGCAAAGCATGCCTTTTTCTTAACAGCTGTACAGCACGAGTCTTTGAGTTTGCATTGGTAGTTGCTTTTCTATTGCACACAATGTTCTAGTGAAAGCCGCCAACAGAAACCTTTTTTATTTACAGTAATGCTGGTGCCGCTAATTGTCAACTTAAGACAACCAGTTTATGGGATTTAACTTGTGTAAAATCTTTGATCACAGTTTATAACAGGTTTTCACATCAGCGATATCAAATGTCCATTATTAAACACAATATTACAAAGCTTTTGTTTAGTTGTGGAAAATACAACATAAATACAGAATGCTGAATCTTTTAGAAAATATGTGCAGCAAGTTTGCACAATGGGCACTTATGTGGAATTCTTTTGCTCTAATCTTAAACCATATAAAATCACAATTTAGAGTTCAGAATTAAATCTCAAATCAAATATTTAAGATGACCCAAACTGAAAACTGAAACAAGATTCTCTGGAAGAATACTACAGAGAAAAACTATTTGTATAAATGTGTAACATTCACAAATTTAAAGGCTTATATAAGGTGAAACTGAATTTGTCACTGCCGCATGAGAAATCTATTAATAATTGTTAGAAGTGAAGACATTCTTTTACAGCATTTGTGTAATTTTTTGAAGCCTAGAGGGAATTCTGCTATGAGTCTGTGTTGCTGCTTTCAATTTCTGCCTTCAGCTGGTTTAGGAGCTCTATGTAGAACTTAACCCGCGTTAGCAAAGGGGCATTTTTCTCTGCACGCAATAACTTAGAGTAGACTTCCTTGTAGGTTTTCAGCAATTCCTCATCCTTACTGCTAAAATAAACACAACTGTCAGTCTACAAATATTAAACAAGGACAAATCAAAATAGAAGTTTTCATTTTTATTTGTACTCACCTTGGTTTGCGTTTTATTGTGGTCAGGATTTTAATGACCTGGAGCAACAGGAAAGAGAAGCTCGGTTCAAAAACTCCAATTAACTTGATGACTTCCTGGATGTTGAGTCCTGACCCATCATCTGTCGACAGGTCTGAGGATTCTCCCGATTCAGTCACATCTTGTTCCTTCTTCAGCATTAATAAATAAAATAAAAAAGCAAGCAATGCAAAATTATAAAACTTCAAAACATTTACAAGTCATAACCAGGTTTGATGATCTACAAGGCATGACAATATAGGCTAAATTCTGCTTTGCCCCAATATATTTCTTACTGCAACTTTTGTTCACTCGATATCTCAAAACACAAATCCTAAATGAACAGATTTATTTTATTATCAGAATGTTCATTGCACCACAGAGCCTTAAAAATGATAATGTTTTACCTCCATCTCCTCTTCCATGAGCTCTTTATGAATGAGTTGGAAAGCATGTCTCGTCTCAGTCATGATGTCCAGTGCTGCAGTCAGACTTTTCAGTTTAGCTGCATTGCTGTTTTGACCTACACCAAGAAAAATATTCATACAACAAAAAACAAAAAAACACTCAGATTTGGAATAGTATTAAAGAATACACAAAACTTAAATGTGCATTGTGTAACTTTTCTGGTAGAGGGTCTGACAAACGCTTTTTCCATGGAGATGTTATTGCTTTGTCTGGAAATGGTTCACAGTAAATTAAACCTGTCTTCATGGAGACCACCGTTCACCACCTCTCAAATGAAGCTTGCAATGCTAATGGTTACAGGGGTGAATTTGGAGCCAGGATCTGTATTATGAATAGGATTTTTTGACTGACAAAATAGCAAAAAAAAAAACACCAGTATCATGTAGACCAGGTTAATACGAACATTTTAATACCAAAATTATGAGGTTCACAGCAGCAGTTACAGAGAGTGGAACGACAATATTCCAACATAAGTCAATGGGAGCCAGGGTCAGTAGGAGCCGGAAGGGCTTGCATGTGAACTTCCTATTTAGAACGTAGTGGCTAGCGTGTTAGCTATGTCCATTTACAGTATATATACAGTCTATGTGGACCCCCAACCAAATAGTTACATAATGCACCTTTAACTATATGGACTTGAAAGCTTGATCAGTAAATGTAAATAGTTGATTAGGAGCTGTATATAAAAAAAGACTACAGCAGTGGCGGGTGCTGTCTGACCTGCCATAGTGAACTCAGCGAAGGCCACCCTCTCCAGCAGAGTCCGCAGCAGCTCACAGGGGGCGTCCCTGAGGCTCACGAACAGACTGACCGCTTTACTGTAGTGCTGCTCAGCCAGGCTCCTGTGCTGCTTCCTCAAGTGCTCGTCTCCCACCTGAGAGAGGGAGGGGGAGAAAGAGAGAGAGGGGTGATAAATGCACTTCATCTGGAGCTCAGGTAGAACATTCAAATAACGTTGGTAGCATATGAGATGTATACACACTTAATTTCAAAACAAAAACAACAAAAAATAGCATTTTGGAACTCCATACATACATGCATGTAAATCAATATATATATATATATATAAAAAGTCAAAATGTTCATCTAGTCCCAGATGTGTATCCAGCCAGGGCATTGTTTCTATTTGAAGTATGATAGATGTACCTGGTTGCGGAAGCAGCTGTGGTACATGGAGGCCAGGCGGTGGTGGATGGTGGCGGCTCTGTACTGGTACAGTGGTTGTCGGGCCGATTCTGTCTGCAGGTCACAGTACTTCAGGGACTTCATCATGGCCTCAGTCACCTCTCTCTCAATCTAAACACAGAACAATTTCTAACATTATTATTTGATTTTATATTGTATACACTTTGTATGGGTTGTGCCCACCTGCTCCTGAGCCTTCCTGGACAGTGGGGCGTAGTCCTGCAGGAGTGTGGCCAGAGTGAAGTAAGTGGTGGACAGTTCCCAGTTGACGCTGTCCCACACGGCCGGGTGGCTCTCTCTAGTGGTCAAAGCCTTCATTGCACGCAGGTAGTAGTCTATGGCCTGCAGAGTAACAGTTTAGGAATAATATATTAGAATGTCAGAACCATTTTAAGGCATATTAACAAAATGACAAGATTGAGTTTAATGTCATTGTCACAACAAAATTACATGTAGAGCATTAAACAGTGTGGTTAGTGCAAGACAGTGCAATTAATAAAGTGCAAATAATAGAAATAATAATAAAAAAGTCAGGTGTTTTGGTGATGTAGTCATTATAATAACAAAATGACTAGCAGACTGGCAGCAATGTGTAAAAAGGGGCCACACACAGTCATTTTGAATTATGCTTTTGGTTGTGAAGCATGAAATCCTTCCATACCTTATTATAATAGAGCGCCTCCTCTGGTGAGAACTCTGCTCTGCTCAGGTCGTCAAACACAGGGCAGTGAGCCTGGGCACAGATCCTCATGAGTCTGCCGGTGTTACAGAGGAGCAGGGCTGTGTTGGTGCTATCTCCAATCGCCTCAAAGTCCTTCATGCCTTTCTCAAAGAAGCTAAAGCTCTTCTTCCAAATCTCCTGCTCAGCCACTGACACAGACTTTTTCACTAAAAGAGAAATATGCATAAGTTTATATTACAAAAGTTACAGTGGCCTTGGATATACAATATATTAGTATCCTTAACAAATATGACAAAATATTTTATAACCTGTATATCTTGAAAATATGGAAATAAGAAATTGTAAAATTGTTTTAAAAATACATTTAAATATAGGCACAATTTGAGTTTGAAGTCTAAATGAGGGCAAAACTGGGGTTACTGTGTTTGGCAATACTGATCCCCTCACTGACCTGAGCCCACTGGGCCTTCTCTGTGGTGTGGTCCTCTGTGCCCGTTTTATACTATTTTATTGATTTTATTTATTGCTATTTTATGGTTTGCTTTTATTTGACTTGACTTGTTTTAGTGTTTTAGGAATAGCAAGGCTAAATTGTGCATTTACACCCTCTATTGTTCTTTTAATGCCTTTATTGTTTGTAATGTTATCTTTATATGCGCAGCTCTTTGGAAACTGTCCAGTTTATAGAATGTGCTCTATAAATAAAGTGGATTTGTATGTTCGTACCTTCTTTCTCAGTCTGCATGGCTGCAGCCTGGTTCATGTAGAACACTCCCATCTCGTTGCGGATGTTTCCCAGGCGTTTGAGAACCTGTGAGAGCTGCTCTCCTGCACTGTCCTTCAGAGCATCGCACAGCAGCAGCTCCTGAGCCGCCTCGTAACACTTACAGCTCACAAACAGCTGGTACTCCGGGTCCATGGCCAGGTCCGTTGCCATGTTGAAGGCTAAGCGGAAAAATATACATGTCCAATTAAAGACATGAAGGGCAAAGCAATTACCATCCATCCATCCATCCATCCATCTTCTCCCGCTTAATCCAGCTGGGTCGTGGGGGCAGTTTACTGCCCAATACTCATAGCACCTGACCCCCCCTATGAACCCCTCTGTGAGTGGTGAGCCCAGAGGAGGGTGGACGTCATGGTCCTTGATTTTAGTTCATAGGGATGCTGCATGTTTTGAGTTGCAATTGAGTTGCAAAGCAATTACATATATCTTTAATTATATCTTTTACATACAGTGTCAACCACTAGTATTGAAACCCCTGATAAAACCTAGGCACACTGCATAAAATTTCTAGTGGGGGGTCCGCCACCCACCTTTCTCCATGGAAATGTTTTTGTTTTTGAAATGGCCTTGTCTAGAATGTTCCACAGTATAGATTAAACCCATCCATCACCAGGGAGACAAGCAGGTTACAGCACTATGCTACATTACAATTCAAATTTGTTGCCCCCTATTCACAAAGAATTATTGTGTTTTTGAGCAACAGAAACATCTGTAATGAATAAATGCTAGATAGAGATGTTTAATGTCATACCATGGAACATTCCAGGCAAAGCAATAACATCTCCATGGAAACAAGTAGGTTACCAAACCCTCCACCAGAAAAGCTGTGCAGTGCACCTTGAATTAGCAGTGTTCTTTTTAGAGACTCCAGGATGCAATAAGCATCTGTACTCTTTCTACAGTCATTAAACAAGATTTTTTAAAACAAGAATAATTTTGCTTATAAAGGTGCCAAAATGTGTCTGGCGCTTTGCATTTGGATGAAGTTAGAGATCAACTCAACAGCGTGACTGAAGTATAATTAAACCAAGCTGTGCATACAAACATACTGCATGTGTTTGCTGAAGGTTTAGTGCACTTTAAGTGTGTTTAGTGACAGACCCTGGCAGCTGCTCTCGCGGTGCAGGCTGTGTAGGATCTCCTGGTCCTCTTTGGTCTGGTAGTTGTACTCCTCCATGTAGGCCGCTCGGTTGTTGATGTTCTGGGCCAACATGAGCTGGATGTCTCCACACAGAGACAGGCACTGGCTGTGGAAGTGCAGCACGTGAGGGTGTAGAGTCCCGCTAACAGAACAGTAGGCATCTGGATGACAAAAGGAATAATCATCATTATGTAGTTCTTTGAAATGCTCCTCTTTTTCTTTTTATTACAAGGTACACTACCTATCCTCTTCTTCCAAAGTAACAGCATAAAAAATACCTCATAGGCAACATGTTGGAAAAATAATAGGCTCTGTGCACAGCAGCATGCTAGCTAGCCCACTGTGTCTTAAAGGTGACAGTCATTTTTATTAAAATCGTAAAATATAAAATGAACAACCTTTTATGTTGTAATATTTAATCATAACTACCATAAGTCAATTTCCCATGAAAAGGGTCCAAACTAGTTCAAATCCTCCATATCACAACAAAATTGAACAGGAAACAGTCTATAAATTACAAAATTACAAAAGTAAGTGATACTAAATGTTAAATGTAAAAAAAAAACAAGTTTAAATCTCACCATAGCACTGTAGAGAGAGTTTTATGTAGCGCAGAGCTCGGCCGTACTTGAGCAGGTTGGTGGCGGCGTCGGAGAGGACGTAGTAGGCTTTGGAGGCTTTGAGGAAGAGCTGCATCTTCATCCGGTGTTGCCAAGAGCCAGGGATCATCCCAGAACGTGTGGGGTGCTTCTGTTCCTCATGCACAATCCCAGCTGCAGATGCAAATTGAATTTATGATACATGAAAAAAATGTTACAATATTAGAAGAGAATTCAATATCCTGTACTAATATATCCCCATTTACCACAGTTATAGTTGTCTGCTGATTACACTTCTTCCATACGTCTCGACAGAACACACACCCTTTTACCCAAGGCTTTTCTTATAAATAAAAATAAATGAATTGCTTTTCTTATCCTCTCTCTCTTTGTCTCTTACTTACACACACACCTGCACACCCACACCCACGCAGTACTTCCCACTCATCTCCTACAATGTAGCCATTCTTTGGTTTGCACTTCACCTCAATGTATATTTTTTCACTATTTGTATCTGTTCACCTGGTGTTTGCAAATAAAAAAAAAAGAAGAGTTAACTTGATGGATACTAACTTCTTTCCAAAAGTAGTGAGATGCCGTTTTCAGGCGAGCAGGCTCCAGCTGTACTCCTGTCCTCATATTTTAGTGGGATGGGGGTGTTTGGGTCTGCAGCAGGCAGATCGCTTTCCTTCTTTATGGTGAGGTCAACTGCCTTTAAACCCTAGTCATACAATTAATAGGGGTTAGTAACATCCAAAATAATAGCCACTGGTTACTTTGTTAATGTAATAAATAAGTCTGCTCTGCATCTTTTACTCTTTTTGTTTTTAGATAACTGTATGACCACAGCCACTGGATAAAATGTCAGTTATTAGGAATTTGGAAACAGATTGAAAATTGGGAAATGTGTCAACTGAAAATTTTAAAAATAAGCTTGGTCAGAATGAACCAACAAGACTGAGGACAGATTTAGATGTAATGACAAAAGTTCTACATGTTCATTATAAAGAAGCTAAATATGTCTTGTTGGCCAGAGTAATTACAATAATCACTCAATGTTATAAATGCCTTGTCATTTACCTTTAATACGTAACTTAGAACATGTCTGCATCTTTCTTCTTTGTCTTGAGAAACAGGAAAAGAACCGTTTGGCTGTGAAAAATAGGGAAAAGCACCTTTAATATAGGGAAAAGCACCTTTAAACATCACATTCAACAGTCATTGAGTAGACACACTATTTGGTATATTAACTGGTAATAATTAATACTAATAATACCTAACTCCAAATGTGTGTGTTATGGTATGGTATGCTTTATTTGTACAGGGATCATTCACAACAATACATTAACTAAGACTAAAGTCATAAGAGAGATGCTGGTGCCAGGTTATAGCATGAGTTCTAATTTACACCTGAGCAGCTCGGTAAAAAAGCGGAAAATATGGATTAAATATATATAGATAAATTTACCATAAATAAATCAAAAGATTCTAAAAACAAGCCTGAATCATTCTTAATAAACTAGTTATTTATTATGAATTGCATCTTTATTCAAGCTTTATTAAAAGGTGCATTGTTTAACTTTTCAGGTAGAGGGTCCGTCACCTGCTTGTCTCCATGAAGGTGTAATTACTTAAACTTAGAAATCTTCCATTCTTTCCATTATGGGTGTTTTTTTGCTCAAAGAACATGTACGCATACAGTTAATGGGCCATCCTCTGACCAGATCTGACCAGTATCTTGGTCTGGTAGCATCTTCTGCTTGTTTCCATGGCAATAGTTATATTTAATACCATACTGTGAAATATTCAAAGCAAATCCAATTACATTATCATGGAGACAAAAATGTAGGCAGGCCCTCCACCAGAAAGGTTACACAGTGCACCTTTAAGACTAATTAAGGTGTAGTTATTGTAAAGTGGTACTATATTTAATGTAATCTTACTCTGATCTGATGAGTGGACTTGTACTTCTCAGGCACAGAGAGCTCCACCACAGAGCGGATGACAGCCACGGCCTTACTGTCCCGCTGAGGGCGAGTGTAAGAGCTGTTCTCGTCACTTTCCTCCGTCAGCTCCTCTTCCTCTCGTTCTTCGTCACTGTAGCTGTCCTCTGACCCTCCAGTCCGCAGTGACTCCCCCTCGTCTTCATCAGTGGGGTTGTCCAGCTGGAAGAGCTCCGAAAGCATGTAGTTGGCTGAAGCGATGATCTTTCCAACACAAGGTGAGTCAGAAAACCGTCAATTACAATTAGCCAAACCATTAAACTGCAATAGTGGCTAATATGTAAAAATATACTGTAGCTTAGCAGTTAGTGGTTACATGTTGTCAGACAAATTACCTGTGGGTGTTTGTCCTGGTCCAGAAGTTTTATACAGTTGAGAAGCAGAGTTCTGATTGTACCATAGTGCTTTCTGTTTTGATGGGCCTTCAGCATCAAGTTGCTAGCCACTCTATAAATAAACAATGCATTATTTTGTGTACTGCAAAAGGTATTGCAAAACAGTGGCAAAAAAGCAATATGATATCTCTGTACTTCAAAGTTCAAACCACTCATTATAAATAAAGATACATAAATAAAAACATTCCCAAAAGTACAATTTTATAAGCAAGGGAAAACTGGTTTTAGATTATATGCCCTTCATTTATGGAACACTCTCATAAACCAGTTAAAACTAAAGTGAAACTGAATGTTTTGTGGATTACAGGTTCAACAAATATTTAAATGTACATTTTGTTATGCATTTAATTAATTGTAAATGTTTTGTGTTTTTAACTTTAAAATGAGCTGCAATATCAGTGGGACTACCTGATAATATAAAATAAATACATGAACACCAGCTATATTCCCTAAGCCAAATGGAGTTGACCTACTTGTAAAGTAAGACAGCCACAGGCAAAGTGAAGGGATTCTGACACTCCTCCTCCGCCTCTTCACACAGCGTGGTGAGATCATACAGCTTCACTATGTCACTCCCACTGGCTGAAAATGGAACATACGCTCATCAGAAATCAACAGTAGGAAAAGGCATCAATCAATTTTGGACTGAGATCATACCTTTGAAAAGCCAGTAAGTGTGTCCCTCTTTGGTGCAGTTGGACTTGAGGAAGGAGAGGATGTTCTGAGCAATGTCTTTGATCACCCGAGTCGAAAATGTGGAGTTTTCAAGATGGGGGATGTCTTCTGTTTTAATCATTTCATATTTCTGCAGAAAACAAAACAAATTGTAGGAGAGGATATTTTGATTAAAAGTAAAATCAAATATCTTTGTGACCATACCTGCACTATTCCATTGACGTGAAAGCACATGACGAGCTCCGGAACATTGCACATAAGATTGTCCAGCCAGTAATCGATGCCGGTCAGAATGTTGATTGGTTTATTGTTGTCTCTAAATAATAAAAGCAAAGAACATTTAAAGGTGAACTGTGCAAGTTTTCTGGTGGAGGGTCCGGTACCTGCTGGTCTCCATGGAGAGGTTATTGTTTTGCCTGAAATGTTCCATGGTATGACATAAAAACATCACATCTAGCATTTCTTCATTATTGGTGTTTCTATTGCTCAAGAATGCAACAACTCCTTCTGTGAACACAGCTCCACAGATCTGAATTGTAATGTAGCCCAGTGCTGTAACCTGCTTCTCCCTTGTGCTACATAGGTTTAATCTATACTGTGAAACATTCTAGACAAAGCATGGAGACAAGCAGGTGGCGAACCCTCCACTAGAAATGTTACGTAGTGCATCTTTAACAACTGTGACGCATGACAATTGTGTATTAAACTTCAAATGAATACAGTACCTTAGTCTGAGGCTGACAGCAGGGTAGCGACCTCCTCCAAATATGGGCATATTGGAGCCCACCAGCATATGGATGTCTTCAAAGGTCCACATGATGTTGCGCACAAAGTCATTTCGTAAACCCTGACACACACACAAACGGTCTGCCATGACTTTTAGATAGACACCTGTACATAGTTTTTATTACAAAATTTATAGTAATTTCAAAATTGAAGTCTCAAATTTTATAGGTACAAAGAGGAAATATTGCGGGTGTATGGTTGTCTAATAAAGAGTGTTCAGTTACTCTATTATATTACTGAACTTGTGATTACGTGATTAGCTTTAATATATCTTTTTGCTACATTTATAGGTCTATGATTTTGAAGACTAGATTAGATTTAATGACCCAGTTCACACAATTGTCCTTGCAGTGACCTACTTAAAGAGGGGGTATTACACTATGGGGTATTACTTGCTAACACATACTTAGTTCACTAGGTTACCTTTTGTTGGTTTGAAAATGCTATATTTGCCTAAAACAATGTATTTAAAGGTTTAATTAGTTCAGTTTCGTATTTTGACGCTCAGACCACTCATGGGGGGCATTGCAGAGAGCTTCATGGTTACAGACGCTGGTGGGCTGAGCCTTAAACAATATACATGGCCAAGTAAAGCTAACCAGAAGAAGGGTTTGAGGCTTCAAGTGATTCAGAAAACCATTTCCAACATCTTTTTGCTGAAGAAACGTTTTAACATGGTAGAAAGCCCCAAAAAGTTGATTTAACATAAAACTTTAATCACAATCTAAACTTGCAGTATTGTGGACAACTTATATTCTTCTTACCTGACTGTTTTCTCCTTCATTGAAAAGTGTAGGAAGATTCTGTTCATTTGGAACTGATGACACATGGCCGAGGGCAAACTGGCTGTCCATAGAGATGGTTTCCTGTTCGAACAACAACCATAGCTCAGGTAAATCATGACTAAGCACCACTGTGATACCTTATACAGTATAAGTATACAGCTTGTGACAGTATAGATGACCTCTTTGGCAGGAGCAGAGTTGTCCTCATCTGGGGGAGAGGTTGAGAGGGTGGTCGGCCATGAAGACCTCAGCTCCTCCGCCTCATTCTCCTCCTCCTCTTCATCAACCATGTCCTTTGGTACTGGTGCAGCAGCTCCATCACCATTTATACTGAAATGCACATTTGCCATATCAAAAAAAACTGTATGCATTTGAAATATGATTGTTATAAACTAAATACTTACCTGTAGTAAAGGAACTTTGATAGGATAGCTTTTTGATACCAGTGCTCTTTACTTTTCTTTTTCCTTTGCCACTTTTGATCCATTAGCCTCTGGTAAAACTCCTTCAGCCATGCCCAATCACCAGTCTAAAATAAACAAAACAATATTTGTTTTTGTTTAGGCAACTTAAAAATGCACAGCCTCACACTGAGAATTCCAATGATCCTTACTTGGGAGGACCTCCTAAACAGCTCTTGAATATCCAGTTCATCCAAAAGCAGTGTTCTCCCGACTCGATGAACAGCCATGCTGACATGTGACTTACTGTACGGAATTTTCAACAGCTTTTTTATGTTCTAAATGCGGCAAAAGACATGAAATGCATTAGCAAAGTTTAAAAAAATAACTATATCGTGCGTTCACTTTTTGAAATCTACACCAACCTCTGAATCAGACACTACATCAACATCATCCCCAATGCAATCAATGAAGTCATAGGCCATGCCAAAGCTAGAAAAACAAAATTAATTCAGTAAATAATCCTCAGCAAATAAATACATAACAGTACATCACAGTGAGCTATCAATAAGAGCATAAATAGTTGGGATGCGATGATGGAAAATGTATTTAATTATGTAGATCAGTGTTTAATTTTTATTTTAAACTTGTTGTGTCAAACATTAACCTGTAGCCAATTTTTATTATTATTAATATTAGTCATGTTTGGGATTTATATTTTAAAAGTCATTGTGTATTTGACTAGGTTTATGGGGCAGAGTGCCTGTTCTTATCAGTCAGATCAAAAAATATTTTGATTGCACCATTTCTGCAACTGACTGGAGCAATAACTAAATGGCTAGAAATTTGATTAACCAAGTAAGTAGTGCATGAAACAGCACTAAAACAATTGTAATACTTTGTAATTTATGTTTCTCTCTGTGACTTGACAATACAAACAGTTCCCAATATGCATACTGCTGTTAGCAATAATCTATCTTCATCAGAGCATCCGGACCAACAAGGGAGGCCATCTGCTCTGAATGTTTGCAGCAATTAGCTGAGCGAGTTTGCTACTTCCAGCCAAGAGTAAACAATGATTAGCATCCCCTCTGTTTTCATAGACAGTAGAGTGGAGTGTATGAATAGTAAATGGCCTATGGTATTATGTTATAACAAAATAGTTACAATTGTGTTGCATAGACTTTAATGTATATAGTGAGCTTTTACCTGGAGAATGGTTTGCTCTTACTGCTGGACCCTAACACAGTGGTGCCAGCAGAGCCCAGCTGAGGGTTCTCTCTGAGCCAGTTGGCAGGAGGCAGTTTCAGGTCAGTCTTCTCTTGTAGGACTGCATAACTTGTTGGAGGTGGGGCAGCAGAGTACTTCACGACCGCTCTGCTTTTAATTTCACTACTGCCAGAACAGATCACTGTGTCCTGCAGGATGAAAAGTGTTTTAATAACCTTACAATGTTTTAAGTTATATTGCGCTTTCAGTGTCCATTTGCATTTTAAGATGCTGTTTTAAAAGTTCTCCATACTTTCCATCATTCTAGTACAGCTTAGTACACAATTGTCAACACTATTTTTAATGATAGACATAAAATTGTGATGTTAGATTTGCACAACAGCTTTTGATCCCTTTAGAGAAAGAGATGTAATTATACTTCGAATCTGAATTCTGAACACACTTGTATTACAATATTTTTATTAAAAGCTGGCAACAAAATTGCATATTGTGTCCAAAATATTTACAGCCACATTGTATATAAATCAATAACATGCAGTTGGCAATGGAAGTTTGAAAAAGGGGAATAGAATAGAATAGAATAGAAGAGAATAGAATAGAATACCTGTTATTTTTTACAAAAAAAAAGGACAAGGGTCGGTTAGCATTATGATCTTTCAAACTTAGTAACCACAGAAGTCCGAGATACAACTAAGAACCATTAGTATATAGTTATTGGTAGCAAAGTTGTGCCCACATGTTTAAGCCTGATTCTTTTTTCTGTTTTATCACTGAATGTCAGGCTACCTGCAAACCATTTCACAATGTAAAATAGCTTGAAGGGTTCTCTCGCTATGTCCCACATAACACCCCCAGAAAGAGCATAAATACAGTTAGCTTGTGTGGGCTCACCTGTTTACTGGTCTCCCCTGCACATGTCTGCCCGCTGTCCTCCACGGAGCTGTCAAAGGGGGTGTCAGCCTCCCTGTCCCCTGCTGATGAGGAGCTCATTCTGGACATACGAAACCGCGGTCGAGTTTGTTCATCAACTATCTCATGAGCATTTTACAGGTGTCACGACTGACACGTTAGATTTTCCCTGTGTTCCTGTTGCTTCCTTAGCTAGCCAATGAAGCAACGGTGAAAATAAAGTTGTGTATAAAATTCGGCTATGCTACACCAATGTCTACAGAATCTGTCCAAAAGATCGGCTGTCGCATAATTAGTAAAAGTCTTTCCTTCAGATGTTTCAGCTGTTCCGCCTCAGACAACAGTTTGTTATTGTAGAAGCTCAAGCTCGCACGATCGGCTAGCGACAACTTCCGGGTCTTCTTAAAACAAATACTCAGTTTTTCTGTAAATACGAATTGCTTTTCTATATTAAATCCTTGCGTACGTGTGCAAGATACGAGTATTATAATAACTAAATAACATTAGACAAAAGAAAACCTATGTCATTTGGAAAATATAAGGGGACTTCAATATGACCCGGAAGTACTTTTTGTATGCACCTTCTAGAAAATTTGAGTACATTCTTTATTATATCAGACTTCAGTCAATTTTCATATTTTATTTACCATGTAATTATGTTTTGTCGAATGGTCTTTCATTTTTCTATTTATGTATCAAAATAAGGAACACATTTGAACACTCTTACGTTTACAACAACAAACAAACAAATTATGCTGACATTTTTTAAAATACACTTATCTTGTATTTTTTATTGATAAAGAATTCTGCCTAATAATAACGATCAAACCCGTGCAAGAGAATATTCGATTAATTATCAATTACATTAGATGTCAGTAGGTGGCAGCATTAGTCCGCAGGGTATCGACGGCCTCTCTTCTGTTGTTTTGTCCTGCAGGACTGTGAAGCAGCTGATTTGAGCAAGGCGGAGCTGTGAAACTTTGCAAAGAGATGCTAGAAACACGACAGTCTCCTGCCTCAGTCACGCCACATTAGCCTGACTGATCAAGTAAAACAGACGCAGTTCTGGCTGTGAAGCTTGTACCTGTGAAGTCGTTTTTTGCCATGTTGGGTTGGAAATGTCACGTCTGCTCACGACTCCAACAGAGGGACCAAACTGAGAAACTCCCATTTACTGGAGTCTTTACATGCTGTAAAAGCCATGTTATTTTAAAGGTATTTTGCTGAGAGTTTAGTAAGAGATGAGGATTAAAATGTAAGTGTTGTGTGTTTAGTATCTGAGACACGAGAACGTTTTGAATTTCGCAATCAAATTTTGGAAGAGATTCATCCCAAAAGGTCAGATTATTATTATTATTATTTTTTTTTATTATTAATTTATGTATTTTTACACTCGTTTTTTATGGCATTTTTCTTAATTATTGTCCTGTATTTTAAAGCCTAGAAAAAGTTGGAGTTGAAGACGGGAGACAAACAAAAATCCTTCACCTGCATCTGAAAGAGAGTGAACATATATACAGATATGTTCACTCAGATATACGTGCATATATACAGAAAATGTATTTCTGAATACCATGAACTTAATTAGCAAGTGATAATCTACCAGATTAATTAAAAAGTCCCAATTATACAACGTTGCATAACTTGATATGAGGTTGAAAATTCTAAGATTCTATGGAATGTGTTTCATTATAAAATAATCTATACAGTGGCCCATGTGTGGTAAAAGTAAGATCAACTTGTCTTGTGAGAATAACAGTAACAATTTACTGCCTCACATGATTTCACACACAGCAAATATTATTGATCCAGTTCTTGTTTACTTCTCCCAGTTTGGAGGAATGTGCCATTCTGCTAAGTCGGCAGTTTTATGCTTTCAAAACAACCCTTAAAAACTATTAACACACATAATTAATCATGTGAATCATGTCTGGAAATCATAGGGAATCTGAATTTGATGCAGTTCACAACAACACACTTCTAATGGTAACTCTTGTTTTTGTCAACACCCATCCACCAATCCCCACTTGTCAAAAAACATTTATTGCTAAAAGACACAACTACATTCTGCACTGGTGGCTGCTGCTTTTTCCATTACTTTTCACCAATGACATGCCCAAAGCTCTTTGATCATTAATTATTGATTTCCTTGTAGCCCTCTCAGACAGTCTCAGACCTCACTGCTGTCCTGTATTTAAAAGAAGCTGAAATACAATACTGGCAATCACGGTAATTTAACTAATCACAATTTTGGATATGTATTTATCACAATACTCCTGCCAATATCTCACTATCTATTCCAGAGTATCCCACTACCACAAAGAGGCTCTCAGTTTGGCAAAGAGCAGTAACAGCCTTAAGTCCACTCTGTTGGAGTATGAGTTCACTGTGGAGTGTCAGTCTAAGGAGCTGGAGTCACTGAAGAAGGAGCAGGAGAGACTGAAGGAGGCACTGGTCCAGGTCCAGAGAGAAAATGACCAATTACTGCAACGCTGGATGGACAGGCCTCCTGTGGGCTCACCACCTGCAGAGGGGTTCATAGGGGGGGTCAGGTGCTATGAGTATTGGGCAGCACGCTGCCCCCGCGACCCAGCTGGATTAAGCGGGAGAAGATGGATGGATGGATGGATGGATGGACAGGAAGAGAGAGGAGGCCTACAGGGTCAATGAGTACAACAACACGCAAGAGAGGTATGAGCTCATATGAATAGAGTTCATACAACAGACTATATGGACATAGCTAACCCGCTAGCCGCCGCGTTCCAAATAGAAGGTGTTCATGGGAGTGCTTCCATCGACTGGGGCTCAACTGACGACACTGAAAAAGTCGTCTCATTCCTCTGTCTGTAACTGCTGCAGTGAGCCTCATCATTTTGGTCTTAAAATGTTCACATTAACCCACTCTCCGCTCTGCATGATCCTGGTGTTTTTATTTTGGTATTTTTTCCGTAAATAAATTCCTATTCTTAATAAGTAACTCTGCTCCAAATTTGCTTCTATAACTGCTAGCATCGTGAGCTTCATTTGACTGGAGACAAACGCTATGGGTGACGTCACGCTCATTTAGTCCACTTCTTTATACAGTCTAGGATTTATACTGAATCCTAAAATTCAGTATGTGTGCAGCTGTTGCTAAGTGCTACATGTCATACTGTCAGCTTTGTAATTAGGGTAATTTAAGAGCCTGGCCAGGGCTAAAACAATATACGGGTTGCAGTTTAAAACAACTTAATTTAGCTTTAAACTGTTTAATTAATCATGTTTTGTTTAAAAGGCTGACCTAAAATTCTACTAAAATTACATAAAATAGTATTTATGAGTGATATTTTTTATGCATACCGGTACTTTTATACCTTTTTCTTTTATACAAAGTATACAGCATAGCTCTATACGTATAGCTGTATTTTTACTTGAGTACAAATTTTCAGGCAGGCACAGGCAGGTTATTGTGATGCAAAAATATTATATTTTAGTATATTGAGCCAGGAGCAGGAAAACAGCTTTTTCTCCTCTGCTGTTGGACTCATGAGCACTTTATAAAACCTGTCACTGTCACTTTAAAGAACTATAATGAATCTACTTGCACTAATACTTTTGCAATTTTGTCTGTCCATTTTGTATATTTTTATATATAAATTATATATATATTTGTACATCTATTTTTATACGCCCGTTGTGTAAGACGGGACGTATTATGTTATGGCGCTGTCCGTCCGTCCGTCCGTCCGTCCGTCCGTCCGTCCGTCCGTCCGTCCGTCCGTCCGTCCGTCCGTCCGTCCGTCCGTCCGTCCGTCCGTCCGTCCGTCCGTCCGTGGACACTTCAAAGCTTTGAAGTCTTTGAAGCTTTGTCTTCATGAAAGATCTGAACTCTCTTCTCAAATGTTCTGCTGCTGAAAGCGAGAACAACCCACATTCTCTGCTTCTTTGAGCTTTGACACATTAAAGCTTTGTAGTGTCTTTAAGTTCTGTTGCTGCAATCTGATTGGTGGAATTCCGATTCTAGAATTCTATATACAATAATTCAAAGTACGGGCGTATTTTGCCCCGCTGGAGGAGCTCTTGTTATTTATCTTATTTTAATGCCCTTATTTTTTATTTTATCATAGATTTTATTAACTGTTATTATTCATGCATGATATTGATAGTGTTTTATACTGCAACATACCACCAAAGCAAATTCCTATACAAAATGGTTAAAAGCTCAAAAGTCCATTTATGGTAATATAATATGAATTAATTGTGTTGCAGTTCTTTAACTTACAGATAATCATCCATAGCCTACAGTTTTTATACGCCCGTTGTGTAAGACGGGACGTATTATGGTATGGCGCTGTCCGTCCGTCCGTCCGTCCGTCTGTGGACACTTCAAAGCTTTGAAGTCTTTGAAGCTTTGTCTTCATGAAAGATCTGAACTCTCTTCTCAAATGTTCTGCTGCTGAAAGCGAGAACAACCCACATTCTCTGCTTCTTTGAGCTTTGACACATTAAAGCTTTGTAGTGTCTTTAAGTTCTGTTGCTGCAATCTGATTGGTGGAATTCCGATTCTAGAATTCTATATACAATAATTCAAAGTACGGGCGTATTTTGCCCCGCTGGCGGAGCTCTTGTTGTTTCTTGTTGTTCTCAGGTGGCACCGGGTACTCAGATACATCAAGAAACACAAGGAAATAGACAAGCCAGCTGTTCCTGAGGTGATGCCTTGTTTGACTGGCACTACACAAAAGTCTCCATCTGAAAATCATCATCAGTGTGTATAAGACTCAAAATTTAACATTTTACAGTTTATAGGCTAACTCTTGTTAGTATTAGACTGTATAATTAAATTATGTAAGCCAAAAACATCCTTTAATACTGTCTGAAAGTTGTTAATGTTCTTCTAACTGAATTTTAATTTAGTTTCATGCAGGAAATGTCATGTTTAAACTTAAATTATCTTAGTTAGGCTTCAGCTATGACAGAAATCAAATTTCTGACTGCTTTTCTTATTGAGCTGGTTCATTTTTACAGTTTGTTCATAGCTTAATTTTGGAACCTGATGATTAAAAATAGGAGTTTTTTATTTAGTGTTTTAACTTATCTTCTGTTTTAAATTGTTGTACTACCCTATTGTAAGAAAATATTTAAATCTACATTTTGGCTTTAATTAAATGTATTCTTTGTACTAATTTCTTTCTCATTAAATGTTTATTAAATGAAAGTGTATGTAAATCGGTCCTTGTACATCTCCATGACAAACCAAGGTCAAATTTCAGGTTGCTTGTTTACAGCCAGTTACCATGGTCACCAGTGTTGGCATTAGTTGGTGACTTTTAGATTGTGTGTCTCTCTTGTAGTTTAAACTTGCAATCAAAGCTCCAATCTGTCAAAATGGTAAAAGGTGGCAGGCAGTTTACGCCAACCAACCGTGGTGGAAAATGGGTAAGCTATCTTTTGTTCAAAATTGGTATAGTTGTAGTCACTTGAAAGAAAGTTATAGGTACTTTGTCTTTTTTTCATGCAGTTCGCTCATCCAGACTCAGCGGGGAACGAGGTGGGAAGCCGAGAGACTTGTACCAGCACTGGCATCATGCTGACTCAAGTGAAATCAACAGTGCCACAGGCTTTGCAGATCGAGCGTTATCCTAAATGGAAATCTCAGCAGGTGTGTGTAGATAATGTAGGCTATGCTATTGTACTTTGTGTTACATGGCTTCTCAGAGCTATCACATAAAACACTGAAAGCCTGTAAGGACTGTGTTGTTGCCTTGAAAAATGGCACACTTAAAACTTACACTACCTGGTTTTCTTTCTTGTCAGTGTCAAATGCATCCAAACAAGAGCTTCTCTACACTTAGTTTATTGACATATTGCCACCTCAAAATATGAGAACAGAATATTTGCTTCAAAATGTATTATAACAAAAATTTAATAAAAACCGTGCCTAAAGAAAGCTTTCAAGCATATCTAAAATAAAATAATAGAAACATATTACTGTACACACTAGTCCCAATCTCCTTAAAAGTTTTTTTTAAAATACATTTTATATTTATTTTATGCTAAATATATTTTTTATATATATATAAGTAAATTTAGTGAGTATTTGAGGTATGAGCTCACATTTGAATCATTTTCACAACTCTAACTGTTGCAACATGTAATACAGCATTGTACTGAGGTTAATTTTAGAGCTAAACAGGGGGTTTACTGTGGTGAACCACTTAACATAATATGATTTAAATTAGCAGTTAATCATTTATAGTCAGAAAAGCACTATATGTTGTAGTCTCAATTTTCCCAAAAAATTATACAACTGTTTCATATTAAGTCAACGTTTTCCTGCAATACATACATAGTATGTAAAAATGATAAAAGTATGTTAAAATTATAAGGTTGAGTTTTAGAAGAAAAAAAAATGTTCAGGAAATCATTCAACAAATACATGAACATATTTGAATGCAAATGAACTATTGTTTATTTGAGTTTGGAGTGGCGCATTTAGCGCCTCCTGAAGGTGTAGCAACACCGCACACGGATCATGGCTCAGTGTAGACTGGCCATGCCACCACCAAACCTTTTCTTCATGACTGACCAGAAGGAGGTGCTCTTGTGCACAGTACTGTCTGCAGTATCAGCCTTGAGATCTTCTGAAGAGTGACCAGTGATCTCAGCCTGTTCAGGTCCCGCCATATGTTCCTTGTTCACATGGGAGTTGTCCTCATCACTCTGGTCCATCTCAAACCAGAACAGGATGGGCTCTTTGTCACTGAGCTGATGAGGGTCAGTGACATTTGTGTCCATGCAGAGGTTTTTCTCCTCCATAATCTGATTAATGAAGGAAACATCGTTATTTCCCATGAAACAGTCTTTGTTTGTCTCATTCAAAGGGCTGTAGGTCCAGTCAGGGTTCTCTGGCTCTTCATGTTTAGAAGATATGTGGTGGTCGTCAGGAGAAGAGCTCACATCTTCAAAGGCCAAAGAAGACCCTGGCCTCTCGAGTGAAGCTGCAGAGGACTGTGAGTCCTGTTCTGGATCTCCTTCCACTGTATTTTCCACAGGAGCAGGTGTGGAGGTCTTGAGGGTTACTACCATCAGATCATGGGCACCTTGGACATATTCACTGTCAGTGTTGATCAGGTGCTCCATTGTTATAAAGGGATGATGGTCAGCCTCTTCTCAGGGTCAATCTGGAGAAGATTTTTAACAAAATCCAGGAAAACCTCCAGGTCCAAGATGGCATCTTCATCCCCTGCATCAGCCTGCAGCATTATGGCGTCCTCCAGATTTGAAAACCAGCCCAACTCACACCCAGAGACCTCAGGCTCTTTCCAGTTTGTGGCCTGGTATTCAATCGGGCTCTTGAATCTCCACTGGGAGCTTGTCTGGAGAAAGTATTTATCAGTGTAGACACTTCTCTGCAGCATCTCATCGCTGGGTTGTCCAAGGAGATGGATGATGGTCTTCAGGTGGTCATAGTTGGACATGTTGGAGAACAGCTGGCAGCCCAAGAGGCCCTCTCCCAGGCAGCAGCCCAGGGCCCACATCTCCAGGGCCTCGGACAGGGGAGCACCCAGGACCACCTCAGGAGCACGATATGCATCGCACATCATATTCATGCCCTGTTTCAGATCTGAGAAATGACCTCCACAGCCAAAGTCAATCAATTTTACTTTAAACGGCTGCTCTTGGTGGTTGACTAACATGATATTGTCAGGTTTCAGATCAGTATGAATAATACGAGCTTCCTTCAGTGCCTCAAAAGCTACAAGGAGCTGTTGGGCAACAGGCCTCAACTCACTGACTGAAAAAGTTCCAGGGCGATCCATGGAAAGGTCCAGGAGGCTGCAGTCCAGTATTTCATGCACGATGCAGTGGTACTCTTCACACGAAAAGTTCTCAATGTATTTGACGATATTTACCTCGTCTGGGTCGATGTTCCTCAAATGCTGGATGATGTATAGCTCCACTTGCATCGTATAATCGTCTTTAAACAGTTTCACTGCCACCACTTCTTTGGTTTTTGTGTTGAAGCATTTGACCACTTGTCCATATGCTCCTTCCCCAAGAAACTCCAGAACGGTGTAGTTCCCGAGTGTGCGTGGGGCGCCCTCTGCTGGAGGGCAGATAAGGTTTGAGGAAACTGATGCAGACATTGCAAAAGTCAGTGTTTGTACGAGCTCAAGTGAAAGTAGACTGTCTCTGTCGAAGGGTTTGTTCAAATGAAGACCTGAGCGGTTTGTGCACTCCAGAACTTCATATCTTCATCTCCATGGCGATATCATGAAGATGGAATCTCAATGTTCTGTGATGTCAGGATTCCATAATGTGTTTACATTTAAAAATATATTTGTAAATAAAACAAGAGCTCCGCCAGCGGGGCAAAATACGCCCGTACTTTGAATTATTATATATAGAATTAAGTTAGAATTTGTCAAACCTAGTTAAAGATGAATTGTTGGTGCAGTTTGGAAGTTTGACATTCCTAGGTGAGACGATTGTCGAGTTAGAGCACGGACAAGAAATTGTCCACAGACAGACGGACAGACGGACAGACGGACAGACGGACAGACAGACGGACAGACAGACGGACGGATAATCAATAGGGAAATCTGGCTCTTGCAGTAGGAGTATGAGTATGACATCATCACATTCTAGAATCGGAATTCCACCAATCAGATTGCAGCAACAGAACTTAAAGACACTACAAAGCTTTAATGTGTCAAAGCTCAAAGAAGCAGAGAATGTGGGTTGTTCTCGCTTTCAGCAGCAGAACATTTGAGAAGAGAGTTCAGATCTACGGCACGTAACATAAAAGGACAGAGATGGAAGATAAAAAGACAGAGATGGAAACGATCACAGTTAGCAAGAGCGACGGGCAGGTTTTCGCAAAGGGTCGAGCTTTGAAGTGTCCACAGACGGATGGACGGACGGACGGACAGACGGACGGACAGCGCCATACCATAATACGTCCCGTCTTAGAACGGGCGTATAAAAACAGCAGACCAAATGTGAACAATCACTATATTCCAACAAATGTGTATTACAGACTCAGAAACATGAACAGATCAAACCGAAACCTGAGTGAAAGATTCAGGGTTATAAAATGTGCCATCATCAAAATTTCAATGCTGTCAGAGAATTTTTATTTTTTAAAAAGGTCATGTTAACTATGACTGACTGTATACATTTCTTTATTTTTTCACAGAAATCTCGAGAATATCCCCACTCTGAACATGACAACAAATATGCCTTAAAAGACAGCATCCTTGTCTATAGTCAAGTAAGAACGACCAATCTCTTCTCTCAGAATTTTTTATTTTTATTTTTAAAGGCTTTGATACTTGTCTTTAGGTTGGCCATCGGAAGCACTTTCAGAACAACCAGCACAAGTCCCATATTTGCCTGTGCCACGAGGGTGCAGAGACCAAACCTGGAGAGGACATGAGCGTCTTTAAGGGCGATTACATAGAGAAGAAGGTCAGCGAGCCCACGGACAACAGGATGTTTCCCCACAACCACAAGGACAAGTCAAGACTGGCTGCCCAGGCCCAAAAACAAGACTATTTCATGTGGTTTGGAAGAGCATGCTCTCTTTAAACTTTGTAAACCTGTGTAAATATTAAAGAATAAAAATAGACTTGGCTAAAATGTATCCAGTGTACTTTTTAAATATATTTCAAAGTCTGGTAGCTAATGATGTGAGTAGTAGTGAGTGCAATATTATGTGTACTCATAACAAGGGAGTCAGATAGATTAATTTATCTATGCATCAACTATCGTAATTAATTCTATTATTGTATTTTTTTCATATTGTGAATAATAAATGTTATTCCTTATGCATCTTTATTATTGTATATTTGTTTAAAAATAGACCATGTGCAACTAGATCATAAAAAGCCATTTGATGCATTGTAGCCTACCGGAGTTAGCCTAATTTACAAAAAGTGAATTTAATTTTTTAAAAAGTGACTGGGTTGAATTACAGAAAGTACACAGTACGTAATACATCATAGTATATTGTTTTACTCTTCTAGCAGTAGCTCCTACCACCCATTGATTTCAGTTTAATAGAAAAAAAAGATTAGAATGTTAAACAAGCAATGCATGGTCTGCAGTACAAATATTAGACGGGCCTAGTGTAATAGTTCAACTTGCATTAAAAATAAATATATTATAAATATATTAATTATTTACTCACACAATATGGATGGGGTTGGAGATAATAGAACATAATATCTTGATATTTTTATTAGATAGTAATGTATATCGATCAATGTGCTAAAAGGCATATGTAAATATCTGTAAAATAACCCCAAAGATTATTTGTATTATTAACTGCATTGTATCTTTACATCTCCCATCTCAAAATTGAGGGATTAGAGATTAGGCATTCACCAACACTATCTAAGAATGATTCCACAAGTCTGCTGCGGAAATGCTGTAGAACTATAAATAATTTACTTTTCTTTTCTTTTTTAAAAGAAGGAAACAGCCAAGTGACAATCAAGAAGAAAACAGACCTATTAAAGCATAAAGCATTAAAGCGTTAAAGCAAAGACTAGAAATCCACTGGGGTACTATTCTGGTAGTACACAAGTATCGTCAGCAGAGGGCACCATTCGTGATGATTTCCTTTGGCCTCAAGAGTCGCTGGTTGTGATGCTGCCAAGTTGCTGGAGAAATGTAACAACCGAAACCTGAGCGTAAATGCGCGCTCTGAGTGAAAGATCCACGGGGGAAATAATTAGGAGAACCAGATACTATTTTTGTCCAATACGCACCGGCACTGATACATTACATTAGAGCATATAAAATAAATTAAGCTTGATTTAGTCGTGTTGTAGGGTTTGTTTTCCCCTTAGGGATGAAAGCTATGAATTTGTAGGAGAAAGGGAAAAAAGCGTGGGAGCGAGTGACAGAGAAGCGCAGAATGGCTCTTAAGTGAAGTGTATCGCCTTCTCTCCTCTCTCCAATATCTGATGTATCTCTCCCGAGGACGCTGTGACCAGCTGCCTTCTTTCTTTAAGCACTCACTGGAGACGTGGGCTTTTCTCTCACAAGCCTCTTTTAGCTGCTGTAATTAGCAGGAGCACTGACGTTTGAGGAGTTTCTTAGACTACTTTAAAAGGTGAACGATATCTTGCAGGGGTGTTTTTATACCCACCTGGACCCAGTGCCTTGTCTAATATCAGATTTTTGGGTCCCTGGAAACAGAGGTAATTTGATAGGACCACACCTGAAGGAGATTTAATGTGGGCTACATGGCAGAGGAATTCAGCATAATAGAGCACTGTTAGGCATATGACCATATTATGAAACTATCAGCATCACAACATTTATCACCATGGAGATATAGAATGTGTAGTTCCATACTGTGGAACATTCAAGGCAAAACAATACCTTTAAGTAGCTGCAGTTATGGTCTAAATTTTGACTAGGCCTTGCCAGGCAAATCCAGACTGATATCTCTCTGAATTTATCATAACAGATTAATATCGGTCTGGTGCCCCGCTCTCCGTCATGTCTCAAGTCTGGTCGAACGTGATCACCCAAACAGGTTTGTTTTGTTTCAGTGACATGTGAAAAGAAGGAGCTCACTGGTCACCTATCATTTACAATTAAAATCAACTTTATCTCACCTCAGATTAACAGAGTTTACTGCTTTGCTCATTCTGATTCAGCAAAAATCTGCAATGTTTTTCAGTTTCCTGAGATATCATTTTCCTTTATTTTTTCCCAATACAGACAGACCATGGGTGTCCCTGATTGTCTAATCAACCTGTCAATCATGCCCATCTGAAATCTGGGAGATTTACTGGTGGCCAGACTCACATCTTCATAAAGTATTGAAGAAGTGTGTTTTCTGGATCTCATATATTTTTAGTTGTTGCTACTATAAGCCCACGTACACTAGTTACACACTAAGCTTCCCATTATGAGATTTTCTACTATTAATACCATTGCCGCTACTAGGCCACAAATTAGTCCATCAGCTTTTCTTATGGCTGGAGATGTACTTAACATTCAATTTACTCTTCACCAAGGCCCCATCAAAAACACACATTAAGTTGTGTTTAGTTTCATTCAAACATACTCAATAATCCTATATTATCAGACTGTCTACATCTCCAAACCTCAAAATCCTCTGTTCCACCTTGTGATGGCATAAAGCAGTACTTTTCAAGTTAACAGCTACTTTTTACCTTTAGTTCTGTAGAGATTAGCAATTCCAGGGCTGAAATCACCCAAATGATTCTAGTGAAAGTGTATGAAGTTTAAAACACAGTGGAACATTTCCTGTATTACTACATAACATCACATGGTCGAGTGTTTTCTGTTTGAGAGAAGAGCCTTTGTGTTGTTTTTTGCCCTGAATATAAGGCAGGGTTCATTAACAGAGAGTAGACTTGCAGTTGGATGTGTCTGGTCTTGACTGTCTCGACTATCTGAGTAGTAGGTCAGGTTGCAAACTACAAGACTTGCCACAACATGACACATAAAGGCGACCAACACCTTTTAAGTAAAGAGTTTTGCCTTAGAAACAGGTGCAAAGGATGTGGTAGAAATGAGAGAAAAGGTCACTCACAAAATACATATCTGAAATAACACCATAAAACAAACCCTTATGTATGTTATTACCAAGGCAAAAAATCATAAGAAATGTGTACTGGAAAAAATGTATAGTAAGATTAAAAGGGCCCATATTACTCTATTTTCTGATCTATTTTATAACATTTCCTCATTTAAAATGTACCTGTATACAGAAAGTGCTCCATGTGTTTTATCACTAGAATCATTTGTATATAAAGGTAGCTGTTGAAAAATCAAAAGGTGGAACAAAACAAATCATTTGAGCTTTAGAGATGTAGATAGAATGAAACAAAACACAACTCTAGGTATGTTTTTGTGGCGGTAAGAACATTCTAATATGTCTTAAAGCTCACAAGAGTCAATTGTGGGTAATATAGAACTTTTAAAAGAGACAGCAGATAGTTGGAATAGCCTATACATGTATTTGTTTGTATAGCATATACATAGGCACACAACATAGCCACCAAAACTGCCCTATGTTCAAAATGCAAGTATTTCCACACTTAATACAGTTCAAAAATCATATTCAATTTTATGTCCTTTTCACATCAATTACAGCCTAGGCTTATCTGATTGTCCAGCCCTTAGAAAACATTTAATCACTTACTTCACTTATTCGTAACCCTGTGTGCTTACTTTAATCAAAAAGTTGCTCAACAAAAAGAAATCCACCCATTTGAAACCCACTTATGTTGACCAGAGAGTCTCCCACTTATGCAAAACATCAACATATTAGTCCACTGAATACATTTTAGAGCGAGCCATGCATGCGTTTTATCATGTTGACGCAAAGCAACAAATATATGTAAATACAGTTTGATGATGGAATATCAGACCTTCCACCAAGGACAAAAGACACATCTCAGTAAACAAGCGCTGGACCACCAAAGACCATCCCTTCATGCATATCAAATCAGACACTTTGAATTGTGTGTCTTTGGTGTAGGGACTGAGGGCCTCCAGTCTGGATTCAGAGTATTTGATTTATTCGCAGGTGCAACACAGTGCTTTGATGTGTGGAGTTGAGAGCTTTTGCACCTGTTAGAGAGGAAGAGAAAAAAAAGCTTTGAAAACAAGAGGTGGATTTGCCAGATAGTCAGAATAAGAGTAACAAGAATAAGATTTGTGTTGCTATGGTACGACATGTGGGTTCGTAGAAAAAAAAGCAGTGATGTTTTGACAGAAGGACATTTCTCAAAACACTTATTTCTCAAGCCACCCAGGCTTGAGTCTGGGATCTGGGTTCTTGGATTGTGAAATCAGATGTGTATTTTAGCCATTTACACATGTAATTATAGTTGCATAGTTTTGAATAAATCAAATGATTATGGAGAGAACATATATCACTCCATTTTGAATGCTTAATGCTTCTTCATAAAAATTCAAAATGGAACAATAGGTTTGATTTCTTAATTTTTTCATTAATAATTATTCAATGATTCATTTATTCATATTTCTTCAGGCACTAAATGAATAGACACTCCTTCACATGTAATCATCAACATCTTCTAGCCAATCTATTTACTTTATTTGTATTTACTTTATATATATTTATATGTATTTACTTATATAATACTTATATGTATTTATCAGTGTTGGGAAGTAACTGAATACATGGACAGAAAATATGTATTCTGAATACTAATTTTGAGTACCTGTATTTCAGTAGTTACTTTTTCATTTGGTGGTATTCAGAAGATACTTACTTGCTGTACTTCATCATGCAGTTTTAGCTTTGAATTGACAGTAAGAAAAAAAACTTCTTCTGGTGAGTGTATGCACAATGTTTCCTTCTCTAATTAGACAAATGAATACAAAGCAAATAAAAACAAAGCTGTTTGTAATTGTAATGTCATGTTTTTTTTTCTCTCTATTGCAATGCTATTCGCTATTAAAGTATTCCAGGTATTCAGAACGCAGTACTCTGACTGGCCCATTACAAAATACATTTTGATGCATTTTCAGAGTATTCATCACTGCTTTCTATATACTATAAAAACAGTGTAAGTGTCTTCCTTTTACTCAAAGTGAAAGTAAACTTGGATTTCACGCTGAATCTTTCATAGCACTTAAAAAAGAGGAGAGGACTTGTACATGAACCTGCATCCAAGCTGTACATGCCAGAATCCTCTTCCCTTTTACTGTCAGCAGTTGGATCACTTCCTAACCCCCCTCGGTGCTGCTAGTTGCCAGGACAGTTGGTCACTTCCCCCTAACTGCCACTGGCCCTTGTGTTTCTAACTGCAGTCCGGAGCCCTCCAGAGTCTGAGGGCGGCGATAAAGGTGGCTGGCTATCTCATTTCCACAGAGGACAAGATAACATCCTGAGAACATTTCCATCATTCGAGGAGTTTGTTCAGACGAGATAAGGGCCCTGCCTGTTAAACGTCAGCTATGAAACCTGTGTGTATGTGTGTTTGTGTGAGTAAACGCAAAGCCAACGCTACACTGGACGTCTTCCTGCTGTCCCACTTTAATGTCTGCCCTCTATATGTGTGAGCTCAAACAGAGCATTGTTACGGATCAAGGCGAGAAGAATAAAAGGCTAACCTGCACTTGCACCGAGTCACATCGCTTCATGTATTTCTCAGCCTCTCCGATATGCTTTGCATGCTAATTCGTATGTAGGTGGTGAGTATAATTACATTAGGCTTGTCGTAAACAAAGACCTACAAGCTGCAGTCTGTGCAAGCATCACTCCCGAGAGAAGGCAGCAAAATAGTTTATACAAGGATGGATGGGTTTATTATGCATAGTTAATGTGGAGAAAATCTAGCGCCGTTTCACAAAAAGTATACACTACAAAAACTCAAATCTTCTTAAAGGTGCACTGTGTAACTATTCTGCTTAACTGTATGTAGATGTTATTGTTTTTTCCTGCAATGTTCTACAGTATGGCATATAATTTAACTATCTCCATGGGGACAAGCAGGCCACAGCTACAGACCAGAAGTGGGCCAGCTCACAGAAATAATGCATGTTTTTGTGGTAGTTTTGAGAAATAAAAACACTGCAACTGAATAAATACAAGATATATTTGTTTAATGCCATACTGTGGGACATCTCAGGCAAAGCAATAATGTCACCATGGAGATGAGCTGACAATGGAGTTTCCACCTGAAAAGTTACACAGTACACCTTTAAATGACTTGAATTAAGAACATGCTTGATTTGAGTAAAGTACAATTATCTACCAATGGAACAAGTCTTTTTGTACATGAAATAGGAAAATACATCTAGTTACACTGAAAATAAGAAAAACAACTCTTTGTACTTAAAACAAGAAACTAAATCGTATTTAGTTTGAATTAGGAAAAAAAATACTTATTACATTGGTAGATCATTTTAATTGTCAAGTGAAATCTACCCAGATCAAGTCTTTAAATCTCAGTCATTTGACTCATTTGAACTTACTCACAGTAGATATTACTTTTTGCAGTGTATTGAACCATGTGGTAAATCGTTTGGATATGGGAAACGTCAATTGTAAAGAGCGTGAGATAGATTGTGACATTTCAAACCACTCCATCTTTTACGTTTTTATTTGGCCATGCGCTAGCTAAGGTAAGGAGGCGTTATCCTTCAAAATATATAGCGTTATCCTTCAAAATATAGTTTTTGGATCAAAAGGAGACTCGGTTTCCCCCTTATCTGTGGTATTACGGAGTATTTCATCAGTACTTAAGAAGCTCCACCTCTTCATTCCACACACACACACACACTGCTCCTTCATAACATCACAGTCTTTAATCTCATTAACTAAAAGGGTTATTTGAAGTGAGAACACACACCTTGCACACTGTATTCTCATCCCTTTATCCCGTCTTTCAAGTGTGAATGTGTTTGGGGTGCCTAGTCACACAAAGGACAAAAATGTAAGCACTTTTTGAAGATGCCATAATTTAATATTTGCAAATCTTTTAGAGACCATTTGTAAGTATATGCTGATTCAGGCGTTCTGTAAATGAAGCAGTGTGCAAAGTTGTGGTGGACAGTTTTGGGACTGGTTATAGATCAGTTGCAACTATGTACTGTCAATGCCTTGGGAACTTGTGGTAGTTGGCTAATGGAAGTACAGAACATGTCCTTAGGCTAATAAATGGGAGGGAAGTATTTCATGTAGTATGATCTGTTATTTTCTATATTGATGTTAGATTGACATGTACCACTGTCCATAACATTTCAGTGACACAGGCAGTATTTATAAAATTAAAAAAAACTCTTCCACACTCCACCCCTCTCCACACCCAAAACACACAAAAAAACAAAAACACTGGGAAATCAAATGGTTAAACATCAATCAAGTCCAGTTCCGCCAGTGCGTCCATAAAAAGTTTACAGTAAAACTATTAAATCTTGACATGTCAATTCCCTGAATCCAGTAACTGAAACCTTTGAATTCTTGGAACGGTTATGTTGCCTATTGTTAATGACAAGTTTTATATTGTGGTGGGTGTGATTTACTTAAACCAGTGAAACGATGAGTCATATATTTTGTGCCAGGCAAAATCCGGATATGGAAGTAGCAGGAAGTGCATCTGATTAAAAAAACAAAAAACAATGTAAATTTAGATCTGCTGCATAGTACCGTATATATTTCTTTATTTGAGGAACAGTAATCATTTGGAAAGATTTTAATGCAAAGATTTAAATTTCCATATGTTGTCCCTGTAGACTGATTATACAGAAAGATGGTTACATAACAGGGAACTCCTCAATATTCTTAAAGTCATTCACTCATAAGATGACCAATATGCAGCCAACCAACTTTGATGTTAGCAGCTATGGCTTGTAGCATGATTTAAAATCCTTCTTAGTGCGCCAACAAGTGAATGCCTTGTGTTGACTTTTAACATTATCAGCGTCAGATCTTTTGTTTACGTATCAAAACCAGCTAGCTGCTTTCCAATCTTCAGACCTACACGCTTTTACTTTATCACCCCTCAACATTATACACTAATCTATCCATGTAGGAGCACACTAAAATTATCTAGAGGCTATAGCGTTAAGTTTAATTAAGCAATTTCACACTCGTATCAAATAAACGTGGTGAGTACATGTGCTTCATTGACATTCCAGTCCAAGGCGGGTTAGGTATCCAAGAGTCTTCTACAGGCTGCTGCTGCTCCCTGTGTGACAAAGGCCTTAATGTGCTCCAGTATAATTACAGGCGATGTGAGTGAGGCAAGAGTGCTTTTGTTTGCTATCTGAATCACATTGTACCATCTCAAAAACCACTGTTAAAACACATTCTTCGTCTGTGTGTGCACTTATGGAGGAGGCGCATACTGCACAATGGCATACTTTAGCAATCTGACATTATAATAAAATGTAAATTACACCCCCATAAGCCTCTCATTACAATATCCCTTATGTATGTCACATTCTGTTATGTTCCCCGGGCTTGTACGCGATCTTCACTTTTGTGCGCCTGCTAATCATCAAGCACTATGCTAATACCAAATTAGCTCAACATTTTTGTCATTAGTCAAATAACTGTCTGGCGAATTGTGATTTATGTAGTGGTAATTCGTTTGACGGATGGAAAGCTGGGAGGTTGAACAATGTAGTTTATTTTGACGTGCAAGACAGAGAAAATGCTAAGCTATGAGGTGATTTAAGAGCAACGCACTGATTCAAGGTTGCAGTGGAATATTCATTGAAACGAGCCGAAGAGTGTAACAGCATAAGAATAACCCGTCTTTAAAGATTAACATAACCCTTGGAGGTGTTATTGTATCGGCGTAAGCTAGCAGAGACCGGGGCAGGTGCACTAAAACTCTCTCCTCATGAGTTACTGCATTAAGTCCCTCAAATTTAGTAGCACAATCATGAGCCTCACCGTTCACTCTCCGCAGAGTAAGAAGAATCGCTTTGCATTTTAAAAAGGTCAAATACTCAGATCTGTGCCAGGAGGAATTGAGGGAAGAAATAATGTCTGTCTACAGAAATATGCAGTCACACACTACTGATCCTCTCAAATACCCAGTGTACAGTGGAGAGATTAGAGGGGTGTGCGTTTGACTGTCAGCTCTTAACAAGTCATGTGCAAACAAAACCGAATCAGTGTGTAACATTCGGGTACAGGCTAATCTCTGGCGTTTGTTTAATCTCAGCCAGAGCAAACAGTGTAATTAATTAGCATTTCTCTAGTATATTTTGTGTTAATTTGACAGCAGTAGGAAATTTGCCAAAGTTATGTTTACTTATTATTACTTCTGTTTTATTTAACTGAAGGTACACTATGTAACTTTTCTCTTGGGTCTGCTTGTCTCCATGGAGATGTGTGCCATTAAACATGTATCTTGCTTTTTTTTTTATATTTACAGGCGTCAAAAATTGATTTAAAAAACATGCACTATTACAGTTCTAGCCATAGACTGTATAAAGAAGTAGACATGGAGTGTGTAACATCACCAGTCGACTCCAGTCAAATGAAGCTCATGATGCCAGCAGTTAAAGGAGCAAATTTGGAGCCATATTGTCCATATTAGGAATAAGAATTAATTTCCAAAATAAAATGGTAAAATAAAAACACAAAGATCATGGAGAGTGGGTTAAAACAAACATTTTAAGACCAAAATGATGAGGCACACTGCAGCAGTTACAGAGAGAGGGGTGACAATTTTTTAAAATGTAAAATCAATTGGAGCCAAAGTTGATGGAGCTGGAAGCGCCCCCATGCTCACTTCCTGAATGGATTGTGAAAGGTACTGAGTTAACAATATCCATGTATTGTACTTACACAATCTCTGTCAAGTAATTATATTAGAGAGGCCTGGTCAGAAGAACTTGGCATAACCATAACAGAAGACTAATGGAAAAATGCACTTGCAAATATTTGGAACGGTTCCATCAATTCCAGATATAGATTAATTCAATTTAAAGTAGTTCATGGAATACATTATTCCAAAGTTAAACTAAACAAAATCTTCCCATCTGTATCAGCAATGTGTGATCAATGTAATACATTTTATGGCTTCTTCATCTGTTTTGGTTCTGTTCGGTGCTACTAAAATTTTGGACTGATATATTCCACTGGCTCTGTAACAACTACAAAGTTCAGGGAGCCCCTGACCCTCTCATAGCACTGTTGGGCTGCTTTAGTGTCCATGATTTGCATTTTCTTCATACAAAAAATCTTCAGGATTGGAATGGTTGCAGCAATTAAACTCATACTTCATGATTGGAAATCATCAACTCCACCATCTTTTATTAACTGGCTTAATGAAATGACTTTGGTGGCCAAGCTGGAATATATACATTATGAACAAAATCATGCACTCGTACTCTAAAGTCCTGTCCCCATTTTTGATTAAGATAATTAAAGTAATTGTACACTGTATTGGTGGTTTTCAGATTTTGGATATGTGGTAGTGTTGTGTGGTAATAACTAAAACTACATAGAACAGCTTTTACTTTAGAAAATAGAACTACGATTGTCTTGTCACGTTTTGTTTTTCATCAGTAGTAAATTGAGTGTTACATCCAAAAACAGTTATTCACAACTGAAGTTGCTTTTATTTCCTGTCTACTTTTCACTTTCTAAATAAGCAGACCCATGTTGTAACTTAAATATATTTACCTAACAGTTAACAATAGAAGACATTTTGGCTATCACTTATCCCTTTACACAGCACAATCAATTCCCTGTACCAAGACTTTTACAACTCAATCTGCAGCAGCGCATGCATCCAATTATAATAACAGAATAAAAAAGGCATTGTAGATAAATCTCCCACGTGACACAATTGAATTTAGAGTGGCAACAAATATGCATACATACTTCATCATATGTTACTTTCTGTCAAACTGGGTCACGCTGCCTTGCAAATTCAGCCATTTTTCTTCTTGGCACACTGATCTGATTTGTTAATGCCATTTTATTGATTTTGAGAAGGAATAATCTTACGCTTGACTACCATATATAAACCTCCCTTAGGTCCACATTAATCTCAAATACATTGTGTTGCTTTCGCCTGTCTTCTTTTCTTTTTTCTTCTTTTTTTCATAACATTTTGGGTGCATTCCCGGTAGCCTACTTACATTATACTGCGGACAAAGTGACCACAGGGAAAGATCCTCTCTGGACAGCATCGGACCACACACTGACATCAATTCATGAGCTGAAAATGCAAAACAAAAGGTATATAAATCGAGCAGGGAATTGACTATTTATTCCGAAAAGATGATTCAAAACATTGAGCCTTGCTGGTGTTGGAGAAAGGGGGGAGTACACTTGGACCAAAATGACTGTGGTAATTTAAAAGATGCTGTTTGCCATCTGCAGCGTTTAATGCACTCAGTAAATGGAGTTTGCGTACATTCGTCTGCTGTGACACGGGGATGTAAAGAAGAAGAATATAGATTGCATGTTTAGAGCATGACATCGAGGCACAGCTGCACCGGGTGTTCTCGATTCCTGAATGGGCTGAATGGGGACAAATATAGTGAGCAAATAGGAGGAGCTTAAATATTTGTGACTGTATATTGACACCATTAATGAACACATAATTACCTCCCTATGGGCTGAGACTCATGAATATTGGTTAAACTTGTCACACTCATCTAGGCAAATTCATTATGCATTTTTTTGTGTTGTATAATTTGGGTAATCCATTTTGTATATAGGCTATCTATTATGATTTGGGGGGTATTATGTAAAAAGTAAACTAACTCTAAAAACAATGTTTATTTGTTTATTCTTAATTTGTTAGTGGCTATATAGTTCACTGCCCAGATTAAATAAAATAAATACAAATAAACACAATTCTTCCTAGAGTGTGCAGTTAACCAAGTCCCCATTGACTTTCATTGTCCTCATAAGTCACATGGTTTCTTCAAATGTGTTCAAATGTCTGTGAAGAACTGGCCAAGACCTAAGTTAGAGGAAAAGAGAGACACGTGAAGCCTTGAAGCCCCATAGCCTTTTCCAATCAAAGCGTGTTTCTCAAAAATCCCCCACGCACCACCGTCCCATCTCTATCATGCTCGCAGAAGTGTGTGTTTGAAGTGCCCCTTCTGCCCTCTGCTCTCCTCTGCTCCTTTCCTCTCTTTTCCTCCTCTCTGCTCCTCCTCTCTTCTCCTCTGCTCCTCTCTACTCCTCTCTGCTCCTCCTCTCTTCTCCTCTGCTCCTCTCTGTTCCTCCTCTCTTCTCTGCTCCTCTCTGTTCCTCCTCTCTCCTCTTCTCCTCCTCCTCTCTCCTCCTCTCTGCTCCTCCCCTCTCCTCCTCTCTGCTCCTCCTCTCCTCTCTTCTCTGCTCCTCCTCTCTCCTCTTCTCCTCTTCTTCTCTTCTCCTCTGCTCCGTGCGCGCGGGTGTGTGAGCGCGCCAGCCGCGTGCGCGAGACAAGTGGGCAAAGGCTCCGCCTCGTTCAAAAAAGCGAGCGAGAAAAAAGGGAAAAGCAAACTGATACACACCTCTCAATTCTGGCAGGAGGAAAAGAATAGGAGTGTTTATGAAGCGTCCAAGTAAACAGCGGGATAACCAGGCAGAGCAGAGGCTACTTCCCCGCGTTAAACACCGACTACCGTGTTCTCAGCACCGGAGCTTGTCCCGCTGCCTTCAGGATTAAGTTCATCTAAAGGTGGATCATTATCTAAATCCGAGATAACAAGCGAATTTGAAATGCGTAGCCTGCCATGCTATTCCTGGAGCCCCCAAAGCCGACGTGTGAACTCCCAGTAAACAGCCTGTCGAGGTAGGACTCCATTATCGTCAAGGTGCTTTAAAAATACATATTTCGCTGTAGTTTGAGAGCAATCCTCGCATCGCTGTCCATGTGTCCCTGCGCCATCAGCGAAGAGGGACAAGGGAGGGTGGGAGCAGTGCGTTAGCATGTCCTCCTCTAGCTGCTCAAGTGATGTGGGAATAGCCGCTATTAACTCCCTAATGAGCTGTCCACTTTGTACAAGGAACATCTTTAAGTTCACTTTAAGTTTTTATTTCTGTTCTTCAATGCGTTTGGGAAAGTTACTGCACTATTTTAATAGCTATAGAAAAGTTTTTGATATTATGTGTGTCATGTGTAAGCACACCCAGTTGCCTTTTCTGTGTAATTAGGAGCAATTAGACAAACAGTCAGATTTCCTTATTGAACACCTGCAGAGTGCAAAGAAAGTAAAGAATGTGTTCCAACTTTTTACACATTGCATTTAGCTATTTATCAAGCACTTATTGATGCTATGGTTCATTTAAACTACTATATGCAAGTCCACTGATGTAATAAGAGCAACTAGAGACAACCAGCCTAATCTGCATATTAAGTTATTTCAGAAATTGAAAATGTTCTTATATTTGAATACAAAACAAAATTTCACAACAGAAACCTAATTATGCAAATGCAAAAAACAGGTGCACTAAGGTCACAGATTGATCACTTCCAGTAATATTGTTTCTATTACAAAACAAACCCTAAAATTGCTATGTAACCACCTTCTTGTCTATGAACTAACATTGTGTGTGTTACTTGAATTTTTTGCCAGGTTGAGTGTTGGCAGCACTTTTACAGGGGAACCCACTTTTTGAAAAAAAACTCTTTTGGAGGCTTGTATGGAGGAGAGCTGGACGTAAAAGGAGATTGTGGTGGTGCAGGAGGAGGTGGAGGAGGGCGTCTCTATTGTCTGGCCAGTGAAGGGGTGGGGATTGGAGGCAGTATGCAGATGTGCTGCTGGCAACGGACATCTGCTCTCTCCCCCTGTGGGCATTGTCGCTACAGGCAGGGGAACTTAGCAAGGAGTCTGGCCGCTCAGAAAAGGCCCTTTGTGGATGAGAGAGGTGCTGGAGTTTGCTAAATGTTTACTTTTCAGACTTGGAATATGTCAGATGATGGCAACGCTGCTGGTACACCTTTCTTCATAATTTAGACATAGTAGCTCACTTGCAGAGAATAAAATACGCACACAGTAGTAATAAAATAATGCAAATCAAATACATTGGAACCTTTATGTCAGATAAAAATAAAAAAATAAACGAAATAACTGCAATGATACAATCAATAGAATTTGGGATTCTGCAATTTCAGATTTGACAGATTTGACTGACAAAATTGTCAGTGATCATCTTGGGTCCACAGCCAATCCTCTGTCAGTAAAAGTGTGTGGTCTGGAGCAGAGTTCAGACTTTGTATTGTTTATGTTAAGAATTAATAATTGAATGTAATTTTTATTGTTTGCAAAAAGACAATATACAATCAAATTAAAATCACCTACTGACAATTTGAGGGAGAACATTTTATCATATTACCCAGACCTAGAAATAAATATATACTCAACATGCTATAATATATAAAGTCAACAGTACATAAAAGTTAGTTGTTTCTAATTCCTAAAAGATCATGTTTAAATTTCAAAAAGCTCCAGTTCTTGATTATAAATGAGTATTTTTCATCCAACCACACAGTGTACTGTATGTAGCCTACGATCGCCTCTCCCCACATCCCCTCCCGTCATCCTCCGCTTTCACTCCCCAGGGGCTCCAACTTCCTCTCCTGTCTCTGTGGCCTGCCCGTGTTCAGATATGAAAGCATGGCCTCCCCAGTGTTGGGAAAAAAACAAATCACATGCAACATCACAATGTACATGACAGCTCCTATCAGGGTGTTTGATATATGGCTAGGGTGTAAAATGTCAAGAAAATGTAAAACCAACCCTTTTTAATATTTATGCTACCTAGCGTACGCCTTGTTTGATAGCAGCTATCATTGTCGACGCTTGTGTGCATGTGTGTGTGTTTGCGTCTCATTTGCTTCAACACGTATTCCCTGGTGGCTGATGGGAGTCAGTGTGCTGTGATTACGAACATGATTTGTGCTTGTACGGAGCACTGTTGAACACGGCTGATCTGCAGAGCTACATGCTTGCGTAGCCACTCATTTCTGTGTGTTTTTTTGTGCTGTGTTTCAGAACAGAGAGGGGAAGCAGGAGCAGCGGTGCAGGGAGAGATGATAGCTTTTGAAAGCGCAGGTGCTGTCTCTCACTCCGCTCAACGCCGTCTTGTTATTGGACAGGGAGCCCATGCTGTTTATTGCATTGCTGTCATGTCCTACTTTTTTCTAGCGCGTATCAAACAGTGAATCTTGGCAGAATTTTGTGGCAGGCTGAGGAAAGAATATGAAACAGTGAATCAACCGTCTGTTTTTGAAGGCGCACAAGCAAAGCAATTACAATTGGTTAATCATATTCTCAGAGTCTAATACTCCCATTTAACACCGTGATTTGGACGCAGCTGAAATAGCTCTTGTGAACTCTACTGAGAATTCCCATAATGGCCAGGGCTCTAACGGCTCCTAAAAGTTCCCGTAGGAGTTGGTTTGAGAGGATTTTGCAGTCATGTGAGAGTGCTATGCATTGTGCAGAAGGAGGTAATGGGTGTGAAATTACACTGTGCCATCTGCAAGGGGCTACAATGTACAGCTCTGTGTCACGCGCATATAAACTGCTGGCACAGACGCTGCACTTCCAGGTGTGATTAAAACTAACCCTTGGCATAAACAGCTGCAAATCTTAATCTTTTTAAGTGTTTCTTTGTCATGACAGTGCCTTTCGCACCTGTCAAAACAATGCTTCTCTTCTGTTTGCTGTCTGGTTGAAAGAAGAAATTTGATACCTTTTGTACAATTTCAAAGAGTTAAAGATTGTAGTTTTTAAAAAGTTGTCATAGTTGTTCTTGAGTATAGACAAAGACAGGCTCAGTGGTGTGTTTTTGCATAATGGCTCCACTTTTCTGCACTTGTTTTGGCTATATTGTGTCTTTCTTTTTCTTCCAGTTGTGCAGATGAATTTTGAGTAAGATTGATGTGAACTCTTGAAGGCAGCAGGTGCGACTGTGATTTCCTGCACAGATAAAGCCTGTTTGCCCAGTCTGCGAACACGCACGCCCTGGTCGCTCTTAAGTTTACACTTTTTATAAGGGAGACATAGAATCATCATTAATTGTTTACTGCTGATTGTGCGTCAAGTCTGCAATTTATTTTTAATGTACGATTTACTTTTAAAACTGGTACTGCAAGCTTGGGCTACACTGGCATCACATAAGCTGCCAGCTCTGCCAAATCACAATGAGGTATTTTATCATCGTCTCAGCAGTGGCCAGAAAACAAGTGGAATAAATGCCAGGACTGTATTTTAAAACATTAAGTTTTTAATTGAGACAACACTACATGATATACTTGGCTACCAGTGCCAAATTCTGAGGTTAGTATTCAGTTTGTTTGCTTAATATTCTAGGCTACTTTTAAGTGTTACTGGACATAAAAATAATATATCTTTGCTATATTTTTACGCATTTATTTACTAATACATATGTTTTTGATGCTAGTTTTAAATGATGATTCAAATGTTTATATTTATACTTATATAAACCCATAAACTAAGAATTGCTTGACACAGATAAAACTGAAGTGAACGAGTATTATTTTTTAAATGTGTAATTACTCGATGACTAGGCTCAATGTTACATCATAACCTACACAAAGCTGATAGATATGTGATAACTGAACATGATTTAAACATATCTTGTCTGAGATAAGTAAATGTTTAAACAAAAGTGAAATAAAACAATTAGATTGTGCCGAGTAAAGCATAACTTGTGCATTATTAATGAAACGGCTTATATAAACCCGTAGTGAGTGTGGACACTGGATGATTAAAAAAGCATTTCCTTAAATTATTAACTCATTATATCAGCGGTGGGTGCAGTGGAGGATGTTTACCATGGCCTGTATTTATGTGGCTGGGAGTTGGCTCTCAGCACTTGGCCGTCTAATAACCTCCCACCAGGTGTAAACCATCGCAGTGTGTCGCCCGTCACTGCTCCTCGTTAATGACCAACCATTTCCCTCCAAAGAAGCCCTAATTGCTCTCCTCTGCACTGGTGGGCATTATGCAAGAGCGAGGGATGGAGCCATGGAAGGGTGCAGTTGAAATCTAAAGGCAATGTTCTCTGCCGCCATGGTGAAGTGTTTGCCAACAGTGATTTCTCCTCCTGACCCCTCCTCTCCGGCTCTTGCCATGGTAAGTGCTTTAACCACCTGCCATTAACTTTCATGCAAACCTCGCTGGATTAGGAATGAATAGCGGCACTGGCGTCCAACTATGTGTGTCCACCGTATGTGTTTGTGTGTCACTTTGAGGAGAACTAGCTAAAGACAAAGCACCATCTGCACGCAGCAGGCTGTCCTGACTGCCCGCTCTCCTCTCTGGGACATAGGAGAGGCGTTTTGCACAGCATTGTTATGAAACTGTTCCTGCCGCTGCTGTTGCTACGCTGCTTGTAAATGCTGACAGCTAATAATGTCCTCCTGGATGACAGTGCCTTGCTGGAGCCACAGAGACAGAGACTAATGAAGAGACAGGAAGTGAAACAAGGGGCTGATACAGTGGAAGAGAGCAGAGATCCTTCTCTGTGTGTGAGCTGGTGAAGTTTGGTCTAAAGATCACACACATACAGAGTGAAACTCCAGCCAGCTGTATTGTGTTTTATTTCCCCTTTCTCTTGTTCCTTCCTTCCTGTACGGTAGGTATTCTTCTGCCTCAGCGTCTCCGTGGCGAAGGCAGCTGGTGGAGGAAGGGCTTGATTGTGTCAGAGAGCTCCCCGCTCAGTCCAGCTGACATAGACTTGTGTCAGGAGGATCCATGGTGCTGATGTTAGGGAAGCACAGAGTGAAAGAGATGTCGAAAATGCTGAAGTGGGCCTGGGCCAGTGGAGAGATGCCTCTGTTTGTTTGCCTTTCTGCTGAGCACCACTTCACACAGAAAAGTTTTTTGGCTGAATTTGCTGACGGCGTGAAAGGAAGAAAGGAGTGTGAGTTGTGGGAGTCACTGGTGGGCACTCGGAGCTGCGGCTATTGTGGGTCTGTGACATTGACATTTGGACGCGCCGAGGGGGAGAAAAGAGTTAAAAAGCATGAGTTTTTTAGCTGTCTCTTACCACACAGTGTTTTGCCTCTGCAAACATTCACCACATGAATATGCATGATAAGTCCTCTTTTCTTCTTTGCCCTCTGAGCTGTATTTTTTCTACCCAGAGACCTGTCGTGTTGTGTTTGATTGGCCCTGACATTTGAAAAGGTCCTTGAAAAAAAGTTGTTTATGACAACTGGAGAACTCTCCTTGCAGCAGAGTAAAAATGGCATTTTGAAAGGAGCACAGCTCCTGCATATTTAAATGCTAATAGCTGGGTGAATGTGCAGGCTAATAGGATGTTTCAATCTGGAGGATTGCAGTATGCAGTCCCTTGGCCTGAGAGCTGCTTTCAAAACCTGAGGACGATGCACCCGTTTATTTTGGTGACTAGTACTGATGAGTCTGAAGTTTGTTTTATATACAAATAAGGATGCATTTGTTTCTTTATGAGTGTGATTATTCCAGCACATAAGCCAAAACAAGTGCTTATTTTCAGAAGTAACCCTCAGGGAGTTTTGGAAGATCTGGCATCTGTAGAGTATTATTGCGATGGTTATGATGCAGATAAAGTTTAACAGCTTGTTTTACAAGCTTTCAGATGTTGTGTCAGAGTGGGCTGCTGTTTCAGCTTGGGCCCCTGGGGTTTGGACTGGGCAGCCCTGCAGTGAAGCTCTAGGTCCCTGTTTTATTATGCACCATGTGTTAACAGAGGCCAGACACAAGTGCCATGAATCCCCCTGGACTTTGACCGGCTTTCTGTGTTTGGCCTCATGGCCTTGGTCTGCTTCGAGCTCTTAGACTGGATTACAGGTTGTTCACAACAAGTCTTTGCCCTTTCATTACTTCCATCTTTTGGTGCATCTTAAAAAGCTGTTAATTTCAATTTTCTGCTTTAATGTTCACTTGATAACAGTTGTTGACACATGCTACCTCACATTAAAAGGGTTTAGAACACAGTTTAGGTGTACAAGTGGCTCACTAGTTTGCTTTTAAGACACACTCATCCTGTTGCACTAATGGAAAAGTGTAATTTCTTGTGAAAGTAGTTGAAAAGGTCTCCCGGCTGTGTTGATTTATTGAATGCCACAGTTCAGGGGGTGAATATGTGAAGATTAGCGTGTCCAAAGAACATGCAGTTTGTTTTTTAAAGCCCTAAGTTCACCTTTGCAGCGCGCTATCGGTGCTCTAACACACTGGGTTAAAGTGCCTTCATATCATGCTTTTTATGCATTTAACAGCCTTTTACTTGCTTAAATGTTGGCACGCATCCAGACAGGAAAATCTGGCAGCTGTCCATGGATCCATTTGACTCCTAAAGCACACAGTTAAGAGAGGGACTGTACTTCCTATTGATTTAGACGAGCTCCGGATCACTGCTGTATCTGCACTGACACATACACAAAATCACATAGCGGCAATTATTATATCTCCTTGTTCTGCCTCTCATCGCTCTTGTTACATAAAATGGTGTATTATCTTGTCACTTCTCCCAGTTCAAAAGTGTTGACAATGTGAGTGGTGAAGCTGAGCGATGGCGTCTTATCACCTTGGCTATATCTCCATTATGAATATGGATATTATCAGTGTTTGGTGAGCCCCAGGCTAGTCCTTTGATTCTGTGCTGCCGAGAAGCACAGTGGGACGGTTGGCTTTTCAACTCATCAGCTTGTTCGCTCCGAAGGATGTTTGATTTGCTGCCGTATGGAGATGTTTGATTCCTGATCCCAAACAAAGAGGATTTACAGAGGGTTAATGTTTGACGAGTCCCTCCTACTCAGAGCTGGGTAAACACTTCCCCTGGGAGTTAGTCTGTGGTTTGGATTTTTGACTTCTGTAAAATTATCCTTTTTCATGCTATACACATGTTTGTTTTGTTCTATTCATTTTCTTCATCCCCATCAATCACTGAGCAGTCTTACGTGAGACAAGGCATTTCTTCATTTCACTTCCATTATCATTTAGCTTGTTAGAAACATTTTACCCTTATCCCCATCTGAAGACAGGCCAGTCTATTAGTAAGATAACAAAGCTGCAATATGTTGTCCAACTTTCTTTCTATATAAATAAACTTTGCTTGCTTTCTGCTGACACACAAATATGTCACATTAAAGCATCTTAACCTAATTAAAAAAAAAAAAATGAACCTTCCAATAGTATTCAACACTGTGACTATGCATTGCTGTTTGAAAGATCAGTTTGTTTTTGGAAGCCTTAAAGTTGATGTAGCGAGGGGAACATCTCAGTTGAATTTCACGCATCGGTCGCTTTTTTCAGGTAGCTATAAAATTGCTTTTTTTTGCTGGGTTTTGTTTTGTTATTTTTGCCCGGAAGATGCCACAGGGATGTTGTTTTCATTTCTCCGTGCTCTATGATAAACTGGTGGTAAGATGCTCTTGTGTGTTTTCAGGTCTCCTCAGCCTCCAGGGGAAGTTTCAAATCAGAAACCTGGCTGTGCAGAGCTTTCTGTTGGTTATTCTCTGGCCCTGACCTCTGCGCGGCTGTCTCTCCATCGCTGAGCTCGCTGTCCTTTATTTTCACTAAATAACAGTAGTGCGCCCTAATCCATCAGTGCCTCCGTGCAGTCAGCATCTCCCTCTCCGCTGTGAGCTCCTCCTCACAGGTGTCTCAAGTGCACATCGGCTTTTTCTCTGATTGTCTCTGTCTATGATGCTGCCCTTGGTGTCCAGACTCAGGCTACCAAAACAACTTGTCCAGTTAGATATGCCCATTATGTGGCTGTGGGTGCTTTAGAAAATACCGTGGGCTAACAAATTTCTTTTTTGAATTAAAGATGCAGTGATATATTAAAAAAAAAAAATATATATATATATATATATATATATATATATATATATATATATATATATATATATATATATATATATATATATATATATATATATATATATATATGTATGTGTGTGTGTATGTATATATATATATGTGTGTGTGTATGTGTATATATATATATATGTGTGTGTGTGTGTGTGTGTAATCTTAAAACATGGTCCAGAATATACCATTTCAGTTTTTTTTCCGTCTATTGTTGATATTCTAATTATTAATTAATTAATTGTGCATTGTATTGTTAGCATTGTATTGATTCAATATTATAGTATTGTTGTATGCCAAGAAATAAGTGGGAGTTGAAAGACATTTGTTGGTTAAAACAAAAAATAAGTTGTATAGATTTGCAAACAAATATGCAAAGCTTCTTTTTGGTATGGTTTTGCTAGAAAATTATTTTAAACTGGAATTGAACCTGGTCAGAGTTCATTTGTTTCCTTTCTGCTGGCGAAAGAAGCATCTTCAGTTTCCTCTTAACTGTACAGTTTTAAACACAAGCTTAGGGCATTTATGTAAATGCAATAAAAGTAGACTTTTTTCCATTTTTCAAATAAGCTCATTAGCATTTTCAACTTTTCATTGTTCACTATCTCTGTTCAGATGTGGTAATGTTGTAGGCCATTACTAGAAAATGTTGCCTCTATCTATATGGTATCAGATAGTATGTATTTTTAAATCATGATTTTAAAGTTGTATAATATTGTATTACTTTGAGACAATTACTTCCTTTAGCACATTGTTAGCATGACGAAGAGGTTGACCGTAAGTGTAGATAATTTGCAGTTACCATGCAGTCGTTGCCTATAACTAAAATATAGACACCGCCGTGTATTCCTGTAATGTCAAACCAATTAAAGCAAGCTATTATTCACTGCGTACCATGAAAGTGGAGAACAACAGAACAAAAAGTCATGACATCTTATTTAATTACACCCAGCTGTAATCACAACTACACTGGAGCTGTTGCTGACCAAAGTTACCCTGTATGGTCCACTTTTTGTAAACAGTATGTCTGTGTAATCCCTCAGTTGTCCAGGTAGGATCCATAGCAAAAGATTTTAAAAATTAAATTCAGTCAACTAGACAGAAGTTTTTGACAAACAGAAACTGTAAACAAGTAGGTGTGTCAGTTTCAGTGTAGTTTGTGTAGTTGGCTCCTCCCTTCAGGCAGATAAAAGGCAGTGTTCACCAGCAATCTGTCAGAACTGAAGAAGCCGCTTGGATGGTCTACGTAACGTCTTCAGTCAAAAACTTTTGTCCGGTTTACCAAATTGAAATTTTCTTTTGCTCAGTATGAAGTAGGAGTGAGCCGCCCCCTCCCTGGAGACTGGATGCAGCCATAAACCCACCTTGGCCCCAGTTTTGCAGTCATCGCGTCTGTGTGGGCCCAGCTGAGACTGACAGATGGAATCATTTCACAGGCAGACATAGAGGCAGGCTACAGGAGAGCGCGGTGTGCTTTAACAGTGCTGGCGTCGCGGTGGAGGGTGCACTAATCTAGGTCAGTGGTGTTTCGGCGCACAGATAGGTGGCCTCTGGGGCGACTTGGCCTTTCCTTAACCCCATTAACACAACTAACATGCAGTCTGCTCGTATTATAGCTCGCATCCTAAGAGCTAACAAGATGGTAATGCTGTGAGCAGGTTGATGGAGTCTCAGCTAGTACACTGCAATTATCACTCACTTTGTCAGTCACACGGCTAATCACAAGGAAATCCATAGGCACTGCATTAATGGCTTAATTAACGCGGAGGCCTGTTGGAGTCCTTATGCAGTGATTGGCGTATTGTCACATTCCATAGGTTACGAGTGGTTTCATTACTATCTTTAGGAACGTGTTCTAATTTATTATTTCTAATGACATTTACAAGACATTAATCTGAGTCCACTTCCACTCACAACGATATAACTAAGTCAGAAAATATCCTTCATTAATGGTAATGATGTCACAAAATGAAAGTTTAGTGTTATGATTGATGTGAGAAGGTGCGTCACATTTTCTTGACTATTCATGATTATAACCATAACTAAACTACAGTGACATTCATAATTCACTTTCATTCACTTCTATTATGTGATCAACTTTATGAATGATAAAGTAAGGTTCATGTGACATAAACATTCACATTTCTGGTTACTTTTTGGTGTGTTGACAGAATTGAAATATATTGAGATCAAGAATCACAACTGTCAGTTAACCAAATATCTACTTCAACAGGTTGTTGATTATTATAATATAATTCATAAGTCATTTGAAATCAGAGACACCTTTTGTCAGTGTCTCTTTAAACATACAATGTCCAGAAGTGAACTTGAAATTGGATAAGTAACTGTCAACTGTCTGTCTCTATCATAGACAGACTCACTCATTTATGGAAAGTCTCACTGAGATTAAGAATCTCTTTTCTTGGCCCTTGTTTCTTCTCCTAATTCTATCAAGAAAAGCAAAAAAGCAAAAAAACAAAACAAAAAACATATTTATCTTTGGGTGGCCATCAGGAAGCCATTATCCAACACCTCAATTTCAAGAACATTGTCCAGCTAACCAGATGAAGTCTTTTCTACAACAGCAAAAATATGCTTCCTTGCCAAAAACAAAAGAAAGGTCTTGTTTATCATAACATTTAATCTTGTTACTCTCCCAAACAACTATCTGGATATGAAAACATTGCATTATAGACATCATAATAACTAATTGTGCTGCAAAAAGATCATTCACAGTGTTGTACTCTTTTTAGCTTCGCCTCTCCCACTGAGAATGACATCTTACTGTCACGAACCCCCTCTTTAGAAATGTCAAATTGTGAACAAGCACTCATCGAAAATATTCACATTCGCACCCGCTCTCTTAATTGATCTTGGCTTAATTTGCAGATTAATTGCTTTTTACCAGCACTACATATGCATCAGGTCCTCAGCAGCTAATTGGTAGGAAGACAGATCATCAAGTTCACCAATTACGCGACGTGCTACACACCCCGAACACGCAAAAATGTACAAGTGTACATAATTAAAAGGAAACTATTTTAAGTGGGATCATGAAGATGCGTATGAAGTTTTTATTATGGAGATAGTGCTGCTCTGTAATGCTCCTAATGGATAATGGGGGAGGTTGAGCATGACTTTGTAGTAGCATCAACCAAGCTGCATTTTTGTTTCTAATTGCCTCTCTTAACTGGGAATATTTTATCTCGCAAACGTACCAGTTTAGCGTAGCCTTGAACAAATCTGGGAAAACTCTGCACTTTGTAAGATATTTAAAAATCGCTCTATTCAACAAGTCAACAGATGGTTTGTAATAGTTTAAAGATGACTTGTAGTAGTCGCCAACTAAAAATCCACATAGCCAGTACAAAGGAATTAATCATGTACTGAAGCCAAGATCTAAAAAAGTGTTCCAACTCCAGAGTGTTGAAACTGCTGCAGCGGTTTGAAACTTTGGCATGGTCCGTGGGCACTGGCTTTTTCTTTGGGGTTCTTACAGTAACGGTCTGGCACAGTTGGTGTTTGTAGTCAGCATATCTTAAAATTAGTTTAAATTGTTGAATGGTACTTTCTGCCTAATGAGATCACCTAATGCAGGGCCCTGGGGCGCAGTGGAAAAGGCTGTTTGTTGAAAGACTGTTAAGAATGACGGGTTAACAACATGAAGGCTTCTGGGAGGATTTATCATGCTGTTGTGTTGTAAGGCATTTTAGATATATGGTACGTAGAGATGGATTAGGATTGTAAGATTGTAGGCATCAGTGAAATTGTGGGCTCTAGGTTAAATATTAGTATTGGTCAAATAGTGAAAAATGATTTGGCAATTCCCACTTGGCCCTTGGAGCATCAGATGTGTTTTTTTTTTTCCATCAGACTAGTGAGTTAAAATGGAAATAGAAAAGGAACAAAGTGAAAAACTGTGGCTGGAAATTTTCATAGGTTTTTTTTATATATATATATCCCAGATCATTTAATTTTATTTATGCATATATGAACTTAAATTTGCATGCCTTGCTCTAGATTTTATAATCTTGCCAAATATCTGTTTTGGACACATTGGTAAAACCATTTCTAAGATTTATGGAAGATGACACAAATCTAAACTCATAAGACGGCACGCATTCATCCTTAGATTGCCACATAAAAAATATCATGATAAACGATAATATTGAAACTATTCCATACCACTGGCACCATAGCCCTGTAGCAGGATAATCCGTGGTGTCTCGGGCATTTCCATGTCATGGGGTTATACGACTCTGTGTTGGACATTAAAACCATCCTTGTTTAATGCTTGCGTAATGCATGGCTCCTTTTTTATTTCTTACTTAAAAATTAACTGCACTAAATATATGACCCTATACTAGAACATGTATATTTAGGCAATCAAATAAGTTCCTTATTTGACCCTCTACAGCTCATATCTTATGATACTACAAAAACCCCACTAGTGTAATGAAAATATAGGCAATAAATATTGACACACCAAAATATATTATTCCAGATTTCATATAGGCCCTATTGCATGAGTGCATAAGTTGATTTAGTAATTATTGTGACAAGTCTATTCACACTCAATGCACAGTGGTTCATAAAATCACTCGTGGCACAAATGCCAACAGTTTGTCTGTACAAATATGAAGCTCTAGGCGCTACGTGGTATTGCCGTCATAGTTGCACAGGTTCACTAACAACTATGCAACTATGACGGCATTAGTATTGTTTGTGTGTTTGTGAAAGTTGGTAAATGAAAGGGAAATGGGGAGATGAGTCCCCCAATGCACGACTGAGCTCTTCTGCTGTTTTAGTACTTGTTTACTGTTGATCACATGTTTGACAGAGGTAGACTCACTGAACTGAATCACAGCTTGTCTTTATTCGTACAAGGGTTCAAAGTTTAATCTTTGTCCTCATCTCACTGTGAGACCTACAACCCACTATCAGTCTTATATTGCAAGAGATTTTACTATTTAGCTAAGTTGCTGTGACAAGAGTTTTGTTTCTGTGGCTGTGTTCGTGACCAGTGCTGTGTTGAAATCAAAAAAGAAATATCAAATGAATGTGGCTTAAACCTATGGCATCTCATAGAATTCCATAGATCAAAACCTCAGCCTCCAAAAACCAGGCTTACTATTGTCTATATGCTTATTATTGTGGTTGTGTCCATATGAATTTACTTGTCCATAACGGTGAATGTGTAATATTCTTTGACGTGTTTACAATGCTTTATATTGAATTTGGATGTGCAGTATATTGTAGTGAGTCCTCAGTGGTCTGTGCTCTGTGATGGTGTTATGAAAAAATAAATAGCCAATTATCCCAGTGGAGGTTTGTGCCAGACTTTGTTTGAGTTGATTAGATGTAAGTAGAGAAGGAATGCAGGCCACGTTGAAAGGCTTGATGGGTAAGGCTAACAGGCTGCTGCGCTCAATAATGTCACCATTATGCGTTTCCTGGGTGACTTAAACGAATAGGCATTATTACAAAATTGTGCATTAGCCCAAGTCAGCAGTTAGCAGCGCTGCAGTCTCATTTGGGTTTGAGAGGAAATGATGAGGATGAGGGGGGGAAAAAAAAACGTAAAGATAAAAGGACGCCATGTGCCAGAGGCTGACATGAAAACGCGAGTGAAATAGATACGGATGGACTGACAGAAGCTATAGTGATAGACAGGTAGAAAGAGGAGAGATGTAATTGTCAGTAGGCCTTGTATTTAGACAGTGAGAAGTGCAGGGAGGGAGAAGAGTGGCTGGCAGCGAATGGGCAGGTTGTAAATCAGCACGGTGAGAGACAGCTTTACGTGGCCCTCGGAGCCCCAACTATCCGATTAATGAGAGAAGAGGAACCTTAACCACCTTCCCCTCTCCTGCCTGTTTTTTCTGCTATCTTGCACTTTCAGGGGACATAAATCATAGCCTCTTAAGCAGTCACTTTGGGAAACTGCCGCTCCTGCACACTCGTACACACACACTCACACTCACACTTACACACCCTGCTCCTCAAATGTTAACTATAAGCTATTGGTGTTTAAGGCGCACAGTGTTAATGAGATTCTACTGCAGCCACTGCCCAATGAAACGACATCTACCAACAGGCCGTGTGCTAATCTGTAATTTTATTGTTGTAATGGTGTGGACAAAAGGTTAGGCTGTACAAAAAGATAACACGAGTGAAACAAAAATATAGTGACACATTGGATTGTTGCCAGATAGAAGACCTTAGGCAGTGCTTTTAAATCCTGCACCTAAATAAGCTATCTCCAGCCCGCAGGACTGCAATCAAGTTTAATAGTTCAATCATTTATGCTACTTTGTATGGCAAGGTAAGGACGAGCATTATGTTGTACTACTTATGTCATACTCAGTACTTTTCCCTATCCACAAAATGACTTTACATTGATGAGTAATAAACAAGTGATTTCTATTAAATTGTTGCCTGAAAAAAATTCTCTTTGCAACAGAACAGTTGGATAAGTTGGCCAACATGCATATGGCAGAATATCCACTACAAACTCTCCAAGCCTCTAGAGAAAAATAAACAGCACTAGACGATGAGAGCAGGGGTGAGCAGGTTGAACACCGGCTTTTAGAGCTCCCTAGCTGACAAATATTGTTGCCGTAACTTAAGTTTAGTCTATGGGTTTACTTTTCAATAATTAAAAATAGTACTACAGTTTAATTTTTGATCATTGCTTTTTTTAGTGAGTGGAACATTTGACTGCTTCGTATAAAACTTTATTGTTAATGTTATTCTGACATTGCCAAGTCTTAAAGAGTTAGTAATATTATTGTGAAATTCATGAAAAGACCGAGATTCAGTCTGTCTTGAACTTTTGTTTTGTGCATGGCTACATGTCGTGCACTTTACTTCCAACAGTTTAACCTTGAGCTGAGCCACCTCTCAGCTCATCTCTCCAAGCCTTCCTCTGAGAGACAACCTCACTGAGATAAAGACAGTTTTTCCTTCCACTTTCCTTTTCCTTCTGTTTTTTTTTTTTTTTTTTTTTGCACTATTAGTACCAACCCAAACAAGATCTCATGGGTTGCCTGGCTTTCAAGTCCTTTTCAACACAGAGACAAGAAACAGAAGAAAGAGAAGCACCATGGTGCAGCAAAAGTGTGGGAAAGTCTTTCTACTTGTGGCATGTGAGAAAGAGAAGTTACAAATTCATAAGGGCTCAACCTGACGCAACAGCTGCAACAACGCCGTGTAATGCTCGCTCCTCTCAGGCCCGGCTCTGGCACTGACATGGAAATATGAGTGGTGCTGTTTGTGTTTGCAGAGGAGTAGGACACAAGGAGGAAGCTGTCTGTATGGAACAACTGTATAGTAGTTTGTATTGGTTATTGTCAATGTGGCAGTGACTGCTGTTCAGATGCTTGAAAAAATACTTTGTATCAGGAAAGAAATTCTACATTCTACACTGCTATCAGGTAGGTATCAAACAAAATCCTCAAAGCAAATTCAGCTTTGTCAGATAATTTCTCCTCAATTTATGTCAAGTCATTGAAAACATCACTTCTTTTTTTGTTTAACAACCATTACTCAACAAATTCTTCTTGAAAATGACAAATTTTCTCTCTGCCAAGGAAGTTACTCTTGACATTTGCCACAACACAATCTGAAGAACTTTTATAGGCATAGCAGCTCACATTACATAACTAGAGTCCTGCTTTTGACAAGGCTTTTTGCTTTCTCATGTAAATGCAGCTATTTAAGGCTTTCCAACTTCTCGTGAACCCCTAGTGTACACTGTCGTAGTTTGTGTTTTTGACTTTTTCCTCCCTCTCTCTTGCAGCCTTGAGCATGTCTTCCAGGTCTGTCTTTGTTCACTTACATAACAGTTCTTGGTTTGTAACTCTCCAGCAGTGACTGTGTTAAGGGCAGCAGAATAGCTCCTCTTCTTCTCTGGCTCTTCTCTCGATGAGCAAAGTTGTTGTTGACTTTTCGACCTGCACCGTGAGCAGACTTTTTTTTTTTTTGTCTTCCTCTGACTCTCAAATGGAGTGTATCCCCTTGTCACATGAGTCAGTCTCTGGAATTAATTTATGGAAATGAAGTCATGTATACCACAGATTGGGGGTTTGGGCTGAAATGGTGTGTGGAACTGCTGAATAGTGGATTTTTGTTGTGAGCCAGAAGGGTTTGCAGTCCCCCGGAGACCACCAGAGAGGGTCTGGGCCTGAGCTGTCATGTCTGAACGCTTCCAGGTGTACACTTGACTTCCATCAGAGGTTTTCAAGGTAGGTCCACCTCTACAGCTGCTATAAAACAGGTAAAGACAAGGACAAGTTTGTGGTGGAGAATTAACTGAAATGGAACAGTTGTTTGCAGTTCAATCTTCTCTTGGAATCCTGTTGACTTGCGATATCCTGACCAGCTTTACATTCTCTTTTCCTTGCCATTTCTTATAAACTTTTATCTTTCCCTGTTTGCCATGACAGAGATCCAAGAAAGACAGACTTTTCTACCTAGTTGTTTGACAAATCCCGTCTTGCTGTGTGTGTGTGTGTGTGTTTCTCAGAGACAGCAGGAGGAGATTGAGAATGCCTTTTGCAACCCAACACTAATTTACCTTAACCTACACAACAAGATGTTATTTTTGTTTATTTGGTGTAGGTAGGGTTAATTTTTTTGTCTTTGGTATCTTTGATCTATATTCATCAGCAATGTTTACTTTGCTTTAATATTGTTATTTAGCATGACCAACCACATTAATGTAAGAAGAAGCATGTGGCAAGAAGTTGGCTCAATAATATTAAATATGTTTACAAAATTCTCTAGCTGCTTATAGCTGCTTTGGGCTAGTGCGGTCTGACATATATTGCATGGTGATCAAAAACAGAAGGACTATCAAACAAACTCGGCAACAAGATTCTGGTTTTCTGGGATCCAGAATACACACATCTCCAATATTTTACAAAGATGTGAGACTGTTCACCATTTGTATTTCCTTGAGTCCAAATGGGCGATTGGCAGGTGGATTAGCCATCCAGGGAAATGCAGTCTGCATCAAAACAAATATCTGCTTATAAAGAAAAAAGAGATGAAAAAAGTGTTATAGGGGACTGAAAAAAAAATGGTAATGACAGAAGCTCTAAGCTCTGTTCATCTGAGGTGAGTTATGTTTGATTTTGTTCTGAAATAAACAAATCTGATTGCACAGTACAGTCTGAATCTGGCTCAAGGCGCAACTGAGGCAGTGGTGATCAAAAATACAGAGAGACGTCAACCTGGACATGTGATTCTGGACATTCTGGGGGCTCTAAACTTTAAAATAAGGTATGGCATGTCTATATTCGCTGACAAAGGTGACTTAAAGGTCTGGGAAAATTTTCAGGTTTTTGCTTTAAAAAATTACACTGATTAACATAAGACATTTTCCATCGTGACATTTACATTACATTTACATACAATTTTTTGTAACTATACATTTTCAACACTATTTTTCAATAAAAAGAAAGTATAGTGCAACCAGAGAGTCACTCATCTTACCAAATGTGATAGTCTGTCCATTTGTTAACGGGAGTTTGTTTTATGTCACGCTCCATAACGTGCTAATGGATAGTTTCTCTCAGACACAACACAGGAATTGAACTGTGCTTCGGTAAATGTAGGGCAACAGTAATGCATTTATCACAACTGACAGTTCTTGTAGAAAAACAGTTTAGTTTCACAGGAGATATTTATCTTTCAGTATTTCTATAAGGGCCTTTGCTGCTCTAAAATGAAGAGAAGAGTTTGCATTTGTTGAATTTTTGTAACGTCACATATTTGGTTCTACATCATGCAGGCTGCATGATGATGTAGAACTGTGGATTGGGCATCTGATCAAGAATGTATGGCTGAACAAGTCTAACTTCATGATTCTCTTACCCTCACAAAAATTTTTATCACCTGTTTCTGCTGAAGTTGTGTTTATGACACCATTCATTTCTGTGATGGTTACTCCCAATGTGAAATCATCTCTATAGAAAAGATGACTTGTATTGGGCAATATGTTGTGGGTTCTACTAATTGCTTGTCTTTGTTCTTGCTTTGCCTGTGATGTTCCATACCATAGAATTAAACATATCTTGCATTTATTCAATTGTAGGTGTTTTTATTCCTAAAAACTTTGTTTAAAATCTGGACACAAGCAGGAGACGGATCTTCCACCAGAAAAGTTACATAGTACACCTTTTAACTGTGAACATTGCACCACTGTCAAGTAGTGAGACAACACAAAGAGGAAAGGTTACTAGGGAAGCATGAGGCACCAGTGAGGAAACTATAAATAAGCCTTGTTTGCATACTTGTATCTTGCACTGCAGCCACCTGTGCACTGATGTGAGCGGACAAAGTTGTACTAGAGGCAGTTATTGCTCATATTCACAGAGTTGCTGCTGTACAGAGCGCGGTCAGCTTCTCCTGTGACCTCCAGTGTTGGCAGAAAGATGCCCGTGCACTTCTCCTCCAGTCTATTCATAGCCACCACCACCACCATCACCACACTGCTGCTGCTACCACTCCCCCGCTTCTGACTGACTACTTCCTGCCTTCCCTCTTGCTCAATTACTTCTCCTCCAACTCCCACATGTGGCTCCGCGCTCTCTGGCAGCTACACTTACCTTGTGGAGGAGGAGGTAGGAATGCCCCAGTCTACGCGTGTTAGCTTAAAGACAGACTTGAGTGCTTTTGTCAGTGTTTCAGAGTCCAAAAACTGAACTCCTAGTGTTTTCTCGAGATTCACTGAGCTGCAGTGCCCTCTCCCCAAAAAGCACGCAGCTGGGAAATTGCCTCAACAGCTGGCCAAATAGAAACGCAGCATCCATTCATCATTTCAGCCATATTGCTGCACAGCTTATACCTCCCACCTCCCATAGCCGAGTGGATCTAATTGTAGTTACAGCACACATCTCGATACATCATGATTTAAATAGTCAAGCGAGAGCAGCACTTGAGAGCGGAGACTAAATAAAGAACGTGTTTGAACACTGTGGGAAGAGGCCAGTGCTCTGTATGTGTTTCTCTGTGAAGGCTTATTGCCACAGCTACAGTCATGGCACGGTTCAGAACGGTTTGGCTTTCCTCCAGCTGCTTCATGATAAGGCTAATTTGACAGAGTATTACAGGGTGCTTTGTCATTGTCTAAACATAACTTGTACAGTGTAGTGCTATCAGAACCTTGATGTCTGATCTGATGTGATGCAGGTTTCCAATAATGAACTATCAAATAAGGCCTTTATGATAGGGCTGTGCAATTAATTGAGTTTTAATGATTCAGTCATTTCTAATCGTCAATGCTAGGCTTAGCCTTTTTAATGGAGTCAGCTGTCAATCCTCTGTTAGTAAAAGCATGTGGTATGGATCTACAACTTTGGACTTGTATTGTTTACATTCATTAAATTAATATGGAAATGTGTTTTAGTTTGTTTTGTTAAGATAAAAATAGAACGTCTAAGATTGCCCTCTCCTTACAGCTCCTGGGTGCTGTTAGAGGAATGAAAAACTTTAGGAAATAAACTACTGCTCTCCACTGTGACAAGGCATTGAACTGCTGTTTACAATCTAAAAACAGTGTACAAATTATATATATATAAAAAAAATTAAAAAGATCAATTTTAAATAGGGATCAATCAATAACAACAGAATATCTTTATTTATTATTTTTACATTTTATAATGATGGGGCTACCCACCTTTCTAGCAGATAAATGTTTGACATTTCAGAGATTTTTTGTGTGTTTTGAAATAATTTCAATATGGACTAGATTTTGAATTCAAATTTTGTGTGTGGAAAAGCAATAGGTCAATATAAGCAAGAATAATGGCTCAAAAAAGTCAACTCAACATTATGTGGGAGACAGACCTTTAATACGCTGTGATATTTACCGTCAAGTAACACTCACTCCATAACAGTATAGTGACCTTTTCTTCTTGGTGAGCATCAGTGGTACACTGCTCCAGTAATTTTTTAAGAAAATGCATCATTTGCAATTTTTTCAACCTTTGATCATTTCCAATTATTCTCGAGGCAATTATTGTGTACCAAGAACCAGAAGTATCAAGACAGCCAGAATTTTCTTAATGGTGTGAGAATGTGGGGGCATAGCAGCAATTTCATAAAATGCTACAGTTTTTGTTGTATTCAGTTCAGTTGATTTGTAAATCTTAAAGTTGATTTAGACAATCAAGAGTAATTATGACGGATTAAGAATAATTTGAGCTAAAATGTTGTTTGCCAGTACTTACTTTTCTTACTGTTACTGTTTTGCTTGATATTTACCTTTGAAATTCCTTGCAAAATGTGTCATATCTCTTTATTGTAAGAGCAGCTTTAGTCAGAAGATGCTTTTCCTGGCTCTCACTCTCTCACTAGCTAGCCCACCCCCCACTCCCTCCCTTTGTGTCTTCATTTTGCTGATCCAACCTCCCCTCCGCCTGCTGACTAACTGACCCACATTCCTGCTCGCTGCCCTCCCGGTCCATGCACACTTCCATGCACACTGCTGGGCCTATATCTGTTTGTCATCCTCTCCTGTTCACATTGTGCTGCCTGCACCTAAGAGGAGCCTGTGCATTCCTCTCTGCTCCTAAAACTGTGCCATGTCCCTCAGGCTGCAGCAGGAACCAATTAGACGATTGCTCTTTAGTCTCTCTGCAACACAAATGATTGGTAAAACGACTCATTTGTGCTCTGTTTGTTTGTCTGTTTTTACTAGACTAGGTTGAGATCTGGGGGGTTGGAGAGATGACATTTTTCAGCTCTGTTTAATCAGTGGCGCGCTCTAAAGTAGCACTCCCTCTTGTGGACAGTGCTCTTTCTGCAGGGTTAGGTGACAGCTGTGACATGTGGGGAGGGGGCATATCGCAGTTATTGAAGTAAATGGTCTTCAGAGAAAACACCTGAGACAGGCTTTGGTCAGACATTTTATCACCACCAGGAGACTGTTATTGCTCTGTCAATAGACAGGCTGTTCTTTTGGAGTCCGAGCTGATGGTGCCACCGCTTTTTCGAAGGCGCATGCTGAAAACAGCAATGCATCACCGGGAATCAATAGATTTTTAGAATCTGCACATCCCAAACAAACAAACATAACTAAAATTAATCCATGCTTCTTCATCTTACATATCTTTAAATCTCACTTAGTTCTACTTTTAAAATTGAATTAAGCAATTTTGACTCTTAAACGTGATTCCTTACATGGTGTCAGGTTTGCAGTCAGTCCTTCAGCTCAGTATCCATTGTGACTTTGTACACAATTTTGTGCCTTGTACCTAAAAGACAACCCTTCTGTTTTTCCTCTTGCTTTTGGTCTTTTTATTGCAACAAGTTCAATATATCACAATTGATACACTGCGTTTGTTTTTTCCAGGTATAACACATCATCATCCATCTAAGTGTTTGTCCATCGAAGAATCATAGGACCAAAGGAGGAGCAGCGGTGGGCAGAAAGTCTCGAAAACCGAGGGCACCTCCGTGAGCACCAGGATGGCTCTGGCCGACAAACACAAAGTGAAGCGCCAGCGGCTTGACCGGATCTGCGAAGGTACTGCTCTTTTCTCCAATTTCTGCATGTGTCTTGTAACTAAACTGTCCCTGTTTTGAGACTTTATTGTGCGCCGCGCGAAAAGCCTGTGGGATCGTTTGCATAAGAGTGTGTTTTTTTCTCGTGTGTCAAAAGGCGCCTTGGGACCAGCCATTGCTTCAAACTGGCTCTTTGAAGGCTGTCTAAGAACGTGGAAGAGACGTGGAAGTGTTTGGAAGGAGGAGGCCGGGTGTGGGTTGATAGTTGAATAAAAGAGTGTGCATTTTCAGATTCCTGTTGAGATGAAGTAGGGAGTTTGTAATAAATTGAAGCGCTCCTCAGAGTCCTGATTGATTACAGCGCCATTGATTTGTGGCTGTGTTTGTACGTCTCCCTGTAAGAAAAGACACAGACAGCACTGATTTTCTTCTTTATTTCAAACCAATGGCTGGCTGTCAAAGCTGGTACTCAGTCAGAACTCATTTATAACAGATCAGTCATGTAAGTTTATCAATCATTTTTCCTTTTTATAATCACCTTTAATTGACAACCCCCTTGTGCAAAGTGTCTTCCTATTTGTTTTCACAACAGACCACAGCCATTTCTTATTTTTGGAATGTTTTCCTCGTGATGAAAGATAGAACACATGCTCCAGTGGTTGTCAGTAGTTCAATGTAAGCACAGTTTATTCAGTAACGTCCAGGAGATGACTCAAAGTATGATGTCATTATTGTTCAGACATTTCTGTGGGGATGGTCAGGTCACAATAAAATGCGTCATGGCAAGTCATCATTAGTATTGCCACATAGGGTTCCAGGTTAGCTGATCTCTTACCTGTGTTTTCATTATTCTATACGTCCAGTTACATAAACAATGATGTCATAAGTGAAATATATAGCCTATTTGAAGCAGACTTATTGATGGGGGCGCTAATGGGACAATGTTAAATAAGTAAAAATATAAAGGCAATGAGTTCTTTTTCCAAATTTCTTTTTGTAATTAATGGCAGCAGTGGGTACAGTTTGAAAGCATCTTTATTATTAGGAACAACCTTTTGTGAGTAAGAAAATGGCATTGATCATCATCTATCATTTCAATTAAATTTTGTGTTTTGCAGTGGAAAGATGCGTATACGCTATTTAGTTCCATTTTCTTTTGGCTCTGCCCTCCTCGCTGCTTTTAAATGAACCTTCTCTCAACAAACCCCATTTGTGCAGAATTAGAAAAGCTTCCATTAGCTTTGTTCATTCCAAGGAAAAATCTACTTGAGATCCAACATAATAGCTGCTCGAATGAAGCCGAGATGCACTGTTGTTTCCAGTCTCCGAATGAGAGCCACATGTGCCATCTCCGACCACTCCAAGACTCCGCCACTATCGCAGCATTTCTCATCCACTCATCTCTTACTTCCACAAAGAGGCCAGCATGTTTAACATTCTTAAAAGTGTTTTCTCCCAGCCGCTCAGCGTTTATTGAAAGATTCTACAGCGCTTTGCTCAACTTATCAACCATAACGTCAATACAAGTAGTTTTTCTTCCTGATATTATTGGTGCTTTTAAAAATGTCTACAGGGTGATTCATGTGGAGAGATAAACAGACTGTGAATCATAGTTTTTCACTGTTAAATCATACCACAATACTACAATATACTAGTACATTATGATGATCATTATTATTACACAGTGTTTCCTATACACTCTGGGGAGACTAGTGGCACAAGATTTGAATCATTTTTGTGTATTTTTGTTTGAGTATAAATGGTGTTTATTACCTGTATTTAATTTTAAATCAATCTTTTTATCCCTGTATAGTTACTTTTACATGTTTATGTTAAGACAGTGGGTAACAAGTGTGATTTTGTGATGCCAATGCATAGTTCAGGATAACAGACAGTGAAGATGACCAAGCTTATAATGTAAGAAGAAGAACACTTACTGTGTCAAAGTAAAAAATTCAAGGCACTCTGTTGGAACTAGAATAAAACTCCTTCAATGGTTACATGGGACAGTCATTGCGTTTTGACACACATGGTGTCTTTGTCAGGGCATATATTGACATACCACCTACTGAGCCCGTTTAACGGGGCATGGGGTCATGTTAGCTAAAGCACGTGGCCAGATGTACAATTTACTAATTACATGACACAGAGAAAAAAATTATAACTATTTGTAAATAAGCTGAAGCTGTACATGTGGAGTGGACCCACTAGATTGCACTGTTCAGACATAAAAATACTGTGAATTACAATAAGTAAATGCATAAAAAATTATAGTATAGTTCATGGTGGAGAATTTTAGACTATAGTGGGGCTCCATAGTCTCCTCTAATGGGAAACGCTGCTTAGTATTTAACCACACTGGTCACAGTCAAAATTAAAATAGTATTGTAGAATTTTGTATAACTGTTACATAAAATATTAGGATCATTAGTATCTGCTGATATTGATTGTGAGTACTTAAAGCTTGAAGTATTGGTATGAGAACTGAAAAAGCTGAATTGGTACATGTATTATTTCTACCTCCAAACTATTAATAAAAGTAATTACTTCCTTTCTCACTACTTCTTGTTGCTTGTTTTACCTCTACAATTTTATTACCACTACTAACTGATAAACCTTTCTAGCAAGACCGCATTACTACTGCTGTTAATTAACTGCAATCACAGTTGTATAATCAGGACTGCTACTATTTTTTTTCCCACCTGATGTGTAATGTTAAGTGGAAGATTTTGCCCTAATATACTGTTAGTCACCACTGCTGCTCTATAAACATCCAAGGGAGGGTGATTCACAGTGAAAGATGAGGGGAGGGAGTGAATCACGGTGTTTTCATGGTAGGGTGAAATCTCCTCAGACAAATAAAAAACATCTAGAGGGATGGGGCTGTTGTGCACCATAATGTCAAAAGCAGTCACTATTATCTGTAAGCAGTGCTGCGACTGAGGCGTGAAATAGAAATCAAAGTTGATATCATGTGTATTGACAAAAACAAGGAGATGAGGGTGTGTTTTTGATTGCGTTGTGGCAGAGAGAGGAGCTTCCCTAATCTGCATTTATCTTCTGAGGATAACTGTGTCAATCCAATACTTGTTTCACAGCGGAGTGCATTGATTACGTCTCGACTCATTGTGATGAGTGGCCAGCAGAGCCGTGCCTAGCCATCTAAACTCAATTGGAAATGCCTGATCAAATGTGCCTGTTTACTCCCATTAAAAGAAGTCATGGTCCAGGAATGTGCATTTTAAGACCAACCATGAATGTGCCTCCACTGAAGATAACTGATCCTCGGACAAGATTATCAGTCCCTCTGTATATTTTCCCTTTCATCTCAGATTTTTGTGTGGACCGAAGACATCTAAGACCAAAATCGTGAATCAATTACTTTTCAGTCACTTTGAAACTGGAGTTTATTTGGTGTAAAAGTCGAGTCACATACAGTCTGTTAAGCTGTGAAGTGGCACATCAAAATTTAGCAGGCAATTTGAAAACTTCTAAAGAAATGTGCGCTGTGTCCACTCCATTTTAATGGGCAGCGTTGTCTGATTGACCACTTCTTTATTGAGGAAAAAGTGCAACAAGAAACAGCCAGAGACCAATGTTATTTCTCATGTTTTTTCTTGGCTGCAGTTTTGGCTAATAATTATAGGGGTGGATCCAGCTTGAATTGTTTGAATATGAATGGTGCCCGCAGTGCCTTTTTATCGTTCACCACAACCTCAGCATTTTCAAGGAAATATCTGATTAACTGGCACTGAGCTTTTTTTCTGCTCACGTTGTGTTATGCATCAAAATGAGGCATACACACCACTTACTTTTATTGTCATTGCTCAACTTCTTTGAAATGTAACGATACCGATTTCCTTGGAACATCAGATAAGATTAGGTAGAATAAAGGTTCTATTGGCTTAGGTAATTTTCCCTCAACGGTGTTCTCCTTTGTGTCAGAGAGCTGTTGAGGTGAGGCATCATGCTGCACTCTGGGACGTATTATTTATTAAATCATTTTGATACTTGTCATTGAGTCCTGGACATATTTCAATTAAACCTTAGTTTACATATCAGATATCCAAACGTATATGGTACGATTGGTCCATCTGTAAAGTCCTTGGTGATGTGCCAGCTGAAGTGTAAGTGCAATAAGGGAACTGTGGTAAACATCTGTTGTGAGCATCAGTTCCTGTACTCCGTTATCCCCCCTTTTTCTGTCTAACTCTCTTCCCGTGTGTCCTTCTGTCTGCTCCATCTGTGTACCCAGCATGCTTTTGGCTTGGGCAGCGCCACAATTTGATGGCAGTGCGGTGGAGCCAGTGTTAACTGACTGGTCCGGCAGAGATGGAGGCGAGTGGTGCAGTGATGTGACAGCATGTTCCTGAATGTTGATTTACAAGTTGTAAATCTGTGCTTGGACGGCGACACCACAAGGTGGGGCAGTGGAATCTGTTGCTGTGGATCAATTGCATCAGATGGCATGGCAGATTAACGTGGTTTACCACAGTTTTGTTTTGTGCTAAAAACATCATTTGGGAAATTTCATTGCTTTAAATGTTTTGCCTTTGTGAAGGGTAAAAATTTAAGCTGTGTTTTATCATGTAATTTGAAATGAAAGGTGACCAGAACCTCTCAAGAATCAAATTTATGATGAGGTATTGCAATACAGTAAAGTTCATGTAGATGGTAGACCATAATTTTTGCATCCAGTGATGCCTTTTAACACCAGAAGTATTCATTTGCTAAATTGTTTGCAGATGAACACAATGGGACAACTAAGAACTAGTAATCTACAAAATATGATTATAGGAAGTGATCTTGTGTCACGCCAAATATTTTTAAATCTGACTCGTCACTGAGTCATTTCAAACAAAACACTTAACCATCTTGGTCCTGTTCTGCTTTGTCTGTTCCTAAATATTTTAACATTAATGGGCTACGAGACCTTGTGCGGGTCTGGACCAGAGCCACTGGCATTATAAAAACTCTACATTACCGCCCACTATATGTGGTTGAATTGTCCTTTGTTGAAACTTATCTGTACCAACTTTTAATGAATCTTTGTAAGCGGGAGTAGTAACAGTTAGTTTTCCATCTCTCCTCCTTGTGTAGTTGTGGTTTTGTGTTCTCTCCCACCTCCCTCCCTTTTTGCTCCATTGTCCCCCAGCCCAGCTCACACTTTGGCATCCAGCGCTGGTATGAAGTCATCGGAGGGAAGAAAACCGAGAGCCGTGTTGTTTTTGGAGGGAAGTCTGCTACAGCACTGTGGCTTGTCCAACATTATTATAATTTTTATGCTCTGAATACTTTTAATTTCACATTTGTCTGTTTCCTGTATCTAGTGTCTGCAGTTGCTTGTGCTTGTGTTGGCAGTGATGTATCTTCCTTGTGCTTCTGGGTTAAGAAAAGAAAAGAAAAAGGGAACCGCTTCTTTTAAAAGTAGTGTAAATGATGTGTGGCTTGTATTATGTTCTAGTTGAAGCAGTGAGATGCTCATAAGAATTAAAAAATGGCATGTACTTCAGTATCTGTATCACACCACTTGCCACACTAAGCGTATTTTGCTGTCACATTGCTGTTCTCATCTTGTTTACAGCAGATATTAGAGCGGGGAATTATCATGATATGGCGATACATGTGATAACCAATGTTTTCTACATAATACTCTGTGATATACTGCTGTTTTTTAAGAACAAAATACATTTTAGCAACAATATTTCTTTGTTAAACCACTACTTGTGCAAAGATAATATGAAATAATCATTGAAACAGTTAAGATGTCAAGTGTATTGCATAAACAAGTTTCCTGCTACTAAATTAGCAACAAAATTAAGATACCAAAAAAACTTACTTCAAACTGTCATAGAAACAGAGGTTTAGTGAAGCTATTATACATTACAAACGCCTGTAGAATAAAGCACAGATTGTCTCTTGCTATTTAAATAAGTAGAAACTTCCTTGCCATCAGCTTCCATTTTGCAGTCCATCCAGTGGCTATAGAGATGCTTTTAGAGCTAAATAATCCCACTGGAGTCGCCCACAAGCCAACTCTGCGTTTTATCAGTTAAGTGTGCATTACAATTTATGTGACAGCATTATTCTCCGCAGTGACGTGGCCATTGTAATCCCATTTCCAGTCGGAGGCTCTTGCCCCACGCACATGCATAAGCCAATGTGCATTTAACATTCAAATCATGCTTCGAATTCACGTCTGCCCAAACAGACAGTTGTTTTTATTTCTCCGGCACTATTCTATTCCCATTGAACTAGCTGCATGTCATTTTTATTCATGTATGCACGTCAGACCAAGGCTACGGCTTTGGAGGAGGTTGCGTGTGTGGATGAAAAGGGACACTAACGAAGTGCCGCTGTCAATGCGCAGAGCTGGAGCAGGGTCAAAAAGGCCGGCGTGAGGAACCAGGATTGTGAAGCGCTCGGTGTTTGGGTATGTGTTTCCCTGCACTGTCGGATGGCTGCGTGTAAGTGGCAACACATTTCAAATTGGCTCAGTGCACGAGAAATCTACAGCACAGAAAGCAGGCACGCAATTTTGTACTGTTAAATTAATCTTTTGCTCATAGAATGACCCATTGTAAGTACAGTGCTAAAGATTTAAATGCACACATTAGAATAGCATTAAATTGAATTGTAAAGTCATTGCTACAGACAATGTCTCTAATTAAAAAAAAGGATAATTTGTGCAGCATCAGGTTTAATATGAACTGCAGAAAATATAACTTCACTAATGGTGAATCAAATGTAGACAATGTTGTGGGTTTGGATACTAATTGGACTGTGAAAATATCAGTAATTGATATCGTTGTGTGTTCTGGTGCTATACTATTAAAATTGATATATAATAAACAAAAGCATATCATTGCCATAGTTTGCTGCAGAGAGTGGTTTTCTTTGTATTCTTTTTACATACATAAAGCTCATGTAGGGTATTACACAAGATACTATATTCTATAACACTATTCTATAACTCTTCATAATTCTATTAACACTTAATGTAACACTAATAATGTACTTAAATACACCATATGACCAAATCATATGCGCTTACCAATTCTTCACTCCGTATTCAATGTTTGGTCTTTATACACGTCTGCTTGGGTGGTTTTATATTTTTTCAAAAATCCTCAGCTTAATTCTTTAAATCCTTGAGTTAAAGTGAATATGGCTCTGTGTGCATAGCTTGGCAAGTATGGCAAACCAAAGAACATTACTATTTAAAAGTCAAACATAGTGTAGTTTGAGGCATACACAGCACTGAAATTTGCTTTCCAGACAGGATTAGACATTGGCTAAGAGTGCACACCTTCTATTTGAGGTTGACTTTAAGAGATTTCTGAGAGCCATTTCCTCTTGAGAGCTGAACTAGAAGTAATGAGGAAGACAGGAAGAGGTTAGGCAAGTAGCAAGGGATCACATTTACTCTCTAGACTGTTGCCCTTGAAATAGTCTTTATGAATATATACTGGCTTGAATGTTTGAACACACACTTGTAATTCTAATTAGTTTCACATATATGTGTATGTAATTCTATGATGGCAAGAAAAAATAATACAATATGGATCTTATTTCAAAATCCATGAGTACTGTTTGGGATGAATGACAAATATTGTTACAAAAAGTGGCACAAGTTTACCTTATTAATAAGATTGGGCTGACTTCAAAGATTTTTTCAGCGCAGCCTTGATTAAATAATTCATCTTTATCAGTTTTTTTCCATGTGCCTTCATCTCATCATCCATCCTATTTTAATTTTCTTTTATATGAAGTCAACTTGGGTTCCTCTGAACCTCCCAAAAGCCTGTCATCTGCAGATTTGAACCACTTTCATCAGATTTTGCAGTCACCTTGTGGAACTGCACCAGTATCATTTCCTGTTTTGATCATTGTCTCTAATCGCTTTAACTGTGATTAAAAATATTGACTACATACAGCTCCACAATAAACATTTGTAAGGAAATGCCGAAAAAATGCCCCAATGCATTTCCGGATATATTTCCTGACTGTTGCAAAAAACCCAATTAGATTTGAATAGAAAAGAGCACTTCCACAGTTTACATCTGTTTTCATGCATTAGTAAACAGGTTTCCTCTCTGCAGAGATCAGGTTCAGACCACAAGGACAAGAGTGGGGTTTGGAGGTACACCCTCTAATAGCTTAAGTAATGTCTTACAACATAAAAGTCTTGCTTTGCACTTGATCTACAGTATGCGATAAGGCATAAGACAGTGTGATCAAAACACATAGAAAACTTAATTTAGGCATGGAATTTCAATCAATAGTCAGTAGAATAGTTGTAGGTGCTTTGGATGTAAAGAAACTCCTCCCCTTCTACAATCCAGATTATTGAACTGTACTATAAGGAGATTGGGATGCTTTAGGAAAGAGGGGGAGTTACCAAGTTTAGCTGTTACAATGATGGTTTTATATAGTATTGTTTTAATGTAATCGTCTTGCCATTTTGTTGTTTTATTTTAATATTTATAAATGTTTTAGTCATTTAGAACCGCAAGTTAAAGTGAATGGACAGAAACCGAGTCAGGGACCCTGGATTGAAGAGAGTGGAGCATTGAGCCTCACAGCCATCAAGGACATTTCAGAGTAAGTCGGCCGGCAGTTACGCGGCGACTCTGCTGCAAGCATGGGGTCTGGAGGATTAGTGTCCAATCAGAGTGGATTTGATGTTTACTGACAGCACATGGGACTTAGAGAGAGAATTGTATTTCATTTGCATTCAATGGAGCCAACCGCATTGCTTTGCCCGGCTTCCCCTCCCTCTTAGAATCCGGAAAACCAAAGACTTGAACTCATTGTCGACGTACGCCACCAGGTAAGAGAGGGTCCAAAGTTATGAGAGGCTTGTGGGGGTTGGACTTTGTCGTGATCATCATAGTGACCATCACAATCACCAGATCTGCCTGTATCTGGTTCATGTGACGTCACACTGGGAGGTGGAATTAAACAGGCTTTATTTAGAGGTAATCCTTCATAGCAATCGGCAGAGAAGTAAAATGTCCCAGAGAAGGGAAAGATAAACCCTATTGGATTAGTCCAAGCTCTGGCCCATCCCAGTTCCTATTGCAACCAATCCCATCCGCTTGCCCCGTCTTCCTTGTTTTATTGTATGGGTAGTTATCCTTGTGCTCTGTTAAACGAAGTAACTGTACTACCTTTGCTCTGATCTGTGTTAGTGAGGGGTGTCCTTTTTCCTCCTGAACAGCAACCAGCATGACCAGAGATTAATTATTCAACAACTGCCTGCTGAGAGAGAGAGATACTCGATAGTGTGGTCTTACAATATTACAACCTTACCGGGTATAACAATAGACCAGTTTCATTCACTTTTGTGCATCTGTCATCAGCATTTTTTTTTATGCGGATTGAAATAAGGAACTACTACACGTTTGTTTTTTTTCACGCTTGTTTTCTATACTGAACTTCTGGCCTTTGGGTTTTTCTTCTTTACCAATGCTTGTCGCTAACAAGCAATTGCCTCTTGGTCGCTCCCACAGTTGGGATACTTTAGGGGGGAATGAGGGTCAGTGGGAGAGGACTGAGAGTGCATATGAGCAGCAGGCAAGAATAGCTGGCCGGCGGAGTTCTCTTTCTTACGGAGAGGGAGGTGGGTGGTACGAGCCTGGTCCAGGGGTGCGTCCTCCTGACCTAGATTCAAAACGTGAACTATATTCTTACCAAGACTCATCGTATGGACAGGTGTACACGGACCCACGAGGAGTGAGGAAGAGTTCTGTACCTGATCTCAACCACTACGAAAGGGGGCCCATGACTCATAGAGGATCTATTTCACATCAGGATTACTATTCCCATGACCCGGCTATGACACCTCGCCCCCCTGAAGCTTTCTACAGAGCGGACCACCACCCACCACCTCCTCATCCTCTCAGTAGGTCTGGCTCACATTATGGCATGACACCGGCTGCTCGGGCTGCCTGGGACCATGGACCGAGTGGCAGAGCAGGACCCCAGGGCCCTTCATCACCTCTCCCTCCTCCACCCCCTCCACCAACTGCCCATGAGGTGAACAGAGCTTATAGGGAGCCTGGTACTTCCAAAATGATGGCTGATGGACAGCAACTGATACCGTCACGAGCTCCATCACCTGCCCATTATCCTTTGGATCATGCCTCTCCTCGCTATGCAGGTGAGCCTCCCCCTGTGACCGGACAGGTTTATACTGATGTGAACGGGCGGCCATTGGATCCACAACAGCAGTCAGCCACCTGTTTGGTGATTGACCCTGCCAGTCAGGGCATGGCTATAAGGCAAGATACTGCTACAGTTTACAATATTCAACAACAGCAAATACATCAACAACAAATTCAACAACAACAAATTCAGCAGCAACAACAATTACAGCAGCAACAACAATTACAGCAGCAACAGCTTCAGCAACAAATACAACAACAACAAATACAACAACAACAGATACAACAGCAGCAACAGTTACAACAACAGCAACTTCAACAGCAAGAACAAATGCAGCAACATCTGCAACAGCAGCCCCTCCCCACTGCAGTCACAGTGCCCATGCCTGACCCTAATCCTCCTCTGGCAGCTCCTCCTGTTGCACCTGTCCCAGTACAGACCACAGCAGTTGCAGTCCTTCCCACTTCTGCCCTGGTCCAGGCTGTAGCAGCTCCTCCTCCACCTGTCCCAGCACTGCCTGCTCCTGTCCCTGCTACACTCCCTCCTGCCCCACAAACTCCCCTGCCAGTTGACTCAAAGAAGCCTGCTGATCCTGAGTTTGTGGCTTTGTTGCGTAATGAGGGTCTGTCTGAAAGCACCATTTCTTCTCTTATTCAACAAGGTTTTGATTCTACAAGCATGCTTGTAGTTATGGAAGAGAATGATGTCCGTACAGTAGCACCTAACCTTGGTCAGGCGCGCGTATTGTCTCGGGTTGTTCAAAATTGCAAGCGCCCTGTAGAAGTCCCACCGGTGTTATCACAGCCACAGATGCCAGTGCGAGGGCGTTCTAATAGTTTTAGCCATCGCTCAGACATCTATAACCAGCAACAGCATCCTCATCCATCCCTTCCTCCACAAACGTTGACTGTGGATCCGCAGCTTTTGCCCCCACAAACCCCTGGTCCCATGCAAACCATCAACCCAAGAATGGGAGACACAGTGGGTCGGAGGCCCAGCAGTGCCCCCTCTCAGCATCTATTAGAGGCATCAGCTTTTCCTGGACAAGCCCCTCGCTCCCCAGGGCCGTATGTAGGAGCCATGATGCCTGTTCAGTCAAGACCAATGTCCGCATACTCTTCAGGGGTGACTGTCCCAGGAATGCCCATGCAAGGTATGCAAATTTTGCCCCAGCACATGTCTGGGTCAATGCCTGCTATTGCAGGATCTATGCATCAGCTGCCAGCCATGCCCCAACAAATGCCCATTTCAATGCCAGCTTTACAACAGCCACCACAACAAGTACCTAAAGCTTACTCTACTAATTACACTGTGCCCATGGAGCTGATGAAGAGAGACAGGAGTTTACTGCCCATGTCGCCCATGCACAGCCCACACCCAAGTCCTCAGATGATGCGTAAAGGTGGAGGCCCTGTTCCAGAGAATTCTCTTATCCCTGTTGGAGTCCCTGGTCAAAGCCAAAGTACTGTGATTGCTAACCAGAAGCTCAGTAGGCGAACTGGTCCTCCAGTCATTGTTTCCACAATGGCATCTCCAGATACAAGTAAATAGTCTTTTGTTTTAATTTTATTGTGTTGCACATGACATGTCATGCACATCATCTTACATTTACGCTTTCCATTGACTTGTAATGAAAGGCAATTATCACTGCTTAATTCTCCCTGTTCTTGGAGCAGGATTTGGTACTATTCATATCTTAATTCTTGAACTTAACTTTTTTCATATTTCTATAATCCAGATTTTGATATAATGAAGAATATATATAGTCTGGCATTATAACTGTATAGTCTGGCGTTATAACTGTTTTGCCTCAGGTGCAGTGTGGAGTGGGTAAGACTGTTTTTAGTGGCAGGCCATCTATGCCTATTGAGATGCACTAGCTTAGCACCAGAAACCTCTGCAAATACAAGGACTGGATGGAATGTTTTAGAAAGTGCGTCCACACATCTCCAACACTCTGGCTCACTAGGAAATGAGGCCCTATGTCACAAATTCTGAACAGTCCCTTTAACGCTGAGTTCTGAGTAAAAAAAATCCATGGAACAAATCACATTGAGGAATGGTAAAATTGGATCAATTGTGTCACACTTTTTTCATTGCCTGCACTGTATAGACAAGTATTATTTCTGTGTATATCAAATCTAATTATGGTGCTGATGTGTGATTGTATCATTTTCTCTGTGCAGTTAGCAATGAGAAGAGAGGATTTTAATCCCATAGATCCTCCATTTCCACTGCTACGTTAATCTACAAATGCTGATTCTGTTAGACCAGTGTGACTGTGTGCGGTACCTAGTCCTGTAGTAAAAGTAATAGGCGCACTGGGAACAAATCGTTTTACTGAGGTAGTTTTGTTCTCATCCCTTTGATTTCCAAACCCAGGAGAGCTATGAATGAGCCCTATTGCCTGGTTGTCAAAACATGCTGCTCTGTGCACAGATGGACACATGCTTGAGAAGACATTCTTCAAGTCTGCCACATACACTTGGTGCACATTGTTAATACACACTGTCAGCAGGGTAGACTTCATTTGCATGTGGCTGACATTTGTAGCTTTGGTAATTTCATCTGTTAATGGACACAGCAGCGAGGCTGCTCTGAAAGCATGTTCCTAAATTGTATGTTGCTAGGCAACATGCTTTTGGATGGTTATTGTTGGCAGTTTGCTCCTGGTTAAGGGGCTGGTCTATTGTCATACAACACAACAAATTGCAAATAACAGTAGAGCTTGTGCACTTGATTAAAAAGTGAACCATTCTCCTGACATGATTTTTTTAGTTGATTCTCACCAAGTAATAAGAGTTGGTTAGAGTATTGCATTTTTCAGTATTATCAGTTCACGTTCAATAGTTTCCCAAATGCACATAACACCTCGTGCTTGTAAACTTTCATTCTTATGTGCACTCGCAATAGAGCCCTGTCTTTATGACTAACCAGAACTCCCCCATCCCCCACACTCCATGACAGCCTCCTGCTCACTTCCTGCAGTCACTTGGCCTCTGTCCCACCACTCTGGCAGTGGACCCCTTGCCAGTCAAGGTCAGCTCCACTCGCGTGACACACTAGTCGTCATCTTCTTCCTGGGCCAGGCCCTGGTATGATGGTGGGGGAGGGTCCAGTGTATTAGTCCTAGAGATGGCAGATTATGTATTAACAGCGTGCAGGTCAGAGCTGGGCAGTTGTTGCACTGAGTGAGGATTAAGAGGAAAGGCAGCGCTTGACTATGGGACAGTGATTGCTTGTTGTCGGACGGGGGAAGGGTAAAGGGCACTTTGACAGCTGTCAGTCAGGCATGGAGTTGGTGTGGAGATAAAGCTGTGCTGCTGTAAGATTCTTGGTGGTCATATTTGGGCCTGAAGCAGACAGTTAATGGTCATTTTGATTTGCTGGCATAGGTGGCGTGACTTGTTTGTCCAGTACTTTTTCACTTTCCAAACCAAGTGGACAGCTTAGCAAAGTCACAACCTTGAGGTCTTTGCTCATTGGCTAGAATGATGACATGCACTGTTGGCATAACATTATTCTAATTGATGCTTTTAAAATTTAAACCTTGCCTTTCTGCCTTTAGTATTCTGGTTTGTTTACTTCTTTGTATCAAAGATATGCAGTCGGTATTTATTTGCACTAAAATGTGAGTGCTGTTTGCATTGCCTGTGGCAGGTGGCTGTGGCCATGTCATTTGAGGAAGAGAGCTGAGTTTCTCTTCACACCAGATGTTGTTCTTAATATCAGCCAGTGCCTTTCTCAAATAAATATGATACATCTAAATATGATACATCTGACTGCCTTTTTGACTCTACTCAGTTCAAATCTACTCACATCATGATTTCTCATTCCCTTTTATCTCGCCTTTATTCTTATTCTTTGTCTTAAACCATGCCACTGTAGCTTTGTTTCCTTGGCTGTCTCCCTTCGCCTCCCTTCTCCCGGTAAGAAAATTAATCTTTGCAGGAAATTATTCTGCCATGACACCCGCCTGATTTAAGAAAGTGTGGAGGAGAAAAGCAGCGGGAGGAAATATGTTTCTACATAAATGGTACATCCAGCTCAGCCAATTATTTTCTGACAGTGGTTGTGGGTTTTCAGAAAATTGAGAAAGGGCTGTGATGGTAACTAAAGACAGCTGGTAAGTTAAAGCACAAATAAGTAAAAAATGTTTGCATCCGGGAGATGTATAACCGTTGATACACAATGGAACCAAATTCAAAGAGTTTTTGAAGGAAGAAATGTTATACTTCTCGTTGAAGTGTTGTTTAAGCATACCATCATTGCATTACTTACGATGGGTAAGTAATAGCACAGTAATAGTATGACAGAATTAAGTGCTTCCATAAGTAATTTATGATTAATGAATCAATATTTTTATCTTGTGAAAATCTTGAAAGCATATCATCACACTTTTGGAGTCTATCAGTTGTTTTTTATTGTACTTGCCATTAGTAATTTACAGACACCTGACTCATGACAAGATTATACATATAAACATACGATCTGTTGAAAAAAGTGTCCCCTTTTGTTAAATATGCACTTATTTTGGCACAAAACCTTGCAATGCAAAACATCTTGCCAATAGAATTTTACAATTAAAATGGAGCCATTATATTAGTAGTTAAACTGCTGCAGCAGGTTGGAAATGTCAGCTCACAGAAGCCATTCATCCTCTCAAAAACACTCTGATATTATATTGCATTCAAGAGGCCTGACACCTGACATATCCTGCTATTTTTTATTTTTTTGGAAAGCCTGTCAGGCATAGAGACGATTTGCCGAAGATCAACAAAAGCGAACAGTCCTTGAAAGCCGGTCTGACTGTAGAGGCAGAAGAAGAAACGCTTTTCTGAGCCCAGTGCGCTGCGTCCTTTTCACTGAGACATGGAGTGATTAACTGTTGCTTCTGGGAGCATATGGGAAAAAAAGAAAGGCGCAGGGTCATACGTACTTAAACATTTGTGGCTTTGGAAAAAATCTAAAGAAAAAAAATCAAAATGCAAAACTGAATTCCTTGACTCCTATATTCTCATTAAATCTGCCCTCTCTGCTCCTACCATCCCCGGATTCAGCCTAAATTATTCATCTTCAGAAAAAATTGGAATCTTCACGGGTCTTAAGTCAGAGCAGAGACAGTTGCATTGCATTGGCCATGTGACCATGCACGGCTGTGTTTGAACAAAAGGTAGCCGAGTTAGTTTGGAGGTGTCAATGAATCTCATTTGCACTTGGAAAATGTATATGTCTCGAGTGGTGCTCACAGCTGTGCTCAGATCACATGGGATTGGAATAGGATTGTGTGGTTTTTAACAAGTGAGTAAATGGAAATACTTCACACAGGCTGCGCTGAACAAAAAAATTAAATGAATTGGAAAAGTGGTCAAGTGCACCAACCATGCCATGGTGAAAGTTAAAATACAATTGAGGCTCATGGTGAACAGAAAAATAAGAAAATAGTTTGTAAATTAAAAAGTACAAAACTATATATTATATTCTTAGTACAGTTGATAATGAATGTTCAAGTTTTTTGACTTGATTCTTCTTGTGTATGTTATACAGTACAAAGTAGTTCAAATGTACAGAATAGAAAATCATGCAAAACATAACAAGGACACCACCATTGCTTCTTTAAACCACTGTTTCTTGAAGTCTATTGTAAGACAGGTTAGAAGTTTACAGAGTGAACAAGCAGAATCTGTGTCTTTGTATTAACCTCTTGAGACCCTGTGGCCTCATACGAGGACATTACATTTTTGCCTCTTAGCACCATGATTTTCAATTATTTTAAACTTTCACCTGTAATCAACTAAAAACCTCTACAGCAGCTCCCGAAAGTAAAAAAAAACTGCATGGTAAAGTTTAGATGCAAAATTTATGAATAAAACCAATGTATTTATGTACAATAATGTCTCTTCATGTATCTTAATGCAGTGCCTTCCGTTGACAAACATGTCACAAAGTGAATACAAAAATAGTGTACAGCTTTAGATTGGCTTCCGTTGAAAATATTTCCATCGTGCATCTTTGTAGAGCAACAACTTACAGTAGTGCTTTGCATTTTATTTTCACCCAGAATCCCTTGCCGTTTTAATTGCTAAGCTTATTAAAAATCCCAGCTTCAGGTTATGTAAAACACATGACTTTAAATATGAATGAAGCCAAATATTTAAATGATCATTTGTTGCAAGTTGCAATAGTTTCCACCTTTTTGATCAATTCTATGTTTTGCTGTAGTTGTTATTTTGGTTAAATAAGCTTCTTTTTAACCTTAACTTGTTCTTTTATTCATCTCTGTCATCCATATTGTTTTTATATTCTAAATGATACCAGTTGGCTCTGAATGATCCAGGGTGAAAATGGCTTATTTTGGATGCGTGCACACTCGGCTTGAATGGACTAATAAGTATTTATGCTCAGCCCATCCACACATCTGTTGTCCACCTGCAGCTGTGCTTTCTCATTTTCATTCTCCTCACCATTTTCCCCTGAATTGCGTGAATCATTTGGCAACATCCCGCCTTGCAGATCACAGGCGGCAGATGCGTTGGTGGTTTTTTAGAGGTCAAACGATACAGTAGACCCCCCCTCGATCTCCTCACCTCCAAGTACTCTCTTTTCGTGAATGGGCCTTTTTTCCTCCAGGCTTCGGACTGTGGGCTCTGGTTACACGTTGTAATCAAACCTCTTGAATGGAGCCTTTTAAACTGCCTATTGAGTGGACGGTAAATACATTCAATCCACTTCATCCAGTTCAACAAATGCTACACTGCTGTACATTTTACTCTGTGGTAGTGATTATTCAGTAACTGAATTGAAATTTAACAAGCTGACACTTGTGACAAGAACATTATTGAACATATAGCACCACAAGGTCCAATAAGAAGGTAAAGCACTGGAGCACTCATAGCTGAAAGGCTCAATAGATTTTTTGATATGCAGATGATATGCAGTGCTAACAATTATCATTTGCATTCACACAATGTCTGTGAATGTTAAATGTGTGGACATGGTTAATGTTAGCCCAGAGATTCTGGTTTGTAGTGCTGTGCAATTTATTCAGCAATGATGTTAGTTTAAGTAACAGCCATTGCATTATCACTTAGAAGTCTCTTTTATCTCAGTCTTAAATATGGTAAGTGCTCAGTCTTCACTCATTGTATAACTAGGATTAGTGTATTTGCTCCTGTTAAGGTAATTATGTTTGCTGGTGTTGATTTTAAGGTTTTAAAGTATTGATCATTAATTACTGTGCTATGAAAAATGTGTGTTGGTTAGCATTAGTGCAAACTGTTGATACATTTGAGATGTAAAAGTTCTCTTCTCATTGGCCACAATACTGAAATTTAAAACTTGATTTCAATATTAGGGAGAAATCTTGGTTGACTTTTGATTTTCATGCCACAAGTAAAAAACTCAACTGAATGTAATTGTGGTCTTATACTAGTTCTACAGATTAAGACCATTCTTAAAATATATTCAGGAAAAGATTTAAAGGATGTATTGTTCTTTTCCTTAAAATATGTATGATTTTTACCCAAATTCTTATGTTTTCTGAACTTCTGACAAACTTCAGTCAATTGTGCTTATGTTATGGTGAACAGAGTCTACTTAACCTTTTCTCCTCAAATCCCTTTAAGACATCTGTCGCTGCCTAGGGTTAAGCACAGGGCTAGTATCTCGAATCACTCTTGTAGTAAACATGCTAATCTGTCAGTGCCATTCGAATCTGGGAATCAGTTAGTCTCCTGGAAGGATTTCCTTTACCACAACGTGACACTTTGACAGGGAACCATTTCTCTTTATTCACCCAAGTGCAGGTGTGTGTTCTTTGCTCTTCTACTCCTCGTGTTGTCCAAATGACTAGTTGAACAGTAACACATATCCAATATGAAACTCATGCCAGGGAGTGTACGAGACCAAATAAAAATCACAGAGGGAGATCTTGAAGGAAGAAAAGGCTGAACGGTTGGGGAAGGGGGCTGGCACTTTTAAAAGGACCATGAAAGCCAGATTGAGAATAATATAACCAAAAGGGTGGGAGGGGAACGGGGAGGGAAAATATGTTGAGTGAGGAGGAAGGCTTGAGAGAGAATTGTAGAGTCGAAACGTGTGCCAGAAGCGCTGCACCTCTCGCCGTCACCACGCTTTTTTTTCCCTTCTAGTATTCACCGTCCCTCCTCCCTCGGCGAAGCTGTGGCACCCATTTGTTTGCTGTCTATCCCCCACCCCTTCTCCTTTCTTTCTCTCTTTCTTTCAACAAAAGGCTGACCAAGTGAGCCTGACGTCTGGATGAATAGCCCCCGAAAACCTGCCGTGAAGAGCTATACCGCGTTAACGGGAGCGGACGTTGGAGACGGGGAGGAAAAAGTGATGTGGCCAAAAGCGCTGGAAGAGGACGGAGAGAGCGCGCACAAGTGGCGATTCCTGGCAGGAGACGAATAGAAGAGCTTTTTTTTCCTTGCCTTCTTTTATTAAGAGTTGGAGGGATTTGCTAGTCGCTACTGGCCGTCGTGGACCATCCTCCTTGCCCCCTTGTGCCACCTTCCGTTTTCCCTTGAAAGAAATGGAGCCCTTGGGAGTGAGGTGACGAAGATTTTGGGGAAAAAGGGCAACAGAAAACCGGATAATAGGAAGCAGGGGGGTGGTGGATAACCCCAAGGCAAACTGTTTTGAGAATTTACCCCCCTGCCATGTGTCTGCCCTGATTCGCAAGGATGTGGAGGCAACATTTCCCAGGCAAGGGGCATGTTTCGTGTTTGCATGTGTGTGAGTGGACATGAAAGCTAATAATAAAAAGGCTGGGGTGTTTGCGAAGGATGCTGGGAGGCGGGGGAGGAGTCGGGACCGGGGGGTTTAAGGCTAATGAGCCTCTTATGTTTTTGCGATGGAGTGTGTCATGAAAACAGCATGTCTGTAAAGGCAAGGACCCATGTGCTGCCGGGGTCTGACTCAAGTCGTGAAAATGTGCAGCAGCGGATGTAGGGGGGTTCATAGGGCACTAGGTCACACAGGTGAATGGGGAAGGTGAAGTTTGTAAGGTTCTTTTTTAATCCACTGACTGTTTGAATTATTGAAGTGTAAAAAGGATAGACTAAAATAGACATTTGAATCTAAAAACAATATTTGGTTCATAAATATGCAGGAATTAGGGATGGAATTTGACATTTATATAACACTTATTTCCTCTTTATTTCTAATCTTGAGCATTTTCTTACAGATTAGATTGCTGCGAATTTACATAATTGCAGGAATATTAGATTGTGTTTACATTCTACGCAAACAAGGCTTCTGACAGCTAATTTTCACTCTGCTTTGTAACACATAATCTGAATCTGATATATACTCCTGCTTGTCATTTTGAGCATCTTCTACAATCTGGCACATATCCTTTTTGAAGTGCTGTCTAACTTGCTTCGTGCTTGCTTTGTAATCTCCTCTCGCACCCAAGCTCAAGTACATCATGGTTTGACAGTTGCTTTTGTCTTTCAGCTTTGGAAACCAAATAGACAAATCTGTCATCTGAACCCTGAATGCTCATCTGCTCTCGTTTCTTGCTTTTACTGGTGACATCATCCGTGCCTTTGTGTCAGCGTGTGGCTTTATTTTTTTTTCTTCCTTGTTGCACTTGTCTGATAGTTGAAGCCTACTCTGGCCCCGGCGTCACACTCTTGGCCGAGCTTTTAGGTGGTGATAAGTTCGGGGGAGGGAGGCATCACAAGTACAATCAAGGTCTTTGTGTGTCCGCATAGTGGAACAAGAGATGGACCAGGGTGGCAGTGCTGTTAGCTGGATGCTGATAGGGCCTTCTGGGGGCCGGGAGGAGGACAGTCTGCCAGAGGAGAAAGATTAAAAACCTCCCTTCTTTTTGTGCACATGCCAGCGAGTCGTAAACATACTCCTGAAAGCAGTCACTCCCCAAAATCAGTGCTCAGAATGCCTGCTAACATGGATACAATTTACTAGAAGTGTATCCGATTAATGGGAATTGCAAACAGGTGAATGGGCTGTTGAGCAAAAACAGGAAGAGGGCTGAGGTCAGGCATCAGATTCCTTTGAAAATTCTCCAGAAAGCCAAAGTGATTCAGTTTGGATAAATGTGACAAGTTTGCCGTATTCATGTGGCTTCAAAAAGGCTAAAGGGCTTACATGAGGGAAAGAAAAAAATCAATGATCCTTCTGACATGATACAACTTTGTCAAGATGGGGGCAAGATGGTTTTTAACCCCAAAAGAATACCCCAAAATAATAATTGCTGTTGGTTGTGTATATTTTGATGGGCTGTATGTTTTGCAACTTATTGTTTAAGACATTAAACACTAAGCAAATGAGAAATAATATATCATTTAATTTACAGAGGTTTTCCCCCTCATCCTTGGTCTGATTGATGCGTCCCATTGTTTGGCTTTATTGAACGCTTAGCACAACAAAGCTAGTTCTTCCGTCTACTTCCTACCCCCCATCTCCCGACCTGGGCCTGTCCAAGCACCACATGAATGCCACATTGTTCTTGAACCCTTTCATATCTCATTTGGGTTGCCAGGTTGGGTGTTTTCGCAGGTTGCCCTAGGAGAGTAGACTGGGTATCACAAATAAAACCTCACCACCCTCCTCCCTTCCTTCATTTTTCTCCTTTTTGGACCGTCCTGCCTTTGCGGCCCCCAGCTAGAGTGTTGCTAGGTAACCACAACCTGGGCCTAAGCCCGTTGAGCCCATCTTGGCGCCACTTCAACTTGGAGAGAAGCAGAGTGGAGTTCCTCTCAAATCTCTCTTGTGAACTCAGCGACCACCGCAGAGGCCTTGATATCATCGTGCCATGGAAAAGTCCTGCTCACTTCCTTTTGTTTTGTTGATAGAGGGAACACTGAGGGAGTGTAGAGCCTGACATTTATGACACCATTTTGAGAGATGCAGGTTGTCTGTATTTCAACACATTTCAAAAAAAGCAGAGGATGAACAGCTCACATATAAAGCAGGCCCCAAATGTGTTTTGCTCTGCACTGAGGTGGAAGCCAATGTAGTGTCATTACTGATAGAAACATAATTGTGTAGGTAAGTTTGTACAAGCTTGCCATCCCTGAGTGGACTATTTAGCTTTCAAGAGCTTATCCACACTGGCTCCAAAAACAAGCCTAAAAATCCTATAGGGAGCACATCGACTTCCCACTGAAATTGTATTCATAAACTCAGGCCAGCCAATTTGGAAAAGCCTGAAACCACATAAACCACTGCAAACTATCTGCCAGAAAATAGCTTTTTACAGAGACGTAAAGATAACTGATGGGGTGAGAGGTTATGAAATACCAGTTTAAAGATTGCTTCCCAGACCCAAGGGGAGAATCTGCCATTGGAGCGAGCGGTTTATTTTTCTTTCATTGATTGTTGGTGCTCTATTTAGGAAACGATCCCCTCTCCCTCTGAAGACTGTGACTCAGAACGTCTGGCAGCGGCTACAATCTCCTGAGCTGCTTTTCCAGATCAGCCCTTTCCAAACTGGAGAATTAAACACCGAGAAGTATTCACCAAGGAGCGGCGTATTTCTATGAGCCCTCCTTTTAAAGAGATCACTTCTGTTTCAGTTGTCACAATCCAAGAGAGCTTTTTAGTCTGGAACATCTGTAATCCATTTGTGGTGGAGAACAATCCTGCCGGCAACGCCAAAAGTTTTTTCTACTTCCCTGAGAGCGGTCCAGATAGTGATTATCTTTGGGTATATGAACCTGAAGCCCATTCAAGCTTCCCCCCTCCAGGGATGTGAGATCATGTGACTTTGCACTGGATAAGGCTATCAGCTGTCCCGGAGCTGTCAAGCCAAACAAGGTTTACATTTGGCCATTCAAGCACTTTCTGGAGATTCTTTATTACTTACTGGCTCTCAGACAATGCAGGCTGTTGTTCTGCGATAAATTCTGTGAGTACAATAACAGGAAATTGGCACAGGCAATTAGCATTTCTATCCCCAATGCTTGTCTGCCAAGCTATCATTGTGCTTAATGTAAACCATCTTGTTTTTACTGCTTGCAAAGTTTATGTAAGAACACTTAAACCAACTCCATGGGGCTTTCTTTTTCCTCCAAACAGAGAAAATATAGGCTTTTGTCTGCTGTCTGATGGGACTGTGTATGGGTGGAGCTGCAGCACACTGTTTTCCTCAGGCTAATGCAAACCCAGCGGGGAGGCTGATATTACTGCAGGACAAACAGCAGTCAGCGAAAGAAAAAAACGACAAGAACAGGGCCCTTTTTTGGAACGCTCATATCAGTTTTTCCATGTAGCTCTGAGGAGGCCAGCTGCTGTGTGAACTGTTCAGGGAGGGAGCAGTTACCTAAGACAGACCCAGTGGATGCGATGGCTGTAGTGTGTGTTAACATACGGGTTTAGTAATGGAAGAATTGAAGCATTTTGAATTTCACCTCTCTACTTTGTGTGAATATTCATCGTTCGACTTGTTTGATTTATTTCTTGGAGCAGATTGTTGTTCTGAACCATTTTAGCTGGTTGTAAATTATAAAATTGCTTAGTAACTACGCTTTTTCATTTAGTTTGTAATAAATCAAAATAAAATGGAGCTTTTACAATAAATCATCAGGACTTATTTCTGATTGAACAATTTATTGAAGCTGAATGTTTGTCACATCAACCAACTAATGCCTTAAGTTAAATGAATGTCAGTAAATAAAACTGATTAAAGTGTGATTATAGAGCAATAGCACCAGTTTTGTAAACATACACATTGCTTCTATGAATTGCCTCAAAATTGCTTTCATCATCTATTAGGATTGAAAAAACACTACCCCCTGGCCCTAAATTGTGTTATATAGTTCATTAGTTTGATAATATTATGGGAGAAAAGTTCCATAGTTGATGATGTAGCTTTGATTGTTGGTATGAAAATAGCTATTTAAAGAACTCCCTCATAATGTATGTGTTTAAGATGGATAGTGATCATAATTAGAAACCTGAAAATGCCAAGTTTCTACAAGTGAGCTTTCAGGTATGGCAGTCATTATGGGCCTTATTAAGAGTCTTGTTGGCAGCTAATTAGATGCAGCTTCATCATGTGTTTAGTGCTGTGCCACGTTCTGCCTTATTAGTCTCTAGGAAGGCTATTAGCCCCTCAGAAATAATTAATCAACAGTATTTCTGACCCAGTTCTATGTCGTGATGCTGCTTTCTTGCCCGCAAATTGCTAAAAAGTGTCCATACATCCAGTCTCTCTCCTTTTTTTAATCTTCATCTCCGCGGGTTGGCCTCATTTTCTTGCTGTAAACCGAAGTATATTCTTTGACAGCGGGTCTAAATGGCGATAATGAACCCAGCGGGAGTGTGACTGGGGAGAGTTCTCAGAGCCACAGGTGTGTTGGTGGCACAAATACATGAATCTGTGCTGAGAATAGAGCGCGCTTTCACTCTTCGAGGCGGACGCAAACACGAAGGTCACACTGACATTATTGCCTTTCAACCTTTTTCTCCTTTTTCTTCAAGTCTTTTCTTTGCCTGCTTTATTTCCGTTGTTGTCCTCCTCGTGGCATATGCCAGTAAAAGTTTATGAACTGCTGCACTACAATAATAACAATGTTAATGTGTGTAATATAATCAAATGATAAAAGACTAATCTCTTTATTCACTTTTTACAAGCCGCAGTTGTAAAGTCAATCTCAAAGCGATAATAAAGCTCATAAAATCGACAAAAGGTGATGAGTGGAGTAAGCCAAACATAAATACAGTGAGCAGGTAAGCAAGAGAAGGGTGCTATAAAAAGAAATCTCTGTTTATGTACTTCATGAGTATGTTTTTAAATGTAAGTTTAAACAGAATAAGTATTGTTCACTTCTTACAGTGTTTACCTTGAATGCTAATGCTGATTATTTTGGTTTGTGGTGCAGTGTCAGCTGTAGCCTGGTTGGGACATAAATTAAAAGAGTGTCCACTACTCGTTTAACTTTTTATGTTCAGTTTCTTTAACTCTTGTATGAAAATTAACTTCTTTCAGTTTCTTTCTTTCACATTATAAAATTATAAGAGGCATTTTTTGTGATGATATATTACAATATTTTGAGCGGAATTTCTGACATTTTTATCTTTTAAGACAAATTTTGCTTGGATTAAGAAAGAGGTGTCAATATTATGGTACTGTTAAATTAACATCCCTGTCCTTACTTGTCCATACTTGTCTATTTTAAATATTTGTATGTATTATAAAGAAAACCCATAGTTTTTATAGAGCTTATTTAACATTTCACCAACTCAGATTTAATGATTTTTAATTCATAGAGGTAATTAAACAGCACAGCTGCCCAAGGTGATCTACTTTTTCACTATATTATTGTTGAGTTTTACTCCACTCATTAAAATACTCACTTGTAACATGTCCTTATTAGTGAGCTTTGAATGAATGAACTCTACTTCAGTTTTGTGGATTCATTCAGCATCAATCACGTCAATGTTTTTATGTTTTATTTGAATATGCAAAAACACTTGAAGGCTAATTGTACTTAAAGGGTGAAAGCAGTTCTTAGTCAAACAAATGTACATCCTCTTGAGTTCAAACTGGTCAAAACAGAGAGGCGTAATGGCTATTGGATTTTGAGTGTTGTGGAGCTGATGACCTTATAAAACGTGACCTTGGTTACAATTGGCCCCGGGGCTGCACGCTGGACATGCTCGATATTACCCAAGGCTGTCTTTATATTGACTGAATAAAGCAATTTTATGGAACACACCTCCTTACATCGTCCCACTAAATAAATATCACTTTGGTTTTGATATCGGTGTCAAATTGTTCCGTACATTGTGAAATTGGCCGGTGTTAAGGCGAGCATTATTGCATGTTTTAGCGCGGGCTTGGTAAAGGCGCGTTAGCTTCCTCCCGGTGCACGAAGGAGACAGACATAGTGCAAGGCTTGGACATCCTCTCCAGCAGCGCAGATGCCACTAAATAAAATATTTCATAATCCTGCCCAAATCCTCTAATCACCATGACAACAGGCAGCAGGGAGTCAGAGCCGGCTGGTGTGTGGACCCCCCGCCCTCTTATTCCATTCGCTTTTCCCCTTTATTTTAGCAAGACCACACTGTACATATATTTATCTAGTGGCTGGTGGAGAGTGGGGCTGCAATTGAATCAAAATCATCATTTGTATGCTTGCAATTACCTAATCACAAAGACTGCAATTATCTTAGTGGCAACAACAAAATATTACAGATTATCATTACAAAACCTGATAATCTTGTAGTTTAGAAATGCAATGTGATTATTTTTATTAGTTTAGCAGTTCATGTTTCAAATTGTCTTTCAATTGCTTCTGCTCCTGGGTGAGTTTAAATGTACACTGTGAATTGATTCTTGATTTTTTTTTTTTTTTGACAAACATCACAAATCTGATCAGAAAACTCGCAGTTACGATGCATTTTTCCAGTGTTCAGTCCTAGTGTGGAGAAGTCGAGAAGACACTCCAGATTAATTAGTGTTTTACTTGTGGAAAACTGTTGCACTTTTAGAAGATAAGACTTGCCTAAAAGCAGAGAACAAATCTGGCAATTACCCCTAGCCAAGACTTTCTTTTCGCCGAATCAAAAGAACTGGAGATTTGTGTCTAGTGCCGACAAGATCTGGAGTGTACACAGCAGAAGAGCGCACTCACACACACAGACACACACACACACACATACACCCATCACTCGCATCCAAGTCCTGCCAGCGTCTCTGTACCGTGATAGGATAATGGAGGGGATGACCTCATGGGGTGAAAGGACCTGTTGCCTGGTAACAGTGTGGATAACAGCGAAACAGGGGGGTTAGTCATATCGGGAGCGCTGTGTCTAAGTGTTGTGTGATATCGACCAGCGCTGCCAGGTAAGGGAGATGATGATAGTGGGCGCAAGTAGAAAGTCCATTTTAAGACTATTGATTGTGCTTAGTTGCTGTTTGTGTTTGTGTGTGTATGCGTGTGTGTGTATGTGTGTTTTATATTGGCCTAATCAAGTCCGACACACTGGCCCGGTCCTGTGTACATTTCCTGCTGCGAGAGGCATTTCTCACATTTTACTGGCTCTTCTGCGGCTCACTTGACTGCCTCTGCCACATACAAATAAATAAAAGAAAAATGACCATAAAAGTGATGTGGCAATGTTGCAGATGTCTCCGTTTTGGTTTTTGAGAACATGACACATTTTTAAGATCCTGTGCTGAAAATGCATTGCTTTGTTGTAGTATTTTCCCTATCATGTGGTTTTACACTAGTTCTAATGAAATTCAAGACCATTCAGGAAAGATTCAACTTTGACATATTTATGTAATTTCTTCAGTAGCACTACATGCTCAAATCCACAAGCATCCAGTAGTTTCAGTAGTTTTAGTATTGATTAGTGACTGAATATAAAAAACACTGCGAGGACTGTGTGCTATGACCCTTACCAAACACTTAAATACATAATCTTTTGAAATATGACTGCCATGATAATACTAAATGACACTTGAGAAAGCGTGTAGACAAAAAGTGGCAGTTCTACAATATGGTGAGCCTTTCCATTATGAAGCAATGTATATCATGCATGCCGAGGCCTGTCACGATTATTGTATTATACTATCCATCAAAATCTGCAAGCTTGGGATACTATTACATTATTTGGGCTATACACTTCTTTTCCTCTGTTTCATCTGCGATTCACACATGAATAACAAAACCCTCTTCTTCCTCTCTCCAGGTATTCGGCCCCAGATAATGAACGGGCCCATGCACCCACGCCCCCTAGTGGCGCTGCTGGATGGGCGCGACTGCACCGTGGAGATGCCCATCCTCAAGGACCTAGCCACAGTGGCTTTCTGCGACGCCCAGTCCACACAGGAAATTCATGAAAAGGTTTGTGGGTCCACCTCAACATCTCTACACAAGTACTAGTACTAAAAATGTGTCTCTCACTGTCATGCCTAGAAGGGTAAGATTATTTATTTGTTCGACTTGTTTGAGAACATTCTTTCTAGAGACAAACGCCTACTCATGAACAAGCAGGCGAGCCCAGTCAGCATTATTGTTATGCTTGTAATGAATTTCACCAAAACGGTCTTAAGGCTAGAGGTCTAGAGTAACAACAATGTAATAAATTGGAAATTCGAAAATTCTCAAGTTTTACTAGTATTGAATTACCAAACCATATAATGAACAATACGAGGGATAGGAATATAGAGTAAGTTTGAATACCAGATTCACACCTAGAAGAGAGGGAGTATAGTGAAAAAAGGTGGTTTAAAAGAAGCTTCAAGTAGAGCTGGGTATAGGGGAATTATTTGATTTGATTTTACAGTCCATCCATTTGTAGTAATTGAGTCTCTCCAAAGACATTTACAGACACTTTTTGACACATTTTATTGACTGACATAATACTCATTTTTGTCAATCTTCCCCACACATTTTCAGCTCAATTAAAGTTTCTGAACTCTCTTGACAGTTTATATATCTTAATATAATCCATCCTCCATTGTAATTCTTTTGCCTGTGCCTGGTAAATTAGTCATTGCAACACTTTTCTCAATTCTCGTAGCATCATTCCACAAAGTTAAAATCTGTAGTGGTTGTGTCTGTCCTCACAGTTCCTCTCTTATGAATCAAAGCTGTTTTTACAAGCTAATTTTTGTACATGTTGAACTAATTACACATCTAATCCCAAGCCAAGATCTGCTAACTACTGTTGGGAACTTCTTAACAGTAATATTTTTCCAATTATCAACTTTGATGCTCCTCACATTTCATCATTGGAAGTTTGCTGAAAACTACTTGGTTTTAAGGGCTTGTCTATTCTAACTACGACATTAGCAAATTTAAAGGGCCCTTATTAGGCGATTTTGTGATCTATGTTATAATTCTGTTTCCTCGTCACAAACGTACCTAGAATTGTGTTTTGCTCACATTTTTAACATGTAATTTTTTTCATTGATGATTTCATATTTTGAGTATACATTTCTTAATAGTAGTACAGTTTCAATGATATTTGCGCAGTGGCTTGTTCCGTCTCGCAGTTGAAGTGTAATAGTGTCATCAGAGCTCTAATCCCGCTGGGCGCCTCGTTAAATCAGGAGGAGGCGGTTAATAGAAACGCAAGTCTAATTGTTCGGAGCTGGAGTGGGTGAAACATTTTACTGTCTGTACACTGGGCTAATTCCACATTGTGAGCAAGAGCCTGTGAAAATGTGTCCAAGCAACTGATAAGAACACTGGAGGAAATTTGATTATTATAGTAAAAAAAAAAGTACTGTATATAGCAGAATTCTCTTTTGTGGGAATAAAACTTGTTGAACCAATAGTTTAGGCCTCTATAGACATGTTGTGAAATGCACAGGATTCTTGTGTTAGTTGAGGTCACATTTCTGCTTGCAAATGTGAGTGTTTCAAAATGGAATTCTGATTGGAAAGACGAAAATTGCATTGTCTGTTGTGCAAATGAAACTTGTTAACCATGTATTTTACACGTCCAGAAAAATGTTAGGAGAGGAGTAGTGCTTTAGCAGTTCATAATATGATCTTCTCTCAAATGTTAATGCTCGTGGATGTGTTTAAAATATATGGTGAAGGGAGGTCTGATTTGAAAAGACAGATTGAAAATGAAATTTAAATCGGAATTTGAATTGTTTGTTGTGGAAGACCTCCTGAAACATGTTGAGAAATGCATAGGATTCTTGTACTTCATTAGCAGTTCATATTTCAATCTGCTTTCTGATGTTAATGCTACAGGATGTGTTCAAAATGTGCACAGGGACCTAAATTCTCATTTGAAAACATGCATTGAAAATACCATTAAAATCGCAGTTTGACTTTTCTGGAAGTAACGTGTTGAGCCTATAGTTTAGACCTCTTCAAACACTTGTGTATGAAAAGCCTAGTAGACTTGTATTACTTTAGCATTTCCATTTTTAATGTGCACTCTAATGTTAAAGACACACTATGTCCCTTTTTTTCTTAGGGGTCTGTTAAATGTTTGTTTCTGTGGCTGTGTCACTGCTCTGCCTGGCTCTACCTTACATTTATTTAATTACAGATGGTTTTATAGCTCAAAAATACTCCAAAACATAGTCATTCTGAAGGCCGAATTATAGTTCTGCGTCGACATTGTCACTGTCGTTTTTGATGTATGGATCTGTGTCAAGATCTATGTGCCTCGAAGTAATTCACCGCTGCAACACTAGGAGGCTAGGATTTAAACTGGCCTATGCGTACTGCACTTGTATGATCTCTGAAAAGTTTAACATGAACCATCTCCAGCGCGACAGAAGCACAGAACAGACTCACCATCAGCACATCCTTTGTCACAGAAAGAATGCAAATATTCCCCTGAGCCGTGTCCTTTAGTCCGACAGAAGCTGAACACATCAGCGCACAGGAGTAAGCAGTTTTTTTCAGCAGTTTATGCAAAATAGCCATGTGGTTTTAAGTTTTGTTTCTGTAAAACGTAAACAAATGTGCGCAAAGCTGCATTAAACACATTATTTCTCAATGTCTGTATTGAGCAGAGTCCTGGAAATGTATGTAGAGCGGTGGTAGAGAGGATCAATCACAGCCCTTATTGTCTGCGTCGCTTCCCCTCGCTGTCTGTGTCTTTTTGACGCGTTGTTAGAAAATTTAGGAGGTGCACATCAGATATTCTGCGGAGGAGGTTCACGGCAACGCAGACTCTGTGTTGTGATGCAGACCTTTTGGCACACGACCATAAATTGGGCTTGACTGTGAGCGGGGTTGACTCTCCACAGATCTGACCTGTAACTGGGTCTGGTTTGGTCTCCATGAAGGTGGAAAGGTTTGTGAAACATTCCAGATGAACCAAAAACATCTTCACGGAGAAAAGCATTTGACGGACCCTCCACCAGAAAAGTTACATAATGCTTTAGATTGTATGTATGTACCATGAGCAGACTTTTGATTTGAAAATATAAATTGCTGCTCAAACTGAAATCCAATATCATTTTTTTTCACATAATCACACAGCTATGGTTCAAACTTTAACCTTTCCATCCATTCATTTGTCAACTTGGTTCAACTTTTTCTTCAAATCCTATGCGTGCCATTTCTCCCACGGTGGGCGGACCCATTTGGGGAGTGTAGGAGTTGGCAGCGTTCCCAAAGCCATAACTACATTGCAGAGGGTACAGATGGGGCACTCATGTTGCATTCATGTGGCGTCGGAAAGATTGAAGAAAAAAATCAAGAGCTGGAAAATGCACATGAACACCTGCGCTGGGCGAAACAGTAACCACCACTCAGAGGATGACGTCATGCCTGCTGGCCAGTCTGATCTACCATAACAAACTTCAATATTAAACTCTGTCATCTAGTTTTAGAGAAGCCAATTAAAAGAGGATTAGGGGCACCGAGTCTTTTTATGAAGCTTATTCATAAAGATTGCAATTAACATGTCACTTCGAAAAGATGCCGACAGCCTACTTTAACAAATGTGAAGGGGCACACAGTTAAGTAAACACATAGTTTTCACTTTCTTAGTTACACATATGCTTTCAGTTGGTTGTACCACACAATATATCAAGTACATTAGGCTTTTACGATGTACCGCAAAATGATTGTTATTACAGTATTTTCTGACATACAGTCCAGATCACTAACTCAATATTGTTGGTAACGCTAAGGTTTGTCATTACCCAGATATTTATTTTGCTTTTAAAGAGGGGGTATTATACACAATTGACTTTTGGGAGATTTCCACGTTTCAGAGCATCCTCCCTCATCAAAAACATGTCTGAATATATGTTATTTTGATTAATCTAGCAATCTCACTCGGACATTATTCGAAGCCTACGTTACCTATGCTCCCAGACAGCAATTCACCATAAATATACAAGTATATACAAGTACAAAACGATATACTACAACTCCACAAACCTGGTGCGATGTGCAGGAGTTTATTAAGCGGAATGATTGTGATGCGATTGCCCTGAAGGGGGAGAGAAGGAGCAAAGGGAGGAAGGGACTCAGAGTGTCAAAAACAAAATGGAAACGTATTAAACATTTGAATGCGTTGTTTTTGGCTAATATAGCATTTTCAGCATGATTAAAGATAACACAGTGATCTACATATGTTATGTGTTAGAAATTAATACCCTACAGAAGTACAATAATAATATAAATGCAGCTGGAAAGGATTTGGTGTAAATGAATTGAACTAATTGATTTGATATGTTAAAGCATATGTTAAAAATTATTACTTTGATTTAATTGCGCAAAAAGCCCTGCACTCCTTTTCAGTGAAATTACATTCATCTTGTATATCAAAATCATGGCCTGTTATTTCTCAGTGAACACCTTTTAAATAATCTTTCCTATCAGTAAATAAATTCCACATGTTACGCTTGCTGTAAAAGTCTCTCTTACTTAAAACTACCTTCCATAACGTCAGATGAATGCGATGGTGCACTCCGCCTCAGTGGCAGTTGAAAAGCGCTGTTCAAACTCACTTTTCCACACAAAGAATTTTAAATAAAGCAGTGCAGTGTCTGTGGCTCTGGCTGACAGCTACTTGTTGGCAAAAACACCACACAATTCAAACCAGAAAGGGCGCGTGTCCTTGGGAAGACTAAAGGACAGGTATTGTCAGGTTTAGTCAGTTTCAAGTTTCAATATCATTGCACCATTGTTCAGTGAAGTGTGTAGATTTTAGCACAAAGATGGGACTGGAATGTGCTGTCACTGACAAAAGAGCTCTTACACTGTAGTCGCAGCAAAAAAACTGTTCAATTGACTAGTAGTTCAAAGACTTGTTGGCAATGCTGAATTAGTGCCTCAAATAACACTAAGAGAGTTGACAACTGAAGCATATCACGCATCAGAAACCAGTAATACGATGCTTTGTCATACTTATCTAAACCATGGCATATTGAAAGGTGTCTTCTCCCAGGATGAATGGTCTGATGGATACATGTCAGTGCGCATAAAGCAACAACAGACAGCGATAAAAGCAAACAGGACCAAAGAAAGCATTACAATAACTAAAACGTGATGTGTTTTCCTCTTGAAGCTCTGTCTTTGTACAATTGGGATGTGATGCTTTTATTTGTTAATCTTTTATAAATTCAGTGGGTTTTACAAAATGTCCAGTAAATTGTAGTGCATTTGTAAAGTGATTCTTTTGTTGTGGAAAAATGTTCTTGGAGGACTTATCACAAAATGGTTTCTCTAAATGTACGCGACATTCAATGAGTTAAAGGGATGCATTGATCAGCTTTTTCTGCTCTGATACATATTTTGATGCTATAGCTTTAATTACCCAATATCGACCGATACCAGTGCAGAGACTCAAAACAGCATTTATTTCCTTTAAGATAAAACTGATCCAAACGTGTTATGTAGCGGTTATTTATTTCTTAAGTAACTACAGAACAGCTTTGTAGATTTAAACATTATGAGAGTTTCTGGGCCGACTGTGATTAACTATGATGATAAATAGTCTTATTACATCACACATACTGATCCAGCCAATTTTTTAGTATCAGCACTAATGTCCGATACCAGAATCACATCAGTGCATCCCTTAAAATTTTGTAGCAATAAAAACATACAAGCAAATGAATGCAAGATAGATAAATTGAATGCTATATTGTAAAACCATCAAGCCAAAGCAGTACTCCCTCCTCCCACACACACACACACACACACACACACACACACACACACACACACACACACACACACACACACACACACACACACACACACACCAGAAAAGTTGTGTAGTCCTTATAAATGATACTATATTAAACCTTTCTATAGTTGAGCGTGTGAATATTAGGTTAAAAATAGTTGCACATTTCTTGTATCTTGTTCTACATGGTGTGACTAGTTAGGTGTGTGTGTGTGTGTGTGTGTAGCTGTGTCTTCTGGCTGCTCCTGATCAGTAATGAGATGAATGCACAAGGAGAGCTTTAACCTTGAATTTACCATCCCTCTCAGACTCCGGCTAGTACCTATAAAACGCTCAGGACAAATTGATGGCTATGCTAATCCAGCCCGGTGGTTAGCTTAATTCCGTTAGCGGGCGGCGAGTTTGAACCTGTTGGTGCCCAGCTGCTCCTGGCGCTCTGTTCTGTGACACAAAGCAGCTTCAGCTTCTCATTATCACCACACAGGGACCAGCCTCAGTTTACAGCACTCACATAAACCAGCCATTTGCATTTAGATGAAGAATAGCATCTATAAACACCGCAGCCTCGAACAAAACTGTCACACTGGTATTTTAAACTGGCGCTACAAGCAACTATTTATCAAGACTGAACTTCAGAGAAATACTGTTTCAGAGCATACATAGAACTCTCGAGCTGAGCCAAGAGAACAACTTGTTTTAACTGTTATGTAAAGGTGGAGAAGTTCAGCATCTAATTGCACATCATGGTCACATATAGTACTAAAGCTATTGAGCTACTTATTTACGGTTTGTTACAAGAGATACGCAATTCGTTTTCAATGTCTGGAGCATGTGCCCTTATTTGGGTACCAAGTCTGGTCACTGTCATGCAGGATTGGATCATGGTATTGTAATAGATGATGCTGTTGCTTTTGCTTTTACCCATATTGTAAATGTGCTGTATTCCCAGCATGCACAGAAATGGCACCATGTTTATTTTAGCTTCATACGAAATCACTTTTTTTGTAAATTGTCAACTGATTGTTGTCTGGGGTATTTTCAAGACATTATTTTAAGTCACGGGTTCTCAAATCTTTCACACCAAGTACCACCCAAGTCCTAAAATAATATTACTTTCAGAGTACTACCAAATCTTAAACTGGACAATACCAGGACAATATTAGAGGTAAATGTGATTTTAAATTTGACTAAATCTCTAAATAACAATTACCCCAAAGGAAGACAAAACAGTTAAAAGGTTCACCTTAAAAAAACAAAAAATGTGCCACCGCTGGTACACATACACCACAGTTTGTGAAACACTGCTTTTGTTCTACTGCATAAAAACCATTGTGGTAACACTGTTTGTAAAGCCATAATGAGGAGCTTATTGGTCTCCGCTGATCCTTACTATGCTTGATCTGTAATACTAATGGATGCAACAGAGACAACATTTTTACAGCTGTATTGGCCAGCAACCAACAAGCACTTACTGTTGAGACAAATCAATTCTACTTTGCAGCACTATTCCTAAATAACAGGTTGTGATGATGGTTATTTGCACTGCAGGTGCTGAACGAAGCTGTGGGAGCCATGATGTACCACACCATCACACTGACCAGAGAGGACCTGGAGAAGTTCAAGGCCCTGCGCATCATCATCCGCATCGGGAGTGGCTACGACAACATCGATATCAAGGCCGCCGGGGAGCTCGGTAAGGCTCCTCCAGGCACAATCCGGAAAGGAAATGTCTATAGAAATCTTCAGAAATCGCACGCTATTAAACATACATGGCAGGGTAAACTCCCATATGGTTAGCTTGGCCGCTGTCAGATGCAAAACACGCTAAATTAAACAACAAAAGTATTTATTTATGAATATTGCGCACCTCTGGACTCGTGCCAGGCCCTCCACTCTGATCACAAACAACATATGTAATGGGAAATATTACATTGAGTGAAACAGAATGTCTTATGAGCGTGCACAGCAGATGCCCACACTCTTATGAAATGCTCCACTGCCCCCCACCCCCTTCAACATATGCTTACTGTGAGAGTGGGAGGAACGCTGATATCCTAATTATTTGTGTTCATACATGTAGACATACAGACGTGGGGTTGAACGTGTTTAATTAGCCTCTTAATTATCTCGTTATCTTTTATTGAAGGATTTTAGCAATAACCTAATCGCACTATGTGTATTACTACCCTATACTGTAACACAAGGGATGTTTGCATGCAGTGTTGGAGGGAATTAACAACATGCCCTAAGAAACATTTTGTGTTATTACTGTCATACTTCACAATATTAAGAGTTAATGGGGGTTTAATAATTGAATTTTCTGATGTAGCGTCCGCTTAAACAGAGCAAAGGATTATTTCCATATTTATACTGCAGTTAGTAAAGCTTCTATATTATACAAAATATATTTTGTATGAGCCACATGACAATGTTGTTACCTCATCAGAAACATACCTGGAGTTGTGTTTTGTTTCATTCACACATTAACGATTAATCCTGCATCATTGTCTTTTCCCTTTTGTTCAGTAGAGATTGGCAATTCCAAGCATGAACTCATCCAAATTATTCTAGTGAACGTGTATGGAGTTTAAAAACATAACGGAGCACTTCCTGTATTATCACATGACATCACAAGGCAGAACAAGAGTTTTTTTTTTTGAGAGAAAATGAAATGAGGAAACAACATTATAACATTCATTTATTTAATGTGTTTTTATTGGTATAGATGTGAGAATGTGTTTATATGTATTCATCTTTACTGCTGTAGTTTTGCTGTATCGAAACTAATCTAAAACTAATCTAAACTAATCCAAAAACATAGATCAGAAAGTAGTGCAATATCGGCCCTTTGAACAATTCATTTGGACGTTTCTTGCAGGTATTGCTGTGTGTAACATCCCCTCTGCTGCTGTAGAAGAAACCGCAGACTCCACACTATGTCACATCCTCAATCTGTACCGACGAAACACGTGGCTGTACCAGGCTCTCCGGGAGGGCACGCGGGTCCAGAGCGTGGAGCAGATCCGAGAGGTGGCGTCGGGCGCTGCCAGGATCAGAGGAGAAACGCTCGGCCTTATCGGATTTGGTAAGTGTGTCCGTGTTCAAAAAGTAGTATCATTAATTCAAATTCTGCAACCGCACTGAATAGATGAGTACAAACATTATTAAACATGAAATGCAGATCTTTAGTCAATCTGAATCCAATCTGTTTCAGTTTGGATGAGGATTTGGCCAGATGTATTTTTCTTTTGAAAGTTTTACTGTTTGTTTTATAATGAACAAAAGAAAAAGAGTTAAAGAATTAAAAACACTTGCACAGTTAGGCAATTTCAAACATCTACTAATAAACTGTACCCTAACTCTGCTCAGTCACCACGTAATATTTCTATTGTACAAAATGTAGAGCACAAAATCAGAAAAGTGCTTGTATTTTGTATAAATTAATATGACTAAAGAATGTTGCTAATACTGTATTCAGTGGGGGAAGAAGTACCGGTACTTAATTTTGTTCAGATAGATTCAGATATTCAGATAAAGTACAGATACCGGAGCAAGAAAATACTCAAGTAAAAGTTTAAAAAAATCTACTTTAGTACAAGTATTAATTACCAGTTTAAAATGTACTTAAAGAGTAAAAAGTAAAAGTTACAGATTTGTATTTGAATTTTGTTCAACAAACGCAATTGAATCCATTGTTTTTTTCAAGTTCTTTTTATGTGTATATGTTCGTTTACTCAGACTATGAATGTGTTAAAAATGTAGGCTCAGGCTTTTCAGCAGGTCTCGGATAGTAATTAAAGAATACTTTTACTTTTCAGTCCTGTTCACAAATGTAGTGGAGTAGAAAGTACAGATACCTGCTCTCAAATATAGTGAAGTAATAGTAAAAAATATTCACTTTAAGTATCTAAAATGTACTTAAGTAAAGTACACATACCTTTTTTACTTTAGTACTGTACATTATTGTTTTTTCTTCATTCCTTCATCCCCTACTGCTTCTGTTTCCCTGACCTTGTGAAATGTCGCACAGGTCGCACGGGGCAGGCGGTGGCGATCCGGGCCAAGGCGTTTGGCTTCAGTGTGATCTTCTATGACCCGTACCTGCAGGACGGGCTGGAGCGCTCTCTGGGCGTACAGAGGGTCTACACTCTCCAGGACCTGCTGTACCAGAGCGACTGTGTGTCTCTGCACTGCAACCTGAACGAGCACAACCACCACCTCATCAACGACTTCACCATCAAACAGGTGACTATCGCTTCTTATCGAACGATCGAACTTCAGTAACTGTGAGAAGAAACGGGGTCATTTTAGGATTCATTATGATCAAGGCTGAGTAATACTGACACATGTTTAGCTTTTTCTTTACCCCAGTACAAGAATTTATTCATTCATTCATCACAGTTAGTGCTGGTTGAGTTTCAAATACTGTTCAGTTAACCACAAGTGTAGAAACAGCACATTAATCACCAAAAAGTTAATCTAAAATATTTAGGGAGTACAGAACTTGGTGTTGTATTATAGAAAGTGAATTCAAAGGTGAACGGCATAACTTTTCTTGGAGAAGGGTACGCCACATTCTTGTCTCCATGTAGATGTACTTAACTGCTCAGCCTGGAATGTTTCACTGTACGGCATTAAACTTATCTGTCTCCATGGAGATAAGGAGGCAAGGTACAGATCAGTTCATGGAGAGTTGAGCCTGTTCACACAAAAATGCATGTTCTTAAAGGTATTTCTGAACAATAAAATCACATCTAATGAAATAAAGGCTGAATAGACTTTAAACGCCACCAGAAAAGTTACACAATGCATCTTTATTGCATATATTGAGTTATTATAGTGTGATAGATGTATTTACCAGTAGAGAGGCAGCATCTTATCAGGTTGATCCGTGACTCTTTTGTGTTTTCTTTTTAACTTTCTTGTATCTCCACGAGCTAAAGCCCTTTATGACTTTTTGAGTGTCTCAGCTTTTTTGACTTTTCTGAGATCAGATTCTGATCCCTGAAGAGCACCATTAGGACATCATTATGTGTATAAAACCAAGTAGCACTCTTGCCTGCTAAAAGTCTGTCTATGAGCATTATCAGATTACATTTTCAGTTTTAAAGTGATAATATCTCTGTGGAGCCAAGCAAAGCCTTTACTAGGAACATTACATAGTGCTCCTTTAAACACTTAAGCACATTATGATACCAGCCCAGCCAATGTCAATATTTCCCAAGGCAGTCAACTACAGCCAGTAAACAACATTTCTAAGACACAAAAAATCATCTTTGTGGCATCTGGATGGTGAGGAATGCGGAATGCTAATTTAACAGCTAAAATGTTTTTCAGTTTTGTTTTGATTTTGATGCTGTTCGGTGCTGCTAAGGTCTTGGAAACTGCCCTCAATCAAATGGCGAAGAATATGAGATATGTTTGTGTTTTTCTTGCTTCAGAGTCTAGTCAGGTTTGCAGTGACTTTAAAAGAGTCCAATGGCACTGACTTGGCAGGGCCCTTGCATTCTTTCACTGTATCCTTCAGTGTTGGATACCATCAGTGCCTTTTAAGTAGCCTTTGATGGAAGCCAAGATGTGGTGAATGTGCACACGCAGAAGAGAAGAAAGCGCTACAGCACTAACGCATATGGACAGTTAATGGCAGTTACAGCTCATTGTCAAGGTTGGACACATGTGTGACTTGTTCTGTGATTCTTGAGGGTTAGCATCTTGTTTATAGGGGCCATTTTGAGGTCTTTCCGCAGTTTAAAAGATATGACATTTTGATTGAATTGTTAATTGTGATGGAAATGTTTTCATCATGGACTGGTTGTGTTAAAGGTGCACATTGCAGCTCAAAAATACATTGAAAAACAGTGCGTGAGGTAGTCTCTCCACAGATCTGACCTGCAACTTGGTCTGGTTTGAGCTTTGTGAAGATAGAAAGGTTTAATGCCATATTGAGAAACATTCCAGATAAAGCAATAACATGTCTATGGAGAAAAGCATTTGAAGAAAAGTTACACAGTGCACCTTTGAGAGGTACTTGCAGTAGTGTTGACACAAAACTAAAATTTCAAACTCGATTTCCATACTCAGGAGTTGAGTCAGTACTTACCGATTACAATACCAGAAAGAATGAACACACTGTGGCAAAGAGATGCTTGGTTTGTGTTGCGCAACTTTTTTATTCTCAATTTATTTGAAAAGGAGCAACAATTCAGTCAACATCAAACAATGTAATGTAATGTAATGTGCTAGTTAGCTGATTTTAGCTTATTTTCATTGGTACGCCAGATTTGAAGAAGTCATGCTAACCTGAAAATTATATTAAAGATGCACAATGTAACTTTTCTGAGTTTGGAGTGCGTTAAAAGTATCTTATCTTTACGGAGACAAGTAACACTACAGGTCAAATCTGTGTAGAGGCAACCCTGAGGCAACAGTTAGAACTTAATAAAAGCATGTGAATAAAAGCAAGACAGAAGTTTAAGAAATAATTTGAATGTCTTATTTTGAACCAAGCCGATTTTAGACCTTAGTCCTCAATTTGCATTTAAAACTCAATTTGGGTGGGTGTCATATTAGCTGAATATTAGAAAGCGCTTTGACCCCTCCTCCCCGCGCGTAGCATAATTGCCCGTCCTCCACCATCCTCCTCCTCCATTGTGAGGGATCATGATATATGTGAGAACCTTCAAAGCCCCCGACCACACCTATTGTAGATGTGCCAGTAAAGCAGTGAGTGAAGCAGCGGGCGAGGCCAAGAAACGCTACAGTGGGGCCAAGTCATGTGTTGCCAGGGGCTGCGATGCCTCCGTGCCAGTTAACCAGGCTGTTCGCTCACAGTGTAAGCTTCCTGTGACAGGTCCTCCACACTCCACAGCACCCAGAGTCAAAAGTTCACCGTGCGGCACACACTTTGAAGACTGACTTCCTGGTGGGAGGCTTTCAATCACATCCCTGTGTTACTGCCAAACGTAGCATAGCGCTGCATACAACAGATTGCACGCTGGTAAAATGTGTAAAAAAGTATGAACCAAGAACCTCTAGTGTGTTTGTTTTTATAAGTCCTACTAGTACATTACACAAAATAGATTTTTCCAAAGTCTAAGCCATGTTATAATGTTGTTACCTCCTCAAAAACATAAGTGGGGTTGTTTTTTGTTTCATTTTTACATGTTTGACTAAACCTGGATGATTAGTCTGTCTACATCTCCAAAAAACAAAATTCTCTGTCACGTCATGTAGTGATGTAGTGGTAATTTTTCACGTTAACATCTATTTTTTACCTTTGGTTCAATAGAGATTGGGAATTTCAGGGCTGAAATGATCCCAATAGTTCTAGTGAAGGTGTATGGAGTGGAGCACTTCCTGTATTCCCACATGACATCACAAGGTGTTTTCAGTTAGTCAGTCTAAATATGCAGGGCTCGTGTTAAACATGTGTGAATGAAGCAAAACACAACTCCAAGTGTGTTTTTGATGAGGAGCCAACATTATAACAGATCAGAAAACAGCGTATTATGGGCTCTTTAAGTGATGAGCGCATATCAGCTCTTCCCTCGGGTGTTGTTTTTATAAATGAGTACACGGCGGAGAAATGCATTACAGAGACAAGTGTGGAATTGGGACAGACTCATATTTTGTGATGGTTAGTGCTGCCATCTCCAGGTCACAAGGCGAACTGCAGGCTGAAATGGCGCACGCTGAATTATTCAAATCTCTAGAGCTCTTCAAATATGTATTCTCAGATATACCCAAGTAATTAGCCCATCAATAATTAAAGTGAGATGTTAAGTGAAGCCGTTACATTGTGAACATGTGTACAGTCATCTGAAGCTTCAAGGGAAAGATTAATGCCACTTTGTCGTATTAGATGTGGCAGCTCATTGTTCCTTTTTGTAATGTTTGAACAGGCCTCCTACACATTTTGACAGCGCCTGTGAGTGGAGATGTTTGTTTATAAGTGTTGTTTGTCTTTCAGATGCGTCAGGGGGCTTTCCTTGTCAATTCAGCCCGAGGGGGTCTGGTGGATGAGAAGGCTCTGGCTCAGGCCCTGAAAGAAGGACGAATACGCGGAGCTGCTTTGGACGTGCACGAGTCAGAGCCCTTCAGGTGAGCTACAGCAGCAGATAGTCGCAAAGTCTCTCCCTGCTTTGTTTGAGTTTACTGAACCCACTTTAAAGGCACATTATGGAACTTTTTGGTTGGGGCTATGTCACCTGCCTGTTTCTATGGATATGTTACTCCTCTACCTGGAATGTTCCACGGTATGACATTAAACAGCTCTACCTTACATTTATTCAGTTGTGGGTGGTTTTATAGCTGATACACTTCCTGTATCACCACATGACGACAAAAGGTGGAACAGAGTGTTTTCTGTTTGAGAGAAGAACTCAAAATATGCAGGGTCTGTGTGTTATGAGGATGTGTGAATGAAACAAACACATCTCAAGGTGTGTTTGTGACAGGGAAACAACATTATAACACAGATGGGTAAATAGCGTAATATGGGCCCTTGAAATGAGTTTAGAGGTGAGGAGAGGATGCAGAGGGCGGTAAGAGCTGGAGGTGGAGGAGTAACTAAAGACATCCCTTAAAACCACAGCCAAAAGCTGACATATTTTAATGTAAAGATGTGTTAACTAATAGGAATAATATCACAAGTGCTATGCCTGGCTGCTAATAGAGCCTGCTGAAGCAGTTGCATAGTGCGTACAGCACACACTCCATTCTGAATGAGCAAAGGGCGCACATGCTAACACCAGTTTAATGCATGTATTTAACAGTTATGTAAATCTGTTTGTTTTTGTTCAGTTTTTCCCAAGGCCCTCTTAAAGACGCCCCTAACCTGATCTGCACTCCGCACACAGCCTGGTACAGTGAACAGGCCTCACTGGAGATGAGAGAGGCTGCAGCTACAGAGATCCGCCGGGCCATCACAGGTGAGGCTCACCTCTGCAGAGGGCAGCAGTGTGGGCACAGCTTGGTAGGGCAAACACTTCATTTCAGTGTGATCTTACAAACCCCTCACCCAGGTTAATTCTGGTGCAGACTGCTGTTGTGTTTACAGGTATTTATGTGAGTGTATGATTGGCCGTGGCCTGTGTAGCCAGAGGATTGAAAGGCCATGTTTTATGTCAGGCTGCCCCAGGGCAGCTCTGGCTCCATGTAGTGTGCACATATTGGACAAACTCTGAACACATGATAATATCATTAATGCCTCATTATTTGAGATGGTCTCTGCTAAATTTCATTATTGCAGTTAGTCCCTGCTAAAAGTTCACTGCTTGTGCTACAGGCCGCATTCCTGACAGTCTGCGAAACTGCGTCAACAAGGAGTTCTTTGTGACCACGGCCCCCTGGGGAATGATGGAGCAGCCGCCACCTCAGGTCCACCCAGAGATCAACGGCGCCGCCTACAGGTCGGTGCTGTTTAGGACAGCTTTGTGTCTCACTGGTGCTCACTGTTAAAGGGAGAGGGTAGACTCGTGATTGTCACAATATTCAGAATGATGGAGCCCTGAGTCTAATGACGTGATCCCATTCTCACACTGTATACCCCCCTGCTTCTCTCACACAGCCGAGTCAACCAAACCATGGTACAGACCATAGCAACCGGGGGAATGCAGGACAAATTATATACCTAAATCTCAACCAGGTAAATGAAAACTGCTGGACCTCCGTAACAGAAGTAACACCCATCCAAACCACTGTACCTCACCTGTAGTGACCCCAGTGACTGCCCGAGTGTGATGTGTCCTGCCCCCACAGCCTACACACTACCATACCCTTTAGAGAGTGGATATAGACAAAGCTATTGTACCATTGTGAATCCTGAACAATTTAAACACATCTGCAGACTTTACATAGCATAGATCAAACCCACCAGATTAAAGTTGTTCCTCATTTAAACAGGGCAAAAATGGACAAATAAGTACTGTGGTCTCACTGCTTTAGCGATTTTCTAGAAACATCACATTTTAAAATCCTTTAAATTAACCAAACCATTACATTCTTCCCATGTTACCTTGTAGTTAAAACGCCCTCACAGCGCATCTCTTAACTAACTTGTCCATTGGCCTTAATGAACAAACTTGTAGTAGGCGTAAACATCATCTCTAATCCCCCATGTCATTGCAGGTTCCCCCCTGGCGTGATGGGCGTGGCCCCTGGTGGTATCCCCGGTCCTATGGAGGGCCTGGTGCCGGGGGGAGTGCCCATCAGCGCTCACCCTTTGCCCCCCGGCCCACACCCGTCCCAGGCCCCCTCCCCCCACCAGCCCTCCAAACACGGAGACCCCATGAGAGAGCACATGACTGAGCCGTGAGCCGGGGGCAGCGAGGAGGGCCTGGAAGCTTTCAACAGTAACATTTCCAAAAAGAACATCGCCGCCATCTTGAAGTGACCAGCAGACGCCAGAGAGTGAGGACAGTGGTGCTGGACTGCCGCACTTAGACGAGGACTGGCCAACAACTCTCTGTTTTTCCATTTATTTAGCTTTCCTTTCCGTGGATGTTTTGATGGAGGTTCTTGGGACATACATGCAAGACCAAACTCCAGTTTCAAAGACAATTCCTCTTCCACCCTTCTCTTCCATGTCTCGTTTTTTTACATTCTATTGTTTATGTTAAGTGAATTATATCTGTCTTTGTTTTTCAGTGTATGAAAATTATTGAAATCTTAAGTTTTGCGTACAAGAACAGTCAGAAAATTTCAGAAAACTCGTAGTGGCTGGAGTCCCCTGAATGTAGAGACGCTTAAAGGGGAAATCAAAACAACTTGTCCCTAACATAAAATCCAAGTTAAAATTTTTGCTATTTAAATTCTCTCCCAAAATTGTCTTACCGACTTGCCAACCACAAAAAAATTCTCAGGAAAAAAATAAGATGTGGCTCCCGTTTATTGCAAAAATTCCTAATGTCATCTCCTTTCCTCATTGTGGTATTTTTTTATATATCAACTGTGCGTTTTTTGATGTTTGAGGTTTTCGCTCCTTAGATTTGTATTGCCTTGTTAAATGTTCTTATAATCATAGTCTTACGTGAGGCGCCCTTCTCCTTCTTAGGTTCCTTCTTTGTTTTCTGCTCTAATTGAATCCAGCCACGGCTCCAACCCCAAAATGGCCGCCGTGGCTGTACACAGTAACATCCCTTTAGCTCCGAGATGTTAGCGAGAGAAGGCTGCTAGCAGATTGTTTGGTTTTTAGTGTGAGTGTTCGTATTTGTTTCTTGTACAAGGTGAACATATAGCATACAGTGCAGCTGGAAACAATGAATAAAACATACTGTTCTGATGATCATTAAGTGCTCTCCTTCGTGGAATGTTTTCACTGGTTTTATTTTTTTTTATTTGTGACGCCGTCTGCGGATAATCTCAAACTCTAGATTATCACAAGCCGAACAAAGAGAAAGTCTGCGATTTTGATCTCGCCTGCGGGTCCGGTTTTAAAATGGTGTGGTTTTATCTCATTTTTAAATGTTTGTGTATATGAGTGTGCGGTACAGTCAAACAGTAATGACTTAAATATAAGAGGGAAAGATTAAGATATGTAAAGGAAGCAGGCAGTCAGTTTAGTAGGAGCACTTACGAATGAGTTAGTGCACTGAAGAGTGACTTAATGTGTGCCATCTGGTGAATTCCAAAGTTGTGTACCCTATAGTACGCATTTTGGGGGTAGCTTGTGGAAAAACTAATCCTAGCTTCCATAGTGAGCAACATTGCCTTTAAATCTATTGGTTTTTTTGTTCTGTTTTGATTTTCTGCTCCCGGTATGAAGTGAAATGTTTGGTTAAAGGTCCTCTCTTACACATAATTGACTCTTGTGATGTTGTTACATCCTCAAAAACATACCAAGAGCTGTGTTTTGTTTTGTTCACATAGTAACCCTTTATTTTTAGTCCGTCTACATCTTCAAAACTCAAAATGATCGGTTCCATCTTATGATGTCATGTAGTGGTAGTTTTCAAGTTAACAGCTCCTTTTACCTTTAGTTCAGTAGGGATTAACAATTCCAGGGTTAAAATAATCTAAATTATTCTAGTGAAGGTGTATTGAGTCTAAAAACACAGTATTATCATATTACCACATGATGTCATAAGATGTAACAGTGTTTTCTGTTTGAGAGAAGAACTCAGCGGAAATATGCTGGGTTTGTGTGTTAAACGTGCAAATGAAACAAAACACATGTCTGGGTATGTTTTTGATGAGGAAACAACATTATAACAGATCAGAAAGTAGTGTAATATGGGCCCTTTAAGTGAAAGTACTCCTATCTCTCTGCAGTTGTACTACATAGTTTGTGCTTGTTACAATGGACTACCTAAAGTGCCCTCTTCAAACACATCTCTCAGCAGCCAATACAATTTGCATTTCAACTGCCAAAACAACTCAAGGGTTTGTCCTTAGGTGGCCCATAGTGTAACCTATACTGTTCAGTAGACACAGATCATGTGCGCTAGAGTGAAGGGCGTAGCTGGTGCATGTGAGGGTACAAGCCATGATATGCAGTGCTTTACTGATCATGGTAACAGTTTACTCCAACACAGCAGGTATAGATAAAGGTGAATAGATCAGACTGAGAACAAAGAGTAATGTACAAAAACATGGATTTTCTTTCATTTCAAAAAGCACTAATGAAATTGACTAAATTGCTATCTTTGATCCAATTAATTATACATTTTAACTTTTTTAGTTCTTGATGGATCACATTATGGTGTTTGATCACAACCTTTTTTTTTTTTACTTAAACTGAAGCTTTGTTCATAAAAAGTAATGAAAGCTAACAGTTATTGTTGAAAGGTTAGTGCTGTTAAGATGAAAGTGCTATTTACTCAATAATCAAGCAGCTTTTAATGTGTTATACAACTGTGCACCACTAGAGGGGGCTGAGAGCGCCACAGGTGCTTCAGGTAGAATGTGGGCCTGCTGTACTTGTCACATTTAGGCTATTAAAAGAATGAGCATGAAATGAGTCAGTCATAAAATGCCAAAGCAAAACAGGAGACATTTTAGTTGGACATTCAAAAAGGTTTTCCTTTATTTTTTCCTTGTTTTGCCTGTTCTTTGCGTTACACTCTTATAGTGAAGTCAGGCCTAAATCCACAAACCATCATAGTCATAACTGCAACTATTGCATAAATACAAAGCAACATACAGGTGCTCCGAACATGTATGACTCGGATCAACACAAGAGGTTACAGTACACAATGGCAAGAAAACAAATGCAAACATTCACGGCAAAAAGAAAAGTAACACCATTTTTTTCTTTTTTGTCACTTTGGTTTTCACGTTGTGGTCTATTACAACGGCTTCTTCGAAAAACATAAAGATGTCTGCACGTAAAGACAAGAAACAGGCGCATACAAGGAAGTGAACGGACGTGTACCATAACAGAGGAAAGAGACTGAGGATTAAGCAGATTCGAAATAACAGACATTTAATGTGTTTCTCACTCCCACTCGCCTGCCCAAAAAATAAAGCACCAGATTTTTAGGCAATCCACTTGAGGTACTGCAACAACGAAAGTAAACTTCTGATGGTCACGTTATTTTGCGTTCCTCACAGCAACAATGTTTCTGTGCAACTTAATGTCTTCATTGAGATTTGAGCGAATAAAATAATAACTAAACCACAAAAGGAAAAAATGATACAGGAAAATCAAACTTATTAGCTGAAACAATAAATATATGTAGATTAAAGTTGAACCCACACACAGTTCAGAATGGTTGTGTGCTAATCCTTGGTGAGAGTAGCTTGTAAAGGGAACAACCTCCCTTTTATATGACCTTAAATTCAAGCAACAATATTTATATAGAAATGTTTTAATAAATGTGCAGTGCTTATTAATATGGATTAAAGTCATTTATTATTATCATTACTATTACTATACACATCTGTTTCTTTAAGTGGGCATCCTGAGCCACACGTAGTGATATTGGCTTTGTCCCTGCCCGTCCCAAAGAAGAAAAACTTTTTACAAACATCAAAATTTGGAAGTGTGCTTTAGTCAGTGCCCGCGTTATAAAGAGTTGAATCAATGCTGGTATAATAATTCCTTATACTTTTATTTATACAACCACATGCATTAACATCTATAGATAGAGATTTCCTTTTCCCATTACATTTGTAGGTCATTTGTAAACTCGTTCTTTAGTTTCTTCTTGTCAGTCTTGTGGTAAAGTGTTTTGAGGGGAAAAAAATAGCAAAGTCCTCTGTCGAGAAGTGAGGCTTTCACAGTTTGCCCGTGTCGGGGAAAGCAAAAACTTAACGTTGGAACTGAAACTAGAAAAGGTCAGGGAGGTCTGTTTTTGTGAGTTTTGCAGTGTCTCCCCCCTACCCTTCATTACTCATCGTCGTCATCCTCCTCTTCCTCTCCGTCAGATAGAGAGGCGCAGGGTCGTATCTGCCTGTACCCGTCCAGCCACTTCTCCACCATCTGAGTGACCAGGGGGTGGTTTCTGCGGCGTGAGCTCTTCTGGAGAGCCACCAGGACCCCCCCTTCTGTCACGCAGCAGTCCAGCCACTCCCTCAGCAGCTTCTCCTGTTGCTCTTCATTACCCATCTGCACAACAAAACACGCATTACATCAGGGCTGTGTGTGTTAAAGGCCCTATATTATGCTAAATGGGCTATAGTGAGCTTTAAAGGTGCTCTAGGGGTCCGTCACCTTCTTGTTCTACGGATGTGTCACTGCTCTGCTTGGAAGATTCCACAGTATGACGTTAAGCAGCTCTACCTTACATTTACTCAATTTCTGGTGGGTATAGCTCAAAAATATCTAGGAAAACAGGCAATCTGACTGCGAGTGGGTTCGCCTCTCCACAGATCTGACCTGTAACTTGGTTTGGTCTCCATGAAAATAAAAAGGAGCCATACTGAGAAACATTCCAAACGAAGCCTTGGAGAAAAGTATTTGACGCACCCTCCACTTTTAAGCCATGTTATAATAATGTTGTTACCGCCTCAAAAACATACCCAGAGTTGTGTTTTGTTTCATTCACACATGTTTGAGTAACACGTAATTATAAGCCTGTCTACATCTCCAAAGCTCAAAATGCTCTGTTCCACCCTGTGATGTCATTAGCTCCTTTTATCTGTAGTTCAGTAGAGATGGGCAATTCCAGGGCTGAAATGATCCAAATGATTCTAGTGAAGGTGTATGGAGTTTAAAAAGACAGTGGAGCACTTCCCGTATTACCACATGACATCACAAGGTGGAATAGAGTGTTTTCTGTATGAGAGAAGAGCTCAGCCTAAATATGTATGGTTTGTGTGTTAAAGATGTGTGAATGAAACAACTCCAGGTATGTTTGTGATGTGGAAACAACCCTACAAATAACATAGGTCAGAAAATAGCGTAGTAGCGTGAGCCCTTTAATGATCCAATGAACATGATATAAAAGGCTGAACTTGTCAGGGCTTATTTCCATTTGTTGTTCTGCATTCGCATTCGTTCACAGATGCATATTGGGTTTCCATGTTTCCTAAGTCTCTACATTGACTTGCATTCAATGAGAAACTCTTGATTCTAACCTTAACCATAGACACAACTTATGGAGAACACATCGTGACAGTACTGAATATATAATAAAAACAGAGCCGCAAGCGGTAATGATCGGCCCTCGTGTGCCCCTCAAATGCCGCGTCCCGCAAACAACATGCCCTACAAAACGATGTTCCCCGCAAACGACGTGCCTCACAAATGCTGTGCCCCATACTAACCCTAATAACCGTAAACCCCAACCACACTTTTCATATGCTTTACAGTGTATTATATTCAGACTGAGATCAGGCATTAGTGATTAAAATTTCCCAGGCCAACACATCCTCCATCAGAAAAATTACATAGTGCACCTTTAAATGATTTTTGAGGAGTCTTTGCGCCCCTGGTGGCCAACAGTGAAAAATTCCCCATGTCCGTAATATTTTTTTTTTTGCTCGTAGTCATACATAGAATTTAATTCCCAAATTTAGTACAAATCTGATAATGTTGGCGTTTCATGTCCAGGGGGCGCTATAGTGTAATTTTTCCTATGCTTTATAGTGTATTATATTGAGGCTGAGATCAGCATCAGTGATTCAAATTTCAGCACGATCGGACTAAGTCTGTGCCAACGGGAGCAAATCTTCACATTGAATATTGTGTAAAATTTTGATTGAACTTTGTGGCTTTGCCGCACGTAAACTGCGACAGTTTTCAAAAAATTGAGCAATCTTTTGAAGCTGCACTTCTCTAGATGATGTACGGTGATTTTCAGCCCTGTGGGGGAAGCGCCTTCAGAGGAGTGCGTTCAAACGCAACATGAGCCAAAATGTGGACTCTGCATTTTGAAGATTTCAATCCAAGATGGCCGCCCCCTGGTGTGTCAGGGGGCGTGGCCATAATAATATTTTTTACTTGTCTTGTCATGGTCGACCACTGTGTTAAATTTCATGATTCTACGTGCAAATTTTTTTTGGTGTCATTCGTATTCCCTAATGCATTTTTGTCTCGTTAGGGGGCGCTGACGAGCCATTTTATTTATTTTTTGAAAATGGAAATAGCCAAAAGTTAGAGAAACGGAGTCTTTAACACGTGGCCAAATTTCGTGACTTTTCGTCATTGTTCACTGGGTGAAAAATGGGTGAGTGCGTTAGGAAAATAATAATAATAAGAATCTTCTGATACGAAAACAATGTTCCGCTTTTTTTGGCCGACAAACTATACATTTTCGGAAACCTCTGGTGCATTGCTACGTCATGGCGAGGGTCCCTGGTCACTACGGGCGAGTCACGTCGCGTCATTTTAGTTCCCGCCCGCTATGAGCATCGCGATACTAATAGGCCCTTCACCAGCCTCTGGCACTCGGGCCTAATAAATCCCTACATTTAAATTATTCCATAAATAATGTAATTAATTAATGAAACAATTAATTGGTTAATGTATTTAATTAGTTGGCTGTCAATTTATTTCCGGTTTTAGATCTGGTCTAATAATAAAAGGATAATAAAAGGAGTTACATCATGGGAACCCGAGTGTGACTATAGATTATAGTTGCCACAATGTAATAAATACCTGCCTACTAGTGTGCATGGACTCTGTGGACAAGATGTGGGAATTGTCTTCCCTAAGAGCACAACTGCAGTAGGCACAGGCCCAATATGGATAACCCAGCCTTGGTTTGGACTGGTGGGCACCGGCTCTGGCACTGAGCCCCAGCCCCAGCAAAATATAGGTCTGTAATGTGTGTTTGACATAGGCAAAATTGCTATGGTTTTATTCAGATCTTGTGTGGTGGTTGTTGAAATATTGTATACTGGAAAGTTTGACCTTGCCAGTGACAATAAAACGGGGTAGGATAAGATTTGCCATAAACCAAAACAAAAAAGGTTTCTATTGCTCAGGAAAACACAATAATCGATCCAGTTCCCCACCATCTGAAAGTGTGACAACATCACACTGAATCATCATCTGAAAACTGCCATTGCCCCTGAACAAGTCTCATCATCTGTAATGTGGCTATTTCAGAGGAGGGCTGTTCTGTGAAATGGAACAGGTTTAATAAACACTGCCTGATGAAGCAAGTGCCTCAAATGGTGGAGCACAAATGAAATTACACATGGCACTCATGTAATGGCGAATGATGGAAAACTGCACATTTGTATTATTTGGTTTCTACAATGAATTATCAGAAGGGTCCACACCAATTCAATAGCGGTACGGTCATGTTGAGAACTAGAAATGTTAGTGTTAAATTTGATATACCAGTGCAGCCGTCTGCCAGAGATCTTCAAACATAAAAGATATTTCATTCTAAGATGCACCGTTGGCTGGCTGCAGTCTAATAGTCTACACTTGGCATGATTTTAACCACAGATGCAAAACAAGGGGAAGTGGATAAACAGAGCAGAATTTCACTTTCTTAAAGTTATTAAGTTTAGTCAATTTATTAAATTTATTAAGTTTAACTTTTATTCAACACAAAATAAATAGTCTCAAGAAGTAGAAATGAGGAAATTTTGCTTTCAGAACCTGTTCCGATGCAGACGAATGACCCCTTAGTGTGACTTACTTCCTGCGCAGAGAGGAAGTGGATGTGCAGCAGCTTCCTCTCACTGTCCACCAGCGGCAGAAAGGTGACTGTCACGTCATCATCTGTGTTGAGGTTGGCGCCCGCGCCTCGATTGTCAAAGCCGTCGTTCTCCATGGCGACCAGAGCCGAGAAATGGCCGCGTGTATAGCCCAGCGCGATGGGGCTCTTCCAGCAGAAACTCTGCTCCCATAAAAGGGGCAAGTACACACCTGCAACAACAGGCAGCCTCTGGGTGAGAAGGTCCTGCATTTCAAAGCATCTCATTTGTATTTAAATTATACCGCTGAAAATCTTTCCTTTGAGGATTATGAAAAAAAAACCAAGCAAAGCAATGATTGACACTGGAGTATGCACCCACATTGAGAGACGTCTTACCAAAACATGAATACAAATGTCTTTTACATACTGATTTATGACATACTGACATACTGATTTATTATACACCCTTTGATAACCATCCGAATCTGTTTTTGAGAAATGCTTTAGTGGCTGTGCGCTCCTCAAGTGTGGATATAATCTGACAACCTAAACATGCCAATTTTGAGGAAGGAAAATACTGAATACACTGTAAACTAGATTCTTTCTGTGCATAATGAAGCTGAATTCAAGTTAATAAAGTTTTGTTGCTAGTTTAGTCCACATGTTCCTTGCGTGGCCACAGCCTGTAAAGACGTAAACAGACACCATTTTTTTACCCTGGCCTACAAAGAGAGATTAAAGACAGTGGGAGAGCTCTTGTATCTCATTTCAGAGTAGACAATGGACAAAGCTGATAGCAGATAAAAGCAGTGTAACACACACCGCACTGAGCTGTCCCAGTAACCATAGTGCATGTCCGCCTTCACCTGCTCACCTCTCCGCGCTGTAGCCTCTACACTACACATTTACATCAGCGCCCTGGCTAATGTTTTGCATCTGGGCCCTTGGCAACAGTAACCGCGCCGGTCGTCCATCACGCGGCCCTGCCCCACTCCTGAACGCTGAATTAAAACCAGACTGTTTTTACTGCTGTTCATAAAGGGCCACTGTTCTCAGACTTATCCTATTGGCTGGATTTGAATTTCTATACGTTTACATGGCACTCTATACATCAGAGATAGAGCAGAGCGGTGTTTTCATATCTCTAGAATGACCACATTAGGCTAATACATGCTGCAAATACCAATTAAAGACACATCGCAGAGGCAGTTATGTCAGCTATGTGAGCTATGCAGACACATGTAGGCTGCGGACATTTTTCACAAAGAAAGTGCAGTTTTTCTTGGCACTAAAACCCAAACAGAACTACATAGCACAGTTCTTCTAGTGGAGTGAATATGTCGACATCTATATGAAAGAAATAGTATGCTTTTAGTTATGTTACAATGGTGATAATTTACATATTCAAGTTGTGCTTTGATTGCCTAGTGCATGTTGAATAATCCTGTATTGTCATGCATTTGAGGCTTTTTCACTGTTTTCACCTGCCACCTATCCCCGCCCACTGCTCTCCAACAGCTTGTGATTACTCAAAACATTGTCAGGTTAAAAAATGTCACAGATATTTTAATAATACAAATATAAATGACAATCTGTTGCATGTTGCAATGAAAAAGGAGGGAAAATAAGTTCTGCGGTTTTGAATAAGAAGCCAGTGGACCCTTTACTTTTGTATTGTTAAGCAATTTTATATGAATATCGCAGTTTAGAATGAACAATATTATCTATGCATGTTTTGATTAAAGGTCCTATTTTACACAAGCATCACCCAAAGGTGTGTTTTGTTTCATTCACACACGTTTGAGTCCATTTATTATTAGTCTGTCTATATCTCCAAAGCTGAAAATGCTCTGTTCCACCTTGTGATGTCATGAAGTGGTAGTTTTCAAGAACAGATTGACAGTTCCAGGGCTGAAATTACCCAAATGATTCTAGTGACGGTGTACGGCGTTTGAAAACACAGTGGAGCACCTCCTATATTACTACATGACATCACAAGGTGTTTTCTGTTTAAGAGAAGAACTCGCCTAAATATGCGGGGTTTGTGTGTTAAAGATGTGTGAATGAGGAAACAATATTATAATACAGATCAATCAAAAAAATAAATAAATGAAACCAAATTAAACCTACCTTGAAAACGGGTGTACCCCAGTGTTTCACCACGGAAACTTTTGTAATACTTCACTCCGTAGACGATTATGGGCCTACGAAGTATATGTGCAAGAACAAAAATGTGGGTCTGCTCCAAACTGGACCCAGGCTGCAGGGAGACAAAAGAAACAACTTTAAACTTGCAATAATGCCTGAAAGAGGTTCCATACATACATACCCAGAGTTGTGCTTTGTTTCATTCACACAGGTTTAACAGTTCCAACGTAAAACACTCTGTTCCACCTTGTGATGTCATGTGGTAATACAGGAAGTGCTCAACTGTGGTTTTTAAGTCCATACACATCACGAGAATCATTCTAATAATTTCAGGATCATTTCTGGATTTGCCTATTTCCACTAAACTAAAGATAAAAGGTAGCGTTTAAGTTGAAAACTGCCACCTCATGATATCACAAGGTGCAACGGAGCATTTTGAGCTTCGGAGATTTAGACGGACTAATAAAGTGTTACTCAAGCACATGTGAACGAAACAAAGCACAACTCTTGGTATGTTTTTTAAAGTAACAACATTCTAACATGACTTAAACCTCACAAGAATCAGTGTTGTGTAATATAGGACCCTTTAAACTTCAAATGCATTTCCATGTTCCGCTCTGATACTGTACAACAACATCCCACCCGAATAGTTGCTCCGTGAGGTCACATATTGTGCAGAGAAGTGCTGATGACACACAGGATGCACTTAAAAGGGCAGGACACATTAAGTATGCAGCAGTGAAAGCATTAGGCCTTTCAAGTCTTACATCTTACGCTGTCACATTTGCTGCTTAGACCTCTGTGGCGGTTTTGTAGTTTTAGGTCTTTAGTTTAGGTATGATAACAAATTTAGAAGTTCGATATATTGCTGAAGTAAATATAGATGATAAATGATAATACTGAAACTAACTTATGGCACTAACGAACAAATTTAAGCCAGAAAAACGATTCTAAATCTACAATATTGTTAAAAAAAACATGAGCTGCAACAAATAAATAGCTAAAAAAACACTTAAAGGTGCATTGTGTAACTTTTCTGGTGGAGGGCCTGTCAAATGCTTTTCTTCATGGAGATGTTATTGTTTTGTCGGGAATGTTTCACAGCATGGCATTAAACCTTTCTATCTTTATGGGGACCAAACCAGACCAAGATACAGGTCAGGTCTGTGGGGAGGCAAGCCCGCTCACAGTTAGAATGCCTGTGTTCTAGGTATTTTTGAGCAGTAAAACCACCTGTAATTGAATAAATGGGAGGCAGAGCTGTTTAATGTCATATTGTGGAACATTATAACCAGAGCAAAGACATAGCCATAGAAACAAGAAAGTGATGGACCCCCAACCAAAAAGTTACACAGTGCACTTTTAAGTACCGTACTTAGTTTACTTATTTATAATTTAGCCAAAAAAATAACCACAAATTTTGCTGTAGGGAAAAAAAATGTACACATGATAAATAGTGACCCCCAAAAAATATTATTCCAGCTTTCATATACTGAACAATAAGATGATATACCGGTAGTAATTATTGTGAGAAGCCTTTACTTACTTAAGGTGTTTTTAACTGAGTTTTGAGATTCTTTGTTACATGCAAACATACAAACTGCTTTCGGGTTCACACAACAATGCCATCGGCCCCTTGGTGTGAATTGATCTGTACTACGTGGAACTGAATTCTCCAAAATGACAGTGGCGACTTTGTAGTCGACTATGTTTGTACAAAAAGGACATGATTCACTGCACAGATGGCACTTGGCAGGGTCATTAATAGAAAAAGTTGTGTTTTGTTTGTTTCTCATTTTCCCTGATAACCTTTTAACAACATGGCATCATGGAATTTATTTTTAACAAAGCAGAATGTCCTTTTCCAGCTGGGGCAAACATGAGCTACTTAGTTCCATTTGCAGATTGTTGCATCATGTTTTTGTACAGCTTAATAAATGGTAACGATTATTAATGGTTTAGAATCACTGGCACTTTAGAAATGGTGACTTGGTTGTACCGTTGCATAAATTTTACAATTTTTTATTTTTAATGTGGAGCCAAGTTTGTGGTTATTTTGATCATTTTTTAAACTGTATACAATGGAGGCTGCTGTGATGCTGCAGGACACAGGAGAGGGACACTTTTGAGCAGAGGACTGTTCCTCTCCTCAAACTCCCCTGACTGAGACCTTTGACTGAGACACAAAGGTGACTGAAAAGCACAGTATGTTTCTGCAGCTAAATGTCAATTACCCTCAATAAAGTATTGCTCTCTTCTCTCTCTCTACAAATGTGTAAACAATTCATCTGTTAAAGAGTCCATACCTGACTGGCCAGGGACAGGATGAAGGCCCAGTCCTCCTGCCACTGCTCCTCTCTGAGTGAGAAGTGCAGGCCGAAGCTTTGGGAGTACCACGACTCCCACTCCTTCCAGCGCGTGTAGAACCTGCACAATAACACATTTAGAACTGTGGGAGAACAGTCCATCTGCCCCCTGTCGCTCCTGTGGTTTAGGCTGGATGGTCGTTACATCTCATTACGTCTAAATCGCGATTTAGATTGAAGAACCCACAATTTGAAGAACCCACAATTTCAAACAAAGACATGAGTCATACAAAGCTGACGTGTTGTCATTTCCAGGAGTTTCCCAATTTAACAAGATGGCTACTATACTGTGAGGGCAAGCATTTCAACACACACTTTTTGATTTCACGGTTCATTAAATGCAGGGATGGAAATAAGTGCATGTTCTGTGGGTGCCTTCATGTGGTGTATGGGTGGGGTTGGCCTGTGCTGCAGCAGTGTGGGGCTGACCAGTGGGAGCAGTCGTGCAGGCTGTCATGCAGGGTCTTCCTCAGGACTGAGTCTTTGTCGTAAATTCCCCACGTGGCCTGAAGCACAGAGTCCAGCAGACAGTCCCCAGCCGTGCGGTTCCACAGAGCGTACAGGCGACTGTCCAACCGACTGCCCAGCTCCAGAGACCAGTTTATGATGGGAGCTTCTTCTTCAAGTTCTGAAGAGAGAAGTCAGTGAACACTTAATAGCATTCATTTTTAAGTTTTATGCAGGGTAACAAAATATGAGCATTAGTAAAACCAGAGCGCTTATTGGAGTAAGGTTTCACATGCCTACGTAGAGCCATGTTATAACAAGCAATGTCAGCTCTTTAGAAGGACTACTCCAACATGTGAGGTGAGGTGTATTATAAAGACAGTCACCAACTACATATTGGGAGCAGCAACTTTAATGACAATAAATGTTCACAGCGCTGCTCCTGGCATTTGCACCACTGTGAGAACAAGTGTGCGTTTTCCGTTTCATTTGAATAAATGTTAACAAACCACAGTCTGTGTATCTTAAAAGAGGATGTTGTCAGTTAAAAGAAAGAGAAACTTATAGTTTTGCGCCCCGCCTCACTGAATACATGACTCTTTTATATCTAGAGTCTAAGATGTTCTTGTCTATTTATACTAATAGTCTAATTTTTCATTGAGCAGGTTTAACAAAACAAAAAAATTTGATGGCCTTAAATATTGTAAGAGTGTGATGTAACACTGATGTCAAAATGTGACAGTAGATGCTTAGAAATCATTGTGTGTGGATCTAATGAATCCTAAAACTCAATTAGGCTGATTAGAGCAGAGGCGAAGTAGTGCAGGAGATAAAGAGGGCCTGGGCCTGGCACACTGACAAGTCCAAAGGAGAACTGTGCAGGGTCTAAATACGAGTAACACAACACTGCCAGCACTGGGCTCAGGTCCCATTAGAGTAGATATGCTGGAGGTTTACTTATATAACCACTGTTTAAGAAGTTACATTAGTAAAGGGATGTGTTTGTTTTGCCCATTTCTGTTTTGGACCAGGAGACATAGATCATGCCACATCAAAGCTTTGAGCCATGTTATAACTGTTTTCCCTTTTCATTTACACACTCAAAGTTGTATTCAGTTGTTCAATAGTAATCTTTATTCTTCTGCATTTTAAAAAGGATTACAACTACAGTATGTAGAACAGACAGAAGTATGATATGTATTTTTAAACAATCTAAAAGTGTTACAAATGCTTCAGGTGTGACTTTCCTGCCTCATCTTAAACATTTACCTTTTTGTACATCTCTGTCTAAAACCTCATCAAACAGTTTCTCCTGAACAGCTGGAGGCAAATCTTCAATATCTGAAAGAGAGAAAACAGTTGCATTATGAACTCATAATCATAAAGTAACAAAAAGGGCAAAGTAGAAATATTCTTCTGTTGTAGTTGTGTTTTTGTTATTCTCATAATAGCCTGTGGCTTTCTGAGCGTGCTCAGAGCTCTTGTCAACAGTAGCTCATTCTTCAGCTAAAATAAATGAATGCATTGACTTTGTGGAACTGAACAGAATGCCTCTGTATAGTGGCCAGATGCCAAGGGCTGCATTGTCCTGAATACTCCACATAACACAAATCCTCAGCTTTAGCCACGAGCAACGCGCAATTATATTCCACAGAATGCAGCTGAGAATAATTCATCTGGTTTGGTCCTGGACAGTTTGCGAGGACATTATTGAGAGAAAGAGCCAGGGGTTGCCTCCATCTCCTGGCGGTTTCAGACAGACAAATGTGGCATTATGTCCCAGCAGCCTCAGAACAACAGGCAATTTCATACAGTGGCAGTAAACAAAACAAAACAAGCATTCTGTCATGGAGTTGGCAGGCCAGGGGACCAGCCCGGGTGCACCGGGCCACGCAGATGAAGTCCAGAGAGAAAACAACATTACGACTACTTCACTTTGTTTGTTTGTTTGTACGTGATCGCCTTACTGAGTTCATGCACCCCATTATAGTAAACATTATGAGCAATATGTCATCTGGCACCAGGAGTTATACCACTGCAGCACATTTTCAAATGATTAAACACACTTTATCTTATCATTGGTAATGGTAGCACTGATCTCATGTATTGTACTGTCAGTAAGAGGGTAGGGGACATTTATGAAAACCACTGCTAAAATATGAGTTTTTAGTGATTTCTTGCCATGCATAAAATTATACAATTATGAAATCTAAATGTTTTTTTTTTTTTTTTTTTTACAGAAATGTAAATAACAAATTAACACAGTATAAGAAATCTCAATTTTCTCAATACCTCAATAAATAGCTCTAGGCTAGATGCTAAAATACCTAAAACTGTAGGTGACAGACCCACCTGCGGGAAGGGTGAAGGTGACCAGGTCCGTGAGGAAGTAGCAGGTGAAGTCTCCCTTTCGCTGGTGCAGAGAAGCGGCCACTTCTCGGCGGATCTGCTCCGTCAGCTCCGGACACACCATGGCTGGGATGCACTTAGCTGCCTGTTGGGACACCTGCATGGAAACAGCATAGAAAAGACATAGGCATCAAGACAAATGCAGAAGGGGATTTGAGTCAATTGTTTTGTAAATAAATAAATAAGTGGTACAAATAGGCTGATAAAGAAAATGTAGCATGGATTATATATGCAAGATTTGAAGGTGTAATATTACAAAATGCGGCATAAGCTAAAGTACTATTGGTGCTAGTGTCAAATGTGGACAAATGCATTTTTCTCACAAACTTTCAGAAAAAAAAAAATTTAAAGTTCAAAGGTTTGCTCAGGGTTAATCAACTAAGTGGTAACTAATGACCACAAAACCACATAATTTTAGTTTCAAAATTTTTATAGACCACAAAGTTATTAAAATATTTGCACAATCTTCCATTTTAAATTGCCTTTTTGGACAACCACATTACGGATATCAGTTACCACGTAGCTGCTTAGCCTTTACAATGTCTTTGAACTATTAATATTTAAATATTTTATATTTGAAGTCAATGGGAAAAAATGAATGGAAAATGTACTTCTGGAACCACAGCAGACGGTCCCTATTGAGCTCCACAGAGGACATGAAAACATCAGGCATTTGAATACTGTCAGCGCTAAGTTCTTTCTCAAATTAAACTACACTAATTATAGTATTTTCCAGAGGTGTAAAGAGGGAGGGAGGTGAGAGTGAATGGCACTAATCATTTTGTGTTGTTGTACCCTCAGGAGAAAGTAGGACAGTGTGGAGAGGAGGGAAAGAGAAAAGAGGGAGGAAAGAGGGAGGAGAGGTGTACTCAGATAATCTGGGATCACACACAGAGAGCTGCAAACAGTATGTAAGATGCGCGCACAGCACATATCTCTAACTACACATCTAATCATTACAAATGTGTGTTAGTAAAGGATGAAGCACATACAAGATGTGAGTGCAATATAAGGCAAATTTAAGCAAGCATTTAAATATGTTTATTATCCACTCGCAGAAGCATATTGATGGCTACAGCTGCATTAAAGCTGCGGGACCTGACTTTTTTTCTAGTAAAATAGTTGTCGATCATATCGAGTGTATTGCAAAAGGTGCACTTTGTGACACTGTGCACTGTCTGCATCCAATTGTAAAACGTCATCCAAACTTTCAAATGAGGTCTAATACCACCACACCTAAATATATTGAATAGACAGCTTAAGAACTTCACTTTTTATGTGACTGTCAGTATATTGGTAGGTCTCAGTATATTTTAGTAGAACACAGCTTGGCCCAAATTCAACTTTCAAACACATTTAGTTGGTAGATTTTTTAAGTGATCAGACTTGTATGGGAGTTCTTCCAGACCCATTATGACATTGTTATGAAAACATTTGGGTGTGACAGTGGGAACTCTCGCAGCTTAAGATGACAGCGAGCGAGAAAAATACAACAATGTCAAAGCTCTGATCTGCACTGTCAAATTTCGACCACTGTAGCGAGTTAAATAGATGTTTGAATACAGCTAAGGCTCTCCACATGTGGTCTGGTGTCTACAGACCTCAGTGAGCAGCACGGCCAGCATGTCCTGCCTCTGGAAGCGGATGGCTAAGTGAACCAGCGTGAAGCCGTCATCAAAAGCAGATGGCCGATTCAGGAGGCGAACCTCGTCTGCTGTTAACTGCCGCGCGATGTCTCCTCCTGATGATTTGTAGGCCTCCACAGCTGCCAGGTCGCCCTCCACCACACCTTCAGACGGGAAACACAAAAGCACAACTGTTACAAAAGCTCTCAATCAGACACACACTTCAGCACTTGCGCACTCTCCTTTGGCCCTTTGGCTTTATTTGACAGAACAGTATAGCGTGAAATGGGGGTGAAGAGGGGGTGGGACATTCAGCAAATAGTCTGAGCAGAGAGTTATTCTCATGAGACTGAGAGCGGGACAGCGCTTAGTGTGCTGCAGCTTAGACCACTCAACTACCAGAAAGCACAGGGGAATTTTTTACCACCTTAAAAGTATCTTAGAGAGTTCTGTGTGTATTTCAAAGTAAAACAATAATGAGTAGTACATGCTTAAAGTACTCTCACCCTTAAGATAAATCATCCTGTCACTGAATTTAATAACTCCAAATCTAATGAAAGCTTTAGATAAATGCCCTGATCTCTCACGTTATGAGTCGGAGTGTGGCAATCACTGATACAAAGTGACTTATCTGAAAAACAGCCTTGTGCAGAGAACATTTTGTGCCGAAGACGATCTATTTAAAATTGGGCAACAGATTTCATCTACAAGGCAACTGTGGCAGAGAAGTGTGGAATTTAAAATATTCATATTTTTGTATTAAATAATGTGTCTAATAATGACATATTTGTTAGTTGTAGTGTTGCTACAACACCAAATTTTATTTTAGTTTTAAATGTATTCATTCTATTTTGTTACTAAGGAATATACTGGATAACAATTCCAATACCACAATGATAATTAAAAACACCCTTTCTTTAGACAATAGAATGTCATTTTCAACATTAAAACATAGTATCTTCAGTATTACCATGTGGTCTTATATCTGTGGAACCTCAGTCATTCTGTAAGGTTCCATAGTGGTTCAAGTACGTATACTAGTCTATGCGGTCTTATACTTGTTCTGATACAGCTCAAGATCATTTCAAAGCTATTCAGGAAAGCTTCATTTCTGTCCTGTGACTTTTTTTTAACTATTGATACCCGTTGAAATGAGTAACTAGTTTCAATACTAGTTTTAGTACTGATTAGCATCTAATTTTCGATACAACTTACTAGAGTTGTCAAAGGTAAGTTAAGGCACAATTTTCACCAATAGCATAAACCAAAATGAAGCTTACGTTTCTACAATCTACAACCTTGTTTTTAGTATATTTATTTTCTTTTTAATTGTGAAATGTGTATCTTTGGAACTTTAGAACAGCCTAATTTTTCTACCTTATTCTATTCAATTCTCAGTTCAATTGTAATAATCACTGTTCACTTAGACCATCATTTAGTCTTGAAGTACTTTGTACTTGAGTACTTTGGTATGGCTACTCTGAGAATTGAATGGAGCTTCCCAATGTGGTCTTCCAGTCTGACGGATCTATGAGATAATCATGTGGAGCTTTCCAATAGCCCCTGCTGTATAACCACTGTTGCTCTTTTGTCCATGATTTAAAGGACCACACACAATACTAAGCTACATAATGTGTCTGTATGTGTAGAGACGAGTGAGAGGAAGAGAGAGACTGTGTGGGTGGAAGGACTCGCAGTGCCATGTGGGGAGCTGGTGAGCGTACAGGCCAGTGAGGAGGTGGGAGAGAAAGAAAAGGGGAATGGGGTGAGAGGGGGAGGGAGAGAAATGGAGTGAGAGAGAGGGAGGCAGATGGAAGGGGAGAGGGAGATAGAGAAATCAAGAGAGGGTGATAGAGGGAGAGAGAGGAACAGAGGGAGAAAAAGAGAGGCAGATAGAAGTAGAGAGAGGGCGATAGATGGAGAGGGAGAGAGAGAGGGAGAGAGGCAGATGGAGGGGGAGAGAGGGAGAGTGAGGTAGAGAAATAAAGAAAGGGTGATAGAGGGAGAGAGAGAAGGAGAGAGAGAGGAACAGAGGGAGAGAGAGAGAGGCAGATAGAAGTAGAGAGAGGGTGATATATGGAGAGGGAGAGAGAGAGGCAAAGAGAGGGAGAGAGAGCAAGAGAGAGAGAGAGGGATTACAATGGAAGCGGCGGGCTCTCTTCACAAAGCAGTCCATTAGAGTGGGTGTTACAGTGAGTGGACCCTGCAGACACTACTGTAAACTCGGCCAACACCTGAAGATCTACAGAGAATTACTAAAATATGAACACTGAACATTAAGCAACGTTGAAATATGAACATTGTGCATTCAATCACAGATGAGTTGTGTGTGGCCATGGATCAATACAACTACTATGGAAGCTTAGAGAACGTCTTTGATAATATGTAGGCTGTTTGATGGTATGTTGTTTTATAGGAGCTCTATTCTTCAATTAAAAGTACATTGTGTAACTTTTCTGGTGGGGCAGCCATCTGTTTAATGGCTTGAGATGTTATTGGTTGACCTGGAATGTTTCTCATTACACCATTAAACTTATCTGACCTGCGTTTATTCAGTTACCTTGAAAAACAGGGGTCATCTCCCCATATCTGACCTGTAACCAGTGGTGGAAGGGAACAAAGTACAAAAGTAAAAGTACAACATTTAAGTACAAATTTTAGTTATCTGTACTTAACTTAAGTAAATTTTATTGCGGATACTTTTTACTTTTTCACCACATTTGAGAACATGTACCTGACTTTCTACTCAGCTACATTTTTGATCTGGACTGAAAAGTAAAAAGTACTTTTCTTTATGGTTTGAGACTTGCTGAAATGTCCAAGATTTATCTTTAGCACATTTAATTTGAGTTAACATCCAGAGTCTGAGCAAACCAAATACACAAAAGTGACTAGAAAAATTAAGAAATCAATTGAATGAATTAAAATCTGCTAAAAAATGTTTTAATCTATTTCATCCTTTAATTGTTCTAAAAAATCTCAGCAAAATACTAAGACAGGCAGATAGTGAATCCTCCACCAGAAAAATTACACAGTGCACCTTTAAGATAAATATAGTGCTGATAGGTGATAGATGCAACCAGTTGAATCCAGATATGTGCCTGGGAGCTGGGAATAGGGTATCTTGTCTGTTATCACCTTATGCAGGAGGATAAAAACTTCTCAGGCCAACAGCTTATTGTTTTCATATAAAGTATTCTTTTTGACATAAAAGTTATCAAAGACCTGTGTAGTCAGCCAATAAATAATTCAGTGTAGCTGTGATACATAAACCACTGTTCTGTGTCTTTAATAATGGGGAGCTACAGAGGCAGAGCTGTCCGTAGGGGGTATTTCTCATCCATGGCAGCCTTAGTTAGCATTCACCTCAAGCACTAGCAATGCAAGTTTGTTTGCAGTTAGCACATTCCTGTTTTCAAATACGCTTCCTCTGTCCACGCTGCCGTTTCCTTTCTCATTGTGCAGGCCAGGACACTTTGAAGTATGACGATGCATTCAAGAGCCGAGCTGGTACTCGTACATTACAGCACCAGGCTGAGATTCTGCTGATCGCTAACATGGTGCAACATATAGGGCAAGGCTATGCTGATAACGTCATGCCAACAGGTCAAAGGTCAGCGCTTTTCACTTACACCATAATAACAATGACATTATCTGGCCCAGTGAGAATAGTGTTATTTTTAGCCTGCGTTTGGAGCATGGAAATGACTTATCAGAGCGGGCTGCTGTTTACAAACACATGTGTTTATACTGGAGGTCGCAGCAGGGGAAGCAAGGACGCAAAGGCCTGATTTAGCATATGCTGTGTGTGCAACGTTAGCACTAGGCTTAGGATCAGGAAATCCAGTAACAGAATACCAAAACCTGTTTAATGTCAAGATTAGTATTACAACGCGGTATGGCTATAGATAGATAAGACAGAGTATGTCCTATACGGATGCACTGACTTTAGGGCTGAAACGATTCATTGAGTTAATCGATTAAAAAAATGCATCGATTTTTTTTTTTTACCTCGATGCTTCATTTTATTTTCATACGCTTGGCGATGGCCGGAACCTTCTGCGGTAGAGGTAAAGTTTCCGCATGACCACTGCACTTGACTGTACACAAAACAGCGCGGCGCCCATGGATAATAAGAGCGCATCTCCTCCGGTACGCCGCGCACCCCGCATCTCCTCCCTACGCCGCGCACACCGCGTGGATCGTGTCTTGTCTCTTACGGTGCGTGGACCGCGCTTCCTCCTGTATGCCTCTAAACCAGAACTAACACCAGGACTAAAACCAGGTCTAAAGCAGGTCTAAACCAGGTCTAAAGCAGGTCTAAAGCAGGTCTAAAGCAGGTCTAAAGCAGGTCTAAAGCAGGTGTAAACCAGATCTAAAGCAGGTGTAAACCAGATCTAAAACCAGGACTAATCTAGGTCTAAAACCAAACAAGAATTTGCAGGAGGTGGTTGTTACATTCATGTAGTTTTAAAAATCATGACAATATCAAGTAATCCAAAGTATTCAGATTACGTTACTCACTTTAAGTAATTTAATGGATTACGTTACAAACTACATTTTGGGGTATGTAATCTGTAGGGGATTACATTTTAAAAGTAACCTTCTCAACACTGATGCTACAACATCTAAACAGAAAGCACCCGTACATTAGATCAAGTGGAAAAGAAACCGGCGGCACGGTGGATGAGTGGCAACACTCAGGCCTCACAGCAAGAAGGTTGCGGGTTCGATCCCCGGGTCGCCCGGGCCTTTCTGTGTGGAGTTTGCATGTTCTCCCCGTGTTTGGATGGGTTTCCTCCGGGTACTCCGGTTTCCCCCATCAACCCAAAACATGCCCAGACCCCTATGAACTAACATCAAGGACCATGTTGTCCACCCTCCTGTGGGCTCACCACCTGCAGAGGGGTTCATAAGGGGGGTCAGGTGCTATGAGTATTGGGCAGCACGCTGCCCCCGCGACCCAGCCGGATTAAGCGGGAGAAGATGGATGGATGGATGGATGGAAAAGAAACCATGAGGTAAGTCAACCTTAGCCTAGTGATAATTATGTTTTTCATGTCCAAAACACATGTATCTATCAATGCACATGGTGTGTACTTAATGTGTGCAAAGTAGACGGACATTAACAAATGATTATTCGAACAAAATAATCAACAGAATAATCGATTACTGTAATAATCGATAGCTGCAGCCCTAACTGACTTCCTAATTTGAATAGTCGCTTGTTTAGATTTCTTGACTCAATACAGATATGGATCTGTATTGAGTCAAGAAATCTAAATGTATGTGCACAGTGCATTCAAATGCATAATATACTACAATAAAATTAAGTGCAAGTCTTATTACAGTATTTGTTAGCACCTCCTACAAGACTGGGAATTTCTCATCAACAGAAATACACATGTAATAATCATTTTCCTAGTTAGATCACAGTTTCAATTTAAATCTGAATCATGCACACTTCTTATTTATAAATTGTCTGTAAGATGGATTGTTGGAAATATGGTTTTCCTGTTTATTGTGGCCCTAACTAATGTTTAGGGAATACATGAATATGAATACATGAAAATAAAAATTGTTCCCTCACTCCAGTAGCAAAGGGCCTTATTAGTTTATTTATTTAGTATTTTCAAAGGGTGCTATTCTTTGCTCAGTCTTGAATGTGCTCAGTTTTATAGCAACAGCTGAAAAGTTTTATTGCTCTCAATACATTTTACATGTGATTTGATAGTTCCTGGTCTGGCTCCATCATTACCACAAACATATCAACCACTTCATTATTTTGAAAACAGAATGTTGCCTAGTCTAACTTTTTTTCAGTCGTTTGCAAAATGGGACCTCAAGAATATTCCTGAAAGGATATCTATCTATTGATTCTTGTCACCATAAACATTATACTACAGCTATTCCACATGAATTACAACTTCAGTTAGCTCAAGCTATGGCTACGCTGTACTACAAAGTTATGCACTAGGGCTGGTACAAGACACAATTTTCACAAGAGGAGAAAGACTAAGTAAAAAAAAATAAGGCAAGACTTTAACTCCTTATATTGTGCGATTAAGTTTCAAGTTTTTTGTCCAAACTAAATGTAAACACAAAAATAATCCCTTCCCCAGCATTTTCCACAAGTGTGCACAATTTATCAGCAGTTTTATCTCACAAGATCTTGCCGCATAAGATCTTGTCCCATCCCATGCCCCATGACACAAAGAAGGATAATAGCAGCATATATTTTCTTAATAGACAATATCATTAAAAGACAAGAGCTGCAGAACAGAATGTACTATTATTGGTCAATAATTAGCCATAGAAGTCACTTATTCAACCTTTTACAGTTCAAATGTAATTGTGCTCCAACAAAAATAGCCCAAATCTCCCCACTTTTACAAAGAAAATGTACACAGGATAAATATTGAGCCCCAAAATAAACCTATTCAAGCTTTTATGTAGTGCACAGTCAGTCGATGTAGTAATTATTGTGACAGACCTAATATGGAGCACAGAACAATGAAGGGAAGGGAAATGCTATATTTGACATAGGTTTCACTGAGCCACCACACCTTTAATGCATGGACACTGTATCACATCATAACATCACCCTAATAGTATGAAAGTGGAGTGTGCGTGAGTGTTGGTGGTGGTCGGAGGGGCAGATGGCGCAGATTGGCAGCCTTGCTTCCGTCAGTCTGTCCCAGGGCAGCTGTGGCTACAATAGTAGTTTACCACCACCGGGTCTGGAGTGAATGAATAATGCTCTGTAAAGCGTCTTTGAGTGTCCAGAAAAGCGCTATATAAAACTGATGCATTATTATTATTACTATTATTATTATTATTATTATTATTATTATTATGTTTGTTTGTTTATTAAGTTCTGTACTACTTTTGGTCATTTGGGCAAATAGTTTAGACACCTGTGGGTTAGACTACTGATGTCACTAAAACAAAGTTAAAATCTAAGAAAAAACTAAAAATTTGACCTAGTTCATTTTCCATAACTATTCATAACTATTATCTAGCAAATATAAGGCTTCCTGTAAACTTGTCTAACTGTTATGATGTGTCTAATAAAAATATATGACAACCCCTTTATTTTGTTAAATGAATGTTTAAACCACCAGAAGAATTCTGAGAAAATATGCTGATGATATAGGTAGAGGTATTCTGTTTTATTACTAAAAGCTACTTTTTTCCAAGAAACTGCCTCTTGACTGGTGAAAATCTATGATAAATATTTACCAGAGGTACTATCACAAAAAACATGACAATCTGTCATATGCACTTTAACCACTCTGCAATCTACAAAAGAGGATAAAATAACAAAACATAGCGCTTTGGTTAAGTCCAGTTCAAAAAGCCAGACTTCAGATCATATACTGACATGTCTTGATAATGTGTTCTGGGTGTACAGGAGCTGCAAAAACATGGGCCAAAAAGCAAAAGATTCAGACATACAAAGTCAACTCTCACCAGCCTCTCTCCTGACCTTCGGACTCAATCATATCCCCAGGAATGTGCAGTGCAAACAGGTCCAGTGATAAACATTTGTCATAATGGTCTGGAGAAAAACTATATTTAAAAAGTGTCAGAATAATGACAAAGGTATAAAGGAGAGCCTGTCAAGTGTGGGTGCTCTATGTGGCATTTCATCATAATTTGAGAGCTATGCAATGACACTCCTACACTGAAAATGTGGAAAAACAGAATGATGGACAATGCTGCGTGTGAGAAGATATTAGGGAGGGTTAGGCCTATCATGATAATTACTATATCGACTTATATTTCAATGAAAGCTGGAACATTATATTTTGGGGCTCAATATTTATAGTGGGTAGAATTTCACAGCATCAGTAGAGATTTTTGTGCATTTTCATTTTTATTTACTACAATAAGATTTTTAGCTGTAGAAGGTGGAATAACTCATTTCTATCATGACAGGTTTAGGGAGGGTACATGTAAAGGGTGAAGCAGAGACTGAGCAATGGGAGAGTTTTTGTTTAAATTAGTCCTAATATACTGAAATATCAAGATACTGAATTTGGTGATACAGTTTTGTTTTTGTCAGCTGCTGTATTGATATATCGCCAGGAGTATTTTTTCTGGATATTTTACTAAATTATTTTGTGACAGTGCTACAATTTCAAAGAGAAAGGAAACTTGTTTATGCAATACACATGACATATTCACTATTTTAATGTTTACAACTGGTTAATTCCATATTGACATTGCACAAGTGGTGGTTTAACAAATAAATATATGTTAAAATAAATGTTAAATGTATTTAGTTCTTAAAAATACTGATATACTGCAGAATATCATGTGCAATATATTGATTATCGCATTTATCATAATATCATCTCTCTGAGCCATGTATCGAGTATCGTATGGAATCATGAGGGACCCCGGCCCTAGTCTAAATGTGTAATGTTTTCTTTGTTTAATATTTTTAAAAAATGAATAAATATATTATGATATACAAATTACTATGGCACAGGTATACCTAAAGAATATACAGCAGTCATGGCCATCAAAAGGTTAATCTGTTTTTGTGTGGAGTACAAAGCTATGAGTATGAGTGCGCAAAGAGGAGAGTAAGCACTGGCTGGTTCTCCTTATAATATTTATCCTTCTTCCTCCCACTCTGCATGCAGTACTCCACAGTGTGGGTGGCTGGACACTTGCTGCTTGAGTTTGAGTGGGGACTTTTTACACTAACTACACAAACTGACAGAGGATTTGAGCACAAGTGGATTTTCTGCATACTGTTATTGCAAAACACATGAGATTAATTAAAATGACAAACTGCCTGTTTACAATATTACTTAAAACACAGTCGGTAGGTGTGTATGCAATTTCTTGAAACGGTTTGTTTTGATACTCTGCACTGATTACACAGTGATGTACAAAAGTTCAATATGGGGTCCACTCTCGGCCAAGGTCATATTTGACAACAGTCTGTTGCAGCATGGACAGAACAGGAGCTTTTCTATTCAGGATCATTAATGCGGTCAAACTCTTTATATCAAACAACATACGTGTGTCATTGTAGTTTGATCATAGCTACACTTGAGAGATCATACATGAGGATGCGGTCACTCTGTGATGCAGCCAGTTGTACTAATCTCTAATCATCCACTGTGACAAGCACCAAAAAGTAGATTATGACAGCCTGCCCCGTGCCCAGCTCCCTGCTCTATGACGACATCTGACTAAAGCAGAAGGGTAAAACCAAAGAGAAGCAGTTTACAAATGCACTGTCACTGTCGTGAGAATTTGACTTTGTCAAACCTTTGAAGGTTTGCTATTTTCCCTCTTTCTAAACACAGCACACTGTACTTGGTGCCTAATGCATCCACAAACACAACAAATAAAATTCACCTGTGAGTGATCAGAAAGATGTAAAATAACTATTTAGACACACGGACATTTAATACATAATTAATAAATGCTGGCATGCTAAGAGAAGAGTGCTTTCATCCTTTCTCAGACTTACCCACACACGCATTGAGGAATAGCCAGTCAGTCCTTCTCATCCGGTTCTTAATCTGCTTCAGTTTTTTGAAATCCACTTCGAGTTCTTCTTTACTGCTGATGCCAGCCCCAGATGCCAGCTCAATTCTCTGGAAGTCCATGTTGACGTCTGCCTCTCGTTTTGACGTGGGGGGTGACCTCCTTTGGCTACTACTGCACCCACCGAGACCTCCCCCAACTCCCCCCAGCCCCTGGCCACCCATGTGCCCACTCACGCCCCGCCGTTTGTCCCTGTCTTCATTGAGAATGGAAGAGGGGGACTGGCTCTCAGACTCAGAGGCCAGTTGAATGGGCTCTACCAGCAAGCTGTTGGGCCTGGGGTGGTCACACACCACACACTTCCTTGATTTGGGCCAGTTCTCATAAGTGCACGCGCTGCAGGACCAGCGCTGTGCATGCGTGTTGAGTCGGTTACGATCATTGTACTCCTCACAGGGGTCTGTGGTGGGGGCAGGGGGCGAGGAGCGACAGCCTGAGCCTGAGGTCTGAGGGGACTCTGTGGGGCTGTGCAACTGCTGGCTGTGCAGTCCTGGGTGGGTGGAGTGCTGTGGGTGCTGGTGCTGCCCCTGTTGCCTCTGACACAAACACTGTGTGCAGCGGATGGCGCGGGGCCAGTTCAGATACGTGCACATGTGACAGGACCACTTGCTGCTGGGCTCAGGGATGTCTGTGATGCGCACTCTGGGCCTGGCGCTGGAGTCGGGACAGATGAGCAGGCTGGACCCTCCTTGGGTCGGGCTGTTACTGAGCTCTGCTGAGTCCCACTGGTGCAGACTGGCATCCAGAGCAGGGCTGCTCTTGAAGGGCTCCTCAGTGATGATGGCCCCCCCACTAGGCCTCTGAGCGCGGCACATGGTGCACTTGATGGCGGACGGCCAGTTCTCGTATGTGCAGTATTCACAGGCCCACTTGGCAGCCAGCTCGCTCATCGTCGCTCCGCCGCTGTGGGAGGTTCCCCGCCGTCACAGGGCACTCAGCTCGGCAGATCCACTCTCAAGGAGCGCACAGTCACCCTGTCACACATAGGAGGGGACAAAACATAAGCTTCAGTACAATGCCAATTATCATGTTTGGATGTTAAGTAAATACAGACAAGAGGTGATAAACTTGACCTGAATAGTCAACACAGTGCTTCACGATTAGCTCCATCAGTTATGGGCTTAATGTGGGGAATCTGGTTCTGGATGGAATTAGCTGCAGTCCCTGGATTAGCCTTACTCAGATTTTAGGGTTTAATACATACTGTACCAAATGAAATGAAAATCAAAATATACATAATTCTGTATCTTTGTATCTCTGGATTATGTTTAATTTGTACTTTTTTTTATGTCACATTATATGTCACAAATACAATTATGAAAAGACTATTTAGCAAACAAAATACACTACACCTCATGCATTATGTAAAGTCCAGTCTGTATAAAAATGCTCAAAGGAAAAACAGCCCCAGGAGCAGGATGGCATTCTTATTTTACCTGACCCCGGCCATAAACACATACAGTAAGAAGCTCGAGACACAGAGCCAATGTGTCCTATACTGAGCTAGTAACAGGAGACAAGGACAGATGAAAGCAGACACCCAGTGGGGAGGCGCATGACCGCCTCACTCACCCAATGATGCACTTCAATTGACTTCTCCCAAAACCTATTACCAATTACTAAATGATTAAAATCAACCGTGGCTACTTACTGTACAATGCCACAACATCATTAGCCATTACTGTATGCACCTGACATAAGCAGATAGCTGCACTGAGAGGACAGTGTGTGCAGTGTTTACAGCACGCCTGCACATTTACCAACACGGGGTGACAAATTCCACACTTTTTTGAAATGTACTGTCCTTGACACTGAACATAAACTGTAACGTTTCTGGTGTTTTTCCCCATGTATTTTTTAAAATAAAAGAGCTACACTTTTATTTTATATTCCTAATACCTATATAATAACATAAGGTCATTGCATAGGTCACAAGTGTCTCAGGCTCTGAAAATGATGATTCTGTTCATGTAATAAAATGTAACAGTTAATGTAATGTAGTGCTGCACTCGAATATTTTAAGTCAATAAAATCATTTAGGGGGAATAACCCCTTTAATTTTTGAAGGATGTGTAACTAATAACGTGTGCAGTGTTTGGGACCCTTACTGAGACCTCTCCAGCTGCACTTCCGTCCACTTCTGTCACTTATTATGGGTGTTATCAAACAAGCCCAAGTTTGAAAAATATTATTCAGCCATAAGGCCCATAGATGGCTAACTAACATTAATTTCCTTTCAGTTAAAACAACTGTCACCTGCAATACGATAATAGACCACAATCATATTATTTCCCAACAGGATAGAAATATAGCTTTCCAACCTGACAAGTAACAGTCAACACGGGTGGTTGGCAGCCAGAAGTCCTCAGTGGAGGAGCTAGCAGGCTGCTCGCTAACGTTATGGGATTATGTTATGCCTCTCTCCGCCTCTGTGTTTTTGGAAGGCCCTCGACAAAAACTCAACGAGGTCAGCGAGCTATAGTTGTCGATCTCACCTTTTCCTGCCGTGATCACGCTCTCCGTTTACCACCAAAACAACACTGCCTCTTCCCCGTGCGGAGAAGCCCACTCCAGTCCGCACTCGGGCTCCTTCACTTGGTCGGCTCCAACCGCATATTTACTTCTCGTTTGGCATTTCAAGGTCCATACATTTCCACGGAGCGACAACCCCCCAAATCCCGTCCCTCGATCCTCACGCTTTGACGCTTTATAGCATTTTTGTGTGGTCCTCGTCCTCTGCACACCGAGATAACATGTTTTAATGGCGGCTGAGGGGAAGGGAAACAGCCGAGGTAGGCCAAGCACGGCTAAAAAATACACTACGAGCCGAGCACAGAGAAGAGAAAGCCCTGGGCCGTGTTACAGTGAGAGGCAGGAGCAGGATTTACCACCTGAATCTGCCGCTTGCTCTGATTGGTCGAGCCGTGTGTATTCCTTTGCATCGACCAATCAGCGTCCACGTCTCTCATTCCAACTATTAAAAGGCTCAAAGCAAAACAAGCGACTGCCTCTGTATCTACGGCGTTCCAGATCTGATTTTTTTTTTTTTTTTTTTTTGCAATTTGTAAATGACTGATAGAAGAAGTGTTTTACTCGCAATTGTTTAATCGGAGTTTATTGCATCTGTGGCAAATAACCACGTGGTATTGCCTCAAAGGAGATAAAAGAATGATGTCATCGTGAAAATACTGCAGCAGCAGTCTGCAGTATGCATGACAGAGATCTTACATTTCCTATATGTTGCGATTTTTAGGCATGTTTTTTTTTTTATCTCTGCGGTTGCAAAGATTAGGCTTTCAATGAGATTTTATTTTATGTAGAGCTTTGCTGAATTATGTTCACCTCTACCCTGTTTACAGAAGTGGCATTTGCAGCTTAATGTCACTGTCAAAGGCATGTAACAGCCAGCACGTGAGTGCATAAATTGCAACTGTTTTGTTGAACGTTATTTGGCGCTGAGTAGCAAATAAAAGTACTGCGCATGGCATTTCTGAACATCTGAGGACACATGGTAGGGTATAAGCACATTTTATAATGTAAAATAAAGACACATAAAGTGCATTGAATGAATCTCTTATTTATTATCCACAGCCATATTCTGCGCGCTTTCCTTTATCCATTTTTAAGCGCCCAAATCCAGAAGAAACCATAAAATGCAGCTGGACTTTGTGCTTTATGGAGAAATTGACGTGCCTAATGAGGGGATAAGGAAAAAACCCCTATACAGTAAGAGTACAGTTGTGTGTAATAGTCAGGTGGTCTTTGTCATCATCACGGATTTTGCAGAGTAATAACAGGAAGAACAACTAGTCAGAGGTCAGAGAAGCATTACTCTACCGAAAAGGTATTGAGGAAAATATACAACCCTCCACCATAAATGATTTCGGCTATGGGACAATCAGATGTTGAAAGCTACCCACACCCCCTGTACATTCATAATAAATTGTTAGTTTTATTTATAAAAAAAAAAAAAAAGTGATTGTGTTCAGTTCATTTGACAAAAAAAATGTACATTTTTGAATCTCTTTTATAATTTTAAATATTGGCAACACATTCAGGCTAATCATGCAAAAAAAATAAAATAAAAAAGTAAATAAATACAAACAAAAAATGTTCAAATTTAGCTATCCAAATCTTTCAATAGAATCTTTTTCCAGCATTATTTTAAAATACTACTTGATGTGTTTGGCTTTTTTTTTCTTGGTATAGGAGTCCAGTTTATTAAATTAAAGCCATAGAATTACACTTTGCACGGTCAGATACAGGTCCTTTTTGGAAGAGAGAATATATTATGGTTACATCTACACCTTGTGTATATACTATATTTTGTGCCTTACATATTCAGTAAATATTAGCACCCTTATCAATAAAAGGGGAACAAGGATGTAAATTTTCTATTCATTTTGCTATTAATAAAGATAAACACATAACAGTTTTATGTTATAAGAAAATGGTTAAAATGAAATGTGTGACAGCTATTGGCAGCCATTTGAATTCCCATAATAATTTGCAGGATACTCCAGTGATTTCTCATTATTTTTAGTGAACATGGGCGCTAACCAATGGAAAATATTTTAATCAGGTCTTCAGAAATTTCAAGTACTTAATGTATTGTCAATCAGCCTAGAAAAGGATTTGTCAGGGGGATTGTTCCACTGGCCTACAAATCAGAAATAGAGAGAAAAAAACACTGCTAGAGAATTGCTGAAGTTAGAATACAAACCTGTCTACATTATCATAGGGTACCAATAGTAGTAGTAGGTACTGTAGATTGCAATGAGAGTATCCCAAAGCAAATAGTGTGCTGTGTGCTGACAGACACTACCCTGAGTGGAAGGCACAGTACACTGAAGCAAAGTTCAGATACATGAGGTCTGCTGTCAGCTACACCAAGTCTGGGGAAAGATCACTGTTCCCACAGCAACAACGCCCATACACTGCAGGGCCACCAAAATTTATGACTTTTAATAGAAAGTCAGTATAAGACTTAAGAGCGTTATATGCTCAGGGTCAGTAGTTAAAGAGACAACCAGAAAAAAAGATAGAGTAGCAGCCAGTTTTTATAAGAAGAATGAAAGACAGATGCAGTGGTAGCTCTCTGTGTTGCAGCAGCAAAAAGGGAACTTGAAGCATCTGGTTAGTAAAGCTACAGTACATTGTGTTTGCCCTGTGAACCTTATACGACACACAAACAGAAGACAAAGAGGACTACTTCAGTGGCACATGACAGCATTGGTATAGCATTAGAATGAATTTTAACGATGTTGTTAAGTGCAGCAAGGCGCATACATGTTCAGTGTTATCTAAAAAGAACACAACATTGACATTCTCGTCAATCATATTTGATTAACTATTAATCTGACAAAATATAAGTATATATATATTTATAAAGCACCCATTACGGAAATGGCAGAGTTAATTTTTGTCTTTCTATAAATCATTTTACATGAGTGATTTTTACTTAAGAGCAACATTAAATCAAAATGAAAGAAATGTCTAGTGATAAATCATTAAAGAAATGATTCATAAATTACTCAAGGAAATTAAAAGTTAACCCTTTGTCTATTTCATTAATAAAATTGTCACAAGGCCGCAAAATACTTTCTCTTTGCTCTTAACTTAAACAGTTTGTTACAAAAAAAAGGCAAAAAAGTGCAAGAGCTGTGGTTGGGATGGGTACTTTGACAAGCAAACATGAAAATAAAATTAATCATAATTATGGGAAAGACAGAAGAAGGACCTGTCTTATTACAAACAAGCTAGTTGTCGCATCCGTGTAAATACCCTGACCACCACCATTCCAAAACAAACAAAAAAAACATTAAACACCAGCAAGTTATACCTGTTGATTTCCCCTTAAAATGGAGACTAAGACAAGAGAGAGAACACACAGCATATGACCACCTGTGCATGCCATTCACAGTCAGGCCTGGCACTTATGTCCTCTTCAGTCTCTGATCACTCGGGGGAGCCAGTCTCAAGGTGCAGCGCGTGTCTGGAATTGTCCCTCACACCTCAGTCACGCTTCTATGTGGCCTGGGACCCACGAGCATCGCCGTCAGGGCTCAGAGCTGCGGGTCGCCCATGAGCCATCTGTAGAGAGGCTTCACTCACTAAGTTCTCATATTCACTACTGTCCTCATCCTCCTCATCTTCATCATCATCATCCTCATCTTCATCGTCCTCCTGACCAGCAGCGTGTCTGTCCAATGAATCAGAGCTCGACCCATCTCCGTTACCCAGGTAGGGAGAGTTTGGGGCAGGAACAGGATTAGAACCAAGGCTAAGACCTAGACCTAAGTCCATACCCAGTGGTCCAGGGGTGGGGTGTCCCGGAGAGCCCACAGCCTGAGGTCGGGGCAGGAGAGCAGCACTGGTGGGAGAGGAGGACGATGACAGCAGAGAGTCGTCCTGGGACAGGAGGTCTGTGTAAGATGGGGGATTTGGTGAAGTACTGGGCCTCTGTGGAGCTGAAGGACTGTGGAAGCCTATCCTGGACAGAAGGGCCACCTCAGGAGGATCTGTGTGGTCTTCTGGAGTGGAATGAGAGTCTGCATTCTGGTCCTCTCGCAATCCTGTTTAAAAAAAACAAAAAACAAACATAACATAGCATAACATTTATCTCATTACTTTGAAAATAAAACATGTTTTGTTCAAATGGTGAGGAATCATTTAATTTTTTTTTCTTTTTTTTTAGTTAAAGGGACAGTTAAGAATTTGGGACATAGGGCCTCAGTTACTCATGAGCCAGAGTGTTGGAGAAGTGTGGAGACACTTAAAAAAAAAAATTCCATTCAAACATTATTTTACCAACAGATATTCACATCAATAGTCTGGCATAATAATTGATTTGTTTTGGGTGCACTGTGGATTGGGTAAGACTGTTTTTAATGGCAGGCCAACTATGGCCATTGACATGCACTAGCCTAGCACCAGCAACCTCTCCAAATACAAGGACTGGATGGACTATTTTTTTTAAAGTGTCTCTACACGGCTCCAACAATCTCGCTCACTAGGAAATGAGGCCCTATGTCCAAAATTCTGAACTTTCCCTTTAATCTACGAAACACGTTGATAATTATCTCACATTACCAGCTGCCACTTTATGCTTACTCATCCCAACAAAGTTTCTGGACCATGCTGACAGTCCTGCCCATGCAGAAGCAGCTGGCAGAAGATTTTAAAAACTGATCCCAATATGGCTATGTGGCACTGTATAACTCATGGATCTAACATTATACTCCCATGGTTTTAACCCTGTCAGAGAGCAGTGAGTAGAGATAGGTGGCATGTAAATTTTCACAGCAATGGCATCTCAAATCCAGGACAACGAACATTAAAATACAACTTTGAGTGAGTTATTGTTGGTGGTGGTTGATGGTTAAACAGTTCCTAAAGGCATTTTGACACAAAATGTCTTTGTGTTTAAAATGTCATTAAAAAAATCATACTCCTCTCTTCTTCTGCAGTCTTCCGTTTCCTGAGAGCAATTTGGTGTTTGAGTTTGTTCACATCTTCTTGGATTTTTTCTTTGACTCGTTCACTCTGCTCTACTTCTGCACACACCGCCTGAGACATCAGCAAAACACTGGTTAAAGCACTCGTTAAAGCACTTACTTAAGTGTATTTTAAAAATGTTTGTCAAGTACTCTTTTTACCTGCATTTTATCTTGTAGAGCACTGTACACTTGATAGATTGTTCGAATATCCTTCATCACACCATCTTTATCAAAGAATTCCGCTCTGGAATAATGGAGAACACATTACTTATTAACAACTTCTCTGTAAACAAAATTATGCCATGTTTGTTGTTTCACATTTTGTTTACATTCAGATAAAGCTTTGGAATACATTAACCTGTGACACAAGAGTTGCATAAAATAAATGATTGCACAAGCCTATTAAGCTTTAAGAGGGTCAAAGCCATCAAAGCTTTCAAAAGCCAGAGCTTTGCCCAAACCACTTATTACTGTATTGCTGAAGGAAAAACAGTGGCTGCGTATCCTCTTATGTTATATTCAGAATGTTGCTTCAGTGGACTACATACTGGGGTTGTACCCACCCATGCTCTTTGATGACCTTGGTGTAGTTGACTGAGGTGTTGGGCACTGAGGATACTTTGTATTCTTGTTGGCTTGTGTTGCCAAGGTTTGGAAGAGAAAGGGTAATCCTCTGATTGTACCTACTGGAAAAAACAATAACACTGTTACTACTCACATTGGAACATTGGAAATGGATCTTATTCCAAAACATCTTCAACTTAAATGTTATTGTAGTTTGATCTGTAGAAACCAAAATGTGCATGTGCATGTGTAGAATCTCTGCATTGCTTTTAGAGACCAATGTAAATGTAATGACTTACTTTCTGTTAGGTCTAAAGAGAACATACTCCAGTGCATGTGTAGAACTATTGGCTGTAGAGATGAAGCTAAATAGAAGGAAGATCAAGTCAGGAACGCCAAGTAACTGGGTCAACTGTTTGTGAATGACTTGCTCCCGAAAAGACATCTGCTGCTGAGTGTTCCTCCGAAAACGGTACCAGCCAATAACACTCTGCAAAGACAAATTACAAATAAATAATATAACATTTCAATGTTTACAGTAAAAATAAAATAAAAAAAAGCATAACTGTCTTACTTTTCGACGATCTTTAAGTATTTTGTTAAGACTTTCTTCATTAACTTTTCCAGCATAGTCATAAAAGCTAAAACATATGAAATACAAGGTAAATAAAATATTTATAAAAAAAATAAAAATAAAAAAAGAAAGAATCAGTTCCAGAGTCGTCCTAAGTGAAGATCTGGGGCCACCTACTGTCCAAATGTGATTGTTTAGAATAAGAAACATTATAATACTATGAGTTATTTGAGGTATGTTTTGTCAAGTACGTACATAAAAGGCAATAAATGTTGACATAACTTACCTAAACAATTGTGCACAAGGGTCATGATTATGGATTTCTAAGAAAAAGATAATCTTAGTTTCAACAGATAAATAATGTGCAACATGTATTCAAAGTTTAGTTCAGTCCTTACCAACTACTTGTATTATTTCTGCTGTGGCAATCTGGGCATCACTGATGCTGATAGTTTCTTCTTGCCTTACTTCACCTAGAAGGAAGCCCTCCTGTGGAAATGAATGTATAAGATTAACAGAATATATAGGATAGATGACCACTCTACATTAAAATATAAGAAGGACATAAATCTCCAGACTTATAGAGTAATATTTTGCTTCATTGAGATGAAATGTCTTTGTTAGGGTTCGTTGTGGGTTTATTATGAGAGAGTTGTTTCTATAATTCTTGTAAAGTAATATGGAAAATAGATTATATTAAAATAAAAATAAAATGCTCTACTTTTGTATCATATTAGAACAAGACAAATGACAAGAAGGTAAAGGTTAAAGAAATGGCCAGTGGCTGTCTCGTTCCGTCTAACTATGTGCGGAATGTAGGCAAAGTGGTAAACAACCTACAGGCCACCTGCCCCGGCCCATCGGAACGAACCACATGAGAGGGGACTGATACGGACAGGCCATCTAAGCTAACTAACATAATATTCAATGTTCTCTTTATTAAGAAGGTAAAGCTCAAAGAGTGAATGTCATTTATTTTGTTTTTTTACTGCAATCTACCTAAATTCTGCAACAACTTTACACCAACTTAGCCAACTAAGTTAGCTGCCCATAAACTGTTGGAACCAGTGGTATAACGTTATACTATTACAAGTAAACAAACAGCGATCCATTAAAGTAGCACTTTTTTAACGCGAAGCACAGACTGTGTCATAAAAAACAAAGCTATACGGAAGTCGGCTGACTCTAGAGCCCTGCTAGCAGAACTAGCTCATTGACAGTTCTCTGGGTATAACCTGAAACCTAAAGTTTATAAATGGCAGCTTTTATTCATAAAGCATGTTACGGGTACTACATACTTAAAATGAACGTGGCGTAACACTGCAATATTCCAAATGAAGATTGGTAATTAAGTTAACCTATGACTATATCTGTGATGTTTCGACAGAATTTGATGAAACATAACCTTCCAGTAAATAGACGGAGCCTGGCTAGCTCAGCAACAGGATGATGACAGTGGAAAACAACACTAAACTAATGGCGTCCCAGCGCGATCATACACGCCACAGACTGACACACACGAAAGCCCCAATGCACAGGAGCATGCACACACAAGAACTCATACTCACATGATCCGAGTTACTGTTGGCGCTGTGATAACACACAGAACTAAAAGTATAACCTGAAATGGATGCCGCCATGATGGAAACATCCCTATCAATCCCAACGCCCCCTGCGGTTGCAAGCACGCTATCGACGCTACTGAACACAGGAATTGTGGGAATTGTAGTTGAAGTCCACTTCCATCATGGAGGACGCTGCAGGAAATGCACATGGAACTTTAAATTCATCCGATACAGAGGACGACAGGTGTTTAGACGAAGAGTTACCACCTTCGACGCTTGGGACGAAGGAGTAGTAAGTGTGTGAAGCTGGGATATTTAGTGGAATGGTTCAGTCGATCACAGAGACTCTAGACTGGCACGGACATGGTAGTTGCTAATGAGCAAACTTAATGGCAGTAAACTCAACGCAGATACCTAGGCCATAATGTTCTACACGCCACCAAAGCAGTGAATGTACCAGGCTGTAGTTTATGTAATATGAAAGTTTGTTTACTGGTGAGCCAGGTATAACCCTGTAATCATGAGTAGGCTACTTGATTATCATAATCTCTTTTTGCAGTTGGGACAGTGCCTATGAAAAGGAGCTTGAGGCTTTTAAAGACATTGGAGATGTTGGCGAAATATGGTAAGTAATGCTATGGCCAATATGCAACAATAAGCTAAATCAGATATATTACTATATTCAGAGTAGAAGCAATTATTTTAATTTAAAAAATGACTATAAAATAAGTATACACTAACTTTACAGGTTTGGTGAAGAAAGCATGACTCGCGTGATTAAATGGATGAAAAAAGCAAAGATCCCACAAAATGCTTCTATTCTGGACATCGGCACAGGAAATGGTGCGTTTCTAGTTGCACTGGTAAGGAAATGACTTAATTCAACCAAATAAAGCATAACAATTTCATGAGGTTTGTTCTGCTGCATTCTGATTTACAGGCCGAACATGGATTCAAAAATCTGATGGGGATCGATTATTCAGAAACATCAGTAGAATTAGCTCGAAATGTTCTTCTTGCTGAAGAACAGACGGATGCAACTGTTAAGGTATTTTAAAGGTGATTTGGTGAGTCACACACTTCTAATGGTTTTGTAATGATGATAATCTGTTTTTGTTAGACGTGATCCAGTCCATGTTGTGTTGCTTTTGGCATTTAGACAGACAGTGTTAGAATAGCGAACCTCTTGATTTACTAATATTTTCATTCAAAAGAATGTGCAATATTCATTGATTGGCTTTGTACAGTGGACAAGAGGACAAATCTTAAAAGTTAAGAAGTGCTAAAAGCATAGGAGAGTTCTTGAAAATTACAGGATTATAACACATCTTGTTACCAATATACCGTACTATTACTGATATGTGTGAAGAAGTTCAGATTCACTGCTAACTTTAAGGCACTTGATGAGTGAGTATTCCTCCTTGTGTCTCATATCACTGCACAGTACTGTACATGTTCTGTGTATGAACACTTTTGCCAGTGTAAGCTTTTTCAGCAGAAAGTGTGCCACTGGAGTCAATATTGACCTTTTCTGGTCTGAGGGGGTATATGATGGACGAGAGAAGGGAAGTGGAGGGTTGGCATCTAGACTTGCGGATCACCAGAGTAATTTATGTTTCTGTGGACACTAGTGTCTGTTAAAGAGACATTATTTGTTACATGATTTATTTACATGAACTATGAACTTACAAGTATCTATCTATGGATATCAGAATAATGAAACATTAGGATTCTCTAGCGGTTTAAAACTGTTTTTAAAACAGTAGTAAGTATGTAATCTTTTTCAGTAAAGCTCCTCAAAATGTTGTCTAGAACAGGGAAACTGAAATGTATGACTATGTACTAGGTCAAGTGAAAGAATGACTTCATTAAAAGGTAAGAAAAATATGAGTACATTGGCTGGCAAATATGTGAGCCTTTTTGATTGAGAGTTAATCTTCCTATTCACTTGTAGCATAGTAGGTCAACAACCTTTTCCACCATCTTGTCTATCAACCAGGGAGTGAATTTAATCTTGATTGATGTCTCTCTATATATATCTACAGTAGTATGGAGTGTGCTGTTCATTTTGTGTTTTAACCCTTGTTTTCTCTTCTCTTGTTTGCTTCAGGAGGTGGATTTCTTAAACTGTCAAGGCCAGCTTGAGAGTTTTGATGTGTGCATTGACAAAGGGACGTTTGACGCAATAAGCCTTAACCCTGACAACGCAAAAGAGAGTAAAAGACTATATGTGGAATCTCTGAAAAGTGTTTTAAAGGATGAAGGAGTCTTTGTTATTACCTCATGCAACTGGACCAAAGAGCAGCTACTGGAACGATTTAAAGGAGGTGAGAGAAACTGGTTTACTGGATTGTTATTAGGGATGGTACTATATATATATATGGTACTATATATATATGGTACTATATATATATATAATATATATATATTATATATATTATATATATATATATTATATATATATATATATATATACATATAATATATATATATATATACTTATATTATATATATATATACATTTTATTTATACAAAACTTGAATAAATAAAAAGTATTTTATATATATATATATATATATATAAAATACTTTTTATTTATTCAAGTTTTGAATAAATAAAAAGTATTTATTTATATATATATATATATATATATATATATATACACTCAACAAAAATATAAACGCAACACTTTTGTTTTTGCTCCCATTTGTCATGAGATGGACTCAAAGATCTAAAATTCATTCCAGATACACAATATTACCATTTCTCTCAAACATTGTTCACAAATCTGTCTAAATGTGTGATAGTGAGCACTTTTGCTTTGCTGAGATAATCCATCCCACCTCACAGGTGTGCCACATCAAGATGCTCATCAGACACCATGATTAGTGCATAGGTGTACCTTAGACTGCCCACAATAAAAGGCCACCCTGAAATGTGCAGTTGTTGCTTTATTGGGGGTCTGGGGACTCAGAACCAGTCAGTATCTGGTGTGACCACCATTTGCCTCATGCAGTGCAACACATCTTCTTCGCATAGAGTTTATCAGATTGTCAATTGTGGCCTGTGGAATGTTGGTCCACTCCTCTTCAATGGCTGTGCGAAGTTGCTGGATATTAGTGGGAACTGGTACGCGCTGTATACGCCGGTCAAGCACATCCCAAACATGCTCAATGGGTGACATGTCCGGTGAGTATGCTGGCCATGCAAGAACTGGGACATTTTCAGCTTCCAAGAATTGTGTACAGATCCTTGCAACATGGGGCCGTGCATTATCTTGCTGAAACATGAGGTGATGTTCATGGATGTATGGCACAACAATGGGCCTCAGGATCTCATCACGGTATCTCTGTGCATTCAAAATGCCATCAATAAAATGCACCTGTGTTCTTCGTCCATAACAGATGCCTGCCCATACCATAACCCCACCACCACCATGGGCCACTCGATCCACAACATTGACATCAGCAAAGAGCTCACCCACACGACGCCACACACGCTGTCTGCCATCTGCCCTGAACAATGTAAACCGAGATTCATCCGTGAAGAGAACACCTCTCCAACGTGCCAGACTCCATCGAATGTGGGCATTTGCCCACTCAAGTCTGTTACGGCAACGACCTGGAGTCAGGTTAAGACCCCGATGAGGACGACGAGCATGCAGTTGAGCTTCCCTGAGACGGTTTCTGACAGTTTGTGCAGAAATTCTTTGGTTATGCAAACCAATTGTTTCAGCAGCTGTCTGAGTAGCTGGTCTCAGACGATCTTGGAGGTGAACCTGCTGGATGTGGAGGTCCTGGGCTGGTGTGGTTACACGTGGTCTGCGGTTGTGAGGCCGGTTGGATGTACTGCCACATTCTCTGAAACGCCTTTGGAGACGGCTTATGGTGGAGAAATGAACATTCAATGCCCGAGCAACAGATCTGGTTGACACTCCTGCTGTCAGCATGCCAATTGCACGCTCCCTCAATGCTTGCGCCATCTGTGGCATTTTGCTGTGAGACAAAACTGCACATTTCAGAGTGGCCTTTTATTGTGGGCAGTCTAAGGTACACCTGTGCACTAATCATGGTGTCTGATGAGCATCTTGATGTGGCACACCTGTGAGGTGGGATGGATTATCTCAGCAAAGCAAAAGTGCTCACTATCACACATTTAGACAGATTTGTGAACAATGTTTGAGAGAAATGGTAATATTGTGTATCTGGAATGAATTTTAGATCTTTGAGTCCATCTCATAACAAATGGGAGCAAAAACAAAAGTGTTGCGTTTATATTTTTGTTGAGTGTATATATATATTTATATTTATATTAAAAAAATATTTTTTATTTATTCAAGTTTTGTGTAATAAAAACAAATACAACCAATACAAAACTCAGAACTGTTCTACCCCAGTAAGGATGTGAAAGAATGGATCTGGTCTGTTTTTCTTTATATTCTGACCATTTTGTTAGCATTTAATGAAGAAATGTCCTTTGAGTCATAGAATATGAACATATTCTATGTAGTATAGAAGAATCTATACTGTCTAACCAGCTTCTTGTTATTGCTCTTTTGATGCCAGCATTGGTGTCAGAATTTTAAAAAGGTATCTGTCCAACGGTATGGATTTTCACAACAAATGTGATGTCCTGCTGCTTTGGCTGATAATCTGTATTTGTCAGTGTCAAACAGTAAGATTTTTACTATCCATAGCAATGCCCACATATTTATGTTTTGTTATAGTAAAGTTCATATTCACTTATATTGATCTGAGATTTAAGATAATATAAAAAAATTATATAAAGAACTGGGGCAGTGTAAAAAACATATCTGGGGAAAACCCTCCAGTCAACCAAACCAAATCAAATATGTTATGTAGAGGATTTGACATGTCTTCATACATTTGAGTCACTATTTTAAAATGTTTGCACACAGATTTGAAGTTCATTTCAGATTGCATGTGCTGAATATGTAAGGTTGGTATAAAAGACTAGCTGTCACTGCCTTTTTATGCAAGCCACATTTCCTAATAAGGACATTTCAAATTACTTCCTGGCAATAATCTGTCACTCTTGGATTAGGTTGGATGCTTGCCATTCCTTGGAGACTGACTTTATGGCTCCATGATTCTTTAAAGTCAGCTTTAGTGTGTACTGGTAGTCAGACACAGACAGAGTGACACAAATAAGACAGCTACCTGGCAGGTTGTTGAGCTGCAGGCGACAACAGTTCAGGCAGGGCTCCATAGCTCAGTGGGGTAAGTGCAGTCGCAGTGTCAAACCAGCAGGGGGCCGAGACACTGTCAGCCTGTCTGTACTGGGCCTCTGGACACACAGCAGATGGGGAATGGCTGGCCCTAGACTCGCTGCACTGTCTGAGCCTCTTGTATGCCTACTTCGCACAATAGTCAGTGTTTGTACGTATGAATATTAAAAACTGTACCCATTTTTTTCATTTGTACATTTTGTTCTGCCTTTGCCCCCACAGGATTTGAGCTTCTAGAAGAGTTGCCCACACCCACTTTCAAGTTTGGAGGGCAGACCGGCAGCAGTGTGACAGCGCTCGTCTTCAGAAAAGTGCATTGATGTTACAATCAGAATGTTTACTTTAAATATATCCTGTTTTATATGCATGTTTCTGGAGTGCTCTTCATTTTATGTATCACAATCTTGTAAATGTAGAAATAATACATTTTGTACTGCATTACATAGTCCATTTTTAAACATATAAAAGCATAGCTTTATGTGATGTTGGATTTGATTTCAGACCACCAAGCATACAATTGTGGTTTTATGGAGTAATCTGTAACTACTACATAAAAATATTCTTGGGGATAAATAAAAGTAACTCTGATTCTGAAAGACCTTGTGTTTTTGTCCATCTTCTAAAATGAAAACAAAAGCACTTGCGTCTTTCTAGGTAGCTAATTGCATCTGTTTTTCAAGTCATGTGAAAAATAGCCCTTGCCTAATTGATTCAATTGGGAGCCTGCAGAGCTTGGCGTCCCGAGTTCTTTGACATCCTAAATAAATAGAAAGAGGCTGTGGCATCTGTGGCAGAGAGGTTGTCTGCCACTTCCTTTCTATAGGGCATCATTAATAACTGCCACACAGAGCTGTAATGAGGAGCAGGGATTGGGACCCAATGAGAGATGTTGCTGTGGCATGCTTTTGGGTAAACATGTACAGCTTCACAAAAAATACTGCTGCAGTTTTACAAGGCTCTGGATATCCTGCCTGGCTGTGCATATTCTACTTATGTTTACCACTCAGACATTTCCCATGAAGTAATCCCTCCCCAGTTTGTCTCACGTTGATTGAGTCATTTGTCTTGTGAAGTTTGTTAACTGTGCATAAAAGCATAATCGTTCACAACAGGTGCTATTAGAAATTATAGAACTAAATATATAATAAACATTCTTTCCCTAAACAAACTCAAGTTTAAAAAAGACAAACATTTTCTTTTAAAACAAACAGACACACGATAGAAGGCAGGGCACACTAGAGTACATTTCTGTGAGCTTTGTTTTATGTTCTTTAATCTAAACTGAACTATGCTGCTGAGTATTTACAACTGCCTGCTGTTTGTGGCTCTAGTTTGGCATGCCCTTGAAGCTGAACTTTTTTCCATTTGTAACATTGACCTATGGTTTTGGTAGCACTACTGCTGTGAATACCATGCTTTCATTTCAACCTCTGCAGTGTGATACAGCAAATATTTATGTTTTTTTCCCCCTCATCTCCTCGGTAACACGTTTGAAGGTCTTCTAATAGGATTTTTGAGGATTGGCAGAATTACTGATGTAGAGGTTTTCCATGGCAGCAGTGCCAATGTGGCTTAGTTTAGTTTATGTTTCCTAGGTTTGACTTTTTCTCATTCTGCCTTCCCAGCCATTCATATTTTCTCAGAGCATCACCATTAAATGCTTTTAATGTAACGATGTGGGATATTCTTATATGTATCGGATGTATGTAGGTCTAACTCACTCAACTCAGGACATGTTTTTAGTGGCTATATTATGTAGCAATTAATATTCCTGTTGTTTCCTTATGTGAAAAGCACGTGGTGCAAATATGATTGTAAAAATTAAATGATTAACAAGGAAACATGAATGAAAGCTGAGCATGGTGGCAAAAGTTGTAAAAGAGTAGGCTATAGTAAAAGTCTATGGGAGGAGGGCCGTGGTGGAACGTACCATAAGTGCAAGGGGTGGACGAGTTATACGCCGACATATTCCTACGCTAAATACCATTTAAAACAACTTGTATTACGTTGTATTTACAAAAGTATTTTCTTGTTTCTTACGCTATTGTGTAGTTTACTATGTTATGTGGAAAAGCGTGAGTATTATGCGTCGTGAGTAATTAGTATTCCCCCTGAATGAAGTGTCTGTGTGAACGCGGATATTGTTACAATCAATGCAGAAGCAGAAAGCAGTGGCGAGCTCTCAGCTGCTCGCAGTCTGCTCAGTCCTGTGCTGGCACTGCTGAACTGGCGAAAGGGACAAGTTCCACAGCAGATGTTTTTCTCTCTTTCTTTTGTTGAAGATGTCCTAACTTCGACAGCTTCTGCTGGCCAGGTAGTTTGCAGACACACTCTTAGGCTATAACAATATTGGGTTTTCCGTGTCGTTTAGTTTGGACATTTGGGCTGCTTTGTCGCTGTTGTGCATTTTCCTTTTAAACAGAAATGTTATGATTATGAAGAATCTGTAAGTGAGACAAGTCAACTATAAACTACATCGAACTTGAAGGTGGATTTAATTACAGGCCTACTTATCCTCATGTCCTGTGTGACTTTTGATTAGGCCTAAGTATTGGCAACATTGTCAGAACTACTAGGCTTATTGTGAAACATATTTTAAACAATAGTCTATATCAGACTGACAGCATGCAAGTATAATAGCATGTTCTGTAGTTTGACTTAACCAATCTGTTGCTCTTTAAAATACTGCGTAATAAGCTGCCCAGAAGAGGAAAAGTCCCTTCGTTACTGTGTATGGCTGTTGTCTTACAGGCAGACAGGCAGTGTGGTAGATCATATTGACACACTGGTGCTCACCACAACCTGTAGCATGAGGTCTGTACAAGTCTTATGCCCCTAACTCTTTCTCACCACGCTTTGGGTTTTTCCATATCAGTTTGCCACATTGGTCGTTGTGCACCCAAATATGGGTCAAATGCAAACGCCTGACGATTTTAAGATTAGATGTATTCTTTAAATGTTTTGTTACTTTTATAAACAATTTTCAACTTGGAAGTGTATTTTCTGTTGATGCCACCTGAGAACTTGCAAACTCGTTGATTTTTGTGCACACCATAAACAGAATTCTGAAGCACCCAAATTATTCTTGAAAATACCTAGAAAAGTTTCCCTTCACTGCCACTTGGACGTTGATCAGTGCTCTTAGGGGATGCCTGGCTGGCTCGGTTAACTAAACAGGAAATATCAGTAGTGGTAGCAGTCTGAGGAATCTTGTTTCGAGAAATCACTCTCACAAATTAAAGGTGTAGTTTAATTTCAGGTGTTGACATGATGGAGAGGCTGGGGTTTAATGACATTTCATCTCTAGTGTGTAATTACAGAGGCCTGAGAAGAACAATCTTAAGCTTTTGACAAAATTCCTTCTAAACTACTAAAAACATGAAACAAAGTATAGGTTAGCAATGTTGTTAGTCCTAGTTTCAGACATATGTAATTTATAGTAAGTAATTACGGTGGTTGGATGTGTAAAGGGATGTGTGTAGTGTGCGCATGGCCTACACGTTGGCAGCGTCTTTGTGTCCCAGGCAAAAGGCCCTATTAGAGCCTATTCTGTCAGTGGGCAGCTGTGTGCTGTGTGCTGAGCCAGGCACTTGTCCTTTCTCTGTCCGTATGTACAACTGTGGCTCCGTCCACACACTGACGCACATACTGCTGCCTTCCCCCTCTTTGTTTGTCCTCCTCTATATTTCAATTTGACTTGTTGCCCATTTGTTAATATGTACTTTGTATCTTTCAGTGTTGTTGCCTCTCCCTCTCTCTCTCCCTGGCCTACCTCTCTGGCCTGGGGCATTATGCAAAGCTCCCTGTAAAGGATGGTTAGCTATGCCTGTCTGCCTCCATGCTCCTCACTATTCATTTTCACTTCTCTTTTATTCTCTATGACCTGCAGCCATAATGGAGACTCCAATGTTGCAGTTTCAAGACATTTGAGCTAGTTTGGTAAAACCTACACCTCAATGTTCTTATGCTGTTTGCTCATTAACATGATAGATTTGTAAGTCTGCCGTCCCGACGCCCACAGAGCCAAAGACCTGAAAAGAAAAGAGGCTTTCTCACATACACCAGAGAAGCACGCCCCCAACCCCCAAACGCAGGCACCAGGCCCTACTTAGAGATGAAAAGCATTCTGGGATGCAGGAAGAATGCTCCCATCAACACGGGCCGCTGGGGTCTCTCTGTGGTGGTGATAGCGAGCCGTCCCCTCAACTTTTCTACAGGCCAAACAAAGGCCAAGTTGTGGCCAGTGTTGTAATGATTGACTCTCTGTTCCCTCAGGCCCCGGGTTTATCGCCATCTGTCACGGGGGAATGTTTGAGATGCATACATGGCCCAGTCAGTTTACATGCTTTCTAATGGTTCATACATGAGGAGGGCTTGTAGGCTGCTGCTTATTCATATGTGGAGTACTGGGTTCCATATGACTGTAAAATTATATTGTGTGTGGGTTTTTTCCACAACATAGACTACATTACAGGAAACTAAACATATAGTAATACGAATGAGGTCTGCAATTTTTCTTTTTTCACATTACACAGTAAAAACGAATGTTAAAATGTTACTGGAACAATGGGCAGTAACAAATTCTTAACATATTTTCTTGTTCATATCATGTAGCGATGGAAGCAAATTGTAGAAATGTATATATTAATTTATTTTTTTGAAAGCAGGAAGTGAGAGTCTGAGTTGTACAGACAGTGCTAGTTCAGTGTATTTTTAGATACTTGGTAAACTTTCAATAAGAAATACATTCACAAAAATCTGTGTTTGCATATATAATTTATAGACTTAATGCCAGATGCCTTGACATAATACGCAAATTATCTGGATCAGAGACTGGCAAATGTATACAAGAAGTATTTCTTGTATACATTTTATTTTATAAATATATTATAAACATATAAATATATTATAAACATATTTTATTAATAAAAGCACAAGTGCATTTACTTTTAAAAGCAAAAAGAATAACCAAATCAGAAATAAAAATAGCAGCTCCAGTTCAGTTATGATAATACGGTGATTATTTCATCAAACATTTTATTGTCTTGATTAGAATACCATAAATTCCAGGACATGAAAAAGCTACCATGACATCAGTATTACATTATTACTCAATTTAGTGCCAAACTATGGTGGTGGTGGCAAAAGCCCCAACATTTATATTTTATAAACCATTAGCAATGAATCTGGCCTTCTTAAATCATTGATAATAGCAAATTATTTGTATTTATTTCAAATTGGATTCTTCATAGATTTTAGCAGTATAAACTTGACATAAAGTATTACATCTATCTTAAATTACTAGACATGCCTAGGCTTGAGCCCTACAGACAGAGCCAGTGAGTCCTGACGATCCTGCTTGCACAAAGAAGGCCAATTATCATTGTGGCATGTGTCATAGCTTCTGCTGTTTACTTCTGCAGTAAATAATGCCTCACAAATCATTGAGATTATGTGTTGCATGTACCTGTGAGCTGAGGTCAAAATGAATGTAGTATTTAGTGTGCTACTAGTTCCTCAGCCATTTATACTAGGAACAGTATATGGCCTGTTCATTTCACTTCAGGTCAGAGTGGGTAAAACACATTGAGACCAATTCACCATCTCTCATTTTTTATAATTTTTTTAGTGGAGAGGCCACTGATTATCCCTTGGATATATTATTGTTTTAGAATGTTTTACAATATGGCAATAAACTAATAAATCTCTATGGAGATGAGCAGTTGACACTACCAGGCCAAGTTACAGTTCAGGTCTAGGCAGAGTGTGTGACGTCACACACAATAAGAATGCTTTTCAAGGTATTGTTATTGAAATAAAATAGGCTACCTTCAACTGAATAAATGCAAGATGATGAGCTTATTGCCATATTGTAGAACATTTACACAAATCATCTCCGTGAAGACAAGCAGATGGCAGACCCTCCACCAGAAAAGATACATAGTGCGTCTTTTCAATAATACACTACAAATTTCAATTCAAGACAGCCGCACTGTTTGGTACATCTTTCAGCATTGGCTTGAATGGGTTGCAGTGTAAATGAATACAATAATATAAATTTACAATTTATAGTTTCATTAGTCATATAAAAGTAAATTTGACTGGTCAGGACGATATTTGTACGGTGAAGGTATTTCCATGCCTAGATGAAATCACTATGAATGGATCTTTGTGGCTAAGCTATGCTAACACATGCAAGAATGCAGCAGTCACACATTTACTTAAATTTGACTTCATTTGCAAAAGCACACAATAAATGAAAATACAGATGTAGTTTAGAAAGGAATGAGGTTTGAGCAGCCAGATTATTATACTTAATATGTGAATTGAGAGATTAGACAGATGTTTTGCAATTTATTTTTCTTTTCCATGTAACTGGTTCATTTGCAAATGTAGTTGTATTTTGACACTACTACTAGCTTAGTGATTCATCAGGACTTTTGTGCTAGCTAATCTCAAAGCCCTAAGTGTAGCCTCCATATGTTGAATCTGAGCCCTCAGTGAATGAATGGAGCAGTGGTATGCAGCCTTTGCTTTTCACTCTGCTACTCTCCCCATATGCTTTTAACTCCCTTTCTCTGACGATTCACTTTTCAGAATTATGATATTACATAACTGCATCGGAGGGCACTGTCACCTTCTCACTTGTTGATTGGTAGTGGCAGTCTATATAACATCACCTACTTACTCAACAAAAGGAGTGGTCCCCTTGCACAGCATTTTAAGCAGTTGAAGAGAGGTGGAGTGGGGGTTTTGGCTAGAGCTGGACGCTCTCGAGTAATGTATCCCTCATGGATTAGGGGTAGTGTGCATAGCAGACAGGCACTCGTGGATAATGGAAGAAACCACAAGCGGAAAGACATGGATTGGTGGTGGTGGTGGTGGTGGTGGGGGTGCAGTGTAATTAGTGGGGTACCTGATGTATGGAAACTCTGGCATGCGAGGGCCACCCCAGGGGGCAACTTGGGGCCCATACATTTCTGTTCAACTCAACCTACAACACCTGATCCTGCTCCTGTCAGTCTTGTGAGGATTTTTGTTAAAGGGCCCATATTACTGTTACGGTGGCTGAGTGGCAACACTCATGCCTCACAGCAAGAAGGTTGCAGGTTTGATCCCCAGGTCGGTTTAAGCGGGAGAAGATGGATGGATGGATGGATGGATGGCTGGCCCATATTACATTATTTTCTTATCTGTGTTATTATATAGTTTCTTCGTCACAAACATACTCAGAGTTGTATTTTGTTTCATTCACACGTGTTACACGCAAATTCTGAATATTAAGGCTGGGTTATTCTTTCATACAGAAAACACTCAGTTCCACCTTGTGATGTCATGCATACACCTTCACTAGAATCATTTGGATAATTTCAGCCCTGCAATTGCCATTTATAAGGAACTAAAGGTGAACTGTTAAGTTGAAAACTACCACTAAATGACATCACAAGGTGGAGCAGAGCATTTTGAACTTTTGAGGTGTAGACAGACTAATAATAAACATGTGTGAATGAAACAAAACACAACTTTGCAGAAGGTTTTGATGAGGTAACAACATTAGAACATGATTTAAAGCTCACAAGAGTCAATTTTCCTTGAAGCAAAAGCCAGTCTGAGGAAAAGAGTATGGAGCTGGTGTAAACCACAGTGCAGGTTAGTGTTTCGGTTCAGTTGTGCAGTTTATATGACAGCACACTCCGGGAGATTAAGCAAAAGCGAGTGGCCTAGATAATCCGTCACAAGCTAAATGACTTCTGCTTTTCTCACATCACCGCTGTTATCGTCTGTTTGTGTTAGGTTGCTATGGAGACTCATTCAATTCACTGGAACACTGTACTTGGCCTCTCTTTTATGAAGCATATCATAGAATAGCATGGCTGTGAAAGTCTTGACTCGCAAACCATTTTACTATATACTACACAGAACAAATTCTGATGCTACAGTGGTGTTCAAATTGCATGTATTCACTGTTATAGATACACTAATGTATACTTTTCTCACTTGTCCTACTTTCTCTGCTGTATTGTATAATAGCTATTCGAAGCAGTTAAAACTCCAATGTGAGCTTGAGATTCACTAATGCTTCTGCATAGCATATAATATTTGTTTTGACCAAGTTAATATCTTAATTTCTTTAGATGAATCCCATTGCAATTTGTCACCACTTATTTTTTCTCTACAGTTAACTACGTGACCTAACTTCATTATTGCTTACCTCACACAAGTAGCTGCTTTGAGCTGCTTTGAGATATGATGAGACCCTATGAGACCCTATACACTCTTCGCACACTTAAAATGAGAATATCACTTTGGCTTTGTGTTTGGTAATTAAGTTCCACACCCAGTTCTTTCACATGTGGCATGTGACCACAGGGGAAGCAAGACCCAGAGAGTAGATAGTTTCTCTCATGTTCTGCAGCACTTCCTTCTGCTAGCTAAGCACTGACAGTGAAAGTCAAGTGGCCTTTTACATTGACCACTAAAACTATTGTGACTGCACGTTTTGTAATGGGCAGTTGTTATAGGTGACGCACTACCATTAAACTTCTCGTGCTATTCCAAATGAGTAATGTTTGAATTAGAGCAATGCTTTTGCCACTCAGGTTCATGGTCACTGTTAGGAATGTGCATAAAGTTTGACCAAGTGGGCACTTTACTGCAGATGCACTTCTGAAGATGTAGTGCTGCAAAGGCCTGTTGTCTTTGGCCGCCGCTTCCCAAGAGTGGCTACTAGGGTGATGGCCACAGGACTCAATGGTATGTCTTGACCTCCCTAGGACCATTTTTACGACCCCGACCTCATTATAGGGAGGGCTGGCTGTGTGTTGACACAGAATTAACCATCCACACCACAGGATTTCTCAAGACAAAAGCCCGGGTCACAACGACATTCATTTTTTAACCACTATAATCTGAGGACAGTTGTTCAACTCCACGATCAGGAAGCCACAGACTGCACAGATCTGCATTGACAATACCCGCTTGGGTCAAACCTTTGTCATTTTGTGTGCGCTGAGAATTCATGTATTGGATTAGTTAGATACTGTTTTCTTCAATCACAGCCACTGATCAAAGTCTTGACACCAGACGTGCTCCACAGAAGTATGCAGAAAGCAGGGCCAATTGGTGATGGACACCAAACACCCCGTCATCAAGCTTCAGGGGGCCCCAAATAGCCTTCTATTCATCGGCCTGTACAAATCAGAGCCTGGGCACAGAGCCATATTATCTTAGCTGCCCTTTAGAGCACCCCACTAAGTCAGTGGCCATTGTTGGCCAAGAGTTGGTGTTTGTGTACACAAAGCTGATGAAATTGGCGATTTGAATTGGATACAGCTGAACATAATGCCTAATAAAATTCGTTGTTGACTTCAATCAAAGTATGTGGTTTAATTAAATGATTATCAAGGACTATTGACCAGTAACACTGTGTACAGGGCAGGAGATATGCTGGTTCACACGAAATGGCAAAGGTCAATGCAGTATCTTATTTCTAGTAATGACTTTATTTGCTGAGTAAAAACTCGAATGTAAATTGGGTTATTTCAATTCAATTTATTTTGTTATTTTTGTTATGCACCATTTATTTTGTTATTTGTTATGCACCATTTGGTATGTACAATGTCTTTTTGTATGGCAATACTAATTACTAGTATAAGTATACTCTTTCTACAATACAGAGCAAACCCAGCCCACGCTATAACTCAAGCCATTGTCATTACCTACAGTTTCTTGAATGGCCATTATAATTAATTACTTTACTGTACATAACCTTACAATACTCCCTTTTTAGTCTATTTGGCATTTGCTTCTTCTTTTGGTTGCATGGCTATTCTTAAACATTGCACCTGCAGACTGAACCTACCTCTTATTTTTGTTATCTCTGATGCATCCCTTTGGCACTTAGTATTGAAAGTTATCAAATAATTCCAGTTTACCTCCTGGAAATGGACCTTTCAAGAAATTGCCCTTCCCTTATCAGTTAGCCCAATCTAATTCAGCCATTCTAAAAATACATAGCATTACTTGACGCACAATCAAGAATGTCTGTAATTGAATAAAAGCCACTCATATGTGCTGACACAAATGACATTAGGTGATTCCCAGACGGTTAAGCAAGAACTCATGTTTTGCTGAACAAGATATTTATGGTAGCATGATCTAATTCTTCAAGTGTGAAACTTGTCAAACAAAAGGCAAATGTGTCTCAGGCTGTCATGCAGATTGACTTGTCTATGGCGTTGCTATCTTCCATCTTGTGCAAACAGTGAAACCTAGCCACCAGAGTAAACTCATTTTGAGCAGTTAAAATCTGATCAGTCGAACACTCAACACAAGTGCACTTCAGTTCTCTCCCTCTTTTTTCTTTTTTCTTTCTGCCCATTAAGCTCTGGTTACCCCCATCGCGTCGAGCCGCTTCATTAAGTAAGCATGGCTGCGGGGTTGAATTCGCACTCACTCTGCCCTCTCCCATGACCTCGTGCTTGCCAGGCAGCACACACAAGAACAGGTTAGCATGCGTGCACTTTAAACGCATGTACGCTGCTTCGTTCACACTTGCTAGTTTGTGTTCTGGCCCTTAATAGAACATGTCACACTTCCTAATTGTGTCGGTCAGGAGTACGCGGTGGCTTTACATGTACCCGCTGTGTGCCCCTCAACCCCCCCTTTACTCTGCTGCATGGATACACTCATCTATTGCTTTGTCTATTGGTCAGTGTCAAAACTAATCAACAAAGCGATGTGAATATAGCATCAGGATTTGAGTCCCCACCAACCAGCCGTGGTCCTAGCAGAGGCCCGGTCGTGGCCCACTGATTTCCCTGGGATAAATGGAGATAATGGGAGTCATATGCTAGCGTTTGGTTTGGGGGCAGGCCTACACAAAACATTTATAGTTGTCATGGGGTTAAAAAGCAGAAGGGATTGAAAATAATGTTGAACTAAAAGTGCATTTAAGAGAAGTATTGTGTTTCTTTATCCATTTTTGTACAACTGTTCCTCCTTTCGTCATGTGCTATGAGACCACAAAACGTACTCAAGAGCCTGCGTACTCTCCAAGGGACATTATATAAGTGTAACCGCCCCAACTTAACATCAAGCCACATGTTACATGGGTAGGATAACGTAGTGAGTCTGGAAGATGCATTAGCCTCACGTGTTGCTCCACTGCAGAAAGCTGTCATTAGCCTGCAGTAGATTGGAGGATATGGACCACAAAGAGACTCTCTAATTGGTCACTGTGTTTGGTGGTTCACTAATGAAGGATTAAAGTTCAGGCTCAAGGTTACAGGGTTACTTCTGTGTTTGGCATAGGTTTGGGATAAATAAAGTTACCAAACATAAGGGAGGCCTATGTAATGAGAAACAGCCTGTGCTCTGCTAAATGGAGATGTTATTGCATTGCCTAGAATGTCCCACTGCGCAGCATTAAGCCTATCTCCATGGAGACAAGCAGGGGACGTCCACCAGGCTAAGTTACAGTTTAAATCTGTGACTATGCGACAATGTTCACAAGAAGGTGTTTTTGAGTTATTCCAGAAAAAGCAGTAAACCTCTCCCTGGAGACGCACAGGTGATGGACCCTCCAACAAAAAAGATACAAAGAGCACCTTTTCAGTTGGAACAAAAAGTCCCTGTGTTTTCCAGCTAAAACTGTGTAAAAAGCACGGACTTCCATATGGTCACATCAACACTATTCATTATAAGCCTCTTATTTACCTATATTGTAAATAGACACATTTTTATTCTTAATTCTTGTTCTAATTTACTTTGTTGCTATCTAGTATACCTACATGTGTTATTACTTCTGCAGCAAGTTTGCGGTTGGCTATACTGTGCAGCCTTACTGAACCTGGCTGTTATTTATTTACACTGTACAGTTATCAAGGGGCAGAATCTGCTACACTAAAAGACATGTCTGGACATGTTTGCCCCATATGGCCCATCTGCCTCAAATTTAATCCTACCCTCAGAGTGTTTAAATCGTTTTTGTTTACTGCTACTGTCGAGGCTTCACCCTTTCTTTTCAGCCACAAGTAGTGAATGACGCAGCTGCCTCTCCCTATAGGCCTACGCTCCGTTTCTATTCATGTTTTGCTAGCCACATCTGCACTCATATGATGTGATGGATGGCTTTTCCAGGACGAACTAAACACTGCTCTGCCTTCCACCAGGGTTCCCATAAGTTCTGTGGCTTCTGCTGACTGTAATGGATAAACACATTAGCTTGCACTTTTAGTATTAGTGTGTAGAAGGGTTTTAGCCAAGATGGTATGTAAGTTGTAAAGAGCCAAAGTGTCAAACACTTGATTTACTATCATATTTTTTAGACCCTGGCGCCATATAGTTAGAAGGTCCAATTTTTGGTATATAATGTTAAAGGTTGTATATTACGCAAAACTGACTCCTGTTTCATTCACACATATTTGAGTAATCCTTTATTATTCGTCTGTCTACATCTTCAAAGCTCAAGATGCTCTGTTCCACCTTGAGATATGATTAAGTGCAAGTTTTCAAGTTAACAACTATCTTTTGTTCAGTAAAAATGGACAATTCCCAGGCTGAAATTATCCAAATGATTCTAGTGAAGCTGTATGGAGTTTAAAAACACAGCAGAGCCCTTCCTGTATGACCACATTACTTCACAAGGTGGAAGAGAGTGTTGTCTGTTTGAGAGAAGAACTCAACCTAACCTAAATACGTGCAGGGTTTTTGTGTTAAATGTGTGTACATAACATAGATCAGAATATAGTGCAATATAGGCCCTTTCATAATGCAACTTAAACTCTAGAATGTTTAATACTTATTTTGCATTTTTTGTTCTAAATATAGGCCTATAATTTTTCTTTTCTTTTTAGCACATCTTTTTGAAACTACCCAAATGTGCTTACTCATGTCACTGATAATATATGTGTCTGTTTTCAGTCACGCATTGGCTGAATTGTGACTCTCCGTCAGCGTTTGAGGCCAGCTCTGCAGATGGGAGGCCACCAACCTATCATCTGCTCTGCTCAAATGCACCATTTCCTCTCAACTCCTTTCGTCTAAGATGGCCGCCCATGGACTTCTCCTGCACCTGACCTGCCTGGAGCAGACATGGTGATCATCTTCTCAAAAACACTGGAAAAGAAGAAGGGTGTCAATGATGTAAGGTCCAAGAACAAGGAGAGACTGCTGGTGAGAACAAATATGTGAACTTTGACTTGGCTATGCTAGGCTATGAGCTATTTTTAAAAAATCTGCCAGAGACACATTGTTTGGTTTTGTGTGATTAGATAGGACTACCAACAAAACATTAAATACTTAAATCATTAAAAAATAGCTAAAAAATTGTTAAAAGTGCTTAAACAGGATCCAAATGAACAACTTAACCTGCTATCTATCTTCTTGGCTTTACATAGTTATCATAGTCATATGAAGTACATCATTGACGAACTATCTTGAATAATATTATTTAAAAGTTAAATACAAGCTGCCTTTTTATAACAAATTGATAGAGTTTATTGTGTTAGCATAACCCAGTTTCTGAGTTCAAAGTCTGGTAACTGAGGAAACATTTGTTGTTTTGATAATGACCTAAGGTGAGTCAGTGCATTGAATGTCAGTATTTTTGTTCTTAAGCAGACAGTCACCACCCAGCTGTAAGAAGTAAGCTGAGAGGTGCTACTGTCAGGTTAGAAGGCAGGAGACATGTGAGAAAACCAAACCTTTGTTCACTAAAGATAGCTGGAGGTGTCAAGTTATGTTCCATTATAGCACATCAATGAATTATTGTGTCGACATTCATATCAAATCAGTCTTTATTTTGCTGACAAAAATATTTTCAACAAACGATCCCAGTGTCCGAATCCAGACCATAAAACACATGTCTGTACATGTCCCACAAAGTAATGCAATACAATTAATTATAGTTAAAACATATTTTTTGGTTGATTAAAACTGTATGGACATTTTCTTCTGCTAATACTAGACTAGAACTAAAGAAAGAAATATGTGACTAAATCTTGACTAAAGGTAAAAATGATGTGCTAAAAGTAAGGAAAAATTCCTCTAATAGTGTTGTAAACTTGTAAATTTTTATAGGGTTTAATAATAAACCATTTATAATTGCATATTTCCGTATTTACATACATGCACCTCCTACTACCTTTAAAAAAAAAAAATCTATTTCTATATGTGTCATTACAGTAAGTGAAAGTTACTTTTCTCACAGCTATTTGCATTTAAGATCATTTGGGAGCAAAAACAGGAAGTGTGGAGCCACAAAAACAAACGCAATGTCCGCTCCCCGGCAGTCTGGGTCCTGCCCCACATCATACAACTCACAGACCACAATCGGTTAAATGATTGGCTAATCTCTCTATCTTTAGAATGTGTTACATGAAAAGGAAACCAAGTATTTGTATATATATATTCTCTTTATGACTGACAGGATATGTACAGTATATTTGGTACTGTTTGACTGAGCCTCCTTTTACTCACTTGCAGCGTGAGCTCCACACCATGAGCAGAGGGACCACCCTCTTCTCCTGTGGAACTGTGGGTAGGTTCTCTCTTCTTGGTCTCTTTTTACTTGTGTTGGGTGCATCCATGGTTCTGTGGTCCTTGTTAAATGAATGGCATATTTCCTGCTATAATGGGCCTCATCAGGTTTCACTGCTTGTCCACTTTCTCTTTGGGTGTGTGTCTCTCATCCCCCTCTTATGATCAGAGTGCACCTGCCTTCACACAACGTTGCACAGCGCTCTCACGGGAGGCAAACTGTAATTGAATATGCTGTTGCCTATGTCAACAATTTCCCTTTGGCTCAGTTAGTGTTGCAGTAATTACCCCCTGTGTTAAAAGACATGGCTGTGCAAATACAAGTCTATGCTTCAGTTCATTTCTGTGAGGGACTTACAGCAACATTACAGTGTCACCACTGCATAGTGTGAATACTGGGACCATAGTTTCCATTTAATAACTGAGCAGTGTTGTTGACTACAAGAAGAACAGAACTTAAATATAGTGTTGTCTTTATGCTTAATAGACACGGGTACAGTTCCTACTAGAATTTGAATATGGAGTGTATTTTGTTGCAGAAGCAGACAGGTGGCTGGACATGGGTCGGGGATGTGCCCTCCAGCAGGGAGCTCCCTGCCAGTCGGGGTCCAGTTTGGAAAGCTTATGGGACATACTGCCTGCACAGAGCGGCCACCCCTGGGCCAAAGAGCCAGGCTCCTCCACTGCCATCACCAGCCTGATCAGAGACCTCAGCCTGGGGGACAGCATCAAGACCAGCCCCCTGTGTCTGAGCACCACTACTGCTCCCAGCCAGGCTCCTGCTGCTCCACCCAGCAAACGCCAATGTCGCTCCCTGTCCTTCTCTGATGAGTTTGGGGGTTTCCGGTCATGTTGGAGACCACAGGGCTCCAGAGTATGGACGACAGTGGAGAAGAGGAGGTGTCTCAGCGGGGGCAGTGTCCGTGGGGGCAATGCTCACTCAGGGAGTACTCTGCCTGCCATGCAGCGCAGCTCCAGCTTCAGCTTGCCCTCACGCTGCAGTCTGCCCTTAGACGGACCACTGGACCTGCCTCTCTTCACCCAGCGCCTGCCTCTCCATCATCAGTTCACCGCCTCCCCTGTGTCCCCCACATCACCCCCATCGCACCATCAGCACTCCGGGCACCAGCACTTCCTCCGGCCCCTGTCCCTGTCTCATGAGCAGATTAGTCTGCCTGAGCTCCAGAGAGAGGAGGCATCTGAGGCCAGCTCTCCAGACTCCACTCCAGAGCTGGGGAGGAGGGCTATGCAGAGGTCCCCAGGGAAGGGCTGCCTGTCCCGCAGCAGGTCTCAGCCCTGTGTCATCGATCAGAAGATTGGCATGAAGCGAAGGAGGCCAGAGGACGCCCAGGAGCAGAGGCCTTCTCTGGACCTGGCCAAGATGACTCAGGTTAGTCATGTGCATAGACACACAGTTAGCTAGCTGCTCAAATGTATAAATCTTAACTAAGTATCACATTTGTTGCTGATTAAACATAAATCGGCTTCATGGCATCTGAAATCTTCCTCTTTTGAACTAAATGTCCTATATCTGGACAAACAAACAGTGCTCTGTTCACCTTCACAACGCTGAGGCCATCTCTGCTTCTGATCAGGATTAAATGAAGGCAAATTAGGTTTCCTGGGCCGTCAGAGGGGAGATTTGGGACTAAGTGATCTCAGGCCTCCAGCTCAGGGAGTGGTGCTCACTAAAGAAGCATTCCTCATGTTCGGTCACGCTGCCTGGCTCTTCGCTTGAGCAAGCCTAGCTCCGGTTATCATTTCATTTGCCCTGTTGTGTAAACTGGATGTCCAAAAGTTCAAGCCCTTGTCTGGCCATTACACTAAACAGTTGTATTTACAGCATTAACATTTGTTTCATTTCTTCCAGACTAGGCTTGCGTTTGTGTGAAGATTAGGGGAGCCATCATAGTGATTAATGACCCAACCCAAAGTAGTATTCTAGTATTATTTTTAGGAATATCTTTCTAATGTTTTGGAGTTGATAGAATTTATAGCAGATCCACCTCCACTCCCAAGATAACTGCTGCATCATAAAAAAACTGTTCAGGAAATACAATTCTGTTTTTAGACTATTCTCCTCAGTCCCCAGTGCACATTTGATTTATCTCCCAAAGCAAATGCTAAATTATTCCTCTGTGATACCTCCTGTCACGGAAAAAGTGGCCATTTTCCAGTTCTCTTTTAGAAAGCCCCTTCCATTTATCCCCTCCCTTCCCTTTTCCAGAAGGATTGTGTTCCTAGTCAGTCACCCCCAGGACCTGGCCAGAGTTGGATCAACAAGGCTTTGGTAATGGAGCCTAGCGAGCATGTTTCCTCTATTCATGCCAGCTGCTAAGAGAGGAAAAATCACGCCTGCTCATCATACATACTACATAAAAGCGCACATGGAACTATACTTTTGCCTCTAGGAAGGTGCTGCTTTTCAAGGACATTGTAGTATTTAGTCTAGCTAGCTTGTCATTTCTACAGACACTTGAGTTTTATTTTTGACTGTACAATCGCGTGACGTTAAAAGTGTCACCATCTGTGTTTACTTTCACATGCTTTTGTACCTGCAGGAGGTGATGACATGATGCTATGTTAGGGCTGCCCTCATATCACTTTAACATTCACTAGCACCAGGTCAAATGTTTCCCAAACAGTAGATACGTAGGTAGGTAGGTAGGTAGGTAGGTAGGGAGCGATTTGAGTCAACACAACAAACACGTTTTTTTAATTGAGAAATTCTGAGTAAATGTACTTTTGAGAAAAGCCATACTACAAAAAGGCATAAGCTGGCAATGTAAACATCACTTTTTCTATAATTAAAAATGCACAGGTAACAGTTACAGTTAATTCTATTGTGTGTCAGTTTCCTGGGCAAGATTTAAAGGATTTTCAGTGATATTACATAAGTTCCACAGAGTCACATTGATTGATGTAACCACTACCAAAACACACCATGAATTAGTTTTGCGGTTCCAGTTGAGACCCACTTAAAGTATACTTTGACCCACAAGATGCAGCCAGTTTTAATCTACACATTCTAGACGTGATTTATGTTCATCTTAAAAGAAATAAATAAACAAAAGTTGCATGCCCAGATAAGCAACTAATACCTGCTATGCTAACCTTGAATGCCCCATCTTTGTTAGATGCAACATTTATTAGCAGGAAGTGAGGATTTCTTAGGTATTAGTTAAAAGCCAGACTCGTAGAGGATGCAATAATGTGGAAAATAGGGCTGGCACGTAGCAGTGTTGTTTTGTGTTAGGGAAAGAATGACTTTTTTCATGATCATCATCAACTGAAATGCTGCTTGATTTGACTATGAATAAATGGACTTACTCCACACCTACTCAGCTGTCACCCTGCTTCACCTAAATGAACTGTATGTTAATGAGTAATAGAGGCTGAAGTGCAGGTACAGTATTTGCCACAGTGTGTTGTAGAGTCTCACAGGTTTAGGGTGAGAGGCTCATGACGGTTCACACGTATCACGCCTTCAGTGGCCTGCTCTAAGTCTGTCTCCAGATTCTCCTGCACGTCAGTGGAGCGGCTGTGAATTCTGCACATGCATATCGTGCTAATCAGCAAGACGCAGGCTTCCAAGGGGATTTACAGAGACCAACCCCAGAATGCCTCAGATAGTCCTCCAGTTAGACGTGTGTCAGGACAGTGGCTCATCTTTATCCCCGGCTGCCCTCCTCCCTCCCTCCATCCAGTTGTTGTTTTGTTTTCCTATGTTTTTATTTGACCAGTAGATAAACAAGGTCACTTGAATAATAGCTGCTCACACACATCTTACTCTTTGGAGTACTTGGCTGTTAATTACACAGCAACCGCTCAGTCAGTATACACAACAGTGTTGTAATAAATGTATATTTTATTCTTTATTTGAAACATTGTGGTGTTATTGAATATTCCAGAAACTATATTTTAAAAAGGCATTTGCAAATAAACAACAGAAATGTGCAGTTTAGAACATTTACTAAGGTAAAGTGACTGACTCTGGTTGGCTAGTGACCATCTGTGCCAACTTGACATCCATTTTAAGTAGAGTAGCAGAGGTGGGAACGTGTTGCAGTGTATATGTGCATGTGTGAGAACATTAACAAGTACGTAGTGAAGAAGGGACTATTATTTGTACACACAAACACGACTCCTCTATGAAGACCTGCTCTTTGGCTTCCCCCCTCCTCTCTCCATCTCACTTCATTCCTGGCATGGCAGACATGGTGATCATAGCTGAGCAGCGAGCCCCAAAGGCTTGTGGGAACACCTATGTGGGTGTCCTGAGGTACAGCGTCTGTGCAGGGACATGCTACAACATGTCCAGAGGTGTGTGCAGTGTGCGTCACTCATCGCTCGCATGCGCTATCACATTTTACCTGTGATAATTCACCCAGACTCTTGTTTATTGGCGTCACCTTCCTCCAGGCCTCTGGCTACATCTGAGCTCCATACCATGGTCTGTATTAAATATACAGGAATAATCTGAGCTGTCCAAAGTTTGTGCATAGCATACCCTGAGGTGCATTTGGACACAAATACTGTAGTACACATTACTATTCCTTGAAGTATGTGGCTTACACCGTGTGTTCATACTTAGCAGGGTTGCTATAATTAATTTCCTGTTGCTCAACAAATCAACCTGCTATGGACATTTCATGTGCAAATATTTGTAATCCACTATAACATATTTAGAGAAAACTATTGATTACATTGTATACTGTACACAGATACAATTGTGTATATACATCCACATTTAGTTTATCAGAATGATGGAAAATTATTTGTGTGGTGCTGACCAGTTCATAACATCGTCGGATCATGTTGAGTGTGTTAGTTGTCTCAATATACATTGACACATACTACATTGTGAGCGATGGAAAGATGCTTGTCATCAGGGCCGTCTTCTATAAGCTCTCAAGAGTGAAGCTCCAGAGCAGGGTACACCCTGTGCCCAAGATCTGCACTAGTTTATTTTAGAAAGCACCCCCCCCTTACTCACTATCCGTCTGCCGTGATAATTGGTAGTAGGAGTAATACATAGGGTTAAACATAGGGACTAGGATAAGTGCTCTGAAATCCCCTTTTCCACTCCAGTTGGGTAACTCCTGCAAATCACCTCCAGCCCTGGTGCCCATAGAAGAATGATTTAGCTGCTTATATGTAAAGTTAATGCATCCAAGTGAGGCTGCCAAAACTCTGGACTTTTCCCCCTTTTCGCTTGCCATTATAGTGGAAAAAAGATTGAGTCAGTCATTGGGAGCACTCACAAACCGGGATACACCCAGTTCATTGTAACAGGAAAAGCTATGTCCGAACACATGCTAAGGAACATTAGCGTTGTCTGTCATGTAAGCCCTGGGTTGTATAGAGCAGACCTCATCTCTATTCACCTCCATGCTCCAAACATCTGCTGTCGGGCCACTCCAGAGATCATTAACCCCTTCCCTGCACGGTGCACTTTTGTCTGTGGACAGAAATGTAGCATGAAAAGAACATAAAAGACAAGCTCCTCGGAAATGCAAAGGTCAAGTGTGGAGAGCCTGGCACATGCTCCAAGAGACATTCACACATTTGGTTCAGTTGTCAGTGTTGCATTACCAAACATCTCACTGGTAGTAGTAAAAGTTGAATGCAAACACTGATGCTTGTAGGGTATTTGGTACATTACCAGAAAAGAAGAACTCGATAGCTTTTGCGGTTTTGTGGGGGCATGTTTTTTGGTTGCAACATGGCGGAGTCATAAACAGTGTGCCTGCGTGTTTACATGTGTCGAACGCTAAGCTGCCTTTCTGCTGCCCAAGTGAAACTCAATCTCAAACTGACATTTTGAAAAGCCAAGAGTTCACGTTTGCCATGACAAATCTGTCAACATTTACAGCCTCATTAGTTATGTTTATGATAAAATTGGTTCATGTTCGATCCAATGGTAAGGCATGTAGTTTGTGTATCTAGGATTGTCTTATTATTTTTTGTGTTCTTTCCAACTTTTCTAACTCTTTCAAAGTCTTGGGCTCCAGTCATATTACTACCCTTGCCATTGCCAACTAACCAAATTACCCACAATATGCTCTTCCACCTGATTATAGTTAGAACCACTTAGATTTAAATCTATGTTTTGGCCCTGGTCAGTTGAAATGTTATTGCCACCAGGTGTTTTCATGAGACCAGAAAATACTACAGTTACAATATTTTAGTTGCTCTTATTGCTACTTGATGTGCCTTCTCTTGTTATCTAGTAGAATCTCCACAAACATCAACATTCCCATCATTCTCCCAGTTGTTTGCTCCTGAGTTACATTTACTGCTAGAGATTTATTGAGATTTCCTGTGTTCAGTTTGGACTCACATTGTTTGTGAAGTCTTGCTAGTGTCTGAACAGCCACTATTCTCTGCTGTAGTACAAGTTCCTGCACATTGTTTGGTTCAACACTGTCCTACTAAAACATAGAGAGCGCTGATATGCTTATGTAGCAGTGTTTTCTGCTCTTAATTTGATTTAGCATGCTTTGCAAAATCTTACTATACACTACTTTGCCAATTACTATACTATACTATACTATATGCCAATCCAGCATTCTTTCCAGTTGGTGGGTTTGAGATAACATCGCAACTTTATATAGGGTAATCATTATTTAAGATGGCGGGCAGATAAAATGATTACTATTATCACAACTAAAAAAGGTTGAGAGCCTCTGCAATGCATAACCACACTGCCAAGGTGTTATGCTATGATATCGGCTTGATACTATGTCAATTTTATGGTGTGGGTTTATCCACAAGATAAATAATTTTCATCACAATAAGCATTTTATGTTTTCTATTATCTTGCAGAATCTCCAGACCTTTCAGAGCTTGAGTTGCCCTGGCTTCTCTGCACCAGACCCTTTCCCTCTCCCATCTTTCGACATCCGCCCAACTCCAGACTTCAAACCTGCCTGCGAGCCGAGACTGGAGCCACGACAGGAGGAGAGCGAGGACCTGTCTTACGAGGAGGACAGCGACTCAGCCTGTAGCATGGACTCCCGCTCCCACTCCCCTGATGTAGCGGACAATAAAGCACACGCCCTCTGGAAGGATGAGTGCGCCACCCAGAGAGACATTTTCCAGCTGGGAGGAGAGTTGGATCTCGACCAGATTGAAAGAAACTGAACATTTTATAGAAGACTGTAAAAAACTGAACAAAGAAGGTTACGGAAAGTTAAAGAATGTTCAAGTTTGTGATGAGAAAGAAATGGTTTGCGTTCACAAGACATTATAGTTTGAAATTGAGCTGGAGGTCAGGTCAGAATTCTTTGGTGGAATGTGCTGTTTAACTGTCAGATTGCAGACGTGTTAATCTGGTTTATGGTTAATAAACCTGTTTTGTTTCATGTTGATCGGCCGCTTAACTACAACGTTCAACATCTTATCTGTTTCAGTTTTAAAAAACAAAAGTGAAATTACTTTTTCACAATGGCTATTAGTCAACCCCGAAGATGTAATTGTTACCAGTAGAAAGAAGTTTAAATGAGAGAGATGTTATTGATCTGAGGAAAATTCAAGTTTTGTCTCTAACAAATAATGATCAGACGTTTGGATATTTTTTGCAGAAACAGTGAATCTCTTATAGAGTTATACAGACCTGTGCCCTCCATCTGAAAATATGACAAATATATCAGATTTTAGAAGATGAGCGCAACCTATAAAGAACAGAGCAATAAAAAATGAAAGGACAGTTGGACAAGTGATTTTGAGAAGGATTTGGTATGTTGTGGAGCGGTGTAGACTTTGAACATTCTTACTGTTTAAATCAAAAGCAGTCAGTGATATTAGTTCTTTTTTAAATTGGGTGTTCAGCTTAACTCAGGAGGGGGAAAGTGAGGGTTAGTCTTAAGAAAAAAAAACACCAGCCCCCAGCAGCCCCCACTGTCTCTGTGACCTGATGACCTTTCCGCAGCTGGTTAATGATAGATTTGTAGTTGTACTGTATTGTATGTAGACTCTCCTCATTTGAATGATGGGTAAAAAGAGAGAGAGAAGCATCTTATACACTTGACCCTTCTGTCCATTTTTTGTCTATTTTTGTGCGCACAAGAGAATCTGACTTTGCTGAATGTAGACTTGATAAGCTTTAAAAAGGACAGTAATAACAAAATGGCAGTGCCTTCATTTTGGATGCTTGCATTACCATTTCAAGAATCTAGCCTTTGAGAAAACCACGATGTATGACCTTTTTTGTAGTTTCTTAATATGCAAAGTGTATATTTGAACGAAAACACTGAATCTTCTGTTTTTCAGTTCTAATTTCAGTGTATATTTTTCTAAGGATCTGTTTTTTATGAGCTGTTTGTGAAGGAGCAAGAATGTACAGCCTCTCTTCTAACAGAATGAAATAAATTTGCAAATTGCACAGTGTTGTGTTGTTTCTCTACCATAGACTGTAATTATAAATGGACATAGCTAACGCACTAGCCACCATATTGCAGATAGGAAGTTCTCATCCAGACTCTTCCTGCTCCTTCTGACCTTGGCTCCCACTGACTTACACTGGAATATTGTGGCTCCTCTCTCTGTAACTGCTGCTGTGGCCTCGTCATTTTGGTCTTAAAATGTTAATATTAATCCGCTCTACATGATCCTCTGATTTTTTTTTGCAATTTTGTCAGTTAAAAAAATCCTAGTTACTCTTTCATTTCATGGTTCAGAATAGTTACTTTTCTGAAATCAAAGGAATACACTGCAGTACTTGATCACACAGTTTTGGCTTTAAATGTGCACTGTGTAATTTTTCTGGTGGAGGGTGTGTTAAATAGTTTTCTCTGTGGAGATGTTATTGCTTTGTCTGGAATGTTTCACTGTATGGTATTAAACCTTTCTATCTGCAATGAGACCAAACCACACCAAGTCACAAGTCAGATCTGTGGAGAGGCAACCCTAACCATGCATGTTTTTTAGTGAGTGTAAGGTAATGTGAGCTGTTTAATGTCATATAGTGGAACATTCCAGGCAGAGCAATGTCATATCCATAGAAACCAGCAGAAAAGTTACACAATGTACCTTTAAACTGTACAGAATTGGTGAGAAAATTACAAATCATTACTGAGTGCATGTGTGATTCTTTCTTCTCCAGTTAGTGACAGGAAATACCTAACAAACAGTGAAACAAATACAAAGCTGCTTTTAATCTTGTGTTGCGTCTTTACACTATAATTTGCTCGCTAAAAGTTTTCAGAATACAGCACTATGATTAGCCCATGTATCAAATAAAAAATACATTTTAATGCAGGCATTCTGTATTCTATAAGTCAATACATTTTCAAAGTATTCTTCCCATCACTGTACATTACCCAAAGTATCTGTTCGGGCTAGCTTTGATCAAGAGACCTCGGATAACCCACTTACAACTGTTTGCCATCAAGAACTGGAAATGTAATCAACAATCAAAGCTACATTAAAAGCACTTAGAGATCCTATTAAATTCTCCTGTCCAGCATTCTTTCCATGTTTAATAACCCAAACAGTTTGATAAGAAGGATAGCACTGAATCGCATGTGAACGCTAAATGTCCTTTGAGGGTTTGAGCCAGAAATAAGTCTAATAAATAGATTAGTAAGGACAAAATGAAAGCTTGTTGTATCTCAATTTCAAGCTTCAAAAAGCTGGGCAATAAACAATAACAATAGTGATTACTAGTAGTCACTATTATCATTGGACATTTCTTTCTGTGCATATTAAAGGGCCCATCATATGCTTTTTTCTCATCTATGTTAGAATGTTGTTCCCACATCATACCTGGAGATGTGTTTTGTTTCAGATTATATTTTAACATAGACCAGAAAACAGTGCAATATGAGCCCTTTAAAATAAAACGAAGGTGGTATATGGGGAACTGATCATGTGGTTTAGTGGATTTGAAGTGAAAAGTAGATTGACTGGCAAGAGAGGCGAGGTGTGAAATGGCAAACCACTGATCCACTGGTAAACTGTCCTTATCAATAATATATAATAATTACCTAATACTGAAACTATAGTCCATTGCCTTGCTTTCACAATGACTGGTCAGTGAGTTTACCAGTCTAATTGTGTCATTCCCTCGTACGCTGGACCAAACAAAAGCAGAGGAAACATGGCCTCGTGTATGGACTGACCTTTGAGTGAGCAGCGGAGGTGATGTCAGCCCAGTCTGCCCAGGGATTTCCAGCTCAGACAGACCCTCACGTCAGAGCGGGACCCTCTCAAGTCCGTCCAACAGCTCAAAGCACCTGCCACCTCAAGTAGGCTCCTTTAAAGTGCATTCAAAGCCTCACAGTGCACCAGGGAGGCTGTTTGCTTAAACCAGTCCTAGGCCAGTCCCGATTGTTTTTCCGACACTGAGAGGAAAGTGCAGTGTGTTTATGCTCCAAAACAGGATGTTCCAGCCACCGTTGGCCTTTCCTTTGATAATAGCCTTGAAGAAAGGTAGACTCCAGTTTCTTAAACACAGTCAGAGGCAGATTAATGTAGCACTCTCCTCAGTATGCCAGTAATGTTGATACTAATTTGAGAATATATTTAAGGGGAATATAATTTGCTTGACACAGCCTGTTTTACTTTATAAATTATGAATCAATGGAGCTTGGATTTCCATAGTTCCACAATGCTCTTTTACAATGGGACTCCTTAAAGGTCCTGTACATATGCATCAACAATAAACCATAACAAGACAAATACTGGATATGACCAGCTTTAAAAAATCTTTTCAGGTCACACAAACAATTTCAGCACTTACTCAAAATGCAGGCCTATTATTCGACTAGATTAGAAATAATTTTACTTTAATGAAAGCTTGGAAGAGTTCACTTACATTCTCCTAATATTTCCATTTCACAGTGCTTTGTTCTGTAAGGATCTCACACCTTTTATGTAATAGGAAATCTGTATAAATTAACCAGAGCCCGTGGCTATAGGCTAATCTTCCACACCTGACCGGACAGATTGGATCAAATAATGACAGTGTGGTCATTCACACATTAATACACTGTGGGCAAACTGCTCAACAGTTCTGGTGATGGGGGCCTTGAACAATGAGTTAAACAGCTGGATAGTGTTTTCAAACACAAATTTGGTCAGGCAGCTTCTTCTAGAGTCTAGAAGTCTTGAGTCATACTTCTCCAACAGAAATCTAATAAAGCACAGATGACTATTGTGACAGTGACCAGGTCCTTGAAGAGGCACAGATCCTGCCATCTGTGACTATATATTTTACTATCTTTCGTTCTACTTTCACTTTTTTTCTTCAACACACAACATCTCTCACAAAAGCCTGGAAACATAAAATCCCATTGCTATAAACAGCCGTTTGGAAACAGACTAGCCCCAGAGGTCAGAAAACCACATACACAAACACACATTTCCTTTGCAGGCAGGAAGTGGTAGAATAAGCAATGGTGGGAGGTTTAATATCTCAATAAGAAAAGGGAGCTATAAATAGGGAGTATTGTAATAGTAGGCTTGCAGTTGTAGACATGCAAGGGTGAGAGGTGTACAGGAAAGGCCACAGGTTTACAATACCATGAAGTCCACAGCCTCAATGTGGGACAACAATAGCTGAGTTTTCAAAGGAGCTGTGTCAGCACGAGGCACTTCAGAGAAGCTCTCAACAATGACATCACTGTGTTTTATCCTATCACTCGGACGCATTTAAATCCAGTGACTAAACAATCAGTTTTCCTTGGTTTAACTGTACCAACGTCTTCAGTTTTTATTTTGTGTCTGAAGGCCTTGGACTGTCACCACAGTCTTGCTTTGTTTTTGTTTTTTTTCCACACAGAATGAGCTTTCCATATCTCCCTGCACCATGACAGTGTATGGTCTAGAGAGCTATGAACTGGCTAACCCATGGTTCATGGTCAAACCCACTGTGACACTGACATTCTATTCATGGGTTTCAGTCACATGGCTCAGACTTCTTCCAATTCAAAAGATACAATATTTAGCTTTAATTAGCTATGGCAATGGTGCAGATTTTTCCTACATGGGAAACCTTGAATGAATAGCCAAACTCTCACAGTTCATCATAATACTCTTATAAAATAGAATATCCTCAAAGCTGTATTTCAGTGCTCTCCTGTATGTGTTTGCAGGCACCTTTAGCCCCACACAGACAGGTGGCTGTCCGTGTCAAGTGTCACTGATTGACTATTCCCTGACTCCCAAAGGTGTCAGTGTTCAGCCCGGCACTTTGTCGCCATGGTTTCCACGAATGCAAAAACCTCCTGTCCGCATCTCACTGTGATTTACATCCTCGTAAAACAGCAGAAATTGCTAGGTTTTGAAGTATGCCACCCAAGTGTATGCTAGACCTCCCTCTGCTAGAGACTTGGAGACATTTGAAGAAACAGAACTCCCCTCTCAAAATGAAATAGAAGCAGTGCATTGACATGCATGCTCTAAAGGATTACAATACCCTGTGTGAGTTTTGGCTGCATACACCACCAAAACAAGACAATTATTGCAAAAACTTTAAACATAAATGTCAACGGCGCCTATTAAGTAAACTGATGTCTGAACATTGTTTTTCTATGGACTTTGAAGTCTGTGTTGCACTAAGAGATGATACATTACGCCTTTCGTGTTACTTATCTATCTCACAGAGTAACAGGAAACGCATGTGTTTTGTAAATACACTCCAGTGTAGGGGTGCCCTCTTGCAGAGTCTGTGGTTTTAGAACTTTCTATTTGATCAGCAAAATAAGTTTCCATTTAACATAACAATATATGCATTCAAACTCTTTGATGATGTGTACGTGATCAAATGCTGTGCTATAGAGTGTTGGTGGTTCCTCCTGTGGAGATACTTGAAGCCACACAGAGATGATATCCTGCCTTTGGTTGTCAACAGCCACCAAAACCTCAAGTATGATGCTTTGTACTTTAATCATGCATGCATATTCAAGTAAAATCTGTATTTGTATCATTAAAGGTGCACTGTGCAACTTTTCTGGTTTACGGTCTGCTACCTGCTTGCCTCCATGGAGATGTTATCACTTTCCCTGGAATGTTCCATGGTATAAAATTAAACATTTTACATCAACAACAGTTAAAATTTGCTTTTGAAACAATTTGACACAAAGAGTATTTCAGTATAAAACTGGTAATGATAGTACATGTTTTTCTCATTTCATTTGGGGTCATCACATCAGTTACACAGTGATTTGGCAGACACTATGGTAGCATGTGCCAGTGTGTGTAAGTTTGTTCTCTGGTACTGATCCAACACTGTCTGAATCAAGGGTGGATCTACTCTGTTAATTACATTGTCAAAACACATTGCTTGCTGTTTACAACACGTAAGACAGTTTTTACCCACACGTAATGACTTCAATAGAAAAAGCATGCCACTACAGGTTATCATTAGTAGTCATGTGGTTCTTCCATTATATGTGAGTATAATAAAGAAAGGTGTGCTGGAGGGGCTAGTCACCTGTCCTGGGCTGTACACACGACCGCAGTGAGATAAAGCCGGGGAAGCCCAGACGCCACTTTGTAACACTGGTCATAAATGTCATGGCTTTATGAGGAGCAGATGGCAACATTGTTTAGTGTTTGTGTGCTCTGTTGTGTTCAGTCAGTCTCTCGCATGCCAGCTCTTTTTCTGTATAAACGTACATACAGATTCGGCCAAACTTCTCTCCCATTTTGAAGAGAGGACACATGTTCGCCCACACCTTAAAAAATCCTAAATTATATATGTACTCTGCCTGGTGACTGAGACAATAAAGTAGGTCAGTTTTAAAAACACTTCTTATTGTTTTGAAGTTAGGATATTTTGCTGAATAAAAGTAACCAAAAACCATTGCTGAGAAAAGCATAGAAAAAAATATCATATTTGTAATATGTGCTGAAGTTTGTAGAAGTATTTTGGATTCAAATGAACAGAATATATACAAGTAGAGTGTTAAAGGTTTTTTGATGAGGAAACAACATTATAACATAGATTAAAAATAGCATAATATGGGGCCTTTAGGTCAATGACCAGGAAATAGTCCAGTACACTCCATCATCAGAGCAATAATAAAGAATTTTAAGTGAAATTACTGTGTTATGATTCATGTTGTTAACAGACCTGTCCTGTTCCAATACACTTATAGGAGGACAGCTCCGGGGGCCAAAAATTAACATTGACTCTTGAGGTCTTGAAATCGCCAAATGCTAGTTCCATAGTTACCAAAAAACACAACACATAGTTTTTATCAGCTCTGCCAATTGAAACAAGGCTACTATATGTCTTTGTCCACTCTCTGCTGAACTGAGGGGGAGGTGGGAGTGGAGCAGCCTTGTTCGGTGGAAGGACACGTGTTGAGAGACAGGAAGCACATGCCTGAATAGCACCATGAACCACTTTTCTTTAGTTAGCCTAGCACACTGTATAGAGGAGAATGTCTGTTGACTTTGTGTGTACACAGTGATGATAGAACACCAAACAATGGGGCACTGAAATAGACATGTTGTTGTGGGTGAAATCCATCACAGCAGTCACTTCTGTGGGCTAATCAGAGAGTCCTTGGCACGGTCGAAATACAAATGATATGGGCCAAAATACAGGGTAAAATAAGGGGAGGTTTGGTCTTGACCTGCATTTGACTCATGTTTACAGACTGAGTTCATGTTCAAGTTAAGTACAGTGTTCTGCATCTGCTGTAAGGAAAGGGACAATAAAGAATAGTATTTCTAAAAAGGATAAAAAGGTTGACAAAAAGACTTAAAGGTGCATTGTGTCATTTTTCTAGTGGAGGGCACGTCAAATAGTTTTACTACTATTGCTTTGTCTGGAATGTTTCCCAGTATGGTATTAAACCTTTCTATCATCACTGAGACCAAACTAAACGAAGATACAGGTCAGATCTGTGAAGAGGCGACCCCGCTCACAGTCTGAACGCCTGTTTTTAGGAATTTTGGAGCTTTAAAACCACCTGTATTTTATAAATGTAAGGTAGATCTTTTTAATGTGATAGTGTGCAACATTTCAGGCAGTGTGCAACATTTCCACAGAGAAGCGTTTGACAGACCCTGGTGCATTGTGTAACTTTTCTTATGGCTTTGCTTGGCATGTTCCGCAGTATGGCATTAAAAGTCTGTTCAGCCTTTGTTTCATTACAGGTGATTTTATTGATCAGAAATACCTTCAAGAACACCTATTCTCTCCACCGAACTGATATGTACGTTGACCTGCTTGTCTCCATGGAGATAGCTACATTTTATGCCCTACTGTGAAACATTCCAAGCTGAACAGTAAAGTACATCTACACAGAGACTTGTGGCGTACCCTCTCCAAGAAAAGTTACACCTTCAAACTGAATTGACAAAATGAATTGACAAATTAATACAAGAATCACATTTCAGGACATATTTGTACAGATGTAAACTACAGGGTGTGCTGTTTTTATGCAGAATAAGACAGGATAATTTGTTGATTATGGAAGAAATTATGGTACTTTGCAGCCTTCATGATTTGCTAATTGCTTCCACGTGTAATTTTGATTTGATTGTGATTAATCTTGCAGTCCCAATTTGTGGTACTTTTTGTATAATCGTAATTAAGTTATGTTGGCATCTAGTTGTTATATTATGTTATAAGAAATGTTTAAGGTCTATAGTTCTATCTATAGTCTAATCTATAGTTATAAAAATCAACTACTGAGATACGATCAAAGGCTTAAAAGTTCCTGGGTTGGTATGCTTTTCAGCTTTTTTGTGGAAATGTTCTATTGGGCAACACCTTTAGTTATTTCCTATCCAAGTCAAATGCAGAAATGCCTTTTTTGGGAAATAGATCAAGAGGCTAAATGGCAAACAGCCAAAAAAGCTGAAATTGAGACCAGATCATATAGTTTATATCCTTAAAGTTCCTATATTATGCAAAATTGACTCTTGTGAGCTTTAAAACATGTTAGAATATTATTACCTCCACAAAACGTACTTGGAGTTTTCCCAAGCTCAAAATCCTCTGTTCCACCTTGTGATTTTCAAGTTAACAGCTACGTTTTCCCTTTAGTTCAATAAAGATTGCCAATTCCAGGACTGAAAATATCCAAATGATTGATGAGTAAAAAACATTATAACATAAATCAGAAAATAACGTAATATGGGCCCTTTAACTTTACTTGACTTTTAACCTTGATTCTTCTTCTGTACATACAGTATTTTCATACCCAATTTGTCTTAGGGTATGAGTAAGCAGAACACCAGTGTTTCAGAATCTGTGGGTCATCGGAGGTCAGTGGCCTGTCATATTGGATCAGTCATGTTTGCTTTCAGGTCTCGGGGTTAGGTCACAATAACTGAACATTACAAGGCTTAAATCAGTGATTTACATAGAACAGGCATGTCCAAACTATGGCCCGGGGGCCAAATATGGCCCTCAGACCAATTGTTTTGGCCCTCAGGCTTCCAGGTGAATTGGCCCATACTACCACAAGTAGTACTTTTTACTGCATGTTTTTGAAATCTACCTTGATCAAACAAATGTAGTGTGTCCTTTTGAGGGTCTAAGCCTGAACAAAGGTCTGGAGGGTCATTCAAACCTGTTTTAAATGCACATATTTGACTTATTCACTGTTTTGACACCAGTCTATGACCCTCGATCAGCTCTCACCCTGGCCTGTGTTTTAATATGTGGCCCTTGATGAAAAAACTTTGGACACCCCTGACATAGAAGTCTATCAGAAATGACCAAGCGGCTACCACCAACCACCTGCTGTCCTTTGACCTCCTGCTTCACAAACACTGGATAATATAGATTAAAATGTAAGTCTAGTTAGCGTCAAACATCAACTTTGTTATAGTTTAATGTTAGTTTAAAGAGCCGGTATTATGCTATTTTATGAAATATCCTATAATGTTGTTTCATTATCAAAAACATACCCAGAGTTGTGTTTTGTTTCATTCACACATGTTTGACACACAAATCCTTTATATTTAGGCTTGTCTTCTCTCTCAAACAGAGAACACTCTGTTACACCTTGTGATGTCATGTGACAATAGAGGAAGTGCCTCACTCTGTTTTTAAAGTCCATAGACCTTCACTTGAATGAGTTGGATAATTTCAGCCTTGGGTTTGTCTATCTCTACTGAACAAAATGTACAAGGTAATTGTTAACTTGATATTACAAGATGGAACAGAGCATTTTGAGCTTTGGAAATGTAAACAGAGCAGCAATAATAACAGAGCAGCGTGATTGAGTAACCTTTAAGGTTACTCAATCACGTGTGAATGAAATAAAACTCAAGGTATGTTTTTGACAAGATAACAACATTCTAACATGGCTTGAGTTACAAGTTTATTTTGTGTAATATAGAACCTTTAATTGTAAACTATATATATAAAAATGTCATAAACGGCATTATTTTATATGGGAGTTTAATGTTGACATACTTTATTGTCAGAATTTTAACAGATAATTAGGGGTGGAGAAAACAGACTATAGAAATATTGACAGCAAACGCCTTCACCCAAGCCCAAAGAATCAGACCTGATGAAGTGATGAGACAAAATGTAGGATAATGAACATATTCACAAGTAGAAAGCATTCTATTTTTTTTCTCACTATTTTAGGCTAATTTTAATGAGGTGCAATAATTTTGGTTTATCAGTTAAAATAAATAATGAAATATCTCTACCTAAATTAAAACAAAATGACAGAAAGTCACTGTGTAAACTTTTCAACATGTACGGTATATATAAAATGATAATTATTTTAAATTGAACTTACAGACCATTTATTTTTGAACAAGCAAAATTGACTCTTGAGAGAGAGTTTCAGTTTGACAGAAGAATTCAGCCCTAAATATGCAGGGTTTGTATGTTAAACATGTGTGAAAGAAACAAAACATAACTCCAGGTATGTTTTTGATGAGGAAACAACATTATAACATAGATCCAAAATAGTGTTAATATGGGCCCCTTAAAAGGGGCCAAGGCCAAGGACATTTTAACAGAATTTTAAAAGATTGCAAGAAATTTAATTCGAATTATTAACATGATCATCCAAAAAAATAGGAGGAATACATTTTGTTTCTTGCCCATACCTACATTAGATAGCTATACACTTTTCCTATTAAAACCTGCTTTTTCACCCTGTAAATCAACACCATATCCTACAGCCTATTGTACTCTGTCCTATTACAAAACTGTACAGCACGAGAATCCTTATCACCTCTCCTGTGTGTCCAGAACATATGGGATGTTCATAGACAGTGCTTGCTCAGTAGTAAATTTGACCTAATTGAGTGTCTGACGTGTAACCTCTGCTTGGCTTAGCTATAATGTGATAGATCATGTATGTGCAGATGGGAAGGCCCTTGTGTTCAAAGTTACTGTTTGTCATTAAACGGCTGCAGGCGGGTCAGGCACCTGGCTATTATCACGCAGTTAAAACCTGACTCTGATAGTTATACTCTGCAAATACACCACTTAAGCTCAGCCCTATACATGTTACACCTGCAGTAGAGGGCCAAGTCAAAGGAAACTGACAGAAAAGTGAAGTTTCAAAATTCAAAAAAGCAGCTATCAAGGGCTTATGTTTACCCTCATTGTGGTGAATAGTTAGATCGTATGTGCAGTAGAATTCCTCGTACGCTGCTCCCACGGGCTCCGGTTCCACGCGTTTCTAAAATCCTGTAAGATCCACTAGAGCGACGCACTACAGTAACTCCCAGATCCTCTTTCACAATCTGTCTTCTAGCAGAGACCTGAGCAGCGGTCTGACCTCTGCGGCCGCCCTCATGCTTTATTCAGTGACAGCGCTGACGGACGCGTGGGCTGGATTTCACAGACAAACAGCAAATCAAGACCCGAGATGTAGTTACAGTCTACAGTCCCTGCAGAGGTGCATTCTGGGTAACCGTGACCCAGAGAGGCCCCTCAGTATAGTAGAATGTGTAGTCTTTCAGTAATTATACTAGTATGTGCACTATACCTTAGGACAGTATGTTTATTTATCTGGCATTGTCAAATTAACTAGTGAGACTGTTTATCTGTGAGATTTTTGACACATTTTAGAAGCCTTTTGTCATATGTGCACATTTTCTGAAGGGGCAGTAGTAAAATAAGTCCCAGAAACTGCATACTGTTAGTGAATTCATTGCTTCTTAGAGAGAGGGTAGCATACAAAATCTACTGTTGAGGTTTCAGCTGTATTATAACCTTGTTCCCTCATCAAAAACATGCCTCAAGAGGTTTTAGATGTCATCCCTGCATGTTTCATTAATTTAGTGATCTCTCACAGGCCCTCTTTGGACCCTCCTCACGGCTGGCTGTAAGATTCTGTCCAGATGCTCAAAATCCACAAGCCTTCGTCATCCATGCTCCCGCACAGAGCATGATACAAAACAATGCACGTCAACTTGACAAACCTGAAGGGATGTGCAGTCATTTTATCAGTGGGATGCACACTGATTGTGTTGTGATGTCGCTCTGAAGGAGGAGTGACTTAGACTAGAGAAGTTATGCTGTCGACAAATTCAGAATTTTTAAAACGATAAAAGGAAACATGGTGATCTAAATACCCCATGAAAGTAAAATACCCCCTCTTTCAGGAGTGTAGAAAAGAATAGCTGTTAGGTTGCTCTATGGGGCTACTAGATCCAAATTTTAGGTCTTTAGATCTCAAAGGTGGAATATGGTTGAAATGTCTGTGTAATTCCTTAGTCATCTAGGTAAGGTCCAGAGCAAAATAAGGTTTTGTGTTAACTGGACAAAGTTTTACAATGCATTTCATTTCATTCATGTTCTACACTTAACAGTAGCGGGCTGTAGTCAAATAAAGAAATTCCCCGATGACTATAGACATGCTCTGGTGATAGCATTGTCATCTAAAAAAGGGGTGTGACAAAAGAGCTGACCTAAACTGCACTCATAGACAGATTACGAAACATCTATTTATACAGAAATACAAAAGTATTAGGAATACAGAAACTGTGTATTTAAATAACGACAGACAAATTTGTGAGTCATGAGTTTAATCTTCCTTTTTACATATAAATACCAAAAAATATCAAATCTTCAGCTAACTCACTCATACATTTACAGTACATATATCTATATAATTATGCCTTATTTGATGCCAGTCTCTTGCTATTATTGCAACTTGTTTAGAATTTATTATTACCATTTATATGTTTGCTCTTTGTTATAATAATGTATTGTGATGTGTGAGCTACTGTGTCCAAATCATTTCACGTGTAGAACCATAAAGTTTGTCTAAGTCTAAGCATGAATAATACAAGAGGGTACCAAATGCAATTCACCCTCTATACAGCAGTGTCCTTTGGGTGCACACAGGATCGGCGCCTACCACCGTCACACATCTGTAAACATGGCCAGACAAGCGGGCAGTCGTCTGATGCTATCGCGAATGGCCGTAGCTTCAGAGGAGATAAGTCTAATTATGACTCTGTGGGCTAAACTCTGGAGGATGTTTTGGGCTGAACAAAACATAAATAAACCTTTAGGAGGAAATGTGGTGCAAAAACATTCTTTATCATTTAAAAGCAACTTAAGAATATATACTTAAATATACTTAAAGGGTCCATACGCTATTTGTTCATCTATGTTAAGGGTTACTCAAACATGTGTGAACAAAACACAACTCCAGGTAGGTTTTAGATCAAGCACAAGCATTATAGCATGGCTTAAAGCTCACAAGAGTCAACTTCTTGTAATATAGAACCTTTAATTACACAGTCTGGCCTTTAGCATGTCATTCAAAAAACGAATGACCTGTAACAAAAAGGAAGTTTGATTTCAGCTTTAATCTTGTGCATACTAGTCCTGTATTCTTGACATTTGTTCCACACTTTTTATACCAGATATAAGTGGCTGTTAGAGGTAAAATGAGGTAACATGTAATTTGCCTAAAACCCCTCAAAATGTACCATAATTTACTGCTATATCATTTATTATCCAAAACAGTTCTTTCTCATAAAATTCTTGATAACTCAATAAAATATATTTCTTTCTAAGGCTGACAGTGTAGTGATAGTAATAGCTTCCATTTCTACTCCTGCTTCCTCAAAATGTCAGTCAAGTCAAGCCTTTTACGACTGCTAAAACCTTGAAACCCTTAGTGTACTGCATGCTCATTATACAACTGTAGTGATAAATGGATTCTCTTTGATACCCTTCTTTGAGCACGGAGGAGGAGGAACGCACAGGAACTTGGAATGCTATCAAAACCTACATCAAGCTTGAGATATTCCCACCAAGTTTTGACAGATTACTAATGTGTTGTTGCTCTGCTGTGGGTCTTGCATAGCTGTTTGAAGTGAGCTGGGGGAGAAATGAGAGCTGGTCTGCATAGTGTCTGCGAACAACCATTCAAACATTTTACATACACGGGGTAGACAAAAGAGTACTGTCACTTTAAGAAAAAATTTACTCAAGAGGTAAATAGTAATTTGAATACTAATTCCCAAACACGATATGAGTAAAACTGTACTCCCAAAAAATTAAAGGTGCACTATGAAACTTTTGTGATGGGAGGGTCCACTGTCTTCTGTCTCCAAGGAGAGTTTATTGCTTTGCACAGTACAGCATTAAACACATCTATTTAGCATTTGTTTAAAAAAATACCTTGAAAAACATACATTCTTGCAGTGAGCAGGGTCACCTCTCCACAGACATGGACTATAACTTGATCTGGTAGTGTCATCTGTTTGTCCCCATGGTGATATATGACTTTTATGCCCTACTGTGGAACATTCCAGGCAAAGCAATAACAACTCCATTGAGATAAGTTACTTTAATTTACCTTTAAAAAGGCACAAATTCTGGTAATTCCAAAAAAAGAAAACAACAAAAATTAAAAATTAAATCATATCTGAAAGTAACGTGCAAGAAATGCAATTGCCCAACATAATATTTCCACAATTTGTTTTTTCTTTTCTATAATTTCTGTCTTTGGATTCAGCATAGTCACAACTTTTTTCGGATGTGCATGTCTCTTAACTATCAACCTAACTTTTAGCCACATATAATCAAAAACTTTGACTCAAGTACTGTTCAAATTCTCTAGAGTACCTCAAAAGTATTACTAAAAAGTTCAGTACAATTACTAGAAAAAGTAACTCAGCTGAATATAACCTGATTTACCCCGGTTCAGTCTTTTTGCCTCTCACAGACTATGGACGTGTACATCTATTCTGTACATGTTCTGTCGGTATGTTGTGTCTGGTGTTTTGCCCTCTCCCTTAACGACAATGTACACAGGTCTTTTGTATGCCATTGTATTACAAAGCTGACAGGTGACCGGGTCTGTGCAGTAGGTGTCTTTATTATTATTGAGATATAAGTAAATAAGGTCAGGCCAGGACAATGGGGCGCAGTGGGTGAGCAGAGGTAGGGCTGGTTTCTGTTATTTCTGTTCGTTTGTGTGCGAGACAAGAGAGAGAAAGAGTCCTCCTTCCTTGTTTGACTTCCAAGTGTGCGCTGTGTTTGTGTACAGTCTGTACCCATGTGTTCAAACAAGCAAAAACCATGCACACTTACAGGCAACGCTAGCTGTGTTTTGCTCATAGCTCGGTTTAGACTTGTAACTGGAATACTGCAGTTAAAGGAAAGAAAGCCAGAAATCATTATGGGTTTCGTGGTCTGGAGGGGCTCAGTGGTACAGATTGTGAAATGTAGCAAGTCCAAATTAGTCTCAGTTGGATTCACCTCATGTTATCACCCATTTTCATTCACCCTTTTCCTTTGCAATCAAGGGTAGCAGTATTTTTTTAAGTGACTTTTAGGAATAAATACATATACTGAAATAACTTATAACACAATAACAATATAATAATTTTGTGCCTGTAAAAGATCTTAGAGTGCCTTAAAGTTGGAAACATGCTATATAAAAATGTGACTATGTCAACTGTGAATTAATCATTCATTTTCACCCTACTCCTTGGTTATACTTGACTATCATTATCAATGTTGCCAAAAAAAAGTGTGCCAGCTCAACACAAAAAAAATCCATTGTCAGCACATATCATTCCCACATCATTTACAAATTAAATTGATAGATTAAAGGTAGAGAAAGCAGAAGTACTGATATATCAGTTGTTCGATATATCAGGCTGACATTTGCATTTTTTAACACAGGTTAGGCCTACTGACCTTCAATCTCCGATATTTTGTTTTGACTGGCCTGCTACCTAAAGAGTCCACATAAGCTTTATTTGAACACTTCAGTGAAAAAATATAACTGCACAACACATGACTACACAACTCTCTTAAAAGTTTGTAGTAAAAAGGGTGAGATTGTACTGCATTTATTTATTACATCATTATTTAATTATTACATAATTTGGGGAAATAATCAAAATCGGCAATCTACATATTAGCCCCCCCCAAAATATCTAAATCGGTCATTAAAAAAAACATACTGATTTGATGCACATGGTGTATTTTTATTCTAAGGTTGGTGACAAAACAAAACCGAAATTGTGAGTCAGCTGAGGTCATCCCATGTCTTTCACAGCAATGAACGACCAAAAGGGACTAACCGCAGTATTGTAGTGACATAATTACTTGTGATAAACAGAAGATGGGTATAAAATTCCAAGCTAAACCTCAGCTATGCTTTCTCAAACTACTGTTATCAAGATGAGATAGCATGTTTTTATAGAGTTGAAAGTAGGGCTGGGTGATATAATGATAAAAATCTGCCTGTGATCTGATCCCTGTGACGATAAGATGCAGGGTTAGGTTTTGATGACACTCATATTGTGATTTAGTGCTTCTCTATTTCATGCAGCTCTGTGCTTTCCTCCGCCCACTTATCCATTTGGTCAGTCCAAACTCTGAGTGAATGGCAAGGGAATTTAACCAATGGCAGTTACATACTTTCTCAGAAAAAGCAGATAAAAGGCCAATATATAATGTTTCCTCACCACAAACATACCTGCATATTTAGGCTTCTTCTCTTAAATGTAAAACACGTTCCACCTTGTGATGTCATTTGGTGTTTTTAAACTCCATACACCTTCACTAGAATCAGCCCTGGAGTTGCCAATCTCTACTAAACAAAAGGTAAAAAGAGGCTGTTAACAAGAAAACTACCACTACATGACATCACAATTTGAAAAAGAGCATTTTGAGCTTTGGAGATGTAGACAGAGTAATAATGAGGAGTTATTCAGACATGTGTGAATGAAACCAAACAACTCCAGCTATGGTTTGAGGATTTAACATGGCTTAAAGCTCACAGTCAATATAGTGTAATGTAGGTCCTTTAACAATCAAGAATTTCACATGGTTCTAGAAAGTTGTGATATAAATATTTTTGAAGAAATTGAAAGAGTGCATGATAAGGGTATGACTAAACAAATGAAGACCTCCTTGGTTGATTTACTGACCAGCTACTGATCTTAGTTTAGGTTACTCTTCACTACATTCTTTGCTGTGATAATTTATTGTACAGAAACACAACATTGTCCTGTGTGTATAACTCAGAACACATTACTAAGTAAAAGCACTCAAAGTCCCATGGTCCATAAAGTGCACTTCACACCCGCCTGAGATTAGGATGTTCCCCACTGTTCACCACCCTTCCTCTGACACACACTCATAATCACTAAGATGAAGGGCTGGTGGGAGACACCAGGGGTCCTCTGCTCCTAACTCCCCTGCCTGTAGTACATAACAGAGCTGGGGAGCACGTGGCAATGCTTTTCCCAAGGTTAGGGAGCAGGGTCCACTCTCACAGGGAGGAAGCCGACTGTCAGTGGTGCTCCGATTTATCTGCTTCTTCAGAAGATTTACACTCCCCTCCTCTGCAGTGAGAATCCACAGGCTGCTATTGTGCTAGCCCGCTACAGGGCTGCGTGGATGGGATCAGAATCTGAACTTGAACCTAAATTCTCAACTGTAGAGACCTGACAAAAATAGACCTAACAGTCAGGGAGTCTTGTTACTCTGGGAACATGTTTAATGTGCATGTTAAGCTGTAAAATGTAACATATTTTGTTGATTAGCTGAAACTATTTCAATGTGTTTCAATTGTTATAAAATCAATACTGCATTGTCATCATTTTAATTGTTTGATGATGGTCTAACTGTATACTGAGAAACTGAGAGGGTTAATTGTGCACTGTGTAACTTTCTGGTGGAGGGTCCATCACTTGTTGGTCTCCATGGAAATGTTATTGTTGTGTCTGGAATGTTCCACTGTATTGTTTTAAACTGATGTATCTATTCAATTACCTGTATTTTTATTGCTAAAAGCAATACCTTAAAAACTAAAACAAAACTATAACATCCCTATAGTTGACACAAGCAGTAAATAAAAGTTATAGTTGATGTACCTTTAACTTTGCTATATGAGCAAGGTTAATTGCCTTTTTGCAACAACAAAAACATGCAATCTGTTTAAAATTAGAAGCCATTTCTGTAGTTATGTTATGTGCTTTGTGGTGTGGTTTAAATCATTCTGGTCAAATGCTTTTGCAACATTCCTGGATGTCATTTTAGGTTAATAGTTAATAATTTAAGTAATAAGCTTATGTGCTTTTATATTGAACAAACGAAGTGTGTCATTGCATGGAACAGATAGCCTACGTTGAGTGTCCCATTGTTTTTCACAAGGCAATTACCCAAACATAGAGACACTCGCATACAGAATATTATTAGAGCTTTGAATTTCAATAAACCTTAGGAAACTAGATACTTTGTCAATAAAGATGAGCTGCAGATTAGAAGTGACTTGTGGAATATAGGGGAAGGTTGACTGGAGGCATGAACTCAGCATGGAGTGATATAACCCAAACAGCCTTTGACTTTACAGTGAGGTGGACCACAGTTTATTTACGAGCAAGCCTGGCTGTGAGAGACAGGCTTTAACCTCAGTGTCATACTCTGGATCATTTGTCACCAGGGGTAAATATGAGTACATTTAACACAATGAAGCCTACAAAGACCTTGTAAGGAGTTTGGGTTTGGAAAGCCCCATAGTATGCTATTCATCCAGACCACTCCACCCGGCTATTATGGCGGGGTGGCTCCCTAGGGACCCCCCAACACAGACACTCGTTTGGAAAGGCTGAGCAGAAAGGGGGAAGGAAAAGGACGATGAGAACAGCTCCCCCCGGCCGGCTGCTGCCTCCTCTGCCTCATTTCCATCCGCTGAGGACGTAAACAAACATGCACACAAAAAAGGGAGTTAAGAGAGCGCGCAGGGGAGCGGACAAACAGTCAGCAGCAAAAACATATCTTGGCACAAAGCGTGAGATACAAGTCACCAGCTCGTATACTGTGGCCACTGCCAGACACGGAGACAAAAAACACATGTGGCCCCAAGACAAACTGGCACAAGCTCGATTTAATGCTACATACTTCAGATTGTCCAACAGCAAGAATTAACCTATTAACAACAATTTACACTTACACATAACCTAGCTGTAATGGCTATGCAATTGTGACAAAAGAAAAACATTACAAATATTGGATCAAACTAGCTATGTAAGCTGCATTTCTCTTTGCATTATCCCTTCAGTTAATTCTCACGCTTTTAATGTAACATGAATGAGATCAGTATTAAGCCATATGATGCTACTTTGATATAATATAATGTATTTTTTAATGAGTTAAACAATATTTACTAACAGTAAAGTGTGCATAAAGTCAGCTGGCAATAGGATAGAAAGCAACAACAATAAAAGTTGTTGTTTGGGTACAGAACATTAGCAACTGGCTCTATTTAGCTGTGATACTAGCTCATGGCTATGCACTGGAGGGTAGTGAAATCTTATCAGAAATTACAGAACCATGGCAGGTCATAGAAGTTGTAATAACAAATGTTTAGAATGGTAAAAAAAATATAAATATTCCCTAACATCAGCAGAATTTGTGATTGACAGTAGTTGACAGAGTAAATGGCCCCATCACTGATAGGATGATCTGATCTGCGTGACATAATTTAATCATTAAATTGTAGTATTGTGTGCTGCAGTCCAGTTGTTTTCTCTTGCTTTGTTAATGAGGTCCCTCTCCTCTTTAGCGCTGACTCTCCGCTCGTGACTGACGGGTGTGCTGTGGACACTTACACCTTCATGATGGTCACTGTGCAGCTCTGTTTGTTTACCTTGTATAATTCCCAGCATAGCCCTGCCCCTCCTCAGCACAGCAGACACACTAAGTAAAAACACCTGTGTGTGGGTGAGCACAGAGAAGGTAACCATTTGGAAGCCAGAACAGAGCCTTTCCCAATCACTCTTACATGCTCCAGCACATTTTAAAACACTCACTGCTCCCATATATTCTGGGCTATATAAATAGGATCATGTGAACTCAACTTGGACACCACATTTATAACTTAATATCATGGCCAGAAACTGACTGTTGAATGTGAACGCTGCATGATCATTTTAATTGGAGAGAAAATAATCTTTCAAATTCTTGTATACTGACATGGCTTGTATACATGCCAGTGGTTCACCACTGCTGGCGCCCATGAGTGAACCACGTGCTTCAGGTTGTGAGCGAGTAATCTTGGTAGTTTGCATTAGAACTCAATAATAGCCTGGTAATAGGATGGAAACAACTTTGTAACTAAAAGGATAATGAGGGCAATTAAATAGTAATTTCATGTGGAAGCAGGACACACCTGTCACCTTATGGATCAAAATTCAAGGCTCACTCTATTTGTTTATTCTGGATTTTTCCATAGTGGTATGATTAATCCTAACCAAACCCTAACCAAGTTTGAACACAACATATTATCAGGAAACATGGTTAATTTACTATTTGCGTAATAATGCTCCAAGTTACCACAGTTAACATAGTATCAGAATAATAGTAACTGTAAAATCCCACTAATTCCTGTACCTGACTTTTCCCTCTCGTTGTTCAGACATATCATGCACTTTTAAAACTTGGTAGAACAATTAAGCCTACATAAGTAGGTCATTATTTTACCAGTTCAAAACTGCACAACTAATTCTCTGCTGCTGGCCCCTCCTTTTTTTACTGAAACTTTCCACTGTAACAAGCAGCAGACTTTCTTTTAGCTATACAACATTTCTGAACTCCACATGTATGACCTGGAGGCTCTTTTTTTTTTTTTTTTTTTTTTTTAAATAATCGCAAATAAGAGCAGATCCCAGGGTGAGAAAGGGGGTAGGTGAAAAGACATTTTCTGAAGACTCATACCTTGAATGCAGGAGAATACAGGATTACTTAAACATGCATGAATTAATCAACATACTATTCTGAGTAAGATCATGATCAAGGGAAATTTTGGTTAAAAACTCATAATAATCAATTTTGTGTAAAATTGTCTTCTTTAAAAATAGACTGGGTTGTGTCAGGGACTGCAAATGGAAACTAGCTGTTTAGCTATAATCTCATGTGGAACATCATTTTTATGAGCTTCATGTCTCTAGATAATCCCTTCAAATAAAGACTAAACTAATATTGACTGTACTTAGAAAGAAGCATTTTATTGGATAAGAACCATAAAGTGACAACCCATTTTGTCCAAGGCTTGTTGTTTGATAAAAGTCTCAAACAGTGGCTGTGGTTACATGCGCTTGCCCAAATCTGTTTATTATCAGATTTTTGGAGCAATAAGACTTAAATAAAATGACAGCAAAACCATTGAATTTTTTCTGATCATGGTCCCTCTGAATACTCACAAGGGAACCATGTGGTTTACGTGCAATTTAAATAGTTGTAAAGGTCCAGAAATCAGATAATCATCAGATTTTGGTGTGCATATGAACATAGTCACTTACTGTCTCTGTCATGATGCAACATTTGAGTAAGAGAAAGGACTACAGTTCAAACTACAAGTGAGTGGACTCAAACAAAAATTGGTTTCACAAATGAAATCCATAGCAGTATATAGCATACATATAATGGGTGTGTCTTTCTTTTACAGGTTTTCCATAGTAATAATACATATATAACACATGTGTGCACTTGACTTGTGGGTGTGGTGCAGCTGTCAAATACAACATTTGTGAAATATCCAACACAGCACAGGCTAATCTCACAGAAAACAGATGTGCAGAGCAGCACTAGCCCTCATTATTGCTACATGCTAATTTAAGTCCACAGTAGTGTTAAGTACAGAAAGGTAAAGGGGTCACAGGGCTGGTGGCGGTCTATGACATCATGAGTGGGAGTTATGTAATCGAAGCAGAACAAAATAGTAGCATGTGAAGTGGTCTTATGTAGCTGGGTGGACTGGGGCACAGAGCAGAGAGCCAGGGACACAGATTGATTAGGTGTTGGGTTAATGGGAGGAAGGAGCTTTACAAGTTTTGAGGGCTAGTTTCTGTTTTCAATGTTACTCAGTTTTGCCTCCTCACTAGTACTTTCTAGGTTTTAGAGCTACACGATTAAAGGTCCTATATTGCACTAAATGAGCTTTAAGTCTTGTTATGATGTTACCTCATCAAAAACGTACCCGGAGTTGTGTTTTGTTTCATGAGTAATCTTTTATTATTAGTCTGTTTAAATCTCCAAAGCTCAAAATGTGGTGGTTCAGGTTAACAGCTCCTTTTACCTTTTGTTCAGTAGAAAATGGAAATTCCAGGCCTGAAATTATACAAATGATTCTAATGAAGCTTAAAAACACAGTGAAGCACTTCCTGTATTACCACATGACATCACAAGGTGCCACAGAGTGTTTTCTGTATGCAGGATTTGTCTGTCAAATAAGTGTAAATGAAATAGAACAAAACTGTGGCTATATTTTTTAAGGAAATAACATTATAGCATAGATCAGAAAATAGCGTAATATGGGCCCTTTAACTGGATTTAGCACACTGCAAAGGCTGACATTTTTTGTGTGATTGTTTCCTCCACAAACAACTAAATATTGTGTCTTATTGTGCATAAAAACAGCTAACCCTGTAGTTATGTTTTGAAATGTGATTCTTGTATTAGTTTGTAAGTTCATATTTCAGTCTCAATTTTTCTGAACTGAACCTTAACCCTTAATTTGAACAGAATTAAAACAAAAATAGCAAATCAAATTGCAATTAGATGTTCCTAAATCGTGCAGCCCTACTAGGTTTCCCCCTGGCTTCACCCCTTTCCATCATTAGAAAGCTGCTGATAAAAAGAAAGGGTGGTCCAAACCGTGACTGTGGGGGACCTTGTTACAAAACTCAGACAATCACGCTCTTTGTCAACTTCAAAGATGACCGATGCTTGTTCCCAATCTTGCTTCAATTTTCACGTAAAATTACCTTTTCCCCTCATTTTCCACTCTAAACCTCAGCCTCTGCATGGTGAGTTGATCAGATTATGGCTTCCTGTTTTCTAATGTCCTCCACTGGGAACCAATGGTAAAGATGTATTCATAAGGCTGCATGAATCCGTCCACTCACAGGGTACACTCGGCCCACTGAAAAGGCACCCTGCAGTCAAACAGGGAGGTTTCACTTAGAGCAATTTCCTTCTTTTCTTATATTTTCTTTGCTCCCCTTTATCCTTCCCCCAGTGCATACCATGGAGCTATAGTGGTCTTTCCATCTGCCAGAAGCGGCCGCAAACTGCTTTCAGATTGCGTTGTTTGGTTGTTTTGTCTCGGGAGTTTGTTTCACAGCGTAGTTACATACTGAACTTAAACATTTTGATACACAGCTTGTTTGACATTTAAAAGGTGCACTATGGAACTTTTTGGTTGAGAGTCTGCACCATAAGCTGAGTAAAGAAGTGGACTAAGGGAGTGTGATGTCACCTTAATGCTCCAGTCAAATGAAGCACAGTGAGGCTAGCAGTTACCAGGGCGAATTTGGAGCAGAGTTACATAGTAGGAATAGGAACTGATTTATGGACAAAATAGCAAAATAAAATACCAGGGTTATGTACAGGGGTTAATACAAACATTTTAAGACGAAAATGAGCCTAACAGCAGCAGTTACAGAGAGAGTGGTAATGTTTTTTCAGTACAAAGTGAACTGGAGCCAGAGTCACTGGACCTGGAAGCATGCCCATGCTCACTTCCTATTCGTAAGATGGCGGCTAACAGGTTAGCTATGTCCATTTATATATACAGTCTATGGTCTGCACCTGCTTATGTCATGAAGGTAATGCTTTAATGCTTTATCCAGAATGTTCCACAGTATGGTATTAAATTATTAATTTACACGTTATTGCTAAAAGATTCCTTTAAAGACATACATTATTACTGTAAGCAGGGCAGCCTTTCCACAGATGTGACTTCTAACTTCACATACTTGTCTCAATGGAGATAGTTTAGTTTAATGCCATACTGTGGAACATTTCAGGCAAAGCAATGTAGACAAACAGGTGATGAACCATCCACAAGAAAAGTTAATTACATCGGTAATTTAGCTGTATTGAAATTTTTAACAAATGTTGACTCGGATTAGCTTGTTTACGGGAGTGTACCTATGGTCCCACGGCCCATTGGTCCCACAGCCCAATAGTCCCACAGCCCATTGGTCCCACAGCCCATTGATCCCACATCATTAAGACTTTTAAAAAAATTTTTAGGCCCATTGGTCCCACAGCCCATTGGTCCCACAGCCCAATGGTCCCACAGCATATTCCCAATGTTCCATGTTCCCACATTTCTAAGAAAAAAATCAAATTCAGGCCCTATGCTCCACAACTAACCCTAACCCTAACCCTAACGCCGTGGGACCAATGGGCTGTGGGACCATTGGGCCATGGGAACATAGGGCTGACCCCCTTGATTTCAGGATATAAGGCAAACATCCCACCAACGTTTTGTTCTGGAAACTGGCTAGAAATAGATTTTCAGGTATGATGCTTTTTGTGTCTAGAAGTCCCCAAATAAACTATTGTATTACACATAAAGCTGCTAACATAATATATGACTAGAGTATGGATATATGTATGACCTCACATATTACACAATCACTTCCCATTCATTTTTATAATCCTCCATGAATGATCCATTCTGGCCTCACATCATATTGTTATGTAATTAAATAGTACATCAAAAGCATGGAAAACGTACCATTTCAATAGTGCTTTCTCTTCTACTGCCGGTGACATTTGCAATGAAAGCAACCATTAGAAAAGAGGACAATGAAATATAGGTTTGCAGAGCAGGTAATTTAATTCATGTAATTTCATTCAATGATAAATATTGTTTAAATTTGGCAGGTATTTCAAAGCCGTATTATTTGAGCCACTCCTTAAACCCAAGGCAATCCGTATCTAGTTGACACATTAATATGTAAATACTATAAATAAATGGTGAGCCAGATTACACAAGATATTCTGGAAAATCAGACTTTATCAGTTCTTGATTTAATAAAGGTAGGGAGGTAGGGAGCAGGTTCACTAATTGAACAAAATGAACAGTTACAAGGCTGTGACGGTGGGAGATAACATTTAGAACCCATATAAAGTTTTGGCAGCTCTACTAAACCCATAACCCTGAGAATGGGAAAGAAAAATGGTGTAACTATATTCTAGCAGGCCTATAGGCTACTGGAACAAATGCACTCTAGCATAGCATGATTGAGCCTAAGTCTGGGACATACCATTCTCAGGAGGTCTAAACAGTGTATGTGTTACAGGGCTGATGTGTCTGCGCTGTCTTTCTTGTGTGTTTCTATCTCGTTTCATAACTGAACAGACTCCAGGCGGGTGACACAGCTGTTTGTGTAGATGACTCTCTTTCCTTGTGAGCTCAATGCTGTTGCTAACACATTTGTGACATAGCAGCCTGTTTTTTTTTTTTTTTTGGAATTACCTGAATACCATTTGGGTTATGGCATGAGGCCTGGGGATTACTGAAGGTGTCCAATGTATACTTGGGACACAAGCATTCAGAGCTGACATGGAAATTGCAGGGTTTGACTGAGGGAGTGATTTGACATGCAAAACAAACACCACTCTTCCTTCTTTTGTGAGATCCTGAAAAGTAGCTTCCCCAGTGCACAACGGTCAGTTAAACTTATCTGTTTGGGGACAGATGGAGCCATCACAAAGAGGCTCTGAGTAAACAGGTAGAGCCACTTTTGATGTGAGCGGCCTCCTCTGTGACTGCTCCACACATCCAGGATAGTGTTTCTGCCCCCAGTCTGTTCAGCTGCAGCCTGCACGCTTTTCTCTCTGGGATTTTCCACTATTAGTTCAGTTCAGTATAACAGGGAATGCTGGCTAGCACTTTTACAACTAGGCTATTTATAATGTCCCAACTTTTTAATTAGGGCAATCAAGGAGGTAATGTTTTTGTTAATCTGTTAGAATGAAAATAGTTCAGTGCTTTTAAAAAAAATACATATAAAAAGACATAATTGTAATCGTCACAGCAACAGGATAATTTCTTCTATTTATAGTTTTTATTAACATTTCTAGCACTGTGTAGCCTCCACCATTAAAAGTGTGATACTAATTCCAGCCACAGGGAGTCAGTAAAAAGACTTTTGATAGAATCTAATAGTAGAAATAAATGGACATATTTATCATTGCGCAGTAAAATAATTGCTTTAGTGCATTCTAAACTTTACATGCTCCACTAGATCCTTCTCTCAAATAAGGAAGGGTTTGCCAGACAGTTTATATAAATGAAAGCCATCAGGAACACATAGTCCTTGAAGCTGATTTGGTGGAAGCCGAAAAGCATGCTGTCACAAGGGGCACGTTGTTATGGCTAGACTGGTTTGGGTCTTGTTTGTTATTCCTTCTCTTTGAGTGGTGGGGATCTACTGAAAATGACTAGTGTAGGGAAACATATAAGAACGGAGGAAATGCCTTATCTTAGCACCAACAGAATGCTATGTGTGGTATAATTTTTAATGATAATGGTTTATATTAAAGGGACAGTTCAGAATTTTGGACATAGGGCCTCATTTCCTAGTGAGTGTTGGAGACGTGTGGAGACACTTTTTAAAATATTCTATCCAGTCCTTGCATTCGGACAGGTTGCTGGTGCTAGGCTAGTGCATGGCAATGGGCATAGTCGACCTGCCACTAATAACAGTCTTACCCATACCACAGTGCACCCAAGGCAAAACAGTTACAATGCCACACTGTTGATGTGAATGTCTGTGTCGAAAGAATAATTTTAGTTGTAAAACCAATCTTGCATTTAAAGGATTTATGTCTGAGCAGCAGCAGCATGTTTTGCTTCCTTATAGGAAGCTCGGCAGCGGCGGATTGATATATGAGATAGTCCCTTAACATGCGACAATTCATGCGATTCAAGGTTTATTTTATTTCAAACATTATTCCATCCACACATAAATCTTTATTTATAAAACACTTTTAAAAACAAGGTTTACAAAGTGTACAAGCAGCCATGAACAATACAAAACACATAAAAATAGCACATAAAACAAAGAAAACAGTCAATGAAGCAACAAATCAGATCAATTTTAATAAATAAACAAATAAAAAAGATTAGTAGGGAATTAAAAATAACTAAAACCAGTTAAAGGAAGGCCCTCCGATAAAAAAATGGGTTTTAAGAAGTTATTTAAAAGATGATACTGATGGTGCGAGCCTTATCTCCTCAGACAGGTAGTTCCAAAGCCAAGGCTCCCAGACTGAAAAGGCTCAATCATCCTTCGTCCTGAGCCTGGACTTCGGAACAGCTAACAGGGACCTGCTGTTGGTGCAAGACTTGGTGCAAGACCTAAACAAGCTTTAAAAGTGATCAGTAAAATTTTAAAATCAATTCTAAAACACACAGGCAGCCAGTGAAGGGAAGCTAAATCCGGGCTAATGTGTTGATGTCTGTTAAAACCGGTGAGGAGCCGACCTGCTGCTTTCTGAACCAGGTGGAGGTGGGAGATGGATTTGGAGTCAAGGCCAGAGAGGAGGGAGTTGCAATAGTCTAGACGGGAGAAGATGAGCGATTTATGAACTAAGTTAGCATGACTTGTTTTGCTGTAGACAAATTGGCTGTTCTTACATGTGGTTTGATAAAGGAGAAAAAGATACAATACAGACTGGAACATTAGCTTATAGTCATTTACTAGTTATAGTCGTTTGTGTTGAATGCAAATACTGTACATTGTGTTGACTTGCTTTATGGGTGTTTGTCTTGTAATACTGACTCTCTTTAACCCTGTTCTTTCATTTGCTTAAAGAGTGCAGCTGCTTTGTCAGTTACTCCACTTTCCTTGAATTTTCACTTTTATCCTGCATCTTGAAAGAGTGCACTGTTGAAAGCCAGTCTATGTGCTCACAGGCATGAATAAGGAAATGTTTACCACAATTCCAAGGGGTTATCTGTGATACAGGAAGTGCGTGTATAATGAAGGAAGCCTAACTCAAAGATAAACACACCACACCTCGCAGTGTCTTGTCCTGTCCAATCCTGTCTCTCTCTGCCCGGCTGCTGCTGTTAATGGTGCCTCTGGGTCAACAGGAGTGCCAGCTGGTGCGTACCTGGCTCCACAAGCACTGCCTGGGAAATCATGACTAGATATGTTTTGAGTGGGATATTTCAAGTATGTATTAGGTCATCTGTCAAAGGGTTCCAGTGGAATTTGACGGGTAAAGTGAGTCATTTTTGTTAGCTTTCTGTTATTGCAGGTAGAGCTTAGGTGGAAATATATTTACTTAAAGTTGCATTGTGTAACTTTTTGGTTGGGGGTCTCTACTTTACATCTCTAGTTTACATGTATTAGATTACAGATGGTTGTATAGCTCAAAAATACCTAGAGAAACAGGCATTCTGTCTGTGAGCAGGGTCGCCTCTTCGCAGATCTGACCTGTAACTTGGTCTGGTTTGGTCTCCATGAAGATAGAATGGTTTAATGCCATACTGTGAAACATTTCAGACAAAGCAATAACATCTCCATCAAGAAAAGCATTTGATGGACCCTCCACCAGAAAAGTTACACAATGTACCTTTAAAAGATGTATGCAAGTGTGAACAAATTGACCACTGATAAGTTATTACCTGGATTTATTATTTCAGTAGGTAACCAAATGCACAGAAGCTAAAAATTATCAGCAAAGAGCACTAAGACTACATCTGCTGCTGCTTGAAAAGTGAGGACAGTTGTATAAAACTACAAACAATTGTCAGACTGGCAAAAACAGGTAGTGAAATTTAAGGTATGAAATTTAAGGTACTTGATTTCTGCCATCTTAAAATTTTGACTAGTTAATTTTAAGATGTTTGCCGTTATTCTTAAAAGGCCCATAATACACTATTTTCTGACTGATGTTATAATGTTGTTTCCTCATCACAAACATACTTGGAGTTGTGTTTCATTCACACATATTTAACGCACAAAGTCTATGTTGGGCTGAGCTCGACAGAAACACACAACAAAAAACACTCTGTTCCATTTCAGGTGGTAATACAAGAAGTGCTCCACTCCAAACACCTTCACTAGAATCATTTGGATAATTTCAGCCCTGGAATTGCCATCTCTATGGGAACAAAAGGTAAAAAGTAGCCACCGTGCCATAGCAAACAACTAGCATGCTAATGATAAGACATTTTTACTTGACCATACACTACTTGATGACCATACAGTTTCTAAAATGACACGTTCTTCTCCCAAAAAAATCTACAACAAAAAGAATAAGTTTTCTAGCTGAACAATGCCACTTGCAGGTTATTTCTGGTAAAGAAGGATGAAAGCCTGGCCACAAAGGAAAGAATGTGTGTCCTGTTGTGGTCTTATGGGGGGTCATGGGCAAGTCGGAATGGGGGTGGGGAGTGCATCATTCACTTTGGGTGGCCCCTGGGGTGCGTGAGTCAAGGTCTGCGGCCTGGAGGAGGAGCACGACGGCCACTCAAAATGGGTGTTTATAGACCAGGGCTCAAGGGGTCAGAAGGGTGAGTTATGTCTGTGACAAAGAGGCTGACGAAGGATGACACTTTAGTATAATCCTAAATGCACAGACAATTGAACAAAGAAATGTATGTTTTCTAGGGAGTGGCATATGGCATGACCCAGTTTTAACCCATTTGATTCGAGTATGTTGGTTGGTGGTCAGCATGTTCACTCAAAAACTAATTGGTGAATTGGTGATATATTACTTTGAAAGGTCAGTAACAAGCTAGTAAACAAATAATTAGTTCCTATGATATTCTTAAACCAGCTACAAGGGGTCAAATCAACACCATTAATGAACTGTAAGTAAGATTTTAATTTAATTACCAAAAAATACTAGAATCAGACATGACAGGCACGTTTTTTATGTTGTAATTTGGTGTTTTGGTTCTCAAGATGATTACAAAGTCAGAAAGCAGAATGTGGCTCACATGAATCTTTCATTTTGGGTCACCAGTTTCTATGCTGAAAGCCAGTTTAAACCTAAAAGGGTCGCTACCTAAATCCCAGAACCTGCAGCTAGTCGTTAATCAGTGCAAGTGCAGCCTCTGGGTGAATTCTGCAGATTCACATGAGACATGACCTTTTCATATACTGAGAAGAACGTGTAGGTGTACTCTATCTACAGGTTAAGGCACTGGCAACGCAGGTTCAGCTGTGACTGTAATGCTTCTTCTTTAAACTACAGGCTACATATTGTACCTTTTACTGAATGGAGGCTTTTACTACTAGGTGGCCTTCATGACACCTGTAATTTAAATTTATGAAAACAATGCTTCTTCTGTGGTTGGCTAAGTCATCCTTGTTGTGGTCCTGACACAGTAATTCCTTCTACTATTTGGGTGTAGTTCAATTTATCTGGATTCTTCTGAGACCGTGTGCACCAACAGATATGAAACCAGGACCTTGAATAAACTCCCTTTGAGGACAGTTTTTCTCCTGCTTTATAACAAACACCTGACATGTACAGCCTTGCGACGGCACCAAGTTCCGGATATGTAACTGTCTACTTAATTCTCTATAAGAGTATGGGAATCCTACTACAGATGAAATACTAAGAGCGTTAAGAGTGTTTCTAGTATTTGCTGGCACACCCCCATAACTGCCATCAGGAGAAAAATGTCACGTCTCCACTTCCTGCCTCCCTGTCTGTGTTTACTATAGCTAAAGAAGGCCTGTCATTATAGAGGTAAACCTGTATCTGCATAGATAAAAGAGCTGAGCAGGCTTTTATTGATAGGGATTGTCATCTGATCTCCGCATCAGCATTTGGGTGACCGCCAACCAAAACACAAAACAATTCAGGGAGAGTGAAGACGACAAAAAAGAGCCTGCGTTCTTTCACTGAAATATAATAGTGCAGATTAGTGTCTTTTTGTATGTAGAGTCATACAAAGGTGAGACTGATAGAACAGGATATAGTGATTATGTAAATAGCCATGCAAACAAGTAATGTGGCTAGGTAACAATTCAGTCGCCAAAATGGCTAACGCTCACTTCTTTCTTTGTTTTCATTGGATTTGTGCCAGTGATTAATAGATATGCAACAATGTAATGCAAATAGTGGGCAGGTGAACCAGAACCTAGGAGGGAAAAAAAGTCCTAACCATATTTAGAAGACATAGCTGAAGAAACAGTCAGTTTTTATGTTGTTTTCAAAGTGGTTAACTGCACAAACCAGACCTTGAACCACAACTTGAACATCCAGACTTTTTAAATGGGAGATTAAGGCACTTGTAAAGGTTAGCAAAAACATAGATATAATACCACACATAAGGGAAACCAAAATCTGAAAATTTCAAAGGGTTCTATTTGAACTGGGGTCATCTTTGTCCAATTAGAAGTGGAGCAGGGTAGCAGAACTCTGGGTGAAAGGTCCACAGGATGTTTAGTGTAGTCTCAGTTAAATCTGAGAAATTATAACAAAGGCCCTAGAGACATGTGTGCACCACTTTATGAATCATCAGAAGTGTGTATCTGTTCTAATTCACAGAACAGTATTGATTTGCCTTCGGGTTACTTCTGTCAATAGCACTAAAGATGACAAAACTGAGTATAGAGTGGATGTCTAAGAAGTATTAAAAGCACTGATTTAGTAAATACAGACTTCATGTTACCCATCTGTGCTGCACTAACTTTGCTGTCTATCATGTGTAGCAATGTGAGCTTTGAATGCTTCCATGCAAGACAGGAATGCCGAAGAAGCCTACTTTTGTGTAACATGTTAAAGATGTTTGTCATGCTAATGGGAAAAACAGTTGTCCTATAATACAAGATATGAAAATACATGTGAGGGTTTTATTCTCTCACACAAGGGGCTTTCACTCACTGACATAGATACCAGATTTTAGTCCAGCCTAAAGCTCCATAAGCCTCAATGTATCAGATGAAACTCTTAATAATCCTCTATAGATTTACCTCCAGTTTGCAGCATGGTTACAGCATTTGCTTGTAATGCCAATGTAATGGGAGCTGTTGATAGTTTCTGCATGTGGAGAAGTAAAACACAACAGGCTGGATAATTTCCTGCTAATCAGAGAGTGGAGTTGTACATGGAAAAAAAGAGGCACAATGGTAGAGCAGCAGACACTTCAGAGGCAGAACAATGTCACGCTGAAATACAGTGCCCATATATTTGTTTAATGTTCGGTTCCAGGAATGCCCTCAATTGGCCCTATTCAAAGGCCAATGTCTCCCTTGTACATCCATGAAACCTGAGAAGCCATAACCAACCCAATAAGCCAAGTGATGAGTATTCACCAGTGTGGGGGGACAGGCAGCTGTCCGGAACAGACACTCCTCCGCTCCCTGTGTCTTTGAACCTGAGCACAGCCTTCGTGGGAACAAATCGATCAGGCCCTGACTGCACAATGGCACCAGTGTGTGGGTAAAATGGTAGTTAACCTTCTGCTAACTACTCCCAGCATTCACCCACGATATTAGCCTTAATGTTAGGTAAACACACTGACAGCTGGATAGCTCCTTAACTTTAGTGACCCTATGATGACCCGTCCATCATAGGGTCATCATCATTCTGATAGCTGGACCAGAAATCATTTCACACACTCTTGCACAACACCTTGACTTCAAGGAACACAGTGTGCTGCCAGTGATTCAACAGAGGAAGACTAACTAACTATAGCATGTGCCCAGTCTATAAGGCCTTCACAGGGCAGTGCAATATCACTTCTTTAAAAGTTTAATAGAAGTATTACAGTGCTTAATATGGCTTAATATGGTGACCAGTAAAATAAAGCACATCATAAAAAGTGGAGCATTAGTGGAAAACTCCCTCCCTGGTCTCAGCCAGCATTGTTCACAGCACCTCATTAATGCACAAGGCCACCAGATGGCAGCGTCTGGCTTCAGATCGGCCATGTGCACTTCTGTCTTTATGTCCAGGAACCAGACACCAGAGTATTACCCAAAACTTAAAGCTGTATTATTTTACACAATATATTATAATTGCTATAACATATTTAAGGGGACAATTTTATAGCTAATATGTAACCAATTTTTTATTAGGTGTGCATGTAAGAAACCTTTTTAACATCAATTTTAACATCAAACATACTTATAACTTAATATATATGTTATGTCAATGGAATCTATTACATATTGTGGATATATTAGTACAAATCCAGAGTCACATCACTTTAGTTTCGAACCTGAGGCTACAGCTCCCTCTTCTGACACAAAAACTCCAACACTGCCAACTGTGAACTGGCACAAAGTTAAATCTTCTTTTTTCTGTTACATTCTTAAGTGAAGTAGACCAAATTTGAATAACAGAGAGCTAAATATAACTGAACTACAGTTTAATTATATGTTTTATTATAATGTTTTTATGGCTGTTTTAAGAAATTTCTCATGTGGTCAGATTAGATGAATCCTTCAAAGGGGCGTATTACACTTCTATGGGGTATTAACTGCATTAACACATAGCATATTTTGATGTTACCTTTTATTGTTCTAAAGATGCTATATTTGCCAAAAACAACATTGACAGGTTCATGTGAAACATGTACATAATAGTCCCAGTTTCCCACACAAGTAATTACAGTATTACAGACAAACAAATACATGAATACATTTGAATGCTAAACAACTATTGTTTATTTGAATGAGTTTGCAAGGGGCATTTAGCGCCTCCTGGAGGTGCAGCAACAGCACACACGGGTCATAGTTTGGTGTAGACGAGCCATGCCACCACCAAACCTTTTCTTAATGGCTGACCAGAAGGAGGTGCTCTTGTGCACACTATTCTCTGCTGTATTGGCCTTGAGATCTTCTAAAGAAACACCAACAGTGATCTCAGCCTGTCCATTGGAACTATCCTCATCACTCTGGTCCATCTCAAACCAGAACAGGATGGGCTCTTTGTCACTGAGCTGATGAGGGTCAATGACATTTGTGTCCATGCAGAGGTTATTGTCCTCCACAGGCTGAATGATGAAGGAGACATCATTGTGACCGATGAAGGAGTCTTCGTTAATCTCAATCAAAGGGCTGTAGTTCCAGTCAGGTTCCTCTGGCTCCTCATGATTAGAGGACATGTTGTGATGATCCTTAGGAAGAAAGCTCACATCTTCAAAGGCCAGAGAAGACTTTGACCTCTCGAGTGAAGCTCCAGAGGACTGTGAGTCCTGTTCTGGATCTCCTTCTGCTTTGTTTTCTACAGGAGCAGGTGTGGAGGTCTTGAGGGTTACTACCATCAGATCATGGGCACCTTGGACATATTCACTGTCAGTGTTGATCAAGTGCTCCATTGTTATAAAGGGATGCCTCAGTGCTTGGCCGACGGTCAGCCTCTCCTCAGGGTCAATCTGGAGAAGATTTTTAACAAAATCCAGGAAAACCTCCAGGTCCAAGATGGCATCTTCATCCCCTGCATCAGCCTGCAGCATTATGGCGTCCTCCAGATTTGAAAACCAGCCCAACTCACCCGCAGAGACCTCAGGCTTTTTCCAGTTTGTGGCCTGATATTCAATCGGGCTCTTGAATCTCCACTGGGAGCTTGTCTGGAGAAAGTATTTATCAGTGTAGACACTTCTCTGCAGCATCTCATCGCTGGGTTGTCCAAGGAGATGGATGATGGTCCTCAGGTGGTCATAGTTGGACATGTTGGAGAACAGCTGGCAGCCCAAGAGGCCCTCTCCCAGGCAGCAGCCCAGGGCCCACATCTCCAGGGACTCGGACAGGGGAGCACCCAGGACCACCTCAGGAGCACGATATGCATCGCACATCATATTCATGCCCTGTTTCAGATCTGAGAAACGACCTCCACAGCCAAAGTCAATCAATTTTACTTTAAACGGCTGCTCTTGGTGGTTGACCAACATGATATTGTCAGGTTTCAGATCAGTATGAATAATACGAGCTTCCTTCAGTGCTTCAAAAGCTACAAGGAGCTGTTGGGCAACAGGCCTTCACTCACTGACTGAAAAAGTTCCAGGGCGATCCATGGAAAGGTCCAGGAGGCTGCAGTCCAGTATTTCATGCACGATGCAGTGGTACTCTTCACACGAAAAGTGCTCAATGTATTTGACGATATTTACCTCGTCTGGGTCAATGTTCCTCAAATGCTGGATGATGTTCAGCTCCACTTGGATCGCATAATCGTCTTTAAACAGTTTCACTGCCACCACTTCTTTGGTTTTGGTGTTGAAGCATTTGGCCACTTGTCCATACGCTCCTTCCCCAAGAAACTCCAGAACGGTGTAGTTCCCGAGTGTGCGTGGGGCGCCCTCTGCTGGAGGGCAGATAAGGTTTGGGGAAACTGATGCAGACATTGCAAAAGTCAGTGTTTGTACGAGCTCAAGTGAAAGTAGACTGTCTCTGTCGAAGGGTTTGTTCAAATGAAGACCTGAGCGGTTTGTGCACTCCAGAACTTCATATCTTCATCTCCATGGCGATACCATGAAGATGGAATCTCAATGTTCTGTGATGTCAGGATTCCATAATGTGTTTACATTTAAAAATATATTTGTAAATTAATAATAAAAAAAGAAAAATATTATGTACATGTGAAACATGCACACCAGACTATTAGAATACTTAGATAAGTATAACATATTAGCACCCTCATAATGCGGCTTTAGGAAAAACAGCACCACATGTATGGCCATTTTAGACCTTGTCGAGAAATTAATGATGCTTTTGAAAGAGGAGAACATGGTATTGGGGTCTTCCTGGATCTTTCAAAGGCATTCGATACCATCGACCATGAAGCGCTCCTTGGTAAATTGCTGCACTATGGTGTCAGAGGAACAGCACTCCAGTGGTTTAAAAGTTATATCTGTGGAAGAGAGCAGTATGTACATGCTGAGGAACAAAACTCAGATACAAAAATTATTGAGACAGAAGTCCCACAAGGATCCATTATGGGCCCACTCCTATTTATTATTCACATAAATGACCTAGTCCTCGAACTGCCACCTTAGCGTGGTGGAGGGGTTTGTGTGCCCGAACGATCCCAGGAGCTATGTTATTGGGGGCTTTATACCCCCTGGTATGGTCACCCAAGGGGATGGGTCACCCAAGGGGATGGGTCAGTGAGACCCATCCCCCCGGACACCCATTCGGGGGGTGGGTCAGACGAAGAGTGGTTCAGAAGCCCTTATGTTGAGTGAAAAAACGAGGCCAGTTACTTTGCCCGGAATGGCGCTACCGGGGCCCCACCCTGGAGCCAGGCCTGGGGTGGGTGCATGTTGCGAGCGCCTGGTGGCCGGGCCTTTCCCCACGGGGCCCGGCCAGGGCTAGCCCGAAGGAGCGACGTGGGGCCGTCGTCTGGTGGACCCACCACCCGCGAGAGGAGCCATAGGGGCCGAGTGCAGAGAGATCTGGACGGCAGTCGAAGGCGGGGGTCTCGGCGAATGGATCTCCGGACATGGAGACTAGCTCTGGGGACATGGAATGTCACCTCGCTGGGGGGGAAGGAGCCTGAGCTTGTGCGGGAGATTAAGCGTTACTGGCTAGATATAGTCAGCCTCACCTCCACGCACATCTTGGGCTCTGGAACCCAACTCCTTGAGAGGGGCTGGACTCTCCATTTTTCTGGCATTGGCCGCAGGGAGCGGCGGTGAGCTGGTGTGGGCCTGCTCATCACCCCACAGCTCAGCGGGGTATTGGAGTTCACCCCGGTGAACGAGAGGGTCGCGTCCCTGCGCCTTCTGGTCGGGGACAGGTCTCTCACTGTGGTGTCGGCCTACGGGTCGAACAGCAGTACAGAGTACCCGGCCTTCTTGGAGTCTCTGGGAGGGGTACTGGACAATGCACCAACCAGGGACTCCATTGTTCTACTGGGGGACTTCAGCGCCCATGTGGGCAACGACAGTGACACTTGGAGAGGGGTGATTGGGAGGAACGGCCTCCCCGATCTGAACCCGAGCGGTGTTCTGTTATTGGACTTCTGTGCTATTCTCAGTTTGTCCATAATGAACACCATGTTCAAGCACAAGGGGGTCCATTGGTGCTCGTGGCACCAGGACACCCTAGGCTGGAGGTCGATGATCGACTTTGTTGTCGTGTCATCTGACCTCCGGCTGTGTGTCACTCGGGTGAAGAGAGGGGCAGAGCTGTTAACTGATCACCACCTGGTGGTGAGTTGGGTCCACTGGTGGAGGAGGAAGCCAGAAAGACCTGGCAGGCCCAAGCGTATCATGAGGGTCTGTTGGGAACATCTGGCGGAACCCTCTGTCGGTGCGGCCTTCAACTCACACCTCCGGGAGAGCTTCTCCCAGATCCCGGGGGAGGCTGGGGACATGGAGTCCGAATGGGCTTCGCTCTCTGCCTCTATTGTCAATGCGGCTGCTCGTAGCTGTGGCCGTAAGGTCTATGGTGCCTGTCGCGGCGGCAATCCCCAAACCCAGTGGTGGACACCGGAAGTAAGGGATGCCGTCAGGCTGAAGAAGGAGTCCTACTGGGCCTTGCTGGCCCGGGGGACTCCTGAGGCAGCTGATGGGTACCGGCGGGCCAAGCGTGCTGCAGTCCAGGCAGTTGCAGAGGCATAAACTCAGGTCTGGGAGGAGTTCGGGGAGGCCATGGAGGAGGACTATCGGACGGCCCCAAGGAAATTCTGGCAAACAGTCCGGCGCCTCAGGATGGGGAAGCAGTGCTTAACCAACACAGTTTACAGTGAGAGGGGAGAGCTGCTGACCTCGACTGGGGATGTTGTCGGGCAGTGGAAGGAATACTTTGGGGATCTCCTCAATCCCACCGTCACGTCCTCCGAAGAGGAGGCCGAGGCTGGGAACTCGGAGGTGGACTCATCCATCACCCTGGCTGAAGTCACTGAGGTGGTTGGAAAGCTCCTTGGTGGCAAGGCTCCGGGGGTGGATGAGATCCGTCCTGAGTACCTTAAGTCTCTGGATGTTGTGGGGCTGTCTCTGCTGACACGTCTCTGCAACATCGCGTGGCGGTTGGGAACAGTACCTCTGGACTGGCAGACCGGGGTGGTGGTCCCTCTGTATAAGACGGGGGACCGGAGGGTGTGTTCCAACTACAGGGGAATCACACTCCTCAGCCTCCCTGGCAAAGTCTATGCCAGGGTACTGGAGAGGACAGTCCGGCCGATAGTCGAACCTCGGATCCAAGAGGAGCAGTGTGGTTTTCGGCCTGGTCATGGAACACTGGACCAGCTCTACACCCTCCATCGGGTGCTCGAGGGTTCATGAGAGTTTGCCCAACCAGTCCACATGTGCTTTGTGGACCTGGAGAAGGCATTCGACCGTGTCCCTCGTGGTGCCCTGTGGGGGGTGCTCTGGGAGTATGGGGTCCGGGGCCCTTTGCTAAGGGCTGTCCGGTCCCTGTATGACTGGAACAGGAGCTGTGTTCGCATTGCCGGCAGTTAGTCAGACCTGTTCCCGGTGCATGTTGGACTTGGCCAGGGCTGCCCTTTGTCACCAGTTCTGTTCATTGTATTTATGGACAGAATTTCTAGGCGCAGCCAAGGGCCGGAGGGGGTCCAGTTCAGGAACCACAGGATCTCATCTCTGTCCTGTTGGCTTCATCGAACCAGGACCTTCAGCGTGCACTGGGGCGGTTTGCAGCCGAGTGTGAAGCGGCCGGGATGAGGATCAGCTGTTTCAAATCCGAGGCCATGGTTCTCGACCGGAAAAAGGTGGATTGCCCTCTCCGGGTGGGTGGGGAGTCTCTGCCTCAAGTGGAGGAGTTCAAGTATCTCGGGGTCTTGTTCACGAGTGAGGGGAGGATGAAGCGTGAGATTGACAGGCGGATCGGTGCAGCGTTGGCAGTGATGCGGTCGCTGTATCGGGCCGTTGTGGTGAAGAGGGAGCTGAGCCGAAAGGCGAAGCTCTCGATTTACCGGTCAATCTATGTTCCTACCCTCACCTATGGTCATGAGCTCTGGGTAATGACCGAAAGGACGAGATCGCGGATACAAGCGGCTGAAATGAGTTTCCTCCGCAGAGTGGCCGGGCGCTCCCTTAGAGATAGGGCGAGGAGCTCGGTCACGCGAGAGGAGCTCGGAGTAGAGTTGCTGCTCCTCCACGTTGAGAGGAGCAGCTGAGGTGGCTTGGGCATCTGGTCCGGATACCTCCTGGACGCCTCCCTCGGGAGGTGTTCCGGGCATGTCCCACCAGTAGGAGGCCCCAGGGAAGACCCAGGACACGCTGGAGGGTCTCTCGGCTGGCCTGGGAACGCCTCGGGGTCCGTCCGGAAGAGCTGGAGGAAGTGGCCGGGGAGAAGGAAGCTTGGGAGCCCCTGCTTAGTCTGCTGCCCCCGCAACCCGGCCCCAGATAAGCGGAAGAAGATGGATGGATGGACCTAGTTTTTTGTTCCACCCACTTTCATAAAATACTTTACGCTGACAACACAAATTTGTTTACATCACATAGAAATCTGGACCAGTTAGGAAAACTTCTAAATGAGCACCTGGTAAAGGTAAATACTTGGTTTCAATGCAACAAACTGTCCTTAAATATTAATAACACCTTCTTTATAGTTTTCTCCCCAAACAGACATAACTCTGATGATGGTAATATAAACATAAAAATAAATGGTTGAGCTATCCAGCAAGTTAAATCAACTAAATTCCTAGGAATTTATATAGACTATTCTGTAACTTTCAAAAAACACATTGACAAGCTGGTTAAAAAATTATCCAAAACTGTTGGTCTATTCTTTAATATAAGGCATCTACTAACATTTGAAGTGCTGTTAACATTATACCGATCGCTGTTTGAGTCTCACCTGAATTATTGCAATGTGATCTGGTATAACACTTATCCTACATACACTGCAAGACTTCAAGTATTACAAAAGAAAGCCATAAGAGCAATTACCTGCTCTTTGTCAAATTCTCCTACAAATCCTCTCTTCCACAGATATGGCCTCCTAAAGCTTAATTTATGGCACAATGCTGGGGTCAATGCTGGGGACAGTGTGGTTCATAAACTAAACAATCGATTGTGTGAACTCATCCCATTGTACTCATCCACTCAAGAACAAATGACAAGAGAAAAGGGTCTTCTAAAAGGGAAATTTAGGAAATTAAAATGTTCCAGCTTTAGTGTCTGTCATAGAGGCCTGCAAATATGGAACGGGTTAGATAATGACATTGAACAGTCTGCCTCATTATCTGTATTTAAAAACAACTTAAAGCATAAACTACTGGAAAACTACAGTGCCTGAAGGACTGAGTACAGCTGTCTTTCTTTTGAATGGTCTCTCTTTGCACATAAACTAGGTATTCAGTGCTGTAGTTCTGTTTCAAACCTGTATAGAAATAGAAAGTAAATTAAATTCATTAGACATAAAATAAAAATAATTTAAAGATGATCTAATCTAATTAATCTAAAAGAAAAGGGAAGGATACCAAATCCTTTATTTAATTTAGAACTGTGTATGTATGTATGCATTTGCATGCATATATATGTGTGTGTTTGTGCATATGTATGCATGTATATGGTATGTATGTGTGTATATATGGGTATTTAGGTATATGTACATGTGTATGTATATGTTTTATTCTTAGTACTGTTGTTAATTTGTTGTCTTGTTCGTTGTCGTACTTTGACCAAAATCTGAACCTGTCAAGCCGTCTGTCAAGATACTAAGCTGATCACGCTGTGGTGATGGACCCCAGACACAAGCCTGGTAGCTTCTTTGGTTGTCCATGTTTTTTTATTTTCATAATTAGTGCATATTGGCCACTTGGTTAACGGTGTCTAATGCATATGTAACATATGTGTGAATGTGCGCCTTTCTGGGATTTGAAATTATGAAAAAATAAATAAGATGATAAACTGAAACTGATAATGTACACGTGAAACATGTACATAATAGTCCCAGTTTCCCACACAAGTAATAACAGTATTACAGACAAACAAAGACATGAGCACATTTGAATGCTAATGAACTATTTTTTATTTGAATGAGTTTGCAAGAGCGCGTTTAGCGCCTCCTGGAGATGCAGCAACAGCACACATGGGTCATAGTTTGGTGTAGACGAGCCATGCCACCACCAAACCTTTTCTTCATGGCTGACCAGAAGGAGGTGCTCTTGTGCACACTATTCTCTGCTGTATTGGCCTTGAGATCTTCTGAAGAAACACCAACAGTGATCTCAGCCTGTCCATTGGAACTGTCCTCATCACTCTGGTCCATCTCAAACCAGAACAGGATGGGCTCTTTGTCACTGAGCTGATGAGGGTCAGTGATATTTGTGTCCATGCAGAGGTTATTGTCCTCCACAGGCTGAATGATGAAGGAGACATCATTATGATCGATGAAGGAGTCTTCGTTAATCTCAATCAAAGGGCTGTAGTTCCAGTCAGGTTCCTCTGGCTCCTCATGATTAGTGGACATGTTGTGATGATCCTTAGGAAGAAAGCTCACATCTTCAAAGGCTAGAGAAGACTTTGGCCTCTCGAGTGAAGCTCCAGAGGACTGTGAGTCCTGTTCTGGATCTCCTTCTGCTTTGTTTTCTACAGGAGCAGGTGTGGAGGTCTTGAGGGTTACTACCATCAGATCATGGGCACCTTGGACATATTCACTGTCACTGTTGATCAGGTGCTCCATTGTTATAAAGGGATGCCTCAGTGCTTGGCCGACGGTCAGCCTCTCCTCAGGGTCAATCTGGAGAAGATTTTTAACAAAATACAGGAAAACCTCCAGGTCCAAGAGGGCATCTTCATCCCCTGCATCAGCCTGCAGCATTATGGCGTCCTCCAGATTTGAAAACCAGCCCAACTCACACCCAGAGACCTCAGGCTCTTTATATATTATATTTATATAATATATTTGTAAATTAATTTAAAAGAAAGAAAATTAAAACAGCTTAATGTCTTAGCTTCTACTTAGTCAAAGATGATTTGTTATTGTACTATTCCTTTTGTTAAGAATGAATCTCCTCTTTTGTGTTAAAAAATAAAAATGGCTATAATCTATCATCATTTAACCTAAAATTTCTTACAAACAACACCTATATGTGTTAGATCAAATTCATAATGGCATTGAATAATGAAGTTGTCTTTTACTAGTATTGTCAGTGTGAACGTGCACTGATTCTGGGGAAGTAATGTGAAGACAGTACAGTCTCCAGGGGGCGTTATCAGGGCTCTAATGTCCGCTCTGGGCCCTCTGCTGCTCTGTCAGACTTTGGGATAGATAGCAGCCTAATAGAGAGGCACCCCCTCACTCCTCCCCTCCCTGTTAAGTGATTGAGCTGTAAATACTGACTGACCTGAACTCCAGCTCACACCATGTACAAATGTATGGCGTCCTCTCACTCTGATGCCTGAACCGTCGCTGATCACGAGATGGGCTTAATCTAGGTGTTCGGGGGGCACTGAGGCGTCAAACTGCAGCCCCCGAGGAGGTCTTTCTATCAGGCCCGCAGAGAGTGCCATCGTCCCTACGCTGAATTTATGGAAATGGTCGTAAAACGTGAAGCCTTCAGTAATGGGATATGTCGATAACAGCTACGACGGTGCGATCTATGGCAGTTTACTGAGGAGATGAGTGGCCCGGCTGTTAGACAACTCAAATCTAATTTTCTCAATAAAGCCCAGTAAGTCAACAACCCATAAGTGCTCATATATCAAAATATAAATGTGTAATAGAAGACTGGCAAAAAGAGATTTGTCATTGCTGTATTCATACGCAGCACCGTATTCATACCTTTGCCATTAGATTTTATCTTGAATATAGTTTCTGGATTCAATTTGTTGAAATTATTGATTTTTATTGATGCTGTCTCTATACTGCACCAAAAAAAATGAATAAAATCAATGAGGTTAAAGACTTGACAGTTCATTTTCATTGCAGTTTGGTCTTAGCAAAACTCAAAAGATTGATTAATAGACTAACTTAGGGCTGTATTCAAGCATATGCAGTGATAAGACAAAAGGGTGCAAGGTGCTCTTAAAACATGACTAGAGTCTCAATGTTTGTAACTGCCCCAAACTGCACAAGACCACAAGCTTTCAGGATTTCACTGGATAACAACAATACATACAGAGAAGTAGGCAATTTATTTAGATGTGACATTATAAACCCATAATTTACTGGTTCAACAAGGATACAAGTTTTGGTCGAAGTCAGCAATACGATCCAGAGGCATATAGAAAAACCCATAGGAAATTGAAGCACATTTTGCAGAAATTCTGGCATTTTTGGTGTTCAGTTTTTGTCTTCTGTGTTGGACATTTATAAAATATCACCAGCTTCAGTCATTTATGGCCAAATTGAGTTTTGTCTCATTCTATTCTCCAAACTCCAAAGTGATCTTCTTGACTAAGGCAGTTTATTCTTATATTTTTCCGAAAACCTTGACAAAGGACATGGGCTATTATGCCAGGAGACTAATGATATGCAATTTCTGTCTTTGCACAAGGTGAGGGTGTTAAGGGGGTTAAGTGTGTGTTTATTTTAAACTGCACTTACCTGTCTCACTGGGACTCAGTGGTAAATAAGTCTTACCTGAGGGAGCTGATGTTCTCAATGCCAGCAGAGGGGGCGATGTGGGGCAGCTCACATCTCCATCCAGTTATCCTGGTCTACTCAGGTCACATCAATCTGGGAGCCAGTTTTCCTTCCTTTTTTGGCAGCTTCCCTGACAATCAGCAGTTAGCTGTGGTCCTCTGAGAGTCACTGAGGCTGCTGCTCCTGGGAACACAAACACACGCTCACGGCACCATGTTTGATGAAAAGAACAATTAAGGGAGAAATGAGGGAGAATCATCAGGGGAAATGGCTGATGAAGACTTTATTGATTAGAGCGGCTTCACTGATCCAGCTCTCACTGTAGCAATTACAGCAGTACACTGCCAGCAGCGGGGCCAAACAGACAGAGCCCTATCTGACCAATACTAGAACTGTAAAGGGGCAAGGTATACTTCAACACAATAAGGTTTCAAATTTATCAATTATATTAGACTACATCTGAAATACATCACACCATTCTCCAATACACTTTGGATGCAGACATTTGGTCATATATCACAGGGCAGTCATACAGCTTGACATTCAGCTTTACATCCTTAAATCACCCATTTAGGTGCAAACAAACACAGAGGCGCTCATGAATAGACCCATGATTAATTCAAATCCCACAAGAATGAAGCAATAAAGGCCCATCTGAGTCAACACACAGCCTGAGCCTCCCCTCGGCCTCCGCTGGGCCCCTCTGATCAGCCTGTATGTTTGTTTGCTCAGCTAAGACAGCGCAGCATTTGTATTGAAATCACACTGCTGTCTCCACTGCTCCCTGACAGGTCCGAGTACTTATCAGAGTAGAAGAAGAGCACACCCTGAGGCACAATAGAGTCTAACAGACCTCCTGTCTGTCCAGTGAGTTTGTGCCGGATCAGAGCATGTGTCTTCATCGTCCTGGTCCTGAGGTCAGATAAGGTGACCTCATGGAGGGTGGTTCTTATTACAGATGAAATGGGAGATTATAACAGCATCAGGCTTTAAGAGAATAGATTAGACTGAAGTATATTTCTATATAGTGGCAACAAAATAAAAAATACATAGGATCACAAATCTCAGAAGGTTTATCTTTAGCTGTTTTCTAATGAAAATATCCCATTAAATGAGTGATGAGTCCTTGTTGTCTTTATTTGGACTAATCTTTAGGTTTATGTATTTATGTTATTATTTGTTATCAATTACATAAACATATAGTTCTAAATTTTTTATGTGTTCGATTTTATCCTACTAGTCTCATAAAGTAATTTAAGCAGCTTACACAGCAAAGCCACTTTACACTTTTGAACCAGACTAACTGAAGCTCATGGACAATTTGGCAAGGGCACAGAAACAAAACAAGAGATAACGGTCAATGGAGAAATATAAAGGGACAAACACAATCTGTTTGTGCACTGATGGAGATGAATGGGGCATAATCCATTGGCTTCCATCACAGCTCACAGCCTGTACACACACCGCTCCCACTTGCCACAATCAGGATTAATCCTACACTCACTATTTATATTTCCTAATTGTAATTAGCATGAATTATCAATTACGGTTAGTGCCTAATTGCCCTTCATAAAGACAGCTTCCCTGGCTTAAACGGATCCATTTAAATAATGTAACTAATAGCTCTTGCCTTTACATTGCGAATATATCTTCATTGTTGCATGTATGAGCTGTGATGGTAGCTCGTAATTTCACAGGGCAATCGAGAGAAGGAGTGCAGGTGGCACTGGGGGACTAATTGTTGTTAATGAATTATGATGTGACCTTCTCAGAACAATGGATAATCAATGCTCAGGCTGAGTGACAGTGGAGCGAGTGCAGAGGCCTCACACACAGCCAACTGTGAGAGACAAATGCACTGTGCTTATTAGCTTTTTACAGAAACTTCTAGTACTGTTTACTGCTCTCCTCAAGTCTTTATCAGCTTTTTCAATACTCATTTACTCTTCCACTTTCAGGATTAAACAGGTCAATCATTGTACACATTTTTCAATGTACAGACTATTTCTCAATTTTGGTGAAATTTTGGAGAAATAGTTAAGTTTCAAAATGGTACAGAAAATGACTGCGCATTATGAGCCATGAAATCCTACTTCAGTTTAAACCCTGTCGGCCTTTACAGGCAGGTACACATTCAGATAAGAGCACAGGCAATATTTAGGAACTCTTACCTAAGACATAAGCTAAACTGCAGTGTAGGGCACAAAAAATATCAAGAACTCGAATCAGTATGTTGTGTAGATGTGATTCCTAGTAGCCACCCAAGAAAGCAAAACTACTTTCCAAAACTTTTTTTCACTTGAACTATGCGCAGTTTCACCACACACGAGACATCTTTATCTCCCCCAAACCAGACTAAACTTGACTGGCGTCCATGTTGGTTGTGTGCAGTGGTGGTGTTTGAACTGACCTTTACCTCTGCTGACAGGGGCGCCCCGTGACTGACAGTGTCCCTCAGCATAATTCCAGCCCCAGCCCCACTCTGCCCTCCATCTCCTCCGTGATGCAGTTTGACCCCTTTACAAATCACCCCCAACTTTACACATCTGCTGCCTGTCAGCATCTGCCAGGCGCACTCACCCGTCTCGCCTGTAATGAAAAACTCTCATTACTCGCCTCCACCCAACAGGTATACGCGCCGTTAGGACAATTACTGGGCAATGCCACTGACCTTGTTGTCAAAGAGGGAGTCAGACGCGCACTCACAAGGTTTCACCGGAACTAGTCTGGCACCACCGCTATTGGAATGAGAACAGATCTAAGTCATTTCAAGATGATCTTTTGAACTAAATACAGACAAGCAGCTGTTTAGATTATTTAGTGGAGGATCCACTACCTACTTGTCTCCATGGAGATGTTATTGCTTTGCCTGGAATGTTCCATGGTATGACTTCATGGAACATTCAATCAATCTAACATTTATTCATTATGGGGTTTGAGAGACAACATTTTTCAGAACTCCCCTTTAACAGCAGTAAGGATACCAGCTATTATAAAGTGAATTTCATCAAAGAAACAAAGTCTTTGCTCAAATATTTTTTAACTGTGTTAAACAAACACACTGCTTACCTGCTTGGAACAGAAGTCTTCATCCTGCATGATAGATTTTCTTGTCTTAATCTAGACCAGAACTCAAACGAATATCAAATAATTATAAAAGAAGAATTTTATACAATTATATCACCCCAAAATAAGTCCCAGTCTATGTACTAAGCACTATAGAAATGTAAAATCACAAGAAGTCTAACATTTCCAAATGCAGTAATGTAGAATTTGGATAAAGTAAAAGTATGATCTACGAAATTATTATTTCCAAACAGTTTGCATAAAGTAGTTTCTTTAAAACATTAAACTTAGATCAAAAGAGTAATAGCTCTTTGTTCTGGAGGACACCCACTTTACAGTTTGTATAGTTCTTTGCAGTTCTGGTAATTCTGCAGGAGTTGAACACTATTTCCTAAACAGTTTATTACAGTCATTAAATTCAGGATGTTGTGCGATCACAGATTATATTTACCTGTTGCTACGTACTTAATGGAGATACAAAGCTTAGGAATTTACCATGAAGGATCTAACAGGCTCTTAATGTCTGACCAGTGTCTTGCTGATCCTTTGTGTCCCCTCTTTACTGGATGTGGAGACATTGGAGGCCTGTAGAGCACACAACAGAAGCACACCTCAGAATACCACTCCTGCCATTAGAGAAATGATGTGACGTTTAGCAGACCTGGGGCAGCCTCCCCGCCATGTAATGACTTTATGGACCTAGGAGGGGGGTCCAGGGTGGAAGTGTGTCTCCTTAGTCCCCCTGCAGAGGCCCGATGTGGGCTACTCCTCCTCTGCACTGCCCTGGTGAGGTCCACACTGACTCCAATGCATTTCCCGCTCTCTAGACTCTAACCTGGGGGCGTCTTTGTCCTCAAGGCTGCCCCACATAAGCAGATGTCCAGCCGCTGGGCATTCTCGTAGGAAGTTGTAAAACTTCCACTGTCCAACAGGCCCTATTCAAATGTAGACTACAGTGAGGGCTGCTCAAGTGCCATACATATGCAAATGGGGAACATGCAGACTCCCAGTAGGGGTGGCTTTGACTAATGTTTGACTATGTAACTACTACGCAACACACACAGAACTAGACCATGGAGGCTCCTCAAAGCAGACTAAACACCATATAAGGGGCACAGGAAATTGTCCAAAGAAAAGAAGGGCTCAAATCTATTCCAATACTACGCATAACTACTGTCTGGGTGCATAAATAAACACAGTAGACCTCACAGGCTTCAACCATAAAATATGTAAATGCTTAAGTAAAAAATAGTCCTGATACTCAATATAGATTCTGATACTAGGATAATAATAAAAAACACTCTTTCTTTAGAGAAATTAATTTTTTTCAACATTAAATCATAGTACTTACGTTTATATTACCATGTGGCCTTATATCTGTGTGGTACTTGTTCTGATACAACTCAAGATCATTCTAAAGCTATTCAGGAAAGGTTCATTACTGTCGGGTGAATATGACTTTTTTAGTATCCATATTTGCTCTAATGAGTTTGTAGTTTCAATACCAGCTTTAGTATTAATTTGTTTCTGATTTTCAATACTTTTGAAAACCCTACTGCAGCATTAACCACTTTTCTCTAGCCATCCAAGCCCACAGTATATTAAAGTAGAGCCCACTTTGCTTGGAAATACTTATTACAAGGTCAAAAGACTGTCAGAGAGCTTCGGTCAGATCTGTTACTGGTGTGGCTTCCCCTTCTCCAAAAGGCTGTCTGTCTGACTGTAGCCATCACGCTTTATCTGTATTGGACACCTGCTGGGAATATTGATCCTGTGCTGGTTTCACCATTTGAGCCATCAGCGGGCATCAGGGTTTAAACAAGCCTGTGTCACTTGGTATTGAATGCTAATGGCTAAAGATCAGGGAGCCCATTGATTGTGAATATCAAACTATCAGCTTTAGGTGAGAAAACAATCAGCTGTGTTCAATAACTACTTGCAGTGCAGATTTAGATTGAAAAGAATAAATTTAGTCTAATAATACAGTTTTCGAGCCACTTTGTAAGTATGTTCATCATTCTTGTAGTTAGAATTATATTAGCAATTTATATTAGCAAAAAATGCGATCTATATTTGACATTTTGTACTGCTATTTTGAGCTGTCATTGTTATGTCATCCTGTTGGGAAGAAGACTTTGAAAATGTGTTTAGTTGCAAAATAATGAATACCCGAATTGAAATTTATTTTGTAAAATATTCCAATACATGGCTGAATCAGATTACTGTATTGTGAATACTCTGAATACTTTTACATTAAGTTTCATTTAAATTATAGTGTAAAAACAGAGCATAGGGATAAAACAGCTTTATGCTTGTTTCGTCGTTTGTTATGCATTTCCATAACAAATTAGAGAAGGAAAAATGGAAAACACTGTGCAGTTTGAAGCCTGTGTGATTAAATACCTAAATACATTCCTCTGATTTTAGAAAAGTAACTGTATTCTAAATTCTACCAAGCGAAACAGTAAATATATTTTGGTATTTACAAAAATTATATACTGAATGCGTATTCTCGATACATGTACTCAGATACTTCTCAGCACTGTCATCCCAGCATGTTATTAATATCATTAAACTATAAGTGCAACTTGCTGCAACATAAAAAAGCAAACCCACAACTGCAACTGAGCTTCAGTTAGTCTGGTTCAAATATGAAAACACCCACCACAGGACCATTCTAAGGCAGTTTATACTCATATTACAATGTTATACTCTAATATGTATCGCTGACTCCATGTATCTATTATATGGAATACTTTGAATTTAATCTGTTAAACATGATAATGAAATATAAATAATGTTGCTTCGAGCCTTATCTGTATCATCTGTTTACGTATCTGTTTAAGTGGACAAAATGCTATTTTAAACTTTAGAATAGTTTTAATAGCAATACACAGATACTTGAAAGGCAGGGTTTTATGTGCCTGTGTTATTTTTGCTCGTTCTGTTTCCAGTGCTTTGAGGGACACACAATTGCACATTTTAAAAGTTTCATTTTAGAGCTAGGACAACATCTCATATAGCCCAAGTACCATCTGTGCCCAATTTACGCTCAGGTCGAGGCTTATTGAATTTAATGATATGGGTGATTATCGACGAAAGCTTTGAGCCCATTAGGAGGTAGTGTGAAACGTTAATAGTGTTTGGGTCACGTGTCTGGCTGAAAAGACTTACGGGGGGACAGGCGCTTTAAAGAGTCGTCTGTCTGCGCCTCCCCACCCACACCACACCGGCACAGACACGAGGAGCGCAGCGTCAACCAGGGACCACTACTGCAGACCACCTGAGCCCATAAAGAGACAAGATATGACGAGTTTTATCTGATCAAAAAGTGTCCCGAACTGTGTGTGAATGAATTATGCTGGACTCACACACGAGGTGAAGATGACAACGACGCACAACAAGATTTCTTTCTCCATCTTGGACATCTTGGACCCAAACAAGTTTAACAGTAAGCGGATACTTTGCGGCGCCAGGGAGACGTTTCCAGTGGCGGAGGGAGACAGTACGGTGACAAGTGCAAATGAAAGTGGACCGGAGGGAGCACCGGAAGGTATACAACTTATTTATTTTTTTTACATACATAAGTTGAGCTAAACACCAGAAGGTAGATTGAGTTACGTTTGTGAGTTATAGTTTAATAGAGAGATACAAAACAACAAAGAAAAACAAACAAAAAACTATTGCAACCATACAGCACCTGTTACTATTGCCAGTACCTGCGTATCCGTCCGCCAAAGACTTCATGACCATAATATAGTGCCTTAGTATGCTTGTACTTTTTTTCTAAATATAATTTGTGAAACTCAAAAATGTAATCTACCACAATTTAGAATAGCTATAGGGTACGATTCCACCTGGTTTAGTCCTGGTCTAGTCTTGGTTAAGTTCTGGGTTTAGTTCCAATTTTCATGCAGTGAAGTCAAATGAGTTTCTTAGACAAAGTTAAGCTGCAATTCTTAGCTCTGTTGGACATGGATTTTGCATATAACATGTTTCCTACGGTCAAACAAACTCACCTTTATAGCTACACTAAACTTTTTTGGACAGAGTAAAGAAAAACGCCTCACTTTGACGTTTTTCTATCAAACTGCTGTCATCTGTGAGTGACCTTCCTCTCATTTTAAGAGCTGCGTTTCCTTTGAGCGCGGCCACAAAAGCTCGCTCCCAAAGCCCCAGTGTGTGATTGGCAGTGGGACAGGCGGCCTAGATAATTGTTTAAATCGTCCCATTGAGGATGCCCCGCGCAGGCTTTGATCGATATCCCATTACCGCATCCTGCATATCTCCCTCCAGCACCTTGCAGGTACAAACTTCACACCCCTTCCATGTCTGATCCCAAATATCGCTCGATTCAAACTTCCCTTTAAATAGATGACATTTATCGATCCGCGCGCAAATATGAAACTCCATTAGCACGCCATGGCTGAGGGGGCGAGGCGGGATTTAGACGGGATTTCTTTCCGCAACATGACATTTTGAGACGCGCGGTGGGCTTTATAAATTATTTAAGGATTAGTGACCAGTCTGCACCTCTCCGTCTAATTCCCCGTTCTGTTTGGATGACCCCCAGGCCTTTAAATAAAACTGAACTGATTCTAGGCCTACATCAACCAATGAAAAGTGCTCTGTCACACTATAAGTAGGCGACGTTACATCTGAAAATAATGAGATACGTTACGCACGAATGGAGCTGTTCTTTCAGCACCACGGCCAACCAAATCAACTGTGGCATTTTCCGCCTCATAAAACTAAAATATTCCAAATTTTCCTACTCGTTTTTAACAGTGCAGCAAGCTAGAGTAGGCATGACGTTATGTTAAAACAACTATAGACTTGTATTTTAACATTTTAGCATGAACAGATTTGATAAAATTTTATGTTTACAGTATTTTAATGTTTACAATTAAGTCTGATAACAAAGTGTGACATTGCTAAAGTAGGCTAAATATAGATGATAAACGATAATACCGAAATGTATGTATGCCACAGATACAAAAACCCAAGAGCAGATTAAAACCATAAAAACTAATCTAAATGTACAATATCACTGAAAACCCCCGAGCTACAACAAATAAACAGCAGGAGGCACTTTAATAACCTACTTAATTTGCACCTATAATGAGTCATAAGTAATTAAATCAACCTTTTATGGCTTAAATGTTATCATATAGCTGAAAAAGTTACCAAAAATGCTCCATTATTTCCAAGACAATGTACAAACTATGAATAATGAACCCAAAAATATATGGTTCCCGCTTTCATATATTGAATGATAAATCGATATAGTAATTATTGTGCCAGGCCTATTTACAAAATGCTTTTTGGAGCCACAGCTTATAATTGGCATGTCAACACCATGCAGTCTCTGTGATTATCTATTTTAGCTATTTAAGGTGCTTTATGTACCTTTTCTGAAGCCTGCTTGTCTCCATGGAGATAGATATGTTTAATGTTATACTGTGGAACATTCCAGGCAAAACAAATACATCAGCACAATGATGGACCCTTCACCACAAAAGTTACATGGCGTAGCTTTATGTATGTGTATGGGAGTAGGTGCTCATAAGTAATTGCTTCAGCGTACTCCTTTTGGGTGATGTATGCTTCTATCTAACGTATGCACGTAATGGAACAAAACGCAAAAACACTCAAATAAACTAAACTAAACTAAAAAAAACTATAAAACTATAACTTGAAGCTTCAGTATTTGTAATTTCTAATAAATAGTAGGACTTTCAATCTAAACTTTATTCTCAATTTTCCACTTCTTCTCTTCACAGAGGATGACAACGGTGCAGATGAAGAGCTCTTCTCTCCATCACAAACCCCTCAGCTGCTCTCCTCTCCTCCCCCTGAACCAGAGCCCTGTCTCAGCGTGGACCAAGAGGACACAGACCGCACCTCTCTGTCCTCCTCCGCCACTCCGGACCACTCCCCTCACAAACGCCGCCGCCACGACTCCACATGTGCCAAACCTCGCCGTGCTCGGACTGCGTTCACGTACGAGCAACTGGTCGCTTTGGAGAACAAATTTCGTACCACGCGTTACCTTTCTGTTTGCGAGAGACTCAACCTGGCCTTGTCCCTCAGCCTCACCGAAACCCAGGTCAAAATCTGGTTCCAAAACCGGAGAACGAAGTGGAAAAAGCAAAACCCTGGAGCAGACAGCACTTTACAGACACCGGGTAACACTGTGGTAAATGTCAGTCCCAGCCCAAGTAACTTCCATCAGACTTTTCCAAACTTCAGCTCCGGAAACATGGTCTTCCACTCTACTGCTGCAGTCCCACTCACGTCCACAGGAGGGCTCTTGCACCCTTTTATGTCCACTGGTTTTGTTCAGCCGACTTACTTTAATCCACATCTTTGAACTCCAAAAAGACACTGAAGATGCTTTTGGGCAACAATGTGAAATAAATGTGTAAATATTTGCAATGTACAGTTTGTGAAAATATTACGAGCACACAATTTGTCTTGGCATTGACACTAACATGAATTACTAAAAGGTATATATGTATTGTATACTTTGTAGATTCTTTTCCCACTATGCACTCAAGTAATGTCATTGGTGCCAAAACTTGTTTGACAGCTCACATGAAAATGATTGTCCTATGTTGTCCTTTTCTCTGTGTTTAACTGTGCCATTATTGCATCCAGAAAACAAATGTGTATTTTACCTCCCACAGGTCTGTTATCATTAATGCAACTCCACAATATAAATAAAGTGTCAAATGATAAGTCTGAGACAGCACATTATTTTGGCACAGGCCAACAAGACTTTGGGGTTCATTAACAGAGATGTAGCTTTCATTCTGCAACAATGACCTCTCCAGTATCACACACACTTCACATTAATACACCAATCATATAGGATAATACTGTATGTTAAATATCACAGGTATTTGCTCAGAAAACATGAATTTACGAACAAAACAAATGCTGCCATCTTCTGGACACTTCAGTAATTGACTGAAAAATAAAGGTATGTTTGTTTAGTAGTAGCTGTTGTAGTAGTAGTTACGTGTAGACATTTATTACAAGGATTTCTTTACATCATTCCAGTTTACATTTATCTGAAAATATTTTAATGGAATCTAAACTTATAATGGAGTACAGACGTCTACATAACATCCTTCCATACGAGGGCGCTATTTCTTATTTTTCTGTACCTTGCATACCTTACATTTCAAATTGCAAATAATTACGTCAAAACTGCAACCTCTTGTAACAGTGACCAAGTTGAATTGAACAGTTCGGCCTACCAGAAAAACACTGTTTAGTTTTGTCTGTTGAGTCAAACTTTGAACTTTGGAGGCATTCTTTGTATTCTTTATATTAATATATTTAATAATTATCTTCAATTTATTAAAACAGAAAAACTATGAAGTTTGAATATGCCTAATGAAGTTTAGTGATCGATGGTGAATTATGCAACTATGTTCACCATCAGGGGGCGTAAAGACCTCAGTTTTCACATGAAATCCTCCGGCATCACACGGATTAGTTGCATAGCAACAGTACACAGCGAGTACAAAGTACTTAAAAAGTGGCAGCTGTCTGCAGTGACCTATATTTACGACAAAAACACTACTGTCTCCAACTGTCTTCACACCAGACTCTTTGTTTTCTCTTCAGTACCTGATTTTTCTTTTGTCTATTTATAGCTGTGCGGACCTTTCAAAGGTTCAAATAGACCTGTTACTTGTTTGCCTGTTCCACTAGGCCTGTATTGAGAAGAATAATTAGACCTGATATGATCAGTTGTTAAGGCAAAAGCATCACCTGTTGTATCTTGTAAATCTTTACATCAAGTTGCAGCATGTAACTTTTCTGTTGGAGAGACAACATGGTGGCCCTCCCCATGTCCAACTTTAGTCCATCTAAAATAAATTACTTGACATGTGTGGGGAAAAAATAGGTCTAAAGTATTTTTATTTTTATAATGTAATTTATGTAATAAATTGCTACATTCATTTTGTGCATGAAAATTCTTTAAAACTGTTCCATAAACTCTTATTTCTAAACAAAACCAATCACATAATCCCTGTGGTGTCATGCTATCAGAAATTAATCAACTTCTTTGCAGTTGCAATTTGTCCTTTATGGGAAAATGTTCACAAAATAAATAGCTCACATTTGTATTAGTGACTGTGACTTATGACTACCTTTTAATTAGTAATGAGTAATGTCATCACATTTTGGATTTCTCATAACAATTATTTCAATTATAGAAGAAACTGTGACTTTGTGAATCACTTTGTAAAACTTCTCACATTGGAGACATTTCTTGCGTACATCTGTGATTATCTTGTATTATTCTAATCTGCAGCTGTCATTATGTTTCACTTTTAGAAGAGGCATGAGTATTTTTATATTTCACTCAAGATGCTTTCAAATTGGGATTTGACTCATCACATGTTCCTGTCCTGGTTAGCCCCCAGGGAAAAAGCAACTAAAATGATTTTTTCACATTGTAAACGGAAGATTTTATACTGTGGTGTGGTGTCAATGCCCTCAGAAAAGCAATGTTTCTGGGCAAACTTAAAGACTTTGGAGGAGAATCTGAAGAGCCTGATGTAATGGCAATAGCGCAGTTTGTTCTCTGATGGGAAGGTTAGCGGTTTGACTCCCACTCCCAGTATAAATATTGCTGTGGAGAGGTTAGATGACCCCACAAATTGGCAGATTACTGTTCCCACAGAATCCGATATTCCACAGATACTGTTATTGTGACATTGGGTAAGGCACTTAGCTCACTGTGCTCCAAAGTGTCTGCATACATGGTGAGTGAATGGGTGAGTGATCCCTTGATAAGTGTTTTGAGACTCCACTGGAAGTAGTGCAATACAAATGCCACGACTTTGGGAATAAGGTGGCATAGAGTTAGTGCACATTCCCAGAATAGCAAAAAGGTGAGAGAGAGCATTCATATAAGTAAATGAGCTCTGGTGTTTGAGAATTAATTGTTATTTTGCTTTAGTATCAATTATTTGATTAAAATATATTCAATTTTATTAGTTTGGTCTTATTCCTTCATTTTGATTTCATCGGCTTTGAGCTCTGTGATTAAAAGTAAGACATTATGCTTGAATCTAGTCTCCATTTGACTCATTTTGTATTTGTTTTTAGTAATCCGTAAAAAAACACGTGTTCCTTTTGTCATAGCTGTTGACTTTTATATAAAATTATACTGTTTTTGCATTTTATGTTCATCCCTTTCTCTTCTTTGCTCTTTGAAGTGTCATTACCACTTAAAGGTTACACAGATGATCACACAGAACACAGTGTTTTTGTATTTTGCCCATTGAAACATACCCAGGGAGCCTCTGCATGAGGAGGGAGACCACAGAGAGTTTGCTCACATTGAAATTGATGTCATGGCTCAGATGAACCATGACTGATAGCCCCCACTCAGACCAGCACTCTTATATATTCTACCTGTCTTTTCCTCAGTTTGTCTCTGTGTGGTTCAAAAGGGTGTTTTTACTCTGTTTCATCCCATTCTCACTTTTACACACACTGGCTCTGTTAAAGGGCCCATATTGTGTTATTTTTTATCTGTGTATGTTGTTTCCTCATCACAAACATACCTGGAGTTGTGCTTTGTTTGATTCACACATGCAGGCAGTTTTTCTCCCAAACATAAAATGCTCTGTTCCACCTTGTGATGTCATGTGGTAATACAGGAAATGCTCCATGTGTTTTTGAATTCACTAGAATCAGTTGGATAATTTCAGCCCTGGAATTGAACAAAACGTAAAAAACAGCTGTTGTCCACCCTCCTGTGGGCTCACCACCTGCAGAGGGGTTCATAGGGGGGGTCAGGTGCTATGAGAATTGGGCAGCACGCTGCCCCCGCGACCCAGCCGGATTAAGTGGGAGAAGATGGATGGATGGATGGGTAAAAAACAGCTGTTAACTTGAAAACTAACACTACATAACATCGCAAGGTGGAACAGAGCATTTTGAGTTTTTTCTTTTTCTTGAGGAGGTAACAACATTATAACATGATTTAAAGCTCACAAGAGTCAATTTTGATCCCATTTTTTGGCTAGGAAAACAATACAAAGATGTATTAGGATTGCAAATCTACAAATGAAAAAATATAGTATATTCACTAGCAAGAACAGCATTACAACAAGAGATTCTATAATTTGATGGATTTGTATTAATAGTATAAGAGCAGGATGCTGAATTCAGGAAGGCAGTGCAGGCTTGATTAACCTCTACCCAGATTAAACCATACTCTGCATATGTCTCAGGTCAAACTATACTGGGAGTGTGAAACAGCCTGTCAGACTACAGCCCTTCTAGCCAAATGTTAGCCATTCACAATGTTAATGATGTCTCTCTATTTAATGAGTACCAGAAGTCATAAGTTGTGACTTCTAAATTGTACTGGCTACATTTTCAATTTGTTATCAAGATTCTTGCATTTTATATTACTGTATTTAATTGTATTTAATATAAACAGTGTATATAACTGGAGTATGGACAAATTTGGAAGTAATGAAGTTGATAAGATGTAGCTAAGAGTAGTTTAAACATTTATATATTACACAAAATTGGCACTTGTGTATTTTAAGCTATGTTATAATCAAAAACATACCTGAAGTTGTGTTTTTGTTTCATTTGCAAATGTTTGAGTAACCATTTATTATTAGCCTGTCTACACCTCCAAAGATTAAAAGGCTCTTTTCCACCTTGTGATGTCATGAAGTGGTAATTTTCAAGTTAACAGCTTTTACCATTAGTTTAGTGGAGTCTGGCAATACCAGAGCTGAAAAAACACAGTACAGCTTTTCTTGTATTAATGACAAATGACATCACAAGGTTGAACACAGCCTAAATATTTTTAACGTGTGACTGAAACAAAACACACACAGGACAGAACAAAAGTAGCATGATATAGGACAAAAGAGTTGGGAGAGACATTAAAGGGACAGTTTAGAATTTATACATTGTTTCCTAGTGACCCATAGTGTTGGAGACATGTGGAAACACTTTTAAAAAAAATCTATCCAGTCTTTGTATTTGCAGAGATTGCTGGTGCTAGGCTAGCACATGTCAATGGACATACTTATCCTGCCACTAAAAACAGTCTTACCCACTCCACAGTGCACCCGAGGCAAATCTATTATTACAGCAGACTGTTGATGTGAATGTCTATGTTGACAAAATAATGTCTGAAATAAAACTAACCTTGCATCGCATGAATCATTGCATGTTGAGGGCCTATTTTCTCATATATCAGGAAGTACATCTCGCTGCTGCTGCTCAGGCATAAATACTTCAAAAGCAAGGCTGGTTTTACTTAACTTTACTTTTACTTTACTTTACTTAAATTTTAAAATTATTCTATTAACACAGACATTCACATCAACAATCTGGCATTATAATAGATTTGCCTCGGGTGCACTGTGGTGTGGGTAAGACTGTTTTTAGTGGCAACTATTACCATTGACATGCACTAGCCTATCACCAGCAACCTCTCCAAAAACAAGGATTTTAAAAAAAAAAAGTGTCTCCACAAGTCTCCAACACTCTGGCTCACTAGGAAATGAGGCCCTATGTCCAAAATTCCAAACTGTCCCTTTAGTCAACTGTCAGGAATCGATCTAGCAACACCACGACCAGAATCTTCTTGAGCCAGGATCTTTTTTTTTTTTTTTAATAACAAACACGATGTGATCTTTTTATAGAACATAAGGATATTGGCCATAAACACAGCAGCTCAGAGACAAATAGAGTGGTCGTAATAACGTTCACACTTCAGCTTCTTGTGTTCATGTCATCTCAGTGTACTGCTTTAGCATCTCATCCTTATGATTCACATACGCTCTTATACATGCCTGTTGTTGTTACTTACACTGCCATACAAAAGAACGGGCTATGAGTTTTTATTTTCTTATTGTGTGGTGGAAATTTAATTCACATAACAAATGAGCTTCTCCCCAGTACATGAGCAGAAATGCCCCTCAGATAATGCAATTTTGGATATACATTGGAATTCACAGTACAGTACAGTTAAGAGAGTAAGTTAGAAAGTAAGTACGTTCAAATCATATATTGCTTTTATTTATAATTTAAAGTATAGTAATAAATTCACAGTTCTAACATATTTTACATATTATAGTTGTTTATGTTAACATACTGTGTTATGGTTTTCCTGTTGATTATTCAGCTCTCTTTTTATTGCCAGACTTTGCAATAAACGCAAAAGGCTATTTAAGGGATGGTTCACTTGTGATTTAATTGCAGTTCTTAGACTTTATTTTTACCTGTAATTTAGCAGAACATTATTAACAATGTTGACTGAGGCACAGTGTATGTTATAGCGATTGTAGCTAAACCTCCTTATCAAAGTCTGAATTTGTCAGATCACAGAGGCTCAGCAGTGTTCCACCTGGTTAGTACGGTACATGGATGGGAGACCGCTGGCAATATCAGGTGCCACAGTGTGGCACCAGTGGCAATGTGTTGTTGTGTCTTTGGTTCATTCTGACTTCAGCTTGAAACTTAGATGTGGTGATTAGAGTGTTTACCTGCTTTACATGTTTTGACTAATTACTGTAGCCTTCCTCATAAGCGTCACATGATGATGGTATACTGTAGTGACATGTCTTGTAGGCTGCTTTACTTGGTTTTGCCAGCCAGTAGGAGAAGCTTATGTCTCCTACTGATGCCTTCTCCAGGATCACATCCCTTGTGTGTGATGAGACGTATGCTCCCTCATCACAATTCATGCTCCTTGCACCACGTTTACAGATCTTGATGACCTCTCAGATCCAGTGCTGGTATTTGTAGCTTTCGGCACAGATGACTTTGCCATTGTTCAAGTCCATGATGTGATGTTGTCTCTTGCAGTGGTCAGATATGGCTGATTTTTTCAGTCGCGTCCTTAGGGTAGAGACTTCACACCCGCATTGCTTAGTGTGAATGTGGTGTGCGCTTGAGTGTTGGTTGGCCGTCAACGTTATCAGATTTGTACCAAATTTGGGAATTAAATTCTATGCATGACTACGAGCAAAAAGATATATTACGGACATGGAGCATTTTTCATGGTTGGACAGCAGAGGCGCAAAGACTCCTAAAAAACACATTTAAAGCTGCACTATGTAATTTTTTTGTTGGAGGAAGTGTTGGCTTGGGTGCCCAAAATGGTCTACCATATTTTTATTTATTTTTTTAATCAACATGCAAAATTTTTGAAAAATGGTAGGGTTAGGTTAGTTGTTATGATTAGGGTAAGGGCTAGGGTAAGAGTTGGGGTGTTTAGGATTAAGACTAGGGTTAGGTTTACGGTTATGTTTAGGGTTAAGCCTTGTGTTAGGGTTGGAGCAAGGGGTTATACTTGTGGTTGGGGTTTATGGTTATTAGGGTTAATGTGGGGCATGGCGTTTGCTGGGCACAGCATTTGCTGGGAGTGGCGTTTGCCGGGCACGCCGTTTGCACGGCATGATGTGCTGGCCGCAGCTGCACGCCGTTTGCGGGCACATTGCACCGATCATTGCTGCTTGCGCCTATATTTACACTTATTTTTTTTGTGATAGCTGGTCTGTGCCGCCCGTTCAAACTTTTTGCTGACTCGCTGTCATCATTTGTGCTCATGGATCTATAATAATGACTGTGCTGTGTTTTGAAGAGGGCAAAACATTTCCCGTCATCGGTGTCACGTGAGTGAAACCCACCAACAGCTTTAGGACACTTAGCCTGGTGATTAGCGCCAGGTGAGAGTGATCAAGTGAGCACAGGTGCGTATAATTTGGTCCTCATGGATATGTGCACTCAGGAGAGCTGCCACTGGGAGCCAGTGGATATGGGTATTTCTATGTGTCAGCATCGCTATGATTTTACGCTCTTCTAACGCGCATTTAGCCGCATCGGAATGGACATGGACAATGGAATGTTTGAAAGGTTATCAGTGCAGCTCCTGGACACGCTCTGGAAAAGGCGCTCATTTAACCACAGAAAATGTAGCTCCAGTACACCTGGGCTCTGGAAAAGGCGTGCATTTAGCCACAGCGACTGCAGCTCCAAGACACGCCAGGCTCCGGAGAAGGTGCAGCGGGACTGAGGAGAAGGTTCAGCGGCGTCCAGATCACCGCGTCAGCACGTAGAACCAGGCAAAGAAATCAACACCAGATAAGATTTACCAATATGGTTTTACCTATTGCCTGACCAGCCAAGACCCAACCGTACACACTTTTACAACTTTACTACTTTATAAGGCCTATTACAGTCGAACAGGATGTTTGTGAAATCCCTCAGCCGTACAGGCAGCATCCATAACAAAGGAGAAAATTAATTGGACTTATGTCAGCTGGATAAACTGAATTGAATTTCTTTGCGGTACAGTAATCCATTTGGTTAGATTTACCGTAGACTTATGGCTGGTCACACAACTTTACCTGTTAGTGAATTGACCATTACCGCAATGTTTTGGTTTTTGTCGTAATGTTGATGAATAATGCTGTGTTGCTGCTGTTTCTTGCGCTGGTTGTTTTTTTTTTAAATGCAATGTGGTTTGAACATAGACTGTATAAAAGAAGTGGACTAAGTGAGTGTGACGTCACCCACAGCGTTTCGTGCCGCTCAAATGAGACTCGCGATGCCACGGTTATAGGAGCGAATCTGGAGCCAGGCTCTATGTTATGAATAGGTTTTTTTTTGACGGACAAAATAGCGGAAAAAAAATTCAGGACCAAAATGACGAGGTTAACAGCAACAGGTACAGAGAGAGGAGCGATCAGATCCCAATGTAAGTCACTGGGAAAAGGGGAGAGAAGGAGCCGGAAGAGCCTCCTAGTGCACTTCCTATTTAGCACGCGGCGGCTAACGGGATTGCTTAGTCCACTCATATATACGGTCTATGGGTTTGAATCATGCTTTGCTGGGCTTCCATATGACATTTGTGGCAATGCTTTTATTGAGAGGAAACACTTTTTTTTGTTCATAGTCTAGATGTGTCTAAATAGAACTATTCACTACAGAAATGTAATATAAAGGGGAACACCTGGGTCAAACGTGTCCTGACATTTTCTGGTAAAAGATAGCGTAAACGTTTTTGGTTGATGTTTCACTGCTCATCCAAGTTCCTTCTTCAGTTCTTGTCCAGTTGACAAATTGAACCCTTTTCGATTTTTATTGGATGATTATGCCTTAAACCGTGAGGTAGGTGTGCTTGACGAATTTTTTGCATTCGACCCGTTCTTTAACCATTGCCAGTGCTACAGGAGCAGGTGAGGTAGGTGTACTTGACAAATTTCTTAGTACTTGACGAATTCCGTACTTGACGAATTTCTTATGATGGAAATTTTTTCCATTTGACCCGTTCTTCAACCATGCCAGTGCTACAGGACCAGGACCATCTCCGGGTCCAGACCATCAGTAAGACCACAGGTGAATAACCCATTATGCTGACATATACTAGCCTTTAAGAAATAGCTAAGCTAAAATATACTCTTTGCCCAATACTGCTAAACCATGCTAACTTCTGTTACTACTGTCTGCTAAGACAACTATACCTTACACTGAGGTCTTATCGTCCCTCTCTCTGTAACTCTTGCAGTGAGCCTCCGCATTTTGGTCTTAAAATGTTCGTATCAACCCGCTCTACATGATCCTGTATTTGTTTTCCCCGCTATTTTGTCGGTGAAAATATTGCTGTTCATAACATAGACCCTGGCTCCAAATTCGCTCCTGTAACCGTGAGCATCGCGAGCCTCATTTGAGCGGCGCTAAACGCTATGGTGACGTCACACTCACTTAGTCCACTCATATATATGGTCTATGTGTCATATAATGTTACTGACTGAATTTTTAACATCCATCTATCTTCTTCCGCTTTATCTCAGGCAGTGTCGCGGTGGCAGCTGTTCCACCCAGTCCTCCGCGCACCTGCTCCCCCCCTCATGAACCCCTCTGAGTAGTGAGCCCACAGGAGGGTGGACATCGTGGTCCTTGATGTTGGTTTATAGGGGTGCTGCATGGTTTGAGTTGATGGGGGAAACTGGAGTGCCCAGAGGAAACCCATCCAGACATGGGGAAAACATGCAAACACCACACATTGAACCCGGAACCTTCTTGCTGTGAGGTGTGAGCGTTAGCCACTAGGGATGGGCAGGATTAATCAACTAATCGATAATTGATCATTAAGAATTTCGTCTATCACGTTCATTTTAATTGACAAACGTAGGTTGCTGTGCGTAACATAGCGTAAGGAGTCGAGGCTGCATCTCACAGCACAAACACTGGAGCTGCGGCCCCACAGTCGCACGTCTCCGCTCTGGCTCCTTGGAGATCACTATATCCCCCAAAGAGTGCACATCACTATCCCGGTTATGATAGTTTTTTGAGTATCCCGGTTTCGCACGTATACGCAGTATCTCCAATGCGACATACGCACAGAACAGACTCACCAGCCTCCTCACATCCCTCATCACAGAAAACACTCGTATTCCACTGAGCCGTGTCCTTTAGTCCTGCCGAAGCTGAACACATCAGCGCACAATGGAAGAGCTGCTTTTTTCCCGCTTACTGTTTATCCAAATGAGCCATGCGGTTAAGTTTAGTTTCTCTAAGATGTAAACAAATGTGTGCAAAGCTGCATTAAACACATTCTAATCTCACACGGTGAGATAGTGGTTATGGTTTATGTTGTAAAGTTGAGTGTATTTATGCAGATTAGTAATGGTAATAATAGTGATGATGATTTTAATATAAAATGTTAATGATTAATAGAAAGTCAATCATTAATTTTCCCAACAATCGATTAAGAAAATTTAATCGAATGCCCATCCCTATTAGCCACTGAATTAGCTGAATAGCTGCTGAATTCTTAACCTTGCTGTGGTAAACCATGCTAACTAGTAGTGTACTGCTAAACGCTACTGTGACATGTAATTTACTAACCGTTTATTTTTCAGGTTTTGGATGGAGTCTAACCTTTTTTTTTTTTCTTTTTTTGTTTTACAGGGAGCAGTTTTATTATCACCATGTTGCTTTTAAGCATTTATTGTCCATAACATAAGCTAAAGCTAAATCTACTTAAATTCATGTCTAGTTTACTAGTCTAGTTTACTGACTAACCCATACATTTTCTGGTTTTAACCTTTCTTTTTTTTATAGGCAGCAGTTTGTCATGTTGTTTTAAGCATTTAATGTCCATAACATAAGCTAAATCTACTTAAATTCATATTTAGTTTATTTGTTTTAGATTCAGCTGTGTTTAAATTAGCCAAACCTAAATCTACTTCATGTCTTACAAATGTGAGACATAAAGATCATCTGCTGCAGATGATCAATTAATTATTAGGTTATTATTTGAACACAACTAAGGCTAAAACATGTCTGTCACGATACTGACTAGCCCTAATCTTTTTTAACATTGCTAAGCTAAACTATACTAGCTCTAGTTGTACTGCTAAGCTAAATGCTACTGTGACATAATTTACATGTGTTGGTGGGGTGGTGTCTAACCTTTTTTTTTACAGGGAGTTTTAATATTGCAATTTCAAGTGTTTATTTGTTCTTGTTTATAAAATAAGATAAAGCTAAATCTACTTAAATGCATGTCTAGTTTATTTAAATGGGGCTAAAGTTAAAAAATAATACTAACACATACATTTTCTGGTTTTAGGATGGCATTTATTGTCCATAACATAAGCTAAAGCTAAATCTACTTAAATTCATGTCTAGTTTATTTAATGCAACTAAAGCTAAAACATTATGTCTGACACATTATGTTATTGACTAACCTGTAAATTTTCTCATTTTAGGATGGCGTCTAACCTTTTTTTTTTTTTTTTTTTTTACAGGGAGCAGTTTTATTATTGCCATGTTGATTTCAGCATTTATTGTCATTGTAAAGCTAAGTCTGCTTAATGTATTACAACTATAGCAGATTTTAGTTTATTATTTGAATACAGCTAAGGCTAAAACATGTGTCATATAATGTTACTGGCTAGCCTTGCATAACTAAACTATGTTAGCTCTAGTTGTGATAAACGCTAATGTGACATCATTTACATGTGGTGGTGGGGTGGTGTCTAACCTTAACATGCTAATCCAGCCTTTTACAGGTAGCTCTGGGATATTTGGCCTAGTACAGGGTGTGGACTACTGAGAAATGAACACTGCTATTTGAAGTCAAAAAGCCAAAAAAAGGTCCCAGGAGAAAACCTAAAGCGATGAAGTAGCCTAACTGCTGAACTAATCAAGAATTAAACTTTTTTTTTTTTTTAATCTGAAGAAATGCACAAAAATGTGGAATGAATAAAGAGAATATATCATTTAAGTGGATACACAAACTTAATTCACCCAAAGAAAGAATACACCTTTCATAACCAAAGACGTCAAAGTTGGAAGTATGGAGCACTGAGGAGCTATAAAAGTGCAAAAGCTGAACAGTGACTAAACAATTATATTTTTGAAAAATGGATTGCATTGCGGACAACCCACAAACAAAACATGTCCTGGGACTAATCTGGATGAAAGGAGTCTTACCTGGCACAAAAATGTTTGAATGTTGATCATGAGATCCCAAAGGAAGGAAAGACAAAGGTTGGAGGCTGAGAGAATCGCACAAGATGGAACCATATGGAGAAATGTTCAAATCTGAACATTTTAAATCAAGCTGATGTTCACTTTATTAATCACTTGTGAGGGAAATTCACTCTTTGTATTTAACCTATTTATCACCTTGACTTTTGGGCCACACATGGGCTGAGTGGTAATGGTTCAAACCTAAATACGTGAATGTTTGGTTTGTGACTGAAATAATCTTACAGTGATTATTTCTCCCTGCTGCTGGTTTCACAGGTTTTATTGGTCTGTTCATGCAGACTTAAACTCGGTAGGTACTTGAGGTTCTCTGTAAACCTTGTATCATCTCAAAACAAGGCCTGAAAATGCCGAGGATTCTTATGTTACTGTAAGGCTTTTTGGGCCTAAACTGGTGTGTGCCAGATTCTAAACATTGGCACACTTTTGGAGACTGCGTGGTCTCCTTGGTCTGATCTAAATGTGAACCGGATTTAAACACTGATGTGTGATGGTCACATAAGTCTAAGACTAAACCCCCTGATTCCAAACTAACACTTCCACAGGTTTAACTGTTTTTGTTATTTACTTTGCTTAGTCAGTTCCAGGCCAAGAGCCTGACCTGGGCTTACTGAATGTGATGCATTTTGTATTTGATTTTGTCTGAATGTGGCCAGATTTGTTTTATTGAGTGTAATAACTCTGGTCTTAACCTTTACACTAGAAAACTGGTTATTCTAAACAAACACTTCCACAGGATTAACTGATTTTTGATTCTGTTCATTTAGTGTGAAAACCAGGTCTGAACTGAACTGGTCTAACTGTGGGCCAGATTTGGACTGGTTTATTGAGTGTAATAGCTCTGGTCCTAACCCTTACTGAGATACTGGTTATTCTAAACTAACACTTCCACAGGTTTAACTGATTTTTGTTTCTGTTCATGAACTGACAATCTTGGGGTCTGAACTGGTATAAATGTGCCAAATTGGTTTAGAGTGTGATTGCTCCGAACTGAGATACTGGTTATTCTAAACTCTTCCACAGGTTTGCATTGTTAATGGTCTGTTCATTTTGACCTATAAACCAGTTTGAAATATATTGACATTTCTCTCTGAACACTGTAATTTAACACAAGGTTAAGTGTCTTACTAATGTTGTGGGTCATTGCTGCCATTTTGTATGTTGATGATTGTAACATGGTTGGCCAGCTGCACCATATTTCCTGGGTACTAAGGAACATCTAAACCAGGTTTTTACCAACATTAGATCACAAATTAAAGTTTCAAATGCTGTTGGAAGTCTTGGAATAAGGAATACCTTGACACAAAGGTTAACATTTTTATTGATACTGGGAAATATCTATGTTCTTATTCGGCGTAGGTAACAGAAGAGGACTCCTCACTTGAAGACGGTGATGAGCAGGTTGACGAGCAGGAGTTGGCCATCAGCAGGTAACAAACCATGATGGCTGGAGTGAGGCAGCTTCTTCCCATCCTTGTCATACAGTACTGGTGCTCGCCACAAGGGGCTGCAAGAGGACAATACATCTTTGTGTCAGTCACGTGTTTGTTAATCAGACTTTAACTATTTAAACAAACACTCATGGTTAATTTCCATGGCCTAGACTTGTACGAATCCCCAAGTAGAGAAGAAAATGTAGCGAAAGATTCAAAAGTATTAAATTGACATTTATACGGCGCTATTTCAGTGCAGATATTTGCACTTATTTGCTTTAAACTATTTAATCACATCAGTAATTGCACTAGAGCAGGTCTCATTCTGCTCAGTTAGTCACTGTCATGAATAGACATTTTAAAACCAAATGTAGCTATGGCTCAAACTTGTGAGAACTGTGCCTTCACAGTTGCCCATAAACAGATTAGTTTACCCCAAAAAATATTTTAAAAAATAATACACGCACAAGCTTAGTCCGATCATGCTGAATCACTAATGCGTGCTCTCGACCTGAATACAGTACACTATAAAGCATATGAAAAGTTACACTATAGAGCCCCCTAGCATAGACGTGAAAATTCAACATTATTGGATTTGTATCAAATTTGGAAATTAAATTCTATGAACGACTAGAAGCAAAACACATATTACTAACATGGGGCATTTTTCATGGTGGAGGATGTGTTGGCCTGGGTGGCCAAACCTGAAGTCTGCCATCTTGTTTTTTTTTTTCTTTTTAAATCAACATGTGCAAAAATTTAGAAAAATGGTATGGTTAGGTTAGGAGTTATGCTTAGGGTAAGGGCAGGGGCTAGAATTGGGACTGTGGTTAGGTTTAGGTTTAAGAATAATGTTATGTTTATGGTTAGCCCTAGTATTAGGGTAGGGGCTAGGGGTTAGACTTGTGGTTGGGATTTACAGTTATTAGGTTTAGTGTGCTGCACGGCATTTGGTTGGAACGGCATTTGCGGGCCGGGCGAGTGCCGTTTTCGCCTCTTGCGGCTTTAATTATTATTACCTTTATAGGTCCCATATTATGCCATTTTCTTATCTGTTATAATATTGTTTCTTCATCAGAAACATACCGGGAGGTAAAAGGCAAACTGTACCTGTTAACTTAAACTACCACTACATTTTGAGCTTTGGAGATGTAGACAAACTAATAATGTAGGGTTACTCAAACATGTGAATGAAATAAAACATAACTCCAGCTATGTTTTTGATGAGGTAACAACATTATAACATGCCTCAAAACTCACAAACTCACATTTTATATAATATAGCACTTTTAATAAATCAATCTTTGTTTTGTCTAGAGCCAGGTGAACACTGAGATTTTTGGCCCTTTTTGAGCCGATTTTTCACTTGTGTGACTGTTTTTGGGAGTGGGCCAAGTTTTGGCTTAATTGTGTGTCCTGCTTCATGTAATATACTTTTCAACTGTTAATCCCTGCGATTTGGTCATACAATTTGAGCTGGGGCTGAGTGAAATGCTTGAAAGTATTGCCCAGTGCATGCATGTCCGGCTTAACACCCTCTTCCTCTGTAGTGATAATGTTATTTTATGTCTACTATATTTTTTTAAAAGATGCTGCTTGTTGACACTTGTTGCAGCTAGTGTGACATTACCTTGCTATTTTAAGTCCTCCTCCGCTTGCTCTTCTTTGTTCTCGTCCTCCTCTTTGTCTTTTGTGTTGCATCCCTATAGCCACTTTCCACACGACCAGTCTGACCTGTACGTGAGAGCCTTAGCCACTGTTCCCCTCAAAGTGATGTCCATTGTCTGTGCTCCTTTCACAGCTCAAAGAGCCCCTAATGAGATGACATGATAGATTTTTTTCTAAACTGAGGGCTTTTAGCTGCTCCAAGATGGTGATTGCATGGATTAAGTTTTGTTCGCGAGCTGGTTTGATAGATTCCCAATCCCTCCCAGTAGTGTTTTGTGTGCTGCTTTGTAATGGGAGTTCCTTTTTACGTATCTCTTGTCCAAGGGATTGATTAGAAAGTCTTTGCGTGTGTAGAGACCATGAGGCTAGTAGTGAAGTGCTTCACTGTACTGGATGTGGTATTTACAAAACAGTGTTCTTCAGGGCATATCTTGCCTACATACATTTTTGGGTCGTGAATGTGTATATGCATATGTGTGTGTGTATATATCTCTATATCTCTATAGAGATAGATAGAGAGATAGAGAGATAGATATCTATCTATCTATCTATCTATCTATCTATCTATCTATCTATCTATCTATCTATACACTTATTTATTGATCCTATTTTTAAGATTGGAGTTTTCTTCTCCCCTCACTTCATCTGCCCTCTGGCACTTCAGTCTGCCCTCTCTATCTCTCCATTATCATCGCCTGGGATTTGTGATAATGGTCGAGGAGGACGTCTTTTGGGCACTTTTGACAGACAGCTAATAACAGAGCTCACAGGCTGTCATAGACCAGAACCCACACTCTCATCTTTGTCTTTTAAGCCCAAGTATATAATAAAGGATCCATCTCTGTATGGGGATTACATTATTGTATTTTCCAGATAAGTAAAACAGGACTGAAATTGAAACGCTGTCAGGTGTACATAATGGATAGGGAAGAGAAGGGCGAGTGAGAGTCTATGTGTGCAGTGTGAATGGAGGGCCTTGTCTGTTGGTTGGAGCTGAGAGACATGAGTGGCATGCTAACCGGAGCCACTAAGCTAATTTTGAAAGAAAACTCTTGTTGTTAAATTACGCTGGTTTGTTTTGTTGTTTTCTAAATATATGCCAAATCCATTTTATGCCGCTCCAATGCTCCCTCATTAAAATGACACTTTTTAGAGTTTTGTTTGTCATGTTCTCATGTATTCTCTGCACAGCACTGCTTTCTATGACTCCATCTATTATGAATAAACAATATAGTTTGAGGCACCAAGCAGGGGTCTCATAAAAGTTACATTCACATTTTTCTTCAGTAATACCAAGATTATCAGGAAAAAAAACAATATTATGAGTCAGGAGTTAATCATTTTTTTAGTTATCATGTAGTTACAGTGCAGTCATAATGTGAATGAACTGGTGAATGTGGTCCTATATTACGCAAAATTCTCTTGCAAGCTTAAGACATGTTAGAATGTTGACACCTCATCAAAACATACCTGGAGTTGTGTCTTGTTTCATTAACACATTATTCAGTAATCTTGCATTATTAGGTTGTCTTCATCCAAGCTCAAAATGGTATCACAAGGTGGACCAGAGTGTTTTCTGTTCGAGAAAAGAACTCAGCCTAAATAAGCAGGTTTGTGTGTTAAACATATGTGAATGGAACAAAACATAACAAAAAATAACGTAATATGAGTCCTTTGAAGCGTAACTAAACACTGAGTGAACTATTCATAGTGTTCTCATGTTGCCCACTACTTTATTTTATTTTAGTGTATGCCCGGACCCCTATGAACTAACATCAAGGACCATGTTGTCCACCCTCCTGTGGGCTCGCCACCTGCAGAGGGGTTCATGGGAAGGGTCGGGTGCTATGGGTATTGGGCGGCGCGCTGCCCCCGCGACCCAGCCGGATTAAGCGGGAGAAGATGGATGGATGGATGTTTATTTTAGTGTAAACTATAAATAAACATTACTAGGATATCAAGTCCTTCAGGCACATTCACTTAAAGTTCTATTTGACTTGTGCTTTGGAGGAGTTCATGTGTTTAGTTACACATTAAATGATCTTATGTGATGGCCCTTCTTTCAAGTTTGACTTTGACCACACAGGAACCAACTATATGACCTATGAGGTATGTCCCTCAGAGTGAAAAGATTTTTACTTGAGATCAGAGTGCGTGGGACTCAGTTCTTTCATCTTTGCTGAATTTGTAGCCAGTAGCATTTCACTTTGAAATTGGGGCACAGAGGAAAGTGAGACAGAAAAGTCACTAAATGCTGCTTTAGATAAGACATTTCTGAGCTGGTGTCTGCTATAGGTATAATCTACGACACCCATGGGTTATTATATTAACAAGTCCATTGACTTCTGTATTAGAAAACTGTGGTGCCCAAGGAGAGCCAATGTAACCATAAACATTATCACAACAAAGAGTCACAAAGCTGTAGAGTGAAATAAGTACACAGAAGTGGGTATATACTAGGGGTGTGTTCAAAAAATCGATACGGGGATACATCGTCGTGGGCCTCTTGGCGATACACGTATCGATACGGAGGCGTCAGTATCGATATTTTACATGCAACAAACATTATTTATCAAGCTTCAGCAAACTGCGTCTGATAAGTGATCCTTGCTTGCAATGCGCATTTCGTATTGTCAGAGGCAGCATTCCTTCTGCACTACAGCCTTGTTAAGGCCATATCTTAAGTTTACTTTCATCAAAGGTAGCTGCATGTCAGCATACAGCCTTGTTAAGCCATGTTTACATTAACACCCACCCGCCCGCCGGCGGGCGATTACACAACATTAAAAAGTCAAGCCAGATAATCACCGTACTTATTTTTCCAATATTGACATGCTATACATCGTTTGAAAGCTTAATTCCTCAGTAAAACAACCATATCATTCATTTTATGGCACACAGCGAGCCCAAAGAGCCATAACTTATAATTCCCGAAAATATTCATCGCATTTCTTACCTTTGAGCCGGTTCTGTCGGTCCGAAACGGGTCCAATCCAGGAATAGCTGTGCTCAATTAGTCCGTAACAGTCCACAGAAAAAGAATATCCAGTTGTTTTTTTCATAAAATAATTCCATGTGGAGAAATAATCCAGAAAGTCCGAGTTTGTCTGAATGGATGAGCGACTCATCTCTCTACTACTCTCGCTCTTGGTCCTTAGCATAGCTAAACGCTTAGCTCCTGTTAGCGGTGTGGGGTATGTTTGTTTTCTCCACACTCTTAGCTACAAAACAAGCGTATCCAGGCTTCGGTCCGGCTACGGGGCGCGGCGCTACAGCTTGGGGAACAAAACGAGTGCGTCCAGTTAGCGGCGTATTACGCATGACCGAGGGACAGTTCCACGGCAAAACCTCTTCAGTCATTGGTTCTTTCAGGAAATGATTGACAGATCTGAGTAGCCTATGAAAAGATGATTTCAGCGGTGGGCCCCACGTGGGGCAGAGGTGCTGTAGTGATAGGCTAGCTCCATGCGCTCTGTGTATGGAGACTCTCTCTCTCCTCCTTTTACGCACAGGCACTAGTGGAGGCACACGAGACATATGGAGCGAAATTTTTTGGCTTGTTTTAGTTTTTTATCTTAAGAAAACATGCCTAAATTTCAGAAGATGGTTTATTTATTATACATTACATCTTATTACAGTTTGGAACATCTGGTACATATTTGAACACTTGTGCCGAGTGCGGGTGTTAACAGGTTAATCAAGGGCAGTTTCTGCCTTACAGCCTTCTTCTGTTACATTGTAACTGATGCGCTACACCAAAATAAAAATAACATTTGAGTAAACATCTGTCTTTTTTTTTTAAATTATAGGTTACGTAATGTAAAATATCGGGATACGTATCGCCTTGAAGACCATGTATCGGGATACCCCTGTATCGCGAATTGTATCGTATCGCAAGGTTGTTGGCAATACCCACCCCTAGCATATACCATGGCAGTGAAAACAGGGGTTCATTGGAAACATGCACAAATCACTCCAAATAAAATTTGAAGAGGTTAAATGAGAAGGTGAAACAACTAAAACATGGTTAAAGGCTCTAAAAAGTTGATAATGCATAATTGGTCCAGTTTAATATCAGTAAAAACTTTGAGAGTAATAAAAGATCCACAGGTCTCCATCTGTTTTTTACCGGATCCACACGTTTGAGTTTGAAAAAAGCAGATGGTTCCCCTGACTCAGAGACCATGAGGCTACATACATCATATTCTCATTAGTTGTTTGTGCAGCAGCTGGCTCCCTCCGACTTCCCCTTCCTCACTCTTTCTTACACACAAAGCTCTGCACACTTTGAAGGGTGCCACAAGCGTTTAATAAGAGGCTGTAGAGAAGCCATTTGAATGCAAATCAATACACTTGGCATGACTGCTGTTTTTAGCTGGATTTGATTGGAAGGCTATGTGTCAAAAAAGATTATTTTTGTGGCTAATCTATTTTTGAAAATGATTCCACATCCCTCCCGTGGTGCTTCTGTCATTATATTCACTGTAGAATTGCTCAGATGGGCACATGACGCAGATGTGAGGCACAATCTCCCCAAAAAGGCAAAATGCTTTAACTAACTATAAGACACAATATAGGAGAACAAATACTGCATACACACGTATATTATTTTTCTTTGTCTTATCTATCTTCCATATAGGGCTGCAGTTATTTACTCTTTTGAAATGCCAGTTCGAAATGTAAGGATTTTTTTGTTTTGTTTTGTTTGGTGATGAATTTTTAAACAATCTGACATATGAGGCTGAACTATCAAATATTAGCTGTTGTAACTAGCTCTGATATACTAGCCTTGATATTAAAATTTTCAGTTAAGTAAAAAAATAAAATAAATCATAGTAAATTTCAATGCTCACACACCACCTTCAGATGGCACAAGATGTGAAGCAGTTCAAGTAAGGCTAAAACAGTAGTAGCTATGAACATGAGGTACAATTTTATACGGAAATGTTAATGAGTTGAATGAAATCGGATGGACTTTAAAAATGCAGGACCTCCTTGTGTTACCAACTGATGATGTATATAGTGGGACTAAACATGTAAAAAAAAAAAAGCATATTTTCAAGTATGCTTTTGGTGAGGAAAGAATAGTATAACACAATTAAAAGCTTAAAAGGCCGTATTACTCTATTCTTGAATCTATGATAATATGTTGTTTCCTCATCACAAACATACTTGGAGTTGTGTTTTGTTTCCTTCATACATGTCTAAGTTCTTCTCTCAAACTAAAAAACACTCTGTTCCACCTTGTGATGTCATATGGTAATATAGGAAGTGCTCCATTGTGTTTTAAAACTCCGTACACATTCACTAGCATCACTGGATAATTTCATCCCTGGAATTTCCAATCTCCACTAAACAAAAGAAAAAAGGGAGTGTTAACTTAAACTACTGCTTCATGACATCACAAGGTGGTGCAGAGCATTTGAGCTTTGAAAATGTAGACTAATAATAAAGGATTGCTCAAACATGTGTGAATGAAACAAAACACGACACCCCAGGTATGTGTAAGAGGAGGTAACAACATTCTAGCATGGCAAGAGTCTGTTTTGCGTAATATTGGACCTTTAGGAAGTAAAAGATAGGATTGTTAAAAGAGAAAGAAATAGATATAGCATATAAAAACTCAAATTTGATCACTACTGTATTTTAAATCACATTTGTCTTAGGTTGATACAAAACTCTCCAGTCATAATGTGGCTGGTTTTCTCTAGAAGGGCATCTGCTATAAAAGAATTCTGCAAAATCACCATGCAACCGCTCACTGTATTCCTTTTAATGATGAACACTGAGTGGAATCGGCTTTCATAATGTAATGTAATGTCTGTGTGTCCAGTGAGGTTTGAATCAAAGGTCAGATTGCATGTCATTTTCAATCGTCCCCGTGGATTCTTACAGTTCATGTGTGTAAAAAGACTGCGATAGAAAATATGGTGCGCAAACCATTGTTACTAAGCAACAAGTGAACGTCTTAACCATCCCTCTTAATATGGACTTAACACATTCCAAAAGTAAACTAGGAAGCTAAGATCATATGGCTGGCTTATCAGTCTAAATAAAAATCATATTCCCACAAAACTTTTATTTTATCATCCACTGCACAAACAAATAAACGCATTCCGGGACCAAAATACTGTGTGAGCTGTGTGGGATGTTTGCTCAAGGGCATGAGGGAATACGATGGCATTTGGGCCCAATTTTCCCATGATTCATGGTTTGTGGCAGTGGTCACTCCTTCAGCAGCAGGCGTATAGAAAGCATGGGGTTTTACTGATAGATCTGTGAGTGAAAGGAAATGTAACATGTCTTCTTCAAAATGCTAGGTTGAAATGGTGTTTGATGTGACATTTACAGTATCTAGCACTGCCATTTACAATGCAAAATTTACACTGAATCTTGTTCTGTAATGGAAACAAAATCCTATGTTACTGGCCTGGAAATCCAGAGTGATATCTCTGTATTTTTTATATATATTAATATCAACCACTGGTACAATGTTGAGTTTGGATTTTTCAAGCAAATATATTATAGAAATGAAACGAGTTAGATGTGAAATTTGGTAAAAGGTTAAAATTGTAATGGATGAATGAACTTTCTCTTTTTCCATAGATCATAGAATTTCTGATGTCAAAATGTAATATTTTCTTCCTCAAACATTTGTGATGGTAAAAGAGTATAGGAATGTAGTGTGCACTGAGTCAGTGGGATACAGATTGTGTGAGCCTGTCCTGCAGTCTTGGCTGTGGTCTTGGCTGTGGTCTTTGCACAGATCAGGGGCAGACTGCTGTGCTGATCTCTTCCCCCGCACTCTGTCCTAATCACACTGTATCCTGCTGTAGCTTCATGTGAGCTCTGCCTCTCCCACTCACACTGCTCGTTCCTGGGGAACACGCTCATAATTGGCCTTCTCTGATCCTTAGTCTGTCTTATGATAAAAGATGTCCATTTGTTTTTTAAAAACGGAAAAACCCTGTTTGTTCACTTTGGCATCATGTAGAGGCAATGGTTTGCTGAGCCCAGTGCCCACGATCCTTCAGGACTGTGACAGCTGTGCACACACTACCTTTCTTTTCCTTATCGCTGCTCCTCTGCTATCTCTCACTTCTGCTCTTAGCAGCCTGTAATTAGGAAACCATCTACTCCCAGCCATCGTGCCTGTGTGAAAGAGACTGTTGGCAGAGAAGGTGGGTGGACAACATTTGAAATTATTTCTCAAATTAATTCTTCTCCTCCTCCACTGTTAAAATGGTGTGTGGGAACAGGTGTATTATCTCATGACAAGAAATCAAGTGGTTTGTGGATTATAAATTTGGTCGAACAGTTATAAATGTAAAAAAATGATTCCAGACGCTCTTTGGAAATGCCAAATGCACAGCATTTAATGCAGAATATTCACAAACACATTTAGCACCAAATGTGAGACAAATACCACAAAACAAAATAGACTTTAGGTTGTCACAGTCTTCAGACCATAAAGTCTCATCCTACAACAGCAATAACTCTCCTATAGACAGACATTACATTCACTTAAGCAGCTACATCCTGGGCCTTTCCCGTATCACACACTGACATTTCCTATTCACTTCTTATGCACTTCTGAAGATGCAACAGCAGTTTTAACCTCTCTAACTCCAGTAGTGACTTAGTTCTGTACATTGTCACCAAACAGTTCCTCTCTTGGTGCAGAGCGTATTTTACTATAAAACTCATTGAAAGTTGGATGATAACAGTAAAATATTCAAATGCTACAGTACCACAATCAGTTATCAATCCTACAAAATATAGAACAGCAAACTCCACAGATCTGTAACAGAAGTATTTTATTCTGTTTGCAAGGCACGGGTGAAACGAACCATTTGTTCATCAGTGCATACCCATGCTGCTCTATAGAGGAAATAACTTGCTAGAATAATGTTACAGAAGAAATAGTCAACAGATTTAGGCCAATGTCACAACTCCTTTTTAAACATTAAACAGCATTTAAAACAAAATAAATAATGTTGGCAACACTTGCTCAAAATATTGATCTTAATTTAACTTGTAAGATTTTAAATAATAGACATCCTAAACAATTTTATTTAACCCTTACTGACCAAATACAACATTTTACACTTTAAAAGCTGTATTCAAACTACTTATAAAATTATCTTCTATCTAAAATGTAAACCTTTTTGCACATGTATAAAACTACAGACAAACTAAATACTCCAAGCTTGTTTTGTTCAGTGCTACTCCAGTGCTGACGTCTCTGTGACTGGTCACGTCTCTGATCCGTCATTGGTCCATCAGCTTGTCTATTTGGACACTATTGACTGTATTATAACTCCTGTTTGTGCTGTTATGAGACGCGTTGAGTGGACTCCTCTTGAGCACTTTGTTGAGTAGGTTGCTGTATGTCTTCCTGTACTGATGGCGGAGCAGTGAGTAGACAAAGGGGTCGGTGGCTGCTTTGCTGTAGGCCAGGCATTTGGACAGCACACCCCAGTGAGGGTCAATGGGCCCCGGGCAGAACAGCTCCACAATTCTACCTCAGAGGAAAGGACATGAGGAAAAGGCAAAGTCATATACGCACAATGAGGTAATCATGGATGAGTGCAAATGGAGTGAAAGTCGACCAAAGGGGTTGTAATGCTGTGTAAATGTCATGCTGTAAAATGCCAGCTCTCTGAGGGGGACATGGGCAGAACAGCTGTATAGATCACAATACTTCATTACTTTAGGGTTACTTAAACCACTGAACTGTTATAGGCTTCATTGTATGTCTTTAAAGGAGACATACTATGCAAATGAACTTTTTAAGAGCTTTCAACCAGGTCATATTGTTTTCCCTTCCCTTAGAGTGATTCCTCCATGTTTGAGTGATCTTTATCCTCCTGCATTCAAGAAGCAGTAGCTCCAAAACTGCTCTGGACTTTGTTCACCTGGTTTTACTTAAACAGTGATTATACATGATACACAATCAAACAGTGTCACAAAGCCATTTTGGCACAAAACAACTGCTTACAGCATGACATATCGTTGTGATTATGCTTATGGGAAGCAATGATCCAGCTTTTCCAGTTCCAATACTGATTTCGATACTTTAAGTATCTGCTGATACCAACAGATTCTAGTGCTGAAAACAGCATTTATTTAATAATCATCATATTTTTATAATAATAATAATAATAATAATAATAATAATAATAATAATAATAATAATAATAATAATAAAATTATTACATGACAAAACTGTCAAAAGCGTGGTTGCTTGTATATGGCTCTCTAACCACCAGCAATCACTCACACCACATCCATACCCAACCACTGCACTCTGACATTAATTGTAATATATCAGATAAAATTAGCCTACAGATTGGTCTTAATGTTAACATTTGGAGATATCCTTTAAAGCCTGTTGTGGTGACCTACTCATAACATTTACTTATGCAAAGACAAGGGATTAGTTTAAACTGGTGTATTGATTCTGTTAGACTAACGGAGTGTAGATTCTGTGTTTGACTGGACTTGATAGAGTATTGACTGGTCATGTGCAGGTTTACTTAGATAAACTCTTATAGTGCCAGACATTGAATCATGATCATTATCATTGGGTCATGAATAATGATCGAGGCAGACTGCTATAATGGACACATCATGTTTGTGCAAATTATATTAAAGGGCCCATATTACGTTATTTTCTGATCTATGTTATGTTTCCTCATCACAAACATGCCTGGAGTTGTGATTGGTTTCATTTATACATGTTTAACACACAAATCCTGCATATTTGGGCTGAGCTCTTCTCTCAAACAAAAAACACTCTGTTTCACAATGTGATATCATGTGGTAATACAGGGAGTGCTCCACTGTGTTTTTAAACTCCATATACACCTTCACAAGAATAATTTAGATAATTTCAACATGGGAATTGAGCATTTTTACTGAACTAAAGGTAAAAGGTAGTTAACTAGAAAACTACCACTTCATGACATCTCAAAGTGGAACAGAGCATTTGAAGATGTTAACAGACTAATAATAAAGGGTTAGTCAAACATGTGTGAATGAAACAAAACAACTCCAGGTATGTTTGTGAGGTAACATGATAAAAAGCTCACAAGAATCAGTTCCATGCAATATAGGTCCCTTAACAATACATTTGTCAGTAGACACTTCAAAGGGCATGTTGATACTGCGGTCTTTGTTACGCAATTGGAAGCTTCTGGTTTTAATAAAATAATGCTTACAAATATTTTATAAATTAGCATTGAAGAAAAACATTTTATTGTAAGTAGTAAATAGTAGCTAGATAGGTACTTTGTGATCAGTCCGGAGATGCATTGCTATATTTTCATTTGTATCAAAACATGACACAATAGTGTTCAATTAATAATTTGTATCAGGTTTATCAGTATAATATAAAAATGTCAGGAGTATTTTAATCTTGAAGGCAGGTGTAAGCACTAACCCCCATTATAATGTGTGCTTGAGCCAAAAGACCTTTTTTGTATACTTTTAATTTGACATCTGACGTTCTTAATAAACAAAGATCCATGGACTGCATATTTTTAGATTTTCCTTTCAGAGTTTCTAAGCAGCAGACTTGTAACTGTGCCTGACAGGCTGCCAGGGCTAATAAAGGCACATTTGATGAAGTCCACAGGAATCATCACACTATTCTTCTGTCATTGCCTCACCATGAAGTATAGTGACTATGTGGGTGCAATATCCAGAAACGTAATGTTATAAGACCTTTACAATTGTACATGAAGACTCCATGCTCACCTTGTAAGTACATATGGAGTGAAGCAGACCACAAATGTGCCAATGAAGGTGCTGATCTTCTTGATGGCCCTCTGCCTCCTGCGTCTCTGCTCATCCAAACACTGCTGCCTCACACTGCACACACGGAGAAGGGAGCATTGTTTACACTTGACCTGGCAGTACGGGGCTACTATACCTTTTATTACTCTACTAATGGAAGGGTTTATGCATGAAAGATCTTACAACATGGATGGGTGAGAAATCAAGCCTATACAATCACATGCTGGAGTCAACCTACACAGACTACAGTACAATCTCATGGCTAACATGGTCTGGGGGTGGAGCTGAAGAAATCTTTGGATTATTATGCCAGTCAATGAGCTCAGTATATCAATGTACAGTATACATACATAGCACTCTTTAACATAACCTAATGTCATGCTGCACTGTAATGGAACATAAGTTCCATGTAAATCAATGTCAGTTAAAAAGTCAGACAGGGTTTTAGCTTTAATGGTTCGTCTAAATAAGGAAACATATTATACATAGGCTTACACAACTTTGATTTGACAACTCAACAGTTTTTAGCCATGTGGGACTTATTTCTCACAGGTTTAATAGTCTTTTACTTTTACATTTTTAATATACAGATCTGGAGTTACCTTGGATGGATGTCTACAAGCAGGACCAGTGTCTGCATGGTGATCACGTCGATGCGCTTACAATGGAAACGGGCCACCTTGAGCACCTTCATGTAGGTTACACACAGCACCACCAGTGTGAGGAGGTAGCTGAGCGCGTGGAGGAGGACAGTGAAGACCACATACTGTGTTCCTGAGGCTTTGCCTCGTGAGTTACACATAGTGCACGAGGCGTAAAGATGATTGTACCCAAGCCACGAACGCCAAGTGGCCACAGCAGAAAAACACAGCGAATGGATCCACGTGTATCCCAGCGCGAGGACAGCGTCCCGGTGCCGTATCCTGGAGTGATAACTCAGCGGGAACACCACGGCCACCCAGCGGTCTATGCTGAGTGCCGCCATGCTCAACATGGAGTTTGTGGTGAGAAAAGTGTCCAGGAATCCCACCAGCTGACACAGCACACTTCCTCCGGGATGTCCGGTAGTGACAAGACCCACTACAGTCAGCGGCATACCGGACACGCTCAGCAACAGGTTACACGACGTCAGGTTGAGGATGAAGAGTGCAGGCACCTGTTTACGGATTTCAGGGTTGTACAAAAAGCAGATCAGCACCACGACATTGGACAGTAGTGACACCACGATGATCCCTAACAGCAACAAGGTACACGCTATGTCCACCGCGTGCATGGTGGGGACAATCCTCAGGCAGCGTCTCTTCTCATGCTTCCCAAGACACATTTAAACCACCGCATTCCCGCGTAAAGCCTCCACAGACTGGTCTAGGTCCATCCACGGCACAGTTAGAAACTTCTGTTTTCATGGTATAGCGGAGATTTCCTATTAGCACGAGTAGAGTCATTCTGTCAGAAGCTGCTGCTGCACTCAGCACTCTCCTCTGTCACTGCAGCCAGAGCCTGGTCTCTGTGCTGCGCAATTGCGCACTGAGCAGGGCTCTCCAAGGGAACGTTCAAAAACTAAAGTTGAAGCATAATTAACTGCTTCTCTAGTCCTGTTGTTCCAGTATCTCCTCTTTGACAACGCTTACGAATACGGCAGTACACTTGTACAAAAATAGCGTTTAGGAGTAAAAATAGAAAGGCACGCACTATTGCGTGGCGGATGATAACACTGATGTCATGCGCGTCATGATGAGTACAGCAGTTGGAGTAAATAATAAAATCACGATGGGTCAAAATGGGTCTTCTTATTCTATAACTTGTATCATAGCAAAGGCGACACAATGTTTTATAAATCTCCTATTATATCGTATCATAACTCAAACACAAACAGTGCTATTTTGGTGAATGTGTTGGACCTCGCAAAACCATTAGGCCCGACTGAATAGTTGGATTTCATTATCGGGTGTAATCTTTCTCATTTTCCCTCGCCCTTGAATGGATGGTGTCATGGACAAAGGTGAACTCGCCTTTTAACAGCACTTGCTGTAATGCCTGCAGTGTTGTGAGGACCCGCATGTGCCCTATAGTGTTTACATGTTCATGTGCATGCACTATGTGTGGGAGTGGAGCCTGTCAAAACGTGTGTGTGTGTGTGTGGGTGGGTGGGTGGTTGTGTGTCTGTGTGTCTGTGTGTCTGTGTGTCTGTGTGTGTGTGGCCCATGACCTCCAACATGCTGATGCTAGTGCGAACAGATGTGTTTAGCCAACAGGATGAGGACAAAGTGGGGACACCATGTATGACCTCAGTTGTTATTTCTGCCGCAGTGTAGAAGGTGCACAGAGGTCAAAGGGCACCACAGGGTCACAAACACTGCCCTATGCTTTTTCAACATATCCATGATTAATATTGAGTTGTACAAGTTTAAATTTATTGCAAGGGGGAAAAAACAAAGAAAATCCAATCTATTTGGACTTGTGTTTCAGACAAAACAATAAAGCTATAGGCAAAACTCTTCTTTTTTGTTTTGTTTTGTTTTGTTGATCAGTTGTTTACTCTCTTAACAAGCTTTCTCTTGGAATCAACATTATCCAGTTTTCACCTAAAGCTGTTTTCTTATTTTGTCTAATTACAATGCATCCATAGATTTATATGGGACATAAGGGCAAGTTTCAGAGGTATTCAAGGGAATTTTAGGCATTTTGAGGCACCATCTTTTCAATATGTCAACATAATTTTATGGTTATTGTAACCTGCTCTAACTATTTGCTAGTTTTATATGTCCCAAATATGTGGAATTTTGACAGTTTTGTTCATGAAAATGAAGTAAACTAAAAAAGTTTCAAATTGATATATAATGCAAGATTTGTTCCTGTTCCCTTGCAGTGATTAAACATATAGCTTTGCATTATAGGCTATTTAGTTTTCCATTGTTTCTATGAACATTTTCAGTGATTTGTTATGTTTTTATGGTACTGGACCTGAAAATTAAGGAACCAAGAAGTTGTCAAGTGCATCTACATCTTTTGTTTTGTTGTAATTCTAATGAGCACAGTGTTTTGACCTGCTTCAGACAACTATTTGGTCAGAACATCTTTGGATCATTAAAGTATTTTGTTGGCTTAGAATTCCTTTTGATAGGCGGATCTTTCACATTTTTTGTACCACAGTGTTAGATTTTAATTTCATGTCTGCTGGGGCTCACTAGATCCCATGGCAAACTTTGTAAATACCCAAGACCTTTGCAACAAAAAGCCAGTCCAATTATTCAGCGCTTTCCTATGAGGCTATAGCAGATGCTATGCTATGCTTTAGATAGTGGCATTTAATTAATCTGCATGTAAACAAAAGCACTACAGAGCACAGTCAATTAAAAGAGGATTTTTGCTTATGGAATATCAAAACAAACACAACAGAATGGCTATATTTTATGGTAATTGTAACTGTACTTTTATTTGGCCCATCAAAATGTTTTTCCTGATGCAGTAAACGCCTCCAATCTTGTGCTCCACCAGTTCGGAACAAACCCCGGTGTGCAGAAGTCATTTACATCAGGTCTGGCCCTACCTCATGTGGAGATTCAAACATCCACATAGATAAGGGTGCCTCAGAGGGTCATTTTTAAAGCCTGGTTTCACCACATCAGTCTTAGAGCTCAACTCCAGTTATAAGACCCATTTACCAATGTCACACAGCACCATACATCAGCTAACACTCAGATTTCAATTAACAGGCTCCAAAATGACTCATTTGCCCAAAACCATTTCTTTCAGATTAGTTCCTGGTCCAAAATTAAACAGCATAGATTTTGATCTATTGAGTGTAATTTGAAGTGATTTCTCTCCTATCCAGTTGAGAGAACAAGACTTCGTTATCCGTAGAGGAGTGGTCTATGGCCGTTTGGCAACCTCATACATTATGTCAAATGACAAATTGCAAATAGTTAATGTAGAAAGTTCTTAATTAATTTCATGGATGGAGTTTTTACCTTTTACATGAACAGATGTGAAACATTGTTCCTCTGGGGTATGAAATTATAAGTCTGTGGTCAGGTTCAGAGCATTATTATAGTATTTTTGGTTGTTTTTGTGTTAGTATTTCTGCTTAAAAAACTATTTGTTTACTGCAGTGAAGCACACTGTAGTGCCTTAAATCCGCTTAATTAAATGAACACTCCATTAGGACACGGTCCACTTAGCAAAGTGGTCCCTGTGCAGTGCACTTGTGCTAGGCGCACCAACAGTTTGTCCGTTTCACAGAAAACAAGTCTAGTATTACTATTAATGATCAAGAAGCCAAAAATCATTTTGATTTCACTTTCCTCATGCCCCGACTTCACTGTGTCCTTTAAGCACCACTGTGTATGAGGACCATATGCTCCCAGGGTGCACTTGGTGTAGGTGATGGACACCTGGTTATGGCGTCATGGATATTCTGCCCACTGTAAGTGTGCCCCACCCTGCTGCTCCTTCATCCTCTTCCTCCTCTTCACCCTCTTCACCTCCACACACCTGCTCAAGTGAGGCTCTTGTTCATACCCTAGTTTCCCAGACTGCATCATGTTCATGTCTAATGAATCACAACACATTCTGACCTTGTTGACTTGTTTAATTCAGTCTGTGGTCATCAAAAGTCAAATGATTCATAGGATATTTTTGCAGTAAGTGGATGAAACCTGCCCACATGCATAATTTTTCTTAATAATGAATCTGCCTCTAGACCCAAGTGTTTCAGTTTATGCCTGCAAACTATCTGACTCATTTGTACAGAAGACTCGTATCTGGTTCATGCTGTTGCTTATTAGTACTAGTGTAGTGAGGTAATTTAGATGTATTAATAGTATTGTATACTACAATGCAATATTCGATCCTTGGAGTTTTGCGTGTTCTCTCTGAGTAAACACGTCTCCCAATGCAAGACTGAATACCCAATCAGCAGGGGACACTGCCCAAAAAGCTCTTAGTTACAACCACCAGTAACTACAGTACTATCCTCTATCGCCCTACTGAAATATGTAAACTATGTGTCAGACAGGAAAGTATAAAACCACAAATTTTAAAGAGCCCATATTAGGCTATTTTGTGATCTGTTATGTTTTTTCATCAAAAAACATTCCCAGAATTGTATTTTGGTTCATTTTCATGTTTAACATACAAATCCTGCTCTCTCAAACAAAAAACACTCCACTTTCTGCCTTGTGTGCTCCACTGGGTTTTTAAACACCATAGACCTTCACTAGAATCATTTGGATAATTTCAGCCCTGGAACTGCATGACATCACAAGATGGAAGAGGGCATTTTGAGCTTTGCAGATGTAGACAAACTAATAATAATGGATTATTCAAACGTGTGAATGAAACAAAACACCATTCTAGGTGTGTTTTTGATGATAACATCTACATGGATAAAATCTCTCAGGAATGCATTTTATGTAATGTGGGACCTTTAAGTTGTCTTCATGTCTTCAAATGTGAAAAGTGCACCTCCAATGGTCTGTGAGGAGTGAGTACAATGCTTTACATGATGCTGAGGTGTTATAATATTGGAAACATGACAGCATCACTTCCTGTATATTTGACTAGTCCTCGTTACGTGATACCATGTCTCACTCCCTGAATATAGTGTCTGGCTGTATTTCTTTTGTGCCCAGTTTGAATCAGCTGATTAAAAAATGACTGTTCAGCTTGTATTCATTCGCCAAATAGTTACAAAATTACACAAAATAGAAAAATTGCTGTTTTGGGTTTTATTATTAGCCATCTATGTGACTTTTTTCTCTCCAGATCAGAGGCGACGTTTTCCAGCTAACATAATTGGGTGTATCTTGGCTGTGTGTAACTTCTTCCAGGCGTTCCAGAGCTCTTATAATCACGTCTGTCCATCTGCTTTGATGTCCTTTCAGTGTTAATGACTGTGACTCTGCAGTATACAGCGTGACTATATAAGCTGAAGTGGCAGCAGTCTTTAAAATGAGCCCTGCTTGGATCAGCATGCAGGAACACATGTCAAGACCTCCTCATACAACTGTCAATTAGACTTGTTATCTTACCTCTATCTTCTATAAGGCTGAGGGCACGGAGCAGATGAGGAAGAGCAAATTGAGGCTCTTGACTTGTGATTCTCAAAAGTTTTGTGTTGGAGTTTGTTAAATGTTGTGTAAACCAAAGTTACTTGTGCAAGAGTAGCTCACAGGTTAGAGCAGTGGTGCCTCAACCCTATTGGTAAGCAGTGTTGGAAAAGCCTACATATAACCAAGCTCGAGATCTGGAGATGAGTCTCTGGGTATTGCACTGCTGCTGGTTGCCCACAGCTCCTGACAGGTTGCTCCAGCAGCATTGAAGGATGGGTTAAAATACAGAGGACAAATTTCCCTACGGAGACAGTAAAGTGCACTTTATACAATTTATGCAATAATACATTACATCTTGGTATTTGATTACAATTTAATTAAACCCCAAATATCTGTATTACAATGGTTTGTAATGGTTTGTAAACAGATGTCATGATTAATTTGTTAATCGCTAATGGCACTTCCCCACGCCATTAGTGGGACAATTTATGCTGGCTCTGCACTGCTGTGTTCTGTGTTCTATCCAAATTAACATCGTTAATATATTAATATTGGTCTTTCAGAATGTTTGTTTTTTCAAAACTGGTCACAATAGGAATTCTATTTGACAATTTTAGAGAAAGTATTCAAATTAGATTTTGTGTTTGTGTAAATAATTTCAATACAAAATTTGAAACCACAAAATAAAAATATTCTAACATGCTACTGAGAAGGTTGAGTGGTGGGGGCTGTGGAAGAGTAGTGGCAAAGTTTTGGCTTATGTATGTCTACAACATTTTGAGTTATGCTACTTTTGTTCATTTGTTTATAAAAAAAAAAAAGTATATTTAAATGACAAAAAATGCTAAAATTCTAATACTTATAATATATATATTCAGAGCTGGTCATGCAGCCAGTCGCTTGCTGTATCTCACTTTAACTGCCGCTATATGCATGACGAGTGCCTGTGGGGACATCATCACGCTTGGCTGCTGCCCTGTGCCTCATGCACCCGCTCCAAAGCTGTCTTTTCACATTATTCTGTCTTATGAACATGGACAGCCATCACACATCTACAGGCTACACCTCACATGCACCATAAAGTAAACTCTGTACAACACTGATACTACTGCTATAACAAGGGCAAGCCATGCATTTATTAGTGTCTTTCACTATGGTGCTTTTATGTATAACAGACAAAGGTTAACAACTCCAATTGGGCTTCTAATTGAGAGATAATGTATCTTATAAGATATGTAATTTGCATGATAAATGAAGTGAAAATATATGTGCTGTTGCTGTATGGTAGGGCTCACGACATTTGTTATGTCATACTTTCATATAGGCAAAGGGGCTCTGCTGACTCTATGTGTGATTAATATGTGTGTTTATAATGAAAAATATGTGTGTTGAATAAAAAAAGTTATGATCATCACAAATGTTTACCCTCATGATTATTTGTTTGCTAATTGTTGTATTTTGATTCATGCATTTTTGAGTAACCCTGCACTTGAGGTTTGAGTGCTTTTTTCACCTACCACCTATGTCCACTCGCAGTTTTGGTTAATAAAAAAATCAAACTCTGGAGCTAGGTGTATAGGGTTAAAAAATACATACATATATAATTTTTCAACAATGAAAATGAAAGTAAATTAACATCTGTTGCTTGTTATAGTGAAATGCCAAAATGTGCATAGTTAGTGGACCTTCTATTTTATTTCCTTAGGTTGGCAATGAACGAAATGTAAAATAATTGTTTTCCTAATATATACGCACACACACACACACACACATAAACAAAGAAATAAAAACAATTAAAGGGTATTATTGTCCACTGTAAATCCTGAGCATGAAAAATTATAATGGAAATAACAAAATACCAGTCACTTTCCATTCCATTGTCTTTCAGTTTACATAACCCTATGTTTTTGCAGTACATGATGTGTAAATGTATTTCTTTTTCTCTAATGCACTTTGAAGTATTTTGTGTACAAATTGTGCTACAAATAAACTTGCCTTGCCTTGATGAAATATACTTATAGGCTACAAGATGTTTTTTTAGCTATTAGCTATCTACATTCTGCATGAAAAAAGCAAATTGAATAAGATCGAGTTAATGGCTTGAGCACACAGTGTAGCGGGCGATGAACTGGTTGTTATTGCTTAAATAACTTGTGAAAAGGGTCATAAGTTAAAGTGATAAGCACACGACACTCATCTTGACAGACTGCTTCAGAGTTTGTTGTGCCAGCGGACTGTATAATAGGTCTTACCATTTTGTACTGTCAACACAAGGAACAGCCTGTACTCTAGGATGAGTTTTTCACAGCTCAAAAGCTTAAAATAACTCTTGTCACCTTCAAGCAATGTTTACACTTTCTTTGAGTCCTTTTTGACAGCTATCATATGCTAGCACAATAGCCCATCTCTTCGTTCTAAATGTTTTGCGTCATTCTAAAATATGTGATAATTTCAGATGGAGGGCAGGGGCCTGTATAGCTCTATGGCTCACTGTTTTTGAAAGAAATACCCAAATATTGAATCTAAGCATGATTTTCTTGGAATTCCATCCACAAATTTGCAGAAATAACCTTTTTGTGAGCAGTTTTTTCCACCATTTCTAGCTACTGTGAAAATATCTCACCTTAGTCTCTGCTAATGAAGAAGACATTGACCTTTGTGCCAGTTTTTGCTTCATGTGGATAGGTCCAGTATTTACAGTTATGTTAGTCTGACAGTTGTAAGGTTCAGTGTGTAACCTTTGTGGTGGAGGGGTTGCCACTTGCTTGACTCCATGGAGCTGATATTGCTTTGCCTTGAACGTTCCATATTATGGTGGCACGGTGGCTGAGTGGCAACACTCATGCCTCACAGCAAGAAGGTTGTGGGATGGGTTTCCTCCAGGCACTCCGGTTTCCCCAACTCAAAACATGCCAGCACCCCTATGAACTAACATCAAGGACCATGACGTCCACCCTGCTGTGGGCTCACCACCTGCAGAGGGGTTCATAGGGGGGGTCAGGTGCTATGAAGATTGGGCAGCAAGCTGCCCCCGCGACCCAGCTGGATTAAGCGGGAGAAGATGGATGGATGGTTTCATATTATAACAAACTTAAAGGGGAACTCCGGCACATTTGAAGCTAAAGTCTTCATTGCTAGAGGTGGTTGAATACTGTCAGAAGCCAGATCAGTGTTGCCTCAGCGAAGATCTCACTGTAGTAGTGAGCCTGTCAAAGCAACAAACTAGCGTAGTGACTGGGGCAAGTTCTTAACTTCCACATAAAATGCCAATTTGCACACTGAAGACGCCTAACACCACTTTAACCCATCTTACAACAGCCACGAGTCTAACAAACATAATGCTATGCCAGGCTCACTCATTAGTGTCTGGTAACGTTATAAAACATCTTTATAAGCAGCTTTAGCCTTACCTCTGTTGATTTTCCACTGCGCATGTGAAAGCCCAAAAGACTCGACTGTTGACTCCAGCAGTGGCGAGAGGCTCAAGCCATCAGAAACATCAAATGAGGATCGACAATTGACGGTGAAGAAGCGAAACTGAAAGTTGTTAAAAGAAAATGGTTCAGAAATGTATTTTTTAGTGTTTTTCAAAAAATATAATTCACTCGTAAATAAATGGGATTAGAAACGACATCGCTGATCGAGTCTTTTGGGCTTTCTCATGTGCAGTGGGACATCAACAGAGGTAAGACTAAGGCTGCTCATAAAATTGTTTTATAACGTTACCAGACCACTAATGAGTGAGCCAGGCAGAGCGTTTTTTTAGACTTGTGGCTGTGTTGTGAGATGGGTTAGAAAGTGGTGTTAAGCTTCTTCAGTGTGTAAATTAGCATTTTACGTGGAAGTTAAGACCTTGCCCCAGTCACTATGCTAGTTTGTTACCTTGACAGACTCACTACCACAGCGAGATCTCCGCCTAGAAAACACTGATCTGTGCCATTTTTTGGCTTCTGACAGTATTCGACCACCTCTAGCAATGGACTTTAGCCTCAAATGTGCCAGAGTTCCCCATTAAATTGTACATTTAATACAGTTACAGGTGTTTTTATTGGTCATAAGATCAACAAAAAACATCTGGCCTATTACTTGGCCTGGTGGTGTTACTTGTCTGTTACGATGGAAATAGATATGCTTAACGTCATATTGTGAAACATAAGGCCAAGCAATAAGATTTCCATGGAGACAAGCTGGTGGTGGACACTCCACTGCAAAATACATCTTTAAAGTAAATTCTACTGACCTGCCCTCCAGCTCAATATTATAATTTTGTCATGTGAACACAACATTTGAATCAAAAGAGCACTTCTGTTTGAGGGTAGGCAATCTTCTTTTTCCATGTTATTGCTTTGCCTGGAATATTCCTCAGCAATAAACTTATCTTACTGGAACTATTCAAATAAATCCTTCCTTATAGCTTAAATATAACTTGAGCAGGGTTGCCCCTCCATAACCTGGTGGCAGCATCACTTGCTTGTCTCACGTTAAATGCGGCTACATACAGGCAAAGCAAAAACATATCCATGGAAACAAGCGAGTGGCAGGTCCCCTACCTGTAAAGTTACACAATGCACCTTTAAATTGGCCAAAATTGTTGTGATGTCATTTGAAACCCCACTAAATGAAAAGATGTCTGTTTTAGGTGTATACATAAAAACGTGTCCGTAGTGATGCAGTTGTTAACGTGAGCGCCATCAGGAGACAGCCCCCTGCCCACAGCTGACACACTTGAATCGCTTCGTCAGAAAAATCATTCAGCCTAAAGTGAGGTGTCAGGTAAAGCCATTACCTGTCAACACTTCTTGCATTTGTCAAAAACACCCACCAAGACTGAACTTAAGAGAAGTTTCTTATCTCAGCTCTGGCGCAAGCAGCACTGACGAAGGCAAGGCTCCTCTTGTGATGAATTAGATCATGCAGATTGGAGCGAGTGCCTTAAAGATAAAAAGAGAGAGATTTACTAGAAAAACTTTTTGTTGACCACTTAACTTAACATAAGTGAAATTCATAGGTAATGTAATGCAAATAAATAAATAATATACTTTATTATTTATGTATTTATTTATTTATTTATTTATAAAATAAATACTCTTAATAACAAGACATAGCCTACAGACAATCCCTGTATTGTTTAAGGTAAGTGATTAGTGCACTGTGTGTGCTTCAGGAGATGTACTCTTCTTATGTTTCCCGCTGAGATGGAAGAGACACGTGTAATGACGCCGTCGTGGCTCCAATCATCACATACGCGCCCCACGGCCCGAGCTCCGCCGTGTGGGAGTCTGGACGCATCTGTCTGTCTGAGCGCTCTGCTCCAGTCTTATATCTACTCATATCTTATGTGAAACATGTGAAGATAGAGATTTATTGTAATAGAATATTTTAACCCTTTAATGTAGCAGCCCATATGGCTGTAACCTAATAAACAGAACATGCGCAACAATACCCATAAGACCAATACGGCCAATAAGACTATTATGATTATTGACTATGAGGCAGTGCCTCCCTCTAGTGGAAAGAGCAAGCCAGTGCTTGTCAATCAATTTCTAATAACCTCCGCTACAGTTGCCTAATGGAAAATGCCTATAGATGCCTATACTAAAAATGTTTTAAACTAAGAAATGTCAAACTGCAATTACAAGGAAAAGAGAAACAACATCAGCACATATCTAGCCTGTGTGTCACTTCATTTCGTTTTTCAGTTTCTAAGACTGGAGCCTGTAGGCATAGTATTTCTTGTAAAATCGAGACCTATGTATTTGGACCAACTGGGCTCAGCCTAGATCAATATAATAAAATACAAAGGAGAAAATGATGGACTCTTAGGGGGCGGAGTGCATTTAATAACACGCCTTCAATTTCTCGTTGTTGTCCCTCTTGTTGTCCACCAGAGGGCACTCGCTGCATTCTGTTCACCCTGCTGGAGGCCCGGGGAGAGGAGGGCAGAGCGGCCGAGGGCAAAGCGGCTGTTGGATGTTACAAAGCTGCGCACTCTTGGTCCGGGCCCTCAGCGCGCTCCGAGGCCTGAGCTGTGGCTCCATCAGCGGAGAGAGGAGCTGCCAGTGCCCGGATGCCCCCAGCCTCTCCGTGTGACTAGGTCACTATGCGGGTTAAAAGCCAACAGTCTTTCAGCTAGCTTATTTACACGTGCTGCAAACTTTGAGGTAAGTTAGCCAAAGATGAATCTCCGTGTGCAAGTTGGAATGTCAAAACGTGTAAAATGAATTCCCAGGCCAGAAGATTACACTACAATGTTTGTAAACGAAGGGAACACATCTATTTGTTAAATAGAATATTGGACCCAATTTTCAATGTCCTTAGCTCCTGAAGAGATAAAATGCTATCATTTTATTTTACCATATGAGATAAGGTGGAAGAGCGGGGCGAAATATTTAGCAAATGATTAAACTGATTGAAACGTTTAAACTGGCATAATTCCTGCAACTAATCCTATTGGTGTCAATGCATCAGTGCACTAGTGTAACTCCTTAGGCTCAGCCCTGTTAACATTTTTCACTCTTTTGGCCGTTTCTTGTGTTACATTTGAACACATATGTAGCCTACATTGCTTTGCAAATTTGATGAGAACAGCATTTGTATTTACAATGCAAATATGTTCATGATGATCCTTCATAATAACCACTTGAGTTGCACTGTCTAACTAGGCTGTAGTGGTGTAAGAATCAGAAGAATATAAAACATAAAAGTGTTTTTTTTTTTTTTTAAATCATCTAAAATTATTCACTATAATTTCTTTGCCTGTTTTTGAAACTGACCGACCACAAAGATCATGAACACCAATGTCCGCCAACCACTTTACAGTATCTCCTTTAGCATCATTTCCTCTCCCTCCCTTGGTCCCTGGTGACCCCGCACATGGCACTCCTCACACAGTCGCTCTTATAGAGATCTGGATGGTATTTGGGGTCAAAACCGCGATATCCCCCATTTGCCTTTCTCCATTAATGGCCTATTTAGCCCTGTGCCGATGGCGGTAAAGAGATAGCCAGGCTTTTATACCTTCTGACTGGATATATTAGCAGGTAATATCCTTAAAGAGGATTAGGAGAAGGAGCTGGAGAGTGGCTTGGAGCGCCGTAGGGATGGCATGGCACTAAATAGGCAGGTGATAGCAGGGACCAAGGGAGCTTATGCTGCTGTGTGCTGCTTCTGGCTATAGACCCAGGATTAGGAGCTGTTGTGCTGCGCTTTTACTTATTAAACTGTCAGTGCATCAAAACCTCACGTTATATTGAAAGTGACAGACTTTGGTCTATCCATTATAGGTGATCATTCTTGAAATTGGCAAGACTGCACAAATGTATGGGTGAGTAATTTGTAGAAACTGAACAATTAACTTGTGTTGTTAGTCAGTTAAGAATGTGCCTTGGGTTAAGGTCAAGGTCCAAACAAACATTATGGCTTGTGTCATATTAAGCAGTTAACCTTGTATCTAAACAAGCAGAAAAAAGCAAATGGAGTGTGTCGGATAAAGATGAATAAAGATTAAACAATTAGCCTTTTAAAAGTGTCATTAAATGGATCAACAGCAAAACAAAGGAAGTGAGTAAATATAGATTTCAATTAATAGGTTTAATGACCCGCATATATTTTTATTTCTTAATATGAGCAATTAATAAAATAATCTTGTATAACATTGCCATGCTGTTTCCATTTAGTACATTTAGAGATTTAAAAGAGAAAGTTCTGTTATAGTTTTTTTTTTTTTTTGTAGTTTTTTTTTTATCTGTTAAGCCAACTATAAATATCACACAATGTACTTTGAGATGACTCTGAGGTTGGCCCATGAGTTTCAGTCAGAGAACAGCTAGTTTCTTACTAAAAGTTACCTACAGACATCTCTGAGCCTCTAAATCTCTCCATCTGAAATCAATTTTGAGTCAAACCCTTCCCAAGCACAGGGCTGCACAAGTTGGGCAATTTGTGTTGAGCTTTGTAATATATATTTCAAAAGTAGGATTCTGCTCAGAGTGCACGTTGTAAACCACTCCAATAGCATTAACATTTGAGAGAAGACGACCATCTGAACTAAAACTTTGAACAAGAGCCCTGAATTTCAGAACATGCCTTTAGAGGTGTGGACCACAGGTAATTTTTTTTTTATAAATGGGCTAAATATGTGTTTTGACCAAGGAAATTTTATTATCTAAACAATCAGCCATTTGTGTATGCTCACATCCCCACGTGAGGCACTGCTTAGACATTTAATGTACACATTTATTTAGCATCTGGAGGTGTCTGAAAACTTCATCAATAAGACTTTGACCAACCCTCAAATGAGCCCTAATTTGGCTGCCTTGTATATATTTTTTACTTTGCACTGTGGACTGACTGATCTTGTGTCTGAAATTAAAAAAAAAAAAAATTGATAATTGTGGCAACTCAAATTGCGTTTTTGATTTGGTTGCCATATTTTGTCCAGCCTTGTCTAAGCTGTTTTGTCAAAGTGTGGATCATGCACAGTTGAGATGGACTTGAATGGGTCAGTGCTGGCCCTGGTTTAGCCACAGTCTGTTGGAAAGGAGTCAAGTGGAGGGCAAACACCTGGCCCATCTGACCTTTCTCTGCAGGGGAATCGGAGAGGGCTCAGGTGGGCCCAGCTACTCACCTGACATTCTTTTTCAAGGATGAGTAGACCTATCCGAATTTTAAAACCTTTATTCCAATATAAGACCTTACACACCATTTTATTCTTAAAGATCTGTGTTTGAATGTTGTTTCCTTATCAAAAACATACCTGGGCCTGTTTTATTACATTCACACATTTTAACACACAAATCCTGCATATTTAGACTTAGTTCTCTTTAAAACAGAAAACACTTTGTTCTACCTGGTGATGTCATGTGGTAATACAGGAAGTGCACTGTGTTTTTTTTAACTCCAAATACTCCTCTACTAAATTAAAGGTAAATGTTATCTTAACTTGAAAATTACCACTTCATGACATCATAAGGTGGAACAGGGCACTTTGAGCTTTAAAGATATAGACAAACTAATAATAAAGATTTACTCAAACATGTGAATGAAACAAAACACAATGGGTATGTTTTTGTTGAGGTAGTAGGGTTATAAAACAGTTAAAAGCTCGCAGGAGTCAATTTTGCATTAAATAGGATCTTTTAAAAAAACCTGTATATCCGGATTTGTTGGTGCCAAAAAATTCAAATGAACTTCTTCGCTCTGAAAAGTTGCATTGTGTGTCGTTTCACAAGGCCAATTGACTTCATTTCCCTTCATTTCTTTTTATCGAATGCCCTGTTTACCTAATCTTTCATAGCATTTCAAAACCATTAATACCAAGAGGATTAGCTTAGTGTTTCAGACAGTGTTCTCTTACCTCTGCTACAGGTGCCCTGATAAGACACTCTGCTTCCTCTCCTCCTCTTTCTCTATCATTGAAATTCAAAAAGTACCACCATTTCCCTGAATAAATAAAGTATTATTGTCAGATTAAGGAAGATTAAGTGGATGAAAAAGGAGTCAAACTGAAATTAGTGGTGCTGCTGCCTGAGCAGGATGTTGGTGTAGGTTTGTGGGCTACATTTCAGAACACTCCTTTAGGGAAGCTAAAGGAGGAAATTGTTGAATTAAATAGCACTTACAATCCTTCTGTAAAGCTACACCTGCCTCTATTGGACTCTTAATCTTTACAGTAACTTTTTTTTGCATATTGAGAAACATGAAACCTCTGACAAAGTGGAAGTGCTACCGCGTAACAAGTCAGGTAAATAAGATATTTACTTTTTATAATATATAAGTATATTATTTACAATTTAATTTAAACTACTACAAATTACAGCTAAATGGCTTGTCTAAAAAGGAAAGAAAATCCAGTTTAAATTGCTATTAAGATCTTATAGCTCTTAGCTATTATAATCTTAGCTTTTCTGGTTAATTGTATGGACCATTTATGTTTTTCCACTAGGTTTTTAATTCTATTTAAATCAAAACCCAGCCAAGGATATAAATGCCAATATGCTGTACCTGAGCGAGTACCTGGAGCAGTTTTACACTTGTTTCACAAATGCACATTTTGCTGGTGCCCAGTACTGAGTGAGTGATGCAGACGATGCAGAGGTTAATCTGTGTGTAGTGGTCCATCCGGATGCCCAGGAGGCCTCTTATTAAAGGAAATGAGACGTTGTGAGGGCTTTTTCAGCAGACAGCCTCTCCTGAGCTGATGCATTCCTCCATGTCTTCTGCTGAATGCTCTCGAACAGTGCTGCCCACAGTGCGCCCTGACAGGCACAACTCTGCACAAAAAGGCCCTTGTATTGCTACACATGTTAGCCAGGACATGCCCGTGTGTCAATCCACCTCAATTATGGAAGTTTATCTCTAAACAAAATGACCACCGTAGAAGGCTGGAGCGCTGAGCTATTTGGATCAAGATAGCAGAAGAATCTAGAACCGTAATGCTTTAAAAGATTGCCTGACCCCTTTTGTTACAGCGCAGAGGTAGAAAAAAAATGGAGATGTGTTGAAATCAACTATTAATGTCTTCTATGGGTCATTTTTGTGGCTTGCCAAGGAGTTGACTGTACGTTTAGATGAAAGGGTTTAATTGGAAATGATAACCTGCTGACAGAGGAGATCTTTCAGGCAGCAAACCCTGGCACTCAGTCTGCCAGTACTGCAACAATATCCACAGGGAGATTGGCAGATAGGGCCGCCTGTCAAGCCCCCTCCCATCTCAAACATAAGCCCTGCTCTGGCCATAGCCTCGCAGGAGGGTTTGTAAGTAGTTGGTGTGGCTGTGTGGGGGTCACTTCAGTAGGTACAGCAACAGTATAAGTGGCAAAGAGAAGAAGGGGAAGAAGAGCGGGTCAAAAATCTAAGCTCAAGCACTTTCAGTTCATCAGGGCAGTTGGGTAAGATCTACAACATCAAAGCCACTTAAATATTTGTCATTCTTGGACAGGATGATGTGAAAGATGAACAAAAGAGGCACAGTTTCCTCTTGGCCCCCACTACAGTGTTGACATGAAAAGAAATTAAGTTATCACTCGAGTTTAGAGACGGATTTTAGACAAGGCCCAATGGCACAAAGGCAGATGGAAGCAGCAGACTTTAGAGGACATGAGAACATGTCTTACATCTTATCGTGGGCGCCTGTACTTTTTTCATATACCAACCACAGTGATCCTTCAAAGAGGGCCGCCATGATGATATGAAGATGGCACAAGGCCAGAAATGTATTACACTGAATTTATAATGTAGAATAATGCTGTATATTTTTATTTAACGTTTGCTGCATTAGAACTTACAGAACCTCTACATTTTGGTTTTCTAGGACAAAATCAAGCTTTCATTAACACTATTGAACTCTCTGCACATATAATATACAGTGCAATGTAATGTCAAAGAGTGATATTCTGTGATAATTTTTGGATGAAACATATAAAATGTAATCTCAATATGTATTTCAACTTGCAATTTCTAATCGTGTATCTTGTAATTGTGGGCATTAGGTGTGCACCAATACCATTTTTTTTGCAAAACTGAGTACAAGTACAATCATTTCTGTATTTGCTGAAATGTGCAAACGCAAAAAATATATATTTAATAAACCAGGAAAAATACAAACAACCATGATATTACCTCTCTACACACCAGGTTGTCTCCCTAAGAAGAACTTTGTACTTTTCTTTAATTTTATTATTATTATTATTATTATTATTTAATAATATTAGCTTTGATTGAGAAACATAATTTCCTTTTTTCATATATGAACAGGAAAATCTGACAAACTTTGAACCTTTGAATCTTGATTATAATGTGTTTAATGCAGCTTTGCTCACATTTGTTTTCGTTTTTACAGGAACGGAACTTAAAACCGCATACAGTGTAAGCTGCATTCATGTGGTCAGCTTCTGTCAGAGTAAAGGACACAATTTAGTAGAATAGAATATTTGTGTTCTTTCTGTGACAGAGGGATGTGCAGCTGATGGTGAGTCTGTTCTGTGCGTTGGCACTGGTTTCTCATAACCGGGATACTGGCTTATTCGGGATACTGCGGAACGTGTTGTGGTGTAGTGGTGTTGGTGCGTGGTATCGACAAATGAGTACGAGTACCGTATTGTCCTGACTATAAGCCGCTACTTTTTTCCCAGGCTTTGAACCGAGCGGCTTTTACAAAGGAGCGGCTATTCTGTGGATTTTTCTTCCACCGCTAGGGGCGCTCTAACTGGAATTTCAAAAACAAGATAGACAGAAAATTAATACAAAGAATATGCTACTTTTTATTTAGCAGATATAACATGCACGACAAATTACTAACTGGTAATTATTTTCAAATCCTCACCCCTTCATCATGAAAAGCACACAAAGGAGTTTGTATGATGCAAGTTTTAAGTTGAAGGCCATTGATCTTGCTCCAGGAAGGAAACCGTGCTGTAGAGCCCTGCACCCGTGGGACCCAACACAAAATGGCGGCGTGGGACATATTCTGAAAGCTTATTGTGGGCGCGGGCGGGAGCGCGACCGCACGATGCAGGTGGGAGTGCTACTGAAGAATGCGGGAGCGGGCCTGAAAATTCTGTCCCGCGCAAACCTCTACCGTGCTGCTGCACGTAAGCTTGGGTCAGTGGTTTCAGCGGAGATGATTAAAGTGACTTGTGGTTTCACTGCACAGGAGAAATGAAGGTAATCAATTACCGGTTCTTTTCTGTTTTTGACCTTGTTTTAATCGGCACAGTTGCTGCCGTGTTAAAAGGCACTGTTCGGAAAGAATCTATTCAGGTACATAAATGTACATTTACAGTACAAAATCATTCTGTATATGCAGTAAATATCTAATTTTTCAACATAGATATCAGCGGCTTATAGCCCGGTTACGGCTTGTATATACTTAAAAAAATAAATAAAAAATATTTTTTAATAGAGTGGATGCGGTTTATACAGGTGCCTCTATAGTCCGGAAAATACGGTATATTATGGAAGTATCGGGCCGATACCAGTATCAGTATCGGTGCATCCTTAGTGGGTGTATAATATTACTCTGTAGCCAAGTAAACTGTTTTTTTGGACAGAGGATATGAATTCTTTAAATTTTATTCAGAAAAATATAATATTTTAAAATAGTTGGTTGAATATATCCTCCTCCTAATCCTTTCCCGGCGAAGCCACAGTCTGGGTTTCCTGTTTGAAAAGTGAGTGATTCAGCATCAGAGGGCCACCATTTAATTATGACACACAGGAAATTATCCTGAGAATGGACTGAGTGCTGATAACAAGTGCAGCTCTGTGGATGACAGCTTTGGAAACCTGAGAAAACTTATCACCAAAGCAGGGGGTGGGGGCTACCAATGGGCGCCTGACAATCTGATGGGACTGTCATCTCCAAGTCATAATTAATATATTTATCAAATTAATAACTGGAAAGAAGTCTTAGCGTCATTGGAGCTATTGTAAAGAGGCAGGCCTGGTCCCAGAGGTGAACAGTGGGTAACTTCATGTGGCCTTTGGCTAATAAGACTGCTGTCAGTAGAGTGGGCCGGGGGGGGGCGCCTCTGTTTGAAGCCATGACAGATAAATTGCCTCCTCCTGCACAGAATGAAACAGAATTTAGCAGCAAAAAAGAAATATGTTAGAGTGTGCTGACAACAACAACCACAGTCAGTCACATGAATACTCCTTTGTCTGAAAAGTCAAACATAAAACGTCCTGTGTTACAGAGATAATCCTCCTTTTCTGCACCTTAAATGCACTGTTGTTTATGACATTTGATGCACAAAATAAAAAAAGTTAATGGGTTGAAATGGAGTCTCCGATGGAAAATATATTAACATAAAATTTGTGTTAATTTTCAGGATCCAAATAGACAAATTCTACATTTGTATATGTTATAATATAAAAACAAAGTACTATGGTATGGTAGTTTTCAGTACTAAAAGAAATGTTTTTGGGTTTTTTTAGGGTTATTGGTGCACTGCGTAACATTTTTAGTGGAGGGTCTGCCACCTGCTTGTCTCCATGGAAATATTATTACTTGTATAGATTAAACCTACCTATGCACCTTTAAAGATTTCAAGTTGCTTGTTTTGGTCCCTTCCCATCTTGTCTGACCTTGTTTGCATAGTTGCCATAGCTGAAACTCATACCATTTTATTTTTTCTAAGGACTGAATAACTCTTAGGTTCCCCCATGGAGTTGTAACACTGACCCTCTCCTTTGCTGCTGCTCCATCCTCTCCACACATCCCGCCCGCCTCTGCAGGTGGAAGCCCAGAGTGGGGGTACTTTTTATCGGGCATTCCTCTGGTCCGCAACAGGAAAGAGGCACAGCCAAATTGTAAAGGTAACACAATCAGTTGCTAAAGGAGTCACAGGAGTATCAGTTTCTTTAAGCTGCACCGAGGTGCCACACTAGATTAAGATGCGAATAACTCAATGTTTACTCTGTACCACATGCAGAAGAGAAAAAAAGTGATAGAACAGGGCGTGCATAAGTTCAAACTGAGGGAGGACACAAAAATGCAGGACTGTACTTAAAAGGTTTAATATTCTTTATTATAACTGAGATATATTTGTATTCCTATACCTCTATATTTTGTTTTTACTTGTACCTATACATTTATATAATTATACCTTATTTGAAGCCAGTCTCTTGCTGCTTTTGCTAGTTATTTGGATTATATTACTATTTATATTTTTGCTTTTTGTTATTATAATATAATGTGATATGTGAGCTTGTGGATCACTAAAGTTTGTCTAAGTCTCATGTAAAAAGACCAGAAGTAAAATTAAACACAAAAATCCAGATTGGAATCTTACAGGACATGACACTAAATTACAAAGTAAAACCGGGTTTAGGATAATAATATAACTTAAAGCAAAAGCATGACATCTTCTATATCCAGATGAATCAGATCATGTTATAAATGATACCTGTGTCTTTAATTGCAGCTGAAGTACCTTAAAGCAACTAAACAAAACTGGCTAAAAATCAACAAGTGATGTTAATGTGGACAATCCTCACCTGTCTCCACGCAGATCGGAATCCCCTCCTGACGGGCAGGTTTGACCTTTGACCTCGTGTACTTGACCCGGCTGCTTGGGAACAACTGTTGTGGAAGTCAGACATGCTGAGGCCCTGTTGTGCAGCCAGCCTTGACCAACTTCAATTTGAGCAGGAAGAAGACGTGACAGCAAAAGCACAATGAGTATATAGTATGTGTGTGTGTATATATATATATATATATATATATATACACACACACAACAAAAATATATATACACACAACAAAAATATAAACGCAACACTTTTGTTTTTGCTCCCATTTGTCATGAGATGGACTCAAAGATCTAAAATTCATTCCAGATACACAATATTACCATTTCTCTCAAACATTGTTCACAAATCTGTCTAAATGTGTGATAGTGAGCACTTTTGCTTTGCTGAGATAATCCATCCCACCTCACAGGTGTGCCACATCAAGATGCTCATCAGACACCATGATTAGTGCACAGGTGTACCTTAGACTGCCCACAATAAAAGGCCACCCTGAAATGTGCAGTTATTGCTTTATTGGGGGTCTGGGGACTCAGAACCAGTCAGTATCTGGTGTGACCACCATTTGCCTCATGCAGTGCAACACATCTTCTTCGCATAGAGTTTATCAGATTGTCAATTGTGGCCTGTGGAATGTTGGTCCACTCCTCTTCAATGGCTGTGCGAAGTTGCTGGATATTAGTGGGAACTGGTACGCCGCAGTCAGATACGCCGGTCAAGCACATCCCAAACATGCTCAATGGGTGACATGTCCGGTGAGTATGCTGGCCATGCAAGAACTGGGACATTTTCAGCTTCCAAGAATTGTGTACAGATCCTTGCAACATGGGGCCGTGCATTATCTTGCTGAAACATGAGGTGATGTTCATGGATGTATGGCACAACAATGGGCCTCAGGATCTCATCACGGTATCTCTGTGCATTCAAAATGCCATCAATAAAATGCACCTGTGTTCTTCGTCCATAACAGATGCCTGCCCATACCATAACCCCACCACCACCATGGGCCACTCGATCCACAACATTGACATCAGCAAAGAGCTCACCCACACGACGCCACACACGCTGTCTGCCATCTGCCCTGAACAATGTAAACCGAGATTCATCCGTGAAGAGAACACCTCTCCAACGTGCCAGACTCCATCGAATGTGGGCATTTGCCCACTCAAGTCTGTTACGGCAACGACCTGGAGTCAGGTTAAGACCCCGATGAGGACGACGAGCATGCAGTTGAGCTTCCCTGAGACGGTTTCTGACAGTTTGTGCAGAAATTCTTTGGTTATGCAAACCAATTGTTTCAGCAGCTGTCTGAGTAGCTGGTCTCAGACGATCTTGGAGGTGAACCTGCTGGATGTGGAGGTCCTGGGCTGGTGTGGTTACACGTGGTCTGCGGTTGTGAGGCCGGTTGGATGTACTGCCATATTCTCTGAAACGCCTTTGGAGACGGCTTATGGTGGAGAAATGAACATTCAATGCCCGAGCAACAGATCTGGTTGACATTCCTGCTGTCAGCATGCCAATTGCACGCTCCCTCAATGCTTGCGCCATCTGTGGCATTTTGCTGTGAGACAAAACTGCACATTTCAGAGTGGCCTTTTATTGTGGGCAGTCTAAGGTACACCTGTGCACTAATCATGGTGTCTGATGAGCATCTTGATGTGGCACACCTGTGAGGTGGGATGGATTATCTCAGCAAAGCAAAAGTGCTCACTATCACACATTTAGACAGATTTGTGAACAATGTTTGAGAGAAATGGTAATATTGTGTATCTGGAATGAATTTTAGATCTTTGAGTCCATCTCATAACAAATGGGAGCAAAAACAAAAGTGTTGCGTTTATATTTTTGTTGAGTGTATATATATATATAAAATCATGTCATCTGAATGTTTTGTTTTGTCCTTACTCATTGTGCTTTTGCTGTCACGTCTTCTTCCTATATATATATATATATATATATATATATAAAAATGCATTTCTCACCTTCCACAGTGGTTGGTCTCTCTCACCCTCATCAGCTCGGGTCCTCTACCAGAGGCCTGGGAGCTTGAGAGTTCTGCGCAGTATCTTTGCTGTTCCCAGTACTGCACTTTTCTGGACTGAGATGTCTGTTGTCCTTCCTGGGATCTGCTGCAACCACTCATCCAGTTTGGGGGTCACAGCCCCGAGTGCTCCGATCACCACAGGCACCACCGATGCTTTCACCTTCCAGGCCCTCTCCAGCTCTTCCTTGAGCCCCTGGTATTTCTCTAGTTTCTCGTGTTCCTTTTTCCTGACATTGCCATCGCTCGGTATTGCAATGTCCACCACCACGGCTTTGTTCTCTCGCTTATCCAGAACCACGATGTCTGGTTGGTTCGCCATCACCATTCTGTCAGTCTGTATCTGGAAGTCCCACAGGATCTTGGCCTGCTCATTCTCCACAACCTTTGCAGGTGTTTCCCACCTTGATCCTGGGGTTTCCAGCCCGTACTCTGCACAGATGTTTCTGTACACTATGCCCACTACTTGGTTATGTTGCTCCATGTACGCTTTCCCTGCCAGCATCTTACACCCTGCAGTTATGTGCTGGACTGTCTCAGGCACTTCTTTGCACAACCTACACCTTGGGTCTTGTCTGGTGTGGTAGATCTGGGCCTCTATTGCTCAGGTGCTCAAGGCCTGCTCCTGTGCAGCCAGGATGAGTGCCTCCGTGCTGTCCTTCAGACGAGCCCTCTCCAGCCATTGGTAGGATTTCTTGATATCAGCCACTTCAGTTATGTTCCGGTGGTACGCCCCATGTAGGGGTTTGTCCTGCCATGATGGTCCCTCCAGCACCTCTTCCTCTGTGCCCCTCTGTCTATATATCTGTCTATATATGTCTATATATATATATATATATATATATATATATATATATATATATATATATATATAATTTTTGAGTGTTTTTGTTTGTCATTCGTACAAACAAAAAACAAGTAAACAACAGCATAATAATTCTATGCAATTAATAATTTCGAAGACAGCAGCTTTTAATTTTCAGAATGTTCACATTTTTTAAAAGAGACAATATCTTAAAGGTGCACTGTGCAACTTTTCTGGTGGAGGGTCCGCTACCTACTTGGAGATGTTATTGCTTTGCCTGGAATGTTCCATGGTATGTCTTTTAAACATATCCATCTTGTATTTATTTATTACAGGTGTTTCTGTTGCTCAAAAATACAGATCTGAACTGTAATATAACCTGCTCATCTCCCTTGTGATAGATTGTGATAGATAGGTTTAATTTATACTGTGGAACATTTCATGGAGACAAGCAGGCAGGGGACCCTCCACTACAATGTTACGCAGTGCACTTTTAACTGTTCTAAAGTCACCATCTCAGATATTAAATTCTTCCACATTTGGGGCATCATTACCAACTCATTTTGACATTATAGTCTTTCTAGAAAAGACTTGATTTTTAACTTATAATGGCCCTGTAAGTTCTCCTTGTGTCAGTTGTCAATCACCTTTTGTTGGGATCCTTTGGGGGTCGGTCATCTTGCCTGCATTGCTGCTCTGTGTAAGTGAGTGGACAGCACAGGTGCACATTGGCGCACAGTTACATCCACCCCCCCTTTTTTGCTGCCCCTCCCCACATCCCCCCCGCTCCTGTGTGTGCTTTGTGTATCATTTCTATAGGTCCACCAGGCCAATAGCAAGTTTCCTTTCATGCCCCTTCAACTCGCCAAAGAAATGTCATGGATGCATACTGTTCTTGAGTAAAATGTGGACATAGATTCCTAAAGCCTGAAGAGGAGGAGGGATACTGGTCAACATCCCATCCTAAAGACTTTCTTTGGGTTTGTTCATGTAGAGTGGAGCTGGTCGGCTGTCTCAGAGTGCTACGCCTCTGTGAGCATGCACAAGACCGCCATTGACTATCAGCGGTTCTACATCTCCACTGCTCCCCCCTCCCTCCAAACTCCAGCTGAGGCAATTCAAGTCCAGCCAGAAGCAGGGACCTTTAATCTAACAGAATGTAGCAGGCACCTGAACTACTTAACCGCTGTGCTTGTTCAAGAGGGTGGGCACGAAGGCTAAGGTAACTGGGCTGTAACAAAAAGCCCCGAACTTTATACCCAGCCAGGATGAGTACATTTCCTTTCTGTTGTTCCCTACAAAGGCCACTAGGCACAAATGGTCCGCTATCTGTGTCACTGGGAAGTGGAGAGCAATTTGTTTCTGTTAAACAGGACGGTGTTCATCCTCCCCATGCTGACCTCCTCCCTTCACAGCCACATCCATGCAGATGGCCTTTGTGCTGCCACTCATTGGGTTTCACTATGGCCAGGTGGGCATCGTTTAGTTCTCTGAGGGCCCCTTTTTGTCTAATACAAATTATTAAAATGGTTGCTTAGAGTTGAAAAAGAAATCTTATGCTTTTTCATTTTTTTGTAATGAACAAGCAAACAGGTCATTATTTTACATTTTGTTAATTTAAACCACAATATTTATCTGTTACCTAACCTAATAGAAACTTCCTGTCCGAAACTGCAAAAGAAATTCTCTGCTGCCGACCTGGGTCTTTATAATGGTATTTCTACTTAACAAGTAGCTTAATCTTAATTTATGTCATTTAAATAAAATAAAAAAAAAACAGTTATGCAGCATTTTTGAACCATGAAATGAATGTATAAACACAAAAAGTACAGATGAGTACATGGGTGGGGATACACAACAATACCAGATTACTCAAAAAGATTACGATACTCAAACGTACATACCACAAAAATGAATTTTGCCTAACAGTTCGCCTTTTAAGTCTAATAATTTCCATTTTCATTCTTTTGACATGATCTAAGGGCCACACAGCACTTGCACCCCACACACATGCGGACAGTAAAAACCATCCTTATATTCGCTCTACATCATATCAGTGGCAGTTTGACCTGGCTGATTTATCCTGAATCCTGCAGAGGGCAGAAATACTACAGTGCACTGCTGTATTTCAGACGCTGTGTGTCTCAGAGCATAGGCCCATTCTCCAGCACTGACACAACCAAGATGGCTGCTTTCATAAGAGGGTGTTTGTCTTTTTTATTTAAGCCCCAATCTTGAAGACATTCATTTAATCACTCCCATCGGCTCGAAACCTTTTCACTTTTAACCATTTTTCTGCAATGAAGCCACAAATCAAGATAATGGCATAACCAGTGGCCGTTGTTTAAATTTAAGTGAGATTAGATTCTTAGTCTGATTTAATCATGTGATAAATCAGAGAAGGTTTGGAATAGTGGAAAGAAGATTATATTAAAAACCAAAATTTACCTGTGTAACTTTTCTGGTGGAAGAGATGACCTGCTTGTCTGTTATTGATTTCCCTGAATGTTCCACATGATGGCATTAAACATATTTATATTTTCTGTTCAGTTTTCTTGTTCAGTAATACCTTGGAAAAACATGCATTGTTTCTGTGCACAGAACTCTTTCCTCTCCACAGACCTGACCTGTTACTTGGTCTGGTACTGTCAACCCCTTTTCTTCATGGAGTAAACAAACATTTCAGACAAAGTCAAGTAACATCTCAGTGAAGACAAGCAGCTGGTGGAATATCCACTAGAAAAGTTACACCTTTGAATGAAAAGTGCATCTTTAAATGTATTATGATGTGTGCTCAATATATTTTGGGCTAATTATACCTATACCTATACAAAGACGTTTGACAAGCTTCAGTATATTCCCTATGTAGTCATCCTCTTCAGTTACGTAACAAAACCACAAGATGGCACTGTACTCTTACCATTAGTCACTAACACGATTTAGCAATAAATTAATTTCCTATTAATTTAGTTTCTCTGTGGGGCTAGGATGGAGGAGGTGACCTAATAATCATACATAGGTCATATATAAACCCTCCTGTCCATTCACAGCCTATTTACTATACTTAACTGGCATTTGGACACATATGGTTCAATTCATTTAGCTAATTAGCACCTCTAAATGGTATAGGTGAGACATGATCCTTCTTGTTTTCCTCTTCAATTGTCCATATCTGCACATTCCCTTTTCTCCTCTCTCTCTCTCTGTCTCTCTTTCTCTCTCTCTCCCTCTCTCTCTTTCAGCCCCCTACTCTTTGTATTGACGCCCTGGGACCCCATCTGGGCCCTTTCGGAGGCGTGAAATGCACAGTAATTATTAGTAATCATCACACGCCATCAGAAACGGATCCTAGTGCTGTAATTACATGATAAATGTCTGCCTAACACATGCCCTCTATTTAGCAGCCCCCTGGAGACCAAGGATAATAGACAGCTAACAGGGATCGGCAGAATGGGCCTTTCACTGGCTGGCTATTGTCTACGCGCCAATACACCCTCACCCCTGCATTTGGCAACAACGGAGACCCCGATCAATCCCCTCAGCTGACCCCCTCCCCGGTACACAGAAACGCACACAGAAATACACCACTCATCACTGCTAAGTAGACAGCAGCGTCAATCAGAGGTATTACACTGTAGTGCTAATGGCCACCCCAAACAATTGCACTGTGAAAGAGTGGAGTTTCATCCCAGCCGCTTATCCGCTGACTTTGGTTGGAGCCATTGCCTCTGACCCTGCAACAAAATGTGATAATTAGCCGTGTGTCTTTTGTGGCTTTCCTGTGTATCGTTCACACCAGAATGCAGTTCTTTGTAAATGACGGTAGTGTCACCTAGCTAAGTGCTGACAAAGCACACAGAGGCAAATGCAATGACAGTGTCTCGCAGTATGTTGGTAATCGCGTAACAATGTTTTACTGTAACATACAACAGTCTTGCGGTTGTAACAAATATTTATACAGGCAGATTTACAACTTACAGTATGAGTCAAACCCCAGAAACAATGACTTAATATTATAGAACTAGACCAACTGCTTATTGTTCTATCTATCTATCTATCTATCTATCTAATCTATCTAATCTATCTAATCTATCTATCTAATCTATCTATCTAATCTATCTATCTATCTATCTATCTATCTATCTATCTATCTATCTATCTATCTATCTATCTATCTATCTATCTATCTATCTATCTATCTATCTATCTATCTATCTATCTATCTATCTATCTATCTATCTATCTATTTCTGTCTTTCTATCTTTCTTTCTATCTGTCTATCTTTGTAACCATATTTTCTTTTGACATTTTAGGTAAAGACATCACAAAGCTGGTTGCACCAGATGAAACTGCTCTCCCATGATGGCAGTTGGTGAATGAAATGTCAACCCAGTTCATTGGCTTGAGGTCAGTTCAACAGTGTTTGATGCAAATAAGTCTGTGGTGAGTAAACAGACAGCACAACCACTTTTTTCCTACTGTATTATTTTTTCAATATATAGTCTATGAACACATGGTAACAGCCATCAAAGTTTGAATTTATAAAAATAGGAATCAGATATGCATGCAAACAGGAGAACTCTTATCTAAATCCATAGAGTGAAATGAGGAATCATGTTTATGAACAACAAGGGGAATTTGCCTGAGATTTGCCTAGCCGGCTCTAAACAACGGTTGAGTCCTTGGTAATATTTTATAAATCAGCCGCATGTAGCCATTCTGTTAGAGCTGTTAAGCAAATTGCTCACCTTATGACACATCACTGGGCTTTCATAGTTATTGCTTTATATTTGTGTAAGGTTTCTGCGTGCAGTGTATGCGGTGTTCCAGTAATTCATGAATAGTCAGTTAGCGCCACAGAAGGTCCACTTCTCCAGTATACCTGGAATGACAGTTGGGATACATTAGTCTGAGTGGCTCTCAGATCGATCGAAAATATGACTTTGGCTTGATTTTTAAATCCTTGTCTGATTTTGGTATTGACTTTGTCTCAAGTAGAAAACACAGGCAGTAGATATGCAAATTATTATCTCTTAGACAAACATACATTAAAACATAACATTAAAACTCAAACATTAAAAACAATTACATCTTATCAATTCTTGCAGACAGTTTTTTATAACATCTAGAGCCTCTGCATAATAGAACCAAAAACTGAATTAATGTTATGCTATTTCAAGTTGTGGGCTAAAGAAATTTGTTGAATATAGTATAAGAAACAAAGCATCTCGGTCAACTAGGTGTTTATGGACTTTGGATCAACTTGAGGACATATTCTATTATACTTTTAATATGCAAAAGATTCATTCTTATCAAAAACTAAGAAAAAATGAATGAACTGAAACCGCTAATTTAGTCCATCTGTGATTAATCAACTCTGACATTACCACCTTTTACCTGAAGATGGCAGTATTTCACCTTCACCTTTTTCTACTTTCAAAGCTAAAATTGTATGAAATAGCTTTTTTGTGTTAATCAACATTTTAACTAGGCCACAGAGGGCATATTATCAGCACCCAGCATGCATCTGTTGCTTTGCTCCTGGCCTTTTCTCTGTGGCGCAACCTTCACACAACTAAAATCCATGAATAAAACGCAATGCAATCTCAACAGACAGGCAAAGCTAACAATAACCAACATATCAACTATCCCCTAATTGATACAGCGAGGTGGCAGTCAGTGGTTTAATGAATTGCTAATAGCCCTGAGCAATGCGCTATGTGACAGGCCACGCATTCTTCCTTAGCTGCAAAGACCGGGGCCCTTCTCATTAACTCGATTGGGACGCCTGCCGATTGTTAGTATCTGTGCAGAGAGGTCCCCCACTACACACAGGGCACACTTCTCCCTCAGTCACTGCTTACAGGTGTATTGTGGAATCAGACAGATGAGCAGCACAGTCGCAGATAATGAAGACTTGATCAATGAAACGCCAAATTCCTTCCGAGTTTGTCTGAGCAACCAGGAGGAAAGGGAGAGAATGAAGTGGTGTAAAAGAAAAGAGTTGGTGTCATTCTGTGTAGCAATGCAATAGTTGGAGACTACAGAGCACAGAGCAAATGGTAAAAACATCTTTAAAAATGTTCTATATAGGGGTGGGTCCACGAGAATGAGACAAGATGTGATTTTGGCATAATGTATAATAAATAAATTGTGCAGTTCAGTTCACAATTTTGAACTCACAAATTTGTATTTATTTAAATTTGATAATTTTGCTGTAATTGTAGCCATGCCTTTTTTTCTATGAATTACAGTTTCTCAAGAGGTGTAACTGTCCAGTCGAAATGTAAACACATGGAATAAGAATCTCACGAAATCATTTTTCTCATATGTGCAAGGTCTTGTGGCAATTTTATCTCACGAGGTCTTGTGGCACGAGATTTTGTCCCATTCCTAGTTCTGTATATAGATAATATCCCTTCTAAACCCAAAGTGCCTAACACACAGCAACTGAAACTAAACTAAAACTAGTGTCGAATATGATGTTAATATTAAGCTGTGCCATATTATGATTGCAATAATGATACATTAAAATACAGGGGCATTCACAATATTTATGAGGTAGCTCAGTGACCCTTCTCATTCAAACCAATTTCCGGCATATTCAGTTCTACCAAACGTATCATTGCTGTTTAATTAAAAGGAGAGACAGAGCTTTGTTTCTTTGATTGGCTGTATCATCATCAAACTGGAAAGGTTCAGAGCAATTTATTCAACTGAATGCATTCCTACTTAAAAGCAACCCCCCCAGTGCTCATGTTTTAGTTCCAAACCTGAATAAATGGAATAGGTTCATAATATTGATAATTCCCATATGTCCAATTGATATAGACATAAGCAAACTTTATCCACAATTATTTGGACAAGTAGCTCACACTCACAATGAATATAATAACAACTAGAACTAACAACTTAAATATAAATGATAGTAATAAATTCAAAAAAGTGTAAAGTGTAAAAATTAAATCATGATGACATAGGGTTATCTATGGCATAATGGTGTGGTGTTGTATAGTTGTATGGTGTATGGTATGAATGTAGTCCTGTATCTCTCACTGTCTGAGCGGAGCTCTCTGTGGGAGAACAAGCTCCTCTGTCCCTCTATTGTCTGGTGCAGTGGGTGAGCAGGAGTGTCCATGTACCTGATAAAATCAGAACTAGTTAATTTTAAACTGTTTGCTGGTGCCCCAACATAGCCATCACTTTCGCAACTCATTCCTAGCATGATAATTCTTCACTATAACAAGTTTATAATTGCATTTCAGAGACCAAAGTAAGCCAACTAGCATGCTAACAGTGCAGTTTTACTTGTGGTTCACGGCAGATAAAAGCGCTTTATAACCTGCAATATAAGCTGTAATAAATATAGGCTACAAGTTTAACCTAACACATGCCTTCCAGTGTGCACAGAACCACACTTAAATTTAACATCTTTACCATGTATTCCTAATAAAACAGCCACTTCTTATCCAAGCTGGAGAGTGGCATATGCCAAGAAAACTACAATATTTACAGCTATAAGTGTAACCCATTTTGATAGACACGCAGATGACGGCTTAAAAAAATATTGTTTAAGAAAGACCAATGAATTCTTAAAATCGATCTCCTTAGCACTACTAAGGAAATTTCACAAACAATATTACTAAAGTTGAAGACAAGTGCCTCCTACATTTTCTCAAGCATATTTTTCTTAACTCGTATAACTGCCAGGCCTGGAGCTGACCCATAATTTGCTCCTAATAACGGCTGTGGGCGGAGTGATTATAGCTTTTCATTAGCGCCGGCAGCTTTCACCAGTGCTAACCCAGCTAAAGGGCCCTCTGTGTAATTGTTGGCCATTATAAATATAGTGCGTTGGGAAGTACGGAGGGGGCTAGCTACGCCTCTTTGTTAACCGCTGATGATTGAGCAATTAAACTTTGGCAACTTAATTAGCTCTCCACAACAACACGGCTATATCAGGCGTTAGAGGACTGACATTTGGGTAAACAGTATGTCAGAGAGTGATAGCTTATAATGGGGTGATGCATCGCCAGTTGCTGAAGCATAATGTCCAAAACAACCAAAGAAATGTTTCAGACTTTTAATTAACCTACATATTCATATTGCATTCAGCGCTGAGCAATGGTGTTTTATATTTGCATTACCACTCTTATTATTCATACCTTACCACCAGCTTGTTAATTAACTACCTACTTTATGTGACTTATTGTGCAATTGCAATACTTGGTAAAAAAAGCCCCTTAAGCTCAGAAAGGCTAACAGCTGTCGCAGAGAACCAAAAAAAAAAAACCCCAGCAAACATTCTTCATCTAAAACAGGAATCATACAACACACTCCTTATTGAGTGGCATTAAACACACGAAGGTCCATAATTATCAAATAAATCTCACAGCGCATCAATGAGTTTATCTGCATGCCGTAATTCTCCGTCCTCACACCGTGTGGCGCCGGCGCTGCTGCTGTGAATGGGCTCTTTTGTCCTCCTCTGTGGGAAGGCCTTTGTGAAATTACACTACTGCATAATGAAGCTAATCATAAATTAGCATTTCAAGATGGAGTTGCCTGTTTGTGTACCTGTGTTTGGGAAAGTTGATTGAAGTAATTCATTGAAATTTTTATGATTTTGAAATATAAGAGGACACTGATCTCAATTAGAGATGCCATTATTCATAGAGAAATGTATACTTTTTATTTGGGTAGGATATGCTTAAATGATAGCTGTTTTGTCTTGTTTTGGTAAATGATCTATAGTCAGATGGTGGGATAAAAAAAAGTGCAGCTCTCTGTCCCCTCTGGCTTTGCCTCACCAGAAAAAAAACAACATAAAACACTGCATTATGGTCTCTAATAGGAGGCACATGACAGTGATATTAGATTCAAGTTTCCATTCAGGGACTGAGAGTAGCAGGTGTGTGTTTCATTACACACCAAAGAAAACACAACTCTAGGGCGGTCTCCTTAATGCAGGGTCTCGACCGCTCACCAGAGCACACAAAGAGAGCGATCTGGAGGCAGGGCCCACTCTGGGTCCACTTAGCATCGAGCTGGAACCTTGGCCAATTAAGAGCTTTTTGTTTGATGTGACAATTAACAAGGAGCTGGTTGGCCATTGTTCCCAATACGCTGTGGCCCGCCTATCAAGCGATCCAGCCTGGTATCAGCTATTGCCTTCTCTGACCTACTAAAATAGGATTAAAGTGACATTGTTGGTATACTTAGCTTGGCAAAAGACTACAGTTATTAAGGTTTGTTATAGTACTTTTGAATGTATTAGATGATTTGAAATTACATTCGAAAATACGTAGGTACATATAGTGTTGTTTCATACTTTTATGGATGATTATGACGTTTCTATGATGTGTCTCATCATGTCACATAGTGATAATTAGTAACACTACTCCAGTGGCCTTTCATCTGGCTTCATTCTGTGATTAATTACCTGATATCTTGTTGTGTATTTAAATTTTCTATTTTTTCCTTAGTTGGAAATCCTTTAGATTAAATATCTTTTCTCTAGTGAATATATTCATTATATTATTTTATGTAGAAACTTCAAAGATGGCTTTACAGAGCATATACCAGGTTGCCTAGAGCACACATATTTATTATTGATATATAATTTTGTACTGACCAGCACAAAGCTGTATTACTAACATATGTGTAATACTTCTTCAGAAGTGATTTGCATTGTAATGTATTTGACCTCAGAACAAGCGCCCCATGTATGATAACTGCTTTGTGCAGCATATCACTAGAAACGGATAAACATTGCATTGAGGTGTTTCATAGTGGTTTGAAGCCTTTCTATGGAAAAGGATTGTTACGAAACACATTGTAGCCATTGTACTGTTGTGGGCCTTTGTGGCTCTCCAGAGGCTGTATTCCAGGTCACTGTGACCGCAGCACTTTGCATCTTCCGCAGCTCTTCTAAACAAATAGAGCTCGACTATGCAAAGAGCGTAGTAGCACAATACAGGCATGATTCAGAAATTAGCACACATCATAATAATGATATCATTCTTGAATAGTTGGTGGTTGACTAATATAATTAAAACTAAAATTGATCATAAAAATAATCATGCTCACACTACAAATGAGGCTCAACAGCACTCCAAACAACTTCAGATAACAAAGATCTGATTGTGATTCATGAAAACAGGAATAGTATTCTCACCAAAGGAAAATGAGTCGTTTTGACAGAGGCTTAGGGTACAAATGGTACCAGCAGTTCTGAGTTTTTCTTTAAACGCATAAAGCTTCAACAAAGGTTCCTGAAGTTGTATCAACTGTTGAGCACTAGGGGGTGCCCCATCTCTTCACTATTATAAACCAACAACATGCTCTTGCTTCAGAAAACAGCAATGATGGACTCTGCATATTTGGTCTGTCTAGATAAACATGGTTGTCCATTATTACTCTTATTATTATTAGTATTATTAATAGTAGTATTATTATTACTACTACTACTACTATTATTGATAATTAGATGATAATTAGATTGATAAATACTTAGTATGTACATTTCACTGTTATACTTTTTGTATTTATTGAATAAAGCCAATGTATATTACATTTGAAGATAATAATAATAGTAACTGGAAGATAATTGGAGTAGGCATATAAACTTGGCAAGTTCAAAATGAACTGAACACTTAAGCAGTGGAAAATGGGTACTTGCATCCATACAAAATTATCTTCCTGGTACATTTAAGCTTGTTGTATATTTAGTCCATATACAATGATCTTTCTTATTCATATAATGTTGCATAATATGAACAGAGAAAGCTGTGATTAGTTAGATTTGAGGTGATGAAGGCTGTGCTGCTGTGGGCCTGTAGCCTAAGGCAGCAGCTGGAAGCGTAATTACATGGGCTGATTTATACATCATTAAGATCTCCATATAAGTCACGCCTTTTGAAAAGAGCAGTTAAGCTACTTATACTTTTCACAAAACAGCAGCAATTCTGTATAAAATGAATGTATGCTGCTCCAATGAAAGCATATGGTATATTTCTCACCTATTAATAATTCAAGTTGAATGAGCAAAAATTAGTTGGCTCGGTTACCGCTGCATTTGTCCCACATTAATTTCACCGACATTTTGTAAATGGGGCTATTACGCTAAAAACAAAGCAGAGTGAATGACCACGGTTTGCTGTACTTAGGAAAAGAGAGGGCCTCATCCGTACACCTGTCATTTTCAAACAAGGCACCATTATGGCTCGCCCAGAAGCATATCACACCTTTCATTGGAGCTTTGTCGCCACGGCGCACAAGCTGGAGCTCTGAAATGGTTACCTGCAAAAGGAAAGCTAGTGTTAATCTGAAAATCCAGACTTTTGCTTTTCAATTTACTCTGTCAAATGACTGCATGTCCCTTCTCATGTCAGAAAAGAAAGACACCGAGCATTAACATTTTACTGAGCCTGTGTGAGCTCAATGTGCTTTGACTATTTGTACTTGGAGATACTGTTAAGTCATCACTAAGGTTAGATTGAAATCAAATGAAGGCCTCATTATTGGGGAAGCTGTTGAGCACATAAACGAACAGGTGTTCTTTTGGTTATATCCAACCATATGCATTTGAATAACCCTTGACACGTTATACGCACATGTACTTTAAGACCAGCGCGAGCCCACCTCCACATTGAACACGCACACAGAAGGACCAACTCAATGGGCCTGAGCACATTGTTGCTTTAACCTTCTGCGCCAGTTATCCCTCTCAGAGCTCCCAGGCTTGGCAGCTAACTCTATTGGCTTTTTGTCATGGAGCCTTGGTGCATACAGTGACTGGAGGTGGAAGGAGCGGGGAGGACAAAACCAGGAGGAGGGGAATACAAGTCCTTTTCTTTGCATTATTCCCAAGTAGAAGTGAGTGTGAGCTGGACTAAAGGAGGCCTCAGTGGAGAGCTTGTCGTCTTGAGGTCATTGTGGCAGAGAAGATCATTAAACTCAAAAGAGAAGGCACACGACGGAGCAGGAACCATTTCAGCTGTCCAGAACTTCCCCCACCTTCACCACCACCTGACCCCCTCCACAGCTCTGGGTAAATGAGACAACCTTTGGAGAACCTCATCGTAGATTTTTTAATCCCCATTTTGTGGAAGTGCTGGCTTTTGTTCCACTTCCCGGTTTAGATGACAACGCACTAAAGAAAGAAATCTTGTAAGGTCCTTTCAAGATAGGTCAAGTGATGCAATGGGAATGGGCTGCAATACAAAACGAGTTTTTGCTTGGTTGGAAATTGTTTTATGTTGAGAGTTTTGTATAATTTTGTAATTTGTATAATTACATTTGTGTTTGGTGTAAAATTAAAATGAATTTAGTGCTGAACTATATAAATATAATGTGATCTTTACTTCCAAATAACAGGTACTGTATGTAGGTGCCAATGAACTCCCATTGTTGATTGACATAGAAGATTTAATCAAAACTCTATGCATGAAAACACTGATTGAATTTAACAAGAGCCTACACCAAAATATAATTCTGTTAAAACATATTGGTGAACTCTGGTCCACCCTAGTTATTCCTTGAGGGCTAAAATGGAACAATAGCGGCACTTTATTATTATTTAGTGGTGGTGCATGCATGGTTTGGTCTCCCTACGTTCTATTTAGTTTAATGGAGTTTAATGTGTTAAAAAAATAAATCTTCATCTTAATGTGCAACCAATTTCAATATAATTAATCATAGTTTCTTTAATTTTACCACATGACCTTACACTACTTATGTCCAACTTTGTCCTGCTGGTTATCTTTTGGGAACGGACAATCTTACAATTAAATTAAATGAATTACTGCTTATAAATTGCCTGGAAGCTAACCAAAGTTAACCACCTCAAAGTTAGATCACGATGACAGACATAGCCAATTTTAGTTAGGCCCAGCAATGTAAATGCATCATTGCATAGTACGCTATACTAACGCTAGCTCCAACTGAAGCTGTAAGTAATTGCATTGGGGAGACACCATTTAAAATTCATGCACAGTACTTGGCTGTTTGTGTCATTATGATATTTTACATGATGAATTCAGTCTCTAATGGGACTATTAGTACGCAGGAAGAAACCAGTCAGAGAGAGGTCACATCACAAATCGCTCACAGCAGTAAATAAGCAGCAATAGTGACAAGTGATCCCCGCTTAGATTTGAATCGTGTGCTACATTTACAAACTCTCCTCCTTTCCTCCTTCCTTCCTCTTCTCTTGTCTTCATCTCCTCTGAATGTCAATGCTCAGCGGGACGATTTAATGTTGCTTTTAACCCTCGTTGCTTCATAATTACCTTGACATTTACCCTGTATTCAATCAAGTTTTTAGCAGCGGATTTATTGCAATGACTTTTTTGCATTGCGCACCACAGCAGTAATTATGTGGGTTATTAGCAGGAGGTAGATGGTGGTAATGCAGTTGGACGCGGATGCTATGGGTGTAATGTTTTTCCGAAGCCTTAAGACAAAGTGACACGAGAAAGGACAGAAAAACTATTAGATGAAGTATCTGATGACTTGGGCTGTGAGCAGGCTAGCTCTGCCTCTTCCTCCTTTATTGCGCAGGTTATTATCACAACTGCTGGGGAATTGTCGAGACGGGGAGATAGGAGTGGCAACGATCCATCCGGGACTCGTCCATCACCGCGCGCCGCAGACCCCCGAATAGAAATTACATCTGCATCTGAATTAGTAACATTATTCGCCAATTTGGCTCAGAGTGAACATTGTTCCATTGAAGGTGGAATTAAATTAGAAAATGAGTGAGTCTTTAATTTTCCGAGTATAAATCAGAGGATATAATTCAAGCTCCTTGTACCTTAAGGGCAATCACATTATCCTAAGCGACATTTTATCCCCAGCCCCGCAGAGTGATCTTGTCACCGGCGCACAGTCACTCACTAGTCATGCTTCAATGGAGAGGCAGGGCATATATCTTCAACAGAATTAGACACACAAATGACTGTCTGAAAGTGGACAATAGCTTATACAATGACCAACTTTTAAAATACAATCTTAAAGGGCCCATACTCTGCTATTTTCTGATCTATGTTATAATAATGTTTGATTATCAAATACATACCTGAAGTTGTTTTGTTTCATTCACACGTTTCACATACAAAATCTGTTCCACTTTGTGGTGTCATGTGTTAATGCAGGAAGTGCTCCACTGTATTCTTAAACTCCATACACCTTCACTAGAATCATTTGTCAATTCTAGATTTGAAATCATCCTGCCTCTACTGAACTAAAGGTAAAAGGTATCTGTTGACTTGAAAACTACTGCTTAATAATGACATCACAGGGTGGAACAGAGCATTTTGGGCTTTGGAGATGTAGACAGACTAATAATAAAAGGGTTACTGAAACAGATGTGAATGAAACAAAACACAACTCTAGGTATGTTTTTGAGGAGGTAGCAGCATTATAACATGACTAAAAGCTCATAAAAATGAAGTTTGTGAAATACTGTATAGGACCTTTAAATTTGCCAAATGAATAGAGCCTATTACCTGTAGTAAATATAGAGTCTCAAAGATGTTTTTGGTTGAAGTGAGTCAATGTTACATTGTTAGTTTTGGCCTCAGGATGATCACTGTTAACTGTCAACATCTACCTACTAAGCAGATTTGCATATTGATTTTTGAATATTTTACATTTTAAAAATCAAATCAAATGCAAATCACTTCAACACTCTTCATTATATAAGGAACTAACACAAAGTTCCTCTAATCAGTTAATTCAGTTTGGATTTGAGGGCAATAAACTCACTTTAATAAGCACTGCTTTAAAACACATAGTTGCTTTATAGTTGTTACTCTATGAAACAAATAAAAACATTTTATACAAATGGCTATTTCAGAGTTTAAATAAAATACCTTTGCTACAGTAGCTCTAAACAATACAATGAAAATGCACAGTGGACATTACGAGCAGCGTCTACTACTTCCATATAACCTGGTCAAATGAGAAGGAACAGAACAACCTTTTTACTGCCAGTCGCTGTAACTGTGGCCCAAAACTCAGCTTGTTCATTTCATTCTGGCCAATGCCCAGACCTCATTAAAAATGAATGCACTCTTTAAACCCCAACACTAGGCCTTTTCCATTAGGGAGAGAGATATGAGGGTGATAAACATTATTTGTGATCGGATATGAATCGTGTGAGGATTGGCTGCAATATTGAAAGCCACATTGAAAAGTGATTGTGCTTGAATTCCCTCATGCAGTTTCATGCCATATCGCGGCTCTTGTAATTTGATTCCTATTCATTTTGGCCATTGTTGTGCATTATATTGAAAGCCCTATCAAAAGCGATCTAGACCAACCAATTTGGATTTTTGTTATTCTGTCCCACTTGGTTGATTTTAAGCTGATCAGGATATTTGCCTGGCACAGTCTTGGCCATTCTGAATAGCCTTATCTTCCATTTAATTACCATACAGCCTTTGTTGAAGGAAAATTCATCTGTTTTGCTGTGTAGCTCTGGGGAGGGCCTGTGCACAAAAGAAATGGACAGTGAAAAGAAGCGCTTGCTGTGCTCTGTCTTGGCTGTGACATCAGCGCTGATATACTGTACAGGTGTATTTTCATGGAAACGCTCGTGCGTTGGTGGATCCCCTATATAAAAGGCTATAAAGCTTGACAGGCTATTGGAGATTCACCCCTGAGCGCCCCACTGACAAGCTCCCAGACATATACATTTAATATTCCATTGACTGATTGATTTTATGGGACATGGTTAACATTGCCATCAATACTGGCCTCAGGACCAACACACCATCTTCATTCAAAAGAATTGCACTTGTCATACATGAAGAGGTGGCTGATAAACATCAGAGCAACTATGCAAACGCTGTAGTGTTATATGTGTCTGTGTATGAGGCACAGTGTAATATTAAGCACATGTCTGTCCATAAGAGGAGCCACTATACATACAGAGCAGCAGTAGACAAGCACATCATCATAGTACATTTTACACATGCACTGCTGATGGTTTGAGTTGTATTAGCCTGACTGTTTGACCTCATCGCGATCAGTAAGCCTGGCTTCCCTTCCTCCAGGTTCACTGACAGTCAGAAAGGGATGATAATGGCCGCCCTTGGACACAGTGCACCACGGGGCAGGGACGAGATGGGCTTCAGCTCAGGCACATATTAATATTAATACATATAAAAGCCGTCCGGCTGGCTCCAGTCATCAGCTCTAGACACACACACACATCGACACTAGCCAGGCCAAACAGACACCTACGAGTATGCGGACACTCAGATATTCACAAAAAACAAGTAAAAGGCCCATTATGGGTTTAGTGTTTGCGAATGGACCGTTTCCCAAGGTCAGTTTGAAACATTTGCCAGCAGGAAACCTACACAGAGTACCAGTTGTTCACACCGTTTGGGGAAAACACACATTATGTAAATGATCCATCTTTTGGAATGGAACAGATAGAGCTAGAAACCTGGTGCTAATGGCTATCATGTCAGCCAAAGCTAATGGTTGCTTTATGTGTTGCTTATGTGTAAATGTACTTTGTGATATATTGTAACATACAGTATACACCTAAGCACTGTACAAAAGCTTTAGCTGTAGAAGTGCTTGTATTCATGAATTAATCTTTTTAGTGCCACATAGAAAGTAGCAGGAAGTTGACAAGGATAAAGTTTGCCCCACTTTACATGTTTAGCGGTTTGACAAACGTCCCAATATCGATGAAACTCTCTGTTGTATTCATAGACTAGGGAGAGCGTTGGAACAGCACAATGACACCCCTGTCTCTCGACCAACAGAGCAGCGCATAGTAATAAAATTCTGGTTTGCATATTTATATGGCTAATAGTTGCATGTCAACAACATCTATAAATAGTCCTAAGATAATCCACCCTCTCACTTTCTACATCAATCGCAGGAAGTATTTGTATGCATGGGTGTTACAGCTGCCCAGGCTATGATAGTCAACCACAAGGGTAACAAGGAAATAAAACAGTCCCATTAGGAAACTAACTTACTGAAGAGTGTCTTCCGTGCTCAGGTGAACGGTGAACTGTAAAGCAGATGTCAATGTCAATAAGCAGAATAGATGTCATCTTGTTTTGCCCCACATTTGAGATGTAGGCACTGGAAGGGAAAATTAGATGACAAGTTTAAATAGCATGTAAGTCATTGGAGTGCAACACAACAACGTATTAGTGCTTTCCCATCATCCTCTTTTAGATGTACTTGAACCATTTGTGACTTTTTCATGAAGAGCAGAAAGCATCACTATAATAATTCATATTAACTTAATATGTTGCTTCTGATACAGCTGCAAGAGGTCAAATGGATAGATAAGAGTACCTGAGATGGGGTTGGGAATCACAGGGTTTCTCGCAATTCAATGTGATGATATTATCACAATATGAAGATTCACGCAGTAATCTATATATTGCACATGATGCTCTTTGATATGCTGTTGTTTTTTAAGAGCCAAATGCATTTTAGCAACAATACTTCTTTGTTAAACCACTACTTATATGATATTAATATGAGATGCAGATATTTAATAATCAAAACAGTGAATATGTCAAGTGTATTGCATAAACAGTTTTCCTTCCACTAAATAAAATTGTTGTGCGGTTACACAAAAAATTGCTAAAAGATACAGAAACATACTTTATATTATATCAATACAGCTGCCCATGATAACAATACTATATCACCAAATTTCACTATATATCGAAATTTTGAACTTTATGCACACCCCTAACCTGAGAGTACTTTTTAATGAATGAAATTAAACCAAAGCTACCTGGGGCTTATGATGGGCAGACACTTGTATACACAAAATATATGGAATCACAAGAACTCAAGCAACAAACACTGCATGATTTTGTTGGAAAAAGTATCATCATGGCCTAAAATGAAAAGAAAGTGGAGTTTTTTTTCTTTTTTTAGTAAAGAAAACTCCTCTTCTTCACAGTGGGGGCTGGGCTGGCACGCTTCATATTTCACCGTCAGCCTGACTTGCCCCAACAATATGACAGCAGGTGACAAATAACCTGGCGCATGATTGAAATCTGACAAAATAACGCTGTGTTTTATAATAGCGTCCCCAAGCAGAAATATGGCAGGCGCAAACTAAACAGTGCTTCATCACCTCCTTGCCAGTCCCAGCGGTTCTCCATTAAGGGCCAGATCATTGTGTTTGTGCCTCCCCCCGTCCCAACTGACCGCCAAGTGACAGGCGCGGCTTTCTGCTTTGACAGTGAAAAATATTTGCACTGACAGGGCCACAAATCACATGCCGACAAGTTTTAAAACTCAATATTCACTCAATGTGCATCTGCTATATTCTTGTTAAAAGTGTAATATGGAAGTCTGTCCCCACCACGTTCTTTTATTATTACAGTATTGACAGCGACTATAATAAAGTTGTGCTGTTGTGATGCCGGCCCGACCGAAGAGGAGATGGAGAGATCGAGAGAAAGAGTGTAACATGTAGTAGAGGAGAGGATGGTTGAATGCGTATAAGGCAATGAACAAACAAACCATGTAAGAACTTCTACTGGGTACTTAAGTTTGATGGGCTGTACCTGTGGGTCTTTCAATCAGTGTGTATAATGTCAAAATGGAGGAAGAATAGCTGGTTTTGATTGTAATGCAACTGCCACATATCAGTATCTCAGTTTAAAGATATCAAAGCCTATGTAATAAATTGGAAGTCCTTCTGTCAAAAATGGCTGCTTGGCCAAAGCACAGGGCTATAGATCTAAATGGAACTTGTTTTCTGAGAATTAAAAATCAGTGTTATAAATACAGCAATCTCCATTTTGTTTCTAACACACATATTGATTATATGACTATAATGACTATTTCAACTCCAGATGTTGTTTTTTCTATTCTCTTGAAATAGAATATATATCACATAATAATAATGAAGCCATCATAATTCTGCTAATATCATAGAAATAACTGACTTAATTGTAATGCATGGTAGCTTGCAATGTGGTGGTTAGTGTTAGTTCGTTATTAAAATGTAGCTAATTGAATGCCTCACTAAAATTCAAGCATGGACTTTTTCGCATATTAAAAGTCAGTGGTGTATAATCAGTTTAGCCTTTGCCGGCTCTAGACCCTGAGCTCCATGTACTAGTGCCATCAAAGAGCTAGTGATTGTAATCCTCCCTCAGTCTGAGGCTTTGTCGACCATGTAGGCCCTAATGTGTGCCCAGTGTGCACCAGTAAGTGCGCTTTAGGCTCATTGTTAACATAAGGCCAAATCTGTAATATAGCACGGACAATTAAGTGCACAATTTTTGTATAAATGCAAAATCCCTCACTGTGAATTATTTAATCCCCTCTCTACAGTTCATTTAATAGAGCCCTTTTGGCGGCCGCTTTGAGTCACACAAAACTAATTTGATTCTGTTCCTTGATTTAATTAGATTTTATGATGTATGGTATTGCTAATTTGGTGGCTCACCATGCGTTGTCGGTGCCTGTCCTCTTGCACTGGTGGTGAGCTGTCACAGCCCCATTTTTAACAGTATTGAAAAATTCAAGCTTTATTATTGCCCCCTCACTCATTTTCTTCCATCAGGAGAAAGTAATGAGCTTTTAGATTCTGCTCTCTTCCACTCTCTCTCTCCAAATGTCTTTTTCATTCCTCTGTCTCAATCTCTCCATCTTTTTTTATCATCCTTTAAAAACAATACGAGTAGAAAAATAATTCAAAGCGGAGGAAAGCAGAAATGATGACACAGACAAGTTCAATACTGAACCCAATGGAATGAGCAAATAAGATAGTAGGACAAGCAGGATTGGCTTTGTGAAGTGTGAGAAAGGACTAAATGTGTCAGGTAGAAGTGGATAGTGAACATAGTGATATGAGAGACACGGAGCAGTGGAAGTGGAAGGAGGAGGACGTGGGGTTGGAAATGAGCTGGAGAAAAGGGGTGCCAATGGAGACCAAACACTCACAGCGCTGCAGGCTCTCCGCTAACGCATTAGCACGCTGATTCATGAGTTAAGTTTCCCCAACTGCCCACGGCTATTAGCTTTCAGTTCCTTTGGCTGTCATTTAGACTCCAAAGACTCTTTTGGTTAATGCACTGTTTTAATGAGAACGCGGCGCTTGCTAATATATTTGACTGTATGAAAGGTCACAACAGGAAGCTAAACAGATTGAGAGAGGGAGCTGGGGCGGCAGTGGCGCTGTCAACGTGCCAGACGGGTTTCTCAACTAAAAAGGATTGTACGGTTCGGAGGCCGTCAGGGGTGGGCGGCGCCATTCCACGCTAGCCTGCATCCAACTGTGCATAATAGGCCCAGGAAGTGATGGGTTACAGCGCGCCTGATAGTTCCACCTCATCTATCAGCTACGTTAACTAGAGAGGGGGAAGAAAAGTTGGAGGGGTAGATTTGAAGAGACAGGCAATGGAAGGAGCAGACACCGAGAGGAGCCACATGTTTCATTACCCATATAATCACCAGTCTGATTGCCACACAAGCAATGGAAGAGTGTCTCTCAGCAGCGCGCGGAATTTATAGCCACCCCGCGATGAGATTCCTAGCAAGGCGTTAAATATCTCTGAATTGCTGAGCCGATTTGGGAGCAAAGAAGTCAAAGATATCGAACATAAAAGTTTGAAGATGAAACTATGTCTTATGGAATTGTTGATTTTCTTTTCAACTCTCCAAGTGCTTTACTTTATTCCCCACGCTGCAGTGACAGGAGGGGGCAGTGGCGTTATCAAACACTCTGACAGGCTCACATAAACAGAGCTGGCCCCTGCCCTAGTATACTCGCTCTCTGTCAGCAGCACAGCCCTGTTATGACACTGGACACCCGTAAGGAGCATGGCACACGTCTAATCTGGTGCCCCAAACCCCGATAATCTAACAGTAATCCATTCAAAACTAATCAAACATTTACAAAGGTGCCATGACGCAAATGGAGCGCTATTTGTCAGTGTCCTGCAGTCGCCAGCACAGAGGCCGGCCCGGTTATGCTTGCGGCATCTCAATCTACCTATGCAAATGAGACAGCGGGGTGACTTGTGTACAGAAATTACAAACAAATATTCATGAGTTATGGCTGTGAAGGCAGAGAGACATGCATCCAGCGGAAGTGCGCTGCTACCTACAAACCCCTCTTCAGGTGGACGATTACTCACCGCGCGGGATGTGACACTGTTGTCAAGGTGAATTAGAAGCATATGTCAAGCTTTTGTTATAAATCCTGGCCTACTGTAACCCTTATTTCCCCTTCACACAATGTATGTACACTCTTGATGATATATCAACATGCCAGGCCATTAATAATGCAGCCGTGTGTTTCCACAAGGGGACTGTGGTGAGGTGTGGGACAGGCCTCACAGTTTGGGTCCAGGGGGCTGTGTACAGTGCAGTAATCCTCTCGCTTCCTGTTATCCTGGGACCCTCCTTTTCCCCATTACCCAAACCATTTGTTTATCGTGCAGTAATTACAATGCTTCAACCCTAAAGGCAAACAAGAGACGCCATGTACTGATGGAGACATTTGTAACAATATATCATAACAGCAGTCATATCTTGCAATGAATTTATGTCATAGGATATCAATACAAGTAAATGGCCAAACAACCCGCTTGAGTTTGTTGGGATTTCGACTTGTATTGATTTGTAATGAGCTACATTTTGCCTTAAAAAGCAGACCGTAATGTGCAGCATTTTATTTAGCAATTTCATGCATGTTTGCTTCACGGGGTTAAAAACCACAAGCTGTTCTGAAACAAAAAAAAATCTCATTTTCAGCACTCCAGAAGCCATTTAATGCTCCCTGTGTAAGAGTGGCAATCCCTATTACCGCTGGATAAAGTGTACCCTTTTTTATTTGAAATGAAAATGTCAGTAATTTCTTTGGAGATTGATGACTCCTTACATGCGGGCCCAATAAATGAAAAATTGATGAGGCTCAGTTCTCTCTTTTAATATTTAAGGCAATATTAAAGTCTCTCTTACACCGCATGGAAATAGTTTTATTTAAAAGGAATAAGACCATTGGGCATTGTTTACTGAACACCTCATGCATGTTTTATAAAGCTGCGGCTCTTGGAGGAATTCAAAGGCCCTTGAAATCGTTACTGTTTTGCAGTAAGTATAAAACGACTTAAGAGGAAGTCGAATGGCATTGGCATTGTTGTGCCTGCTCCCTTGTTGTTGGACGCATTGATGAGGCAGCCTGTGCTTGATAGCCATGCCAGAGAGCAAGAAAGAATGTAGCAATGGAACAAGGAGGTGGGAGTTGTGCGATAAATGGCAGAGGTTTTATTTCTTCTATCAGGTCGTAATGTGTGCTCGCTGAGGAAATTGATGTTTGACGAGCCGGCGGATGAATTGCCATTTAAAACAAAGACCCATTGGTTGGAGGCAACGCGAGCAGAGGAGAAGAAAAGGGGGAAGTTAAAAGTAGGACGAGGAGGAGAAGTGGAAGCCCTTTGAATTGTTCTGGTAGTTTAAAACAAGCCAGAGGCAAGGAGAGTCCCCATGCAAAGGTAGAAGATGATACCCAGGTATTACCGGCTAAATTGTCTCGCTTCAAATAGTTCTTAAAATGGGTTGAAGCAGGGAGTGTAGCTGCAAAGAAACACAATAGATCAAATCAACCAAAGGAGCTCATAGCACACAACAAAGGCTTTCATATATCACACTTAGAAGCCTAAATAATGCAGAATAAAGCTTTGGCCTCCAGTTAAATTGCTGACCCCAAAATATTTTAAAGGGAGATGGTGGGAACTACAAGAGAACAAAGGGCTGCCAGGGTCTTTGTTGTCGTATATATAGTGCCACTGTACACTTGGCATTGATCTCTTGGAGCCAGTAAACAGCTGGGAATGATGTAATTGAAGGAAGATGTTCAATAATTAAAGCCACGTAAATGGCCTGGAAACAGAAGAATACAAACACAGAATGGAGGGAAATCTGCTAGAGCAGCAGGATGACAATCAGTGACTTCTAGCTGAGGAGCCCATTACATTGTAGTGGTGGTTAACAGGGACATTCGAACTGAGAACCAAGATACTCCAGCTCCCATTTAGACAAATTAAATCAAGCCCCATAATGCTGCTTTATGTATCTGTTGCTGGGTTACACATCCTTGCGCACCAGGCCGCTTGATGGAGGCTGGAATGGAGCCTTTTATAGGAGATGCTTCAACAACAGCGGGTGGCTACTACCTGCCAACTATTATCAAAGGCACTGGTTTCATAGCCCCGCCATATTTTTTGATTGATCTAAATTACACGTCAGTGAGTGCTGCGGTAACATGATCTATAAAGAGATAGCGACTACTTGTACATTATTAAACTCCATGAGCGGCTGCTCTGCTTTTGGATTGCTGTAATTATCTGTGCTGGAGGCACAACAAGTGGCCCAAACACAGCTGTTAGCCTGGCAGCACAGCCCAGCTCTGGCTCACACTCATTGTTTTTCAACAGAGTCTACATTTGGCACAGGTTAGCATTAAGAAGAGTGGTGTGAATACAGCAGTGTGGATCTGAAAATAATTAACATTAAAAAATATACGTTCTTTTACATTCTGCGCATTTTTAGAATTATACAGTGTGTCCAAGATAGATTATCAACATTTTTGTAATTGCTAACCCAGAAGTAATTATATTTTGCTGAATTCAGGAAAGTTAATTCAATGCACAATGATAATAGCATGAGGGAAAATATTATTTAAAAACATGTCATCAGACATGCTAATTTTAGACTTAGACAAACTTTATTGATCCATAAGGGAAATTATTTGGACACAGTAGCTCACATGTCACAATGTATTATAATAACAATGAGAAAAATGTGAATGCAAAATAAAACATATCAATATGTGAAAACAGTGGCCTGGACAGTATCATACGTTCTGACCTTCTCTTCTGTTTTAAAATAGATTTTCTACTTTTGTCCCAGGATGAATCCCTTTGATGTCCATCTGAATTGATACCTTCTTTATATGCTTTGTTCAATAGCCCCCGAAGAGAGATTCATCAGATATTGTCCGTTTATATCTCTTAAAAGCGGAGATTCCAGTAAACCCCTGCGCCTTTAACAGTAACTGCCTGTGGCCTTTTGATGTCCCATATATCCAGGAAGAACGTGGAGAGAGCAGACACGAGATGATAGCCCTGGTGCATTCTGGGATACCTGTGGGACTCCGGTAAGGGTCATGTGACTCTTGGGTCCGACTTTATGGCACCAGTCGGGGTGAGTAGATGATTGCACGGTGTTGTGGTGAGGGAGAAGCTTAAAATACAGTGCCCTCAACAAATGGGTAGGCAAATTAAAACACACATCTGGTTATAAGAAATTACATCGTTTATAGAATTTATACATTTTTTGTAGAAGAATTTTTAAAAAGACCTATTTTGTTTGCTAGTTAAAATCTACGACACCCGTTGACCATTATGTTAAAATATGCACACTTCAAATTGTAATATTTATCTAGAACAACTTAATAAAAAAAAACAAGTCAGATAATGTTCAAGTTCGAAAACTGCTGTGCCCGATGGGAGCTGACATCACCATAAACGTCATCACATCAAAGCGCTGTGTAGTTGTTGGCACCTTTTATGGAGAGCTGCAACTCACACTAGCGAGTAGTGTCATTTGTACAAAAATGACAATGCTGCCAAATCCTACGTGTATCACCGATAAAGAAAATAAAATTGGAGAACAAAGTAAGTAGAGAGCAGTGGGTGTATGCCTGTGGCAGTGAAAACAAGGGTTGACTAGTAATATGAAGACTTGAAATCAAGCGATTAAAGATTGCTCAAACGAGCACAAGTCACTGAAAATACAACTTTGAGTGAGGAAAGGATTAGAGAAAACAGCTATAGCGTGGTTAAGAGCTCTGAAAAGTTGATTGATTTTACATAATAGGTCTGTTTTTAAATGTAATATATATATTTTTTTTTTTTGCCCAAGTAATTAGCACCCTTTTGATTTCATATGAACACAATATTATGGTAGAGAATGTGAAGACTTTGGAAATATTTTTAATTGAATACCCCTGCATTTCTACTAAATTAGATTTGTTCTGAATCTTGTCTCAATAGTCAATAGCTGGATGGTTCTTGTGGTCAAAACCTCCCAATTTTTGGTTGAAAAATGTTTGATTGTTCTGCAGACTGATTTCAGTTCCACCTGCATTACCCTAGATTTGATAAATGGTTCTAATATTAGTGAAGGGCACTGTACATATCAGGGACATGCAACATATTGCGGGCTAACATAGTCCTATTTAGGTCAATCATAATGGAGTAGCATTGTCCACAGCCAAACCAGGCAAGTCAACGCATTAGATATACATCTCACTGTTCATGAACACAGCATTGATGTGTTTTGCTTGCAAGCTTTATTTTCTCATATGTTATACCTTTTTATGAGAATTGGCCGAGTAGTAGAACAGCAGATGCAGACAGCAAATTCGAATTCATACAAGGCGGACATAATATCAGGCAATATAGAGGCAGACAGAGAGGCTATTGAAATGCAAATGGACTGCTGGGGCCGCAGCAGCACGGAAAAAAGAAATTGGCCGGGATGACAATGCAAGTAAACCACTCCAGTTTGTCAAGAAGGCCATGCTTTGTCACAAAACTGGGAATGGATTTCAACACAAGTGCTGCTAAAAAGGAATAATATTCAAAATAGGAAGGAGACGCAAAATAAAAAGCTGCTGAACTCCTGTATTAGATTGAGAAATGCCCGTGAAGTTAGTGTTTATGTGACTGTGTTTTCCCAGGGTTTGAGTGGACTGAGGGATATCGATATAGCGAGTGTGAGAGTGTATGTTAGCATTGTTTTGATGTTAGTGTAGCGTCCCATATGAGTGGTCTGAGGTGTGCTCGGTTAGCACGCTCCATCAGCAGGGAGGGACAGGCAACTGGGAGGCCTCACCAGACCCTCAGCCATAATAAATTACCTACAAGTGCTGCAGAACAATAACACAAAAAAGTGCAAGCCATCCATTTCGCCACCATTTACAAGAAATCAATATCAATACTTAATGCAATGCGGATGAAAAATGAGCAGAGATACAGGGGCATAATACAAGCTCAAATGGAAGACCTTGGAGTGCTGCTTCCCAAGGGTTTGGTGGGGGGGCAGAGAGGGAGGGAACAAGGTGTGAAAAAATGAACTTTAAGAAAGATTGCATTATGCTTTTTGTTTTTGTCCCCAGTCTATTTTGTACTTTAACTTTTGTAATCATCTCTTTTCTCCTCTCAGCTTTTTAATTGTTAATCAATGTGCAATTTCGCCCCGACAATGACCTGGGACAGAACATGCACAAACATCTATTTAAATTGTAGAAGCAATACTTTTTCGAAAACCACAGTGGCCCCTAAAGTAACTGTTTAAATTCCGTGAATGGGACATGAATATCTCTTGAACATGTCACAAATGAATCATCAGTTAAAGATAAACATGAGCTATATTTGTCCTTGGGCCACGCTGAATGATGTCATCTGGGCCTTAACAGACATTTCATTGTGCTGTGTGGTGATGTATTACAGATCTGTGTGGAGAACGCAGGGCTCTTTAGACTAAGGAGTAATGAAGACAACCACCAGAGTTCAAAAAGCAATAAGCATTATGTCAAATGGATGAAAAGATATGTTTAAAGATTTGATATTGTGTACTGGTGGACTATGCAGCTATAGTAATAGGATACTGTAAACCTTTAGAAGCCTGTTACATATGCAAATCACATCTCAACTGTTTTGTGTAGATCTTGCATTGTGAAATTGAGGGAAAAAAAACTTTTGACACAAAAATACACTCTAGTGTCCAGTCCCAAGCCTGTAAAAATATATAAGCCTGTTGGGATTAAAAAAAAAAAAAAAACTGCCAAAGTACTATGTAATTCCATGGTCTACTTCCTATTTTGCTTTCACAACTTCCCACAACATACCATCTGGACAAATTAAAGTTGGTTTACAAACATCCTAGAATAATATGATATACAAGTGTTTTATAGCATTTAGCAAAAGTAAAGTATCTGAGTAGTCTATGCATAGTACAATATAATGAAATATGCCCTATACACAACTATATACAAATACCAATGCATAAACAGTAGGTATATATAGGCCTGCCATGATGATTACTATATAGGCTTGTCGTTCAATATATGGTAGCTGGATCAATATATTTTGGTGCTCAATATTTATCGCTTGTACATTTTCTTTGTAAAAATGAGATTTATGGTATTATTAACATATGAGCTGTAAATGGTTGAATAAGTTACTTTTATGGCTGGTTCATTCTGTTATTTATTTGTTGCAAGTCAGGCTTTTTTAATAATGCAGTATATTTAAAAAAAAAAACTGGGGTTATTGTGATTGTTGAACTTACTTTATCCTCAATCGCTATTTATTTTGTATACACTTGCACTGGCATATGCTAAATACACATATACACAAATGTACAGTTTTTTTTGTATATTAGTCTTAAGTACTGCTTAGGGGGGCATGCAGAGGTCATACAGGTTTGCCAGGTGGGTCCCAGTCCTCCATTATACACCCAGAGGCCTTTCTAAATGGTGCTTTGTGCTGCAGGTCTTCGGGTCTTGTGGTTTTTGCCGAACCTTTAAGCAGTTCTCTTTCCCTTGGGGGCTACCTCACAATTTAGTCCAACTTCATAGTCTAATGACAATGTTTGAACTCCCTCACACTCTCAAACTTTTTTGCCCTTTGTGGCCTTTGCGCTGTTCTTTAAAAAAAAAAAAAAAACCTACTAGACTATTCTGTTACTTACGCCATGTTAAGCTTTTAGAGACTACAAACTGATCAAGAAAGTTTAGGCGCCATCTTTTGAGTATGAAATGAATGCTTGGTGGTCTCAGAATCCATGCATGTCACCAGCAGATGGCACTACAGTCAAATTGTGTGGCCTCAATGCATTCACCTGCCTACACAGTGCCAATGAAAAAAGTGCATATTTGTTTCAGCTTGGCTCTAAGGGCTCTTTCAATGTTGTGTGAGCAGATGCGATGTGTGTGTCACCGGGAGAGAATATCAATAGCCAATATGCTCACAGGCCAGCCGACAACTGCTCCAAGTCCGCACAGTGTGACTTATAAACCCTGTCCTTATTCAAATTACACCTCTGCTGCCCTGAAACACAAATAGTTGCGGCTTGGGTGATAAGCAACCAAAACGAGGAGGATTTTTGTTGTTCCTGTGTCTTTGTGCATCAGTTACTCCAGTTACGGGCCTTAAAAAGCACCAGGGATAATCTTTACTATTACGTCTGCCTTGCTCGGATGTATCAAAAGCCAATTAGTCTTTGGAGTATAGCAGTATTTTTGTATTGTAACAGGTTTGGTGTCGAGTTTAAAGAAACCCTATTGTCCCGATTCCTCAAGTGTTTATAGAAGTCAATAGAAAGTGCTTGGGACAATGGTGGCGGATATTTTCTTACCTACTTGCTGCATAGTTTGTATCATAATTCCCCTTTCAGCTATAGTAATTGGGAAGGAATTTTGGCTGCTTTTCAGGATGTTTCTTTGAACATGGTCGCCCTTATTTGTACCTATTAGGAATATTAACCAAACTGAGCTTTGAAGAAAATTGGGGGATTTTAAAGTCAGAATTAAGGGGTTAGTTTTGGGGTTTTGTACCAGATTGATTGAGAAGAGTGGTGAAAAGGTTGCGGTTGGACATGACGTGTGAAGCCTGTCATGTATTGTTAACATTGGGGAGCTGCGGGCTAGCTGGAGTTATTGGGTTACCATGCATTTTTGTAAAGGGGGTAGCAACATCTCATTCAACTTATTCATGTGAAGGAAAGTGAAATCGGGCCAGACTACAAGTGAAAGTAACGCAATATAGCTTGTTTTGGAAAGTTGCGCTTAACATCTGGAGGGCGTCCTTTGATTGCGATTGTGAATTAAATCCGCTCGCTTTGATTCAGCTAGACAAATGAGTAAGCGATACAGAGGCAACAGCAGCAGTAGTGTGGCAGAGATCACCCCCCTATACCCCCACACCCCCTCCCCGTTATTGCCCCGGGCGCGATGAGCTCATGGCTGTGTGGGGCAGAATCAAAGAGCAGTGTTGGCTTGTTGAAGAGAGGGTGGACCTGGGTGTCACGGTGTCAGCTCCAACATGAGTAAAGCACCAGGGCTATTGTTATTCTAATGGGGGTGTCCAGATCAAGGCATGGGGAAAAGACACACTGTACAAGTCACTGGTGTTAACACAGTGAATAACAACGCTGGTTTATTAGGGTGTAATCTACTGAGTTGTAGCACTGTAGTAGTAGTAGTAGTAGTAGTGTGATGAAATTTGAAAAACAAACAACAACAAACAAATGCTACATATCCTGTACACTGTATTTTAGGTGATAAAATAGAATATAAAGGTGCACTGTGCAGCTTTACTTTTCTGCTTGTCTCCATAAGGATGTTAATGGTTTGTCTAGTATGTTCCATGGTATGACTTAAATACTAGATGGACATTTGTAATTTATTATGGCGTCTACTGCTCTAAAATTCTTTTGTGAATAGAGGTGACTTTCCACAGATCTGAATTGTAATGTAGTGTAGTGCTGTAACCTGCTTGTCTCCTTTGTGATAAGCAGGTTTAACATTTCCATGGAGCCATAAGGTGGCGGACCCTTTGCTATAAAATGTACCTTTAATGAAAGATCAGTTATAGATTACTGGATATATTATAACCAATTTTAAGGGGATCAATTAGTCAATAACAGATAAAATAAATAAAATTATAAACCACATCTAGCAGGCCTTGTGATGTCTACAAACTTTTAAGGTCACACTTTTTTGTAGAGAAGGCCGTGCTTCAAGCATTGACGTCTGTTTGCTCACTCTGAAGTACCTTATCGCACATGGATTACCCAAATAAATTAAAATATATACATTAATTGCACTTGTGCTAAAATATGAGGTTATCAAATCGTAATGAATCAAAAAGCCCTACGCCACCCCACTCCTGCCTCCTGTATAGCCCACCCCCCCTCCTCTCTCCCTCTTCCCCCTCCTCTCTTGCAGTGATTTTTCAGATCATTTCCATTAACACGACCGTGTCGGGCTCTAATTACTCACTCAGTCACTCAGCGTTGTGGGCTGCTCGCCGCCGCTCGTTTGGGGGAAGCAATGTGGCCCGTTAGCAAGACGCTTGTTAACTGAATGCACTTAATTATATAAGAAGATAATTACATGTAAATGTTTTGTCTAAAAGCAGCCATCCAGCCCCACTTGCACATTTAATAGCCTCATGTTTGGGATCCCGCTTTTGTTTGTTTTAGAGTGTCCTGATTAATTGACTGTGTAGAATCTACTGGGTTTGGGCTTAATTATGGCAAACCTTTATATACGCATGCTTTCTATACATATTTCAGAGAGGTATCTTATTGAAAATTAAGCTATAGTACAAGTTATAATTTTTTAATCTGGTTTTAGAATGGTTATGCTTTCAAGCCCCCGTCTGTACTTTATTTAATTTTTTTAATTCAAAGGCATTTCTCATGGAAGTAGCTGTGCTTTTGTTATATAATAGATTCTAGCAAGGCACAAGAGGGACAATAGGTTGCGGTCACATGGTAGAAGTTAATTTTAGGATTACTTCAGATGGACAGCATGGGTCTAAATAACTTTATAGCAGATTCACTTCAGAGATACTGTATGTCGAAGCTTATTAAACTTAAAAACTTAAAAATGTTGAACCTTATCATTATAAGGTTGAGATTGGCTCTACAAACTTTAATTTCTCTTAAATCTAATGTCTTGAAGTCTTTTAACTGACATCATTCACATATTTGGGGTTGGATAATGGCGCAACCATGAAACTATTGCAAAAAAAAAAGTCATATTTGCCCATTTTTAGTGACAGAGGAATTTGTGGCAGTGTTGTTTCATATGGATAAACCCTGTAATTACCGAGATATTAACCCTAAATCAGGACAACAAATCTGTAATCTGAAAGCAACCATAGAAATCTGACTTGCCCTTCAGCTCCATTTTAAACTACAGAGAGTTACTAGAATGTTCTGATATCACATGGCCCCAGCCTATAGAAAGAGCTTTGAATGTCTGTGCATTGGGTTTCATGTTTTTGTACTTTTAAATGGATAATAATAATTAAGTGTATCTAGATTCTCTTCGGTTTTATGTAAGAAGTGTTTTATCAGTTACATACATAATTAGCACATGCACTGAATACATGTCCTCATTTGTAGTTTTTATATTTTTGAGAATTAGACAAGTGTGTTAGTGATGATGATTCATTTAGAGCCAGAATCACTTGTATAAGATGAAATTATGTATTTATATTAAAGGTCCTATATTATGCAAATTTGACTCTTGTGAGCTTTAAGCCATGTTAGAATGTTGTTATCTCCTCAAAAACATATATACATAGTTATTTCATTCACACATGTTTGAGTATTCCTTTACTGTCTGTCTACATCTCCAAAGCTCATGATGCTCTCTTCCACCTTGTGATGTCATACAGTGGTAGTTTTCAAAATAACAAATACCTTTCACCTTCAGTTATTTAGAGATTGGCAATTTCAGACTGAATAGAACTGAAAATATACAAATGATTCTGGTGAAGGTGGATGGAACTTAAAAACACAGTGGAGCACTTCCTTTATTACCACGTGACATCGCAAGGTGAAACGGAGTGTTTTCCATTTGAGAGAAGAACTAAATATGCAGGTTTTGTGTGTTAAACATGTGTGAATGAAACAAAACACAACTCCAGGTGTGTTTAAGATTAGATATGTTTATTATCAGAAAAAAACATAACATAGATCAGAAAAGTTTAATATGGAACCTTTAAGCAATATTTTTGGATAATTCATTTTTAGCTCCACAGACTTTTGGAATCATGATTTTATTAATGTACCGTTATCTCTACCTCTTCCAGATTGTTTTTCTAGCCTGAAACAGTCTTAATCCCTGTTTGAAAAATACTGATCACAATAGCATACTTTTATTGTTTAAACTATCTTCACCCTATATTAACTCTAGCTCTAACTATTTAACCACATTTCTTATTATTGGGTGTAATGTGGACAAATTAGGACACCTTTTGATTTTATGAATGAAGCCTGCAGAAATATAATCCTTCTTGGAAATTCCCACCTTAACCCTCTACATTCAAAACACTGGTGAGAACATCTCAACCTATTTTCCAGAATTCTCACAAGCTCTTCACTTGAGCTTGTAAAACCTTGCCTAATTTTGTCTTATAATTCATGTTCCACTTTGTTCGTTTAAAAGGTACATAATTAAACTGCGGCTTTGTGTGTTCTAATTGAATATTAACTGTCCAAAATAACACACTATCCTGAAAGAAGCAAGCATCTCCTCGCTCCCCAAAGCGCCTTGAGCCATTAAAATAAAACATATAAAAGCCGATGATTCATTTATCAATATCCTTTTGTGTGTAGTAAATGACGCGCATCTAAGCTGAATTTCATTCAAGTTGCTGTCACATGAAGGATTATTTAGTGTGTTTTAAGAAGGTGGAGTTCAGGGTGGAGATAGGGGTCAGAGTTGGAGGACTCCCCAGGGAGGTCCCTGGGGCTCCGCAGGGGGACAGGAGTCGTCCATTATGAGCTAATCAGGAGTGTGACGAAGGCGAGGGGGGGAAGGAGAAAGGGGGAGGGGGTGAAAGCTTTACTGTATAGGCATATGCATATATATATATATATATATATATATATATATATATATATATATATATATATATATATATATATATATATATATATGCACACATACATACATACTTTGTTGACAAATTACATGTGCTGCCTTATTTGACACCAGTCTCGTTATTTTTGGGTGTTTATTTTGGATTTATTATTACTATTTGGAATTTTTGCTCTTTGTTGTTATATTTATTGTGATGTTTGAGCTACAGTGTCCAAATAATTTCCTTGTGGATGAAGAAAGTTTTTCTAAGTAAGTCTTAAGTACAATAATGTGTTCAGAACACTGATTTAGTACAGGTTCAGTTACTTTCCTAAAATCAAAAGACTATATCATGGTCCTTAATCACGCACTGTAGACTTCAAACTGCGCACTATTGGTGAGAAAAAAACACAGCTCTTGTACTGACTGCATGTTTGATCTTTCCTTTTCTACTTAGTACAGTACAGCAAACATAAGCTGCTTCAAGCGTATGTTGTTTATTTTTTATAATATTCTAAAACTCCACATGTACGTATTCAGAATATTGTATATCTAGCACAATATATTTTAATGCAGGTATTCTTCTCAACACTGCTTGTTTAGTGCATTCTGCTTATATCATCTTATTTTATTCACATACCTATTGTAATGCAAATTCCTGTTTGAGATTTTTAAAGAAAAAGTAGGATTGTTATGAATACATCCTGGTCACCATAATTACTATATCCACTTATTGTTCATTATATGAAAGCTGGGGCAATAATATTTGGGAGTCAGTATTTATTGTGTGTACATTTTCATTTGTGGCTATATAATATTTAGCTGTAAAAAGTTGAATTAATAACTTCTACTGTATGTGCCATTACAAATTCTAACTAAGTGACTAACTAACTAACTAAAGTGCTTTCTGCTTTTTGTATTGTAGCTCATCCTTTTAAACAATAATGTGGTTTAAATCTGCCTTTGGGTTATTGCGTCAGTGGCATAAATTAGTTTCAATATTATCGTCAATAGTTTATCGTCAAGATTTTATTCAGTAATATTTAGAACTTCAAAATTTGTTATTGTGACAGGTCTACAACCTGATATTATATTAGGCAACTACAAGCAAGTATGGCACTCTGTATCTGTAAATGGGACTGAAGAAGATATGATATAAATATAAAAACTGAAAAGAAAAACTGTTGTCCAGTAATGACTCTACCTAAAATGCAATGTGTTTCTTGTAATGCAATATCAATTGAACATAACCAATCTAACCTTCTCCAATACCAACCATGCTTTTCACTCATTTCTTTTGAATGCCCCTCTCTCATCACATATGCGACTTGTACCACGGCAGAAGGTCCAATCTCCCAAGATGCCGTGCTCTCCGCCGAGGGACAGACTCCTCCAGATGTTTGCAGTTCAATACAAACCCTGCTTCTGACATCTAACCATATTCTCCCAGGGCTCTTTGCACAGCCCAGGGGAGCCACTGTGTTAAGAACATGATCTAGTATTTACAAAAAAATATTTGTAAATGGAATCTGTCAGTCTGTCCATAATGGCCCCCTGGATCACCATGTTGGCGATTTGTAAATGAAAACCGCTCGGTATGAATTTCAGAAGATGTATGCAGTAGATGCCAAGAAGACACTACGTCTGCCTCAAAATCAAAATTACTAACAAACTATGCTCCTACGCCGAAATCAAACCCTTCCAGTATTTGGATGACTGAAACACATTGGCAACGTATAGGCATATTCTATTTCATACAGCGGATGTGAGACTGTGAAATTTCCAGTAACGCTTTTTCTTTTTTTTCAAACAAGCACTTTCAGATAATAAATTGATGTTTCGATTAGATGGGCTTTATTCGTGGCCACTCTGGATACAAATACACCACAAGAAACAAAATATTGCAAGACTGAAAACCTTCATTGATTTTTTTTCATACAATGGGCTCGAGGAGAAAAACCCATAGCTTTTGATGGTATAAGTCTAATGCATTAAAGGCATGAATAGCTGCATATGATAAAGTGATACACCTAGTTGCATTGGCAAGTTAAAAACGTCACAGCTGGTAAACCTGGAACTTTAATCAATAATTTATCATCAAGAAAACTGAATGTGCTTTATTTTACTGCTGCACAATATACAGCAAAAATATTGACATTATATAGACTAACATGTTATCGAGTAAAGTTATGTATGTATGGTTCTCATTGGGACAGCTTTTTGAACAACAGTTCTGATTGGCTGAACAAATTTACCCTACAATCGATTAGGGCTGAGTAATATGGGAAAAAATTTAAATCTTGATTGTTTTTATTTTAATCTATTTTTTAAAAAAAGTCAGAGTTGGGACTGCTCATCTTTCAAACGGCGGAAGCTCTTTAAGTTTTCATCTTTATTATATGTTATTATATAAGAAATTGTAAACCACCTTAAATTACGTTGGTATCTTATTGTAACTGCACAATGTCCCTGCTTTGTAATTAAGAAAGTCAGGAGTAAATTTGTTTGATAATAATCCTCAATTTTGCAATTTTTACAATTAACCCTTGTTAATCAAATTTGTTTGATTAATTTCCCAGGCCTACAATCAATATCTGATCCAGCATCCTTAGAGTTAGCACTAATACCCAAAAATATTCTGATTTAGTCCTGCTTTTCTTAGTCAGTCATATTTTCACCTTAAGTTTTTATTCGGACACAGTTTGGATAGATGATTAGTTGGGTAGTTGAGTCTTTTGCATCTTTAAAAATTCAATCTAATAGCATTAACCATATAATAAAGTATGTGTAATATTGAAATACAAAACATATTGAATATAATTTTTTATATATATTATTCTGTTCTAGTTGCTTTTATATTAGAGACATATTTTACAGATGCTGTTTTATTCTATTGGACACTTAATTAGAATGCTTGTTTGCAGTGTTCATTTGGAGGCTACATGGATTGCGAGGCTGTAAGTAGAGGCAGCTTAGGGAGGATTGGGTGTTTCTGGGACATCTGATCCCTCCCCAGGCGCACTTTTACAGCCTCTGAAATGAGACGCATCTTTGATTTGCTTTGGCCTGTAAACAGACCGAGACATGAAGGGGTTCTGGTCTGTGTGAGCTGCCAACCACTCACTCACACACACACATACACACATACATACACACACACACACACAGCACACACCAAACACACTCCTGACACTTCCAGCTGTAACTCAGTACGGTTATATCCAGGTACAGGAAACTAGATTGTTGCACTAGCACCACTTACTGTCTTTGATTATGGAATGCAGCGTTCCTCTTGTTCACACTTGGAGACACCAAGCCACTTTTGAGCCGGATTTATAATATACTCGGATACAGGCACTGTAGCAAATGAACAAATCAATTTGATCTGATTTGGAAGCTTCAACCGTAGACTTTATAAAGCTAAACTAAGGAAGTGTTACGTAATCCCTAGCGTTCCACTCCTAATGAAGCTCACGAGGCTAGCAGTTATTGGTTATTAACACCAGGATCATGTAGAGGGTTAATACTAACAGTTTAAGAACAAAATGATGAGGCTCACAGCCGTAATTACAGAAACATGGGGGACAATTTTCCAATGTAAAGTCAATTTGACCCAGAGTCGATGGAGCCTGAAGCGCCCCCACTAACACTTTGTATTTGTAACGTGACGGTTAGCTATGTCCCTTTATATATAGTCTATGCTTCAAACTTATCTTAACCTTGTCTTAATCAAGGTTTGTTGGCCTTGAATAATAGTTATAATAATATTCTGCAATTATTTTGAGCACAGCATGAGTTGCATTTCAGTTTTGCTAGTGTTGTCAAGAGAATACTTGCAGTTCACTATTTCATCCATGCTCTGTTTATCCTTACAACCTCTTGTATATAACTGAAATATATTTGTATTACTATATTTTATTTACTTGTACATATGCATTTGTATAATTATGCTTTATTGACACCAGTCTCTTGTTATGCTATGCATTGCTATATTTATGGCAGTGTTTTGTAGAGGATTGAATACACTACTTGTGACTTTAAAAATGCCTTGATAAGATTTCTATCATAAACCAAAGAGTTAAGATTTAAAAGTGCTTAATAAGTAATTTCATCCTCTAAATTGGACTGATACTTGAGATTTGATGTACTGTGATGGGCCACAATATTATTGGGACACTTTTGACGATAAGATGATATGAGATTTTGAATATTGTTATTTCCCTAATGATGTGTAAGCAGTAGTGTTCAAATAATATCCCTTTTGGATCAATAAATTAGTCTAAGTCTGTGTAAGTAAGTCTAAGTTAACAGTTACAAACATGCTCAAAAAGATGAAGCAGAATTTAATGTACATGTAAAACTATTGATTAAGAATGCTATACTTTTCTGGGACAGACAGTTGGGATTAAGAACAGCTTCATTAGTTCATGTGTAGTTCATATTGGGAAGCCAGATCATTGTTCACACAGACATTGTTTTTTTTGTTGTTCTACTTCTCCTCACCCTTTGGCTTTGTGAATGGGAACAGTAATACTTGGCAGTCTGTCGCTATGGGCTGGGAAGTCTCATTGTATTGTACAGTATAACTACTTAAAGGGTCCATATTACATTATTTTCTCATCTATGTTATGATATTTCCAGTGCAGCAACATACCGTGATTTGTGTTTTGTTTCATTCACACATGTTTAACACAATAATTCTGCATATTTAGGCTGAGTTCTTCTTTCAAACAGAAAACACGCTATTCCACCTTGTGATGTCATGTGGCAATAAAGGAAGTGCTGTCCTGTGTTTTTAAACTCCATACACTAACTAAAATCATTTGGATAATTTCAGACCTGGAATTGCCAATCCCTATGGAACCGGACGTAAAAAGGTTGCTGTTCATTTGAAAACTACTACTTAATGACATCACAAGGTGGAACAGAGCATTTTGAGTTCTGGAGCTGTAGGCAGACTAAAGAGTTATTCACATATGTGTGAATGAAACAAAACTCAACTACAGGTATGCTTTTGAGGTGGTAACAGCATTATAACATGGCTGAAAGCTCACAAGAATCAAGTTTGCGTAATATAGGGTGTGCAAAGTCAAATATTTGCTAACATTTCCTAATATCTTAGTTCCAGTAAAATAATCTGAACAATCAAATGTTTGTGTCTATATCCATCTATATAAGTGTTGTCATATAATTCATAATGCAATACTGTATAATAATAATGTATAATGTATTATGCCTTACTTAACACCAGTCTCTTGCTACTTTTGCCACTTATTTTGAAATTATCATCATTTGCATTCTTGCTCTTTGTTAGTATATGATGATGTGTGAGTTATTGCTCAAATAATTTCTCTTGTGGATCAATAAAGTTTGGCTAAGTCTAAGTCTGCGTAACCTTACCCCGGGCTCCTGTAAATAGTGACACACAAGTAGAGTTTAAAGAGATGGATATTGCACTTAATTAATAAAATGAACCCGGCTAACTGCACCTAATTAGAATTCATTAAAACGAATGATATTAATTACAGAATTAACTATATTTAAAGCTTCTCATTATTCAGAATGGTAATGCTTTGATGACCCTAATGGATAGAGTACAACGTAAAACTGCAGGACTAATCAGCAACTTTGTGTAAAACAATATTTGGTAGTAGTTTCTGTATGGATTATAACAGTTTGCTTTGAAAGCCTAACTCGATTTTGTTACTTAAGTAAAAGTACAGATACCAGAGCAAAAAAATACTCAAACAAAAGTATCACATGAAAAAATCTACTCAAGTAAAGTATTAAAGTAGCTTATACTCTTTATGTACATTTTTAAACTACTTTGCACAGATTTTGGGATCTAATAAAACTTCAAATGTCGGTAAACATTTGTATTTGAAGTTTTCAACGGAAACAATTGAATCAATTGTTTTCTCTTTTTTTTTTTTTTTTTTTTTTTAAATCATTGTTACTCAAATTATAAATATGTTAAAAATAAACCCCTTAGGCTTTTCAGCTGGTCTCAGACAATAATGAAAAATACTTTTACTTTTCAATCCTGTTCACAATTGTATTGAGTAATAGAGAGTACAGATACGTGCTCTGTAAGTAAGGAAGTAAATGTAAGAAGTATCCATTTTAAAATGTGTTTGACAGTACAGCTACCTACAATTTATGCATAAGTACAGTACTTTACATGCACAATAAATATACAGTATGATCATTATCTGATTTCCAGAATTATCAGATTATTGAAATGACTGCACAGCTAGTGTGGCAGGGATATAAATGAAAGAGAAAATGTTTGAAAGACTAAAAAGAAAATCAATTGATTAACTGACATCAGTCACCATGTGTTTTTAATGTTCAGACTATTGTAGATGTAAATACACAAGAAAAAAATCTATCTGATTTTTACTACACAATGTATGTAGGGCCACTTATGCTCCTACCCAACTTTAGGCCCATAGTAGCTGGAACCAGTTCCTACTATCCACTTGCTATCCATACACACAACTTCATAATAACCAAATGATGGCTCAGTCAAATCTTATGCGAGTGCCCTATTCTAACATGCTCATTAGTCTTTATTGCAAAAAACTAAGGCAAATAGACCCATTAATGTCAAAAAAGCCATTTTAATTTACAAACCTCCAATCCAATTTGCTACTCCACTATACTGCTCTTACCATGTTTATAGCTGGGATATGCAAAGTGGATTCAGTCTTCTCCATTTGTGCGTGGAGAGCTGTTTGTTTGTACATCTCCTCACAGTGCAGGCTAACAACTGCTTATCACATTAATGCCATGCTCGGTGCTTGTTTACCCAGACAGATGAATCATGACTTAATTGCCTGTAATGATCTCAGTTGTTCTAATAAACTATTCCTGGCAAAGTAAATGAGCCGGACCAGTCGACCACATTCAGTTGATGTTTTCATTTACCAGCTATACACAGTTAGTATTGCCAAATCCTGTTAAGAGAAGCTTTCTTTTATGTAGCAATATTGACCACTTTGTATCAGAAGAAACCACATTCGTCATAATGATTTTATTCTATCTGAGAGAAGAATGGTGCCTGTCGAAATGAGTGTCCCATTTGGATTATTTTGTTCCTTTTTGTTGGCACAGAGAGAAGTTTATTTCTAGCCTGATTGTAGTGCTTTAACCAGAAAATAGTCCATGTTCTGGTTTAGTCCTATGTTAATCCTAGTTTTCTTTATTTTATTTTTTAATGGTATCATTCTGATTTACACTGCTTCAACACTCGTTTAGTTCTGAATTTATTATCTTTGTTCAGATGTGATCCTAATATGTACAATAGCATTTTGTCTTTTTTTCAGTATTTAACAGTCACTTGTAATAGTGATAAAGCACAACCTGCAGGGTTTTCAAAATAAATGATACCCAGCCCCAAATACCAAACTAATATCGAAAGTAAATACTAGTTTTATCACGTGTCAGTAATATGAACGGTCATGAACTTAAAGGTGCACTGCTCAACTTTTCTGGTGAAGGGTTTGTTACCTACTTATACTACTATCTCCATGGAGATGTTATTGCTTCACCTGGAATATTCCATGGTATGACATTAAACATTTATTCATTACAATTGTTTCTGTTGCTCAAAAATACAATAATTCCTTCTGTGAATAGATGCGACTCTCCACAGATCTGAATTGTAATGTAACGTAGCATAGTGCTGTAGTGCTGGTGGCGGACCCTCCACTAGAAATGTTACGCAATGCACCTCTAAGTATACCACATGGTAAAATGAGAGAAATTATTACTATTTTGTGCTGAAAGTACATTATATTGTATGCTGTAATCTGTGTGTGTTTTCAATAAGACCACATCCATCATCAGTGTGGTAACCCGTTTATAATTATTTAAATATTGTCTGAAATGTAAGTAAAAAGACCACATAATTCCCTTAAATCATCACATTTCCACAAATTAATTTCACTATAAACCCAGATATTTTTTGGCATGACCTTAGCTGTTGTCCCCGCGGTGCTGTGGAGGCGTCACAGGAAGGATGGGATGGCTGTGGATGCTGAGTGTGGCTCCTCCTCCAGACAGTCTGCCTCCAGCTGGTGAACATGAAGCGGTGCGGTCAGCTAATGTGGCTGGGGAGAGAGCTGCGCGGCTAAGATGTCATGTCTGTCTGTTTGGCTAACAATTAAATGTGGCACCTCAAGCAGATCAATTTGACTTTGAGGCTTCAGGTTTTAACTCTCCACTCATCTCAATCCTGATTCAGTCCCCCACCCCCCCTCTCTCCGCTCTCGTGCTATCAGGCTACGGCCCCTGACATGAAAGCAGTGCATTTTTAGCCATTTTGCATTTTTAGGCTATTTATTGTAGATATGTAATCTCTTCACTGATGTCCATAAAAAGCTTTGCCAGAATCTATAATGCTACACAATAGAGGGTCAGTACATCAGCATATGTTTCGCATACTATTTACATCAATCACAGTGTCTTTAATGGGGTCAAAACAACTTAAGCTATTCATTATTCAGTCTATTCCTCAGGTTTTTATACAGGTTTATACTAAGACTGGTGGCCAAATTATCCATGTTTGAATAATTTTATTTAAGACAATGTATACAGTAAAAATGTCACGTATTGGTCCCATTGATCAAAAAACCATTGATTACAAATGAGTTACTTCAGTATTAAGTCAATACTGGAGGCACTATATCACCAGTGTGTGTTCAGCTTCTTTTTAGACAATGGAGGCTGATTATGGTGACCACCATAGTCTTCTCTACTAATGCAAAACACTCATTATTGCATTATAGAATCAAACAGCAATAACATGGTAGAGTTTAAAGGTACATGTGTGCATCACTATTTATATGGGAATTACTTGGTTAGTCTATGTAAACAACAAAAACAGTAAAACTTTTAATACACCAGGCAGTAGTGGCAATAAAATAGCAATGAGTTTGGATGTAGGACTGGGCATTTCATTAAAAACTAATCAAAATAAACCATGATTTCTATTGATCAAACATAATTTTCATTTCAATTCTTATTAAAAACAAATTTAAAAAATACATTCAGTATTATTTTTATTAACATAAATGATACATCGCTTTAATCAAAGGGATTTAATCAAAAGTAGTCAAGACTCACTTAAAAATCTAAAACTGACTAAATCTATTGATTATAAACACATTGTGCATTATCAAGAATAGTTACAACATAGATTTTATGAATGTATAATGTGAGGTGATAAGGTGAAAACTCAACACTGATATTTAACGTGTATTATTGAAAATAAAATATATATTACATTCAGCATATTCTACTTATGATTCAATTTGACGCCAGTACATATTACACATATTCAATGTCACGGAAAAACAAAGTAGTTCTGTGCAACAAGATCTTTAAATTGTCTCTAAAATAACTCTTAACACTTGAGTATCATTACATAAAACAAAGAAAAACCATCAGAAACCAACCAAAAAATGGAAGTCTTACGCCCACGCGCCAGACAGACTCCTGCTGGACGGAGCCGAGGGCACAGTGAGGAGAAACACAACACCAGCGCAAAGGAGCACTTGTAATATCAACGCTACAGCCCTTCTAATTAAAGCCAAGACTAATGTGTCCTAATTGCTTCACTAAAATGGACCAGTTCTCTCCTCCTAAGTGTAACTTGACTACACTTCTTCCAATATGGATTAATGGTGGACCGGAGCTGCAAACTAAAAAGCAGTTAATTTATCGGAAGATCTGTTAGGCGAGGCTGGGGTAAGGACGGAGAGGGAGGGTTATAGGAAGAGAGTTACATTATCGCATGCGTTATTGAAGATGTGTTTCGTAGCTGTCTCCCGGGGTTTGCAGTCAGATTTACCCTGATCATTTCACTTACAAGTTTCATTTGTCACCAGGCAGGACAAAGCAAGTTCCGACCCTGAAAAGAAAGAGAAGATGGAGAAGTTCGCAAAGGTTTCAAAAGAAGTAAATAGTTAATACAAGCTTTATGCCACAATCCATTACATCTTTTCTCTGAAGCTCTAACTGCCCCATGTGTCTGTCCTGTTGGTTGACGTTTGATAATAGCTTTTATCAAATCTAGCTATTAATCCATTAGAGGGTAATCTTCATTTGTGGTGGTTCAGTTGGTACTGCAATTAAACTAATGCGTCTTCAGTTCTGCTGTGATGGGCTTCAGAATGCTTTAAGAAATGTGTTTTTAATGTGGTCCTGTTCTTTCTTTTTATTCTTGTGTATCTGTGTTCTAAGCAAGATTTTTTGCACAAATTACATATCCTAACTTGGATTGATGTGGTTATAGCATAGTACACGTTTGGCTTGTCTTAATTTCTTAATTTTCCAATAGCTTTAATTTAACATTCAAGGCATTTTTCTTATTTCTTATATATTTGTAAAGGGACAGCACATTTTAATGAACATTTAAAACATTTAAAATGTAAATATGTAAAGATTATAGTCAACGTGACTAATTTGCATCTTCAGTCCCTCAGCAGGTTGATGTCAAATAATCTACAGGACAGGGAAAGTACATCAACAATCACACAAATGTATATGTTACATCAACACACTACATACAATATCAATATAAAAGTTAACCAGAATAAAATTCAAGTCAACCAGTATAACGTGTCTGTCTAGGCGTTGGTTTCAGAATGAAATGACTGAATGAATGAAAATATAGGACCGTTGCTATAGTGATGAACAATTTTAAACAAAATATATCTTTTCAATAGCCACCACTCAGATACGTGTAGGTGAAAATTACAACAGTATTGTTTATTTAGATTATGGTGGAGCATTTTTCTTTAAATACACAACATTGTGACCCGAATCACTTTTCCTTTTTATCTACTGATATATTACAAATGCTACTTTATCATTAATTATAATTTTGTTGAGCTCAAATTAAATTTTGAGGCTCGAAAATGGTATTTACCCATCCTTTGTTATAGAAAAGCAAAGTAACTGACATTTATTCCCTGGAAAGCTCATAATTGCTGCTTATTTTTAATAACCATTAGCATTTATTACTCTACACTATTAATTATTGATAATGTAGTCAAATCAACTTCACGTTGCACCCTGTTGCCTTCATTCAGGATTTTGAACGTTCTGATAACATATGATTTTAAATGGTCTATATTGCTCAACTTTTCTGTCTATATTAAGATATATGAATTGTTGAGTTTTAGTTTTGTATAGAGGCACTATATTGGCCCAGTCTAGCCAGCGTCATGTAAACACAGCGATTGGTAAAGTCTGCTCTATGCTCTGATTGTAATCAATGGACAGTTTGACTCTGTCCTTCTGCCTGACCAAACCTTTTATCTTTAATTGTCCCCACAGTGGACTTCCAATCACAGCAGTCTGCCTTTAGCAATAGCTCAATGTGGCTAATTGGTTTGGGCATTTTTTTAAATTGTGAGCTATCGATTGGCTCAGGTCATCTCTGTTTCATAAATAACAGAGTGTGCTGTAGTTCTTTTGTTTGCTTGTTCAGTCTGTGCTTCATTCAGTCTCAGAGGCAGTGAGCTCTCCACTCGTGTCCAGACGCCCGCTGATCTGCAACCACACACTTAGGCCATTCACAGCACACAGCACTATCCCTGATGCTAAATGTGCTTAGAGCAATTGTGTGGTGTTTCTAATTAAACCCAGCAGTACAATGTAGAACCTGGATGTGAGAGCTGCACTTCTAATTTCAGGCCAACGCAACTTATAAGGAGAGCAATAGCAAATAAAGGGCCGATCAATAGGGCTTCATTAAAATCAGCAGGGATTCTTTAGCCCAGACACGGCTTAATTACAGTTTCAGTGGCGTTTGCTTTAATTGGACAAAATAAAGGGATTGAACTGGGCTGAAATGAGGGTGTATTTGCATGTCTATCACTAAGGCCATTTGGCAGCATGACATGGACTTCAATTATTTACATACAAACATGTAGTGGCATTACTATAATTAAAGTCTGCTGCCTTGATTGTTTTTACCTGTCCTAGTGGAGAACATGTATTGTTTAAATATTTTATGCTAAGATTTCAAACTTATGAGAATCCATCTGGTTTTGACTCCCAGCTGATCCATTTCAGTCTACACAACTAGCAAAAAGTGACAGAAACATTTCACTAAAGGTCCTGTATTACACAAAACTGACTCTTGAGCTCAAAAACATACCTGGAGTTGTGTATTGTTTCCTTCATACATGTTTGAGTAATTCTTTATTATTATTCTGTCTGTATCTCCAAAGCTCAAAATGCTCTGTCCCACCTTGTGATGACATGAAGCTGTAGTTTTCAAGTTAACCGCTACCTTTCACCTTTAGGTTAGTGGAGATGAGCTGCAATGATTTTAGCAAAGGTGTATGGAGTTTAAAAAGACACTGAATCACTTCCTATATTACCACATGACATCACAAGCTGGAGTGTGTTTTTGATTTGAAATCTGCAGGGTTTGTGTGTTAAACATGTATGAATGAAACAAAACACACCAGGTACGTTTTTGATGAGGAAACAACATTATAACACATATAAGAAAATAGTGTTTACTATTTACTAACAAGGCACCAAGCATTAGATATTGTAGTTATTACGCTGCACATGTTTTAATATTGACGTATGTCAATAGGCTGCTGTGATTGACTACCTGAAGTTGTTTTGTTTTAGTCACACATGTTTAACACACTGCATATTTTGGGTGAATTATTTTCTCGAACAGAAAATATGCTGTTCCAAACTGTAACGTCACGTGAATACAATAGATGTTCCACTGTGTTTTTAAACTCACATCTTCACTAGAATCATTTGTATGATTTACCGTCATTTTTCCAGTCTCTACTGAATTAAAGGTAAAAAGTTGCTGTTAACAACTACCGCTTAATGACATCACAAGGTGGCTAATACTTCAGGATTATTCAAATGTGTGAATGAAACCAAACACAACTCTGAGCATGTTTTTGAGGAGCTATCACCATTATAACATGGCTAAAACCTCACAGTTTTGTCATGTAGGATTTTTAACTAAAGCACAAAAGCTTTTCGACACACTTGTTCACATAAGATACCCCCAACATGACGATTAGTGTGAACTCCCCAGCTCCCTTTTTACATGCTGCGTTTGTGACAATGACCAATGGGCATTTGTGGATCAAACCATCTTTAGCCAGGCTTGCCGACATTTAAGTCCCTTTTGGTGGTTAATAATAATATGAAATAGGGTTGTGAGGTTAATAACACAATGATTGGCTTTGTGCAGACTAGAGACAGCTGTTAGCATGTATGCAGATGGACTCCAGCCATTAGTCCTTGTCACACTCACCATAGAGGCCCCTGGTTTAAGTGCTCTTCATGTTAGCGCTATGCTAGTTGTCACACAGAAGATGCATTTATATTTTTAACAAGTAAATCATTTTCCTGGCATATGTTGTCTCGGCCACATAAACTTACTGTGAGGTCTTTTATTATTGAATAGATTGATTTGTCATTTGTGGTGTTCCCATCTGTCCTGGTTACGTAAAATTACCACTAAACCAGTTACTAAACACTTTGGCCCATTGTCTGTTGTTTTGATAATCACCCATAATAGCATCCCGCATCAGTATGGTCTTTAAACCTGATTTAGGACTTAATGGAATAAGAGGGAGAGGCAGTCAGTATATGCACTGGGGCTAATGTCGTTAGAAATGTTTGCGGAGTTCAAATTAAATCAGTCGTAAATTGTGCTCTCAAGTAAGGCAGAAAAACCCAGGCGGCTCGAGAAGGAGAGGGAGGGGGCAACGGGGAATTCATATTTTAACCTCGCGTAGAAAATGCACTTAAACAGATTAAAATAAAATAGGCAGCGCGTGGATGGATGGGAATGGTAATTGCTGATGCTTTAATGGTTTCCTGTTAGCCAAGTCGGAGCGAAGGCAGAGCTATTTTAAAGTTGGACGGACGATCACAGTCATAACTTTGCAAATGCGGTGATTAGAGGGGACAGGTGCGTGTCACAGAGCGCCCGCCACACGTCTAATGGACATCTGGATGGAAACAGATGTTAGCGAAGGGGCTTTTTATGGAGCTCCAAGCAGGAAGCAGTCATCACAGGGAGCAGGTGTGCAGTGGAGTGGATGGGTAGTGGATGGGTTTGAATGCGCAACAATGCACAGTGGTGTGGTCTGGAAAGAAGCTGGTTGCATGTGTGTGTTTGTGTTTGTGGTTGTGTATGTATGGCTAGTCAGTATCTGCCAGGTTTAACAGAAGCTGTGGCAGGTAGGTCTGTGGCAGTAATTACATGGTTTATCAACTTATCATTCAGTGTATTTTTGTCTTTCCAGGCTCCCCAGGCTTTGCAAATTGATTATTTATTATTCTTCAAGATACAGATAATTTTCCACAACAACACTGAACCTTAATTTTTGGGAACAATATTTATTGTGGGTATTTTTTTTGTACCAGTGGCACATTTTGGGTTATTCTGCAATAAAATAAGATTTGAGCCGTAGAAGGGGGAATTATGAACTAAAATTACACAAGCTAATTACTCAAAGATGCACTGTGTAACTTGCTTGGTGAAGGTCCATTGCCTGCTCCAGGACACGTCTCCATGGACGTGTGCCTAGAATGTTCCACAGTGTAGAAATAAACATAAGAATCTCCCATGGAGATTTGTAAGCCAAATTACAGGTTAGATTTGTGGAGAGGTGACCTCACTCACCTGTAATAAATGCAAGACAGTCTAGTTTAATACCATAATGTGGACAATTTAAACCAAAGCATTAACATCTCCATAGAGACAAACAGGTTGCGGACCCTTTCCAGAAAAGTTACACATTGCACCTTTAAGTATTGAATTCTGCTATTTATTCATATAGCTCAATTATATTATACTTAATATTGTACATTTAGAATTATTTTTGGGGGGATAATTCTGCATTATGGTTTGGTTTCAACTTTATCGTTTATCATCTATATTTTCTTTCAATATATCACACAGCTGTGATAGGCTTATCATACAATACAATCCAGATGTTAGTCATAAATACTACAGGGATTTCCCGAACATGGAAGATTATGGTGTCTTTACCAAATTTTGCTGTTAGAAAAAGCAAGAGGATGTAATGCTGTTAAGGTGATACCATCATGTTTCTGGGCAGTGCTGTGGGATGGTTTCTGTAAGATCACAATGAAAGATCCCATTCCTCAGGTGTAGTTCTGGCTTATGACCTTAAATGTCCTATATTACACAACATTGACTCTTGTGAGGTTGAAGCCATTTTATAATGTTGTAATGGCCTCAAACACATACCCGGAGTTGTGTTTTGATTCATTCATGCATGTTTGAGTAACCCTTTATTATTAGTCTGTCTATATCTCCAAAGCTCAAAATGCTCTGTTCCTCCTTGAGAGGTAGGTTTTTAAGTTAACAGCTATCTTTTACCCCTTTTACCTTTTGTTCAGTAGAGATTGGCAGTTCCAGGGCTGAAATAATCCAGATGATTCTTGTGAAGGTGTATGGAGATTTAAAAAACAGTGAAGCACTCCCTGTATTACCACATGACATCACAAGGTGGAACAGAGTGTGTTCTGTTTGAGAGAAGAACTCAGCCTAAATATGCAGGGTTTATGTTTTAAACATGTGTGAATGAAACAAAACACAACTCCAGATATGTTTTTGATGAAGAAACAACATTATAACATAGATCAGAAAATAGCGTATATTATTAATATGGGCCTTTTAAGTGAGAAAAAATGCACTTATTATGATATAGCATTCAGTTTGCTTTAAACAGTGAATTGCAATCTTTTGGTTAATGTAAAAAGTATTGTAGTAGTTGTATGTAAAGTAATAGGTTCTGATGGATTTTAGTGAACCTTTTTAGTTTGAGCATTTGTTTATTTTTTGTTTACATGTTAATGCTCCCACTACTGTCTGCATCAACACCACTGAACACCACTGCTTTTACAACTACTACTATTCTGTGCATCTTATCGCCAAGATAACAAGACATTTAATTACCTTTGTAACCTGTGTTTTCATGCTACAAACATTTTATTGTTGATATTTTAATCTTCCTGAGTCTGAACTGACATATTTACAAGAATCTGTGAAAGAGCTGGCCATGAATATAACATCATTTCTGCTCTTATTTTGTTATTATTTCTGTAAACTTCACTCTTTAAATACCATAGCACCCTCACTGTGAACCCACTGCTCTGGGAGACCTGTAGCCATTCTTTACCTTTCCACCCGAGTTCAGCTGTAACTCTGCACTGTTGGCTCCAGGTAAAACCGCGGCCCCCAGCATGCTCATGTTCTCCTATTGTGTAAATTAACAAGGAAAAAGCTGTGCAGATTGAATAGCAAACATGCAGGTGATGACATATCCCGGCCCTCACAAAGTATGTATCATTACTCAATGCCAGTTTACATGTCAGTCCAATAATTGTCTGTTGCTCTGAAGCTTTGTTCTTTTCAGTCAGATTAGCATGTCTTTTTTCAGAGACGTGTTGCAACTGGGTTTAAATTCACTGTTTTCTTTTTTATATCAAGATTCAGTTTGTATGTTCAGAAATATTTGAGAGAAGATCAAACTATGAACTGAAATTGTGACTTTGACAATGTTTAAATACAGGCTCAAAACTGTTCTTTTTAGCTGTGCATATGAGTGAAAGGTTTTATTATGCACTTTTCACTTTTATGTTGATTTTATGATGATTATTTATGTTTTGATTTGTTTGTATGGTGATTTTAATGTATTTCTTATTCTGTAAAGCACTTTGAATTTGAGTATGAATTGTGCGATACAAGTAAACTTGCTTTGATTTGCCTTGCTATGGACCGGTGACTTATTTGCAGTTATGATTGTGATTAATTGAACAGCTCTACACTGAAATCATCAAAGAATCATTCACACACTTAGTTTGAGTATACGATATCTCACTCAAGTACACGCTATGCACTTTATGGTTAAAATTTCAAACCCTGACCTCTTATCAGCATATCTCCAGAGACCATTGTATTGTGCATTGGTCGTCAACAATTGAAACTAAACTGAGAACAGAAGACAGTGACACTCCTCTCAGAAACCCCCTAAATTATGAAGCGCCTTTATGTCAGCCACCATTGTGCATTATAAAGGACCGTTCTCATGTGCTCAGTGTGGCAAATTTAAGCTTCAATCCTATCATTATAATCAGATAGTTGCAAGTTTGACTCCCTGGAGTGTGTCTTCGCCTGCACATTTGTACTGCAGTAAATTGAAACCGGGATGGGACTGAGCGCCAGAGGTTTATGTCACAAAGTGTTGAAAAAAGCAGGACAGCAGCATGTGCAGTGTTCTTTGTAGGCACCGCTGTGGGGCACATAGCTCACTAGGTCACAAGTGTGAGCTAAAACTCTTTTGTGTGCTGTCTGAGGGCCCCAGGTGCCAATCTCCTGCCAGAGAAATGCACCAAATATACTTCACTTGTGCTGTATGGGGCTATGGACATAGTACAATGCAGTTTTACTTGGATGTCAATGGGGCTTTCGTGGACATTTTTTCTTTAACAACTTTGTTTGCTTTACCACCTCAGGTCTACATAAAAGCCCTATGTTGTTGTACAATGCAAAGAATGCACTGGCATATCTCACTAGCCAGAGGATGGGCTGCTGGACTCTGACCTGAGTGTTCACTGATGTTGTGCTCTTGAGTAAGTAACTCTTTTTACCGATCAGAGTATGTGTCAGGGCAGAGAGATTTGGTGCAGAAATGTCATTATAAATGCTGCACACAACAATACCTAGGTCAGATGGAAGGTTATGAGAAGGTCTGAGAGGGAGCAAATTTCACACAGATTGGTCCAGGAGTTGAACCCAAGACCTCCACGATGTAAGGCGAGGATGATAATTACTGCACTAACATGCTAACTCATAATACGCAAGCATAGATTCTTTTCTTCAAATGGCTTCAAATAGAATGTTCTAATCTTCCAATGAAAGTTCCTATATTACTCAAAATTGACTCTTTCAAGCTTGAAGTCACTTTAGAATGGTGTTACCACCTCAAAAACATTCCTGGAGATGTGTTTTGTTTCATTCACCCATAATTCTGCATTATTTGGCTGTCTGCATCCCCACAGCTAAAATGCTCTGCTCCACCTTGTGATGTTATGAAGCAGTAATTTTAAAGTTAACAACAACTTCAGAACATAGCGTTATAAAGGCCGTCTAAGGAACATGAGCTCAACTGAACAAAGATTCCATTGTGTCTGTCAAAGTGTTTCAACAATTTACATGTTAAAAACAAATAACAACGAATAAACAAAGAAAATATTTTTGATATACCCAACTCTGACAAAGCATGAAATACTTTGTTTGAACAGATTTGTTAATAAAAATGTCATGTCCCCTTATCTCAAACACAACATTTTAATCAAAGAAATGGGGAAACCCAGAGGTAACAGAAGTAAAGTCACTTGTATTTGTTCCCTGTATCGTGCCAAGACACTGTTTAGCTTCACACTCACACACAAAACTTCTGCCCTTATTATCTGAATGAAGAATGTAAATGTGCATAAGATCATCAGAAATCCTTTTGTGAGTCGTCCGCTTGTCTCAAAGTGGCTGGATAATCAAATGTAACGCTAAACCTTCTTTGTCTGATATAACAAAACTCTACACAGGCGTCTGGAGCTTGGGCTCTGCATGCTCTGTGTGGAATTCATTTGGCAGACAGTACGGCTAGACCACACCATACCTGCCAGTGACATTCTTTTCATGATTCATGCATATCTATTTCTGCCACTGGGACAGCTCGGAGAGGGTCTGATCAAAGATGCGTCAGTGTGGCAAGAGTTTGGGATGCTAGCTGGGGCAAAACAGCGTAATAACGGTCAATATTGGATTTGTGTTGCAATGTTCTTATTCATGTTCAAGGTGCATTGTGTAACTTTTCTGGGAGAGGGTCTATCAAATGCTTTTCTCCGTGGACATGTTATTTCATTGTCTGGATTGTTTCACAGTATGGCATTAAACCTTTCTATTTTGGAGATCAAACCAGACCAAGTTACGTGTCAGATCTGTGGAGAGGCGATCCCATACACAGTAAGAATGCAAGTTTTTAGGTCAATAAAATTCCATGTTATTGAGTAAATGCAAAATAGATATGTTTAATGCCACACTGGAATGTTCCAGACAGAATAATAACATCTCCATGGAGCAGGTGGCAGACCCTCTACCAGAAAAGTTACACGGTGCATCTTTAAGTATCTGCCAAAAGGTACGTCAGTGCAGAAGGAGTTTGGGATGCTAGCTTGGGCAAAAAAAGTGTGCCGAAACGGTCGCTTGTTGTGCTGTTGGGTGTTATTATTCCCATTTGTCGGGGAAAGAGAGATGAATGAGCAGATAAATGGATGATGGAGGAGGAAATTCCCGTCTGGGTGGAATGGGATGGCGAGCTCTGGATGGATGGAGGGAGGACGGGGGGCACCTGATGTAGAGGCTGCTGTCGAGGCCCAGACAGCGAGGTCTTTGTCTTGGCCATAATCACTCCATGATATGTCCCTGCCGTCTGTGCCACTATTGTGCCTTTCCCCAGCAAATTTGGTTTAAAGGTTAAATGTCCAAATGCACAAACGAATGAGCGGAATAAAGACAGGGAATTAGTCAAATATAAGGCAAGCTTTATTTACATGTAGTAGCAGAACTCAAAATTTGGGTTTGTTGCTAGTATTGCATGTTGTGTGTATACAGCTGAGATATATTTGTATCATTATATTTGTATATTTTTTCTTTACTTGTACAGATGCATTTCTATAATTATGCCTTATTTGACACCAGCCTCTTGCTGTTTTTGCTATTTCTTTTGAATTAGTTCATTTATGTTTTTGTTCTTTGTAAAGTTTGTCTAAGTCCCAGTCTAGTATAAGACAGTATTAGTGAATCATCTTTGTATTCTGTTCATTGTTTAGTGTTTTGTAGTTTCTCTCTTGATTAAAGAAAATAAATTACAATGCATTAAATTACAATGCATTTTATACATTTTCGCTTGACTATTAATTGTAAATTACTAAATACAACTTTGGAAAAATATGCCCAAATACATGAGGCTCATTCAATTTTATTTAGCAGTATGTAATCTTGATAAAGACATGTTCTTGCTGGTTAGGACAATATACTAGAACAAGAATTTTGGTATACTTTCTATGACCCAAAGCCTAAAACATCTGGATTCACAAGTTTCAAATAGCTTTTATGGTACAATACTTTTAAAACAGACTCCACAAAGCCAAGTATGTACCTCATGTACCACTTCAATTCATTTGGTTGATTTTCAGAACCAAATAGTACCAGACAGGAGGTAAGTGTTTTGAAAATAATCACATTTGAATCATCACAGATGCCTTGTCTAAGCACAGACATAATTATATTTCCCTTCAGAACCAGACTGAGGAGTGGCTCACAGTGCATGAATGAGAAGACTTGTTTTAATTGAGACATTTCTCTGGCTTTGGTTTAGGGAAGTACAAAAGCTGCATTCTGTGTGGCATCTTCCTCGGGGTAATAACTGTTAGTATTAGAATTGTGTTGCAAAATGATTCCTATTCATGTTAAGCAGATGTAATTATTACTGACAAAGGTAATTCTACTACAGTTACAATGCCCTTTACAAAACAGAGCTTAGAAGAATTCAGGTCTCTGCTTATGTCGGTTTGATGCTTTGTTGAGTGTGAGGTAATCAGGTAGTATTGGCATTGTTGTTTCTAAGATATGCAATAGTCATAAGCTGTAAAGTAGCTGATGAGTTAATATACTTTACTAGAGATGCACTGGTCCAGCTTTTTCAATTGCAATTTTAATATTGTAACTTTAAGTATCTGCCAATACCAACCGATACCGGTGAGAGACTAAATTTATTAGCATTTATTTCCTTAAAACAAAAGTAAAATAACACAAAAATGTGTTATGTACATCTTTGTACAAATAAAAGTTCAAACATTATGAAACTTTCTGGGTTGACCAGTAAATAGTCTTATTACATCAGTTTATCTGTACAACCAGGATATTGACTGAACTGATATTTGGAAGCAGATATCTGATCCAGCAAATGTTTCAGTATCGGCACTGATATCTAATACCAGTATCAGATCGGTTCATCCCTATACTTGCAGGAAAATCCTCTGCATTTGACCCATGCTTCAGATACAGTTCAGTGCCTGGGTATTATTTTAATTTTTTGTAGTGTATTTAGCACTCTTTTCGGCAATACAACCCATTTACAAGCAAATCGCTGTTAGATTACAAAAATATTCTGATGAGTAATTCATATTAAACCCAGCTATCAGTTATTATCACGATGACCCATCCCTATGTGTAACTACAGAGCACCTAGGTACATTTTGTTGCGCCAGGGTCTTATTCAGGTGCATTTAATTGAAACTAAAGTTGTTTTAGGTTCATGGTGTAGTCCAGAGTATCTATAGAAGATAACACACTATCCAGGAAAAGAACCTTGTGGCTGTGAGGAACGAGCGGTAACCTATTTACCCCTAAACTTAAAGACCTCTAGTGTGATTCCATTGTGCAATACAGTGCAAGTTTGGGCCTTGTATAGAATTGCTTTGTAGGAGTTCCATCAGAAACTGTTCAAAGTTGCTTTCCTATAAGACCAATACCTCTTTCTTAAATTCACATGACCCAATCAATTTAACTCAAGCTCTGCAGACTTTGCCATAAATCAAAAAGAGCTGTGAAGAGAGACAGTAAATAAATGTTTGTTGTTTCTTTGCCTCCCTGTTCCCAGCCCCCTCTCTCAGTCTGCGCCCTCTGTAATAGATGGCGTATTGTTGGTGATGCCCTCTGGCCAGGGAGACTTGTTTACTTGGGTGTTCAGTCCCCCATCCACCAAAGGTCTCTGTAGGGGATGTTCCTGTTGCGGCCGCACTCTTGACCTGCCCATAGCTCCACAAGTTAATAGCATGGAGGAGATGTGATTTATATCTGAGCCACCAACACATTCACTCCTCTGTGCTTTTGGCCAGCTCAACCAGACCTGATCATCAATAACAGTCGCATTGGAAATTCAGTGCAAATTCATAGCGTGTGGTGATTTAATTTCTAGAAAGAAACTGAATATGTTGCTCTGTTTTCAAAGTCTTGGGGATGAAACACCTTGTTTAAGGTATAGATTGTGGCAGCTGATAAAGTAAATTGAGAGTTAGAAGTTTTCCACAACAAATTAAAGCTGCACTGCGTAACATTTCTACTGGAGGGTTCGGCACCTGCTCATCCAAATGTCATTGCTTTGTCTACGCTAGAATGTTCCACAGTATTATACGGATTAAACTTATCTATTACAAGGGAGATGAGCTGGTTACAGCACTATGCTACATTACAGTTCTGATCTGTGGAGAGTCACTCCTATTCACAAAAGGAATGATTGTATTTTTGAGCAAGAGAAACACCCATAATGAATAAATGTTAGATGGATATGTTTAATGTCATACCATGGAACATTCAAAGTAAAGCAATAACATTTCCATTGAAACAAGCAGGTAGCGGACCCTCCATCAGAAAGGCTGCAGTGTACCTTTAATAACTGACAAACATCACCTTGTCCTGCACTACGGCCAAGAGGAAGAGTTTGATTCTTTGCTTGAGCAAGAATGTCTTTCCCACTCCCCACCACCATTTCAAGCTGTATTGTCCTGTCATAAGCCTAATATTTAAAAATGCAATGCAAATGCAATGTTTTTTATTGAGTCATTAATTTGTCATTACATTTTGAATTTTAGTATGTTTTTTAAAAAGGTCACCACTGACGCAAGGAAGAAATTTAGACATTTTTAACATTGTATTAAAAGACATACCCTGGCATGTAACTTTGGACTGATTCACTGGTAAAACACTGTTAAAACAAATACATTATACTCACACACTTGCGTAATATAAAATATATATAAAACTGTCATGGTGTGTTCACATCAATTCTCATTTGCGTCACCAAGTCTGAACAGTCTTTTTGAGATGTCTGAAAATCAAGAGTGGCATGTTTCTTGGCATTAACAGCTTTCATATTAACTCCATGTCACGTGTGCAATCTCCGTGGTGACACTAATCTGTATTATGTCAGCCAAAAGACTATATCATTTCTGTGTCTGTCTGTGCCCATTCTTTCTATTTCACTCCCTGTCCCCGCATTTTGTCAGTGCAACAGTACAACCACGGATTCAATTTAATCACAACTGTTTACAGCTGTCAATATGGGGACCAACACCACAATAAATGCATTAAATTGCGTGTGGCCTTGTGTCACAGAAAATAAGGTGAGTGGACTGGCTGGCGGAGGTGATGCTGGCTCTCAATGTTATTACACCACTGTGTCTTAAGAGGCGCCCGGGCTCCTGTCCACTGAATTTAATCATCGACTATTACCTGCTACCCCTTTCACGGTTAAAATAATCACCCACAATTACCCACATAAAGGTGAGAGCTGACATGAGAGTCCGGGGGTACAAAGTAATATCTCCCCACCTTGTTGCTTTGCGCTGCTTTTGATGTTTGGTCTATGTTCTAAAAGGATTGAGAGGTGCCTGCCCTGACCCCCCCCCTCCTCCCTCCGCTGCATCTGTACAGTAGGTATGGAAATAAAGCAAAGAGACAGCAGGATAGGAACTGTGCTCTTACATAAGCGTGCAACAAGGAGTCATGGATAAAACGCAACAGCGCGCCGTCGCCATTAACCAAAGAGCTCCATAGTCTTCATTGTACGTTCCAGATGAAAGAAAAAAGTGGAAATAATTTAATAATTGGCCCGCCTCTCAAAATGAAGAAAATAGACGCGTAACAAAAGGCACATTGTGATCAAGCGTAATCCTCGGCACGCCACAGGGGAAAAAATAAGAGACACCATTAAATGTACCTTTGAAATAAATGGGCCCCAATTACGTGGATGGCTGTGGTTCTCTAATGAATCTTTTGTCAAGGCGTACAAACATGGCGGAGAGCTGGTTAAAAGAAGTGGACGAGCCAGAGTCAAATTGACAGAGGTGTAAGCAAGTAGTTTCGGAAAGTTGCATTTGACAATTTAGAAATAAAGACAGAATTGCGAATGGAAAATGACTCATAATTAAAAAAAAAAGCTTGGTAAATACAGACAATATGAACATTAGCTGCGGTGATTACAGAGAGGGTTGCTCGGTTACATTAGCTGTTCCGCGTGCTACGAATAAGTCGTGTTAAATGGGTTTAGGAGAGTTGTTTTGATAATGGCGGTTTTGTGGAAAATCTCTCCTTTTTAATTACTGAGTCAGAGGTGAGCGGCTCAAACTCCCTCTCTTTCGTCCCTCTTCACCAGCCTGAGTGGTACCGACCCCCGCCACCGAGCCACCCGTACACCCACAGTGGAAAAACTCAATTACCCTGCCTTATTTAGATAAAGCAAATAGATTCACAAAACAGCAGCCATTAACAGACAGGTATCCGGACGCACTGATGTTAGAGATCCGGTGCAATCCAATGGCCCGTCTATTCTTTACAAAAGTACTGCTTCCATTCTGCGTTTTATCGATTTTTTGAAAAGGAGCCAGTGGTCGAACACAAGGGAGGTGAGTATGGACAGGATATAACAGCTTGTCAGGGGGTAAAGGTTAAGGCCATGATTGTCTGCGCAGGGCCAGACGGGGGTCACAAGGTCTCAGTCAGGGTCATGACCTGAGTTGACCCTGAGTCTGGACTTACAGACCCATGCTTCACGTATGGTGGGTGAGTGCGCTGTGTTTTGGTGTAGTGTTAGTGAAACAGTATTAGGAAGCTTGGAGGTAACATTGTAGTGTGTTAGTGTTGAGATGATGCATAGGCTATGGATTAAACAGGCCTTAAGATGTAATACTGAATATAATGGACATACATGCAACAGAATTTGCCTGAATGTTTGCACTATAAAGATTTGAAAAAGGGTATTTTTTGCATGAATAAATTAATGACGTGTACAAACTCACTACTGCACATGAAAATGTACACACTAGTATTAGCAGTCGATGTAATTTAGGATCAAAATGGCATTCAGTTTGACCCACATTTTTTTCTCTTTTTTCTTCTTTACACATTAAGATGTACAACACATTCTTAACACACTTATAACGGCCAATCTAATATCTAATAGGCCAGTATCTAAACAGCCCCATATCTGACAGATTAAGCGTGAGCGATTTCTCCTCGCTCATTTGAATTTTTACACTTCCATTTGCCCGCCTTTTAATTTACCATATAATGAGCCATTAGAACTGAATCCATCTGGAAGTTCTGTTGGGAACAGTTAATGCTGCGTGGCTTTTATGCTGCTAATGCTGATCATGGCTGCAGCAGCAACAGATGCTCAACAGCTACATTCTCCTCCAGTATCGCTGCAATCATGCCCATGTCCAGGATAAATGTTACCTACTGTGTGGAGCTCTGGTACCAGTATTATGTCAATGAAGCCCTAAGTACCAACACACTGAGGATGCTTAGTGCTAAATGTTCAACTTTTGAAAATACAATATGCTGTTAAATCTTGTGCATTACTTATAGTGCTTTATCCAGTGTGATCTACTTTAGTTGAACAGAGCTTCAGTTCTCCTCTCTCACCTGTTGCTGTTATTTTAATTAATTCAGCCATTGCAATTTGGTATTTTTTTCTTTCTCAAATCCATTTTTTTTCCTTCTTGGTGAAGAGTCATCATCGAAACCACTGACATCAGAATCCTTATAAAAGCGGGCTGTTGAAATTATTACATTTTTTGTTCCGTCTTTCATATTTTTAACACAAAACAGTCTGTGGCTGGTTGCAGTGAGGGAAACATCATAACACAGAGACTATAAATATAAATAGTAAAATATAAATAATTGCTTTGTTGGAATGATAAACACTGAATATGTGTGAACATTGTATTTGCTTTTTTCTGACACTGTATGTGATGATTTGAGATGACATAAGATTACTCTTCTTTCTGCTCCTTTTAATTCATTTCTTGTATGTTTAGTGTTATGACACTGTTAATGTCTTTTTCTACTTTATGAATGAAATAAATAAACAAATAAAATTACATAAAATGTAGGAAAGGATCCTACAACATTCATCAAGAAAGTTTTTTGCATTATACTCTCATACAAGTGATCATCATGTTTCGATCCCTGATTATGTTGTCTGCACTTTTAGACACGTTTTTACTTTGACATTCTTAAGAAAGAATAGACTTTATATGACTGTTGCTATTCATTTGAATATTGCTCATTCTGTTTTGTCATAAGCGATTTTAGCAACCACTCTCCCACCCACCAGCACACTTGGACAGTTCATTTTCTATGATATGAAAGCACAAAAGAGAAAAAAATCTGTTGCAATTTAGGTGATTAAGTACAGTGGATAATTAATTGGAATAACAAACAATTTCCTCCATGGAGGGTTACTGATTAGCCATGCTCCCTGTGCTGCCATGGCTTTTTATCCTCTCCGCTTCAATTATGTTAATGCTAACTTTCTCTCCCAGAAATTATTGTGATTAATTTTCTCTTGTTTTGAATTACAATTGCGCTGGCTGCTCACACTTTAAAGCATTCATTAATTCTCAATTAGATAGGTGGGCTCATTTGCTCCAGTGCCGCCCGGTTCTGTAGCACTTTGTGTTTAATGTGCTAATTGGATGAGATTAAAAACAACTAACCTCTTCCCAGAGAACAGAAGTTATTCAACAGAAGCATTAGCATAATTTATCAGACAATGTTTAATTAGACGCTATCACTGTATTCACGCAGGTGGATCGCTGAGGCACAGGCCCAATTCTGAAAAAGTTGTGACAATGTGTAAAATGTAAATAATGACCACCTCCACTTTTGACCTCGTCACAAAAGCTAATTAACAAACTGATATGTAGTTTATAGCTACGCAGGACACATTGGGATTAATATTGCTACACTAATTTCTTCTGTAGTTTCCTGATGGCCTGGTTGGTGTATTTACAGATTTTAAAAACACAGTGGAGCACTTCATGTATTACCGAATTACATCACAAGGTGGAACAGAGTGTTTTCCATTTGAGAGAAGAACTCAGTCTAAATATGCATGGTTAGTGTGTTAAACATGTCTGAATGAAGCAAAACACAACATTCATACCATACTCCATATAACTTTACACCAACTCATCATTATACAACAGAGTCCTGTCAATCATTATATCATTTTTGCACTGTTTTCCTTATAGCCGATATTTTTATATTTTATTTTTACTTGTATATATACATTTTTATACAATTATGCCAGTATCTTGTTTTGTTTTTTTTGCTACTTGTTTAAAATTTATTATTACCATTTATATATTTTTTCTCTTTCTCATTATAATATATTGTTATGTGTGAGCTACTGTGTCCAAGTATTTTCCCTTGTGGATCAATAAAGTTTGCCTAAGTCGAAGTCTAAGGTATGTTTTTGATGAAGAAATAACGTGATAACACAGATAACACAGATCAAAAAACATTTATTCACAGTTAAACTGAGAGGAGAAGGTGCAATTTTAAATGGTTATTATTACAGTGAGACGATTGGCTATTGCATCATTTCATAAAGGCTGACACGAACCAGGGCATAAAACAAGACTATTGCATGAGTCATTGTACTCACTGTACTGTCTAGCTAATAAATTACAAAATTGAAATAAGATTGGTCCAAATTGACGAGCAGTAACATCAACAAGTTTCAGGTCTGGTGGAAACTGTTTTGTTTCATGCACACATGTTTGAGTAATCCTGCATTATTAGACTGTTTACATTTCCAAATTTTAAAATATTCTTTTCCACTTTGTGATGTCATGAAGCTGCAGTTTTAACAGCTACCTTTTACCTTTTGTTTAGTAGAGATGGACAATTCCAGATGTTAAATTATTCAAATGATTCTAGTTAGGCCTTCAAACAGCCTGGGTATGTATGGTACTGACACATTTTGAACAGATTCAAGTTTTGCTACAGTATCTCCTGCACAATGTTGTCCTCTTTTGTTGCAAAGTATGCAAAGTAACACTGTAATGGTCACTGCTCTGTTCTCCAGTTTGTGAACATCTTGCTAATGTGTTGTGGGTGCATAATCTGAGATCATCCAACATGTCTGAGGTAGTATGGCGGACGCTTCGATTTCTGCGTTTTATGTCTCTTCAGTTCCTTTGTTACAACCACTCTAGCAGCATTAACAGCTCACTACTATTCCCATTTAGCTGAGACTTGGATTGTCTCTAACTCATTTACCACCATCAGAAGAACGCCGCTGCAGGCCAGCGTGAGTGGAGCTGGAAAAGGAGCACGGAGGGAGGCTTTCATGTCCCAATGTGATCTCTTCAAATGGGACCTGGAACCTGGGAGTGAAATATTGTTTAGCTGTTTGTACCGCACACACAAGCTTTTTTCTCCACAAGATGAGAGGCGCAGGCGTGTAAAACCGGGGAACTGGTCTTGAGAGGTTTGGTAAAGAACTGGGGTTGTCCAGATCAAAGGAATATAAACCTTGATCATTATATCTATCACGGCTACACCTAGTTTTCTGTGGTCTGAACCCTTTTCAGATTAAAGAGGTGTTTTGGCCATAATGCACCCAGCCTTTGTGTAAGGATTAAATAATGTCATCATTCAAATTCACACCGAGGTTTTTAGTTAAGTGCACATTTGGATGCAATTCTTGCTCCTTCTTATGTTCAGATTTAGAGTTGTAAGATGTTTTTGGGCTACAGTCCGTTCTTTGTGCACTACTTTCACACATTTGGCATTTATATATTTATAAACTTTTTCTGTTCATTTAGAGACTATATTTCGACTTGTTTTTAACGCTCCAGAGGGGAATGTAACTAACAGTCTCTGTCCTAATTACAGGTTTTATCTTATGCATTCATTTGTAAATTAATTTGTCTTAAAAATAATTACAATGTATACAAAGCACCAGCACAGGACACATCGACTGCTAGACCACAGAGGAGTGAAGCAGTGTTAACAAGCTAAAAATTATTGTGACTAAAGTTGTTTTGCTGCTTAGTAAAGTTAATAAAACGAAAAGTCTTCTAATTTCACATTACGAAATAACTGATAATCACATAATTGTCTGAAGTAGTTTGGACTTTTTTTCTGTTTGGCTGCATTACCACCTGATGACATCATGATGTAGGAATGAGCGTTTTGATCACTAGAGTGGCACTAGAGTGGGACACAACCTGGATGCCCAATGACCAGATTAACATGTCAGAACTACAGGTCCTATATTAGGTGGCCATACTGGCTTGTCAAAGCCTGATCCCGTCAGATCTCAGAAGCTAAGCAGGGCCGGGCCTGGTTAGTACTTGGATGGGAGACCACTGGGAATTCCAGGTGCCACAGTGGGGCGCCAGTGGCAAAAAACTGTCGTTGTGTCCTTAGGCAAGGCACAGCACCCACAATGCCTAGTATGAAAGTGATGTGTGCATGGCAGGACTCCCTTGAAAAAGAGATTAGAAATCTCAATGGGACTTTCCTGGGTATAAAGGTAAAAAAAAAAGAAAAAAGACATTAACTCTTGTGAGCTTTAAACCACATTATAATATTTTTATCTCCTCAAAAACATGCAGTACCTGGAGTTTGAGGCACCCTTTATTATTCTATATCTATCTACATCTCCAAAGATCAAATACGCTCTGTTCACCTTGTGATGTCATGTGGTGGTAGTTTTCAATTTATCAGCTACATTTTACCTTTTGTTTCATAGAGATTGGCAATTAGGGTTGAAATCGTCCAAATGATTCTAGTGAAGGCCGGAGTTTAAAAACACAGTGGATCACTTTCTGTATTACCACATGACATCACAAAGTGGAACAGGGTGTTTTCCATTCCATCTAAATAGTGTGTTAAACGTGTGTGAATGAAACAAAACACACTCCAGGTATGTTTTTGATGAGAAAACATTATAACAGATCAGAAAATAGCTTAATATGGGCCCTTTAAGAATTTGAATTGCATAATATGAACAAACAAATATAATTTTTTCCCCAATTTATATCAGTAGTGTCTTAGATGAGGTTGCTGCATTGTCTTTAATACCATCCTTATTGCAACAACCCTGCGGGACTATGGCCTTATCTCCTTCCTCTGAATGAATCCCCACTCAGTACAAGGACAATCTGCAACTTTTCATTCTGTTTCCATAACTCTCCACATTCACCCTTATAGCTCCACACTACAAGACAACCAAAGGAGTCCTGGGTTTTGTCACTCGTAGCTAAGTGAGTATTATGACATATGTGGTGAATAAGGCTGAAGTGCTGTTCTATCATCTGGGATCCGTGTTGCTTTAACCTCTTTCATGTCTCAAGTGCTCGGACACTGGCAAAATCTATTAGTCCCCTTTTAGAATGACAATGGCCTGAATATCATCCTATCTAGTGTTTTGTTCAGGTAATTCACCGAGCACTTGGAACAATATTGAAGCATCAAGATGAAGACCATTGTTCCTTGTGCACAAATGGACACTTGCTTGTTTCATTGTGCACTTTCATCTATATGGAAATGAAATGATGCTCTCTCAGCCTTGTTTGTTTGTTGGTGTTGTCCGGCAGCCACATGGAAAGGGAAATAAAAAATTACCTCTGCGCTGGGAACTTTTTAAAGGGCACCTCTCGTGGGATTATTTCAGGGCAAAAAGGAACAGAGGTTTGGCTGGAGCAGCAATGAGTGTCTGCCGGCCCGGATTCTCATTTTGGCAAAACAGTCCAGAGTGCTGGGAGGGTATGATTGGGCCATTTGCGCTTGCATGAACATTGTACTTTAAGGATTGACGAGCCAGTATTACATAGGAAATAGATTTAGTTTGACAATCAAGGCAAAACCAAACCAATAAACAAATTATGTGCTACATATGATTGGATGAAATTGTATTGTGTTTCAGCAACAAGTACCTAAAAATAATTCACCTTCTGAAAGCTAGCCTCCGTGCCATGCTGTATTCTCTATTATCCACAGGTGGTTGTTGTTGATAGACCCACATCTCTGAACATTTGTGCTACATCCCTACCTCATCTAAATATCTTCCATTTCCTGCCTCCCACAGGTGTACAAAGGAGGCCTTGTGCGGTGGATGTGCTTGGTGCCACTGGGAAGTTAAAGGCGGAGAGAATTAGGAAGGGGCAGGAACAGGGCTCCAAACTACAAGGTAACAAGGGAAAACCAATCCCTCCTGGAATTCTCCTGATACTGGACCCTGCATGCTCACCAGACAGAGGATCAATGCTCTCTCTAGGGAGGAGGAGGAGGAGGAGGAGCACTGCAGGATATTGGCAAAGAAAAGTGTGCCACAGCTTGTCCGAAAGAGCCACTGAACTGTGGAGGTCCTGTTCATGCTGTATGCTTCAATGTTCACTTGGCTGATTTGGCTAAATGCCTGGGCTCTGGAGATACTCTTATCTTCACATGAAGCAGTTGTCCACTGTTATCCAATGCTAATGATGAAACTTTCCTTTAATATTTACTGAATGAATTTATTCTGAAATCCTATTTGTCCTTTTCAATTGTTTTAGCAGTCTGTGTTGTTCTCATATAATACATATGATTCTAGTCAGGGCTGTACTCTTTTGATGTATCAAATGTGTATTTTGTGTCCTTTCCTAAAAACTGCTTCTTGCACTTCGCACCTGCGAAGCAAAGCTCTCACAGTAAAAACCTCATTGATGATAGAAGACTACATGCAGCAGAACAAATTAAGTTGTTACTCTGTCCATTTGAGTTGACAGTCACTTTCTATTAACCACCTTGCAGATTCAGTAAGAAGACTGCTGGTGCATTTGTGCATGTTGTATTCTTTAATGGGCACATTAGGTGTCCTCTTTGAGCCAACTCACAGTGAAATGAAAGAGCTGAGTTCTTGGGAGCGGGCCCAGACCCTCCCTGTGCTCCTTTCTCCACAATGCCCTGAGTCTAGTGCCATGTTTGGAGCGAATGTCATCATCTAACAGAATGAGTGGAGCGTGCAGCATCACATATTGATCCACTCCTTTGTGGACCTTCCAAGCTTGTGATAATTAGCATCGTCCATTAGCGACTTTGCCAAGCAAACGCACCCATTAAGAGTCAAAGCCTCTGTTCTTTTCTCTGAGCATTCATTTGGCCCAGACTTTCTTATTTCAAAAGCATAAGGTAGGTAAGGAATGGTAAAAATATGTTGTGGACAGATGAAAAGTGGCAAGTATAAAGTGGGTGTTTAAATGCATTAAAAGGCGGCTAGATTTAATTAACACTCAGGATGGCAGCTTTGTTCCCATGCTGTAAATGATCATCTTAGTGAAGAGAGCAGCTATTATTTTGAGTATGTTGTTAAAATGGCTTTGAGATAGCATGGCATTGACCATTTTCTTTCTATGGCTGAAATGCTCTATTTATTTGCAACCAATTTGATGGCAAAAGTAACACAGCGTAGAATTCACTACAAAACTTCAACTCAGCATCTTTTTGTTTGTTATTCACCTTTGATTCAGATGAGTAAAGCATATCATTATGCCTGGATACAACTTCCTTACCTTAATGTATGACCCTTGACAGCAGCATATCCATAAACATTGATAATCATAGGTCTCTTATCATAGTTAGAGCTTAGGGTTGGGACCCATCCTTAGTATTCTAGATGTACATTATTGTTGGTAGTTACATATAATCAAATGAAGCAAATTGACGATTTAGTATGAGAAAGCTAACATGATCTTGTCTGATTTTGGAAGCTAAGCAGGGCCCTGGTTAGTACTTGGGTGGGAGACCGCTGGGAATACCAGGTGCTGTATGCTTTTTACAGGCTCCTATAGCTCTGCTCAAACAGTGAGAGACAGGATTGCATTCATACCATACTCCAGACAGCAGTACAACAACTCACCCTTATGTAATAGATAATCCTATGTCCTGTCAATCATTATTTCATCTTTGCTCTGTTTCTCCTTACAACCTCTTCTATATAGCTGGGATATAGCTGTATTACAAAATTTTTATGTTTATATTTATATTGTATATATATTTATATTTTTGTACATACATCTTATAATTATGCCTTATTTGACACCAGTCTCCTGCTATTTTTGCCACTTATTTTGAATTTATTATTACCATTTACATTTTTGCTAGTTTTTATTATATTTAATGTGACGTGTGAGCTATTGTGTCCAAATAATTTCCCTTGTGGATCAATAAAGTTTGTCTAAGTCTAAACTGTCAACACAAGCAACCATTTATAGCATGGTCAAAGCTGACATAGGATAAATGCTGGCAATTACATTATCTGAGCTAAGAGCAAAACATGCAAATATCATTACACACCGTTTTGTGTATAACCCTTACAGTTATTCTCAACACAAGCATCGTTGTATGTGGATGTTTATTTTCCTTGTTTACGTTTGATTTCCTCTGGCTGGTAAGATGTTCAGTTTTGAGCACCACTGGTGTGTCCTCCTTTACTCACTATCCAACCCTTGTAGTACTAGTGATATAATGACAGAGGCCAGTTGCACCAGTGGAGGCGCCCTCACTGTCTGTGTGTGTCACGTTGACCTTTCCGCCCATCATCTGCAAAGAGAGGAAACGAGCGAAAAGGAGGCCGCGCCAAACTAAAGTGCTCACCCTAAGCCATTATGATTAACCATGCGCACTTTTTGCAGTAATCATCGGTGTATGGAAAGAGCTGCAGAGAAAAATCAATCACATTATATTACTGTGGACATGCTTTATTGACCCCTGTTGGTGTTCGCGCATTTCATACTTGATTTGTATCTACTGGCAGGCATTTAGAACAATGTCTGCAATTTGGAGCGATGAGGAAAAGCAGGGCAGCGTTTGGAAGCCTGAAGGCCCATACTTATGGATTGAGAGCTGCTTTATGAAAACCTATTTAGATGCACTTGCCGGATGTAGTTTATGACAAGCAAATGATGGCTCTGCGCCCTCATTCAAAGCTAGCATATTTGGAGTTGGGACTGACTTTGCAGTATGGATATAGCCGTATGATGTGAGCCAGCCACTGAGCATATTGTGAGCGAGATCCGCAGCAGCTCGCGGTAAATAAGAACTGGATGTCTCATTATCTGAACACCAAGCCGTGACAGCTGTATTCATCCAAAATGCATTGTATCGAAAGGTTAAAAGTAGTTATGAGAGAAGTAATGTATTATTAAAATACCTTTTGCAGTGAAGTACCCCCTGATATATTTTCCTAGGTAATGAAAGCAGGATTCGGTGGAAATGTAGTCATTCTGAGGCCCATTTCACAGAGCCTTTTATTCACCCTCTCCCTCTTCAACAATTTATCTGGGGGAGAGTGAAGAGCCCACAGATAGTGCGCAGACAGTAAACATTTTGTTATAGTCCGAAGCATGTCTTATTACTGGTTTTTCATTAAAAAAGAAAGCCTTTCCAAGCATTCAAAGCATTTCGCCGGATGAAGATGCTTCACAATTTTCTCCCTCTCACCCTCTTTCTCTGCTCACTATACCTGAATCCTTTCTCTTTTTGATGCTGTTAAGGGAGTAATTGAGTGCAGAAAATGGCTTGGCTTATTTGGACTGAGTCTGATCCAGAAATGATTAAAGCTAAAGGGGTTTGAGGTATTCAAAAGGAGAGAATGATAGAAAAGAATATGGTTAATGCTTTTTTTTTTCTTTTTCTCTTTTTCCATTTTGCAGAGGACAGAAGAGGAGAGGGAGAGCGTGGCGGGAGGGGTTGGCGGGCCGAGCGGCATCCAGACAGGTTGGTGTTGGTGAGGGGGAAAGAATGGAGCGGTGGGCACATAGAATAGTCCCTACTCATACCCCTATTAAAAGCATGGGGATTGTCAGGGACAGTAAAAAAGACAGGAAATCACTGCAAGAAATGAAGCTTCTTTTACCAATTACTGAATACCCAGCGCACACCTTGGAGCTCTTTGTCCTGTGTAGCACCAGTTCCTCGTGTCTATTCTTCCTCTTTCCTCTTTTCTCTCCCACATAGCGCCTCACATCCTTTGAGTCGGATGCATTAGCGCTGAGGCCCCCGGAGAAGAGGCAGCGCTTTCAAAAGGCCCAGTCGGTCTCACTTCTAGCCCCAACGTTGTGGCTCCTTTTCAGGCTTTTATTCCGCAGACAGTGAGGGTAGGGCTGCAAAGAGGGCGCCCTCAACCTCTCCGCTTAAACATTTATCTCTGCCTTTTTTTTCTCTCATCTCGGAGCTCTGGAGAGAGATGATTAGCTAAGCGAGCCATTTACTGATCAGCAGTGGCTTTTTCTGTGCAGTGCATTTGACATACATCTATACAACCACACCTACAATGGACACAGGACTGTGCAGTACAAAGTTTAGTGTGATAAATAATTGAATGTAGCATTGTCTGTAGGATCTGTCAGGTCATTGCTTTGTATGGATGGGCTTCAAGGTGCCCTTTCACCCCCACTGGCACCCATGGGAGCTATAAACACCTAACACTCAAGCACTCCTCCCCTCTATTGACCAAGTTGGTTAATTAGCTCTCACTTAAAACAATAGCAGGCCTCTAATGTAAAGACTATTAAATTCAAAAGCCACTTTTGTGCTGGGATTTCCCATTGAACATTTTGACATCGCATTATGGTGTAGATTATGCACACATACACTAGTACACAAATTAATCCTGATTTGACTGAATAATAACAATAGAGCATGTGTCAGTTTTTTTTAAATATTACACACAAACACTGTATGTCTTCAAATCATTTTTCCAAAGTTTTTGACTTCCTATTCACAAATACAACTGACTGCCATATTGTTCTGTAAATCTGTATTATCACTGCATCATCATTGTTCTTGTGCTGACATTTGGAGATTATTGCAGTTCAAAGAGCACACAGTTACACTGAATGAGAATTTTTAAAATCAATGATCTTCTGTGGGATAATGAAATGGACATGACGACACAATGGGATTAAAATAGTACATTGACTTTCTGTCAACTGCTTAGTATTAGCAGACAATTTCATTTGGACAAATTGACAAGAAAATATAGTTGCTTAGAATAATAATTTGGTTGTACTATCTATGGGGAGATGATAGTGAAGAATATTTATGTTTAAGTCTTCTCATTTAAATGTGTCTAACAAAACTGTAACGAGCTGATACTAATATGCTAATATGAAATAGTATATTTTCTTTTGCAAAACAGTTTTTACTTTGCATTTGGATGTAACAGCAGAGAATGTGTGCGTCCATGGGAGCCATCTTAACGGGGTTTCTCATTCTGTGTTTTGTGAGCCTTGTTGATGTGGATGCAGTTATGGTGATGGCCGCCGGTAATGGCGTCGTTAAAGAAGATATAGCTGCCAAATTAGAGGTTCACAGAGCATATTTGCGAGGGCTATAGCTGCTTTCAGGATCCATATGGCTGTTAGTGAGTTTTCATAGTGTGTGCTGACGGATGCCTGCGGATTGTGCAGGCCCTGCTCTTATCAAGACACATGAGGATATTATTATGTAAGATTACTCATTCCACAGGGATTTAAATCAGAATGTGCTCCCCGCCAAGCTGCTCCCTAAACCTGCTCCGATCGCGCTACATCACCCCCACCTCATCCGTCATCCAGTGACAGACACCACGCCGACACTTTCCAAATAACCCACTGCCTCACCGCCAGCAATATTCTTACACTAATGCAATGAATTTTGCATCTGAACATGATTACATGGGTTTTAATGATGAAGACTTTTTGACTGGGTATTTTATTAAAGTCAAATATCACAAAGTTTCCAGCATTGAGGCTATATGTTGGTGAGGCATCGTTGCTCTCTGGCAGCCATTTGCAGAGTTAATGTAGTAGAAAACAACATCCATCTCCCCGTTTCCCCCTCTCAAAATACTTCCATTAGTCCCACGGCCTTGACCTTATTCTTATTCACTGTCAAATGTCACATAGATCATAATAGGTGAATGGTGCAATTAGTATAACTCGGAATCCGATGTTGACAAGTTTTTTGATGCATATTTTAAATCTCAAGGCTAAATTGCATTGTATTTGCTACCATACATCCACCTAGCTGGGTAATAAATAGGACAAACCATGGCATGGGCTATCAATAATAAAGACAGAGTGAGTTTAGTTTGGGAGCTTATGATAAACTGAAGCCTTATGTTTTGATATGGCTTTGTTTGCTTTTGTCGTACACTATGTGTCAGATAGGATTACATTATTTAAACTAATAACCTGGAGAATCAAGGCCCAGAGCCAGGCCCATTTCTCCATCTGCTCTGTTGATATGTTTGTCTTCTATAAAGCTATAGAAAACGTGGTGTAGTCATTCTTTATGTACAGTTCTTCATTTTAATAATCAAATCTAATGTTTATAAATGTGTCTAAAAGCAGTATCAGAATCTTATATTTCTGATACAGCACCATAGTGTCAGCACATACAAGTAAAAAGTCTTAAACAACAAACTTCTCTGGCTACAGGGCTAATAGCTTTACTTTTACCATTAATGTTGTTTTCTGAAGATATTTATTCAGCAATTCTTCAATCTCTTGACAACCAGTTGGAACACATTATGTATAAATACTAAGTCTGACACAGCTGCTTTTGGGCACAATGTCAGGCAATGAATAGTGAACAGACTCAGAGATATGGTCAGAAAGTTGTTGTGTATCATTTAGGTAGAAAAAGTCCATGTGGCTATGTTAAAAAATATTGGTTCTGACACAGACGCTATCTTAGCTATCTAGTCAAATGGTACTTTTTAATGTTTGTTCATATAATCTTGGCACCAGTTTGAGTTGATGCATCTGTGACACTTTATAGTAACTGCACCTAATTGTTGTTAATAAAGAATAAAGATTTAGGATTAGTAACTGCTAAATTAATACCCTAACTTGTAACTAGAGATTGACTGGTATGGGTTTTTTTTCATGGCCGATATGATAGAATGTAGAATGTAGATCAACCGATGGCCAATATTTTTGAGCTGATAAGATGGGACAATTTCGATTATTTTCCCCAAATTACATAATTTCAATTTACTATAAACTCATGCATTGCCCTTTATAGCACTGAGAGAGCTTTGTATTTACATGCTAAAAACTCCAAATATTGGCCCGATATATTGCCCAACCGTTATATTGGTCTATCTCTACTCCTAACCTTTACTCTTTATTAAATACTTGCTAACCTGTTTGTCACCATGGAGATGTTACTGCTTTGCCAGGAATGCTCTACAGCAAGGGTGGGAAATTATTTTTTCCATGCATGGATTTTTATTGCTTAAAAATACTTTAAATGACATGCGTTCTTACTGTGAGCTGTGTTGCCTCTCCACAGATCTGACCTGCAATTGGGCTGGTGGTGCTATTTGCTTGATTGATGAGTTTAATAACTGTTGATCATTCTAAACAAAGCAATAATATCACCATGGAGACAAGCAGACACACCAGAAAACTTACACAGTGCACCTTTAATAAAATATTCATAAACAATTTGTTCATCATGAAGTATTTTTGCATGCTTTATTAAAAGTGCACTGTGTAACTTTTCGGTTGAGGGTCTATCACCTTCTTGTTTCTACTGTATGCCATTGCTCTGCCTGAAGTGTTCCACAGCATGACATTAAATAACTCTTCCTTACATTTATTGAATTACAGGTGGTTTTATTGCTCAAAAATAGAAAAAAACAGGCATTCTGACTGTGAGTAGTGTCGCCTCTCCACAGATCTGACCTGTAACTTGGGTTTTTTTGGTCTCCATGAAGATAAAAAGGTTTAATGCCATACTGTAAAACATTCCAGACAAAGCAATAACATCTCCATGAAGAAAAGTGTTTGAAAAGTGTTTGACGGACCCAACAGAAATGTTGCAAAATGCACCTTTAAAGCTATTTAAAGTGCAGTCAATATAAAGTGTGACTGACGCATCTTGCTAGGCAGACAAAGCAACACATGTAATCTGCAATTTGAATATTACTTTATCTATACGCATTTACATTTAGTCATCCTCAAGAGCACTCATCTCCTAATGTTATATTGAACAAAATGAAAGGAGGTCATTGTTGCTGTCCTGTGATGTTTCCTGAGCCTTGTTTGGTGTCAGATTTGCTGTTACGTCTCGTGCATTTCAAAGAGGACAGAGCATTGCTGTGGAGGTCTCGTGTTTCACAAAAGTTGGATTTTTGCACATTCATTTGGATGACCTGCAGGTAATCTCTAAGTAAAATATGCTTAAGTCTGAGCCAACAAAATGGCCAAAAAAGCACTGATAGATCGTGCTCCTCATTGTGAATTCCATACTCAATTGTGGCATTTTCCAGGGTAAATGGAATTGTACATTACAGTCTGAATATGGCTGACTTTGGGGGAGTGATACATTTTATTTTTCCCACAGATGGAGTCGGTGGAAGCCATAGTATTGCGGTGCTTTCAGTGAAAAGGCCATCTTTAGGACCTCTTGATCAATCTGTGACCTTTAAGTACACAGCCATCTCGTAAATAGGAGGGTGCGCTTACAGAGACTTCAAAAGCGATGGGGACCCGATAATTTCCAAATGGAGCGATGTGGAGTGGCGCTGGTGGGGAGTCCATAAAAGCCTGCCTTGTTCTGTGGCACACCTCCTCTTTGCTCCACAACAGCCAGTTAGGGTAATAGCTCAGGGGATGGAGAGAGGGAGGTGGGAGGGAGGAGGGGTAGAAAGAGAGAGAGAGAAAACAGGTAATTACTGGTCAGTGGTCAGGGAAGAGCTGATGAACACTACAGTATAACAGATTGTACTGTTCCCTGTGCAGACCGGATGTGGGGCTGTCGGCGGTGGCTAACAACGTGGAAATTAGCTGGTAACCTTAAACCTTCTCCAATCGCAAAACCGAAACTCAGGTTATAGGCGCTCCTTCGTTTTAGTCAAGAGGAGTTCTATGAATCTCAATGTTGCACTTGCCACCTGCTATATAAGTAGGAAGTATGGGTGCTTTATTATTTGAACATCTTTTTTTCTTTAGATTGCACATCTAGTAGAGGCAGTTCAACAGGCAGACAGGGTGACACAAACAGAAGTGTTCCAGTGAAGCGGAAGCACTACAGAAGCAGTCTTGATTTTAGCAGAAAAATGTTTAGTTTGGGCGATTTGCACAAATGCACTGGCTGCGTGTCCACTTTGCAGTAACAGCTCTGCTCTGGATTGTCTCTTTATTTTGATCCATTTCCCTTCTGTAAAATGGCCTCACTTTTCTGAGCTCTGCTACATTCACAATTTCATGTTAAAACCACCAGTGGCATGTCATGTTAATTAAACTGCAGCTTTTGGGTGAATGGGACATCACCTTTGACTGAAATGCTTTTCAATCCAATTTTTTTAGTCCCCTCAACATTTACAAACAACATTTTTATTCAACATAACAAAAGCAAATTTTTTGTGACTTCTGCTATCTGAGTGGCACTTGAGGAAGCACAGATGTCCATCCATCCATCCATCCATCCATCTTCTCCCGCTTAATCCGGCTGGGTCGCGGGGGCAGCGTGCTGCCCAATACTCATAGCACCTGACCCCCCCTATGAACCCCTCTGCAGGTGGTGAGCCCACAGGAGGGTGGACAACATGGTCCTTGATGTTAGTTCATAGGGGTGCGGGCATGTTTTTGGGTTGATGGGGGAAACCGGAGTACCCGGAGGAAACCCATCCAGACACGGGGAGGAACATGCAAACTCCACACAGAAAGGCCCGGGCGACCCAGGGATCGAACCCGCAACCTTCTTGCTGTGAGGCCTGAGTGTTGCCACTCAGCCACCGTGCCGCCAAGCACAGATGTGTTAACTTATAATATGTATAATATTGATTAATGTTATGTGGTACATCCAGTGGAATCAAATTAATGTTAAATAGCATACTTAAAGGTACATTGTGAAACTTTTCTGGAGGAGGGTCCATCAAATGCTTTTCTTCATGGAAGTATTATTACATTGTCTGGAATGTCTCACAGTATGGCATTAAACCTTTAAATCTTCATGGAGACCAAACCAGACCAAGTTATAGGTCAGATCTGTGGAGAGGCGACCCCACTCACAGTCAGGATGTCTGTTTTTAGGTATTTTTAGCATAATATTGAATAATTGAATAAATATAAGGTGGAGCTGTCCATAGAAACAAGCAGGTGATGAACCCCCAACCAAAAAATTACACAATGTACCTTTAAAAGGATTGTTCAGGATTTTTGACATGAATCTGTATGGCATCCCTGTCAGCAGTGTTGTGCATCAACACTGACTTACCTCTCGACAGCATCCAGTGAGCCGAATTCTTTCCTGGTTTCGGTGCTGATGAAAGTAGTAGTAGTAGTTGTTTTTTCTCTTCTCAAAACAATATATGTTCAAAAGAGTGATACATTTGCATCACAAAATGTGAACGGGGAAAAAGTCAGACCTCATAATCGCTTGGTACTATTTTCTGTCCGGTCATATCACTGTGCGCTGCCGCCAGTCTATAACATCAGGTGACAGCCCTGCATGAATCCAACACTTTTTTCAGTAGTTCGGCATTGTTTATGTGCTCAGACCTCTGGTCAGGTAAGTCGGTGTTGATGCATGACACTGCTGCCGGGGATGCCCTACAGATTCATGTCAAAAACGATCCTATCCCAAACTATCCCTTTAAGACACCTAGTGAAATTTGCCTATTTTCAGCTTTGATTACACAATCAAATTGATTGTGGGATAGTTTGGGATACTATTGGGATACTATAGGTATTATTTGATCTTAATATACCAAAAACTCTTTCATAATTTTATAACAACTTAAGTACTGAATATAACACACAACTATGCATTAGCTGGCTTATACATTATCCCAACTGTGACATATTGCCTCCTATATAATATGGAATCAGAGCATTTTCTGGCTTAACCAATGAAAACCAAGTTATATATTGTCACCTCATAATATTGACTGCCTGACTCTTAACTTGTAGACTTATCAATGGCACTATATTGTATGGACCTGTCTGATGGCACTGGCTCTCGTTTCTCTGCAATGATTTCTTGCACTTTCTCTCTCCAAGTGTAGACTTTAGCAGGCTCCGTGTGGCAGTCAGACTTATTGATTGGGCCTAGTCTCTTCTTCCTTTAAGCTGTGCGACAGTGACTATAGACAGTGGCCCTCCTCATGCTGGGAGTCTTTTTGCGAATCAATTGGAAGCACTTGTACCTGCTTGTAAGTGATCGGACAGCACTTCAGACAACCGGTAATGATTATGCAGGGATAAACAAGGCTAATCACCAATGGAGGAACGCAAAGAAGTAAAAGTAGTAAAGTACCGTACTGAAAGATGCACTAATGTAACTTTTTGGTTGGGTGTACGTCATCTGCTTGTTTCTATGAAGATGTCATTAAACAGCACTACCTTAAACTTATTCAATTACAGCTCAAAAATACCTAGGTAAAGAGGCATTCTGACAGTGAGTGGGGTTGTCTCTTCACAGATCTGACCTGTAAGATCTGTTTGGTCTCCATAAAAATAGAAAGGTTTAATGCCATACTGTGAAACCTTCCAGACAAAGCAATAACAACAACAGGCCCTCCACCAAAAAAGTTACCAAATGCACCTTTTAGTATAAATTGTAGATATCTGTACTTCACTTAAGTACATTTTAAAGTGAATCCTTTTTACTTTTATTTCACTACATTACATAGGAGCTACTAAGAAAAAACAATCAATTCAACTGCTGAACAAAAGTCAGCACAAGTCTGAATCAAAATCACTACATTTGAAGCTTTATTAGATCTCAAACTCTACACAAAATACTTTTACTTTTTTCTCTTTAAGTGCATTCTTAAATGTGTACTTTAATAATAGGTGATACTGGTAGCAGTACAATAAAAACACCTGTAATGAATAAATGTTAGATGGAAATGTTTAAAATCATACCATGGAATATTCCAAGGAACAAGAGACATGCAGGTCGCTGACCTCAACTGGAAAAATTGGGCAGTGCACCTTTAAGTAATAAAGCTGAGTACTTCTTACTACACTGCTATCACCATCAAACAGAATAGAAGGTTTTCATAAGATCCGAGGCAGGTCCATGTATTCACTTCATGCCACCCAATACATAGTTATATCCGGTGCATTATTTTAGATGATACCGCCTGAGAAGGTGTTGTTTTGTCACTTAAGACTCATGAGATCATCAGCGTTTCATCCTCATCCAATAAAGGTGACATGGTGAGCCCATATCCTGCTCCTGTTGCAGTTCAAAAGATAGTGAGATCATTGAGTCTTGACCTACATGCTACACAACTTACCGGAGATGGTGGCTGGCCGCAAAAGTTATATTTAGAGTAGTACAGGGGATTTGAATGGGGACTGTCATTTATTGGCCCGTTTGAAGGGAGGCATTGTAAAGGAAGCGAGTTATAAAATATGGATGAAGTCAGCGGGCCTGTTGTGTTGACATGTGGCTGCACTAAATGCTGTCATGGGAAGGCGTCAGTTTAAAGCAGGTCAGATCAAAATGTGCCGCTGGGAGAGATGTTCCCCGCCAGTGCAGCCAGACAAAGGCACGCCATCAGAGCAGCATTCTCACTCTCACTTTGTTTTCCCAATGACAGTATCACTCGCGCTCTGCCCACACCCATGTGGCAGGGGCTTTTTTGAAGCCTGCTGTAACCAATGTGAGCTTTTTGTGGTGGCCATTGAAAAGGAATTACCAATAACACAGCTAATAATAAAGGGTTTGTAATGGATACAAGGAGGGGGTTTGTCATGTCGCTACAGTCTAATCTGGCCTGCAGGTTCTCCAGGGCTGCAGCACACGTAACACGAGACTCAAAGATTCGCTGCATTAGTTCTGCTTAGCTAACCGTGAATGCTAATTGCAGGAAGAACAAACTGCTACTCTCCCCTCCTTTTCCTCTCTTCTCCCCTTTTGGCCTACGCTGGGCACATAGGAGAACACACAGAGCCCACTCGGGACTGCACAAAGACGCTTGTTCTGTGAGACTCTGGTATACGGAAAGGTAAAGCTCAGTTAAACTGAAGTTGTGGTTTAGACTGTCACTACTGCAACAGGTGGACATGGTTTTGTTCCATCTTTCAGCTTGCTTTTCATTTAACCATACAGACAAATGAAGACCACACAAATACACCTATAATATAACCCTAACCATAATAATACATACAATAACTAGATGACATGTATCAAGATCATTATTTGAATTAGGTCTGCTGAATTCTCTATTCATAAATGTGTAGAAATAAAAGCTGACTTTTAATTTAGTGTTTTTTTTTTAAAGTCTAATGAATCAGTTTAGATCAGAAAGTGTTATTTGTGCAACTAAACTTTATGATGGTGAAGATAATAGAGTAATGTGCAGTAGTGGTGGTAGACAACAGTAAGATTCTATGTAGAATAAACTCAAGAGAGCTCATAGCAGAGTTCTGTGGAGTGCTAATACTGATACTGATCCTAATCTGGGGCAAGGTCAAAGAGGCGGTTCCACACCAGAGGCTATGGGGCTCAGAGGTGCTGGTCAGCCTGCTCCACTGGAGCTGTGATCACTGCACTATCGTCTATCAGTCCTGTGTTAGACATCTATAGGCTACCTGCGGGCCCCGGGGCCCTGCTATCATATAGCCACTGTACCACACTGCTGTCTATAGCTCACAGTGGAGATTTATTGTAATTAGAAGATTCCTTTACAAAAGCTTGGGAACAGCATTTCTTCAAGGAGCTGTGCGTGGTCCCGTCGGCGACACCCTTTGATCCCGACCTTCGAACCCTGAGGGTTAAGACTTGCCTTGGCAAATGAGTTTGACATGATGAACCACTTCCTAATTGCTCAATTGCTCAGCAGCCTTTCTAGCTCTTGCTGGTTTTACAAGTGGATGTTTTCCTAACCACTCTCCAGTGTCAGCCCACATCAGCCCTGATGCCTTTGAAGTGAGTGCAGACGATGTGAGCGATTATATGTCAAAAAACTAGGTTTGTTGGACTTTTGCCTGTAACATAACAGTCTTAATTGAGTTGAGCCACTCTGTTGACTGTACTCCAGGCGCATATTGTGTAGTGCTGTGTGCATCTTCTCTGTGGTGGCCTAACCTGCTGAAGGCTACAGTAGCTCTTAAACCATAAAGAGAGCCCTGCTGGTGTCAGGTCCCACCCTGCAGCATTTGGTTGTTAAGTTTCTGCCCCTCCTGCCTTCATCTTTTCGTCAATCAGATTACTATGTCTAATATATTGAGAGGGAAGGTTGCTGTCACTGAGCCTTGGGGCTTGGGATAAGCAGGTGGCCAAACACTGCTCAAATAGCTTCTCAAGAGAAGAAAACATTTCTTTTTTTCAGTATTTGTTTGTTTTATAACATGTAAATATTTTACTTCTTTTTCCAGCAGCTACTTCCTAATTTGTCACTTTCTAAAACTTGTTCCTGAAAGAACCTCTATGAGTGAGTGAGGGAGATGTTGGCTGCTTACAGTTGGTACATAATCTCTCCATACATCTGTCTGTATCAGCAGACCTTTGCTCAGGTGGATTACACCATCACCTTTCCCGATGACCTCTGTGTATTTATCCACCTGCAGACCATGGGAATGTCTCCCTCCTGGCTCTCCTGTGTGCACCGAGAACGTGCCGAGCCAGTCTCCTCGGTGCAAGACGGATTGTGGAGTTAGCCAGGTCAGGGAATACTCTGCCTGGGGTGCGGCTAATTACTTTCTAATGTGACAACGATTCTTTTGAAGAGCTGCTGACCAAATCTTTTTAAAAGCATCTTGGGGGTGCAGAAGGCAGACCTTGTGGCAGGCCACACTGGGGCCAGAGGGGGAGCTCGGATTACTCCCTGCCTGCCATGGTGCACTGTCGGTAAGACGGCCAGGCTCCACTGCCCCCTCCTCCTGCTCGGAGCACTGTCCCTCCAGTCAGCCCGCCCAGAGAAGCAGCACATCAGCACAGAGGCTGACACCAGCCGAGGATGCACTCTGCACATGAAACCTTACACTCAACTAATGGTTACAAATGTGTTTTCAAAGAAGTCCCAGCTCTCCCATACAGACCATAGACTCACACTGCTCTGAGCTGCTCTGAGCTACTCTGAGCTGCACACTCTTAACAGACAATTGGTTTAATGGATCGACTCACACACTCAGGGTTAGTAAATTGAAAGTCTGAATTTTAACACAATTGTATTTTTCAGTTGTGTATTTAGTTCAATTCACTTGTTAATAGCATTCTAGTGCAGTTTTTAGTGCAGTTGTAATTTATCAACAACTTGGGTTCTACATGCTCTTATATCAAAACGTGGGTCTAACTTTATATTTTTAAACTTCTTTAAACTTTTTACAAACCAAGTCAATGTCTCAACTTAACCCTCAGCAATATGGCATTGTCCAAATACAAAAGCACTAATTAAAATACAAGGTCTTCCATTCATTCAGATCTCATCTAATCTCACCTAGACCATGCCTTAAGTTATTGCAGGTGGCTTGTGGCTTTGACTGACACTTCACACGGTTGGGGCGACCCCTGCTCCCTCTCAGGCTCCTAAAGACAGTATATTCCCTGGGAGGGAGTGATCCCTAATTAGCTGTCAGCTGATAGCATGGGGCTTTCATTGTGCTGCTCCTGCTGCTGCGCTGCAGGCTATGTGGTCTTCAGTCAGTCTCAGGCTAAAGTGACAGATCATCTCTCTATACAGCAGCCCCCAGCCGCTCAAAGACTCCACTTTGTCCATACAAAGAGAGCCCGACTCCCATATTAAAAACAAGTCGCTATCATATCTCACCTAAGCACTTTCAAATAAAACTCAAGCCTTTCAGTTGATTCTGTGCAAATATCTCCCTTTCAGGCTGAGTAAAAGAAAACAAGCTGATTACTTGCATGCTGATTTTTATACCAGATGCCCTTCCTGACACTGTTATACGGGCTTGGTGCTGGCCATGCTAAAATCTGGATTGGCTGCATTACTCTGTCCTTTTCTTCCAAATAAGCTTTTTGTAGCATAAACACTGTACTATATCTTATTTCTGTAAGAAATATCCATCCACTACATGTTTCCCAAAAAGCTGCTCTTTATGTAGCATTTCAGAAGAGGCAACTCCTGATGATAACAGATATGATCTCTCTCTGCTCTGTCTGCAGTGTTTCGGAGTGTGCTCTCCTCAGACAGTTCCAGTATCCACATAGGCTGCTCTGGGACCTTGTTTGAAGGTCGTGTCAGCACCGGGAAGTAAACGCTAGACCTTTTTGCGGTAGGGGTAAATGTACGAGGCGGCCCTGTGGGAGCGCTCCTTCACCGGCTTTAATCGCCGCGTAACAGGCCCTTGTAGAGCCAAACTGTCTGCGACACATCAGCACTTAGAAATGAGAACCCCTCTGCCAACCCAGTGAAGGCTGCGGTCTGCCCTGAGCTGTCTGTCTCTGTCTCATGACCCTCATGTTTCTTGTGTGTTGTAACTGTGGATATATTTTCTATTGTGATTTTTGTAAATGTTGTGATGTGTTTGTATGCTTTATCTATATTATCAGCAGGTGACAGCAGTACCATCTATTTACATTTTATGTTATGCTATTTTTTCATACAAGCTTATAAACATTGTAGTAGGAAGAAGTACTCAAGTGTCACGGTTAAACATGCATACAACTTAACTGCCGCTGGTGGTACTACTATTTTGTCGCAGTAAAAAGTAAAAAGCCTTAATGAGGACTTAAACTATGGTTTGGAGTTGGGCTGTACAATGTATTGCAATATTGACATAATAATCAGTAGCAATCAATAAGAAAATTAAAGAAAGAACGTAACAAAAGGACAGATTTTATTCATGAGTTACCTTATTTGCTCTTGGTTAAGTTAGTTGTTTTATTTGACTCACTTTGACTAGTACAGTAAATAAAAGCATTTTTTAAAAACCAAAATGATTGTTAGTATGTTAACATATCACTATAATATCGTTATCGTAATGCAAATATCAAATATTGCACCTTTTCTCATATTGGGCAACCCTAGTTTTGAGTACCATATTCTACTTTGTAATAGACATTTTAAATGCTCCATTAGATTATACTTAATGATTTTACATTTTACATCATCCTACATTGTGGGATTTCTCGTTGCAAGATTTGGCTACAGATTACATACATCTGTCTGAATGATCATTATCACCCAATTAATTAAAACAACTGGACTTACTAAGGTTTTGCATCTGACATTTCACTGTCTGAATTTTAATATAGTGTGGTGTCCTGAATTTGATTTAAATTTGTAGTAAATATTGTACTTATTTAATAGTACATGTATGTTTTATGCGATTAATATAGTAAGCCTTTATTTATACAGTTTACACAGTACACTGCTGTGATAACCCAGTTGTTTTTAAATGTCCTTTTTAATAGAATTACACAGCCACTCCTGCATTTACCATTTTGTGCAAATAAACAATCTCACATTGTCAATGAGACAAAGCAGGATATACTGACATCTCTCCGTCTGCCGCTGAAGCCAATCATTTGAAGGAGCCGAGAAAGCAAATTTAACAGTTCTAATGCTCCAGCCGAGAAACTTAATTTACCAATTTGCAGGAAGACAAGATGGCAGGAAACAAGCCAATTTGCCACGTGTGCAGCCTCTCTCTCTCTCTCCCTCTCCCTGTCTCTCTGTTGGCTCATGAGAAGTAATTATCCCTAAAAAGAATGCCATGCTGTATTAAGACGTGGCCGCATCAAAATGAGGGAGACAGCATCATTACCAGTAATTATGAGAGAATTAGAAACATCATTTAACTAAACGAGCAAATAATGTCCAGGATATTGAAGAAGCTGCCTGCACTTCTGCCGACCGCTGCAAGTCCCATTACAAAAATTGTAGGTCTTTAATAGAATAATGACATGCTTTATCTTGTGCCTGAGAGGGGCTTGTGGAGGAGACAGAAAACAACTGTTGCGCAGCCATCTCTGCTCACCGTGGGCCCGCTCTTGAGTAAGTAGCATAAGGCCTTCAAGATAATCCCCCTATTATCCTTACAAATACAAAATGGAGAGCAGAAAATTGTCAGTCACATCCATTATTGTGTCAAAGGTAATGCTAATGGACTTATCTCTAGAATAATAGCTGATTTCTCCGCATGAACAGTTGCCTATAATAGTTTGATGCACGTTGCACAGAGAATGGCACTTGAAGCAGGCAGTTCAAGAAATGGTTGGTAATTTACCAATGAAGCATAATGCTTTTTCCATTAAAGTCCAAATGCAGACTTTTGGGCTAAATATTGTTCTTAAGGAGCTTAACTTGGCAGGAGAAAGGGTACTCCGGTGAAGCCTTTGGCTGTGAAAGTCTTCCCATTATGTTAGTCATACATCAATGTGTGATTTATCAATTGAGATAATATATATGTTATAGGTTATGGCATTAGGCAGGTGGTGTGAGTGAAAAGCCAATAAACAAAGACTGCAAGAATTAATGTACAAGGGTCCACTATATCTTCATATCTTCTCATCTTTTTATATATACTCTGTGTATATGTTTTAATATATATGAAAATGTTTTTATGTATATGAAATATTTAATGTGGAAACATACTGGACTCAAAATGCAATATATATAATATAATAAAAAACAAGTTTTAACATATTTCATTCTGTAAAGTAAAAGCATTTTATGAGAAGTTCACACAGGTCAGAGATTTAAGTGTAAAAATTTAAATTCTTTTTTGTCATTTGTTTTATATATACAGTATACTGTATATTTGCATTTTCATTAAGTAATCACTAGCATGCCATCTTATTCAGATTTGAACATTCATATTCAGTTCTCACACATTGTATACCTTGTAACATACCTTGAATAAGCAATGGTGGCTCAAAAGAGGGATAGTGTGGAGGGGAAGGGAGGAGGGGGGACACAAACACAATTTCCCTTCAGCTCCTTCATTTCCAGTTGATATAAAACAGAAATCATGAAAAATCACTTCTGGTCCGAGCTCTCCTTTTTAACCATTAGGACATAAATACAGAGGCTGGTTAAAGGCAGCGGATGACAGGGCCTGGTTCAAAAACCTTGTTATGCTCCTCTCAAATTCATTTAGGGTCCAAACAGGTCTTGAGAGTTGTCTGGCTTAATGCATGGCGATCGCTTTTAAAACTCTTGTCTGGAGGCTAGCCCTGGACTTTGCATCTGCTCAGTGTATGTTTCATAGCATTTTCACTGTTGGATGAAATTTATGTTTGCAAATTGTGGGGTTGTAGTATAAAATTACGGGATCATAGATTTCAATGAATACATCCCCAATTATTTAAAGAAGGCATGCTGTGCTCTAAGTAGATAATGATTTTACATGGTCATTGGAAAAACTATTGATCTAAAACATCCTAAACTGGTTCTTGAACTTCCTGTTCACGTTTACTGAACTCTTTGCTGATCCTACTTCTTCATAATTGAATTTTAACATAGGAAGCAGGTGTTTTTATTGTTAAAAAATTATTTTAGTTAAAAAAAAACAAAAAAACATATGACCCAGAGTGTATTTCTTGTTTTGCTTGTCTATAAAATATACCATAAACATGGTAGCAGGTTTGAAAGGTTAAAATTAAATTGAATTAAATTTTTAATGCAGATGCCAAAAGGTATATTTGTGTCAGTGTGTATTCTGCATTGTGAACTCCTGCAATACAATGCAGATATACATGCTATGATCAAGCACAAAGCCATTTTTTTATTAAATTTGAAAATGTTAAAGCATTATTTTAATAAAAAGCCAAAAAAAACAAACCCAAGTGGAGCTTGAGTCAGTCCGTATACCCACTGCAGCTCTACTCCTGATTCACACTATACTAGTACAGCACAGATGTTTGATAAATAGTAGTAAATATTATCACCATTACCATTTACATTATAGTAGGATACCCCAACTTTTTCAAATTTCTCTTTACAGGTTAATGTGCTTTAAGTGATCATGTAACACTTTAAAATGACTTGGCATGGCTTTTGATCTACACCGTGTTATTCCAGCGCTTTAAAGGGCTGATATCCGCAGGTTTTACTTTAATTCATTTTCATGTAAATACTCTTTAAAACACCCCTAGTATCAATTTGTCCAGAACTGCCTCTCCTGTCCTCTGCCTGCCGTGTGAGCTTGGTCCACAGTTCCCATTACACCCCATCATAAATTACTACAGACTGGTGAATTACACTTGCTTTTCACCTTAGCAGGCAGGTCTGATGAATCCTAAGGCACAACACATCATCTCAACAAATCTTCATCATCGCCGTCTCCGTGCCGTTTAAACCTCTTCAAATCACTTTCATTGCCTTGCTATTAAAATTTGTAATTCACAGCTGCCATTGAGCTGAAACATGACACCTACCATCCTCTTTTTTTTTGCCCAGTTTTTTGCCCGACCACGTCCACCCTTCATTTTTCTATCTCCATCTTTGTGTTTGACTTCAGTTTGACAGCTCATGCAGATTCTCCACCCGTCGCCGTGGCGGCAGCATCCATCCCAAAATAAGCGGTGCGTTACCGTCACACCTGATGACATAATGACCACTTGGAAACTAATAAACAGCTTCATTCAACCAAAGCTATTGCTCCTTTTCATAAGCGTCTCCCTTCCCCTGTTCTCCCTGTCCCTCTATCTGTCACAAATTCATCCCCTCTGCACCTCTCCGGAGTTAGCCATAAATCATGCTTGTTGTCGAATGCTATCCATTTTCCCAGAAACACAAGGTGGCTGTTGCAGAAATTGGGTCGAGGCATAATCTACGGGGCGGCAGAGCTTAGCTAGTTGTGAACATGCTAGATAATGTAGCCATTAGCATCCATTCACTGAGAGATTTTGGGAGAGGAACAGAGATGTGAGTCCCTTAAATGTAATGGCACCTAAAGGAAAGCAGTTAAATAACAGTTTCATCTCAAATAGAAATTTAATGACTAACAATTCAACTCCAACTGCAAACTATGACATCCCCAGTGAGTCCAGGGGACCAGTGTAAATGATACATTGGTATATTAATATGCATTTGATACAGTGGAGATGGTTGAACTCTTTGTGGTGTCTTCTTACAAGCCCTGGTGCCTGAGAAGCCTGAAGACGCACACTTCAAATGCACAGAGGAGCCGCCCAAAGGCCGATTGGCTCAAGATGACGTGGGTCTCACCTGTTTTTTTAGTTTCCCATCTCATAGTTTTATCAGGACCAAGTAAACGAGTACACGCTTTGTTCAATTACTTTGTGCATTCGAATGACTCAAAATTGTTTAATTATTTTCTAGAAATCTAAAACTATCCACCCACAATTTGGTCCATATTTTTTTCTGTAAATTTTTGTTTTTTATTTATTTGCTTTATTCCTAAATCACTGCAGTATCACATAACTATTCTCCTTCCTTTGTGTGTTCGAATATTCAAGAATATTAAAGTCATTTTTGTTGGTCTTTATTGACAAATAAGGTACGTGACTGGTTGTCATTCATATAGATATATCATATAGTTTTGGCAAAATGACATGAAACTGTTCACTGAAATAGAAAATTTATTGAATAGTAGTTATTATTGAAAGTTTAAATAACAATAGAAAGGATATATTTCCTGTGAGTGGAAGCTTGAGCTGGTCCTGTAGCAGTGGGTTCATGTCAGGTGACATCAGATATATTTGTCAAACCACTTGTTCGTTAAAAAACAATGTAAAAGACCTAGTCCTCTGCTGAAGTGTTAACAATATGAGATGTGTTTAAGTAGGTGTCATTGAGGCAACAAATAAAAATAAACGGTACAAAAATTATTACAATAATTATACACATGGTGTATTTTAACATTGGGAAGCTGATTGCTTTCAGTGAGACATACAGTTGCTGCATAATATATATCTCAACAAATGAAGTGGTAATATACAGGGGCTTATGTCGAGACGCGTCTGGGCGCACTGCAGCGTCAGTACTCGAGCTTGTTGTACAGGTTGTATAAAGGTAACGCTGGCAGGTTGCTCCCGGGGTAATACAGCGGGGTGGGAAAGGCAATAGAGCGCGGTACGGGGACCCGCAGTAAGGAGTTCTCTCTAAAAACCAGCGGCATTCCCACGAGTGTCTGTGCCGAGGCATGCGCCATGTTGGCCGCCTCCAGTTCGGCGGAAAGTTGCCGCTTCCACTTGTTTCTACGGTTCTGAAACCAAGTCTTGACCTGTGTCTCTGTGAGCTGAAGGCTGGATGCAAGGCAGGCCCGCTCCGAGCTGCTCAAGTACCGCTTCATGTCGAATGTGGACTCCAGCTGGTACACCTGGCTCCGGGAGAACACTGTTCGCGTCTTCTTCTTGGCGCCTTGTTTGTCCGCGCACTCAGACTGCCGCTCCTCGCACAGAGGGGACATCTGGTGGCACGCGCCCTGCTCCTCCTTGTAGTCCTGCAGCAGAGGCCGGCGCGCCTCGCCTGTTGACAGCAGACCTTTGGCTGGACCTGTGCGTAAAAAGGGAAAGGGTGTCTTTAGGTTTAGCGGCACAAGGCGTAACGGATAGAAAACACCGTTTGAAAGTGAGAACTGCCTCGGTGAGTTTTAGATAAACAACTACCCGAGTGTGAAGCCTGCTGAGTAGCCTACTATTATTTAATTCACTTCTATTTAACGCTCGATTGGCGACGTGTAGTGCGCCATTTTGAAAAAACGTGGTTCATCAATTAGGCTAGCTCAATTGAATTTGAAATGAAAGGAAAAGCCAGAGGTCTAATTATTAATATTAGAACGGCAGCATCTAGACCCTCCTCCACAGCAATAACATCCTACACATGCACCAAATAATAAACGGTGAATATTTAGCCCGACGAAGAAGTGGAATAGGGTAATAATAATAATAATAATAATAATAATAATAATAATAATAATAATAATAATAATAATAATAACAATAATAATAATAACAATAATAATAATAATAATACCTAAACAGGAGAAGTTGTGCGTCTGGGCACAGGGCTCGCTGTGCGTCGTGTCGGAAGAGCAGAAGCAGTCCGCAGAGTCCTCTCCAGCGCTGCAGTCTTCTTCTGACGACACGGACAGAGATCGTCTGCGCGGTGGCGCGTGCTGCAGTGGCTCCTTGCTGGGGGCGCGTGGCGTATCGGAGCCCGTGCCCAGGATGGACTGGATGGTGAAGCTGGAGATGGGACCCGAAGAACCCTTGCTCCCGCTGTCTTCTGCGCCGCTCATTGTAGCTTCATAACAGTTCTCGCGTTGTGCCGCTTTTGTCTCAGTGCCTAAAATACTGCCTTTGTCTCGTGTGGCTGTTAATTGTGGACTTTTACATTGAAGGAGTTGTTTTTTCTAGAGCTCGGGGAACATGAGTGTAATCCCGGTCCTCCTCCTCTCGCTCTGTTCACCAGCAATGGGCTGCGTGGCTTCATTTGCATGTAGGTAAGCCCCTCCTGGGCCAATGGCGGCCCCGTGCTCCAGCCCGGAACTTTCAAACTGCTGTCAAGTCCGTGACGGGCCAAGAGAGGGAGAGACTCATGTGCGCGGTGTGGGCCATATTACGGTTCGGTTTAAACTGCTAAAATAAATAATAATAATAATAATAATAATAATAATAATAATAATAATAATAATAATAATAATAATACTTATTGTTACTTTCTTCCTTTATTTCATTTTAATGTACTTTGTTGTTAAAATGTATTCCCCCAAAATAATAGGTTGTAACCTACATACTGCATTATTTTTCTGCTGTGTTTATTTATACATGTCATTTTCCCTCTTTGTTCATACAGTCTATATTTAATTTTTATACGCCACAACGAACGGCTGATTTTCACATAACTGATGTAAATGAGATGAGTGTGGGTCTAGTTGCCTGATCATGACCCTGTGTGCGCTCACTATTCCTGTTAAGTGTCACAGGTTTGAGAACTGATACCGCGACCTTGTTCAATTTCATGAAAATAATAAACTCATTCTCCGTCCATTATCTGCGATTAAGAATTAATTTGATCATTAGTGTAGCTAATCTGCCTCCTGATGACCGCGCGCGTGGAGAGGAGAGGAGGCCAGCTAATTGATTGACTAATTGATTGGAGGGGTCCGAGTGCGCGTGCGGGAGCGTGCTGTGCGTAAAAGAAGGGACGAGAGGCCCCCTCCCCAACTCTGTCCTCTTGTTCCGTGGTGGGACAGCTGCTTTTGTTAAGGGCCCGCATTACACACACAATAATCACTTGTCAGCGCGTTACACTGACAGGACACTGTAGGTTTGTGATGATGTGTTTCTTATCCTCGCCACTGAAGCATCTGGGCACGCGCGTAAAGATGGCAGCTGTTAAACGGTCTTACCAAAACGCAGGGGAGGCCTTTGGTGAAAGGGGGTTAATATATGAGGCCACGATACAGGAGTTATAGCATTTGCACATAAGGCGTGAAATCCACGATGACAGTTAAATGGGTTTATTTTATCACAAAGACCTTTGTATCTGCCTCCATCAGTCTCTTTCGTTAGGAACCTAACAAGTAACGCTGTGCGTAAAAGACGTGCTGTTTATTTGGTCAGGGTGACAGTGTATTGGTATGGTAATGTTCATGTTCATGTCTGGGTCTTACTCTGACTTTATGATGTTTAAAGAACCAAAGCGCCGCTTCCGTCAAAGTGAAATGTGTCGTACGCGCGCCCTACCGCAATAACAGAACAAGATCTTGGAAAAAAAAAAAGCTCGAAGAAAGACAGATGAAGTTATGAGGAGCTTTATCTGAGAATCAAGCTTCGATAAATATTAAACAAAAAGCCTTTTTATATGTGTGTATTATGATATATGGCGTGTCCAAGTCTAGAATAAGGAAATTACCAGAGAAAATGATATCAATAAATTTTCTAAGTATAAACGTTGATTATGTTTCGATTTTCATTCAAGGAAGCGGGGCCTGCTTTTTTCAGGGGGCGTTTTTGCGCGCGCGCGCGCATTCTCCTGTGTGTGCGCGTGCACGTAAAGGAGAGAGTTGTTAACGCGAGCAAAGCGCGAGCCCTGAAGGTGTACAATTTATGTAATCTGGGTGTGGAAATGAACTGCGTAATTTATTGGAAAACACAAAGTCAGGAAGATGGGATCAGTACAGCCTATCCAAAGGCTCCTATCCATCAAGTTCCAATTAACAACCTAACCATTGAGTTTTAATGGCTTTCCAATCTACTGCCCTGATAGACTCATCAATTCCTCAGGGAGAAATTAAGAAAATCGACCGCCCCTTGGCGTTTCACTGTCATTCTTCACAGCAACTATATGTCAAATTAAAAACACAATTAAAATTTAAACTGTTCCAATCAGACGGTGCCCCGCAACCTATGTTTCACTTAATAGAACTTTGATGAAAATCTGATGCTTGCGTTCAATCAGAAAAGCAAATGGTGTGGCTTTTTAAAACAAGATTTCCGCCTTTCAGAGATGTACAAACTGGTGTTGAAGTTTTTGAAGATCAGCTACGTAATCGTTCGAGTAAAGAAGTTGATTGTAGGCACATCAGGAGGCCTTTGTAGTCAAATAAGGAAAAAGCTCTATATATAGGCTATAGTAGGCCATTCTGTGCCCGGCTTTTCATGAACTGCTGCCTTCATTTGGATTTTTAATTTATGAAAAATATATATACTAGCCATTTAATATTCTTAAATGAATAGGTGGTTAGATGTAGTTAGATGTAGTTTTAATCATGAGACATGAATTGTGAATGATTTTGTCTTCAATATGCTTTTTAAACACGTTGTAAAACCTTATAGCATTATAAACAAGGATATATTGGTTTGTGAACTTGTTATTCACTTTCCATTTCAAAATGAATATCTGAATTGATTATATCACTACTTTCATCTTACAAACTATTTATAAAAGGTTCTTGACACACATAGGCAAAGTTATCTTACGGACGTATTACTTTGTGTTTTAGCTTGTGAGATCCTCCAGGGTGTTACATAAAGAAATGTTAAGGGTCATGATACAAAACTTGTGCATCCTATACGCAGTTGCAGCTTTCCATAAGTGTAATATCATAACCTCTCTCGTGTAAGCGCTTAAAACTCCGTGCTCTCTACTCTAAAGCTTTGTATAAATGCTTCAATTTGTGCATGGCAGACTTTGACTTCAGAGTAACATCTCCTATAATTGTCCATCACACATGCCAGCGGCTGCACAAGAGGCGTGCATTACGCAAGGTGGTCGTGCCACTTGTGTGTTTCCAAACTGCTACTAAAACCTCTGATAGGGGGCTTAAAATTACCCATTCAGCTCTCCATTTTAATAGAAGGTAGTCGCGGATGCGCACGCTCCATGGTCACGTCCGCTTGTCCCCATTCCTGCAAATGTATTTTATCTGATTTTGGCCCCGCTCTCTTTCTCTTTTACATAAAGATGTCGCACAAATGGAAATTATTGAGTGGTAATTTTTACAATTTATGCGCGCAAATCAAGGTCATGTGCCGTGCCAAACTGACCCGTGAGCATTGCTCTTACTTGACGCAATATGGCGTAGACTTTTCGAGATCGATATGTGCCAGAGGAATAATGCCATACCAATCTATTCATTTGCAATAATGGGGCCGTTATGAGCGTGCTCGCTAAGGTGCACGTCAATAATTGGGTAATCCAATGATATTTGAATGAACCCTTTGTCTCTAGAAGAGGTCAAAATGTGAAATATGTAACCGACTTATACCCAATAACTGTGTTGGTCAATACATTGGCTGTGTATAAAAGAAAGAAATTCACAATAGCCTGTCATGTAAAAGGCCACTGCGTAATTTCTTTGTCGCGATCTTTCCTTTTTGTGAAAGGCTTGTTTTAGGCAATGCGTGTTTAGGCTTTAATACTTATTGAAATGTATAGCAGGCTATAGGCTACAAATAAGAGGAAAAGATATTTATTGTTGCTGAAAAGATAAATAATTGTGTTTAAGTCTATGGTCTCAGTACAGTTTTATTTCAATACAAGTACAGCATCTTGCCTCTTGCTAAATGAAAGATGTAACCTTTTCGTTATTTTGCAAATTTGTAGTATACTAGGCTTCGTATAGCTCAGTGGTCAGTTATTCGACTGGTCTGAAAAAAACAAAACAAAAAAACGCAGTGTGCGCACTGGCGCCGCCTTAGTTATGCCTATTTAAATATCCGAATTTGTTTGTTTGTCTGTTTGTGCTGTGCTGCTTGTCACATAGGCTAAATGATCAAAGAACTGTAGAGATATGGCAGGAGGCTACAGGAGTAGAATGTTGCGCAACTAAATCAAATTAACCCAAATTCATTTCTGTTTTTAAGTGCATTTCAAAGTAAACAACCAAAAATCTAAAAACCAAAAATCTAATTAAGACAGTGTACCCACGTGCTAATGAGAAATTTCATATTGCTTACTATACCACGTGTGCCCTGTCGTGAATAGGCCTACATTAGCCATTTTTTTCTTTTTTTTCTTTTTTTTTTTTTACATTTTGCAGTTTGCATTTTGCATCTTTGCAAGATGGTGCCAATTACGAATCTAATTGAGTGCGTCCATGTTTATGCAAAATGACACGTCCGAGAGCGCAGCCATCACTAACTATAATTAAACCCACCTGCCAGAGTGCAGAGGTGCAAGTACTTAGGATTTTCACATACATCAAAATATGCAAACGATTAGAATTACAATATGAACATTAAAATTAAGGAATATTCTCCGTTTATTTCACAACATGGTTCGGCAATACAATATCAAAACGTGTCTTAACTGTACAAAGAAGAAGCGGCAGGTGCAGCCTCTCATTAAATATATACATTTACATTTGTACACCGCTGTGGTCCAGCCGCTTTCTGCTCAAACAAAACAAAAAAACACACAAAGGAGAGTCACTGGATTGCTCGCTTGTGCTTTGAAAGAGTTCACGACTTAAACATAAAGCTACGGATATTTTACACTTTAGTCTTGATTGTCTCCGAAAATAAAATGACACAACAATGCATCCACATCATTATCTCGAGTGTGGTGATTTTTGTTTGAGTTTACAATGTATTGCACGCACTAAAATGGACTTTTGAAAAATCAAAATGGTCAGTAGAGAGTGTAAACACATGAGTGGGCCCCATGTCATCAGGCAGTGTAGGCAGTGGACTCCTGAGGTCTGAGGTGGTCTAATAATAATAATAATAATAATAATAATAATAATAATAATAATAATAATAATAATAATAATAATAATAATAATAATGGGCGATGACACGTTTAGTTGTCAAGTCCAATCAGTCTGGCAAATGAACATTAGTTGCCTGCATCCTGCTTTTTTTTCTTTCACTTTGTCAGTATAAAAATAGAGTCCTTTTTTGTTATCTTCTTCACACGGGCCTGAGCAGCGGCACGGATGTCACTATGGGGTGTGAGTAATACACGCCGGGGTGTGGGAATGTGAGCAGAGGCTGACTGGCGGGCACGCTGGCCGAGGCGTTCGTGCTTTCTGTGGCAGAGTTCTCGTGGTAAAGAATGGGCACCCGGACAATCCTCTGCGCCGCAGCGTGGCTTAGGTTCGCGGCCTCCAGCTCCGCCGCCAGCTGCCTCTTCCACTTGTTCCGCCTGTTCTGAAACCAGATTTTGACCTGCGTCTCGGTGAGGTGAAGGGACGCCGCCAGACCTGCCCGCTCAGAGCTGCTCAGGTACCGCTTCATGTCAAACGTGGACTCGAGCTGGAACACCTGGCTGCGGGAGAACACGGTGCGTGTCTTCTTTTTGCGGCACGGCTTCTTGTCGTCGTCGCGCTTCTTCCAGTCCTCTGTGTCGTCCTTGCGGGCCTCCTCCGCGTCGCTTTCCTCCAGGATGATTTCGTCTCCGCTCTTACTGTTGTTGTGCTCGTCCTCATCGTCGTCGTCTTTGGAGTCCGGCTCGGTTTTGAGTAGGAGGTCCGGAGAGTCCCGGTCTGTGCCTGAGGTCGGAGACGAGTCTCTGGCCACGGGTTTGTCACTCACTAAAACAGAGAACACATCGTAAACACTCGAGTCTCTTGGTTACTTGCTGCTCCTCTTGATTCACCTAATAATCTATTTGCCGTTATATATACACTTTCAGATCCCATAAATCCAAACCACAAGAACATGAAAATCTGCGCGTCCCCAGCGGTGCCACAAGACTCATCAAACGCACGCATCATGTCCTACATCTGATGATGTGCTGTTTTTACACAGTTTTAGTTTATTGATCTGTTGCTGAACGTGGCAGTGCCTAAACAGGTCTATCCTTTTGGTTTGGTTACAAGCTGCAGCTATAACTAAAAGGTGATTATTACAGTAGTAAAAGTAAATCGTTTTGGAATGGGGATGAAAAAAAAAGAAAACATCTTTGAAAGAATAAAAGTCACTCTCAAGTGAAAGTGAAAATGTTTCATACTTTTTAGACTTATTTTGTTTAAAATTTAAATCTTTTCTTTAAATGAAGAAAAACATTTTCATCGGCATATATTCATTTAATTACATGGACAATTTCCACATTATTTAGGCCTACCTTCTGTTCGATGCAGGTGGGCTGCGGTGCTCAAGGTGTAGGGGTACCACCATGCCGAGGTGCGCTCCAGGTAGTGCGCCGGGAGACTGAACCTCTGAGCGGGCAACTCGAAGCGTGGGAAGCTGAAGTCTCCGACCTGTGACAGGGTGAAACCACCCTCCAAAGCCGTTTTCGTGGCAGCCAACACCGGCTTAGGTTTGGACGGTTTGCTGTCACAGTTGAGCAGGTTCTTTATAAAGAAAGGCGAGTCCTTGGCTGAAGTCTCTTGCGTCGTCTCAGGCATTGCTTCGGCTGTTCTTGAAAAGGAAATGGATGCGAAATCAAATAATAAAAAGTCACTTACACACAGCCTGTATCCCGAGTGCCACTGTGTGCTTTGCTTTCAGTGGAGGGGAGACTTGCCGCTCGTAAAACTCGCGTCCTGTTTGGCTCAAAAAGCGTTGAAAACAGTATTTACGCCAAAACGCGTCAAAATCAGCAGAAAGCTCATCCCCGGCTCATCAAAGAAGGACCAAAGTCTGTCCACTGTGTCAGTCACTCTGGCGTCTGATGCTAATGATGAAATAAAAATGTCATCCAAGTTAAATGCGGAAAGTATAGGCGATTGGGCATGTACAATGGCAAATGGGATTGGGAGAGACTGTGAGGAGAGAGAGAGAAGGAGGGAGGGAGAGAAGGCCGTCCCCCTGTTCTCTGCGCACTCTGTGGCTGCAGCCCCTGGGCGCTCGCCTGTTATTGGTCTCACAGTCCAATTAGGCAGCAAATGAACACAGGGCTTTTAGCGCTGAAAGGAAGCTTTGGGATAAGCGCCAAGGATGAACGAGTACCATAACGATAAAGTGTCAATAGGACAAATGTACAAGTTTAAGAAGTTTGTGGCTCAAGATAAGTCACAGGTTTCAGAACCGGGCCTTTTAGAGAGAAAAAAGTTAAGACTGTAGTTTAAAGAAGAAATAGGCCGAAAAGTCTTCATCTTTCAGCTATTCATAAAGATTCACGAACTAATCACTGTTAATCTGAAAATTATTTTTTCTGCATTCCATGTCTAAAGTTTTCTTAAAATGTACATAGTGTCGCATTCGAATGACAAACGTTTGAAGGCTACAAAAACGGTATGTTATAATTATTAATCGTGCGTAAAAGTGAAGTGCTATTTTTTTGTTTAATGGGACGGTGTGTTTTGTCAGGTGCTTTACAGACTTGTGTTTACTGTATTGATACATTCATGTATATATTTTTATTATTAAGTCTTGCTTTACTCGGAAAAGGCCTGAGCGGGCAACAAGATTTTAAAATTCAAATTTCAGATTAATTGTTTTTATAGAGCTATAATAATGTTTCGGGTCATGTGTAAATGTGCATTTGTTTTAGTCGATGAGGAAAATCCAGTCTCAAATTGCACTCGTGTAATTTACGTGTAATTTAGCCTATTTGTGTTTCGTCACCCACTGATTTTAATTGACTTGTTTAACTAGAGTGGGAGCCTGTAGATAGGAACAGCGGGGAGACAGCGTCCTCTTTGGGTGGTGAAGAGGAACTGCATATGGACTTTTATATACATTGACTGTTATTATCAGTAGTTTATGTTTTGGAAGCCTATGATTGTCGTGTTAATGTAGCATGATAGTATGATTAATTTAAACATTATTTAATTTTTAAAAACATTTTAAATATCACTTTTTACTTTGGAATGTTAAAGAGAAGTTTTACATTTCCTAACAAGCACAGTTCATTGGTGTGGTTCAGAGTAAGTAAAGATGACCTGAGCACAGATATCCTGTTACCCAGTATTATTACCGACTCACATGATCATCACAACACTCAACAAGCACACGTCAGGCTTTCCTTCTCAACTACAACCTGCAGCTCGGGGACTTAAATACAACCCCGCAATAATAAAGGCACCCTTTGTCAGAAATGGTAATTTTATGCATATCTTTCAATGAAAGTATTCATAAGTCACTGGAAATTAACCCTTGACTACATTCTGTTGTGCTTACATGTTTGTGTATCCAAGTTCAAACATGTCCTACTTAATAAACTAAAAATTATGGAGATAAGATAAGATATCCTTTATTTGTCCCACAATGGGGAAATTTCAGTGTTGCAACGCACAGTAAAGAGAACAGCAAGAAACAGTAGCAGCAATAGAAGTACAGTTAAGTTAAAAATAGACAAACACTATAAGAATCTAAAAAGATAAGGATTATAAAACTATGTATCATATAAATTGGTATCTAAAAACTATATATACAATAAATTACTATCTTACATTATTGCACAGGGTCCCAGTATTGCACAGGCAGCAGAGTTAGCAGTGTTCATTGTAAAGTCTGACAGCAGCAGGAAGGAAAGACCTGCGGAACCTCTCCTTCACACAGCGAGGGTGGATCAGTCTGTCACTGAAGCTGCTCTCCAGAGCAGACAGGGCGCCCTGAAGAGGGTGAGACTCCAGGTCCAGCATAGAAGTGAATCTGGCCAGGACCCTTCTGTCCCCCACCTCCTGCACCGAATCCAAGGCACAGCCCAGGACAGAGCTGGACTTCCTGATGACTTTGTCCAGTCTCCTCTTGTCCCTCTCTGTGATGCTGCTGCTCCAGCAGACCACACCGTACAGGATGGCTGATGCCACCACAGAGTCGTAGAAGGTCCTCAGGAGGGGCCCCTTCACTCCAAAGGACCTGAGTCTCCTCAGGAGGTAGAGCCTGCTCTGGCCCTTCCTGTACAGTGCATCTGTGTGGTGAGTCCAGTCCAGTTTGTTGTTCAGATGAACACCCAGGTACTTGTATGAGTCCACTCTCTCAATGTCCCTTCCCTGGATGTTCACTGGTGGGGGGGCAGTGGAGCGGCGTCTGCGGAAGTCCACCACCATCTCCTTGGTCTTCCCGGCGTTGATGAGAAGGTGGTTCCGCTGACACCAGTCCACAAAGTCCTGCGTTAGTCCCCTGTACTCTGCGTCATCGTCGTCCGTGATGAGTCCGATAATGGCAGAGTCATCAGAGAACTTCTGCAGGACGCAGCTGTCCGTGTTGTGCCTGAAATCTGCAGTGTAGAGGGTGAAGAGGAAGGGCGCCAGGACAGTGCCCTGGGGCGCCCCTACACTGCAGGTCCGAACATCAGACACACAGTCCCGGGTCCCGAGTTGAAGTGGACTGGACTTACTGGCAACTGTGAGAAAGGTCCTGCTCCCAAAATATAAAACTTTACTGTTAGAAGGCTAGAGTTGTTTTACCTTGGGTTCCACCATCTACTAGTCTCCATAGAGAGTTAGTGTTTACCTGGAATGTTTCACAGTATGGCATTATTCACTCTTGCATTTATTAAATAATTAAAGATTTAAAACCAATAATTCAAAACATAAATACAAATTTGAAAAGGTTATCTTGCATCACTTGAGCACTTAAATGGCATTAACGGTGTACCTAATGGAAGGCATTTGCTTCTGTTTGTGTTACCAGTTGTCTTAGATTTGTCAAGATTAGCCTTGTAGCCATATGCACTTGGTAAACACAAGCTACTGAACTACAATGTTTAAGTCAAAGGAGCTTGTCTCTGGTTTACATAGCCGAGATGATAAAAACATCTCAAGACAGAAATTTTCACATGGCATAAATTAATATGTGTTACTAAATGTATTTTATAATAATGAAATTATACTGTGTCTGCAGATCTATATCCAAACTCTGAGCTTTTGAACATCGTCCCTTTAAAATCTTGCTTCTATTCTGCATTGATCACAAGTATAGTGGCCAGTGCCCAGAGGCCATACAGACCCTCACAATGTTCCATAAGTCTATTTTTGTTGCTCCTCGGGTAGGTTACGATGACTTTTATATTATTTATTTCAAAGCGCCTAGATATTGATTATTTCACCAGGAAAAATGACAAATGGCAGCAGGGAATGACACGGTCAGCAGGTTCTATTAGAGAAATGATAGTGTTGCTCGTGGTTTGTTAAAAGCCCCAGTTTAGATACTTTATAGGTTTACATCCATCATCTTCTAATGACTGGCCTGATGAAAAACACCAGGTCTGGTGACAATGGCCCTGTGCAGCCAACTTTGCTACGTAATTGCTCCCATATTAAATATAGATTTTTGTTTTGATATCTTGTGAGAATTCCTTTCGGTGGCTCAGAATTGTGATAAAGGACGTGGATACAATGGCAAAAGGCTCAAAGGACGATAACTAGAACAGGAATGAGAGAAATAGGTAGCCAGGAGCTGCTGGTAACTTCTACAAAATATGGCAAAAGCTATGGTTTGTTATTGAATTAATGTTACTTGTTAATGTTGTAAATTTTACCCCAATATTTAACAATTGTATTTATTACTCTTTGGTACAATATCGCACTTCACATCTTTACATGTATACTCTGATTGTTTAATTAACCACAAACTAAAAATAATAAAATAAAAATTCACTAAGCTCCAATAAGGGTTTCTTAAAAGGTGAAATATGTGGAGACTTGTGTCCTTTTTTTTTAGCCAGCGTTAACTGAATCTACATTAGTACTTTAGTGATCTTTTGTGAGTCCAAGCGTGTAGTGCTGGATTGGACACTCTGATTAAGCTGAGCATTTATTCAGGCCTTTAAGAGATCTGTGTCCAACTGCATCAACACAAACAGCTCCGTCCATCATTGAGGCTGTCCACTGTGTGTCCTCTGTCCACTTTAAACTGGACACTTCAGTTTGGGACGAGCCATTACCCAGCCAAGGCCACACGGAGATTGCCTAGATTTAAGTATTGTATTTAAACTTGTAAAGGCATCGGTGTCCGTGCACTGACCCAGCACGCTTTAATTGGGATTGTGCAGCTATTGATCGGTGAGTGGCCAGCCCAGTTTGAGTTACAGCCTGATTAGCTTTTACTCGGCACCTAGCTCGGACCTGGCCAATGAGCTCAATGTCACACAGGTTGAAGCACTTTAGCCTCCACTTAACTACAGGGAATACACTTACTTCCTGTGTAAACAGGAAACTGCTGCTCGATAGTTTATCAGTGTAGCGATCATCTATAAAATGCTGTGAATTAACTATTTAAACAGATCACCCGGTAATTAAAAGATTTTCAGCAATTACTTTGGTACCAATTCTTACTCTGACACTCAAACATGTGTAAAGCTATATTAGAGAAAGTAAAGTTAACATTTTAATGTAAGATTGGGGCTTATACATATAATATGTAAATACTAAAAATATATTCAAATCTGTTGGAATTAAAAAATTTTGCCTTGTATGTATCATGGCTGTAGAATACTTGACATGAACCCCTTTTCTTTAGTATGATGTTTCAAACATCTGGACATTGTAATCACAAACGTATAAGCACATACGGCCTCCAGCCTGCTTTTCTTCCATTACACTATTGTATGCATTTCTAAATACACTGAAAGTGTCTGTCTCCTTTTATGTGAATATGAGTCATTAACAGCCTTTAGAATATCTGCTACGTTGCCTTTTCAGTATCAGACATATTGTCTCACCGTTTGGGTGCATGTGCACATTCTATCAAGTCCTGAGCTCTTTTTGGTGGAAAAGATGAAAGTCTGAGGGCAGAGACAGCCATGTGAGAGATGTATCTCTCTTTCTTTATTAAGAGCAGCTTAGCCAGGGCCCGCTTCAATACCCCGCCTGTGTGTAAGTCCAAAGTGGTGCCCTGAAATGTGTCATTACAACTGGGTAATCTGAAGAGGCCAACAGAAAAGTTCTCATCAGTGTCAGTGCTGAGATATAGATATGGGCCGGGTAACAAATGGCCGAATACACGGGCGCCAGAGCACACCATCAATAAAGCAATTTCTAGTGTCATAACAGGCGCATTTTTCCTAAAGCCAACCCTTTCAAAAAACTTTTTCCACCGCAAATCGCCACCACAGCAGCACCGCCATTACAGGCTCCCACTGCCTTGTGAATTTAATGGATTCCGTACAAATAATATTCCAGCGTAATGGAAAAGGTTGAAGTCGCAGAAGACAGATGAAGTCATAAACACGTATAATTGAGAATCAAAGACCGATAAATTTTAAACTGCTATCCATTCTCTCCCTTTAGATGATGATCTATGTTATGGCGCCTGCTGGAAAATGGAGGAGATTATGGGGCAAAATTATAACAATAAATTTTCTAAACATACACCTTGATTATGCTTCGATTTTTTCGGAGAGGTGGAGAGGGTGAGGAGGGAGGGGTGAGAGAGAGAGGGAGAGAGAGGGGGATTGGGGATTGCTCAAAGCTTGCTGCCTAAATGGGGCCATAAAATAGGTTTCTTGCTCTTTTGCCTGCAGAGCGTAGGCATGCCTGGAGGTGTGACCCCCCCACACTCACTTGCACTAAATGGGGGAAATGAATTGTACGTAATTTATGGCAAACGTGCACACAGCGAGATTAGATCAGCATATCCCATCAAAGGAACAACAATCAATCAGCCTCTAGTTAACAGCTTGAAACACATAAACCAGGGCAGCTAATGGCTTCCCAATTTAACAGATTAATAGACTTATCCGCTCCTAAGGGATGTATTAAGAAAACGGTTACTCTGACACTAGCGCTGACACTTTTGACAGGACCTTACCCAATATCTTCCATCCACACACTCCACTATACTAGGTTAACCTGGGTGTAAAGACAGAGCTAATTTTTTCATTCGTCACCATAGCAGAAAGGCACTCCAGCTGTGATTTGTTATTCAAATGGAGCAGGCAGTGGAAGTGTGTCAGATGTGGAGAATGAGCCCATTTTAATGACCTGATTATCGCGGGTCATTTGGAACTGTGAAATCAAGGAAGCTATTCAAAGCCACTTAACAATATCTAAATGTGGCTGGGCACAACCATTGGAGCAGAGGATGTAGTTTAAGAGAAGGAAGCTGTTTATTTCATACTTCCTTAATCGGGTTTAATCTTATTATTAGAGCTATGCGTTTAGTATAGTGTTAAATTTGGATTTAAATCTTTACCAAATTTCCTATATGACTTAATAGGACTTGATGATACATTTTACATTTTTTGGCTATAACATCCTGTCTCAACAACCTAAGGAGTGTATGTACTGTGACCGACAATACTGATTAAAGGTCCTATAGAACACAAAATTGACTATTGAGCTTTTAGCCATGTTATAATGTTGTAACCTCATAAAAACATACCTGCAGTTGTGTTTTGTTTCATTCACACGTTTGAGTAATCCTTTATTGTTAGTCTGTCTACATCTCCAAATGCTCTGTTCAAACATGTGATGTAGTGGTAGTGTCCAAGTTAACAGCCTTTAGGTTTTGTTTAGTAGAAACTGGCAATACTAGGGCTGAAATGATCCAAATGATTCATGTGAAGGTGTATGGAGTTTAAAACACAGTGGAGCTCTTCTTGTATTTAACACATGACATTACAAAGTTTAACAGTGTTTTCTTTGTGAGAGATTCCTAGATTTGCAGGGTTTGTGTGTTAAACGTGTGAATGAAATTCATAATTCCAGTTATGTTTATGATGTGGAAACAATATTATAAGATATATCAGAAAATAGGGCAATTTGGGCACCTTAAGTATCTCTAGGTGAGCATTGAAGTTACTGAGCCCTTCCCTGCCATGCTTTGTATGTGGCCTGACAAACATAGAAGTGTGATTTTGTTATTTCTGTATTAGTGAAGTACAACATTAAGTTTGGAGTTGAGGTATTTCTAAGTTTGTCCATTATCACACCCACTCTCACTTAACAGTCTACTGCTATCATTACTAGCATGGTTCGCACTGTTATCCTCTGTTATCATTTTTTTCCTAATGTAGTTCTTCGAAGGCTCAGTTCATAAACCTGTTCCAAAGCAAAATCTGTTTCTAAACCTAACCTTGAAGAGCCCATAATACACTATTTTCTGATCTGTCATAATGTTGTTTCCTCACCACAAACATACCTAGAGTTGTGCTTCATTACATTTGCACATGTTTAATACACAAACCCTGCATATTTAGGTTGAGTTCTTCTCTCATACAGAACGCACTCTGTTCCACCTTGTGATGTTATGTGGTAATACAGGAAGTGCTCCACTGTGTTTTTAAACTCCACACACCTTTCACCGGAACCATTTGGATGAGTTCAGCCCTGGAATTGCCAATCTCTACTGAACTATATCTCAACTGCCTTCTAACCACCACTTGCACAGAACTGTCTCCTCTTGTACTCTGTGTCCTATGGGATCACTTACTTCCTAATATTGTTGTCTACCAAATAGCTGCTTCAGACAACACATGGAAGGTTAAAGAGCTTGGCTTCCAGTGTGCATCCTTGACCCTGAGCCCCGGTGTAATGCAAACCGTGTGTCACTATGTTATCTTGTCTACATCCATGGGGACAGCTGATCTCTCTTTGCTACTGCATAATGTAGGAGCAACTATAGTATCAAGGTAGTGGTCCCCCGAGAGACGAGAAAGTGTCATCCTAGACTTACACCTGCAAAATCAAGAGCTACAAAATACAGGATTATAGATTTGGTCATGCAGAAGCCAGCAGAGGCTCGAATCAGAGTATTTTGGAGATGGATTGAGATTCTCAGTTAGAAATTAGCCAATATTGATTACTGATGGATCAATTAACTGGGTAATGAATAAGCACCCATTATGAGCCTTTCAAAGCTAATGACATTTTAATAGCCTTTTTGTTTCAGGGTTATCTTTCTTAGCTTAAGCAGGAAATATTGTATAGATCTTCAACAGTGTAGGGTACTGTTGAACCTGAATTATTTAGATTTAGAGAATTTTAGGTTCAAAATGGGCAAATATTACTAAGACTTTTAAAACTGAAGGGTAGCAGTTAAAGCAGTACAAGCCAGTCTGTCTGTGTCTGGGAAAGGAGCTTCTTTTCATTTGGATACTGTTATCAGTGTAGTGTTAGTGGGCTTTTTATTTTAGGAAGATCTTATAATTCCATATGGCCCTTCTAAACATATAGTTTGTGAACTATTTTGTTCCAGTCTATACATGAGTACAACTGAATAAATCTTCACAAAAATATCACACTTTTTGTAACTTTTCTCCCTGGAGATTGCTTTGAATGTACCATATGAATGTATTCATCTCCTTGGTAGCAAGCTTGTGACGTCACTTGGTCAAGTTACTGGTCAGATCTGTGGAGAGGTAAGTTCACTCAGTGCATCAAGGTATTTCTGAGCATCAAAATACCCCTAACCCATTTACGCCTATACTATTCTAGGGTAAAGGTCCTCACCTGAGGGTTTTTTAAGAATTTACCGGTAGATTTCATTTATGAAAACTTTAATATCTCAGCCTCTGAAGCACATAAAAACATGAAATAAATTGCATTTAAAAGGTAAGACTCTCATTTTTTATTAAATGAAATTTATTAAAATGAGGACAAATCAACAACAATGCTGCACTACGCAGCAACAGGCAGGAGACTCAATGTTGCGCTGTGCATTATCCGGCATAAATGAGCTAACCTAATGCATAGTATTTTTTTCCTTCTTTTGGAACATTTCAGGCAAGGCAGGTAATAACATCTCCATAGCATTTGGTACACCCAGTACCAAATAAATTACCGTGGACCTTTAAGGAGAACAATTTTGAATTTGTTTCCTTAACAAAATATGGAGTGCTGTGTCCACCTTTCTTAAATCAGTTCATGTTAAAGCAAATTTAAATGTATGAGTGTCGTTGTTACAATTTCTATGGTTGTAAATATAATCTTGAATCTTGAATGAACCTTCAAATGGTCCCCTACCTCTATAATGCCTGAAATAACACCCAAAGATAGTTAACCTCAATTGAAGTGTGCTCTCTCCTAAGCCCTGATCTTGCTGAGCATGTGTAATGTGGACACAAACATCTGACGCTGTTGTTTGTGTGTTAGCATTAGCATCACAGTGATCACCCAAACACGTGTACCCCTCCCCTCCTCATCCTCTTGCTGACAGACAGTAATTGGTGTTTGTTTGCTCTCTTTCCTCCCTCTCTTGTGTCTCAGTGTGGTAAAGAGTGCTATTACCATGGGCTGATTAGTGCCGCCTCTTCCAGCAGCTGTCAGGCCTGTGTAATAAGAGGAAACCTGAGCACAAACTGGAGCGCCCCTTTAACTTACACAGGGTATCTAAGAAAGGGACACAGGTATGCTCTTAATGACACTGACTGAGGTGTGGGTCTACTGTCTCTACAGAAGGAAAGGGGGTACTCAATCACCACGTATTTAAAGTATTTATCATCCAAATTAAGTTGCAAAAACAACATTTACAATAAATAAATCCATTATTTTTGTTGCTACCTTCTAGAGGTAATATTAGTGAAGTTGAATGGATCTGAAGTAATGACATTTATGTATACATGCACATTTCTTTTGTTTAGTGAGTTAAAAAATTACAATATTAAAAACTGCATCTAAAAAATTATATCTTGAGGGCAGATTTTGATCATGTGCAAATTTTAATTTTTCTCATAGACTCATAGTACTCATAGAACAAAATTTATTTTATTGCTGTTCTAAGTACTATTGCATATAGTCCTTAAAATATAATATAATAAACAAGGATATTATTAAAAAGCTTGGAACATATTTAATCTAATTTGAGTATAATAACATAACTGAATATAAGCTCTAATTGTAAGGTTTTAAAGGGTTACATTTGCAATTATTAGGATTATTATTTCTATGATTATGCTAACTCGTTTGACTGTAATGTGAGACCAAAATGTAAATAAAAACTGCTCCCTTGGTTCCATCTGTTAATCAAAAGTAACCCTGGGACCCATGCGGCCCCTAATGGATCTCCTAAAATGGCCTCTTAATACATCTTGGATTCAGTGCATTTGGCCTTGACAAGTCTATCTCACTCACATCTTAAAACAGGCCACTATCCTCAGGGCAAGCTAGAAAATTAACCATTTAATAGCAATAAATAACCGATTGTGACTCAAGGGGACTCCAAATCAGACCCCTCCCTCTCCCCGGCCTCTCTCTCACTCATACTGCAGAGAAGTATGGGCAGTTGGCCATATGCTGCACCTTATTCATCTATTTTCATGTTTGAATAGGAAACGTTACTTGTGAAAGGTTTTAAAACATAATAAGAAGCTGATTGTATCATTATAAAATGTAGTATTATGAGGTGTTGGTAGCTAGGGGCCGGTGATATTGACAATAATTTTTTTTTTTTTTTTTAATATCCAGATAACGATATTCAGGCCAACAGAAATGAGAATTTAAACATGTCTTTAAATGCTTAAGTTGAGGTTTAACTGAAATGTTTTGGTTTTTTTTTGCAACATTTATTATAGAAAATATAGCCTACTCAATATGAATAAATATTGCATATCTTCTAAACAACATTCACAATATAATCAATATTTATAGACTTTTTATGTATTATAGAGTTTTTCATTCATAGTTTTTGTAAGATAGTTATATAGTAAAAACAATTATTCTCACAGTTATTAAGTACATTGGTGTAAATATTCAAATTTCGAGTTCCGATCCAAATCACACAAACAGTAGCCTATTTTTACCATTTATACCATCTGTTTATCCAATGCTTGAATCCCATCTTGTCAAATTGACCACGTGGACTGCTGTAGGCACTGCATCGGTCCAAACGTCTCATTGATTATTTGTAAAAACATAAGTGCAAATCAAACCACCATCACAGGGACAGATGGGGGCGGGCTACCTGCACACATGCACAAGAAAGCAACCAGTTATTGAGCGATTGATCTGATGTGAAAAGGGTGCATTTGTTTTACACACCACAGAGACCTTGACTGTAACACCACACAATTACTCCACCTCCACTATACAGCCTCACCTCCACCAAGCCGCCGCATATCCAACTTTTCCGTTATGTATTTGGCTTTTCTATTTCACTTTAATAGGGCAGGAATTGGCAACATATTCTTTTACAGCCTCTTGGCACCATTAGAGAGCCTGCTGTCATCTGGGTTATTTATGAATAACTATTTCATGCTTACTTACATTTGCTGCTTATTTTCCCCCAGTGTGACCTGCAGCAGATTTAGCCCCATTTCCAAAGCCTTAAAGCCAATTCTTTATGTCTGGAGGGTCAGGCCTTCTCGATTGAGTCAAGATTGAAACACCATAGTGCAGTGGGAAAGGTATGGCAAGAGGAAACCAATACTCTTTTATTGTGCTGAGGGCCACATTGAGGAGTGAGAGAGAGAGAGAGAGAGAGAGAGAGAGAGAAAGAAAGAAAGAAAGAAAGAGTGAGGGCTAGGGTAGTTTCTAGGTTCATATACATTTAGAGACACCTGCACAAATGAAGGGCCATGCAAATCAGCCATACAAGTATTGGAAAATTCTTCCCTATTCATCAGCTTATTTAACCTCAAACTGATGGTAGCTATACAGACACCTCACACCTCACAGCTGCAAAATTAGACAGGATATATTAATCAAATAGTTGAGTCACTTCTGTATAAAGATAAAAAGAAAAAAAAATGAGTGAAATGTGTCTTGCCCCAGGAGAGTACGGATGTTGTATAAGCAGCTTAAGCTTACAGTAAGCCTGGTATGTACTGTCTGCATCTATGTGTTTTATTATCTGATCATCAGGAAGTGCATGTTAGCATGCTAGTTGTTGTTAGCTTTATAATCACAATGAAACTCCTTGTTCATGACGGTTTTGAAAACTTCTTATAAACTTATGGCGGTGAATAATTAGGATGCTCAGAATTCATAAGGTGCATGAGGTTCTGCAAACTGTTCATGATGAACTAGTTCAGTTTTTCACATTATAAGACAGTAAAAATCAGGTAGACACCCTTTAAACTTACAAAATAAATAAAATACTTATGGATGGATGGTATGGATCAACATGTCAGGGTTAGAGCATCCACCCACCAACCTGAAGTTTGCTGGTTTGATCCCAACTCTAACTGGTCCTTACTGTATGTACTGTTGACACTTTACTCATGAATGAATGTGGTATGTGTGAGTGATTGGTAGTGGTCATTTTTGCCAATTCACTCCAGGAGAGCTAAAGTAGTTTATGACTTCAAGGCATGGAGTGAATGAATAACAAATATGTCTTTTGAATGTCCAAAAATAGCTATTTAATAATAATAATAATAATAATAATAATAATAATAATAATAATAATAATAATAATAATAATAATAATAATAATAATAATAATAATAATAATAATAATAATAATAATATATAACTATATTATTTTAATACATATATAATTTTGTAAGAAATTGCAGCAAAAGTCATGTACCAAAAGCTGTGAACGAAAAGAGGCCACAAACCTCCATCTCAAACCAAACTGAGTCAGCAAATGGCAATAAACACAGAAAGATCGTAAAAAGATGGCAGCCCTAAATCTGTACAGTTTTTATATTCCGTCCAAAAACATGTCACAAACTGTTGTCTGTGTGGTGTTTTACAGGGACTGCGGTAACTTTCCCCTCCCCAAGCAAATCACATCAATCAGAATAAACAGGACAGTGGTATTGGGAGCGTGCATCTATACTCATAAGCCTGTGCTGTATGAGATAGGCTGTTTCACTGGCCATTACACACAGCTAAACACACTTTTGATCTGCCTTGGCCCGGGCTCCATACAGTGACCCTAATAAAGCGTGGCGTGGCTGGGCAGGTTTGTCACTGTCACAGGTAAATGATGTAATTAATGAGCGCCAAGCAGCAGAAATGGGAAGCCAGTGCCAGTAGCTTTTAAACACCTCTTCAGATGACTGACTTTTGGGAGGCCCAGCTGGACACGGCCCCGCGGATCGATATAAGGTCAAAGGTCAGTCAAGCCTCCCATTATGGTGGAGGAGGCGGCCATCATTGTCGTCTGGCTAACAATGCCTCAGGGACACGAGAGTCCTGCTGCTGGCCCTCGAGTTTGGAGAATGAATAAAGTAAGATTTGCAAGTTGTTATATTATGCCAGATTATCATATATTAAGATTCATATTGTTGCTTCCATATTCTTGTTTTCTTGTCAAAAATATTATCTTTTTTAGAGTGTTTTTCAGAGCTATGTTGCATATCTTGTCAACCACTTCTTGATATTATGTATTGGTAATGCAGAAATGCTCCTGTATATTTTTAAAATCCATTTGCCTACATTATTTCCTTCACTGCAGAGCTAACCAACATCGTCATGCTTGCAACACCACTACTATTCTTAGTATGATTAAAAACACTCCATGGAAGTTTAACTTCACCTGGAAGATTCTAGGCGAAACAATACTACTGTCATGGACACAAGCAGGTAGCGGACATGCCTACATAGTGCATCTTAAGTGAAAGATATAAGCTAATGTGTCCAAAGTAGTTAATATCCAATCTTATAATCTTTTAGCCATGTTCGAATGCTGTTACCTTCTCAAAAACATACCCGGAGTAGTGTTTTGTCTCATTCACACTTGAGCAATCCTTTATTATTAGTTTGTCTATATCTCCAAAGCTCACAATGCACACTCCAGGTATGTTTGTGATAAGGAAATAACATAACAGATCAGAAAACAGTGCAATAGGGGCCCTTTAATTTTGAGGGACATACAACCATCAGAATAATAGTTCTTGTAAAAAACAAAACAAAAAAAAACTGCACAATATTTGAATGATTTATTATGATGATTTATTATGACTAATAAGGTAAAATAATTTTGGTTGTTTTGTATTTAACTACCCAGATATACTGTACATTCCCCTGCTGACAGTTAAAAGACACACCAGACGCTGTGATGTGGATTGCACAGCTCAGTGACACACAGCTGCCCCTCAGTGTGTGACAGGATCCCACTAGTGTTAAGGATACCTCTGCGGCTGCACTATATTATCTGCTATGGACAGTCTAATCCATTTGCTAGCCTCTCCTGCGCACCGCTGAAATCCTCGTATTAGTCCAGCTGTAGGTTTGGAGGCATCATTCAGGACAATGAGCTATAGCCAGATAACGACAAGCTAGAAAAATGCCCCCACTTTTCAGGCTGTACAAATGACGTTTGGCCACGATAACTCACAACTGGACACTTCATTTCAAGTCAGGGGAAGCTAGCCAGGCCAGTCAAAAGCTATTATACCATCTTCTTTATTTGTGACTCGCGGTTTTGGTAGGCCCGCCGTCAAATAAATACTGCTAAAATGCCACTTCAGTCAAAAATATTGTCCAATTCGTTCTCTGTGGCGACCCGGTCCGAATGGCAACCTGTTAAAAGCTGTAAGAGTCAGGTGGGCAGACAGTAGGCATCGATCACAGGCCAATAGTATGAGGACTAAACTGAAGATATATGTATGCGCAGGTGAATGGCCAATGCAGCAGATCCCTGGCAGCCATTCTTAAAGTACTCTAGTCAAATGAATTGATTACCAATTTATCACCATAGACCTGCTTGCTTAGAGGAATAATCACTCACCAATAAAGAAGAAATGGCTATGAATACATTTCAAGGGTGACAATCTTTGAAGAGTAATAGTATAATTTGTCACATGTGACAGTGGGCCCGATTGGCCACAGTATTTCAGTGCAGTGCATTATGGGGCAGAATTTGAGAACAGGTCAGGCCGTGTGTGTTGGGATTTGAGTGGCACTATAATGCAGTAATAAGGCAGTCAGGAGAGCCCACTGACTTCCTGAGGTGACAGCGGTTTATTGTGCATCGCCTCATAAAGCCCCATCATATCAGTAATATCAAATAGGTGTTAAGCACGCGCTGCTGTGATGAATGAGCACATCCCATCTAAAGACAGGTGTACTCCTCAACAACAAAGATTTGGAGCTTTTTAAAATGACAAATAATACTGTCCTCCCCACGCTCCTCCTGCTCAGGCTGTGGTCAAACATAGGTCAATAAAATGTCTGTCTATCTATTGAGTTTCCACATCTATAAAATGATGAAAGTTTGTCTTTAAGGGAGAGATAGGATTCAGTCCAGGGAGAAAGAGTGGGCTTGTTGAACAACGCACGCAGGAAATTAATCAAGGAAATGGGGTTTTTGGTGGTGCCTATATCACGTCTAATCTATCCTTTGTCCGTGTGGAGCCGTCTCCAAGCCTCACCAATCAAGAGCAACACGCTGGCTTTATGAAAAGGCACTTGTTCCCTGCATAATTGGGGGGTCTCTTTGCTAAGTTAAATGGGAGGAGGGGACAGAGGGAGGGCCAGTCTTGTTTGCCCATGTAAAGTGTGATCCAGATAATAGCATTTTCATCAAAGGCAGCAATTACATTCATTACATTGGCACAAGGTGCGCCTGCAAGGAAATTAAGTGGCGAGAGGAAAGAAAAGCTTAATATATACCTCCTTTATCCCGCCTCCACCTCTCAGTGTCTTTTTTCACAGCACACCACGTGGAGCAACAGACTCCAAAAGAAACACTGTCAGGAGAAGAAGAATAAATCTCCTCCAACCCCCCCTTCACCTTTCTCCCTCCAAGAGCCCGCTGCTGTTACTATGGCCGCACTTGTGTGGGATTAAAAAGGCTTTTTAGAAGGGTAATCTCTAATGCAGCCAACAAATGACACCGGGGCCTTTTAAAAAGTGCTTAAAATCTGCCTTAAATTAAATTCCCATTTCCTTCCCAAAGAAGGAGCAAATGAATTGTCTTGTGTGGTGTTAAACTACAAACAGGCAGTAAATCAAGCGCTTAAGAGGACAAGGGAACCTTTTCATTCAGGCCCTTTTCAGCTGTGAGCCGGAGCAAGTGGATAACACTGCAACCTTCTTCAACACAGGTGTTGTCCATGAACTTATACGCACAGTTAAACAAGATAAATCTGCTCTCTCAATACACTATTTTCTTATCAACTAGAAGACTTTGTATTCACGAAACACCAATCATAACCAAATTGAATGAAATTAAGTTTACAGATAATGTGCAGATTGCATTAAGCATTTAAATGTTTTTGTGCAAACTGTGTTTCCAATGACAGTTATGATTATTCATGTAATATTTCAAGGAATTATTTTTGGTCTGTAAATACACCTGATACAAGACTTTTCAAATCATCAAATGTAAAGTAATTTTACAAACTGGATCTTAATTAGGATAAGGAAAGACAAGAGAACACTTATTTGTCCCACAGTTAATGGAATAGAATAAAAAATACAAAATTAATAGGAATAAAGAGTCACTCATTTAGTCTAAGACTTAATAGTAGAGTAAAACATGTATAAGTTTACAAAACTATTTGTTTACTAGTTATGTACAGAAAATGTGGATACGAACAACACTAAATATAAGGTTAAGTATCTGCAGTGTGTGGCAGTGTGGTAATTTGTAGTATTGCATGTGATTATATATGGATGACGTTAGAGCTAGCACAGCCTCACAGCAGCAGGATGGACAGACCTTCCACACAGAGCCCACAGGACAGCCCATGTGGATCTGGACTTCTTGTTGACCTTTTCCAGTTTCTTCCTCTCCCTGTCTGTGATGCTGCTGCTTCAGCAGACCACACCATACAGGACAGTTGATGCCACCACAGAGTATAGAAGGTCCAAAAGGCCACAGTCTTCTCAGGAGGTAGAGCCCACTCTGAGCCTTCACAGTACATCTGACTCCAGTGCATTTTATTGTTCAGGTGAACACGCAGTATCATTTAAATAAGATATGGCACATTAAATTGTCACTATTATTTACATCCATGCTCAACAAATATAATGTGAAGTGAACTATTTTCTTTATACATCAATGCACTCTGATGATGGGTCTAAATGCCAACCTCTCTACTCTATTCTTCAAGTCTAATTAATACACTGCCCTTTAGAGAACAGCTAAATATATCACAAGTCTTTAATTCAAAATTAAGTTTGACCATTTGTAACCCCCATATTTAAGATTAGATAAATAACATCTGTATGTCAAAATTAGGCATTGCAATAAACAGGACACATAGAATATATGTTTCTTGCTTAAAGATTTATCTGATTGGGATTACACAGTAACTGTTCAAATAAATGGGAGTGCAGGGAAAGGTGCACTTTGTCTTTTACTGGTGACAAATCATTGTGACTCGGGGTAAATTATTCAGCAGGATCTGGCTCCAGTGGAAACCTGAGCATAATTAAATTGCAATAAAATAACATTAGTGTGGACAGGCTGTTAGAAGGTGGTGTAATTGGCTGCTCTGGTGGTCATGGTTCAAATGATGAGGTCGACTGTCATGTCTCTTACATGAGGTCCCACGGGACAGCAGTGGACAGGACAGGGCTAGTTTACACTGTTGTCAGAAGCAGTATCAGCAGTGAATATTTGTAGTAGTAGCAAAAGTAGTAGAATTAGCAGTAGTGAGGGTATAGCAAGTGTTGCCACTTCGAATTAAAATACAATCACGGGCTACATCCTATCTTTGAATCTTGTAGGAAGTAGTTTAATAATGCTATAGAACTGTAATCATTAGACGTTTAGGCGCTACGTGATTCCGTAGTGTGGTATGTTGGCGCCATCTAGTGTTAGAATTGTATATATCATCAGTCGTTCTCATTTTAATACAAGTAGCCTGTTCGAAAAAAAAAATAAATATTAGGTATAAATAAATAAAACACACAAATAAAAAAAAGTAGCATGTTTTCTTGTGCCACCCCCATGGTCATGCTCAATTCAGCGGATATTGTTACAACTATCTGACTATGGGTATGCATGGGTAATTGAAGAAAAAAAGAATGAAAAACAGGGAAATTAGCATAGTTTGAGTCAAGATATGTTGACAATTAAAAATAATAATATGAATACATTTTATTTATACAGTGGTTTTTAAACACTAAAAGCACATTAAGCAGACAAGGAAAAAAAGGAGTTGGGGTTGATGCATTAATTTAAGAACAATGTAACCTTTAAAATATAGGGATAGGTTATTTCTCACATCCTCTTTGTACAGTTAGTAGTACTGTGTCATATGCAACAGGTCACTTGTATTACAATAAGAGTTCAGTGGTACAGTGCTAGTTGTAATGTGGTAAACGGATATGGGAGCCTCACTCAACCTGGCCATTTGTCATCCTCTCCTCAGTGGTTTTCCTACAACTCTGACACAAATGGGGCGATGCGATATCACCAAGTGCCTTCTTGTTAATTATTGATTATAATAAAACATGAATGAGTCAATCGCTTTTGAAAGTAATGCAATTGTTGTGCCTCATTTGCCACTTACATGTAATTGCAAGAGTGCTTGTCACAGATATTAGTAGAAGCTATCAGTTAACATCATTAGTGGCAAGTGTTAAAAATTTAAGATTTACATTGCAGGTGCTGAGAAAAGAAGCTAAAGAAGCACTTCCATGATTCAACATATTTTGTACTACAGTTGCTATTATATAAACAAAAACAGTAAACCATGGCTACTGTAAGACTACACAGTACTACAAGGTATAGGATAATTTTCCTTTGTGTTCCAATTGTCCCTGTCATAATATGTCACTTAAAACATGATGTAGACTGACCATTAAGAGGAAACGGTGTCTGAGACATAAAGATGCATGATCATACATGGTGAATACAATAATACTAATAATACTAACATTATTATTATTATTATTATTATTATTATTATTATTATTATTATTATTATTATTATTATTATTATTATTATTATTATTATTATATGATGATGATGATGAGTAGTAGTAGTAGTAGTAGTAGTAGTAGTAGTAGTAGTAGTATGTATGTATGTATGTATGTATGTATGTACTATTTGTTTGGTGTTTTCATAAGAGATTTTTGATGTAGGAACCTTTTTACGGTAGGAACCAAAGTAAGAGGGGGACCTTTTGTGTCGATGCAACCAGGCGAACTTTAACCCTAAATAAAACAGGATTTGGGTTTTTTCTTTTGATTAATTGTTTTAAAGCGTCAAGGGAATTTCTATTTTTTTCGTTCGTTTGATTGTAAATGATTTAACATTGCCTTGACTACCCAGTGGTCTGTATGGGTTTTAACGATGCTTTGTCCACGTAAGCTAGCATTAGCTCTAGCTTAGCTTCGATAGCGTTTGTAACACAATGTTAAAGACAAGAGGTGCGTGAGACTTGAGTCAGCCAAAAGACATCTTATTGCGTTGTTTTCCTGTCTCTCTGATATCGTGGATTCATCAATGTGCCTGTACAACATATAAACCTACAGCACCGCAAGTTTTACCTGTTCAACATTTAAAGAGGTGAGTAAAAATATGGCTTGCCAGCACCTGATGATTCTATATAACTTTATACTTTTACAGTTTTTGCTGCTTGTGTTTTATTTTTTATTTATGTTGTGTGTTTATAAAATGTATCAAACCGGCCCAAGCATTAAGGAATGTTACTCGTTTTAGTTTACACCAGTCTGTATCCATGGGGGAGGAAAAGCCAGACACTCTGGACTTCGTGAGAGATTTCCAAGAGTACCTCAGCCAACAGACACAGCACGTCAACATGATCTCAGGCTCTGTAAGTGGCGTTAAAGAGGAAGAAGAACTGCCAGCTGGTAAATCTTTATTTTACTATTATCTAAGTCTATTTATTTGGCAGCAGAGCATGTCAAATAAAGTAAAAATCATTAGAATAGCTTAATTTCCAGAAGATTTAAAATTATTTATGAAGACATTTGTTATTCTCTTCAGACTGCACCCAAAATGGCTTAGAGCATGCCTCTGTGGAAATGTCATTAGAAGACAGCTCAGGGATCTTGGTAGATGGTTTTGAGAGGACCTACGATGGCAAGCTGAAGTGCCGCTACTGCAACTACGCCACAAGAGGCACTGCACGTTTAATCGAGCACATCCGAATCCATACAGGTATGTTTATTGAAAGGCTTTGTTAGAGCAATGACGATGTACATGAGTCTGAACTTTATTTTTGTTTAAACAGGAGAGAAGCCTCACCGTTGCCACCTGTGCCCCTTTGCCTCAGCGTATGAGCGACATTTAGAAGCCCACATGAGGTCCCACACAGGAGAGAAGCCCTACAAGTGTGAGCTCTGCTCCTTCCGCTGTAGTGACCGCAGTAACTTGTCTCATCATCGACGCAGACGACACAAACTTCTGCCAATGAAAGGGGCCCGCTCACTTTCTCACAAGAAGATGCTGAGTGTTCTACAAAAGAAAGCTAGTTCACTTGGTTACGGTCGCCGGCTGCTCATCAACTTCAGCCCTCCCTCGATGGTTGTACATAAAGCTGATAATGTTAGTGACTATTCACATGAGCTGCCACATCTACGGCAGGGGGCATATGATAACCAGAGTCGGCCAGGTGAAGAAGGGCTGTCTGTGAACCAGAATCACCATCACCATGATATGGTCATGGAAAATCCACTGAACCAGCTATCAACTTTAGCAGGCCAACTGGCCAGCCTTCCATCAGAGGCCCAGGTGCAGACACAGGGGCCTATGTCTCCAGGAGCAGAATCTGTTGTGGATGAGAAACCTTTCCTCATCCAGCAGCCTCATCCTGCTACAGCTCCTGTGGCGGTCAGTGCAAGCATGGCACATGCCTCCTCCTCTTCGCCAATCACTCCAGAGCCTCGCGCTCCTCCTCATAGCAACTGCAGTCCAGGAGGAATGCCTTGTAGTGAGCACAGCGGGCACAACAGTACTCCAAGCATCTCCAACAGCCAACCCAGCACTCCAGCTCCCGGCCTGTCCGCTCCCCTGCAGGACGCCCACGCGCTGCATCACTGCCAGCACTGTGACATCTACTTTCCTGATAACATCCTTTACACCATCCACATGGGCTGTCATGGCTATGAGAACCCTTTTCAGTGTAACATCTGTGGCTATAAGTGCAAAAGCAAGTACGACTTTGCCTGCCACTTTGCCCGAGGGCAGCACAAGCAGTAGAAACATTTCGGACTCCTCATTTGTTTATTAAATTTTATAGTCCTTTTATTGATTGGTCCTATACTTGGCCTCAATGTAGCTTAGCTTTTTCACATTGTGCTTTCACAGGAAAACGTTCTTGTTTTCTTTTGTGTATTTAACAATCACCATTGAAGTGTTTCATTAAAGGTGCAACGTGTTAAATCTGTTAGCAGAGAATTCTAGATTTAAACTTACATTTAGATTTAAACTTATGCATCATGATTAACTTTCTCACATTTACACACTTTTGACTCTAACCTAGATATAGTGTAAATTGCAAACTGAGATAAGTTTTAATCTTCTAAATTCTTTGTAATGCACCTTTTAAGAAGGAACAGTGTTCTGAGTTGAAAAATGACTTTGGGGTGTTTAAGGCCTTTTTTATTCATTATTGAAAAGCATTTCTCTTTTATCTTTCTGCAGTAGAAAAAAAAACTTTTTTCATTGGGCTCGAGCTGCATTCCACAAGTCACACCCAAATTAACATAATTAGAGTAGTAGTCATATAATACCTGAGATGAATGAAGATTGAGAGAGCTTGTTCTACTTAGATTTTTACTTGAGCTGTGGTTGAAATTGAGAAGACATTCTGTAGTCTTCACCTACATGGCTGAAAAAATTGTTTTTGTTACAGTGCCTAAATAGAACATCACTTGTTAATAGTTAATTAACTTTTCTTTAAATTTTGATAATGAGGTTATTTTCGGATGGCAATGGTCTGTCCTGTAGTTTTTTGCCAATATTTTATCCTATGATGCTGCTTACTTTGAACTACTGTCACAACATATTTCTTAACTTTTCAGACTAGAGTATTTTTATTTCAGATATCATTATGTTGCATTACCTCTTTTATTGATATGTTGACATTGTATGTCATTATTTCGTATCCAGTAGCTAGGACAGAATAATCATGTATTGTGTCTCACCTTCCTAATTGCCACGTAGCGTCAGGGATGCCACATTTTATCCTTTGTTATTATCACTCCCACCAGAATTTATGGAGCCCAGGACTTTTCTGAATATTTACTCAGTATTGTATTGTTTTGATTGTTGTTATGTGTCAAAACATGTTGCAGTGAGATTTCTAATTCACAGAGTGTCTTTAAAACTTGTGTGCATTTAACAACATACTAAAGCACTGATTCTTAACCATAGGGGCCCATAGTAGGGCTGTGTGTGTAATGTAACTATAAAATCAAGTGAGTGGTCCATGGTAGGACTGAGCAGTATGGCAATTAAAAGTTTGTGATCTGATCCCTGTAACATTGCTATTTTGGTGATATCTTCATTGGTGAGTGACAAATTGTGATCAGAGTCAGACTATGAAAATTGTGATTGACATTTTTTAGAATATTTGTCACCGCTAGTCCCCAGCTCATTTTGTACTGTAAAAGTTGGGCCCCAGTAGTCAGAAGGTTAAGAGTCCCTTTACTAAAAGGACCAGATACTCGTCAATGCCTACCAATGAAAGGGGACATCCCATACAGACTGCCTTACTTGGTTTGCAAATTGTGTTGTAGTCGTCTAGATAAAACTGAATGTTGATGCCTTTTGGCTATGCTTCATCCCTCTGGGAATAAATCATTTTGTTGTGGGACTGACAAACCTAATTTATAAGTAAAGTGTTTTTAACCCATTGTTGCTGATTGTTTTTTTATGCATTTACAACATAATAGAGGGATTACACAGATTTAGAAAAGAATGTTGATAACACCATATGCATCTAGACAAACTGGAATATTAACAAAGTTAATGTAAGTAATGTATGCACCATGAACTCCTTAATTTGAAATATTAAATAAAAAAAACATGTTAAATTTGAATCCAACCAATGAAATGGAGTATCACACATTTTGTCTTTTCATAATGCTTTTAATCAGGTATAAAATTATATTTTAGGAGTAGTGATGATTAATGTAAATGATTAAAATGGTTTGTGCTTCTGAGTCTCAAGTTAACCCTTGGTCTTCTGCTGAGCCGCCTTTGCCAATTTCTTTGACTCTGAAAAAGTAACTCAAGTAAGTTCAAACTTCAAATTAATCTCAGTATTAAGAAAATAAATATAAAACATGCTTACTTTGAAGCTGAATGGGTCCCAGCACCACTGTTTCAGTGTCATGCTCAGAGCCCGCGTCTCGGGCCACTCTTCGGGTGCAGCCGCGGCGACAGCGAGAGCTGTAGTCAGAGGCTGGACAGATGAGCACTGTACACTGAAGGTACACGTGGTCAGTGGCACGCAGGAACTGGAAGGCTTTGAATCTGAATCGTGCATAGGGACTGGTGCCAGAGGAGTACGAGTAGAAGGTGGAGTCAACTCGGCATCTATAGATCAAGAGAGTTTGTTAGTCTATTAGCCTAGTTTATATTTTATATCATACATAACTACCATTAACACCGCACTACATAATTACATTTTCAAAATCTGAGGAAATCAAAAACACTTTTTAAATAGCAGTTTTAACCTATGTGTTAAATCAATATTTTTTCAAACTTAATTACACTGTTTTAATTTAAATTTTTAGTTGTTATATTATGTTAGTTATTTAGGCTATTCTGCATTTATAATTATAAACATGGTTTGTAAGCCTAACAAAGCACTACAGTTAACAATTATTCACACCCTACTGCAATAATCTCCCATTTATTTATTTATTATTACCACAAACCATATGAATTGAATTAATAGCTATATTTCTTATTTCCTCACCCATTGCGAATCAAGTCATAGGATCTGCTGTGGAAGTCATGGGGTGAGGGTGAGGCCACACAAGTATCCAGAAACACCACCAGAGTGCTGTCTCCGCGCCTCAGGCTCACTTGGACATACAGGTCTTGGTTGAGCCTCACCTGATATGGCACTTGGGTAACCTAACAGAAAAGCAATAAGTTAGTATTTTGGCTTGAAAAGGCTACTATACTATATATCCTTTCTAATTTGTACCTGGTAGTAGAAGTTGCTAGATGTGTAGAAGGCCATTGAGGTATTGAATCTGCCGGATCCGGAGATGCTAACATTTTCATGATGATTGACTTCATAAATTATCTGAGAAACAGAGTCCTGCTCCATTCTGCAGCTCACATTCAGTTTGAACAGAGACTGACGAGTGATCTCCCCATAGTTGGAAGAAAAGGCACGAAGGGCATTGGTGTACAAAATTCGGCCGTGATCAAACTGAAAACAAAAATTCCAGTAGTTGCATTCCTATTTTAGAGTTTGATTAACTTTTTGGTTGGGGGTCTTGTGGTTTAAGTTTTTTTTTTTTTTTAACTGACAAAAATCATGCCTTGGCACCACTTTTAGAAGCGATTGTGAAAATATCTGCTTTTGTTTATTCATGTGAACTGTGGCATTGAACTTTGTGCCCATTTTTGGTTCATGTGGATAAGCCCGGAAATTACAAATATGGTAGTTAAACAGCCAATTACACCATATTACCATTATCTGTTCTCCATTTTAAATTTAAACTATAATGTTGAGATGTTTCCCATTATCAATTACCAACCAGAATTAAGCCATGAAATGTAATATATTAATTGAGTGTATTACCTGTCGGACAGTACCACATGTGTTAATGGGAAATCTGAAGACCACATTGTAATAGGAGATTTCAGGTCTGCAGTACTGGTCGTTTAAATACAGATCGTTGCCGTCTATACCAACTGAGCTAAGGTAGCTCCTGGAAATCACAATGTTCATGTTGTCTGAGGAACAGTCCACTCGACCTATTGGAGTACCATCATATTGTAATACTGGATACATTTACAGGTGCATTGTGTAACAACTTTTCTGGTGGAGGGTCCGTGAAATGCTTTTCTCCATGGAGATGTTATTACTTTGTCTGGAATGTTTCACAGTATCGTATTAAATATTTCTATCTTAATGGAGGCCAAATCAGACCATGTTACAGGTCAGATCTGTGGAGAGGCAACCCTGCTCACAGTCAGAAAGCTTGTTTTTCTAGGTATTTTGGAGCTATAAAACCACCTGTAATTGAATAAAGGTAAAAGGTAGAGCTGTTTAATGTCTTACTGTGAAACATTTGAAGCAGAGTAGTGATCCATAGAAACAAGCAAGTGACGGACCCTCCACCAGAAAAGTTACATAATGCACCTTGAAACTGTCTTATTTAATTGTTTTCATTGGTACCTAGGCCAGATGATAGGGAGCTTGTAAACTCTGCATTAAATCCACGTCCTACCACCGAGTGGTCAGTACGGAAGAGCACAGTCAAATAGTTGGAGGAGGAGTGGAAAGAACTCTGGTTACTGTTATGACAAATGTTTCCCAAGAGCCTAGACCCTACAGATGGCCCATCGTAGACATTAATGTAGTCACAACCGCAGCAATTTTCCAGTCTGTAGAGATTTGAAAAAGTGACTGAGGATAAATTAATATATGGCTGTTTAGTTTGAAGTGATGGGAGAACTTACTCCAGGTTTGAGAATGTGAGATAGATTGTCTGGTCAGATGATGTCCTGATCTGCCAGACACAGTTGGAGTTGTCTGGATAGTAGTAAGGGTAATTAGGGCTGGAGAAGGAACCTGAGCCAAACAGAGAGCCTCCACAGTGTGTTCCTAATGGTAAAGAGCATTTAGAATCAATACACTGGAAAGATTTGAATGTATTCATTTAACGGGCTAAGTTAATACCTGGGCTGCTGGTGGTATGGTAATAGCAGAAAGCTGAATAACAAAGAAGAATGATTACATGCATTTGTTTATTATGTCATTTATAAAGAATCCATACATCTGAAGAAAATCCTCCATCTTAATAAACATTTGCTTGTGACATACTCACAGTAGTAGTCATGGCAACAGTTGCCACTGTATTCACAAGAGCTGGAGCAAGAGCAGCTTCCAAAAGAGAAGCCACAGTTGTAACGACATGAAGGATTTTCTAAAAACAACAATGGATATATTAAGCTAATAAAACATATTTGTCTCTTTAAGGAGCTAGCATAGTAGGTGTATACACCACATGGGACCATATATAGGTAGATAACAAGTAACTTATTAAATAACAATGCAAATTTTACCTGTAGGTGTTGGCACCATTGTAGTATTTGTATATGAGCAGTAATCTGTATGATTGGGGAAAATTATTACTTTAATACTTTATATACATAATAAGCATATTAAAGGTTGTCATGGACTTACTGTAGTAATCATTGCAACAGTTGCCATAGTATTGACAAGAACTACTGCAGGAGCAGCTCCCCATGTGGTGCCCACAGTTGTAGCGGCATGAAGGTTGTTCTGAGAAACACAAAGAAGAATATCAGGAATGTTGTGATGCCTTTTTGACATTACATTCTGAGTATATTCGGTACCTGTGGTTTGGTTGTGGAGGGGTGTAGTTGCACTGTCACAGTAAGCTAAATGATAAGGATGTGTGCAATTCAGTTATAAAGTTAAAAAGGACTGTTTCATAATATAAACAATGTATTTGCTGTTAGTTTTCACTTACAGTAGAAGTCGGGACAACAGTTTCCATAGAATGGACAATAGCTAGAGCAAGAGCAGCTTCCAAAAGAATAGCCACAGTTGTAGCGGCATGAAGGGTTTTCTAAAAGAAGGACAAAGGAAAGTCACAGTGGGATGTGTATAAACTTTACACTAATGGAATAGTTTCACCTCTTTAAGGAGGAGCTGTAGATAGTACTGTGAATCACTTTTTCCACAACATAGCCTATTTAAACATGTTTAAAATTTTACCTGTAGGTGTAGGCACCATTGTAGTATATGAGCAATAATCTGTTGTTTGAGGAAAAAAGAATAATACTTTATACCAGCATTTATAAATATTAAAGATATTAAAGGTTGTCATGGACTTACTGTAGTAATCATTACAACAGTTGCCATAGTATTGACAAGAGTCGCTGCAGGAGCAGCTCCCCATGTGGTGCCCACAATTGTAGCGGCATGAAGGTTGTTCTGAGAAACACAAAAATGTCAGGAATGTTATGATGCCATTTTGTCATTATTAGTGTATTCTGAGTATATTCTGTACCTGTGGTTTGGCTGGTGGTGGTTGTACTGTCACAGTAAGCTAAATGATAAGAGAACATGGTAAAAATGTTACAAGGTTAAAGTGGACCTTTTTCAAAACAATGTATTCGCTGTAGTGGCTTACAGTAGTAGTCATGGCAACAGTCTCCATAGTACTGACAAGAGCTGGTACAGGAGCAGCCCGACAGGTGATACCCACAGTTGTAAAGACAGGAAGGAGATTCTGAATGAAGGGCCACTGACATTAATTTCCACCTAGTTAAAATGAAAAAGAGTTAAAATGGTCATACCTGAAGGAGTTACTAGCGTTGTAGTTGGCGTTCTGGTTGCCATTGTTGACACTGAGCAGTAAGCTAAGGAAAATATAACAGTTATTAATTTAATGTCCTTTTTCTTTCAGTGATGTCAACAGGGCCAATGGACCACACTTACAGTGGTAGTCATAGCAACAGTTGCCATAGTATTGACAAGAGTCACTACAGGAGCAGCTTCCCAAGTGTGCTCCACAGTTATAACGACATGAACGACCTGAGACACAACACACAAAATAACCTCATTTTTGAGTATGGATATGAAATATCTTTATTATATTATTATATATTATGTTTTTCTGGCTTAATACCTTGTGTGGATACTGTTGATGGAAATAAAACCACAGAAAAGTATATTCACATTACTTCCTCATAGACCATGGTCTTCCTTCATTTTTTAACCACAACATTGCATTCATTAATTTTAAATAAAGTTGAATACCTTCAGGGGGAGATTCAGTTGTTCTTGCACAGTAAGCTACATAAATAAAGAATGGTTATACTGTCTGTTTCATATTTGTCCACAGATACATATGATTAACAGAGCACTTCTCACTTTAACACACTTACATTGATAGTCAAAACAACAGCTGCCATCATATGTGCAGGAGTTGGAGCAGGAGCAGGCTCCCAGGTTGTAGCCACAGTTGTAACGACATGAAGGCTGCCCTGGGGGAGAGGGCACCAAAAAGTTTGATGCACTGAATATTAATCTGTTTAGTAATGTATTGGTCCTTTATAGCACTTTTACAGACTTTCAAAGTTACTTTACGATTTGCTTCATTATTCCATGCTTCATACCCGGAGACGATAAGCTACTATTGTAGCCACAGCTGCCCTGGGGCAGACTGACGGAGGTAAAGCTGCCAGTCTCCACCAACATGCACGCCACTTTCATACTAGGCAATGTGGATGAAGTGTCTTGCCTAAGGACACAACAACGTTTTTTGCCACTGGTGCCCCACTGTGACACTTGATTGTCTCAGTGCTCTCCGATCCAAGTACTAACCAGGCCCAGTCCTGCTTAGCGGCTGAGATCTGACGAGATCAGGCTTTGACAAGGAGGTTTGTCTACCATAGTAATTAGACCAATATCAAAATATGAATACAAGAAAAAGTGACACTGTTTTACCTGTTGTTCCCCAGCCTGGAAATATATAAATAATATAACATCATTAGGTGGATCACAGTTGTACCCTAAAACTAGAAATAATTAAAACAATAGATCCAGTATCTTACCTTGTGCCCCAAAGGAGGTTATCACAGCACAGAGAAGCACGAGAGTCAACATGATGGAGCCGCTTTCTCCTCAACTTGTCACCACTGCAAAAAGAGATGGTTTATATACTGTACCGTTCACACCTTTGTAGCATAATTAAGAAAACAGAATAAGTTAATAAAAGAAAATGGTCATGAGAAATGCACACATGGTGGTGCTAAAACTGTGTTTGCAGAGAAAGGTGTGGAATGGTTTAGGTGAGATTATATAAAGTTGATGATTACTCTGCTATAATTTGGCTTGTTTACGAGTTTACATCCATGTTATGAAACTCATGCATGTTTCTGCACCTGGGGCCGATGCCAGTCTAAGAATATAAAAATAAACTTACATTAAATCTTCAAATAAATACTCTATAACCAATTTATTATTCATTAGGCAGTACACCTTTGTGATTCAGTAATATGTAAAAGTACTGAATTACCCCCAAACATGAATGTGCCCAGTTTCTCTTAATAAATATTCAATATTTTATATTATTTATATATATTTATATATTCTTTATCCTCCTGTGGGCTCACCACTCACAGAGGGGTTCATAGGGGGGTCAGGTGCTATGAGGATTGGGCAGCAAGCTGCCCCTGTGACCCAGATGGATTAAGCGGGAGAAGATGGATGGATGGATGGATATATATATTTATTTAATATTTATTTAAACAACCCAATTCACAGATAATAAAGTATGATTTCTTTTACTTATAGTTAAATTAGAAATCATAATATAATATAATCACATTCTATAGCCACAATTTATATAATTTAACTGATTCCTTAAAGGTGCACTGTGTAACTTTTCTGGTGGAGAGTCCACCACCTGCCTGTCTCTATTGAGATGTTACTGTTTTTCCTGGATTTTTCCATTGTATGGAAAAAAAAAAACTTGGTAATCACAATGGAGACAGGTTGGGTTAGGGTTAGATCTGTAAAGAAGCACATAGTAAGTTCTGTATGTTTGAGCCATAAAACACCTGTAATAGAAGAAATGCAAGGGAGCTACACGTTTAATGCCCTACAGTGGAACATTCCATGCAAATCAATAGCATCTCCATGGAGACAAACAAATAGCGGACCCTTCACCTTACAAGTTACACAGTGCACCTTTAAGGGGTCACTGCTCCAAATTGGCATGTTTACACTGGACTCAACATACACCACTTCATTTATCAGGATTCTGTACTGATACTGCCACGTACTCGTGGCCATAAAGCTGAGAGAATCTGTGTTGGGTTAGGTGCAAAAGAGGCACAATTTGATTATGTTTAAGTAAACAACTGTAAACTGTGGGACACATTTGACTTGTTTGCTTTGGTCTCAGGACAAGCAGGATGTTCTCATTGCCCAGTGTACAGTCATGTGTCATGGTGAGTGACAAAGATAAATAAATATAGTTGTTCCTGGTATCATGCTTTCTTAGTTTTCCCTTTTGGGGTCACCACAGGATCTCACTTGACGGACAGCATAGCGTAATTTATATTGAAGAAACTCACAGGGAGGTTAATGTTGCCTATAACTTCTCACTTCTCAAAACATGTCATGCTTTTTCATGCATTAGTATCAGTGCACTATAACACTGAGTAAGACTATACATAAAACCTTAACAAGGTTTTGCAAGAGTCAAATTTCTCCATTCCTGAAATTGTATTTACTTCTAGAAATATCTTAACTGGTGAGCTATATACAAAACTCTAGAAATATTACAAAAATGTTACTCTATCACAGGGGTGCCCAATACGTCGATCGTGATGACCAGTCGATCACCAAGGTAGATCGTAGTGTAGTACTCGAGACTGGTCTTAGTCTCGAGACCGTTTCTTTACGGTCTTGGACCGCGTTTGGACATCGGTCTTGTCTCAGACTTGAGGTCTGACACTCGTCGAGTGTGATCATATTTCATTACGGTCGCTGCAATAAATTCGTACCTGTGTGCGGGAGCGTCTCTGCAGCCCGTGCGCTGGAGCCCGCGGACACTGCACGGCACGTCACCACACGGACTGCCAGCGCGCGCAGCTTGTCCACAACAGTGTGTGCAATCGCGTAATAGTGCGCATCACAGGGCAGGTTAAACTTCTTAAAACATCCTACCTGTCCATCCTCACTTCAGCGCGCCGCTTCTCCCCACATACAGCGCACGCAATATGGGGGTAGCTTTGTTCCTTTTTTATTCAAACAAAGAAAAAAAATCCAAACAAAATATACAGCTTTGAAAACAAAAAAAACATGTTTACATTTTTAAGCTGGAAAAATATTTGATTGAGTTCTGATTTTCTTTCATTTTAAATGTGAAATCTTTGATTGCGGGCCAAAGTTTTGTTTGCAAGTCGAAAAGTTTTGAACCTCAAAATCTTTTGCAAACCAAGAACGTTTGCTTGCAAGTTCAAATGAACGCGATGGGCGGGATCTTAAAGAGGAGAAAGGGTGGATTTCTATTGGTAGCTTGCCTCTGATTGACAGTTGGGCTGGTGCCTGCCTGGTCCTCCCGCCAACTCTTCTACTGCCTATCTGCCAAGTTACCCCGCCCCCTGAAGACGGTGTGTGAATGGGAAGAAGTCCGTTGGTGGGAAATTGGAAGGTAAGTCGCTATAATGAAATAGTTTAAAATTCTAAACAGCAAGACCATACGTTGTATTGTAAAGATATTTGAATATAAATGTTTCCCTTGTCAGTGATACCTAGAATGCAGTGGGCGTCTGTTTTGCGCAAGCAAGACGGTGCACCAATTTACCTCATTTACTGGGCTAATACTAGAGACGTTACCTAGCTAGCTACCTAGAGAACCCCAGCACGGTTAAACTTAGACTTTGTTGTGTAAGAGCTTCAGCTATTTTGATTTGGTACAGAAATTACTAAAACCCGCTCAGTTAAGAGCGAGCTCGGCCTCTTACATGCTACCCAGCTGACACGGTTACGTTGTCACAACATTGCAGATTAGTGAATTCATGACCACACATACGTTGTAGCTACGGTACCTCCTGACGTGGTAGTAACGTTGCAAGTGAAGGAGGTAAATACGTACCCTTGACTTGCTCAGTTAAGAGCGAGCTAGGCCTCTTACATGCTAGGATTTATAAAACGTTTATAAATGGCTTTTGGGTATTGCTTTCAACGGGTAGAATCTGCTCTGGTTGCAGCATCTTAACCTCACAGACAAAGGAAAGCGACAACTGAGTGACAAGGCTTGTTGTGCTTTCAGCGTTACTACCACGTCAGGAGGTATCGTAGCTACAACGTATGTGTGGTCATGAATTCACTAATCTGCAATGTTGTGACAACGTAACCGTGTTAGCTGGGTAGCATGTAAGAGGCCTAGCTCGCTCTTAACTGAGCGGGTTTTAGTAATTTCTGTACCAAATCAAAATAGCTGAAGCTCTTACACAACAAGGTCTAAGTTTAACCGTGCTGGGGTTCTCTAGGTAGCTAGCTAGGTAACGTCTCTAGTATTAGCCCAGTAAATGAGGTAAATTGGTGCACCGTCTTGCTTGCGCAAAACAGACGCCCACTGCATTCTAGGTATCACTGACAAGGGAAACATTTATATTCAAATATCTTTACAATACAACGTATGGTCTTGCTGTTTAGAATTTTAAACTATTTCATTATAGCGACTTACCTTCCAATTTCCCACCAATGGACTTCTTCCCATTCATACACTGTCTTCAGGGGGCGGGGTAACTTGGCAGATAGGCAGTAGAAGAGTTGGCAGGAGGGCCAGGCAGGCACCAGCCCAACTGTCAATCAACCAATAGAAATCCACCCTTTCTCCTCTTTAAGATCCCGCCCATCGCGTTCATTTGAACTTGCAAGCAAACGTTCTTGGTTTGCAAAAGATTTTGAGGTTCAAAACTTTTCGACTTGCAAACAAAACTTTGGCCCGCAATCAAAGATTTCACATTTAAAATGAAAGAAAATCAGAACTCAATCAAATATTTTTCCATCTTAAAAATGTAAACATTTTTTGGTTTTCAAAGCGCAGGCTCCCTGCGCGCTGATTTGAAGGGCAAGACGAAACGTGACGCAAAAACGAATCTAAATTTATGTTACCATGTTGTCACAGAGCAGGCCTACAGCGACGGGTGGAGTTTGACTAAATGCCACAAATGCATCTGTATGTGCATTTGGTAAATGTGGAGAGGCTGCTGAACATCACTGCAAAACCAGTTACACACTTTCTTAACTTTCTTCACAGTCTTCTGTAAAGTGCCAATGGAAGTTCTCTTAAAGTAGGGTTCTCAAACTGTGGGTGAGGTTGTTAAAAAGGGGTGCATTGTTTCCGTGTAGTGCAGTTTGTTTGGCTTATTTAAGCTTAATTTAACATTTATCAGATAAAATGTAGATAAATCTATTAAAAAACGTATTTATGTAAGTCAGCCGTTTCCCACATTAAGTCCAAGTACCGTCCCACCATGACTGATTCTCAATATATTTATAAGTAAATAAATGATTTGCATTTTTGTAGTAGGTTGATCATTTTGACTTGGTCATTTTATAAGTAGCTCGCATGCTGAAAAAGTGTGGGCATCCCTGCTCTAACTTTTTGAGTAATATTATTTTAACCAACTGTATCTATGTATTTTATTTTTTACTACCCTACACCTTAATTATGGCATTTTTTCACTTTTGGAATAATGCTACAATACATACTACAATCTTATGTATGACGCAAATGGGAACAGGTCAAGTAATTCTGTACAATTTACAACAGCGTAAACAATTTCATACTAAGATTGAGCAAAATTTCAAAGAACACATGCAATCAATCAGCTGTCCTTCTTTGCAAACAAACTGTCCATGTCCGGCATGAGTCACTGGGTCACCACCACCACGGCCTTCACATTAACAAGCCATTGAGTGCTTTCTTTTTCACTCTCTCTCCAAACCAGATTTTGGGTTAATCAGTAACAGCAAAGGAGAGCTTTAAAAGTGGGCTCAGGCCAGTCACTGCTCATTCAGCACTCGAGAATTAGCCAGCATCACAAGGTAAGAGCAAACTTTGATTTTAAATATGAAAATTAATTGTATATATGGATATGCATCTTTACTTAACGGGTATTTAAGGTGGATACTTTCATGTTTTCTATACTTGTATGGTATAAGCACTGAAAAGGATTATAAAATTTTATGTTTTATGTATTTTAAGTTTTTGCCATTTCTACTATCACTGGAGTGAATAATGAAGTTACCACTGACTGAAGAGTTTACATTTAGGAGTATCCTTATATTACCATTGTTCAAATGCATACGTATTTTATTGATCAGGCACCAAGGCCACGTCCTGTGCTCCTGCCAAAATACAGGAAAATCACGTTTGCTCACGTCTTCCAAAAGTCCAGCAGTCCACCACTGTTTGTTCAACTCACAAGATAAATTGTTTTACGTAACAGTGTCATCAGGACAACTCTTTGTTATTGATTGCAAGAAGGTTAAAGTCAAAATAATATTTCCTTCACTTTTACCTTTATATCTTATAAGATTTAGCCCATAGGGCACTAACTTCAATGAAAAGTAATCCCACCAGTCCAGCAGATGCCTTCACGTACTTCTCATTAGCTCTATGACCTCTGTCGCTAAGGCTACTGCCTGCTCACATTCACTGACCTGCGAAATGAAAGCTGCACAAAGACACGTCAATTTATCAATGACACACTATTTAGATGGCAGCAGTAAAAAACACAGCTTAAACTGCTTCTTTAAAAACTTTTTTCTCTCCACAGAAGTTCACAATTGTTAAAATGAAGAGATTTACCCTCATCCTCCTCTGCTCCTGTATCTTTGCTGGGAGCAGTGCAAACCGAGTCTACGTTCATCCTTTCTCCCTGTTTGCTGTTGAAAATGTCAGCTGTGAGAGTCTGTCGACCCAAACCAACTCCTTTGAAACCATCCCCGTGGCGCTCTTAGATCTGAACATCCTGACCCTGGACACGAGAGACATGCCCCAAGTGGACACTCGGAGACAGACGATCAGAGAGAGGGCAGCTGTTTTAGCAGGGCCGCTGAACGGTCTGGGCCTGAGGATGTACCTGGCACTTAGTGCCAAACAGCCGAGCAGCAACACACTCTTATCTCCTGTCAACATATTCAGCTCCCTCGTGACATTTTATCTTGGAGCATCCAAGAAAACAGCCAGCTCATACCAGGTCTTTAGTCTGATTTGTTACTATTACTAAAATGAATGATTGATCTGACTTACAAAAAGATCAGTATTCCCAATTTAATTTCTAAAACATGTTATTGTTTTAGTATTGTTTTGAAAAACACATAACTTTATTAACGTAGTAAGGAATGCACTCTACTTCAGTGCAGAGGTTACTGCAGTAGCTGTGATAAAAGCACATAAAAAGCATCCTAGATATTTAGCAGTAATAATAATATATTTTATATTATACTATGTAGCAAACCCTATTTGTTCTTTTGTCTCCCAGCAACTCCTGGGGCTGCGCAGTGACACTGATCGTGAGGACTGTGTGTCTATTGTGGATGGACACAAAGTGTTGAGGACTCTGCAGAGCATCAACTCTCTGGTGGACGATGGGCCAAAGGACGAGATCAGCACAAAGGTGTGGGCGTTTACTCCAATGCATACGCAGCTCTCCACAGACTTTGTTCACGGGACACAGGACTTCGCCGACTCCTCCTTCATCCGCAGTCTGGATTTCTCCAACACACAGGAGGCAGAGCAGCAGATCAACAGCTTTATAGAAAAAACATCAGGCGGCAAAATAAAAAGCATATTCACTGAACTAAACACAAGCAGCAACCTGCTGTTCCTCAGCCTCTTCAATTTCCAAGGTAAGTCATGAGATTTTAAATGCATAATTTAGAGGCAAATTTAAATAGTATGAACTTTTTGCATCAAGGGTCATGTATTAAAACACATAAAAAATATCAACTACAGACTGGTGGTCCATGATCAGACTTGATCAATTTAACATATCCTTTAAATGCATTTTTTAAAATTCTTTCAAGGTAACTGGAAAACAGTCTTCCAGCCTGAAAAAAACTCACAGCAAGAGTTTCATGTAGACGACACAACCACTGTCACAGTTCCACTGATGACGCACACAGGTCCCTACCACTACCTAAATGATAAGGTAAATGTTCAACAACAATCAAAGTAAGACTTTGAAATCTTAACTTGCATAAAGCACTTTTTCCTTCCACTCATTAGGTTCGGCGTTGCACAGTGGTCAAACTGTCTCTGAGCAAGAGATCCTACATGTTATTGGTCCTGCCCCATGAAGGCACTAGTCTGAGAGAAATCGAGTCCCAGCTGCTTACTGTTCTATCCACCTGGAAAGAAAACCTGCAAGAAGGGTGAGCAAATTCTACACCTTGTAATTACATTTTTGGTATTTAACATAAAATAATCCACCTTACCTTTTATAACTTTATTAATGTATGTAACAATAATCAACTTTTACATTTGCTTGTCCATCCAGTCTTCTAGAACTGTCACTGCCAAAGTTCTCCATGTCTGCTGTGAATAATCTGCGTGACCTTCTGACCAACATGGATCCAGAGCTCGAAGCCAGACTCTTGGGCGCTCAGGCTGAGTTCAACCAACTCAGCAGCACCAAACCCTTCACCATCGATAAGGTAAGCAGCATGTCATTCATTTGTGTACAAGAATGTAACTGGAAATGTGAATGTAATTTATGATGTGTGTCAGGCAATCAACAAGGTGATGTTTGAGATGTCAGAAGAAGGCGCTGAAGCTCAAGCCAAGACTCAGGAAAGTGGCATTCCTCTGAAACTGACCATCAACCGGCCTTTCTTCTTCTCAGTCATAGAGAGAGACTCTGATGCTATACTGATGCTGGGCAAGGTCACTAATCCTGCCCTCTAAAATTAACTGTACATGCTAAATAGGATTTACAGCTCTATTTTTACATTGTACTAGACCACATAGGAATATTCTTAAAATGTGAAGCATGAGAACTTGTGACTTCGTCAGTATTTATAAATATCACTAAATATAAGTGGTTTGTATATTATGTATGACAGCAGTGTTCTATCACTGTGACTATAGTTTTGTACTAGTGCTTACTTAATGCAAGTATCTGTTCTTGATGATGTGGGATTTCTAAAATAAACTTTTTAAAAACCTGAATTGGCAGAAATTCCTTATCTTTGTAACAAACACCACAACATGGAACTGGTAATTAAAATTGTATGGCATAATCAGTGTAAAATATTTCAATAAACAAAATTTATTGACATATTATATATATATATACTTTCAACACACTTTTTCTTTTACAATATGTCTTATTTGTTTGAATAAATCCTTCACCATGCCATAGAAAATGTGGAGCTAACCTTATAGTTTGTGTTACAATAATCTACTATAGCATCAGTCTTGCCCTTTTTAACAAAATGGAATAGTTTTTTTTTTTTGTACAATGATCCCATAACAATTAACAAGTCTGGTAACAACAAGAATCAGGCACTAAAGGCTGCATAAGCTGCGTTTTCCATTTTAACAGCACAGATTTTGCCCAAACAATAAATATTACATAAATTATGTAAAAAACAAAAAAAGGTTCGTAAGAAGTGGGCAACTGGGGAACTAATGAAAAAAATAGGAAGATCTGATCTGATTTAAAAAGTAAAACAAAAATAAAACCAAATGCCATAATGTTAATGACAGAGCAGGCCCAAGTACCTGACTACTAGCTGTGTTCAGCGAGCTCTTTGGCTTCTTTGACCAGCTCATGGAGAGCAGACAACATTGTGATGTCACTTGGCTGTAGACCCATCTTTTCGATCTGAAACATAAACAGTTTCATTAAAGCAGGACAATAAACATAAGGCACATAGTGCAGAAAAACAAAACTAATGTAAGTGTTTGTTTCATATTTTGCGTTTACCTGTTCCCCGAGGTATTGAACATCCAGTGCCAGCTGAAGCCGGATCTTGCTGTCATCCGTGGGCCCACCATTGGATCCTGTTGTTGCAGCTGCACTCGGGCCTTTCCTGGCTTGCTTTAGGCGTTTCAAGCTCTCCTCCATCTTTTTCACTGAGCTCAGCACCTCTGCAATGGTCTCATAATACCTGAAATATTACATGTAAACGTAAGCATTTAAGCAGGATACATGCAACACTGTTATGGGGTTTACTTATCTTACCTCTGTGTACAGTCACACAGTGTAACTCTTAACCACTCAAGAGCTATGGAGGGACTAACCAATCCTGTTGAGTCAGTCCGTACCTGATGTAAGGGACGCAGGGCATTGTCCATGTAAGCAGATGCTCGAACAGGCAGGTCCTGTATGAACAATAAAATTTCTTATTGCAAATAACCAATCTGACAAGCACAAATTCTTATGAGTGTTGATTTACAACACCGCAGCCAGCATTGTGCGCCTCAATGTTAGCTATTCAGAATCCTGACCTTGTTTGTTCTGCGATAGAGCCGAGGAACCTCAGAGGCACTTTTCAAAAAGCGGCAGCATCGTTCTGTGAGGTGTTGTGTCATACGAGTGTTGAGAGTGGGAATGCTACTAGAAAGGGAAGCCTTTGAATCCACAAGAGCATCTGACAAATGTAATCAACACATCAAGAAATTTAACATTTTTAAAAACTACTGTCACACGTTCCATTTATTCTGAATATACAGTATGATGACTCACCTTCCACTATTGAGAAATTTGTAAAATTGAGAACTTTCAATCTTTGTTTGACCATCTCTGACAATTGTGGTATCTGGTAAAAGAAAAACAAATAAAAGAGTTTATTATTCAGGTACATTAAATACTCAAATTCCAAATACATATCACGTCGATAAAAAGGATTCTTTTGGAAAAAAAGTAAGGATTTTTTTCACATTTAATTATTAGATGTATTACATATATAATAAAACATATTAATTATGCACACCTGCTCTTGCAGCTTTTGAACATCGGCTGCAATATATACGAGCTGCTTAGTGGACAAGGACGTAGGACTACCACTCTCACTGCCCCCATCCTCCAGAGAGGTACGGCTGGAGGTGGAGGAGGCTGAGCTTGGTAAAGGCCTGGCTGGCTCTTTGGGCACCTCTGGGACCGAGGGTTTAGTCAAAACCTCGAGAAACAGATTACATTGATCATTTTAACCTACCAAAAAGTATAACTGAAGTGTGTAGATAGTACAAAGACAATTAATAATATACATATATTGTATATGTAGAATGTAACCTATATACTTGATATGTTTATTTTACATGTTATTATTTCTAACCTCTTCAAGAAACTTTGCATATCGTGAGTAAAGTTGCAGCGAGAGCTTCCAGAAGCGATGAGCCAGAGGCGACAGGTAGATCTTGTCAGACCAACACCTGACCAGGCAGGACCACAACACCTCCGACACCTTTAGGTGGAAGGCACTACCAGCTACATGTGAACAGATGCAAGTTACTAAAGGAGCATTATTACACTTTTTGCACAGCTTTTGAGATATAATCATTTTTGTTTTTTTTTATACCTGGTGCTGTCTCCAAGCCATCACTAATGGAATTTTCAAGACTTCCTGCTACTTCCTTGTACCTGAAAGACACCCAAAATCCTTATTTGTCATTACACACAGCAGGGTTATTTTCCATTCTATGAAATTTTCCATTAGTCCTCCCTTTATATGCAGCAAACAACCTGTTCTTTGTGTATTTAATAAAATTTGTGTGGGTGGCCACAGATCAATAGGTGTGATAGCAAGGTCCAGTTTCGTGTTATTGACTTTTTGTACAGACACACATTTAGGTTTTTTGTTTTATCACGTCAGCATTTAAGATCAATAATTATGATCATCCTTACTATAGTCATGTTTATGTAATTGTTAAAAATCTTAAGAAAAGTGTAATTAGGATTTTTTTTTATAATGCAGGAAGCATGTGTAATTAAAGCACACACGAAAATCTTAAGCACCGTAGCTGAAAGTAGACTGGAAGATTCCACTTGTTTTGGAAGGTAACGTAAGCAGGATGGACTCTCAGCCTCTTCACACTGGCTTGTGAGCTGCACTGTCGTTCAAATTTTCGAACAAACTCCATGCTTGTACTGTATCGCTAAAGAATACAAAAGATAGATGATATAATTAAAACATATGTAATTTTAAATTTACTTCAATGGTCATTAGATTTGAATCTGTGATTTACCTCATAAAATATGTCAGGGTTTCCGGGATTGAAGAGATAAGCCAATCGCTCTTCAATTCCTTTGACAATTTCAGGCCACACAGAATTTACAAGGAAGTCATATCCAGGCACTGTATCAGCTTTATCACTAGATATCAACACAATGTTAGAATACTAGACATGAACCGTGGAAGTGACCAATCTATAAATAATATATAATACCTGGAGATTGCACCTCCAGTCACCTCTCGAAGCAATCTGCAGTGATGAGGCACAAACTCCAATAGTCTAGTATACATCACATGGAGACCATTGGGGCTAGACTTCACCACGTCTTCCAATATGATCTAAAAGTACATCATATAGTAGAATAATAGTAATTTGTTTTCACAGATAATATTATATTCAGTGTATAGTAGCAGTGGGTTTACCTGATCCATGTAGGGTTTGACCAGCACCTGACCCACCAGGGTCTCTGCATCTCTGGTTTTATCAATAGTTGCATATGTCCTTAAGCAGTGACGCACCATTTCCACATTAGACGTCTGAAGCCCCTCAATCAGAAGACCCTCCAGAGATTGCTGGAGCATCGAAGTGATACCTGCAATACGCTATATAGCAAACATTTTATACATGTCAAAAATATAGTAGTTGTATGTCATTTTACTGTATTACAATCTACTGTATACTGCTGAGATATTTTATTACTTATTTCTATTTTAGATCATTTTTACTTGTACATGTACATTTAAATAATTGTGCCTTATTTGACACCACTCTCTAGCTATGTTTGCTACTTATTTAAAATGTATTATTACCATTATATGTGATGTGTGAGTTACTGAGTCCAAGTAATTTCCCTTGTGGAGCAATAAAGTTTGTCTAAGTTGTTCAACTTAGTCTTTTAGAAATACAACATAACATTGAACCCGATAAAATAAAATTGTGGATGTCCAAAGAAAAATCAAGGTATAAAAATCCATGAATTGTAAGTTAACATCCATGAATAAAATAAGTAATTCATTTCCTTGGCTCCCACTCACTCACAGGTCTGACTTTATCCAGGAGGGGCATGCCTTTGCTCTGTACAGCGTGGAACTGCAGCTGGTTGAACTCTGTGGCTATTCTCTCCAGGATTTGGCCTGCTAACAAAGGACTAAAAACAGACATACATACAAGCATACAGAAAGTAATTTACTTTACATTCACACAATAATTAGATAAGTGTTTAAATTGTATGCAAATAAAACATGTTTTTCAAGCAAAAGTAATGTTAAAGGTGTTCAAGGTGTATGTAAACAATTTATATGAAAGATCATGCAAGATATAAAAGGTGTACCAGGTATCACAGGAGGGCATGCTACCTGTTAGTCATCATGAAGATATTACTATTCTAGGTAAAACAATGACATCTCAATGGACAAAAGGTGGTGTAACCTCCTCTGGAAAAGTTACACAGGACATCTTTAAGTTAGCCTGTCAAAGGGTACATTCTAAAGGTGTGGACTACATTGTTTTATGTGTAGTTCACTTTTTGCAATAAAAGAACAAATAATCTGAGGTGCACTAGTGAAGAAATTCTAATAGCCGATAGCCACAGTCCTACCTGCTGTTTTCCAAAGAGTTTGACTCTTTAGAATTTTGTGAATTTAGGATCTTCTCAATCTTCTCTACAGATCTCACCACCTGAATAAGTCTCAGCACACACACCTAAGGGAAAAGGACAAACACATATTCAAAAAAGATTCAAGAATGATTCAATAATTATGCCAAAATATTTCTAACCTTTTTAGTTTGTAGATCTTCGCGTTTGGACAGCTGGTTGTCAATAGCCTGAATTACTTCACTTACACAAGACCTCAAGCTCTGCAAAACAGTGCATAACAATAATGTAAGAAAGTATGTATTAATTTACATAATGACACTTCAACAACACTTACCATCACTTCCTCACGCAACTGACCTAAAGGAACAGACAGTTGGTTGAGGGACTTGTCCATTCCAACCTGATATGGAGAAGATAAACTAATCAAGTAACGATTCATCAACTCAGGAATTCTACATTAAAATGTAACATAATTGAAGCAGTTCTTGAGATGTCATGGATAAGATATTATCATGAAATTGAATCAAAGCAACTGGACTAAGCTAAACTACTAAACCTTTCCTACTAACCAACAACCTGGGGGGGGGCACCTGTTAGCTGCACTGCTACATCTGGTGGGAGCCATAGTCACTAATACAAAGCCTGCGAAAGAAGCTACATGGCTGGCAGTGAAACATTGGTTGCAAACATTAAGTAAGTCCAGTAGGTATGCTTAAATTTCGTGATAAAGATATCAGATCAGTGGGCTATGGTTAGTGCAAGAATGACAACTGACCAAATTGGTGGACAGGTTGACAAAGTCTGCATAGTCTTTGTTTATGAGTTCAACCATTGCAGTTTTAAGTAACTTATAGTAGAGCTCCAAGTCCTCTCGCATCTCCTCCAGTTGCACCTGCTTCCTGCATTCTGACACAAACTGGTCAACATCAAAATCATCCTGCAAAAAACAAAGACAGACTAAATATAACTGATTGATATAGGCAAATACGCACACTACACAAACACAACACATTACTCATTTAAGAGCAGAAAAGAGTATGATAATAATTTTGACTGTATATAAAGTTATATTCTTAGATAGTTTAGTCTACCACGTTATTTTGTCTTACTCTTTTATTAACATCTGCTCTTATTTTTGTCAATTTAGTGTTTATTTGGGATGAAGGGCTATACGTCAAGTGACATTTATGTAGGTAGCTACCCGGTAGATTTCTAATACAAAAGATTTAAGCTCTAAAAAAAATCATACCTTCATAAAAACATCTTTATCGAAGCATAAAGATTCTGGTCCTTTTGGGAGATTCATTTTAAGTTGCACAAATTAAAATGAATAAAAAAATGTCGCATTTGCAGTTTGCAGCTTATGCTAAATCATTTACTTCCGCAAACATGGCAAGAGAAGCCCACGAACAAGAAGCAGGAAGCCTCAACCGAAGAAAACAGCGCCCCCTGTTGTAGATCCGTAAAAGTGATGGACGGTTCTCGAGTTATGCGAATTTGACCGTCATCTGCTCCATCTCCTAATTTGAGGTACAGACAAATTTGTTATTTTTTGTCAATCTGTGTTGTATAAAAACTCTGTCTCTTTCGTAGATGACCCACTAATGTATTTTTATTTTATCACTCAATATTTCAAGTTAATTTATCAAAATCTTTAATAATTCTTACTTCGTTACTAATTTACTTTTATTGTGTGTATTATTTTTTGCCATACAATCCATTTTGGACCCCTCAGATCCAGTTTGTGCTATTTGTGTTTGTTAAACAGAGTAAACGCTCTGAACCCAGAACACAACGCAGAACAAAAGGGGTGGACCGGTGTCACAAGTGATTAATATACTGAGACAGTAGTGTATCTTTATTTGATGTAGACCTAGAAAGTATGTAATAAACAGACAGGAGTTTTAAATTTGTATTTATTCCATTATTGAATTTTTAGAGCAATACACTCCCACCATATGTGCAAGGTTGGCTCCCTGCAGCCACCATCCTCTCCTCGCTGGAGCTCATTGGACAGCAGGGCAGGACCACAGAGTCAGGTGATGCTGGCGCAGCCACTACACTCTGTTTCCTCTCTCTTCTTGTGTAAGAGAGGAAAATCTCTGTGCTCCTGAAAAGCCGATGCTACTACAACCATCATATGGCCCAATGTGCAGCACTGTAGGCAGGAGGCGGAAAGATTCAGTACCCTTGGAGAGGACAGCTCTCATTGGATCCCCATAAGGTTTTGACCGGTGGGCTCTGCACCTTGGGGTTTGGGGAACGACCATTTTTGGCCCACCGGTGTCTAGTCGCTTCTGCATTACAAGACAAGGAAAGAGGTGTTGTAAAAGCGAACTGTGACCACTACAGGGATAAGGAGTAGTGCATCAGTGGAGAGAGATGGCGGAGTGCGGGCGGAAGGCGCTGTCTCTCCTGGAAGCGGCCCGCTCCCGGTACGAAAGCCTGCAGATATCCGACGACGTTTTTGGCGAGTCCGGGGACGACAGCAGCGACAACCTCTTCTACAGCACGTCGGGCGAGTCGGACTCGGACCACTACATCGCGGAGGCAGGCGAGGAGGAGCAGCCGCACCAGCAGAACCAGCATTCGCAGAGACGGGCTGAGAAAGAGAGTGGAAACAGCGGTCCTCCAGGTTCACTGTCCCAAAGTCAGGCTGAAGAGGAGGGCTGGACCGAAGAGCTACAGGATGTCACCGTGCCTCCGTACAAAGACACATATGGTGAGACTCTATGATGAATAAGGTCCCTTTAGCGGTGGGCCATGTGTGTGTGGAATGACTAAACGTGAACAGACAGAAATAGAGCAGTTCAGTTATGTCCACAGTAGCTTCACCATCCCTGCAATGATATGAGTAACGTCACTGTAATAAAACATTGCATTTTACTGTACGCGTGTGCCCGGGCTGTGCGCGCCTGTGCCCTAGAGAGAGTGGCAGTGGCATCAGGACACTGCGACGTTAACTGATGTATTATGGTTGTGCTTTGATATTCACCGCTTGGTGCAGTGCCTGCCCCTGGGTGAATGTACTAATGTATGCACTGGTCACGTTTCAGAGCTTAATGTAGGGAACAGCGTGATGCTTTTTCATCTCTGTTTATTTTTACAGGCACAAGTCAAAACAGGCTACGGAACATTGCCCTTAAGCACGTCAATTAACTGGAACCATAAAAGACAAAAGAATTAAGCATTTGGGTTAGTGAAAAGCATGGTGTGTGTGAATCGTGACTAATCAATACAAGCACACAAATACTTGTCTGTGATCATATTTGAGCTCAAACCTATTCCCTGGTACACTGGTGTTGTTGATGCATCTGAACACTTTGTATGGTGTTATATGCAGACTGCAGCCATCAGTGGTCAGAGAACAGGCTGTGAGTGCGGCTCCTTCTGTCAGAGCTCATTTGGATTAGGTTTCTTTTCCTCCTGTGGCACTGCCATCCAGTAACGACTGTGGCAGCTTTCACCCTCACAGGGACACCAATATGATCACAGCAGATATGGACCCCAGTGCATTTTGTCATATGCTCTTCGGACAGTTTGTGCATCTCAGTTATATTTCATGACAGTTATCAATTTTGGTTAACATTTTTGTGCAGCACTCAAATTCACCCTGCAAATATTTAGATTCAGCGCTTTATACAAATGTTTATTTGTTATAGCTAACACATTCTGGAAGAAATAAAGAGGAGGTTCTGTGATCTTAGGGCAAGTGCTCTGAACAATAAGATATGTATTATTTTATCTTTTACTGTGTAGTTTTTCTGTATACTGTATGTGCATGTCTAGAAATGAACACATTGACAGGTGTTCAAGATTTACATTTTGCACAACAGAATTTTCTCCCCACTGTGCCTCATAATGCCAGAAAAGTTTTCTCAAATAAATTAGTATGAAGGGAACTGGCAGGATTGAGGGTGTCTGCACGCAAGATGTTACTATGCTAGAAATACACTGCTTGTAATAATAAGTCCAAATATGATTATGTGCCAACTGGATAGTGCTGTGAGGTGTTGAACTGATGGTGTAGAATTACCCTGATACAAAGGCCATAGCTGAAGCGCTTTATCTCTGTCCATATTGAATGTAGGTTTCCTCTTTTTACCCAGCACAATTATCAAACCAATTTTCTCTTTGCCATTTTGTGGAGCAGCAGATGTGCCTGACAATTTCTTTTATCTGAAACTGAAATGAACATTGGAGCTTTAAGGGTATCGTCATCACTTTTGTACTTTATACAGGAACATAACAAGATATGCGTGATAGAAAAGCCCTTTCTGCTTTGTGTATTTAACAGGTAAACACAGGTGTGGTCCTTGCTTTGGTTCACAGAGTTTATGATGTTTGCTCAGGAGAACCAACTCTACGTTCAGAGATGAGATAGTTAAAGCCAGAAGCACATTAATGCACAAATCATCATTTATCCCTCTTAAAACTCTATTTCAACGCATTAGCTTATCTTCATGTTTCAGATGTAATGGCATGGCAAAGAAGTGAAGAGATGTAGTTGTATCCACTTAACCCACATAGAGACAAATTCAGTAATGACATGTTATAACTGCTGACTTAAGGCTAAATGCATTTTCATGAGATAACATTTCTGTGCATCCTATTTTGATGGTGGTCATTTAAAAGTGACATAATTTAAAATTCTATCAACATTATTTAATAGCACCATCGTTTAAAGGTCCTGTGGTATGCAAAATTTACTCTTATGAGTTTTAAGCCATGTTAGAATGTTGTTTCCTCATCAAAAACAAACCCGGAGTTGTGTTTTGTTTAAGTAATCCTTTATTATTAGTCTGTCTGCATCTCCAAATCTCAAACTGCTCTGTTCTACCTTGTACCTTTTACCTTTTGTTCAGTAGAGATTGGCAATTCCAGAGCTCAAAATGATTCTAATGAAGGTGTATGGAGTTTAAAATCACAATGGAACACATCCTGTATTACCCCATGCTATCACAAGGTGGAACAGAGTGTTCTCTGTTTGAGAGAAGCACCTGGCCTAAATATGCAGGGTTTGTGTGTTAAACATGTGAATAAAACAAATCAGATGTTGAGCTAGGCTTGGTCAGCACTAACCTTTGTTGGAGGATTTGACCATATTATGAATGTTTGACGTTGATGGGGGCAACCAGAGTGCCCAGAGGAACCCACCCAGGCACAAAGAGAACATGCAAACTCTGCACATAAAGGCCTCATGCCACCCACTAGTCGAACCTGGGTCCTTTTAGACAAGATAGTTAATGACATTTCCTACAGGACATAAAATGAACATCCATAAATCTTATGGGGGGGAGGGGGGGAGCATTAGCCAACAGATTTCAATTAGTCACTCTCACCTTTTTGTTGAAAATCAAACTCCTAAACAGGAACATGAACTCTTGTATTGATCACAGGCTCCTAAAAATGTTTTGTTTAAATCCATTTTGTGTTGTTAGACAATCGTAAAGCGTTTTCATAGTGTTTGCTAATGTGTCACCATGGTAACTGCTGAATGTTCCACTCTATAGGCATTTAGAACACCCCCAGCGTGATGTGATTGCAAAGTAATATTTGAGATTCATGTTGTTGCTGGTATACTATCTTCTCATTGGCCCCTCACGGTCTGGTCTGAGTCCCTGTCTGCTCTGATGTGATGGCGGCGCTGCTCTGAGACTGTGCTCCCCGTACATAAATCATCAGCCTCAGTCACTTTGCATCAAGTCAAACAAACAAACTAGAACCACCAATGTTCTAGCGCCTTTTCACTTATACACCTGCATACAGTGTCCTTTAATTCTGACACAATATCTATAGCGTTTTGCTGTAGTGTGTCTGCTGTTTCACCAATACACTATATTATTGACTTATTTAATAAATTTTTATTTATTTTTATTGAACTAGAGATAAAAGTTATACTTTTTAGTACATTGGCATATTTTGTTTTGGTTGATATGCTTCCTAAAGTTGCTCTGGATCTGTATCGGCCTTGAAAAAACCTCAGGAAATACTTATATTTGCAGATTGACAGACATCATAATTACTGTATAAAGTTTAGAAAAAGAAGGCATAACATTGCTGTCATTAGGGTTAAAAGCTAAGAACACTGAGGATTATGGGACAGAGCCACACCACAGATTATGTAACTATCACAATGTTGGTTGGATTTACTGCACTAGCTTACATTACTGAGTACCCAGATAGATTAATACTAGGACTTGTCAGATTCATCCATCTGGACATTTATTTCTACTTTGAAATGTATTTTTTATTTATTTTTAATACTTTGAAAATACTAACATGTGTTATTGTCAGAGGCCTTCTGTCAATTCTACGTTGATTGCAATTTATGTGTGCCCAACAGATATTACTTTGAGCTCTCATTGTTATTATCCAAGAGTGCTAGCTTTAAAAGTGTAACTCACCAGTCTCTTGCTATGTTTGCCTCTTATTGTGAATTTATTATTACTTTTATATTTTTGCTCTTTGTTATTATATCATATTGTGGTGTGTGAGCTACTGTGTCCAAATAATATAAGTTAATATTTATGGACACAAGCACAATAGTTTCACAAAGTCAATTCACAAAGTCAAATTCACAAGTCAATACATGAAACTGCCCACCTCATCATAGTAAATGTATATGATTCTGTATGTAAATTAAAGATAAGGTTTATAGAGGATTATGCATAAAATGGTGAGCCTATAGCCTAAGTTCCTATTTGAGTTCAGCTGACTCATTTCAGTAATGTCAGTAATGTGCCAGAGTCTGTGGGGCAAACTGCTCTCAAAAATATTATTTCTATGTAGGATTAGGCTTTGTTTAGAGACATCTATTTATAGATTCTTCTAACTGTCCTACACTTCTGATTTTTTACCACGTGCTGTAAAGTAAACATGACAGGAGAGCGTAGCGGCCTTAAATGCCATGCCATGTCAGTGAGGGGACTTATGTGTGCTGTCACTTTGTGTAAACACTGTAATGCTCGCCTTGGGCTTTCGACACTAATACTGAATACTGATGCTACTACAACGTGTGCATGCAAACAGGACATTGTGACTCCAGGTATGTTTGTGATGAGGAAACAACATTATAACACAGATCAGAAAATAGTGTAATATGGGCCAATGATATGCTTGGGTCTATTGAATCCATAAGTCTACATTCTTTGTCAGTAAAAGCATGTGCAGGTTTAGAGCAAGCAGGGTTTGGACTTTGGAGTAACAAATTGGGTTATTTTTGTGTTATATGGAACTGACTTATATTTGGAACTGATTTAAACCCTGTTTTGTCAATAAGAAATTAATAGTCAAATGTATTTTTGATATTAAATGTATGAGTACTTTGAACACAATGTACTTTACACAGTACAATGTGTAGTTTATGTGTACAGAGCTCCTTAGTGGAGCTGCTGATTGAATAAGACCGATCTATACTTTGTTGAGTGATTTTGTGATGAAGCTATTTTAGATTATCATCAAAAGTCTGTATACAGCCCACACAGCCTTGATAATGACAGCTTAACAAACTCCACTTTGTTACTGTCACTAACTTTTTTTGAACCTGTCAAGCTGAAGGCGTGGGTCCTGTTATGATTTAGAGACACTTTCCTCACAATATATCCTTTGTCTCTCTGTTTTGTGCCTAACAGGCCCAGCTCAGAAAATGCCAGACAGTGCTTCTGCTTTGGACTTCTTCCAGCTTTTTGTACCAGACAATTGCATTCAGAACATGGTCACCCAGACTAATATGTATGCCAAGAAGTTCCAGGAGCGCTTTGGGTCGGATGAGGGCTGGCGTCCAGTCACTGCACAGGAGATGAAGGCGTTTCTGGGCTTCGTCATCTCCACCAGTGTGCACAGGTGTGAGTCTGTGCTGAGCATCTGGAGCTCGGGCTTCTTCAGCAATCGCAGTATCGCACTAAAGATGAGCCAGTCACGCTTTGAGAAAATCTTAAAATACTTTCACATCGTGGCTTTCCGGCCATCTCAGGGGAGTAACCAGGGGCTGTACAAGATCCAGCCCTTCTTGGACTCACTGCAGCAGTCGTTCAGCTGCACCTTCAGGCCCTCACAGACCCAGGTACGGCACAGGTACACACAAATCAGATACAAAGAAAAAGAAAACTTGCACTAAAACCCTGGCTTCAAAGGGGTATGGTGCATGAAGTAAGCTTTTATATAGTGTTACCCCAGATGCCATTTCAGCTTACAATCTTGTATCTAGGGCAGCAATGCAACTCTATTTTTGGGTGAGCATCTGAAGTTGAGGCCTTCAATAAGGATGTGCTCTGCATCTCATTATTATGCCTGGAGGATTACATTTAGGATTAGATAAATAAAATACATGAACCATATTATGACCAGTTGAATGTTTTAAATCAATAGTTATAAAATTTGCACAAGAGTCATGCCCACACTCACCGCAGCCAAAATGTGGCTCAACTACATAAATCTGTAATGCGTTAGTGCTTCATAGCTGTCTCTCTCTTTGAGTTTTAATGTTGTTTTTTATTGGACAGGACCACATTTGAAGCATGCAAGGCTGAATAGAAATCAATGAATGACCACAGTAACTTTCTCCTGCTCAGAGGGTGTCATTTAGTTCATGTAATTCAGAATTAGAATGGTGTTATGAAACAGGGAATACTCTTTTTGATGAATACAGCCATTGTAGAGCCATATTTAGAGACAGACCAGAATGATGATGCAGAGCAGAGGGGACTTCAGAGAGGTGGAAATATTTGAAATGCAAATGTTTGTGGCTTATTGGATGAATATCCATTCCAGACATATAAACCAGAAGATTTATAAATGTGTCCAGGGCGTAACAAGATATAATTCTCATGAGACGATACCAAACACAATATTGAGTCCACAACATGATTTCACAATATAATAAATGTACAGGCTATATATTTTGTTGTACATTTTACTATTTATTTCATTTGTCATGCTTTTCATATAGAATTTACTGTATTTATGCACTATATTTAGTAAAAGAAGGCATTGTGTAACTTTTCTTGTCCGTTACGGTGTTTCTATGGATATGTCATTGCTGTGCTTGGAATGTTCTGCAGTATGTCAGCTCTACTTTACATTTATTTAATTACAGGTGGTTTTATAACTCAAAAATACCTAGAAAAACAGGTATTCTGACTGTGAGAAGGGGTCGTTTCTCTACAGCTCTGGCCTATAACTTGGCCTGGTTTGGTCTCCAGATAGAACGGTTTTCTACCATACCATGGAAAAAAGCATTTGATGAACCCTCCACCAGAAAAGAAAAGCTACACAATGCACCTTTAATTCTATGGCAAATTATTATTATGATTATTATACTCTTGAGGTGTGTATTGTAACCTGACCTATATACATCTTGGGATTGAAAGTTAAAACAAAAATAAAAAACTTAACTTAATGGCTAGGCATGTGTTAAATGTCCATAAAGACAAAACCATATAAATTCAGAGAGACAAAAACATGGAATCTGGTCTGGTGAGATTTTAAGGCAGGAGATCTTGTCCATATCCCTACTCATATATTTCTAGTCTGTATTCAAGGTCTTAAAGGTGGATCATGTAACTTTTCTGGTGGAGGGTCCATCAATTGCTTTTCACCCTGGAGATGTTATTGCTTTGTCTAAAATGTTTCAGTATGGTATTAAACTTTTCTGTCTTCATGGAGACCAAACCAGACCAAGATACAGGTCAGATCTGTGGAGAGGCAACGCCACTCACAGTCAGAATGCCTGATTCTCTAAGTATTTTTGAGCTATAAAACCACCTGTAATTGAATAAATATAAGGTAGAGCTGTTTAATGCCATACTGTGTAACATTCTAAGCAGAGAAATTACATTTCCATGGAAACAAGCAGGTGACGGACCCACAACCAAATAGTTACACAGATCCCTTTGACTAGATTCAAGTTACGATGTTGTAAACTTGTCTCTAGTTTTTATTAATAATATATTTGTAATCTGTATTGCAAAGATTAAGACTACAATTTGAACAGAAGAGTGTAGCCAACCAAAAAGCTTAAAATCTAGTATTTGAGAAGAAATTGCTTTTCTTCACTCAACAAAATTTTGGAAGATCACACAGTGTTTCTAAGTTGCACAAATGTTGATTGTGTGTCCCTGGCGCCTTCATGTTACATCATACTTGTACTTGCTGGGAGTTCATTGTTTTCTTTGTTGGCTGATTTTTGCAGGTTCTCCATGAGCCTTTGATAGACGAGGACCCAGTATTCATCACCACTTGCACCGAGCGCGAGCTGAGGAAGAGGAAGAAGAGGAAGTTCAGTCTGTGGGTTAGACAGTGTACCTCCACCGGCTTCATTTGTCAGGTACCAACTCACCCGCAAAGACATAATAATACACTTTACACTTGGACAAATTAAGGATTACACTATCACACTTATTTATGCACGAGTGAAAATAGGTTAAAAGATCAGGAAGAATATTATGTGAAGCCTCTACCAGTATTCTAACAAAAATACTACTTTTTAGGCTTCAGTTGAACGTGTTTATAAAGGACTTCCTTAACCAGCCTGTCACTTCTACATTCTGTTTGAATCCAGAAGTGTCTGGAACTGGACCGTAGAGCATTAAAAAATTCCATCCTAATGCCCAACCACAGATGATTTTCAGTCTTCAGTAGTGTTTTTCCTCTTTTTTATATGTAAGCTGCCATGTTTGTTTTGACATGAACGAACCATGCCTCTTTCTGAGTGGTTAATTTGCCCTCTGAAAAATCTACTCGTGCTTATAAAATTTTGTCAAAGTTATTTCTAATTGCCAGTGATTAGCTTGTTTTTTTTTTTTAATGGAGAGGTCTACAGCCAATCCTTTGTCAGTAAAAATAAGACATGATTTGACTACTTTTTGTTTTGAATGGCATTTATTAAAACTCTTTTTAAAATCTTGCTAATATTCCAGAAATTCATACTGAAAGCTATTGTTATTTGATTTTAATCAGGCAAATCAAATCAAATCAACTATTGTAATAAGAAAATTGTGATTAATTTGCTCAACCCTACATTTATTCCACAGGGACTCTCACTAACAGCTTTGCCCTTAGAAGAGCCCTGCTCTCCTACGCAATTTACTTACATAACACACCCATTTAACTTAAGGCTAGTGCTGCCGGACCTGTCCAGCACGCACCATTACAGAGGTCATTAGTGAGAGAGACACAGCAGTCCATAACTCATAGACCACCTTCACTGCAATTCTTATTCCATAGCCTTCACCAATGACATGCCCTTGAGGCTACAATCTAACTACAGCTACTGTCCGTGTGAGCCGATTTCTCCACAATGTTCAAGTGCCCATATTACACTATTTTCCTCTGTTGTTCCTTATCACAAACAGACCCGAAGCTGTGTTTTGTTTCCATCCATCCATCTATCTTCTCCCGCTTAATCCACCCCTCTGCAGGTGGTGAGCCCACAGGAGGGTGGACAACATGGTCCTTGATGTTAGTTCATAGGGGTGCAGGCATGTTTTGGGTTGATGGGGGAAACCGGAGTACCCAGAGGAAACCCATCCAGACACGGGGAGGAACATGCAAACTCCACACAGAAAGGTCCGGGCGACCCGGGGATCGAACCCGCAACCTTCTTGCTGTGAGGCCTGAGTGTTGCCACTCAGCCACCGTGCCGCCGTGTTTTGTTTCATTTACAGATATTTAAAACAAAAGCCCTGTATATTTAGGCTGAGTTCTTCTTTCAGACTGAAAATACTCCCTCATTCATTTGAACAAAAAGGTAAATAAATAAAGGATACATGCTAATTTGAAAATTTCTGCTTCATGACATCACAAGGTGGAACCAGTTTGAGCTTTGAAGATGTAGACAAATAATAAAAAGATTAATAAATGGTTACTCAAACATGAAAGAAACAAACTACAACTCCAGGCATGTTTTTGATGAGGTAACATTAAAACAGGGCTTAAAGTTCACAAGTGTCCATGTTGCGTAATATAGGACCTTTAAAGCCAGAAATATGTAAAAATGTATCTCCAAAGGAGAGAGAAATTTGTGCAGGTCTTTCATCGAACCGCCTACACACATTCTGCATCAAAGCACTGAAAACACTTTGGTTTTCTCCATGCTGTGGTAGTGTTGTGTGCCAGCAACAAGGCTAAACGCTTGATTAGTATAAAAACTTGATACACATTTAAAAGTATTGACACTGATTTAGGATGACCAGATGTTCTTGTTTTGAGCCCTGTGTCTCCTGTCCTAGCAGATTTTTCCAAAACTAGTGATTTGTCCCAGTTTGTCCCTATTTTTGATGAATCTGATACCCCCTCAGCAGTAATGGGGGGCAGTATATCATTTGTTTGGCTAAAATATAGAAAACTGTGCTTGAAAATGACCATAAGGCAAAAAAAAAAGCACAGACAGAAGTCCCTCAGATTATGACTTACACAAGTGAGTCAAGAACAATGTTACGCACACTTTTCATAGTTTTATTTATTCTAACCATCTCTATTCGGGTGTGTCCCAGCCTGTCTTTTTTGTTTTCAGTTTGTATATTAATAATAAAAAAGAGCACATAATAAGCACATGAGCAGTCTAGACATTTCATGGCCTTAAGGCCAGCTTTCAAACTGGGAATCTTCTAGTTTGGGCTAAAAGCTTCCATTTAAGCATCACCCTTCTCTTTGACTGTGCCATTTGACAACAACTCTCTCTTTTTACCAGTCTGTGTGTCTCTGCTCTCCCATCTTATCACTACAAATGAATTGTGTCAAGGGAGAGAAAGAAAAAATACAAGAAATAAGGCGAGTTAATGGAGTGAATCAATGGGATTCCATTAGGCATTACAGTCACACACACACCGGGGGACTAGCCTTTTAGTGTAATAGCCACTAGCCTGACGTAGAGCCAGGCTAATCAAGCTAATACCATTCAGGTTATTGGAGAGGCACCAGGGACATACACTCACTAGCAGTGTTTGCACATCTCTAATGGTTATGGGTTTGTAGTGCAGTCAGTTAATGCGGAGTCGGCACAATGGTAAACAAAAGTATATTAATTTTCTCCTATTGCCTGGAAATAAAAGTGCATAACAATTCAATTTAAAAGTTTAAATGCTAAACCAATTAACATTCATGAATCTATTGGTTGTTAATAAATAAATAAATAAAATATTAAATAATAAAATAAATAATATTTTAAAAAGTCTTGATTTTCCTAAAACCAAGAAAGACAAGCATTTATCTTCAAAGGTACACAATGTACATTTTCTGGATGAGTGTCTGGCAAACCATTAAGATCATTATGATATGCACAGTATGGTATAAAGCTAAATACATGTCTTTTTATTGCCAGGGAATACTTGGTTAGGTCTGCTTGTCTAGAGATTGCGTAGTTTGTGAAGTTAAATGCCATTCTATGGAACATTCCAGGCAAAACAACATGTCCATGGAGAAAAAAGGGTTTGGATTCTCTTTAAATGGAGGAACAAAGCAAAATTGCATTAGGGCTCCAGGAATGCTGAAATCCTCATTAGCTGTAATCGTTGCAGATACGCTACCACCAAATTCTGGATGTAGAGTTATATAGCCAAAAAGTCAATAACCGTAATAACATAATTATAAGGGCTTATAATTATGGTTATGCTGAAATTGAAATAACACTGATTAATACAGACTTAATGATATCTCAACATTAGGGTCATATATTACTCAAAATGGACGCTTTATGTCATGTTAGAATGATGTTACCTCATTTAAAACATACCTGAAGTTGTGTTAGATCATAAAATAGCCTAATATGGGTTCTTTAAATATATATATATATAATAATTGGTCTTTTTTATTGTGTGCTGTAGATCTCTGTGCACTTGAAGGAGGGACAGGGCACAGATGCTTTGTCCACTCTGAAGAACAAGCCTCAGCTCCACAGCCTGGTGGCCAAACAGCTCTGCCAAAACATATCCGGAAAGAACACCATCATCTTCACCGGACCATCCATCACCAACCTCAGCCTCTTCACTGAATTCAGCAAACAAGGTACGCAGTTCACAAGAATCTCACTCAAGCTAAGAAATTCAAGGAAGAAATTAGGAAATTAAAGTAGAAAGAGAGGTGGGTTGTGTGAGTTTTTTTTTTTGTGTGTGTGTGTTTGTTTAGTTTTGTTTTGTTTTGTTTGTTAGTTTTTTGTCCATTTTTATAATTTTTTTTATGTATGGTTAAAAAAGGAAGAAAAGAAAGAAAGAAATTCAATCGGATCTAACAACTAGATCAATTAATTTATATAGTCTTTATTTATATTACAAAAGCATATTATGTTATAAAAAAAATCACGCTCTTGAACTATACCCTAGAGTAAAGCAGATTATTGTATTACATTTGGTTCATTGTTAAACAGAATATTAAATTTCATAATATTTAATAATAATAACATCTATATTGACATCAGTACAGTCATATCAACAGAAACAAGAGCCAAAAAAATGTCTAAAAAAGAGTGGATAGAAGAAATTAATTCATTAATTTAATCCCTCCTCCATATTCTAATTTAACATAATGAGTTTTCTTTTGCATTCTTCAGACATTTTACATTAAACCATATGGACTAGTTACTAGTTAGTATGCGAGGACAATGAGTGACTCATATATCTTGACTTTTTTTTTTTTTAAATCAAAACTAAGTAGAGGAATGAGGTAGGTGGGTAAGAACATGAATTTTTAAGCACTCAAGCCTCAAATATAGAACAGTACATACAAATATGCATTATTCACTCAAAATAATGACAGAACGCCTTTATATCAAGGTTAAAACCTTATAAAAGTTAATTTTGCACAGCAAGTCACCTGCTTGTCTAGAGGTTATCAAGTTTAAAGTCATTCTGTGGAACATTCCAGGCAAAACAACATTTTGGACATCTCATTCAGTGTTTTTTTTTATAAGGCCTTTATATCAAGGTCAAAACCTCATTAAAAGCTGTTGATTTTACACAGTATGTCTCCTACAGTATAAGAATTTCCACAGTCATTACTGTTATGTAACAGTAAAGGGTCTCGGGTGAAAATGGCCTAAAGAATTGTAAATAAATAAATAAATAATATTTAGCCTTGAAAAGACACTGCAGAGAAAGTTTGAAGGCAGAGTTAATATGCGGACGTGCAGATGAATACAGCTGGTGAACACAAGGTTTTGTTTCAGATTTGTCCTTCAGATTAATTATGAATGTTAATTGCCCTGCTCTCTACTCACAATGAAAATCTGTTTGGTGTATTGATAGAAATCACTCCCACAAATGAGTCTGAATTGTTTTACCTGTAGTCAGCAAAGAACACAATAAAAGGAGATTGTGCACGTAATTGTTCAGTAGTCACGCTCACTGCTTTTCTCGTACAATGGCACATAAATTTGAACTCGGAAGAAGATTAATTTCTTTTTGTTTTCACATTTTCACCTGTTACAAAATGTTATGTCATCTCATTAAGATTTCAGTTGCCCCAAAGTCTCCATGAATCACATTAAAATGACTATATTACATTATTTTTTGACCTATGTTATAATGTTGTTTTCTCATCAAAAACATACCAGGAGTTTTGTTTTGTATCATTCACATATGTTTACCACACAATTTATTAGTCTATCCATATCTCCAAATCTCAAAATGTTCTGTTCCACCTTGTGATGTCATGAAGTGGTAATTTTCTAGTTAACAGCTCCTTTCAATAATAATTGGTAGTTCCAGGGCTGAAAACATCCAAATGATTCTAGTGAAGTGTAGTTTAAAAACACAGTGGAGCAATTCCTGTATTACCACATGACATGACAAGGTGGAACAGGGTGTTTTTGTTTGAATTCAGCCTAAATATGAAGGATTTCTGTGTTAAACATGTGTGAGGCATGTTTTTGATGAGGAAACAACATTATAACATCAATCAGAAAATTGCACAATATGGGCCACACATTTCAACACAGTTTACTGGATGACATTGCATGTTTTGAATCCGTTTTCTCTTCTTTGTAGATATCTTTTGCTGTGGACTTCTGAGCACCAGGAAGAGTGACTGTACAGGCCTGCCCCAGAGCATGCTGGTCTGTACTTCCACCAGTGCCCAGCGCGGACAGTCCCGGGTCATGATGAAGGGGGGCATGTCTCTGATCAGTTGGTACAACAAAGGACACTTCAGATTCCTCACCAACGCTTACTCACCCACTAAACAAGGTATACAGCTTTATAGCAAAAAGCCTTTACACAACCATTTATCGACAGTAACAGTGCTAAGGCAACATGGATTTAAACCTATCTATCTTGCTTTTATTCAGTTATAGGTGTTTTTATTGCAAAAAAAAAGGTCTGGCATTTTTACTTGAGACAGGGTTATCTCTCCACAGATATGACCCATAACTTGTCCTGGTAGTGTCACCTTCTTGTGTCTACAAGTTTAATACCATTCTGATTACAAGCAAGACAGTGACATTTGATGGAGACAAGCAAGTGAAAGACCCCTGTAGAAAAGTTACATAGTGCATCTTTATCTCTGAATGAATGGCAAAACTCAATTTCAACCAAGGATAACTATTAAGTAAGGCTATTTAAATTTCTAGACCCTATACTGTTTGGTTCAATTAGTTTGGTTAAATTATTTAAACCAGTTTGCAATATATTGTTCAAATAGAATGTTCAGACCCTGACTACATGTCCACTGCACTGGGGTTTACATAGTGGTTTATATAATTTGGTTAGTTGAACAGCTTTGTCTGAAAATTCCGAGGAAGTTGTGGATCTGTGAAAACCTGTTCTCTAGAGGATTTTACACTCCACTCCACATTTTGTTCATTTTATTGTGCAGTGTGTTTGAAGCTAAGAGAGGATCATTTCAGTACAGGTGTCATTATCTCTCATTGATCTCTCATTATTTTTCTTTCTTTATGAGTCTACAAGAGAGCAGATCTGTCTTTCTTAACAAGGGGATAAAATATTTGTCAGTCTCAATAGAACTATATCACAGAGTGTGTAATTATACAAATCTATATTCTTCTTCTAATTAGTTGTCAGAGCGATGGGAAATGGAAATTATGGTGGCGCTAACCTTTAGAACGAACTAGAATGGTGGCTTTATAGTGTCATGAATTTTGACAACCCTCGTCTTTTACAGCATCAGAAAAAAATTACCTTTTTCAACAGGACTGCACTGAAATTGATTTATGTTATCTTGTAAAATAACTCCAAAGCTTTGAGGAGTGTGTGTTTCTACCCCTGTGTTTAACAGGAATGATCATCAAGAGGAAAAGTGGGGAGATCCCATGTCCGCTCGCTGTAGAGGCGTTTGCGGCTCACCTCAGTTACATCTGCAAATATGACGACAAGTACAGCAAGTATGTACCCCGTGTTTTGCTGATTTCTCATAAATAACGGTATATCAAAACCTGAAGCCTTCACAAATAAAGAGAGGTTTCCATTTTTATGTGGCATCTGCAGGGCTCATACTACAGTATTTTCTGATTTATGTTATAATGTTGTTTCCTCATCAAAAACATACCTGGAGTTTTGTTTCATTCACACATGTTAAACACACATATCCTGCATATTTAGGCTGAGGTTTTCTCTCAAACAAAAAACACTCTGTCCACCTTGTGATGTACTGACACAAGAAGTAGTCCACTGTGTTTTTAAACTTCATATAACTTCTCTAGAATTATTTGGATGATTTCAGCCCTGGAATTGCCCATCTCTACTGAACAAAAGGTAACAGGTTGCTGTAGCTGTAGCTGTTGTAAACTACTACTTCATGACATCACAAGGTGAAACATAGCATTTTGAGCTTTGAAGATGTTGTAAAGGGTTAATCAAACATGTGTGAATGAAACTAAACAAAACTCCAGGAATCTTTTTTGTTATATAGGATGTTTAAGGCTATTCAAATTGTAGTTATTATAAAGTGTGACAAATTTCTATGTCTGCTGTAGTTCATATAACAAGATTTGATGCAGTTTTCCATGTAAAAAGCTAACAGATTTTCTCCCTTCAGATACTTCATCTTCCATAAACCTAATAAAACATGGCAGCAGGTGTTCTGGCTCAGCATCAGCATCGCCATCAATAATGCGTACATCCTCTACAAGATGTCCGACTCCTACTCCGCCAAACGCTACAGTCGAGCGCAGTTTGGAGAGAGACTGGTCCGAGAGCTGCTGGATTTAGATGACTGCTCCCCCACGCAGTGAATTCAACAAAAGGGATATTTTTGCTCTTATATATTAAAATTCACAAGCAAAAACACATTTTCTGTTGAGGGATTATCACAGCGGGATTAGCAGTGACTGAATCAAAAATATTCAGCGTTGTATGCATTTATGCTCATTTATTTAGTTGTACTAATTCAAAACTGTTCAAAACATAGTAAAATACCATCACTACCGGTTGCAAAAATTGTGGTTTCTTCTTCCCATCTTGATAGGTCGGCCAGTTATTGCATAACAAGTTCTAACACAAAACATTATTGCCAAGGAGGACCAAATTTAGACTTTCTGTTAGTGAGCCAAATAATGTGAGATTGTATAACTTGTGAACATAGTCCCTCTTTATGCCAGACCAGACCCACTCTGCTGTCTGTAGCTTCAGTGAGGGCCTTGAGGTTTGCTTTGCCTAACATCCTAACATTGAGCTGTATACACTGTATTTTACAACTATGGAAGGTGTGCTGTGTGATTGCATGGTTAATTGTTTGGTTTCATATGGCAGGACCCATGCACTTTCTCTTTGTCTTGCACTTTGTGGAGATATTTTGGTTTTACTAGGTATAGAAATGACTGAGATAAGATTTAAATGACATATGATGAAAATTCTAAGTTTTCTGTGGGAATATAAGTATCATTGGTTGGACTTTTACTTCTGGCTGAAGATTGTGATTTGAACATGTTTACACTTACTCAAAGCAGAGTTCTGTTTGTGTGAAGTAGGCTATTGAATGTGTGTGTCCCTTTGTAGCACTGTCCAGCTGTCTGCTCTGTCTTTGTCCAGTTAACATTTGTCACTCAACCTTTTGACTCTGAGTCATTTTCTACACTATAGTATAACAATCAATGTTTTATATTAAAAAATCCATCCTTACATGAAAAATAGTCCCATCTGCACATAAGATATACTATATAAAATAATTTATACAATTAAAACTGCTAACACATTTGTGCACTTTTAAAGTTCTGTATAATCAAATAGCATAACCACTATATATTCTCCAAAAGGTTCAATGGTCCAATAATAACCAACAACCAATATTTCTGTTGTGTTTTTTGAAAATTAAGATGCAACTTAGACAGTGAGAGGCTTATAAGCCTGACATGGTCCAGTTTGTTGGAGAGTTAGACCATCACTTTAAGTGAAAATGGACTCTATAGGTCTGATGGAGCATGACCAGAGAACAGCTTCACCACTTAAAGCATTACTGCACTGAAGACCTTCGACTTCCACTGATTTACTTGAGAAAAACCACATGATGATGTAGTACTCATATCTTACACATGATGAAACACTGAAAGTGGAGACACTTTTTCAAAAATGACTGGGAGGAAAATGGGAAATAATACTAGTTTGAGGAATTATGGTACATGTTACATTTTTTTAAAATATAATTTAAAGTGCCATTCTCTGAAATTGTAATGCCAGCTACACTTTATTTTATAATACCTATAAAAGAACATGTAATTACACAGTAGTAAGTGTTAGGCATTAGTGTGTTTGGATTACTTTATAACATGTTTTTATGTAATGTCTTTTTCTTTTCCATTTTCTATAAAGTGATCTTTGATTATTTTGTTGCCTTTTTACTGTGACTGTAATGATATAGAAATTCAAGCAAGTTTTGTGGCCATCTGACTGGATAAAGTTTATACAAAACCAAATGTTGTTGAACAAAAGAAGTGGAAAAGAGAATATATGACATGCTAAAAAGAGTTACACAGACATTGTCTTCAAAATAAATGGATTCTTCCACTTTGTGAAGCCCCTCCACTCTTGTGTGCTGTGAGGATGTATTGGTGTGATGTGCTGTCATGTGTATGTGTAAACCATTGTGCCATTGGTTCACTCAGTCATGCTTAAAAACAACAATGACTTCAAATGTATTAAAGAACAGACCTCAGGGTATACCAGACCTTATAGGTGCTATAACAGTGGAATAGGCCTACATAACAATCAAAATAGGTGGTAAAGGAAAATTCCCCAGAACATAATTCACAGTTATTTTTAGAAATTACATGAACTTTCACATGTTCCTTAGAAAGGATCTTATTGTCTACCCTATGGAACATTTTGTGGTATGCAATGTCTAAACAATGTGGTGCATGTAAACGGAACATTCATTTGGATAATCTGTGCAATGTGCTGGACCAAAGTTTGAATCTGTGCAAATTGGTAATTGTGGTCTTCAGTTTGTTTTATATCTAGACATGCGACAACATCATAAATGAAAAGACCTAAAAGTGGAAAGATTTAATGTATTGTAAAAACTTAAAGGAAATTGTAAATAAAAAAGTTTCTATGTGCACTATATAATTGGTCGTCTCCTGTCAATAGTGCGGTCCTCACTTCTGGCTCCATTAATTTTCGATGAGAAATTAGGCAATTTTCACAAAATTAAATCAATATTTATTTATAACCAGAAAGCAAGTTACGGATGGATAGTCACATTCAGCATGTTAAGACCTTTACGTACAATATAACTACTTTACCCAAAGAAATGTTTGTGTTTATGAAAGTAGGTATTTGTGTCTCGAACTTGGATATATTTTAGCCAGGCCTATTTGCCATTGCTCTGTTTGTATTTTTATTCTTTAATGGTTACAAAAGTTTAGAGAGATCATACTCTTTTAAACATAACATATCCTAGTCCTCTCTTTGGGTCTGGGCAGCCAGTCCTGACGTGTGTTGGTGGTTGTGGTTAAACCTCCTGTTGCCCGTGGGCTCAAAGTGCATTCAGTCCCGGAAACCGTATTTTAAAATGAGATTTCCTGCATTTGTTAATGTTTCTGAGTCTGTAATACACATTTGTTGGAATATAGTGATTGTTCACATTTGGTCTGCTGTTTTTTTATTTACAAATATATTTTTAAATGTAAACACATTATGGAATCCTGACATCACAGAACATTGAGATTCCATCTTCATGGTATCGCCATGGAGATGAAGATATGAAGTTCTGGAGTGCACAAACCGCTCAGGTCTTCATTTGAACAAACCCTTCGACAGAGACAGTCTACTTTCACTTGAGCTCGTACAAACACTGACTTTTGCAATGTCTGCATCAGTTTCCTCAAACCTTATCTGCCCTCCAGCAGAGGGCGCCCCACACACACTCGGGAACTACACCGTTCTGGAGTTTCTTGGGGAAGGAGCATATGGACAAGTGGCCAAATGCTTCAACACAAAAACCAAAGAAGTGGTGGCAGTGAAACTGTTTAAAGATGATTATGCGATGCAAATGGAGCTATACATCATCCAGCATTTGAGAAACATCGACCCAGACGAGGTAAATATCGTCAAATACATTGAGCACTTTTCGTGTGAAGAGTACCACTGCATCGTGTATGAAATATTGGACTGCAGCCTCCTGGACCTTTCCATGGATCGCCCTGGAACTTTTTCAGTCAGTGAGTTGAGGCCTGTTGCCCAACAGCTCCTTGTAGCTTTTGAGGCACTGAAGGAAGCTCGTATTATTCATACTGATCTGAAACCTGACAATATCATGTTAGTCAACCACCAAGAGCAGCCGTTTAAGGTCAAATTGATTGACTTTGGCTGTGGAGGTCGTTTCTCAGACCTGAAACAGGGCATGAATATGATGTGCGATGCATATCGTGCTCCTGAGGTAGTCCTGGGTGCTCCCCTGTCCGAGGCCCTGGAGATGTGGGCCCTGGGCTGCTGCCTGGGAGAGGGCCTCTTGGGCTGCCAGCTGTTCTCCAACATGTCCAACTATGACCACCTGAGGACCATCATCCATCTCCTTGGACAACCCAGCGATGAGATGCTGCAGAGAAGTGTCTACACTGATAAATACTTTCTCCAGACAAGCTCCCAGTGGAGATTCAAGAACCCAATTGAATACCAGGCCACAAACTGGAAAGAGCCTGAGGTCTCTGGGTGTGAGTTGGGCTGGTTTTCAAATCTGGAGGACGCCATAATGCTGCAGGCTGATGCAGGGGATGAAGATGCCCTCTTGGACCTGGAGGTTTTCCTGGATTTTGTTAAAAATCTTCTCCAGATTGACCCTGAGAAGAGGCTGACCGTCATCCCTTTATAACAATGGAGCACCTGATCAACACTGACAGTGAATATGTCCAAGGTGCCCATGATCTGATGGTAGTAACCCTCAAGACCTCCACACCTGCTTGTGCAGAAAAGACAGTGGAAGGAGATCCATAACAGGACTCACAGTCCTCTGCAGCTTCACTCGAGAGGCCAGGGTCTTCTTTGGCCTTTGAAGATGTAAGCTCTTCTCCTGACGACCACAAGATTTCCTCTGAACCTGAGGAGCCAGAGGAACATGACTGCCCTTTGATTGAGACAAACAAAGACTGTTCCTTGAGAAATAATGATGTCTCTTTCACAATTCAGCCTGTGGATAAGACTAACCTCTGCATGGACACAAACAACACTGACCCTGATCTGCTCATGGAGGCAGAGCCCATCCTGTTCTGGTTTGAGATGGACCAGAGTGATGAGGACAATTCCAATGTAAACGACGAGCGTACGGCTGGACCTGGACAGGCTGAGATCACTGTTGGTGTTTCTTCAGAAGATCTCAAGGCCAATACAGCAGAGAATAGTGTGCACAAGAGCACCTCCTTCTGGTCAGCCATGAAGAAAAGGTTTGGTGGTGGCATGGCTCGTCTACACCAAACCGTGACCCGTCTGCGGTGTTGCTGCGCCTCCAGGAGGCGCTAAATGCCCCTTCAAACTCATTCAAATAAACAATAGTTCTTTAGCATTCAAATGTGTTCATGTATTTGTTGATCGAATGGTTTCCTTAACAAATGTTTTTAAAATACAAATATATAATTTTAAATAAATAGACAAATACTAATATTTGAAATGTATTTTGTTTGAAATTGTTGAATTTATCTAAAATATAACTACATAGGCTACTGTAATTGGATTTGGCCGGTTATCTGCAAATTGAACAGAAACAAAGAAAATATGAATCCATATTATGCTAAATCCCCTGTTTAGCTCTTAAATTACCCTCAGTACAAAGATGATAGTAATACATCCATGTTGCAGCAGGTGCACATTATGTTTTTGTGGACATAGAATATCAGAGCTTGGACCTTCAAGACTATTCAGAGGTGAGCTCATACCTCAGATACTCATTACATAGCCTGTACTTGAAATGTAATCAGCATGAAATTATTTAATTAATATAATGTAATAATATAATACTGTTACATAACAGTTAATTCTTCAAGCTTATAACTAATGTTACCAACCTATCGTTGCTTCCAGTTTATTGGTGGCAATGAGCTAATAATGATGGCAGTGATTAGCACTGTTTTTAGTGCATGAAAGAAAGTAACAAATGGCAAAAGAGAAATTCAATTTTGTCAACTAGAAACAAATTTTTGACCAAAGATATTTCACGGCTTACCCAGACTTCTTCAATTCTGGTCAGATTGCTGGTGGACACTGCCTTATATCTGTATGAAGGGAGGAGCTAACTACCCTGAAACTGCGCTGAAACTAACCCTCCTTCTCGTTTACAGGTTTTGTTTGTTAGCTAGGTCTACTGAACAACACTAAGTGTGAACTGTGCCTGATGGGTGCTTTCACACCTCTCAGCATACAAGCTATTACTAATGTAAAACATATTTAATTTGGCTGAAATGTGCTTATTTGGCAGAGTATAGTATGGAGTATCGTATGAATCCTTAAATGCTGATGCTGAACACCAAGAAATACAAGGAGTCAAATTTAAGATAAGAATGTCAATATTTGACTACGGCATCAGTCTAGTGCAGATAGCGTTTAGAGCCAGAGTGGAACAAGCCAAGCCAATCCACACATCTCTGACAGAAATGAACCTTTCTGCTCCAAATGTGGACCTGCTGCCATTTAGGGAGAATCTACATGTAGCCTTATGGGCCATATACAAAACTGTCAGTTTACTCATGAGTAATGGATTAACTATGCGTAACCTTGAATATCCCCCAAAAAACTGAATAAACAGTGTCATCTGCACAATTATAGATCATATGGTGTGGCTATATTTTATTAATGAGGCAACTGAATGAATCTTTATAGAATTAATCTAATTTGACCACATAAACAAAGACCTCACTAAACTCTTAGAAGAAAATTAACAAAAGAATATATCGATATACCCGTTTAAAAAGCCTTGACTATTTTGTGCAGTACGTTTGAGTAAATTTGCATGAGGCTAATTAATTGCAAAAAAACCGTCGGTGTGCAATGTAAGGCTTAAAATAGCCACCAGAGGTCGCTCTATTATAGCTCTCCATTACTCGAGCAAATTGGGCATCAGCTGTTGTGCTGAGCATAAATGGATTATAATCGGACAGTGCAGGAACGAGACTGCATGATTTAATTACATTTGCACCATATCGACTCAATTCAAATTGCAAACCTACATCATATGACATTATTTATTCTTGTACTGGTCAAATTAAGGATAGAAGTTTTCTATTGGCTACAGAAGTTTGTTGTAAAAATATTATGTCAACCTCCATGTGGGCCAGATGAAAAAAAAGAATAAAGAAAGACTGACAAACATTTCTCTCTTATGCTTGAAGGTAAAAACACAAAACATTTTCTCTACCAAACACGCCCGTGGAGAAGTTCAACAACGGGAGCGGACGGAGGGGAGATCAGAAGCTCTTTTTGGGGTTCACAAGACCACCAGCGGCTCCCAGATTTGGACAAACACGCACGGACGGATCACATGACTGGCCCTGGTCCGGTCTGGTGGGGCTGATCCTGTGAGGTACACCCATGGACCTTATTGTCTTTCCATGGGTACACCTGCTGCCTGAACGCGGTAAGGAGCTACTGAGTCCCGCTATCAGAGCACATGTTCCACTGTGCTGTAAAACACTGATGGACTGCTGCAGAAACAGCGGTCACGGCTCATTTAAGACACGGATTCTCTGGCCGTACTCCATCACTGCTACAGTATTTGATGTTCAGTAAGCCCGTGAACTTGTTTAAAAGAACCACACAAAGCTGGGTAATAAATAAATGAAGTATGTTTTAAGGCAAAAATACATCAGTGTGGAAAGGGAAACTGTCAAAATCAAATAGGCCTTCACAGAGCAGAATGATTTAGCCTTTTGTTAGATTTAAAGGTGATTTATGTAACTTTAGGCGTATACCCGTTTGTTTCCATGAAGATGTGCTTTGTCTGGAATTATATATTGCATTAATTATTGGATTTATTCAATTACAAGTGCCTTTATTCCTAAAAATAAACAAATAAAAAAGCCTTAAAAAATCAGCTAACCCTGCAATGTCATACTGTGAAACATTCCAGACAAAGCAATTATATTTTCATCATATTCATGGTGGTGGACCCTTCTCCAGAAAAGTTACATAGGACACCTTTAAGATATATTTTATTGTTACCATAGGAACAGTTGACATGACCTCTCTTTCAGCCGGTTAGGAGCAACTGGTAACCCCTGTCTATATCAGGGCTAAGTCTGACCAGGAATACCTCACTGGAGGACTGAGGTCTATTATGCTTGTTTTAGGCTGATGGGGGAAATACTTGGAAGAAACCCACAGAAATGTCGTGCTTCCCGTGGCAATCTAACCTGCAACTTGGTTTCTGGGAGGTGAGTCTGCTGGAAAACAGTCATTTAAAGTCAGTGGTGGAAGAAGCACTCAATTTTGTAAAAGTACAAATACTGGAGTAAGAAAAGACTCAAGTAGAAGTATCAGATGAAAAAAATCTAAAAAGTAAATAGAATAGTAAAAGTATTAAAGTATCTGCTTAAAAATGTACTAAAAGAAAACAAAGTATTTTGCACAGATTTTGAGATAAAGCTTCAAATGTAGTCATTTTGATAAAGAGTTGTGCTGAATTTTGTTCAGTCGAAAAAACTGACATTTTTTTCCTAGTGTTAAAAAATAAACCCTCAGCCTTTTCAGCAGATCTCAGAAAATAATAAAAAATACTTTTTAGTCCAGTGCAAAAATGTAGTGGAGTGGAAAGTACAGATACCTGCTCTCAAATGCAGAAAAGTAAAAGTAAGTATTCACTTTAAAATGTACTTTAGTAAAGTTCAGATATCTAAAATGTATACTTAAGTACAGTACTTCACTTCATTGCATTCCACCACTGATAAAAGCTATTTTGGAGAAAACTGCACAAACAGGAACATACTAGTTTTAATTTGTAAAGCTTGTATTTAAAAGTGAATCAGAAGTTGCTGGGCAAGTCATTCCAGGACCATTTTAATTACACCGTACACCGTACAATACTCCTAAACCATATTATTGGAACATGAATGTGTGTAGTAGTAGTCTCCACCCTGTCCTCTATAACCTGTAGTACAAATGGTATTACACTACACGTATTGTACATTGTAACATTGCCTTCTCACTCGAGGAGACATTTCAGACAGATATGGTCAAACATTAGTCATGTGAAATATAAAAGAACAGTTAGTGAGAAAGTTTATAACCCCTGACTCCACTTTGTCTGCTGTCTCCACCCATCTGTGTGTGCAAGTCTGCTTCACCTGTACACTCACGTACACACTGTCCTAACTATAATAATTACTACTATTTCATTCCACAGGTAATCGCAAAAGTAACTGGATGCAGTTTTGTCATTGAAAAAAAACAACATAAAAACATAGTATGCGTGGGTATCTTTGTTTTCTGTTCGGGTGGATATATATTTATTTAAGAGATATGCACTAATTCAAGATGATGTACAATGATTAACCATGCGTTGTTGCGACATTGTTACACGTGCCTTAAGATGGATTTGTTTGGAAATGTCAAACACTCTTTTAGACATGAAGTATGGTTTCTGGAGTATAGAGTTTTTCTATGGCAGATAACAACGCATGAACTTTGACTCTGCACTGACAAGCCAGACTTAATTTAGCAGCCTGGTATATTAATGAGGGCTTCTTCACACAGAGGTGCAGAGAAACAACTAGTCGTGGTCCTTTCCAGTCATGTGCAGTGTGTGTGTGTGTGTGTGTGTGTGTGTGTGTGTGTGTGTGTGTGTGTGTGTGTGTGTGTGTGTGTGTGTGTGCGTGCGTGCGTGCGTGTGTGTGTGTGGGGAAGGGGGGATCTAGCAGTTCCCTGATAGATTTCCAGGTTGTTGCTCATCAGTGACTCACAATCATTTCTCTGCAATAAATAAATACTACATGACCAGATCCACAAGATATGGGATACTAGGATTACATGGGGAGGAGGGCAATACAAGTGCACAAGAAAATACCGGAAATACTGAGAAATGCTAAGAATTAGACTAAATTCATGCCATACTCCATACAACTGTACAACAACTCACCCTTATGTATAGATAACCCTATATCATGCCAATCACTACTTCGTCTCTCTTATCATTGTTTTCTCCTTACAACCTCTTATATACAAGATACATTTGTATTACTATTTTTCTCTCTTTTACATATACATTTATATAATTATGCCTTATCTGACACCTGTCTCTTGTTGTTTTGGCTATTCATTTATATTTTTGTTCTTCGCTATTTTCATATATTGTGACGTGAGAGCTACTGTGTCCAAATAATTTCCCTTGTGGTCGGTAAAGTTTGTCTAAGAAGAGTATCAGGTCTATTATAACAAAACTGCAAAAGGAGCAGATTAAAAATAAAAAGAGGAGAACAGTTAACACTGTGTTTTCCAAATTCAAGTTTTTCATTGTTGTCACTTGCCCACCCCTAGAAGCCTATTACTGTTGCAATATTAACTAATGCATACACTGATTCATAGAGCTTAAAATTAATATATGCTTAGACTTAAAATATTTAAAGGCATTAAACTTATTTAGAATAGAAAACGTTCTGTTCAGTATAATTGAATGGCAAATTTTATAAGCTGTCATCAATCCAAAAATAATAATTGGAAGATGCTATAGGAATGCTTTAGGATATGCCCCTCTCATTCAGTGTTTTTTTTTCTATGTTTACTATGTTCTACATTTTAGTTACATATGAAAGACATCAAATATAGGAAGCAAGGTGTATGGAATTATGTAGTAAAGAAAAAAAATTAATAACAAAGCACAGGGTGGCTACATTGAGGATTTGAATATAAAAATATACATTTAGTAGATTTATTTAAATTTCCCTTCTTTGCTTACATTATTTCATATATCTTGCTTCATATATTTGATGTCTTTCATATGTATCTAAAATGCAGAAAGTAGTAAACAAAGAAAAAAAGATTGAATGAGAGGGTGTGTCCAAACTTTTGACTGGTAGTGTATATTAAAGGTGCACTATGTAACTCTACCTGTATTATACTGTATTATATTACACGTGGTTTTATAACTCTATAATATCTAGAAAACCAGGCATTCTGACTGTGAGCGGATCTTACTTGTAACTTGGTCTGGTTTAGTTTCCATGAAGATGGAAAGGTTTAATGCCATACTGTGAAACATTCTCATATATATATATATATATATATATATATATATATATATATATATATATATATATATATATATATATATATATATATATATATATATATATATATATATATATATATATATATATACCATTATAACATCATTATCATCATTATAACATCATATAATTTATATGATATAATATAATTTTTTTTGCATTTTAACTGTTGTCATTATGTCATGGAGGCATAATCCAGTAAAGGAGACTCCAACTGTCACTTACTGGAGTAAGGAAAGATGTGCCAACTATTACCATATCATGTCACTAGTCAATTTATCATTGTCTATCGCTTTTCATCATCACTCATCATTAAATTAATTGGTTCAGAGGCTAACATGAATATATTGTCCTAGAAGCGTTGTTGTGAAATTGCAGACGCTAAAATGTTTCATGAGAAATGCCACCTTGTACTGAGTATCTTTGTTACAGTTTCAAGTTCAAAGGACAAAGCTGATGGATGAAATAGTAGAAACTGGTTTGTGGTTTGCGTGTGTTTGTGCTTGTGTAAAGAAACATCAGAACAGATATGACCACATTCCAAAGAAAATACATATTTCACAGTTTAATAGTGATAGATTTTATTCACTTGATTGCAAACTTAACCAAAGTATTTTTTCATGGCTGATGATACTGATATAATTTTTACTAAACTTATTTAAAGGTCCTATATTATGCATACTTGACTGTTGTGACCTTTAAGCCATGTTAGAATGTTGCTGCCTCCTCAAAAACATACCTGGGGTTGTGGTTTGTTTCATTTACATACCCAGTATTTAAATAATTGGTTGTTTTCAACAGCTACCTTTGACCTTTGACCTTTTGTTCACTAGAGATTCCAGGTAATTCCATGTCTGAAATTATGGAAATGATTTTAAGTGAAGGTGTATGGAGTATAAATTCACAGAGGAGCACTTATTGTATTACCACATGACATCACAAAGTGAAACTGTTTTCTGTTTGAGAGAAGAACTCACACACTCTACACTTGCAGGGCTTCTGTGTTAAACATGTGGGAATGAAACAAAACACAACTCCAGGCATGTTTTTCGTGAGGAAATATAGATGAGAAAACACTCTAATATAGGCCCTTTAATCAAATGTCTAAACTATCTATACAATACACTGCTCCACAACAGAAAAGTATGAGAGATAATATTTTTACCTGGGTAATCACTTCATATCACGGTACAGCACACCCTTGTTTTGCATAGGAGCAACTGCAAGAATTCAAACAGAATCATATACCCAGATCAGGTGGTCGGCCTGAATATCTGAACAATATTAGATGAAGACAACTAAAATCAAGTATCGGACAGAACATTATGAGAATCAGTCAGTTGATACTTGGGGTGTTCTACATGTAGGGTGACACAATGCACACATTTGCAAACACTGCCAAAAAAGTTTCAAGATTGTCTGAAAATTCATGAAGAAATACACAATGGATCTAAACAACACATTTTCAGGAGCCCGAGATCAATATGAGCCTGCACGGCCCTGTTTAGGTGTTTGAGTTTTGATAAAAAAGTGAGAGTGACTAACTGAAATTCAAATGAAAACTGTTGGCTAATGCGGGCAGCTTGTGACTAATTGTATGCATCAGACTTTTTTAACAGGAGTAACACATCATCTCACCTGTTGTATAGTCAAGTCAATTCTTTCTGGTTAGACGGTGTTAAAATAAAGATCAGATTAAAGTCTAATTTCAGTAACAACGCTTCAGATTGAGTAGTTCCTTCAGTTAACATCACACTTCCAGGCAATACTGATGCTGCAGATGCAAAGTATCAATATATCAGTGATGGTCCTATAGTGTCGTGCACTGGGAGTTTTCTACCATGCCCCAATGAGAACTCCTATGTGAGTTGAAATGCGTTGGTGTAGAAAAAGCATATAGATCAGACCTCTTACTATTTTATCAAATATCTGCCCTTTAAAAACCTAGATGAGCACCTGTTTTCTGTATTACCCATCTGTGTGTGAAGGAGAGCACTCCCACTGTCTTATTCTGCTATCAGTAAATCAGTTTCTAAAGTCAGTTTCAACACTTTTATTTGGAAGGACATTGCTTATTCTTGATGAACAGGATTTTTGCAGTCATCCTTGTTGAACATTTTCTATTATTAAACGTGTACTGACAAGTAGTAGGCCTACAAGTGAAATTAGGATACCAAAAGTACTGTAAACAAACACAGCCACAGTTCCATGATGCGTATTTTTTACTAGATACTTTTAGATTTACTTTGTATATAAGTTTAATAGGTTCATTGTTTAACTTTTCTGGTGGAGGGTGTTTCAAATGTTTTTTTGATTTTTTTCAGTGGAGATGTCATTGCTTTGTCTGGAATGTTTCACAGTATGGTATTAAACCTTTCTATTTTCATGGTGATCAAACCAGACCAAATTACAGGTCAGATCAGTGGAGAGGCAGCCTACTAATAGTCCGAATGTCTGCTTCTTAGGTATTTGTGAGCTATAAAACCACCTGTAATTGAATAAATGTAAGGTAGAGCTGTTTATTTGTCATACTGTGGAACATTCCGGGCAGAGAAACGGCATATCCCTAGAAAACAAGCAAGTGATGGACCACCAACCAAAAAGTTTCACAGTGCACCTTTAAGCGCAAGTCCCAGAGCTTCCATACAAACAGATAATAAGTACAGCTCTCTGAATGACTCCCAGCTGCTGCCTGTATTTGGTGCATGTGTGTTAGCCATTTTTGCTCCCACTCAGGTCATCTCTAAACAACGGGACAGGGTCATGACCATTATTACCATTATGATGTTAGATGGACCCAAGGGAGACAGTTATGAATACACGTTTTTATAGAACACAGCTAAAATGACGCACAGCTGCCAGAGAAGAAAGAGAAAAGGGGGGAAGTGGGTCCAAGCCATGTGCTGGGTGAGTGTGTAGGTGTTAGGGGATATTTTGGCTGTAGCAAGGGAATTCAAGCATGAGAGGCCTTGGATGTAAAATAGGCTAGCGGAAGAAATGGAGATTATTTTTACAAAGAAGATCTGGCATCAGTGTGCACCCACGCAACTTTTAACAGCCAGTTTGTCTTGTGTTTAAGTACACACGCATATTTAAAATCTGCAACAGGTTTGACAAGTTCCAACGAGCAAAGGGAACTTCTTTTCATTACGAGACATCTATTCATAAAGAGAATTATGAGCTTAACCTTACAAGAAACTACCTGTCTGTATATACAGTACACATAGTCACACTAAGAAGATGTACTAGCACATAAAATGTATTTAAACATGTATGTAAATAGTAGATAGTAGATAGTAGTAGTTTTAGTTTGGCTTCATGACTGGATTTTATTTAAACTTTGATATTATATTCATCCAAGCCAATACACTTTATTTATATAACACATTTCATGAGAAAAAGTTTCCAAAGTGCTGCAAATACAGATAAAAAATATACAGTACAATGAGAATATACTAGTAAAATAAAGATCTGTTTAACTCCACTAGTCCTCTTTTAAATAATAAAACTAGTAAAATCAAATAAGAGCAAAAAAACCCCACAAAATAAAAAATATTATATTGATGTTTGATACAGTACAGGACAACTGACAAATCGGATCTAATGCCACATTCTTATTCGTAGAGAACATTGCTCAATTGAAGATGTTCCCTTCTCCACAAATATCCTTGTGTTATTCAGAACTAATGGAGCTCAACAGAGACCGCCTGCTCTAGTTTAGGAAGTACATTTTCCATTAATTTTTTCCATAGACAAAAAATTCAAGTATTAAGTTTAAAAGTTCAAAGCCATCACAGAAGCTACCAGCTACATGGTGACTAATATCCATAACGCGGTTGAGTTAACTCCAAAAAGCACATTTAAAGGTGCACTGTGTGTTAGGTGGAGGGTCTGCTCCCTGCTTGCCTTCATAGAAATTATATAGTTTTGCTTTGAAATGATCCACAGTATGGCATTAAACTTATCCATTTTGCATGTATCCAATTACAGGTGATTTTATTTCTCCAAAATACTTAGAAAAACTTGAAAAAACACAAATTTGAGGTGTAACTTGTAACTTGGCTTGTTGGCATCATTTGCATGTTTCCATAGAAATAGATAAGCTTAATGCCAGACCATGGAACATTCCAGGCAAATAATAATATTCCATGCAGGCAAGCTGGTGATGGGTGATTTTAAACGTGCACTGCAGAGCATGTTTAAATAACTTAACAGCTTATAAAGTTTCAGAAACCAATTTTAAATAAAATCATAGGTCTTGTTGTCATTAGTTACCACGTAGCTGCACAAGCTTTCAAAACTTTTAATATTATTTTTTAAGTCTATGGGAAAAATGAATGAGAAATTTAGTTCTGGGTCCAGGTGGTGGGTGGTCACCGTTGAGCTCCATGCTGTTTCTTTAACTCGTAAGCAGCCATGTTTATTTTGACAATGAAACTGACAATTCATTTTGCTGATTGGTTAATCCGTCTATCAGTCATGCCCATCTATGCTCAAACAGGACTCGCATTTCCAGACGAGACTTTGTAATCTTTGTAAAGTATTAAAAAAGCTTGTATTCTTGCAGGCCGGTTACACCCAAAGTACACACTAAACTGAGGACTTGCTGTGAATAGATTAAGATTACTTACTTTACAGACCATGGTAATGTGTAAGCACTTTTTACAACCGATCATTGCAAAGAGGCAGATTAAGTGATGCTACAAGTGTGCTGTTTTAGAAAGCAACAAATAGGCATAAATGAGTCCTGTCCAAGGTGTTAACCAGTGGTGAAAGTATTTTATGCTTTTGTCAATTAAGTAAAAGTACCGATACTGAAGCAAAAAATACTATAAGTATCACATGAAAAAATCTACCTAAGTAAAAGTATTAAAGTACCTGTTTAAAAATGTACTTAAAGGGTAAAAAGTAAGAGTATTTTGTGCAGAGTTTGAGATCCAATAAAGCTTCAAATGTAGTGATTTTTTTATATATTTTTGCTGAATTTTTTCCCTAGCTGTTTTTGTTTGTATATTTTTGTTTGCTCAAAATTTGATTAAAAAATAAACTCTACAGGGTTTTCAGCAGGTCTCACACAAATAAAAACAAAAATACTTTTACTTTTTAATCCTATTCTTTACTATACTTTACTATTTTTACTTCATTCCATTCTACCACTGGTGTTAACATACTAATAATTTCTCCCTGCACATAAAATTTTGCTTCAAACATGTGTAAATTTAATGAGCGTAACTAATGTGCTGTCTTTATGGTGGGATAATCGTGGTGTTTTTGAACTGCAGGCGAACCACATGAGAGGACTTGCATGGGTTTGTTTGTGATGAATCCTTACATTATGTCATGTTAGCACTGGTACAGCCTATGATCTATACAGTTTAAGTCTGGCACTCAGCCACAGCATAATGGTATATGTGATTTAGGGGCTGAAGCTTGAGAAACCAAATACAGTCGTTAAGGAAGGTTTGTGCAAAGACAAACGAAACAAAAACCCTGGCTTTATATAGGTGCAATGGTATATAATGAAAGAAAATGTTTGTTTTTTTGCTTTATAAAGGAGGTCTCAAGAGTTGCATACTTCTAACTGAAAACTACAGCTCCCAAGCAATCAGAATGCCTTTATTCCCTGAGATGACATTCACATAATAGACAATAGTGAATAAAAACTGATTTATGTCCTGTCCAAAGTTTAGAAACACACCAGATTGTTGGATAATAGGGTCCAACAAAACTTAAGACTTGGGAATTCAGCTTGCATCTATAAAGATTTAACAATGTATTAAAAAGTTAACAATAATTTCCATCTGTCATTAGGAGAAAGAGCCATTGAAAAGGACTTTTTTCTTTTTTTTTTCGAGAATATATATTGTGGATATTAATTTTGAGAACTGTATTCAGGTACAGTATTCAGTATTCAGGTAGTGTATGATTTTTCCATCTCTAATGTGTGATAGGAAATAAACAGTGAAACAAGTAACTAAAACTTATTAATAATATGTTGTGTTTTTACACTATAATTTAAATGCAACTTGATGTAAAAGTATTGTAAGTATTCAGAATACAGTTCTGTGATTGGACCATGTATCAGAGTTACAAAATACATATTAATGCAGGTATTGGGTATTCTGTAACTAAATACATTTTTAGAATATTCTTCTCATTATTGCATATTGGTCAGTCATGACATTTGAGTAGTTTGTGTATTAGTAGTTAGTTGACGTAGTTTTATAGCTCAAAAACCTAAATAAACACATTTTCACTGTGACTGGTTTGCCTCTCCACAGATCTGACCTGTAACTTGGCCTGGTTTGGTTTCTATGATAGAAAGTTTTAATGCTAGACTGTGATACATTTCAGACAAAGCAATGACATCTCCATGGAGAAAAGCAGGTGGCCAACCTCCACCAGAAAATTTACACATTGCACCTTTAAGTTAAATAAAAATGGCTTTCCTGAAGATAGAGAATACAGACATTTTATTATTCTGGATTAAAACTTGATTAATTGCACAGCTTTACTGCCAGATAGTGAATCTTTTGTTAACGCAATTACTCTACTGAAGCAGAACAAATAGATTCTGAAAGCATAGCACAGGTGGATGAAAACATATTACGTTACATAGGTCCTGAAACTGCAAACTTGCTTTTTCAAATGATTGCCAAAGCAAAATATGAGTTTCTATGACAGTGGTGTGACTAATCGCATTTCACTCCAATCTGGCTGGCCATAAAACATGAGAAATTCAAGAGAAAAAATGTCTGTTTGGTTAGGGAGGTAACAATTCAAGACTAGTACACAGTTAAGATCAAGTGTTACAGTCCACTATAGGCTGTTTTCCGTGCTTGATAAGGATGGATGAAAGTGGCATGTCTTTTCTTGTCTCTTTTGTTGTATTTGGGTGTTGGTTTCCTGATTTGATGTATAGGCAAATACTTTTAATATATTTACCATGCAGCCAGAACCCCACCCTCTATAGCAGATAATCATTTTCTGCACCAGCTGGGGTAAATACAGGAAATAACTGTCTTTTTATATCAAGCTTTTTATATTAGGACCTGTCTTGTTGCTTTCTGATTAGTCACTGCCTTCTGAGGAAAAAAACAACATCCTCAAAGATAATAATACATTGTAACAGCATGATTTGTATTCCCATACTTGTGCAACCATCTACAATGAATGCAAAGGTGGTGTTGTGGTGCTGTGTAACCTTTCTGTGTGGGAATATACATCTGCTTGTCTCCCTGGAAAGGTTTTTGCAATATTTGGAATGTTCCACAGGGGCATTAAATGTATCTTGAATTCTTATTTTGACCTTTATTTATTGATTTTATTATTTATATTCAATGATGTTATTATTATTCTTTTATTTATTGTTTCTATTAGATCCTTTTGTCTTCAACATAATTCTGCTGACTTTTTCAGTTTCAAAATATTATTTTAGCAATAATATAATAAAACATTTCACTCTAGTAACTTTGCCTAGTGTCCGTCACCTGCATGGAAATTGCAAAAACAACTCAAGCAGGTGGCAATATCTCTACCAGAAAAAGTTACATAATGAACCTTTATCTTATTGTAATGTCAAGTCTTGTCAAGGGCCATTTGCTTGTAAAATGTGTGTGATATGGAAGGGGTCACAAAGTTAGGAAATAGGCTACTAATGATTTAATTGGATTTCTAATTCTCCTTTGATAACATAAACATACTGTCAAAACCAGGAAAAAATCATTAGAATGTGGCAGATGGAATTGGAGATGGAAAAATGACATATGCACTCACCACAAGCTGTGTTTTCAATTTTTATCACTGACTTTGAGCATTTCAAGACTAAACCACAAGATCAAATACTGATTTTAGAAAAGTAACTGTACGTATTCTCGGTGTATACTCATTTAGTTCCCAACACTGGTTCTTATACATACACATGTCAGTTTTATTTTTCCTGCAGCAGAATTCACACTGTCGTATATCACTGTGACTTATTTGTATTTCGTAAGATGTGAAAGTGCTTGTAGATCTGTCATAGATAATGCCACAGTTGTCTGAATCTGTTTTACGAACTACATTTGATGAGTTCATTTGCAAAAACATATTTGAAAAAATCACTGGGGCCTTGTTGTTTAGTAGTAATAGCAATGTTTCCAAATACCAAATCCACTTTATTGGTATCAAAATATTATTCCATCCCTTTGTGATAAAATCCACTATATACTGAAGTTCCTTAGGGATCATTACCATTCAGTAATTAAGTATCTATTTATACATTATTGTCATTGCTAATATCTCTAGAAGATGGTAACTTTTTGGCAATTTTTCAAAGCTGAGATGTCTGTTTTTGCTATTGAACTCTTCATTGATTTCCCGTTTGAAGAATATATAGACTCAAAATAAACTTCCAATGACAGAGGGCAACTTTCTTATAATTAGCCTAAATGCAATTCACCAAAGTACTGTGTAAAAAAGAATTAGTACAAAATAATTGTCCCACCAAAATAATTGTCCCGCCAATGAAGTGAATGATGGTCAAAGCCGGACACCTCATCACAAATCAGCCATTTATACCTGTCTTCCAATGAGACATCACTTAATTTGTTCTGTTTGGAAAAGTCAAGCCCTGAAAGTAAAAAAAAAAAGTAAAACGTAGTCTAAATCAGTCATCAATCAGCGGTGTAGACACAATAACTGTCAGTGTTTCTGGCTGTGGTCCAGAGTTAAGGTTAATTCTAAACTGGATGAATGACAACAGGAGACAAGCTGCACTTAGAGTGACGAATGTAACTGCACAGACATTTATATGGTGCCCAGCGTGTTTGCATGTGATAAAGGCTTTATAGATCTTATAAGCTTTGAATAATGTTGAATATGAAAGGGAGCTATTCAACTCTATTCAACTGAGTTACTATATACTGCAAAAACAACAGTCAAATATTGTTAAGTATCCAGATGTTAAAAAGCTCTTGTGAGCTTTAAGGCATGTTAAAATGTTGTTACCTCATCAAAAACATACGTGGAGTTGTGTTTTGTTTCATTCACACATGTTTGAATAATCCTTTATAATTAGTCTGTCTACATGTCCAAAGCTCAAAATGCTCTGTTCCACCTGTAATGTCATGAAGTGGTAGTTTTCAAGTTAACAGCTACTTTTTACCTTTAGTTCAGTAGAAGACTGAAATCATCCAAATGATTCTAGTGAAGGTGTATGGAGTTTAAAAACACAGTGGAGCACTCCCTGTATTACCACACGACATCACAGGGTGGAATAGAGCATTTTCTGAGAAGAACTCAGCCTAATTATGCAGTGTTTGTGTGCTGACGTGTGAATGAAACAAAACACACCTCCAGGTATGTTTTTGACGAGGAAACAACATTACAACATAGATCAGAAAATAGTGTTGGGTCCTTTAAAGGTGAAATATGGAACTTTGCCACCTGCTTAGATGAGATTAGATTTCTTTATTCAATCCCTGAGGGGCTGCACCAGAATTGCCCCAGCACCACAAATACTTGTCTCCGTGGAGATGTTATTGTTTTGCCTGGATTGTCGCCTGGTCAGTATGGTAAGATCTGTGGAGAGGCAACCCAGATCACACTACAAATGTTTTTCATTGTGTTTTTGAGCAATAGAAACTAGAAAAGTGAATTTGAAAAGAAGTGGGGTCCAATTATTGACTTTCACAAATAGAAGTTAATTATGTAAAATTGTGTCTCAGGACACTCTGTTGATGTGAATTTCTTCTTTATTTAGTAAAAGTAAAAAAAAGTAATAATAATGACAGAAATGTTCCATAATGTACTTTTCTTTAGTTGTATGTGAGTGTGGAGAAAGGGGTGGGTTGTGGAAAGGTTTTTTTGGTTTATTTTTTTGTTGTTTATCTATCTTGTATGATTTCAAAGATAAAAAATCAGATCAAGATACACATATTGAAATCAGGTAATTTAAACCCCTGTTTGATATTCATTTTTTGCAGTGCACCTCTTCAAACTACACGTCCAAACACACCACTCGTCTGGACTGAAGTCTTGTTCTTTTGATACGCTCTCATTGTCGGCCATTGTGCTATCTGTCAGATCTTTGATAACAACATGTTCTATTCTGAGAAGACAGAGGAGATCAGGTTGACTTTGGAAGCCGGACTTGGACATGAGTGTGTGTATGTGTCTATCCAGGTTCCCCGCGGTCCCTCTATTGGTCTTCTGAGTGGGTGGTCTTTTCCGAGAGTACAGATCTGGAAACTTTATACACCTACACACATACATATACACGACTGAAAAGAAAGAAGGAGAGACAAAGGGGAGGACTGGGAATCACACCAACGCAGTACTGCACAGGGTTAAGCAGGCAGCAGCAGCAGTCTCCTTCCAGATGTGTGACATTACTTGAGTCGATCCCAAACATGAACCAGTAGCTCCCACTCACTCACTCAGTGCAGCTCAGAGCACTGCAGACCTACTACACACATAAGATCCTGTCCAAGAGGCCGGTATGTTTGGATAGAGATAAGGAATTGAAAAAGAGGGACACTAAACAATAAAATGTGGGGTATGAAGTTTCACTATTGCTCCATATATTACAGAACTACAGTCATTTAAATAGGCCAAAGGACGTGTATATGAAATTACTTTTTCTTTTGCTAACAAATGATGGAGCTGGTTAATTAAAGGGCCTATATTAGTCTATTTTCTGATCTAGGTTATAATGTTGTTTCCTCATCAAAAACATACCGAGAGTTGTGTTCTGGTTCATTCACACATGTTTAACACAACAATCCTCCTCATTTAGGCTGAGTTCTTCTCTCAAACAGAAAACACTGTTCCACCTTGTGATGTCCTGTGGTAATACTGGAAGTGCTTCACAATATGCCATTAAATTTACCTATCTCCTAAGAGACAAGCAAGAGTGAGATCAGAACAAGTTACGGGTCAGATCTGTGGAGAATGTATGTTTTTCAATGTATTTTGGAGCAATAAAAACAAATGCAAGTGAATAAGTACAATATGGAACAATTCAGGTAAATCAATAACATCTCCATGGAAACAAGCAGGTGCCATCCATTAGAAAAGTTACACAGTGAGTGTTTAAATTGCTTGGTATTCCATCTACCTTGGTTCACATTTAAGACCAGGGCTTTATAAGTGAAGAATTGGATGAGAGAAAAAGACAAGAAAATTGGAACTTTGGACAGGTTATGAGAACAGACTCCACTCTGACCTTTGGAGCAGAGCGCCCCTGGACATCCATACAACCCACTCCAATGGGGAAGAAGAAGAAAAAAAGAGAGGGTTACGGTCCACGGAAAGACAAAGAAGGAGAAAGTAAAATTAAATCAGTAAAAAATGGAGGAGGAGGACAACACGGGAGAGTCGTAGGAGGGCGGAAGTGGTTGATTAAGGCTCTCTGGAGATTCTCTTGTTTAGATTGTTCTGCATTGCGCTCTCTGACTCCTTCTGGTCCTGACATCTGAGGTAGATTACAACAGAGAGCACAGGTCACAGTTATGAGTTAAACCAGGACCATATGGTGAGTGTGAGTGTCCACTGCTCCGCTCTGGGATTCCCCGCTGGTCCCACTGTGATGCTCAAATTTATTTTCTTGTTCATTGTCTCTCTCTGACATATCAAAGGAACATTGTTTGTGGAACAGCAAGGGAGCTTCAGGTTATTTGGTGGACCCGGATGGAAGCTCTTAGACCCTCTTTACCTCTCCAACCCTCAACCACTGGTTCATCCTCCCTTATCTAGAAGGAAATGTGATCTAACCACAGAAATTTCATGTGAACCCTGTTGAGATTGGTTTCTCGTGTAACTTAGGTTGTGTAATTTAAAATATATCACTAACAAATATTGCACTGGTATGTACTGGTCGAATAGCAGGTAGTGATAAAGGGCCCATATTACGCTATTTTCTGATGTCTGTTTTGATGTTTCTTCATCAAAAACATACCTGGAGTTGTGTTTTGTTTCATTCACACATATAATGCACAAACCCTACATATTCAGGCTGAGTTCTTCTATCAAATAGAAAACACTCTGTTCCACTTGATGTCATGTGGTAATACAGGAAGTACTCAACACAACTTTACTAGAATCATTTGGATGATTTCCCATCTCTACTGAACAAAAGAATAAAAGTAGCTCTTAATTTGAAAACTACTACTAACTACATGACATTACAATGTGGAACAGAGCATTTTGAGCTTTGGAGAGGTAGACAGACTAATAATAAAGGGTTACTCAAATGCACAAGAATCCATTTTGTGTAAACTAGGACCTTTAAATAACTTAAATAATGAAATCACAACCTCTTTCTATCTCCATGGGGCTGTAAATGCTTTTCCACAATACGACATCAAACTTATCTATCTTGCATGTAGTAAAATCCCATATGTTTTATGGCATTAAAGACCTTGAAAACACACATTGCTACTCAGTGGGGTCATCTCTCCACAGATCTGACATGTAACTTGGCCTGGTAGTGTTCCCAGTCAGTCTCTGTATCTGTCAATAATTTAATGGCATACTGTGGAACATTCCAGACAAAACAATCACCATCTCCATGGACACAAGGAGATGGTGGCAGGCTCTCAATCTGAAATGTTGTGCACCTTTTTAAACTTTCATGCAAGAAATGTTTAAGAATTTAGTATTAAACTAGAACTGCTTTAACTTTAACTTTCTTTAACTTTTTCCTTAACAGTTTAATGAGAATGGCCAAATGGTTCTACTGTTTCCAGCTGTTTCCAGTGCCGATACCTTCACTCAACATTACCTGCCATCTGGAATTAATGTGAACCAGGACTTGAACCCGGCTGGGCACTTGGCAGGTGAATAAACTTGTTGAACAGTATTACAGATGGATCTTGGTAAATTATCTTTATACTTTAAATGATGTGAGTAGTATTTCTTACAGCTCCTCTTCATGCACATCTAGAAAATGTTACACAATTGTCACATGCTTTACAAACAACTAAACCTAAAAATGTGTGGTTAATTAATATCATATGGCTTCTGGTACTCACAAAGATAGCAAAAAATTTGACTGTTAATGGGATAGATAGAGAATGAATGCTTGTGAATTAATTTTTGAGTGTAAAATATATGAACACGCATGTAAAAAGTGTCAGTTGACTTTATTAGGATCAGATTTACTCAGTTGATGAAAAACAACTTTTGTCTTTGGAACGTTTTACCATGGAAGAAGAGAAGAATCTACAAAATAAATTGCTTTAAGGACAATATAAAACAATGGCATCAAAATATTTTAGACAAGAAAAAGACAAAATAGGGCTCAAATTTTTGGATGCAGGGCAGTTTTAACTTTTGCCCTTTTGTTTAGAAAATCATATGACAAAAGCTTCAACAAAAATGAAAAGTATTTACAGTGCATATATTTACATTAAGGCATTTTTGCTGGGGAGAAAGACAGTGTATCTGATGCACCCCCACTTCTACACTATCAAATAAATAATCAAATTTATTAATAAACATTACAGTGCGATATCGTCTTTATACTACCTGCAGTGACAAAACATGTACAGTTTTAATGGGGACCCAAGACTACACAATCAGCTGTCCATTTCAAATTGGCCCACAAAAACCCAATACAAGTTAGTAGACAGTTTTATCTACTTATTAGAAATGCAATGAACATTTAAAATTGTACCAAGTTTGTACCAGGATGAACAAATAACCTAGAGCCATCACTTTACAGCACCACATTTTAAAAATCCTCTCAAATTTGCTACGAAATGAAACACGGGAGGCACTTAAAAGTTCTTGATGCATGAGTTGATACTTTGGTTTAAAAGAAACAAAAAAAAAACTACAGTAAATGTTATATTCTTTAAAGATAGTCCCTTCTTTTGTTAATAATCTCCAGATATAAATAGGAGATTAGAGAGAGGCTTCCACATTGCATAAAACATGATCATTGCCATCTTGCCACATTAAACTCTTCCATCAATTCAATTAACAGCAATAACGTATAGCCAGGCCTATCGACAGAGATTTGGGGGCCCGGGGCATGAAGCCTCACATGGGCCACCCCTCTAATATAAATTAATAGGAAGAGGGGCAAATTCTGGGCCCTAAACCCTGGGGCCTGGGACAACATACCCCTTTGACTTCACCTATCTACAGCCCTGTGTATAGCACCTAATCTACAGTACTGTCTCATACTACCGACATGCAATAGTATCAGATGGTTTTGACTTTAGACTGTGAAGTTTATCCGAATGACTTTGGGATCTCAATTGTATCAGTAAAATATGTCTAAGGTTTCTGTTAACATTTTCCCAGCGTGGACAACTATTGAAAGACAAACTAAATAATTAATCGCTAATTGCTGCTCTTAACAACCATCTCTCTCCCTTCTTCCTTCGCAGTCGTCCTCAGATCCATCTAAAATCAAAAATCTTTTCCACTCTGAGCTCTACCCTCTCGGACTCCCTTCTCTATCTCTCCTTCTCTCCTGAGTATCAAACCCTTCAATTTTTAATATCAGAACAACAGTGATTTATATCTGCCGTGGGGTGATTTGAGTGCTCTTGTGAAATTCAGTCCGGTAGTGATAATGATCATTCACTGGTGAAAGAGAAACTTGGGTATCGACAAGGCCTATGTAATTACAGATTTTAGTGCAAACCAAAGGAAAATATAGACATTTGAATTTTCCAGTTATTTAAACAAACTAACAAACCTGAAGGTAAACAAAGATTTGGTTTGGCTAGTCTGATAAAAGTTTTATTTAAATATAAAAAAATAAAAAAGCCTGATCAAAATTAAAATATACAAAATATGTAAGTGCTTTAATTCCAGTCATAAAAACAGTCTATGGAGACATTTGGTGATACAGATTGCTTTGACTGGTAGTATTGCCAAAGCAAATGTATCTACAAATTAAGAGCCTAGACATCAATCTGGCCATTGTAATTGTTCCTAAACTTCCATTTTGGATTAAGATCAACAGTTCTAGTATCATGGTAGTGTTGGTAACACTAGTTCTGATGCCTCTTCATGTGCAGAGCGAGATGGTCCGAGCGGGAGAAGGAGCGCGAGCACACGGCGCACTGAAAAGGCTTTGCTCCAGTGTGTTTCCTGTAGTGTCGTGTAAGTTCATCTGAACGAGCGAAGCGCCAATCACAGCTGTCCCATGTACACCGGTACGGCTTCTCACCTGCACAGCAAGAAACACAACAATGACACGGTTGACCTAAAATAACAGTTTGAGTTACAATGCCATAAGTCTAATGACAGGAGTAATGATAAGTGAAATGCTTCTGTTGCCAATGAGCAGCAGGCCATTATTATTAAAGCATTCAAACTCCTTAAGTTAACAATGATTCATGCATTTGGGTGGAGGAACTGGGAAAACAGGCTTATCTGAAAGATCCAGTCTTTTGACAAGAGTCATAAGGCAGTCACAGGCATTCAGCCTGTGCACAGGCAGCAGCACTGCACAGGTTCCCACGAACCACTCGTCAATCATGTTTCTCAATGTGCAGCTCCAGCTAAAGAGGCTTCAACCTATGACACTGCTCCTCTGCAGGCTCTACGCAGCCTTCAAACAGATACTTGGAGACCGTACTAGAACGTTTTTGCCTTATCACCTATGATTTATGTTTGTCAAAGTTCTGCCAACTAAAATAATAATATTAAATCCTATTAATGAGCCCTTTGACTTACAGGCAGCTGCAACCTGTAGCTTTGCAATAAAGCCACTATTTGAATAATAAACATTTTAATAGTTTGTTTTTGTCCAATTTTCCCAAAGGTTGATGTCATATGATGTATTTATTTATGCAAACATGCCAAAGCTAATTTTATGGAATAAACAGATCTATAAGAATTTGAATTGAAATCTTTGAAAAACAAATTAAGTTGTTACAAATTATTTGTGTTAAGAAGAAAAACGGAACAACACAGAGGGAAGAGTGAGGAATGAGAGGGAGGAGAGCCTGTTTTTTACAACACAAAGTGGCGCAGGCACACGCTCGCCGCACACAAATAATCAGGGTAATGGATGTTGATGGAGATTAGAGTGGGAACTCCCACCGGGCGCAAATGCATTAGGAATCATCTCACACAGATTACTGACAGGTGTGTGCAGACGTGTGTGCAGACGTGTGTGTGCGTGTGTGTGTGTGTCGGAGCAGTGTGAAGAAAGAGAGAAAGAAAGGAGCAGACAAAGATTGAAAGAGTGGACCGGGGCGGGACTCAAGGTGGGGGGCACACAACACAGAGAAAGGAAGACAACAATGTAAAAGAAAAAAATGATAGAGATTGATGCCAGCGCCGCGCACATCTCTTTACGTGTCGTGTTCTTGTCTTGTGGGCTTTAATAACTGCAATAACCACAATCAGCCTGCAGCATGAATGACGCCAGTTGTAATTGGCATGTCATGTTTTCAATAGATAGATGCTAAGCACGCACACCCACAGCGCTGTCCTTGGCACACTTGGAACCACAAGTTCTGGTCCAATAAGAAGAACAGGTTAGGAGGAATGTGGAGATATATAAACATCATCTTTGTTGGGGACGCTCTGAGATGGACCAATCACTTTTAGAGACAAACCGTTCACTTGAAATTTTCAAATGGAGAAAATATAAAATGAGTAAACCTGAAACATATCTTTAAGTGTGAGTGCAATAATGTGAAACTGTAAAAAAGATTTCAACATTAACATGTAACGGATCAACTTCTGTTCCAAGAGAAATGGCACCACACGTCTCACACTGAGCACATACCTACAGAGTCATCCCTCTGGCAGAAGTGTGTTACTTCCACCTGTTTTAATGGAATAGTATATTGGGCAGAGGATGGGAATGAGGTAGGATACATTTACACACACATGCCAAGAACACAACACTCTGCCTAGCAACACGGTGCCAGTACAGATATGGAAATACAAGTCTCGTGGGCAGTGGACATTTCTTGACGAGTCCATTTTAAAAAGTGACATTAATTGGAAGAATCTCTTACTTACCCGTGTGTGTTCTGAGATGAGCTTTCAGATGAGATGATTTTGTGTAAACCTTCTTGCAGCCTGACAACACAGATAAACACAAACAGATTCTTACTATGAGTAATTCATAATCTATTTGCAATATGAAATAACCAAGACACCAAGCTGTGGAATGGGTGAAATGTGAGATAATGAAGAACAGGGTTTGTTTTACATTTCTAGGCAGTCTTCGAAATATACTGGATATGGAAATAATGTAAAAAAAAAAAAAAAAAAAAGAAACATAAAAGCACTGTAGGTCAGAATGTAAGTAATAAATGTATGTTTCTGAACTATTATAAGCTCTGATGAGTAGTCACTGCGCTAGATAAATATTAAATTGGGGAATAAATTCTTAGGTTTACAAGCGCAGACTTGTACGAAGATGAATCCCATTTTACACACTGCTGCGGGCTAGTTGACATTACACATCTTACAAGTAGCTGCACATCATATAGCTATAGTAGATTTAGCTGTAGCTTTTGAGCAAGCTTTGCCAAATAAGCCCTTTAATTTGCTTCAGAGCATGCAAATTCGGTGGAGCCTGTTTGCAAATATGTGTGGGAAAAACAGCTCAAACGACTCAGGGCAGAAAGTGTTTGAGAGTCTGTGATATCAGTTGATCAGTCAGGTTAAATACATCTGATAAGTATTTAAGCTTGGGTTGACATGCATGACTATCTAATTAACACAAACACATGCAGCCACACACTGACACCAGCAATGCCTACAAAGCCTCAGCAGTCACTCTATCAAAAGTGCTGGTCTATGTAAGATGGAATATTTCACTGTAGTTCTGCAAGCAGATATTTAATTATAAGGCTGTGACAGGAACTTCCATTGCCAAACAAGTTAAATGTGCCATGTACCACCTTCAGTCATTCCTCTGGCGCACAATCACAATATGACTCAGAGTTTGGAGAAAGATAACTTGAACTTGGAAAAACATAAGAGGAGTCAGCCAAGTGGCAATATCAACCTCGATTCTCAAACTATAAGACATAGAAGATATAGTCTCGCCTCTATATCATATTTATACTGTAGGATTTCTAGTTTCTAAGTTCAACTATTCCCCTCACAAACTCATGGGTAATGTCTTTGTGTAACATGTAACATGAGGTGTATAACTGGTGGTTTAGTTAGAATGTGAATGGGTACTTTTGTTGTACTGCACCAACAACAGTTTTATTATAGCATACCTGGGTAATCACAATGGTGAATCCTTCTTTTCTCAAGATCAGGGTTATTCCGCCGGTTATATCTGGCTGGCATGGTGGTCTGAGAGGGAGCTGGAGTGCCTTGTGGTGCTTGGGGGGGTCCTGATGGAGCTGGCCTGGGCACAGGAGAGTGATGGGGCAGGGGAAGGTTAGTACCAGGGCTGTGGCCCAGGCCAGGGCTACTCCCTGCAAGCTTGGAGGCGATGGAGGCAGCGTATGATGGAGGTGGAGACAATGTGTGGAGCAGCTCTTTTTGCCTGTCAGGACTGCCAGGCTCAGAGCTGGGTGGGGAAGGGGGCAGGTAGGCAGGCTGCTGGAGGAAACGGGTGTGTGTGTGGGCACCAGGACGTGTGTATGACCCGTTGTTAAGGCCACAATAAGCAGGCTTTGTACTCTGCTCTTCGTGGTAAGGTGTGTGAATAGGTGATGGTCCTGTGGGCATCTGAGAATGATGATGTTCCATAATGTTTCCATGGTGATGTTCCAGGCCGGAGTTCAGAAGCTGAAACAGAGAGCTGCCGTTGTCGTGGAGCGCATGTTGTTCAAACTGAGGGGGCATTTCTTGTTTAATAAACACCTCGGAGCCTGAACCGTTGCAAACATTTCGAGAGTTGTTAAAAACACTAAAGTCTGGTAAACCTGTCATGTCCATAGGCATCCCACTGGCAGCATGTCCGGGGCTGCAGTTACTGGTGCTGCTGGGGCACTGAGGGGGGAGGTGAGCAGAGAAGCACTGGGCAGTGGGCTCTGTTTTGATTTGGGGCACAGTGGAGTGGTTTTGGTCCTGAGGCAGCCGTACCTGCTGACACAAGCCCATTCTCAAATAGGCAACGTCCTGGAGATACAGGTTCATGTTGAGAGTGTAGGGGGCACCGGTCTGATCGTCACTGAAGAACGGGTCCATCACAGACACTGGCTCTCGGGTGGGCTTTTGCTGGGCGTCTCCTGATGGCTGAAGAAAGGAGAGATACCTGTCCAGTTCACACTTTGTCTGTGGATAAAAACATAAACTGTGTTAATGTCACAAGAAGGCACACAGCTCAGACCTCAATGTAAGAAAGACAGGTTTGATAATATGGTCACTGCACAAGCATTTATCAAGTAGTCATCGATAAGTCCCTGCCACATTCCCTTCCTGGCTGCGAGGTCAACTCAAACTCAGCAGGGATAAAGCACATTAAAAACAAAACACTGAGTGTTAAGAAGTACTCTATAAGATTATGGCTGTATGCAAATGCAAATAATGTGACACTCGCAATATTGTTTTTGACATAAACCTGGAGGTAAGTGAACAGGGATGTGATAGACACTTGACGCCTCCAGCAGCCAAGGCTGGCAGTGCAACATGAAAGGCAATGGGGAAACACCCATGCCTCCTGCCTGCAGCAGCAGCAGCAGTACTGAGGCATGGCTGCTATTTCTAGCCTCCTGATCCGAACAGCTGTTTAGACCTCCCTCCTCTTAGGCTTGACAAGTTTTCTGCCTGGACTACTGAGCTAGGAGGGAGCTTTGAATCTGGGGGCTGCGGAGTCAGTTGCTGTCAGCATGGTATGATAGTCAGATCGGACGCCAAAAAGAGCCCAACAACTGCTGGACCAACTGGCAGGAGGGCGAAACACGCGGGGGAGAATGCGTTTACAGGCTGAGCTGCGCGCCAACCTGCCACTGGCAACATCCATGTCCGTACGTTTGTTCCCTTATGACTAAACACAAAGTAGTCTATAACGCATTTAAAAGGATTTATTGAGGCGAAACAAAACAAGCACGTCTGCCACGCCCATTCAATGAAAAACACGGTGTTCCATCGCCCGTGCTGACTACTAATTTCCAAAAGACATACCTGCGAGTAGTCGTTTTGGCCGCTCTTGTCCGTGTCCGGGATCTTGGAGTCCAAGCCAAACAGCGCGGAGTCCTCCAGAGGAAAACCCACCGGTAGACCAGACTTTTGCAGCGTATAGAAGGGCTCCTCCTGCCCCCCGCCGCCGTTCATCGTCAATGTCGCGGCCATGAAGCTCCGACGCAGCACAAATGAGCTCGGGGGAGTTGGGGGGGAAAGTGATGATGCTACAGAGGTGTACGCTCAAAGAGGAGTCGTGCGTCTGCGGCTGTCTGCTACATCTCCTTCCTCTGGTTTCATCCCTTCACTGACTCCTTGCAGTTTTTTATGTCATGTTGCAGGGCGGGGCTGTCCAGAGTAAATACAGCGCACGCACCGCCTCCTGAATCTTTAAAAAACCTTTGATCATTCATGCACCGGCCACCGCCCTGCGCGCCATCTAAATACATTATCTGTGCCGTAAAGTGAGCGCAAAGCACGCAAACCGCAGTGAACACAGGGGCAGCGAAGGTTAATGCAATTGATCCACATTAAAAGTCTTGTCAATTTATGCATAAATACATTTTTCTATTATGAAAGATATATATTTTTCTTCTACGTATAAGAGGTAATCATTTGGGCACTGACAGCATATTCCCTAGGCCTATATATTTGTAGTTACCATAACTTAAAGGTGCACTGTGTAACAATAGTGGAGGTCCGCCACCTGCTTGTCTCATGGAAATATCATTGCTTTGTGTAGAATGTTTCACAGTATAGATTAAACACAAGGGAAACATGCAGGTTACAGCACTGCAATACATTACAATTCAGATCTGTGAGGAGGAATCCTTATTCACAAAATGAATTATTGTATTTTTGAGCAATAGAAACACCTATAATAAATAAATGCAAGATCTATATGTTTAAGGTCATACAATGGAATATTACAGGAAAAGCAAGAACATCTCCATGGAGAAAAGTAGGTAGTATACCTTCCACCAGAAGTTATGTAGTGTATCCTTAATGACAGTTTCCTAATGGTCACATATTTGTCCCATGTATAGCTTCCCCATTCTTTTCCCATATGCCATTGCACTTTGGACAACAAAACATAAATTGAGTCATTGTGAAGTCAGTGGTGTGTAAAATTTCACAGCAGGGTTCCCTTTTATTACCATACAGCTGAAAAAGGACATGTCCAGACTAATACGCAGTCAAATAACTTACAAATACCATACTATATATACACACTATACAAACTATACTAAACTAAACAAAGTCTTACAAACTTTTTTTATACGCCCGTTGTAATAAGACGGGACGTATTATGGTATGGCGCTGTCCATCCGTCCGTCCGTCTATCCGTCTGTGGACACTTCAAAGCTTTGTAGTGTCTTTAACAAAGCTTTGTAGTGTCTTTAAGTTCTGTTGCTAGGTTTGACAAATTCTAACTTAATTCTATATACAATAATTCAAAGTACGGGCGTATTTTGCCCCGCTGGAGGAGCTCTTGTTTTATTTAATGCACTGAACAGAAAGGCTCATGGGTTTATACAGTGAATCATAAATACATAAAAAAAGTCAATCTAATTTCTTTCAGTAAATCTGACACTATAATACTAAGGTGCAAAGTAGTGAAATTTAGATATGCCTGCTGTTTCTACTCAGAACATGGATTTGACTTGTAGAAACTAAAAGCTGTGATGCTTGCACGGGTCTGTCTGTAGGCACAAGCGTACTTGCAAATCTGGAAAAGATGAGGTTCTAATGATAGACAGACCTAATAAAAGAGTGGACTGCCAAGAATCAGGAATTCTAGGGCAGTTTGTTAGTTCAGGCTGTGTACTTTGTGCAAAGTACTATGACCAGTTCTCACTTAATAAAAACATAATCACTTAACAATTAATTGTTTTCTATATTATGATCTTAAAATTAAGTTAATAAAAATAAAAATGTATAAAAGAAATCTCATGTAAACACTGCACTGGTCATTTAGGTTTCTGCTTTGTTTTAGCGTACCATCCAGGGGCTTCTTTCTTGGTCTGGAATGAAAACATAAAAAATAATTATTATTTCATAATTTTATTTTTCTAATTTTATTTTATTAAAAGGTCATAGTAATGTCATGGTTAACTGTTCTGTGTACTATTTTTCACACATAGAAACGAATATCATGCAAGCTAATAAAGTGAACAATAAAAAGCGATTTATCAACTGCATTGAATGTCCTGCCAAGTGCTGTTTGTCTAAACTTGGTGGAGGCAGGTTCAAGTGCCGTGACTCATGTGAGGGTGTAGTCGAGACAGACACTTACAAAGACTGTAGGTTTGGGTTTGTGGGGTGACTCTTCCTCGGACCTGCTTAAGCCTCTATCTCTGATGCCTGCTTTGTCTGCTCTCAACATGGTTAACTCCTCTTTGTGCCCAGACTGCATGCTAATCAGGACCTGCTTCATTACAGCTAACTCCTGTAGGAAAAACATCCAAGAAAAATCATATCATCAACTTAACTGCTAAATACTTGATCACACACTTGGAAAGCAAATTAATATGAACGCCAGAAAATCTACAAAGCTAAAAAACCACAGTTCAGCTCAAGAAATCCCACATGAGCTTGACAAGCTTGGGGGTGTGTTGGGGTGGCAGCAGGGCAGAGGACTCTGGTTCTATTTATCAGCCCTGAGGACATGAGCCCCGGCATGTTACACAGACACACACACACACACACACACACACCCCAGGCATCTCAACCAGCCAGGCTGAGCAACAGCTGTCTGTGACAGGGCACATACTTCAGGCAGCAAACGGCTGGCCCTGGGACTCGCGCACAGGCAAAATCTTCAGGGAAACACTGCAACACATGTGCAATAACCCAATGTGGATATTCAAAGATGGAATGAAAGACGAGAGATAAGTGGTCCAACTGCAAAAGTTGTGGACATATGCTGTGACATGTTGGGTTTGCCAATTAATCTTTTAATTCTCTAGGCAGGTTCTGCTGGATATACCAGTTTCTCACCATTTAAACAGTCTAACAGACTGGGCCAGTCAGGGTGCATTAAAAACAGAAACTATAATACTACACAATGCAACAGAAACTGAAGACATTATTACACTGCCAAGACAAGCACATGCGTACCTCTTGATGGTTGAGGAGTCTCTCCAGATCAGCGGCCATGTTGTTTTTCACCTGTTGCAATGTTGAATTTTCTCTCCTCAAAGAGCTAGAAGAGAATATCACAAACACATTTAAAATTACTAAGGTCACTGGTCTGGTAACTTGGGTCATATGGCATGTTTTACTTATTTCTCCAACTTTAGTTATGGAAGAGAAACTGTTCCGAGTAAAACTTCAGCACTCATGCATTCACAGGTTTACTTATCTATGTTTATAATCATATCCACTGGTGGACTCAGAAGTACAAATGCTTTATGTAACTTTAAAATAAAAACAATTATTCAGCTTTTCAAAATGTCTACCTATCAAATTAATAAACTCCTTCCTTCCACTCTTCTTACCACAGGCAATTGGAGTACAAGCAGGAGCGTGTAGTCAGGTTCTTAAAAGCAAATCATCTGCAAATCTTAAAATAACAGCTGTGTAGTCATCTAAGATTTAACTGAGCACTCAAGAAAAGGCTATAAACCCATGGGTCTTGTAACCTTAGACACAGGTGCTCATTGTGATTCTGTAAATATTGCATCAGAGCTTTAAAAGTTTAATGCTAGCAACCTCCTCTTATTTACAGTATATAAATACCTCTTATGATGCACAATTACCTGTTTAAGAAGTATAATGTAAATATTTCGAACAAAATTGGTTAAAGTAAAACTTTGAAGTTTCTGAAATGTAAATCATGACCGTGTGTTTTATCACTAGTGGAAGAGTCGGATGGCAAGTTTGAAAACTATGACATTTTAAAAGCTACCTTGCTTGCCTCAGGTGAGTGGAGAGCAGCAAGAGAAAACCTGCCAAGTGTCAGTTCAAATATTTCTCAAAGTTGGAGTGGGAATCAGGAGGGATTTAGGTCCGTATTAAAAACAACAGAACTGATTTTATGCATTAAAAACTATAAATGACCACCACTGTGCTTCTGCGTTTATGCTAGTCTGCTATTTTTATTCGTATTAATTTTCAGTCTTTTTATTCAATTTGTCTTATAAATGTATATAGCACAATGCCTTCATCTTTATTTCACAAACTGGTAACTCAATGGCCAACTACATACAAAACTTCAAAACTACTTAAATATGCCAAACATTCACTTTGGCCACCCCCGTGTTAGATAAGGTGAAAGTAAAGATGCTTCAGGGAGTTCTCCTTGATGATGGGTTAGCTGAATTACATTAATAATTTTGCTACGTGTGACAGGATGCCAGTCAAAAACACTGCACTGTCATTTAAGTTCAGATTTGTTTATAACTGTTTTTTTTTCATCTACAGTGTTCGTACTTGACATCGTCCTCAAGTGACACCATAGACTCCTTCAAAGTGCTGATTTGAGCCTCGCGCTGCTTTACTGTCTCGATCAGGTAGCTGTAGGGCTGCTGCGTCTGCTGCAATAGCTGATTGACTGCCAAAAGCTGAAACATAAATGTACACACAGTACATAAATAATTACCACTAATTATATTATATCTCAAGACTAAAAACTTGAGCACTCATTACATAATTTAATATCAACTGAGAATCAGACACACTGTTCTCTCTCACACTCTCCTCACATGTCGAGGTGAACAGGCCGGTAGGGAAATAGAATGTAAACGATCCAAATCCAAATCAGCTTTATTTATGCAACGCATATGATAGACAGTTCAACACAGTCCAAACTTGTGCACAGAGGCCATTTCAGGCTTTAAATTAAAATAAAACATATTTCAGACAGTTTATGATGTGAAAAAGGCAAGTGTGAATTATAATTTCATGTTGTAAATGGAATGATTATTGTTAATGCATTTCTGGGAACTGTGTTTTTAATCTGACAGCAAGTGGCAAGTCAGTCTGTATTGGTGTAAATGTAATTGTAAGAAAATAAAATGTTGTTTTTAGATGAATGATTGTGTGCTAACATTTAAAGTGACCTCAGGAAGAGAAGCTCACTGAGTACACTGCTGTCCCATCCCTGTATGTTCAAACTCCGAACCTGGGGAGACAGAGCCTTCTCCATTGCGCCCCCACCCTTTGGAACTCACTACCTCAGCAAACCCAAGGCTGTACTGAACTCTCCACCTTCAAGAAACTGCTCAAAACTCATCTATTTAAAATCACTTTTAAAGTACAACCTACTTTTAAATCATTTGTGTGTTAAACATTTGTGAATGAAACAAAACACAACTCCAGGTATGTTTGTGATGAGGAAACATTGCAACAGAAAATAGCGTAATATGGGCCCTTTGACAATCAAAATAACAAATTTATATTTATATTTTGGTTACGTCAGACACCTGTATACTTGTACAATATCTTGTTTTAGAATCAATGGACAAAATATAGAGCATGTTACACATTAATCCCATTTTACAGCTATAAAGCCAGTGCACACTGTTGGGTGGGAGCTGCAGGACAATAGTTAGTCAGAATATCTGTGTGGGTGGTTAAGCAGTTAACACCCATGGCCTATGTGAATGGAACATATGATTTTTCACTCCTTTTCTTTTCATACTCTATGAATCATGAAGAATTCAGATAAATGCCAGTCAATCACAGCTGACAGTTGGCTTATAAGGACTTAAATATGACTAGCTTTTCCTTTTCTCGTTACACAATCACTGCTGCACTGTAGTAGTAGCACGGCCAAGCAAACACAGTGGCTGTCTGAACTGCCAGTCATCCAACCTGAAACCTTACTGGTAGATTTTCACACGAGCAGCGTACATGTGACTAGCTTGAACAAGAAAAAAAAGGAACTCACTCTTAATAAGAAGTCAGCAGAATTTTAAAGCAAGTGTGTATGACAGATTTTTATGATTCTCAAATTTTGACTTAAAGGTGCACTATCTAACTTTTTCGTTGGGGGTCCGTCACCTGTTTGTCCAAAGTGAGGTAAATTTCTGATACTTCAAACATGATTTCAATAAACTAAAGGTACTGGCAGGTTTTGACATGAGTAGCATACATGTGACTATTACAGAGAAGAAAAAAAAAGGAACTCACTGCAAATATTAAAGTCAACGCACATGGTATGCTAACAAAAGGCTCAGTGATTGGTGTAAGCTAGCAGTTGGATGATTGAAGAGAGCATGGTCGTCACGGTTTCTGGCAATGTTTCTCCTGTGTCAACAAGTGTGACAAGTACTGAGAAGCCAACCTGTCTTCTGTCTCATGTAAAGCTCTCACTGTCTGCAGGCTACTCCTAACAAACTGTCAATTCTGTGAAAAGCCCTGGCCTGCTTTATTGTTCAACAGACAAAGCATCTATAGCCAGTGATTCCTGTAGCACTAATTCCTCAAGCATCTCTAATGGTGTGTCTACAAACTGTACAAACACAAAGTTACGTAGCAAAAAGATCTGATTTGTATTTATTTCTTGCATTTTTTTTCTTGGTAATTGTACCTAAAGTGTAGGATACATGGTTGCAGCAGCCCCAGATGTTGTGTGAGAATGTGGGTGGCTCGTGACGGCGGAGGAACGCCATGACTCATTAAAGGTGCACTATCCAACTTATCCGGTGCAAGTCCAGCATGTGGTTATGTCCATGGAGATATGGAGATATTTTTAGAACTTATTTTCTATTTTATTTTTACTTGTACATAGGCATTTATATAATTATGCCTTAGTCTCTTGCTATTTTTTTGCTTATTTAGAATCTATTATTATCCTCTGTTATTATAATATATTGTGATGTGTGAGCTACTGTGTCCAAGTAATTTCTCTTGTGGATCAATAAAGTTTGTCTAAGTCTATGTTACCTTGAATTTACCACAGTATGGCATTAAACTTGCTTATTATTTAATTAAAAGGTGTTTACAATAAAACAATACCTAATGAAATCGGACCTGTAAACTGGCATGGTGCTTGACTCCATGGAAATAAATTTGTTTAATATCATAGTGTGAGAAAATCCTGGCAAAGCAGCATCATCTCCATACCCTGCTCCAAGAAAGCTGTACAGTGCACCTTTAATAAATACATCATTATAGCTTTAATAGAGGTTGGGAAATAACTGTAATTTGTGTTTCTAAAATTGTGGATAAACACTGTAGCTCAAATGAGTCATGCAATACTTTAGCTTAGCCTCAAGGTGTTACCAGCCAGTGTACTCGTGTCGCTTCCAAATCTGGAGAAATGTCATCTGGTAGAAAGCCAACAGCAGAATATTGAAATAAGAATGAGGTGTATAATTTAGACTTAAAGCAGGATGATATGCAGAATGTTCAGTATGTGTTGTAGAACCTACAGTTAGGCCTGTCATGATAACAAATTTTTAAGTGCTATATATTGCTGAAGTATATATAGACGACAAACAATAATACTGAAATTAAACCATAAAGCAGAATAAGCCCCAAAATTATTCTAAATGCGCAATATAAAAAATTAAAAAAAAAAAAAGCTATAATGAGTCATAGACGTTCATAATTCAACCTTCTACAGCTCAAATCTTATTGTAGTACAGGAAAAAAAATCCTACTAGTACATAAAAAAAGTCATCACGATAAATATTGAAAACTGGAACAATCATTTTGATTGTTCCATCTAACATACACTTAATAAGTCGATATAGTAGTGACATATCGTGACATAAAAAAACCTACAGTTTTTTATATTCACAGGCTTTTGGCTAATTTATCTGTGTGTATAATTTTGTGTCGTTTGTTTGTAATAATTGTTTAGAAAAGTGCGACACAAAGTGAATTATTGTTATTGGTGTGTGTGTACCTCTTGAGATACTTGTCCAGCCTGTGCCCTGTTTGCATCAAGTTCTCTCCTCAGTGCTGTGTTCTGTCTCTCAAGCTGTAGCACTCTGCGGGCTAAGTGAACGCTGCAAATAAAAAAAATAAAAATAAAATATGGCCATGGAATTTCACCGTAACAAAGCCAACATCACATCAACAAGTGCACACTGGTTAATTCTTCACTCTTGTTTCCATAATATTAATGTTCTGAAGTATCATTTGCCCATTTGGCACCACATGGTTATGTACACTCCTCCACAAAAGAGGTTTATGTTCATGAAGATACGATAATTACTATACTGACTTATTATTCAATATTTGGTATGAAAGCTGGAACAATATTTTTTGTGACTCAATATTTATCATGTATATATTTACTTGCAAAAGTAAATATATACATGAATTTTTTTCCATCACTATAAGATTTGAGATGTAGCGGGTAGAATAAATGACTTCTATGCTTAATAACTGGTTAATTATGCTGTTTATTTGTTGCAACCTATGGCTTTTACTGATATAATGAATATAGATTTCAATATTTCAATAGTTTCAGTATTATCGTTTGTCTGCAATATATTGTGCTTCAAAATGTGTTATCGTGACCTGCCCAGGGAAAGCACTACTACATAAATTCTATAGAAAACATTTATATTTTTTTTATAGATTTAAAGATGCCAAGGATCATCTGGTAGTATGGGTGTCTTGTCCAGGGATCCAATAACAGTATGTGCTGGAGGAAAGGTTCAAACTATAAATCAATAAATAAAATTACAGTTTATACAAACATATAATTTCAGCATACTCCAGTGGCATAGTTAAAATAAAATTAAAATGTACCTTTGTTTTAGCCTTCTTTTTGTTGTTGTGGGGACATTGGCACCATAGCCATAGGAAAACAACACTCTCTCGGCCTCTTCTTCATTTTCAACTAGAAACACAAACTCAATTCATACACTTACATGGTTATTTTTTCACTTTGTAATCGTCCACAGTGACCTCAGTCTGTAATATGTGTCATGTGTGATGTGTAATGAAACGGTGAATGCATACTCTCGGCTGCCTGCATGGTGACTTGGTCCAGCTCCTGCTCCAGTCTCTCGTAGGTCTCTAGCTTCGAGGCCTGTTCTGCCGTCTGTGCCTGGAGTTCAGTCACCCGCTTCTCCGAGCTCGTCTGCAGCCGGTAAAACTCCTGAGTCAGGACCTGCCCAGTGAGAGACATACAGTTACAAGGGCAAAAATGTTTGGATACATGCATTATTTTAGATTATTAAGATACTAGGGTGTCTTGAAATGTAATGATAATAAATGGTAATTTTCTCAGGTGTTATTGTATGTTATTATAGTATGTTATTATTATAAAAAGTGTCAATCAATGCCTAGTAAATAAGCAAATATAAAGGCTGCCCTTTATATCTGCTTATTAACCTTAATGACCTTAATGACCACAATTACTGTTTTATACAACACTAAATTCAAATATAGCTGCAAGCGGCAATGATCGGCCCTCGCGTGCGCCTACGCCACACCCCACAATCTCCGTGCCCAGCACATCGCGCCATGCAAATGCCGCACCCAGCAAATGTTGCGCCCAGCAAATGTCGCGCCCAGCAAATGACATGCCCCATGCTAACCCTAATAACAGTAAACCCCAACCACACTTTTCATATGCTTTACAGTGTATTATATTCAGGCCGAGATCACGTATTAGTGATTCAAATTTCCCAGGTCAACACATCCTCTATCAGAAAAATTACATAGTGCACCTTTAAATGATTTTTGAGGAGTCTTTGCACCCCTGGTGGCCAACAGTGAAAAATTCACCATGTCCGTTTTTTTTTTTTGCTCGTAGTCATACATAGAATTTAATTCCCAGATTTGGTACAAATCTGATAATGATGACATTTCATGTCTAGGGGGCACTATAGTGTAATTTTCCATATGCTGAGATCAGCATCAGTGATTCAAATTTCAACACAATCGGACTAAGCCTGTGCGAACGGGAGCAAATCTTCACATTGAATATTGTCTAAATTTGGATTGAAATTTGGAGTTTTGCTGCATGTAAACCGTGACAGTTTTCAAAAACATGGAGCAAACTTTTGAAGCTGCACTTCTCTAGATGATGTACGGTGATTTTCAGCCCTGTGGGTGAAGTGCCTTCAGAGGAGTGCGTTCAAACACAACATGTGCGAAAAGGCAGACTCTGCATTTTGAAGATTTCAATCCAAGATGGCTGCCTTCTGCTTTGTCAAGGGGCTTGGCCATAATAATATTTATTGCTTGTCTTCACGTGGCGAATGCGTGTACCAAATTTCGTGGCTCTACGACAAACTTGAGCTGGGACGGCTCCCATAGGAACGGGCAGAGCCTAATATTAGAGGTGGCGTATTATCTCAATTTTTTGCTCCCCACGCATGAAACCTATATTTTCTCAAATGTCTCATCATTTCTGAACATTTGGGAAAGTTTGGGGAGTTTTTTTAATGTGTTTGCGGGGTCATGTTTCATTTCAATCTGTAGGGGGCGCAAATGGACCAAATTAATTTTTTTCACATTCAGTCGCTTTAGGGCAGAGAGTTTAAGAACTGTGTCAAACTTCATTGAATTCAGAGTTTGTTTGAGCAAACAGGAGCAATTTGTAAATATCCAAAACATGTGTTCATTATTTGTGGCTTCACTGCTCAGTGAGGTCAGACAGATTTGGGATATGTGGATATTTTTGACATTTTGCCCCTGGAGATAATGAGGACCAAATCTGAGGCCGTTCGGGTGACGCCCGCGGAAGAGTGCGTTTCAGCTTTGCAAACTTTAATCCAAGATGGCCGCCCCCTGGTGTGTCAGGGGACGGCCATAATAATATTTTTTACTCCTCTTGTCATGATCGACTTCTGCGTTAAATTTCATGATTCTACATGCAATTTTTTTGGTGTAATTCGTATTCCCTAATGTATTTTTGTCTCGTTAGGGGGCGCTGACGAGCCATTTTATTTATTTTTTGAAAATGGAAATAGCCAAAAGTTAGAGATCCGGACTCTTTAACACGTGGCCAAATTTCGTGAGTTTTCGTAACTGTTCACTGGGTGAAAAATGGGTGAGTGCGTTAGGAGAAGGAGAAGGAGAAGGAGGAGGAGGAGGAGGAGGAGAAGAAGGGGCCTAATTAATCAATCATTTAAATACTGTCCCACTTTAACTGTAGGCTTTTAACTATGTTTTAATCTTACTTAATTTGTTTATGTTGTTGTAAGGCGACCTTGGGTGTCCAGAAAGGTGCCTAATAAATATTATGATTATTATGATTATTATTGTACCTCCAGTTTCTTCTGCAGTTTCTCACACTCCACTTGGCACTGGGCCAAAGCTTTGGCCGTCTCCTCTTTGACCATCTCGGCGCGCTCAGCCTCAAAGTTGTGAAGTTTGGCCTGATTGGACAACTCTGCCACTCGATTGTCAGTTCCTAGCTGCAGCTGTCTGAACCTGGACAGATCATAACAAAGCCACAGCTCAATAAATATTAAGAAAATAGTGATGATGTTAAACCTCCCAAGGCCAGTGACAGTTATAGATGATTTTATCTCTTGAGAAAGCCTGGTCTTCAACTTTACAAAACCTAAACTTAGCTCTAGGCCTTGGTTAGGCTCAGGCTTGTTCCGTGGTTTCCAATAAATGCTGCAATGTTTTCTTTCAAACACATGAAATTGGATTTTGTGTTTATTTGCATGCCAAAAGAAACTAGGAAGTGATAAACGGGTGTACACTGCGCAATGAATTTATGAATTTGATGTATTTAGTGACACCTAACAGCTTGACGAATCCATAGAGTCCATAGAGTCACAGAGCAGGAAAGCCAGGTCTTAAATCTTCTTAAATGGTGCTCCTAGCATGGTTTGTTCATGCGCATTGGTTTGGCAGTTAGAGAACCATGTTCATGCTCAGGAATTAAGTAATTAAAGATAAAAGAATTACGTCAGAATACAGAGGAAAACACATAAAGGGACAATTCTCAGAAAGAAAGGAACAAGAATTCCCCACACAAAAACAGATCTGAATAACGGCAGCATTTTAGAATAAGTGGCCCCAGTTACCCTACACAAAGTACAACACGACCATGTCACAGGTTTTACAGTCACACCAACATAAAACTATGAGAAGCATGTACAGTTTTAAAGCTATGTCACGGAGTGTGTTTGACACATAAAGCGCCTTGTTTGAATTCAGTGCAACATACTAGAAATACTTATCTATACTCACATTAACGTGAGTTTATCAATAATTGAAGCATTTCTAAAATTAACAAGCCAAATTATTCATGATCTCCTGGTCGTCCTCAGGCAGCTCTCAGACATGTGAACAAACAGATACACACACTCCGTGGAGCTGATTCTTGGCTGGATAATATTAATAACTCGATTACAGCTGACCTGATAGGATTTCATCATCCATAGAGTGCAGTCCTAAGCTGTGTGCTCACGGTGATAGACATGTGCACATGGGCCACACTTCAGACTCTGTTATTAACGGGGGCTCCATCCTTGGTCCTCAAACAAACAACACTTAACACTAAGACTCTGAAAAAACTCATTAGTAGCTCATTAATTAGTCAGAAAATAGTGAACAATATTAATGGAGAGCTCTGTACCAATTTCTTATAACCCCTTGTCCTGCAAAAAAATTTCTTCATGAAATTGTTTGACTTCTTAATGTAATTATGACTTCTTAATGCATTATGTAACTTTTTGGTTGGGGGTCTGTCATCTGTTTGTTTCTATGGATATGTCATTACTCTGCTTTGAATGTTCCACAGTATGAAATTAAACAGCTCTACTTTACCTTTTTTAAGTCACAGGTGGTTTTAGACCTAGAAAAACAGGAATTCTGACTGAGAGGGGTTGCCTCTCCACAGATCTGACCTGTACCTTGGTCTAGCTTGATCTCTGTGAAGACAGAAAGGTTTAATACCATACTGTGAAACATTCCAGGCAAAATAAAAACATCTCCATGGGGAGAAGCATTTGACAGATCTTCCACCAGAGAAGTTACACAGTGCACCTTTAACTTGGTGGAAGTATAACTACTGTCAATATAAATTATAGTTTTACACCAATCAAGAAGCAAACTGAGATGAAGAGTTGAAAAATATGTTGAAAATTACAGGTAGCAGAGAGTCCAAACATACTGATGATGACAGTGATCACATTAGGGACAATTCTAACCAAAAGTGAGGTACATTTTACGTGGAAGAAACAAAACAATTTACAGTTCAAAAGCCTACCCAACAAAGCCCTGACATTAATTCTGTCTTTTATTTGGTGGAATAATCTGATGCCATTTCAGGCTTGTCCACTTCATTCTTTGCCCCAAAAATAGGGAGCTACTCGGGGTTAGGGGTTAAGGGCTTGTGGCTGGCATCTGTCGTTGCTGGCTTGTGATGCGACACAGAGCTGGAATGTGATCGCGGCAGAGAGAGAGAGTGGAAGGGAGAGTGTGTCAGCCTGGAAAGACCAACAGCTGGTGGTTTGGATCTGGAGAAATGACCGGCATGTCAAGTGAGTAGTAGTAACTCAGCGCAGCTACATACTGCTGCTGACTGTGGGGGCACACACAAAACATGATTGAAAATACTGTAGGATTTTCATATAAAATTGCTACCAGTGATGAGGAGAATACTTTGAAAATGTGTTTAGTTACCGTAGTTACAGAATACCTGCATTAACATGTATTTTGTTATGTATGCTGTACTGTATTCTGTTGCATGTAAATTAAAGTGTAAGAGACGCAATGTAGTATTAAAATCAGCGTTATATTTGTTTTGCCGTTTCTTCTGCATTTCCGTTCACAAATTGGAGAAAGAAAAACTACTCATGCACACACTATAAGAGCTATTTTTCTTTTTCTCACAAATTCAGTCCAGTTTGAAGCCTAAATTACATGACCAAATATCGTCATGCATTCATTTGACGTTAGGAAAGTAACTGTATTCTGAATACTACCAAATGAAAAAATAACAGCACCAGAATACAGTTACTCAAAACTAGTATTCAGAACACGTATTCTCGGTACATGCATTCAGTTACTTCTCAGCACTGATTGGTATGTGATACAGTACACAATGTGACTATAATGAAATCAGTGTTATTTATAAAAACTAAAGAGTAAGTTCAAGAAGGTAAAAGGGATTCTAAATTGGGTGTATCCAGAGAAAGTTAGAGCTTATATTTCAGCTGCAATTTTTATGCAAGAGGTGAAACTTGTTTCAATAGAGTGACCCAGAGGCACGTTTTCAGGCAGTGTTCAGTCCAGACAATGAGCCTGGAGCTTGAACAAGAAACTTTGACAGCTCTAAACTTTTCACATTTTAACTGTCTCAATCTCTATCAATTTGCCATGTTTTTTCAATTGGGATCAGTAAAATGATTTCTTCACACAGAGCCAGTGGGGTCATTGACACCAGCAGGTTGCAAACAAACCTTTAACCCCTCCCTTAACCTCTGACCTCTCAGCAATCCTCTGTCTTGTTCATTCCAACAGAGTAAAGGGAGCGAAACTACAGTCCCCACAATGTATTTTTTCTTTCTAAGCTGCACAAAATTAATACACCGACGTTCTAGGATACATTAAATACATCAGAATAAACCATACAGTTAGACTTATATATATATAATTAAGTGGGATGTATTGGGTCTATAGTTCAGAGATAATTTAAGGAATAGACAAAAAGTGGAAAATATAACACATGGAAGAAATGGTTTTACTTTACAACAGGAAAAGACCGAGGGTTAAGACAGATGAAGCTCCTATTACTTTCAACTCTCTCAACTGTCCCAGGAACTAATCCTTTTAAAAAGCTAACAATTAGTTTCACAGAATGAAGAGGTGATCTAAATGCCCAAGAGTGCAGGCATTTGGGTCACTGTAAATGACCAGCACCTCTTGTGACACGGTGTTCTTTTCAGAAATTTTGGTCTTCACTCTTCAAAGCAAGATGCATTGAATACAGGTTAAAATGGAAAGCTCTCCTGGGGCCATTCGCCATTAGCTAGATAATGATTACAGACTCAGATTAGGTCAATATCAGATGGAAACCTTGTGCTGTTCATTTTTATATGAACTAAAAAGGCACAAGAAGTCCTGTTGGAGCTATGCAAGTGTGTTGACAAGTGTTTGATTCTATTTTTATTCTGTTATGACTGTTATGTGGAATATGGCAGAAATTTGCTTCAGTAGGCACTTAAGGGGAGCTCTGACTATAATGTAGTCTAGGCAAGTTAAAATCTGTGGAAAATTCAAAAACAGAATTATCACATTTTGAAACATTACATTTCACAAGCATTTATCACTTAGTTGAAATGTTAGTTTACTTTTTATCTAGAATTTGTCCAAATGACATTATAACATTGCTTCTGCTCTCTAATGGTTTAAAGTGTTAAAATTAATCATTGCACAATTAAGCATTCTTTATTTTTATATTTCAATCATAATATATAAACATATTAGATACATAACCATAACTTGGACTCCTGAATCTGTCATTGTGGTATGTAAACTAAATTAAGAAGATGTATGTGACATTTTATTGTAATAAACAAAACTCACTGTTCCAGCAGCTGGTCATATCTAGACTGGGTATCCCTGTCAGCTGCCATCGCTCTGTCTCTCTCCAGCACTGCTATATCCCTGGCTTCACGCAAGTTCCTATTTAAAACATAGAACACAATAATAATAAAAAGAATGATGAAACAGTAAATATTTGGTTGTGTTACCTGTTTTCGCGTTCATACATCTCCCTGGAGGCTTTCTGTAGACTGTCTATTTCCTGTCCAGTTTTGAGCCTGAGGTTCTCCAGCTCTTCTCTCAATCGAGCCTCATATTCAGACTTGTAATGGTCTCTAAAACAGATAAACACATTAGGTTAGTGTGTACAATGTAATATCATAATAGTAACATATTAATATAGGTTTCAAATCAGCTACAGCAAGTTGGAAATTAAGAATCTAAAATTCTTATTCAGCTAGAATCTAAAATTGTTTTGTTTCAACCAGTTACATTATTATTAGTATATTTATTGTTATTATTATTCCTTTTTTTATTGTGTTTTTACTTCTGTGGAGTGAAAGTTGTAAGAGTTTGAACTTTGAAGTCAAACCTGGATGTTACATATTTCTCGTAGGCCTCCTCTCTGGCCTTTTTCGAGTCTTCTAATTGTACCTACGGTTTACAGTGACATGTAAGAATATGTTAGATAGTGACTTTGTTTAATTGTTCGAGTTGTATTTGTATGACAAAAACCTGAAGCCTCTCCAGGCAGTCCTCCTCATGCGCACATCGAACACTCAGCTCCATGTTCTGTCTGTGCAAGTACTCCTTATCCTTTTGTAGCAGGGTCACTGACTGCTGCAATGTTGCCACCTGCAGGAAAACAAAAGTAAGGCACAAAATAAGGTCATAATAAGGATTACAAAAAAAACAATATTAATGAGTGTAGTACCTCTTTGCTGAGTGTGTCCCTCTCTCGGTTAAGAGCAGTATGTGTTAAATCAAGGCTCTCATATCTCCTCTTTAACTCTTTCAACGCTACATCCAAGTGGTCACGCTCACTAAAATAGAGCATTGATTAATTAATACATTTTTTTAAATGATTACATAAAACACATCAATCTATTTAGAAGATTCACACACCGTCTAATGGTGGGGTAGTTCTCCCTGCGGTAGTCTCCTTCCTGTATTAGTTGTTTTGTGTCAGCCAAATCAAGGGTCAGTTTTTGGCACCTGATCTCCAGCTCTGCTCGAAGACGTCGCTCCTCCTCATAGCTCTAAGTTCATCCACAAACAACCCAAACATGAGTGTGGGCAATGCAAAGGATTTCAGTCCATTCATATGGAGTAATTAAATAACATTATGCTACCTCCATCAATGACTTCATCTGGGATCGATGTACATCAAGTTCCTCACTTAAACAGCCATTTTTAAAAGTGAGATCTGTTACCTGAGTGCGCAGAGGATTCACCACTTCATAGAAAAGCACCTAAAGCACAGTGTGGTTATATTGGCAGAGGTTTTAAGAGGGTGATGTTATTTGGCTGAATATTGATCTTACAGAAACATATTCCTGTATGGTCAGTTTGTCTTCAGGTAAATCCTTTAGTTCCTGGTATCTGTCTTGGGAGATATCCAGATTTCTTAGAGAACGGCGCAGCTCTCCAGCTTTGTCACACAGCTGACTGTTGGTCTCCTCCAGCTGCTTCTGCCTCAGCATGATGGTGTCCATCTCCTGCTTACGCAGCGCCTGCTGCTTCCTGAGCAACAATGTCACAGTGTCTCTACATGTAGTATCACTATTCACAGTAACATTCTAGAGCACAAGGAGTGACGTATTATTTTAACATTTTAATAGTAATATTACTTGTTTTCCTCTTGAGCAAGTTTCAGTTGACTGTCCAACCTAAGGGCCAACACTTGTTTCTGATGTAAAGCATCATTGAGTCTCTCCTCCAAATCCTCAACCTGGAAAATCAAAACAACTTTCATAAAACTGGTGCTACGGGTAACGGGAAAATGATCAAAGGGATAAAGGGTTGTTATGTTTTGCGTACCTTAGTCATGTGGTCAGCCTTCATGTTGTCCAGAAGCAGGTTTTTCTGGGACAGCTCTATTTTGAGCAGCTGGATGCTGTGCAGCAGCTCCTTCCTCTCCAGCAGCTGACGGGTCACCCTCTGAGAGCCGTCCCGGAGCTCGTCGGAGGAGGACACCTCCTCGGCGGTAGGGACGGTGGTCTCCAGGCTGATGTCCTCGGACTCCAGGTCCAGCGAGCTGGACACATTCGCTCCTTTTGGTTTTAGGTGATGCTTCTTTGGCGGCATTTTGAACCTTTTATCCCAAGTCTGCTACTTTGCACAGCTTGATGTAGTTTCCATTCAGGCTGAATCTGCGCGCATCAGTAAAACAAAAGTTGCATTTTAGTATTTTGTACGTTGTTATTTGTATCCGTTAACTTTGAATCTGAACAGTCGGAAAGCGAGAAAATCTGTCGCCAAACCTCAACTATGCTGCCAAACCCAGAACGTTTGCAAGAGGTGTTTGAGGGTCCCGCTTTCAGTGTCCATAGCCCGCCGCCGTCGCGTCCTCAATGGGCGGTGGTGGAGTGAACATTTTACTTAGGGCGCCCCCGTTAAAATGGCCCGGTACTGCACATAATCCCCACTCACATCCAGAGCCTCTCATCGTTATACGAAATAACAGTGATGTAGTTTGAACTCCCTGTCGCAAGGTGGCAGTGTAAAATGTATCAGTTTTTAACCCTGCAGGAAAAAATGGCCAACCATAAACTATTCCGTGGTGACTGAACGTTCGTTTGAGACTGTTTTCCTTCACATATATGCTTTTCATAACACAATGAACATATTATAGTTATCGAATTAGTAAATCGCATGTATGTATGTCTATTCAAAGTTGACCATAATTGTGTCGATGCACTTCGATCAGAAGCTTTCTTTTTAACTCCGGAAAAGTATGTGGTCGGCCCGCGCGACTCGTTCATAGTTTACGCATGCATGGGTCCCTGCTAACAGTGTAAACTAGCACATGTAGGGGAAACAATTGTAATATTTCATTTTTTAAGATTTGGGTGTTAACATGTTGAAGTCCAAAACATTCGTAAAGAAGACGCGGTCGGGTGGGGTGGTGAAAATAGTGCGTGAACATTATTTGAGAGACGATATTTGGTGTGGTAGTGAGATATGTTCCGAGTGCAAACAGGAGACTACGGTGCTTCAGAGGGATGCTCGCATTGAGAGCAATCTGTGCACCTACCCACACTATTTGATTCCTGACACCAATGTGGTACTGCATCAGGTAAGGGCATGTGAAGAAGTAAAGGGTAGAGTAAGATATTTTTACTCACTTTTTATACGCCCGTTGTAATACGGGACGTATTATGGTAACTAAGACTAAAAGGTGAATCAGAACTAAACAAGGACTAAACTACGCCAAAAATATTCATTTTGTCTTCTTAATGCATTGAATTCTTGGTCCGTCCGTCCGTCCGTCCGTCCGTCTGTCCGTCTGTCCGTCTGTGGACAACCGTCTCACCTAGGAATGTCAAACTTCATGGCTGGACACCCCATGGGTCAAGGATGTTCCCTATTGATTTCAAGGTCACAGGGTCAAAGGTCAAGGTCACCTTATATATCGGCGCATGCCCCACATGTTTTGCCTCTTCATGAAGACAAAGCTTCAAAGACTTCAAAGCTTTGAAGTTTAAAGTTCAAAGGTGACACACAGTTCCAGCTGCAGCGGTTGCTAGGCAACGGGAGAGAGAGAATACAAGACAACTACACATTACCTTGTCCGCGCTCTAGCTCGACAACCGTGTCAAACTTCATGGCTGGACACCCCATGGGTCAAGGATGTTCCCTATTGATTTCAAGGTCACAGGGTCAAAGGTCAAGGTCACGGCCCGACCCTTTGCGAAAACCTTGTCAGTATTGGAATCTTCCAAACTGCACCAACAATTCATCTTTAACTAGGTTTGACAAATTCTAACTTAATTCTATATACAATAATTCAAAGTACGGGCGTATTTTGCCCCGCTGGAGGAGCTCTTGTTTTTCTCGTGTTGGTACTCAAGTGAGAGTAGGGAGTAAATAACAGCCTAGCAACTTCTCACTTATCTAATATTATCTGTTACATTTCGCTTTGCAGATTGATGTGTTGGAGGATCCTATTATCCGTAATGTCATCATACTACAGACTGTTCTCCAAGAGGTCCGTCACCGCAGTGCGCCTATCTATAAGAGGGTTAAAGACATGTTACACGAGAAAGAGAAGCATTTCTACACTTTTACTAATGAACATCACAGGTGCGCACATCTGACATCATATAGACTACTACTTGTATGCCAGCCTAAATTCCATTCATTATTTTCCCCAGGGAGACATTTATTGAGCGTGAACCAGGAGAGAGTGCAAATGACCGCAATGACAGGGCGATCCGTGTTGCTGCAAAATGGTACAGTGAACACCTGAAGACCTTCAAGTCTACTTCTGATGGACTGGAGGTGGCACTCCTCACAAATGACCAGTGGAACAAGCAAAAGGCTGAAGAAATTGGACTGATAGTTTTTAAATGCAAGTTCTTACATTTATTTATTTAAAATCTGTGTATGCATATACCAATATCATATAATTACTGATCTATTATGCAGGTGAGGAGTACATTAAGAGTCTTATTGCAAATCCTGAGCTTGTAGATCGCTTGGCATTGCCTAATGATGAAAAGGTAAACAGTTGCTTAGTCAGTTTAATTGCAAAATGTTTCTCTGTTATTTATTCATTATATTTTTTTGTCTTTCAAGAATGAAATCTCAAAGAAAGTGTTATTCCCAGAGCATCTTCCACTGTCCAAAGTTCATGCAGGCATCAAGGCTGGTGCTTTCCTCCAAGGAACCTATCGGGCCAGTAGGGACAACTACCTGGAGGGAACAGTGTTTGTCCATGGAGAGGGTGAAGAAAGTACTGAGGTAAAACTGTGAAAAGGACACTGTCATTTATTCATATGATTGTTTACATTGTAAACATTGATTGTTTGAATATTACATTTGCTCATAGGTTCTTATCCAGGGCCTTACAAATCTAAACAGAGCAGTGCACCAAGATGTGGTTGCTGTGCAGCTATTGCCACGTGACAAGTGGGTGGCTCCATCTTCAATAGTGCTTCAAGATGAAGGCACAGCAAAAGATGATGCTGGTGAAGAGGACGACGAAGAAAAAGCAGTATGTTTTCTTGCTGATTAAAACCATACTTTGAGATTGAGTAATTTTTAATCACAGACCATTTTAAATAGTTGAAAACATCAGCAGCTGAAGCAGCCAAAAAGCCAACTGGGAAAGTAGTGGGGATCATTAAAAGAAGCTGGAGACCTTTCTGTGGGATGCTTAATGTTTCTCAGATAAAAGAGGTAAAAAAAAACAACAACACACATTTAAACTACCTACTATGTTGCATACTATGTGGATAACATTCCTTATTTTATTATAGTCAACAAGGCATCTTTTCACTCCTGCTGACAGACGTATTCCACGTATTCGTATAGAAACACGTCAGGCATCCACTCTGGCTGGGCAGAGAATCATGGTTGCCATTGATGGCTGGCCCAAAGACTCGAGATATCCAAATGTAAACTATTTTCCTTTACATCCTTTGAATTGTGCCATTGTGTCATTGGGGCTTAAAACTGTTTTGGTGCTAGGGTCACTTTGTGCGCAGCCTGGGTGGTGCAGGTGAAAAGGGAACTGAGGAAGAAGTGCTACTGCTGGAACATGATGTACCACACCAGGCCTTTTCCCAAGCTGTGCTCAGTTTTCTACCCAAGATGCCATGGTCCATCACACCAGAGGTAGGCACAGTTCCAACAAGCTAGTTGTGTTAATGTCTAGGCTGATAATTGTTTTTTATAATATTTATATGACAGGACGAAGCAAAGAGAGAAGACCTAAGACAGCTGACTGTGTGCAGTGTGGACCCCCCTGGATGTACTGATATTGATGATGCTCTTCACTGCAGAGAACTGGACAATGGAAACTTGGAGGTGTAAACACAAACATGCTTTTGGTTTGATTTGACATGCATAAAATAACTATTACTCAAAATATTTCTTTTCATCTATTCTTGGCCACCTGCATTTAGGTTGGTGTCCATATTGCCGATGTCAGCCACTTCATCAGACCTGGCAATGCTCTTGATCAAGAAGCAGCCAACAGAGGGACAACTGTCTACCTGTGTGGAAAGGTAGGAGCATCACAGAGCATCATGTAAAATAAGTAAGACTATTGAAATATAATACAGCTACTTTTTTAACAGAGAATTGATATGGTTCCCGAATTACTGAGCTCAAATCTGTGTTCTTTGCGCTCCAATGTTGAGAGGTAAGGAGTTGACCATAGCTTCCAGTCTCTTCCAGTTTCCAGTCGTGTAACCTGTCCCAGCAACAACTATCTAAGAATTTTTATTCATATGATTCTAGGTTGGCATTTTCTTGCATATGGGAAATGAACCATAATGCTGAAATAATAAAGACACGCTTTACAAAAAGTATTATTAACTCCAAGGTAAAGTGTGCATTTACATTTATTGTCAATTTAAGTGTAAATAAGTGTTATATATTAGCCTAAACAAATAACTGAATATGTACATGAGTTAACTGTTTAAACATTTTTTCTTTCAATCCCAGGCATCTTTGACATATGCAGAAGCTCAGATGAGGATCGATGATACAACTATGAATGATGACACAACAAAAAGTCTGCGGGGTCTCAACAAACTTGCCAAAATTTTGAAGAGACAAAGAATAGAGAATGGGTAAACATAATTATATCAGTATCATATAACAATCATAATACCTTTTTAATCCTGTTTCTTTTTTTTAAGGGCACTTACTCTGTCATCCTTGGAAGTTCGTTTCCACATAGACAGTGAAACTCATGACCCTATTGACCTTCAGACTAAAGAACTAATGTTAGTGTCTTTTGATAAACTATAATTTTTGATTCAGCCATTTGTTGCCATTTAACTTTATGTAAAGACATGTCTTCTTTTACCTGTTCATGTTCTCATTAGGGAAACCAACTCAATGGTAGAGGAATTTATGTTGTTAGCTAATATTTCCGTTGCCCAAAAGATCTATGATGAGTTTCCAGAGTGTGCGTTACTAAGAAAACATCCAGCACCTCCACCTTCCAACTATGATATTCTCATAAAGGCTGCCAAATCAAAAGTAAGCTAGCTTTGTTTGCAGTGGAGCACAGGAGCAGACTAATTTATTTTATTTATTTTTTTTATAATTTTTTACAGAATGTAGAGATCCACACAGATTCAGCAAAAGCACTGGCAGACTCCCTTGATGTAGCCCGAGTGGACAACTTTCCATACTTCAATACTCTGTTGCGAATCTTGGCCACCCGGTGCATGATGCAGGCTATCTACTTCTGCTCTGGCATGGACAGTGATTTCCACCACTATGGTCTTGCTTCACCAATCTACACACACTTTACATCTCCTATTAGAAGGTAATGTATAAAAGCAAGAATCTGTGTGTGTGAGTGAGATTTCTCTGATAATCATTCTCCCCACAAAAGGTACTCTGATATAATAGTGCACCGCCTTCTTGCTGTGGCTATTGGGGCAGACAGCACCTATTCAGATCTAATGGATAAGCACAAGCAGTCTGCTCTATGTAACAACCTCAACTACAGGCACAAAATGGCTCAATATGCACAGAGGGCCTCGGTGGCTTTCCACACCCAGGTAACAATGATCATCATAAATACATTAACATTGGACAGTTTATAAATAGGAAAAGTCAAGTCATCAAAAAGTTTTTTCTTAAATGCATCAATTTCCTTTTTTAGCTGTTCTTCAAAAGTCGAGGTGTATTAAATGAGGAGGGCTTTGTTTTATTTGTGAGAAAGAATGCCATCATTGTACTCATTCCCAAGTTTGGATTGGAGGGAACGGTTTTCTTTGACAATAAAGACAAGGCAGGGCCAAGCCTTGTTTATGATGAAGAGGTAAGAACAGTCAATGCATTCAAATGTAATGTTTAGGAGAAATAATGTAAAACTTCTTTTTAGGGCCCCACTTTGACAGTGCTGCAGCATACATTTCACATTTTCGATAAGGTCAAAGTCACAATCAGTCTCGATGCATCCAATATCCAGCACCAGAAGATTCGAATGGCACTGCTAGAGCCTGTGGTACGTTGAAACGACTTCAGTGAATGTTAAGAACTTAAATTGGTTATATTTATCTTCTACTTCCTCCAGATTCCTGGTGTGAGTGTTCCAGCTGAAGATCTTGAGCCCCCATTGAAGAAATCCAAAATTGATCGCTAGATTAAAAAAGATTAATACTTCTATGTTTATGTGGTGATGCAGGTGTTTTAGATTAAAAGAAAAAAACTAAGATTTGTAGTGCTGTTTTCTGACTTTTACAAACACACACAAGATTCAACCTTAAATTCCAACAATAAAAATCACTTTAATTTTGACAATTATTCAGCCCACAGTAAAGTACAAATTTATAAAAATGGCTCATTCAGCATTTGATTCAAGTGGCATCATTTACTTACTGGAATTCTTAAACAATTCAACAGTATGATTTCAACATTTTATAAAATCATAATAAAATATATAAAAATATAAATACATTATGATTTAGATTATCCATCTTCTTCTGCTTAATCCGGCTAGGTGGCGGGGGCAGCTATTTGCTGCCCAGTCCACTATGCACCTGACCCCCCTATGAACCCCTCTGTGGGTGGTGAGCCCACAGGAGGGAGGACGTCCCTCCTGTGATGTTGGTTCACAGGGTGCTGCATGTTTTGAGTTGAGTTGATGGGGGAAACCGGAGTGTCCAGAGGAAAGCCATCCAGACACAGGGAGAACATGCAAACTCCACACAGAAAGGTCCGGGCGACCCAGGGATCGAACCCGCAACCTTCTTGCTGTGAGGCATGAGTGTTGCCACTCAGCCACTGTGCACCTTTTTTAAAAAAAACAACTATAAATTTATTTAGATTATCAAATCAAAATTAATGCCACAGCAAGATACCATATTCAAGTCTTTTAAACCCATTACAGTAGAACAATTGTGTAAACAGTTCAATTTTTTCAAGTAAAATTAACTTTTGATGCAAAAAAAATCTTGTTTCCACTGAAGTCTGTTCAGATAACTGTCATTAAAAATCTCAGTGATAAGGGTAAAACATCTGTAGAAACAGGAAAACTGTCAGAAATGAAAGACAGAATTTTTTTTTTTTTTTTTAAACAGACTAGCCAAGCTGGACTTACCTTTGGTTTAGTGTGTCTTGTAAGTTGAAAGGCATCTTCTGACATATTTGAGGTGAAAGACTCTTTGCCATTGCACTCTGAACTGAGTCCATCTATTAGACTGCCAGCGCCAGCTGAAGTAGTGTTGTAACCGCTGTCCACCTAGAATAGGAAAATGAATTTAACCCCTGCATATAGTGTGTTTTCCTGGCAACAAAACTGCTAGCGAAGCTATAATTGACAAAGCCAAACTATTTAAAAATATTATAGCATCCAAAACTTTATAACTAACCTGCATGCTTGACTCGTAGCGTATGCTGCTTCCCTCTGCCAAAAGGGACATAAACATTTGGGAGCTCTCTCCAGCAGACACATTTCCCATCCGAGAGCTGGTTAGTCGCACTCCAGGCCCTTCAAGTTCATGTTCCTCATCCTCTAATCTCCCCTCAATGTCTTTTCCTCCAACTTCTTCTTTTGTCAAAGGCTTTAAATTTTCCTCATTAATTGCTTTGGTATCTTGAAAACCAGGCATCTGAGGAGACACCGGATCTAAATCCATTGAGGGTAGTGGCTGGAGGTCCTCAATCTCCTGGCCGCCCTGGAGCCTTGGATTGAGAATAGGAGATATTGGAGGAGGTGAGGCCCAAAATCCAACTCTATTCCTTATTTTGGATCTAGAATAGTTTTTGAGCTCATGGTAGTTGAGCTGATGTGGGGAGCAGCTACGAATAGGGGAACATCCCTCAACAAACGGACTCTCAATGCATGAAGTGATGTCACCATCCAGAGGAACATTTATTGGAGTCAAACTTGTTGGTGGCTTGCTTTCTGCAACAAGAAATTAAAAACAAACAAAAAAACAAACATTAGATTGCCAATGTTTGCAAGTACAAAAGTACTTGTAATACAAAGGTTTACAAAAGTATTAATTACTTGCAGCTATGGGTGTGCAAGAAGCTTGTGCAAAAATAGGGGAAATGATGGGTGATGCAAGACGAGCTGGAGATGATCTGTCAGGTAAAACAGGACTATTCATGCTACCAAGACTGCAGTCCCGGAAACAGCCATTCTGGATTGGGCTGGATGAAAACTGACCCTACAAAAAAAAAAGTTCACAACTGTTAGAAACATAACCCACAAAACACTGGTTGAATATCACTGTAGCTTTCTACCGTAGAGGGAGTTGCAGTAGGAATGCCACAAGATAAGGGGGAAGAGAAAATGGAGGAAGCCGTTTCTGGGATATGAAAGTCCTCTGTAGCTCTGTCTATGCAGTCTGCTTGTAATCTGGGTTGCTCTGGAAGGCCTCTTACAGGACTTGGAGGCGTGGAGCTATCTGAACCACTGCCTTGGCCGTCAAGGAAAAGTTTTCGCCTCAAAGATGAGGAACTAAGGCTCTCCTGTACAGCATCATTTGGCTCTTCATATCGGTAGTATTCCCCTGTGGTATGAAAAAAACAACAGTGTCCCAAGATACGAAGTAGACTTGTTAAAGTCAAATATTGATAACAATTCTAATGCAGATTTATTTTTAACTAGAAAAACATTCGACATGATGACCCTAGTATAAAATTTGTGTTTTGATTATCAAGACCAATCATAAAGCAGAATGAGCCTCACATGAACCTCTTGTTTACATTGCCAGTTTTAATGCTGAAATCAACTTGGTTTTAACCGAAAAGTGTCCTGCTAATTGGTATTCTAACTACCCAGTACCTGCAGCCAGTCAATCTGTGCTGATGCTTTCACATGAGACATCTCATGGAGAATGAGAAAAACATGTGTTCTCTATATGAAGGCACTGGCAACCCAGGTGTGACTTGTAACTTTTTTTTTTTTTTTTAAACTAGTTAGAGAGCTGGCTACAGGTTGGTTCCTTTTAGAAGCCTTGTTGTAATTGTCACGTAACTCACCAAGTACTTTTTCCAAATCAAAGGGCAGTGGCAATGACAGTGTTGTCTGACAACCAACTAGAAAAAACAAACAAAAATAAGTCTATAACCAAGGAAGTTAAATATTGCTCACATATCCTGATGTATACTAACCGGATATCTTCCTGAGGTTTTCAGCTATCAATGGAGACACAGTACCTTAAAACATAATAATGGAATGAGCACTTCTTCTTTAGCCCATAGTAGGTGATGGAGAATATTGAAACAAACCTACTTTTCTTACAGACTGGACCAACTTTACGGGATTCTGATGCAGCCCAGGGTGAAGGAACGATGGATCCTTTGGTGAAAAACTTCACAGAAAAGGGAACAAAAATTTTATAAAAATCACACAGTATATAAAAGCTTTAAACTAATGAAAAGATGCAACTATAAAACATACGTGGTCAATGGCATTCTGACACTTTTGCTCCATGTCTGAATCTGTCCTAGAAGGGGAATTATGAACAGAAACATCAGATATATAAAATTACCAATTGTTCATAACAAATTTAATTTTCACAGTGTTTTGACATACCTTGTTTGGCTAAGATAGAAAGACTGCCGTTGAATTTCCTCTTGGTCTATATGAACAGGAAAAAGACTGGCCATTTCTTCAATAGACCAGGTAAATTTGGGAGGCGTCTAGGAAAGAGGTAGAAAATACAACCATGAACCACAAGTTTGCCAGGAGATACTGTTCAGAGTGTGTTCATACTTACTGCTTTACATGTTTTAGATTTAAACACAGACGGACTGGGTACAAGAGGTTCTCGAAGATGGTGGTAATCATTGGGGCTTTCAAAAGGATTTCTAATTGAGGGTCTTCCCGGAGTCTCTGGTGTGATATGTGCCTCAACATGGTCCCCCATCTCAGCTAATGAGAAAAAAGTTTAAAATGTATAAAAACAAACAAACACCAAATGAAACAGTTGTTTAGCTTCCTTGTTTGGATGTAGGCTTGACTTGACGACGCACTTAGGAGTAGGCAGAGGATCAAAATTTACGTTAAGCTACATACATTGAGCCAGTCAACCATGCAAACTGTATATTTTGACAAGAGCAATCTCAGTAGTTGTAAGTAAAGTAGTTTATACTTACGTTGAGCCGGTGAGGAACTAAAACACTAATCACAGAAAAAGCCAGAGCAGCAGCAACGCAAACGTTCAATTCAATTTCGCCCACAGCACATATCAGCCAATCAAATCAATGCAAGAAACTTGTGTGAGCCAATCAGAACGGACGCAAATGTGTCACGTCACATCCGGCGCATGGCTAGTGGTTTGTGTTTAGCAGCTAAATGGTTTGCTATCAACATAACAGATAGTTTATTAAGCATTATTTGGTAAAATGGCGTTTCGCAATATTACATACATATTGTAAAGCTACTAAGGCAAGTAGACTGCACGCGATTTACGATTTCCCCTCATATCTTTAGATAAAGCATAAAACATAGCTTGCGATGGCAAGTGCAGCCAACACCAACCTGAACGCAGTACGAGAGACCATGGATGGTAAGCAAGCTTACAATATCGTGTACTTTTGTTTAAATGTGCACATTTCCAAATATATGGAAGAATGCAAAAAAGTAGAACAAAGTACAAGAAAGTTGTTGTGTTCTGCTATTGTTCATAATGTCTTAATCAATCAGTCAAACTTTAGTGTTTTGCATACAACAAAAATGCAACGCAAAGCGCTTTATGCCACATTGCTTCTACACAAGAGGGAGGAGTTGAGTACTAATTTGACTCAAGTATAAATATTGTTACTTGGAAATGAACAGTATTGGCCACGGTATAGCGCAATACCTTTTCTAACATAAATGTACCTAAGTATCCATCCATCTTCTCCGGCTTTATCCGGCTGGGTCACGGGGGCAGCTGTTCGCCGCCCAGTCCACTGCGCAGCTGACCCCCCCTGTGAACCCCTCTGTGAGTGGTGAGCCCACAGGAGGGTGGACGTCATGGTCCTTGATGTTAGTTCATATGGGTGCTGCATGTTTTGAGTTGATGGGGGAAACCGGAGTGCCCGGAGGAAACCCAAATAATAGATGTATAATGCTACCCATCTTAAAAATATGATAACAGGTAATGCTTATTTTTATGCCACAAATAATATCAATTATGTTTTCTTATTCCTTACAGTGCTACTGGAGATATCTAGGCTTCTAAACACCGGTTTGGACATGGAGTCTCTCTCCATCTGTGTTCGTCTATGTGAACAGGGTATAAACCCAGAAGCATTGTCCTCAGTGATCAAAGAACTGCGGAAAGCTTCAGAGTCCCTCAAGGTGAATGAACATTGCAACATTGCAATATAGGTTTATAAAAACAAAGTTTGTGTGGCATTATGGTCAGATTCTATTATAAGAAAGAAGACATCAGGGAACACCTCTATACTGAACTACATTTTTTACAATAATATTTTTTCTATCTTTTACATTTTATCTTTAATCTTTGATACTTTTCTTTGCCCTTTGCTGTATTTTCCTCTGTAAAACATTGTTTGCACTGATGTGAAAGATCAGAAAGAAATTGTATTGCTCACATCAGTGTCATATTCCATTTCAATAATCTGGCAACTCTAGAAATAAAATTTGATGATTTGAATGATAACATTCTAGGGCTGTGACTAATGATTATTTTGCTAATTGATTAATCTATCAATTATTCCTTTGATTAATCAGTTAGTTGTTTTGATCACGAAAGGCACGTGAGATTTTCCTAGAAAAAAAGTCAAAAAGACTAAATTTACATATATTTGTATGTAATTCCTGAGTCATAAACCTCTTCTCTCAGGCAGTGCATGTTTTGCAACCAGCTAATGATTATTACTGAAATAGTTGGCAACTATTTAAATAATCGATTAGTTGCGATTAATTGATTAACTTGTTGCACCCCTGTTGTGTCAAGACACTTACCTTCCAGTGTGAATGGGTGAATTATTTTTTGATGTATGAAGTGCCAAGATTCACTATAGATAGAAAATCATATGGAAAGACTCTGTAAAAATGTTAGGTGAATGGTATTACTAATGGCATTAACTATTATAATGTTATGTTTTAGACTTCAGAAAACGGCACAAGCTGAAGAAAGGAAGAGATGGCTTCTGGTCCTGAATGGAACTTCTGTTTTAAAGACTTCAGCCAATCATGCTTGTTTTTTGAGTAAAATCCTTTGTCTTCTCTTAAACAAACAGGATTTACTTGACACATTTTTATAGATGTTGCATTACATTCTGCCCCTGACTTTTCATCTTAAGTTATACATTTCCTTTGTTTTATTTGACTTTAAACGACTTTCTGTTGTTTTACTGTAAAATTAAAAACATAACAGCAAATGCCCACAAGATGGTGCTGTTTCATTCTTTCTGCGACTGAAGCGTTTTCGAACAATGTGCCTGTTCTGTACTTTGGACAATTATTAATTACACTTATAATAGGGTTTCATTCACGACTGATCAATAAAGCAATACCTAATGTAATGGCAAAAAACAAATACATTTCCATTTATTACCAGTTTTGTCACCCATGTTGACATCTAGCCTTTGTATGTGTGCTTTACAGTAAGATCCATAGCCCCTACACTTCCCTGTCCCAGCACAGACTTTTTCCTTTATTTTATAGAACACAATTTGCCATTTTTTTTACTATATTGCAAACTTGCCAAAAATGTATGCCTTTGATCAACCAGAAATGGAGACCGTTCATCACAAATCCAACCATACAGAACATTGTTTTGTTTCTCCACTGTCTGTAAAATGGCTCTATTCATCTTGTAGACGAGGCAAAATGCTGAGAGCACAGAAGATTCCTCCACAGGCCTCTGCTCAGGCCTGGAACGACCTCTCATCTTGTACCATGGACTGTCAGTGTTTGTGTGTCTGCTCCCCACTGAATGTAGGCTTAAACCTGGGGAGATGTCTGCAAATGAGTAGCCCCTAAGCCCTTTAACAACACCTCTCCCTCAGAGGCAGAGCGAAAGCCCAAAGTGAGCAGTAGGGTATGTGTGTGTAAGCACTTCTGTCTTCCTCTGCTTTGTCTCAACATCTTGACTGACAGACTCGCAGTCGAAATCTCTCTACTGCTCCTTTGATCTCCTAACACACTATCTTTCTGTTCCTCAATACCAGTATCGTGTTCTCCAACTATGAAAAGCATACAGGCGCGCTGCAGCAATGGCTTTTCTTGATACCCTATAAAGGCCAGTGATGGAAAGAGTACTGAAAGTACCGTGTATTAGACTACTTCTGTCAAATATGTACTGAAGTAAAAGTATAAAGTAGGCTACATATAAAAAAACTACTTTAAGTTTGAGTTGCTTTTTGTGCTGTTTAGATAAAAAAAAAAAACTTTATTCAGCTTTCAACAAGTTTTGTGTAAAACTTGTTGAAAGCTGAATAAAGTTTTTTTTGTAAATATGTACTTAAAAGTGAACTACACAACTTTTCTGATGGAGGGTATGACTTTAAACATTTCCATCTAGCATTTATTTATTATGTGTTTCTATTGCTCAAAAATACTTTTCTTCCTTCTGTAAATAGGGGCGACTCTCCACAGATCTGAACTGTAAGCTGTAACCTGCTTATCTCCCTTGTGATAGATAGGTTTAATGTATGTAGAACATGCTAGACAAAGCAATAAGGGTTCCATGGAGACATCAGATGATGGACCCTCTTCTAGAAATGTTACACAATGCACCTTTAAGTAAAATTATAAGTAAGCTACACATAAAAACACTACTCTAAGTACGAGTTGCTTTTGGTCAACCAAAGCAGGAAATGTAGCGCTTTCACATTTTTGAGAGGAGCTGAGACAGAAGACCATTAACCTGTACTCTGAAACTCCTATGATTTAAATGTAGTTTATTCCAATTAGCCCACCCAATTACAAATAAAAGTACATGTGTTCAAATTTTCTACCCAGGCTCCCCAAAAAATTCTACTGAGTATTTATAACTTTTTAGCCCTGGAACAAAAAGCTGAAACGATTCTGAGTCCTATGTGGGGGGCAAGCTGACATGATGATGGGGAGAGACCCACTAGAAGAATCTTTTTCTGTTACAAAGAACACAGAGTTATGCATGGCTTGATTGGCTACTGTGGGCGTGGGACGCATTGGTCTCTGTTTGATGTGTTTGAAGGGTTTCTCCTGATCTTAGCCTGTTACTTTGATCTCTGTTAAACAAAATATTCCCAAATCCCACAGTCCTGACTGAGAGATTAGCGTCCACATATGCATAAACATCTAAGAGTGTTCAACTAGGCCACTGGTCAGGTCACATGACCGAATCAACTCAAGGAGTGCATCCTCACATCAAACTTCTAAAGGTGTTTGTGTTTGTATGTCTGATAATTATCCAGCCTCTGGGCTATTTTTCTGATAAATGAGGGCATTCTCATTTAAAAGTGAAAGGATCTTGTTTTGCAGGTGTGAGGAATGCACTTTACTAAAATAATTAGTCTGATTAGTGGACACCAGTGTATTCTAAGATGGTAACCCAATTATGAGCACAGCTGTATATAACCATGTACCTCAACCAAGTATACTTTTGTTTTCATATTTCTAACTCAGGTTATCTGGGCCTCATCACCAGCATCAATGTAAGGCTTCACTGGCTCTATTTGCCCTGAGAGGAGTTCCATGACCTTGTTAGAGTTTACAGCAATATTGCACCCTTGATTAAATACAGACCACACTTCTACACTGTAAGATTATACTATTTAGGTACCAATTAAATTCATAGCAAGGAAATTGGATCGTAAACTCTTTAAAGGATCGTTAACAATCATTAGACAGATAATGGTGTGGCAATCAAAAAAAAGTCTTCAAAGTCTTAGTGACTTTGTTGGTTTTGGACATTTTCCAAACTGATTAATGTAGAATTGATTGATTTACAGTTGTAATTAGCAATCTTCTGCATGCATAATAATGATATATATGGAAAGTATTAATTGGTTTCATTAACAAAAGCAGTTAATTGAATAACAATTAACAAAGTTGTTGATGGCATCGACCAAGCGCGTTCGTACTCCCTTGTGTTTTCTCCTGGATGATAATGAAAGTACCTTTTATCAGATTGGAATTTTGTGTGTTGGACTATGTAATGACTAATATGATATTGTGCTTATTAGTTTATTTGAGTAGCTCACTGAGGCGTTAAGTTGCTGTTGAGCATGTTGTGTTTAACAGGTACAGACCATATGCTGCCTTAATCAGACACTGAAATCGAATTTGGTTGTTAAATTGTCTTCTAATAAAAGCAGGTAGTAAAACAACTTGCACTAATTCAATCTCAAATGGGTTTGTGTAAAGTGAACATCTGTTCGTTTAGTTGGGTTCTTTTAACATTGCCTTTCTTGTTCTCCCTTTAAACGGCAATAGCCTGTTTGTTACTCAACTTTTCTTAAAGAAGAAAATAGAGATAGAGGGTGGACTAGCTGTCCACTCTCCTTAAAAGAAGACAATGCCAGGCATATTGCGGTGACAGCTTGTATTGTGTGTGTGTATGTAAGAGAAAGAGAGAGAGACAGGAAAAAGAGCATGTGTGTATATGCTGTAAAAACAGAAAATATGGAGTGTGTGTGTGTGTGTGTGTGCATGTGTGCTCACTGACAGCTTGTATTCTCAGTGATTAATGATGTGCTGTGTGACTTGATAAGTGCTTCGGAGGACCAACGCTTGTTTCAATTAGACCTTGTGAAGGTCGCGACGCCGCGCCGGCCTCTCATTATCATATCCATAATCAATCCACATTATCATAGGGGAATGTGCAGTGGATGTGTGATATCTTGGTCATACATCCATAGACACCTAATCACAAACCAAAATACAATGACATCCTCTCTCACTCAGCCCAGCACACACTTCACTCAGAGTTGATTTGAATCATAACAGTGGCTGTCGGAATGGATTGTCTGTTCAGATTAACTGTGTGTATCTGGGAATTAAGCACCAATGATGGTGGTGGCATTTCAGATCCCATCCACAGGCACAAATGCCAAAACATCATCCTGTCAGCCCCTCTCTCCCTCACACAGACGTGTACACATGCAAATACACACAAGGACAATCCACTAAGGCCCTGGGGCATTTTTAATAGAGGCGAAGTGATTCGTACGTTTTTACTCCTCTAATGAGAACAGATTGAGTGGTATTTACACTTCATCGGCTGATCTAGCCACCTACACATTCCCCTCATGCTTCTGCTGCTCTGTGGCCAAAAGAGACATGTGGAAAGGACCAAGATCTTGGCTTTCAAACAACAACACAACATGCATATTAGCTTTGTCTCATTGACTCATAACAGCTAATATGGAATACAAGCTTTTAAATTTGGAAGATTGCACCAAAAATGTTACTACTGCAAATGCGCCAATCTGTCTTTTTAGTACAATCAATTAAAGAGATCCAAAATTGTAGAAAGATTCAGCTTCAGAATCATCAGAAAAATAGCTTTTAAGAGGATACCCATCAGGTTTTAGTTTAGAGTTAGTGTTCAGGAAGACAAGCACGGCCCACCACAACTTTATAAAAATCATTTTTGGTGGGGGCTTTTGGCTTTCTGACATATGAACATGAGACAAATGTTGCAGGAATTGCAGTATTCTGAAGCACTTAGAGGAATCAAGAGATATAAAATATTAATTAGCAGGCCAATGTTGAGCAAAAGCAGATTACCAGCATTTGAGCAGACTATTATGTTGTAAAGTGACACTGTTGAATTGGTTTCCTCTCTCTTGGTGGCTGTATATGTTTTAATAATAATAGAGGGGAGCTCATTGTTTCATTCAGTGGAGTAAAGGTACAATGGCTGCAGTATGAATTAAACCAGTGACCTTCCTGTTGTGAGACAAAGTCACTTCCCACCAGGGTATCCTGCTACTCTTCTAACCTGGCTCCTGTGCACTTTCATACTTACCCCATCTATTAGATCAAACACTAAACATTTTACATTCACTAAACACTTAACGCTGCCCTGACAACAATAGGTTTTAGTCAACACTGATGGCTTTATTGGGGTGTTTTCCACAGATGTACAAAGAGAGTCGTGACATTTCTTTTTGGCACGGAAAAGGCCATACTCAGCAGGAGTTATCAAAGGCAAAAAGTAAAAAGTTCGAGTTAGCTATCTCTCTCCCCCTCTCTCTCTTCCCCTGGAGATACTCATGTTAAGCATAATTAAGCAGATTTGATTAGCATCAAGCCTGGCTTCCTCTCTTGACTTTTAATGAATGTAAATCTACCATCTACATCCTAAAGATTAATTTCTGCCAATTAAAAAACACAAGAGGGCTTATTGGGGCGAGGGGGTGGGGTGGCAGGGAGTGTTAAAGTCCTTTGAGTTGAAGTACAGTCTGAGTTTTATCCTCTTCCCCCTTGTCTTATGGTGAGATGGTCTCTGGAGATCTGTGTCTCTCTCTCCCTCACGACCAAGATCATTATCAGCACAATGTTCCGTGAAAGCCACTTTGAAAGGACTGCAAGCTCCATATGTAAATGACAGTGGCAGTGTGAGTGTCTGTGTGGACCGCAGAAGGGCTACACAGAACAGGTAAAGGGGTCAATTTGTCAAACCAAGGTTATTGCCCCCAGTGCCTTTAATAGTCCATGCCCCATATGAAGGATGGCAAGGCAGTGACTTTGTTGTCATTCTGAGTCCTATTGAGTATGGCCAACGATTAGGCCTATAGCTGTTTTATGTATTGCGGGCAACTGAATGGTCTCATAGTGTTAATAACTTTAATGCTTACTTCTATGCTCTGTGAAACTTCCTAATAAAATAACTAACCTATTTCACATTTGTAATAAAGAAGCAAATGTGCTGCAATAAATATTTTATTAGGTCTATGCAAAAGTTGTAGGATTTTAATGGCCTAATTATTAAGAGTGATATAGGGAAGACATGATTACACCCACACTAATACCTTGAGAAACATGAATATTTGTCTGTGTTCGTTAGGCGTTCATAAATAAGCTTATCCAAACTTTATATAGGCTAATCTGAACTCTCTCCCTCCTCTCCCTCTCCAAGAATATGGCAGGCTCCTCCTCTTTATGATAATGTGACAGTAGCATCTCCAGCGCGGAGACAAGCCTCTCTCATTCACATTCAACTATGTGATCTGTTTTTCACACACACACATCCGCGCGCAAACCTTGTCTTTCCTTGTCCGTCTTCTTTTACCTTCTCCTAAATGCACCGTTCACTCCTGCCAAAGCCAAACAGCAACACTTGTTAGAAAAACTTACTTTAGACACTGTTGAATCTAAAGTTTAGTTTTTTTTTTGAAGATTTCTCTTCAGCATGACTACCATGGCATCTCCCGCTGCCCCGGCTCTTCTCCCGGCTGCACCTCTCGGTCATCACCCGACACCGAGTTCAGTGTCTCCGGCCACCAACTCTCCGCCACCTGCCGCCACTTCTGCTGCCTCGTCCCCGGCTCCTCCCGTACCTCACCCGGCGCTTCTTCACTCCTTCAGAGCAGACCTTTTACTCCCGAACGGAACTCCGCTGAAGACGGCAGGGATGTCCGGGATGTCCCTGTCCAGTGGCGGCAAACCGGTGTACGCGACCCCATCGCCAGTGGAGAGCACGCCGCAGAACAACGAGTGCAAACTGGTCGAGGTGAAGGGGGTCAAAATCGCCTCTTTTACGGTGAAAGACACGGAGCTCATTTGTCTGCCACAGGCTTTTGATGTGTTTCTCAAACACTTGGTCGGTGGGCTCCACACCGTGTACACCAAGCTGAAAAGACTGGACATCACACCCGTAGTGTGCAACGTGGAGCAGGTACGGGTGCTCCGGGGACTCGGGGCGATTCAACCCGGGGTGAACCGCTGCAAACTCATCTCCAGACAGGACTTCGAGACCCTCTACAACGACTGCACCAACGCTAGGTGAGTGCAAGAGGCGCGGGACAGAGGTGCGTGCGGAAAAGTTGTTCCAGCTGCAGAAAAGTGCAGTGTAGTGAAGGGTCTCTCCCTGCACACGGTTTATCAGGAAAAGCACAGCACAGGCGCGTGTGGAGACTTGGCAGGCAACAAGCAACTTGTAAGCTAAGTAGGTATCAAATCAAAGAAGTATACTAAACCTTTTGTTAAGTCGGAATTTACTTTGCCCACTTACTAGGCTAAGATTACTTTAGGCTTTATGGAAGAATTATTTATGGACTATGATATCTTTCACTTCATGGCAACCTGCCTGATCGAGTTTGTCTTTTTAAAAGTCACTTGGGTAGACCGTGTTTGTGATTTATAGGATAGGCTACACACACCTCTGTTATCGTTAGCTTTTTGTTTGTTTGTTAATATAGTTATTACCAATTCAATGCCAATTATTACAATGTTTAAAGTTTCACATGGTGGACAAATGCCTGAAGAATGCTATGACGTTTAACATTTTAAAATGTTAAAAGCTGTTAAATCCTTTGAATGATTTAACACCTTCATATTTTCTACTTTTTATCTGGTCTGGTAATTACCATGTAATCATATAGTGATTATTGGATTGCTATGATGATGTTGATGATAATGAATTTTAGTAATCTCAATAAAAAGCTCTTTTCAAAGTTAGTCATGTTATCATAGGCTCTAATATCTCACTCTTAGCACTCTCTGTAGATGTCACACACACATACACTCTTGTGCACACATTGAATCTGACACTGTCATTCTGAGAAATTGATTCTTCACAGAAATTAATTAATTTTCATTTGGCCCCAAGCGGCAGCTTAAATCAGGACAAGCTCACTCACTCACTCACTGATCCTTGCACTCTCTTCTCTCTCTCCTTCCTTAATAACTTGCTGTCTTATCATATCAACACTCTTTAGCCCTGAGCATCAGAACAGAGAAGATGATTAAATGAATTCTCGGTATTTATGATGCGATTATGTAAATGAGCTGTTTTGCAGAACTCTGATGGTGACCAACTACATGGGTCATCAATCCAATGCACCAGAGATGTTTGGATAAAGGAGCTAAATTGGCGGAGATGTGGTTTCCTGGTGCTTCAGACGAATGATGTGCAGGCCACATGCTCGTAACAGCATGGGTTTTAATACACAACAAGTGTGGATTAGCCTCACCAGTTTGGGGAGTTTATATTGTCTGATAGTTAATCCCTGCTCCTTAGAGCATGAATAATCCAATTTACACCTGTCATTTAATGCAGATAGAGGATGTGTCAAGATGTCTACCAAAAAACTTGAGACAAAAAACAAAGAAACTTGTTTTTTTAAGATTTCTTCATGCATTTACAGTATGTAGCCTTAAATCTGAACTAAAAGTGGTTGTAATGTATTTAAAGCCATCACAAGCTAGTTATATATAGAATCATACTATTGTTAGAAGCAAGTTGTTGTTGAACGGATTAACACCTGCACTCAAGCACTTGAGAGCCTCTAACCAAGAGAAAATCCAGATGCATCTTCTGGCAGCTTGGGGGATTTCTTGTGATCAGGTGTTAATGGGAATGTTGTAATACAACTAGAGAAAATACACAGCCTCTGTTGCCTTTAATTATCCACACTACACACAAACAGCTTTAGTTAATGAGATCTGAAAACGTCACTTTATGGGTGGTTCAGGCTCGATTTTAGTCTGAACACCTCCAGTTCATGCCAGTCTTCTCAACTGTCAGCTGCAATCTTTTCTGTGGTTTCAAAAACTCACTGATACATGGACGGGAAAACTCAGGACTGCAAAATGGCAGTGGTTAAATTAGGAACACTGGCCAACAAAAGCTATAAAAGTTTCAAGAACATCTCCAGAATATGATGTTACAGTTCTCTGACAGCACCAAGGCTCACTCAGGGTTTTGTTACTGATTAAGACAGCCATCACTTATTATTTTCCAGCCCAGTACAGTCAGACAGGATTGAGCAGAAATAACAGCCTTGTCAACTATTTTAACATGACCAACACAACGCTTTACAAGTTGCTCATTATGTTCTATTGTGCATCAAATTTGGTTGGAACCTTCTTTAAAAGAAGCTTTGTTTAAAATTGTTTCTTTTGTCTTACTTCTTAGTCCTTCAAATTAACACAGATCACTGACTCATCAAACCATGAAAGGTCCCACTTCTCCCGTGGCCAAACCTAGTTATAACTCATGCATATAGGTGATACATACATACACACACATACTACACAGTCTCACACACGCGCATAAACAACTGGGCTGAAAGACTCCCTGGTCACGCCTGTATGTTTGCAGCCTTTGCTTCAAAATGACATTAGTTCCACAAAGAGAACATGACGTGTAGAAGGCAACCTGATACGCTGTCCTTTTCTCTCTCCCTCACAAAGGAACAGTTTCATTTTATGTTGCTTACACACATCAAATACCCTGGGTCAAACGCTGTACGTGCACGCGCATACATCCCTATTATACACACTATTTATTTATTTGTGTCAAGTTCAGAAATGCCAGCCTGGGTGTTACGCAAAACCTGTGTAATGTAGCATAGTGGTAACATCTCTCATTACCTTACAACAAAGCGCGTCTGCATTTGTGAATAGCGTTTGCATTGACCGCACTGAAAAGTAGCACACTGCTTGTTTTAATGGACAAATGCGTATTGTGTTTTAACATTATCAATTGCAATGGTCCAAACCACGCAATAAAGGAGGAGATTTCTTTACATGTGAATTTCAGGTGCAAAGTTTCTTTCTCAGAACAGTGACCCCATTACATTGAATGAACTATTGAAAAGAACATTTTGTTAATACGTGATTCTTCCTATTCGTGGAAAATTGCATGGGAACCAGTGGAGATGAGCTGACATGGATTTTTGTCCCCAGCACTGTCAGATATTTCTCTTGCTTTTGTGACTGATATTTTCGTTGTTGATGACAGTGTTTTAAAATCAAGGCTTACACGTTGTTATAAAGTTGGAATACAGTTCACAAAATAACTTTTCACTTTTGTTAATAGCATTTATCTGATTTTATTCACAAACTGTCCTATACACATATGGGACACATGGACACATAGAGAATGAGATTGGTTTGAAGAAAATATTAGCGCGTATATGTCGGGGGAATTTTCCATACCGAACCAATGCCAATACCGGTATCACATCCGGTACATTGTCTGATCTATTCTAGTAACATATGATAAATCATATTTAGACAGATCATTTTTGAAGTGTTAAAGATCGTCCTTGGATACTCCACAAGACAGCTTTGTGTGACTAAAAGACTTCAAAGCCAAAGATACAGCAGGTGTAAAACAAACACAAAAAAGTTTGCAGATTCCAACTGGTTTGTGATAAATGAGACTGAGTGACCCACAGAGTCCAACAATGGCGCACTCTTTGTCTTTCTCTGTGGCAGACTTTCAGCATTTTGGAAACTGGCAGCGGTGGGCCCGTAGTCTGTCTGAAGGTAGACTCCCCTAAAGCTATGTCCCAGCACCGCGAGCTAGCCCCATAACTCACTGTCAAAGTCAAGCATTAGGGCATGGGAGGGGGAGTGCTTTGTAAGGGCGGGGTCATTAGCTCAACTTTAACCTTTGCTCTCTTTTGATGTTTTATAGAGAAACGATGAGATGGCGCGGGCTTCCCTGTCCCTTATGACAGGTCCTAATGGAACACACACACACCTATATGCTTGTAGACACTCTTGACACCGTCCTGACCCTGGAATGCGGGAGAGGAATGCTCGGCCGTATCAGTTGAGGAGATCAGATTCTTGCGATGATCAAACGTCCTGTCTGAGAGTCTGGCTTTGAAAGTACGTGTGTAAAAAGTGTGTGTGTGTGTTCGTGTGTGTGTGTCCAAGCTGCCTGCCTCTGTCATGACATCATCACACAAGCTTTTTCTAATAACATTGCTGCATAAAGGTTTTTTCAGACCTCAATTTAAGGAGAAGATCACAACATCAATCTTTGCCTGACTTCTGTAACCAGCAGCATAAGTCTTCCCTGCGCTAAAGCAACAGCCATATGATTTATCAAACCGGACCGTGACGGCGAATACAAACCCGCCTGATAAACACAGATTGAAAGGATGGGAGCAAGGGAGCTGTAAACCGCTGCTAATATATTCCAAACAAAATCTTGTTTGAGCTAGTCTCCCAAACAACCCCCTTCTCATTTTTTTCTCTTCTTGCACACAAACACACAGCTGCTACCTATCAGCACCTCAGTCCCTCCAACCCAGTAGCTGTTCCACTGTTTTGACTGTAACACTTCCTCTTCTTTCATGACTTTTCGACTCCCCCCCGTTTGTGCGTGTGTGTTAGTGGCTAAGAGAGAGATCTGTCATCTTTGCTCTGTTTTGTTTCTCTTCCACCTGTGCTAAGCTCCAGCTGCCATGTTTAGCGTTTCGTGTTTCAGGTAAGTGGTAAAAGTGGGATAGGGGCTGAACGCATTGTACCTCTTCTTAAAAAATGTGTGTGGAGTGAGTGTTTGTGTGGCCTAAGCGTTGGCATGAGGGAGGACGTCTGGGTGAGATTTTAATTAAAGTTTGAGACAAAGAGGTCATAAGCCACACATCCCCCCCCCCTCCTACACACACCTTACACACAGACACACAATGTACTGTTTTTTTCTCCCCCCCTCCTCTCCCTCATTCCATCCCCTCAGCTTGATGACTTTTCCATGAAAGGCTTTTTCATTAATCCTACCTCAGGGAACCGGTGCTCTCCAACCCCTCTCACACACACACATAAGCCAAAAGTGCGCTCGCATGCACAAACACACACATGGACCTCCCTCCATGGGTCACTTTGATGTAGCAACGCACTTGCAGACTAAACACAAAATGAGGTTTGAGATCTTAATGCCCCCTAAAATGTAACACATACAAAAGCACACACCGTTTAAGACACACCAGTGCATACACACACACAGGCCATTAATTAGTGTGCGCAAATAAACAGCAGTGAGGAAAAGGGAAGTGGATGCAGTTAAAAAAAATCCGACCACGCTCTTTGGTCTCTGTGTGTTTTATTTCCCCTGCTGCTATTTGCTCTTCCATTTGTGTTAATATGTCTTTCAAAATCAGTTGCAAAGGAATTTATCTTCAAAGTTCAAGGCCTAAAAATACATTTCCTGCTTTTGTTAAGCGCAGTATGCTACAGTAAATGGCAATGTTCTCTAAATATGAGCTAGGGGCCCAAACTGAAACTAAAGATTTTTTAAAATTTTGTTTATGTTTACTTTGAATTTATTCATTTATTTTAGATTTACATATCTATTTGCTAGAGGTCCTCACAAGAAATTCCATACAATATTTTATTAGTTGAACTAAAATCTTTAATAAATCCTGTACATTGTCTTTCTGAATATAAAATTTTTTATGTATACACATCATGTTATTAGCCTTACTTATCACTTACAGAGCCTACAAGATATTACTGAACTCTTGCTAAACAGTTGTGCGATTGTTTTCCTTGGACTCCTTGGCATTTTAATTTACTCTTGCTTTGTGGGACTTTTCGTAGACCTAATTCTTTTTTGACTTTTACAGCTTTTTTGTACATTTATGTTTAAGTTGGCCCTGTGCATCATTTTGGTTGGATCTTGCTTCAGAATTCATTGAGATAAAAAGGAAAGATTCACCCAGGTCATTTATCAAAATTTAAATGTTACAAAGTTTTAAAAAGTTTTGTTGTGAAGTAATATTTCTGACGTGATTCTTAAAAATATGAATGTGTCTCTCTGTGGGGGCTAGAAAAATGTTTAGCATGTTCTCCATCACTCAGAGTTTCACAGATATAGTATAATCCCCTTACCTCATCCCTCCTCACTCCCCACTGTTGGTGAGTGAGCCTACCTGCGCGCGTGTGCCGTGTGTGCGTGATATCTGATGTCAGCTGTCACATCCCAGTCGGTCTGGGCCCATAATAAGAGACAATAATAACAACTCATTAAAACCGAGGGCAGGAACTGTGGAGCTCATCGGCTCATCAAATTAACCTTTGAACACTTCATACACACACACTCACACACTCGCGACGCTACCTGTTTTTTCTCACGCAGTTAGTCGCTACACAATCTCTCTCTCTCTCTTTTTTGTCTCTTCCCATCTTCCCCCTCTCTCAGCCGGTGGGTGTGTCAACAGGGGATTGGTCCTTTCTGCTGGGTAATTGATGAATTATATGCAATATGCAAATGAGGCGCCATTAATCTCCTGACTGACAGCTTCGTTTATGGGGCCTTAATGACGGCTGGATTAGATTCTAATTAAAATCTGCTCAAAGACACCCCACGCTAGGAAGCTGCTACTGCTAGTCTATCTCCCCCTCTTTTTTGTACACTTTCTCCTGTATCTTCTGCCTCCTCTCAACTTCTCTCCTTCACTCCCTCCCTCTTTCTGGTGCACTTGAGAGGCACGCACCCTTGTATCGCCCATGTCAGAGTGGTAGGAGTTGGAGATGAGCGGTGCTGCTTGTCATTAAGCCTGATGCGGCCCGTGTCATTCCCCCTGTCAGGACATTCACACCGTTTAGTCAGAGCCCATGTGATGTCTGACAGCTTTTCACATACTTCCTACACGATTGATTGAGCGTGCCCGCCTCAATCAAACCATGTGAGTCTGCCTGCTTGTCGCCCAGCTTTATTGGAGGGAGAAATTTGTGACACGGCTGGAAAATGGGGGGATTGAATGAACAGATGAAGGTAGAGCAGTGAGGGAGGAAGGCAAACACATTTAATAAGCAAACAAATGAATGAGTAAGCTGAACAGTAATGAGGTGCTTTATTGATGCCACAGGGAAACTCCTTTTTTGCTTGCTCGTATCCACCGGGAGGTCAGATTTGCACTACAGCAGCCTTCCCGGAGACGCTCAGGTTTCACTGTTTTGCCAGAGCAAGATCAGAGGTTTTACAAAGTGAAGGACAGTGGGGTTTGCGAGTACTATAAAGGCCTCCCATTTGAGTCGCAGCATGTGAGCCAGGTATAAAAACGCCTAATGACTGTAAGTTTGTGTTTGCTTTTGCAGCTCCAGGCCCGGACGACCGCCCAAGAGGCTCCAAAGTGTGACAGAGGGCGGGACCCACCACATGCTGTCCCACAGTGGGCTGATGCACGCCGGGATCATGCCCCCTACAGGTGACCACCCACTCCCAAACTGTACACAGATTACAATACAGTATTTTAAACATGCATAAGAGCATAAAGGCGAGCCTCTTTAGTATGAAATTAAAATGATCTTGTATATCATGATAAACAATAATCTTAAAACTACTTTATGCCACTGACACAGTAACAATAAAGCAGATTAATCCCTATTAACATTTTAAATATGCTGTATCATTAAAAGTATGAGCTGCAACAAATAAACAGCGAAATGAACCAATAATTAGCACTAGAAGTTATTTATTTAATGCTATACAGCTCAAATCTTACAAAAATCTCACCACTTTTGCAAAGAAATTGTGCACACAATAAATATTGAACCCCAAAATATATTGCTCCAGCTTTCATATATTGAACAATAAGTTGATATAGTAATTATTGTGACATGCCTAGCTTTGTTCTTAATCCTCCTATCCTCCTGAATTTACAGGAGTTTCACAATTTAATGAAAGTCAATGGGAAAGCCAAAAGGTTATGAAAACATAGCAATACACTTTTCATTATAATCTAAGCATTCTACCATTTTGTAAAACTGCTTCTGTGCATTGTGCATTCATTCACTCAATTCAGTGGTAGTAACATACTTCTGTAGTGATAGCTGCCCTGGAGTAGACAAACTTTATTGATCCACAAAGGAAATTATTTGGACACAGTAGCTCACACATCACAATAAATAAAACAACAAAGAGCAACAATATAAATGGTAATAATAAATTCAAAAAAATAAGTGGCAAAATTAGCAAAAGACTAGTGTCAAAAAAGCATAATTATATAAATGTAAATGTACAAACAAAAGTAAAATGTAGAGATATATTAATACAAACTATATCAGCTATATACAAGTGGTGGGTCAGGAATAAACAGTGCATGGATTAAATAGAGATTGACATAGGGCTATCTATTACATAAGGGTGAGTTGCTGTACAATTGTATGGACTATAGTATGAATGTAGACTAATGGAAGTGAAACTGCCATGCCGTCTACCCCCAATTCACTTACTCACACCATGCATTCATACTCAAGCAAAGTGGGTGAATGTTTTCCCCGAGTACACAATGACAGTATGCATTGGTCCATGAAGGAGTTACATTTTTGGGTTGCTGGACAAACGCTCTAACCACAGTCACTACTAAACAAAAAATAAATTGTTTTTTTATTCACTCAAACTATCATCCAAAACCAAACCAAAACACCAAAAGTTAAACAATGCCCAGAACTTAACTGCCAACGAAGCAGTTTAATCACACACTATTGAAATAATGAAATAATAGATCATCCGTCCTGAATACTGTAGGTACATGATGGGGCATTTTTATCCTGATTTCCATGAAACTGCATCTTTACTCATCATCGATACAAAGAGATACAGGGAGGCGTAGTTCTGGGAGGTAACCTGCGTGCTGATTAATAAAATTAGCATACATAGTGCTGACACACGCAAAACTACTCATAACTTGCAAGCTTAGGGGTTTTGTCCTGAAGAACTCATGTAAAGTGGTCTGTTGCATCAATAACAGATTTGAGAGACCTTTGAAACCTTAACGGTGATGTATAAAGTCTAAAGATGAAGTGCATGAAAAGTTTCCTGTTATTTAGGTGATTTGAGTTTTACATTTTGACTTTGTAGTAACATTCACTCCCCCTGGCCGCTCTACCTTGTCACAAACAGCAGTGTACCTGGATGTAAGCAGAGTGCCTGTCATGTTTGTGTGTGTTGTATTTGGGTGTGTTAGCCCCCCCAAAAAAAGGGAGAAAAGTAATTGTTGGCACCTTACTGCTCTCAAAGTTGCCCTTGGCTTTGTGCTCTTCACTGCAACCTGATCTTTTCATTCCCCGCCTCAAAAGAAGCCATTTTCTATTAGCCTCCGCTTCCTCTCACTGTTCAAAGGTGCTTGAGTGCGTGCGTATGCGTGTGTGTTGTGCGTTCAAGAGCATCTTTCTCAGTGGGAAAAGAGTCTTTTTCCACCAAAGGAGAGGGCACGGCGGCAATGTCAGTGCCACTGATTAGAACTGGCCACATGAGAGGAGAGGAAGAGACAGGCAGAGGGAGGACATTTGGGCGTAAAAGGCAGGAAAAATCTTTGATGTGATCCTCCTTAGTCGCTTTTTCACTCACACAGGCTCACGCACACACACAACGCGGTGACTTATGTCCTGCTGTGATGCTGACATTTGAAAAGGTAAAGTAAGGAGAGGGGATGGGCACAGAACAGCAGTGAGTAGGTGAGAAGATGAGAACTAAAAGAAACAATTTGTTGTGGTTGTCCATGCCACAGACAGACAGGCTATTCTGGTCATTGTAGCGAGTTATTAAAAAAAAAAAGAAAAAGAAAAACATGGTTGCAAAGTCACAAATGTTTATGATGTATCCACTATCAGGAAATTAAGAGAGTTTGTTTGCTTTCCCAATGCTCAGTTTGCTCAAGAGCTCAGTTTGTCCAACTTTAATAATTCACTGTGTTTGTCTTTATTAGTTTAATTTTCTGAGGCAAGAGGGAGCTTTAAGGGTTGCTCTGTGGGTCAAACTACCTTTAGAAGTTCAAGGCACAAATTAAAAAGAAAATCACCAGCACTCCACATTCTGTCACTCTCCATTACATTTTATCCTAAAGTGCAGAACCTCTATTAGAGACTATTTGTCTTGTAATTTGCAGAGATACAGAAGTGGTTCAGGACTGCGCAGTGGAGCCTGCCTGTGCGTGCCATGCTGGGCTGTGGGCTCCTGTGTCCCTGTGTGGGAGAGATGAATGTCTTGGCTTGTTCCTATCACTGCTGATTCGCTGGCAGACTAAATGGCCAGTGCAGCGGTGCAGTCAGAATGAATGGCTGGCCTCTGTCTTCCCATGACAACCTCCTGCCTACCCACTGCTCTAATCCTCCACCGGGGCCATTGATCTGCCTCTTATTGATCCCTCCTTTTCTCTCTTTTTTTCCCTTCCTCTCATTTTTCTTTTCTTTTTATGTCCGTCTTACGCTTGTGTCTGTCCTTCTCAGATCTGTCTGCCCTGGCCAAAAAGATCAAGCTGGAAGCGATGGGCGGTTTCCACAGTAACCACCAACACGGAGGGCCAAACGGGGAGAACGGCGAGCACAACCCCGGACTGGGTGAGTCTCTATCCATTAAGTGACCCCAAACAAAAAAAAAGAAAAATGAAGTACACGCCAATGGTAGTTTCAATTCTACAACTCACAATTGTTGCTTAATGTGATGTCAATACCACCACCACCTGAAGAACATCGATATAAACCAGGATGTGAGGTCACTTCTCTTCCATTCTTCTGGCCTGGTTGCAAAAACACAATGATTTTAGCTGTCCATTTGAAGACAACATAACTTGAATTGCATTGTGCTGTAATGCATTTGTCATTCTTAATGATTAATACATCAAAATCCCAATTAAATATTAGCCGACTATACAACCCACAACTATAATCCTTAATGAACATGTAGATCTTTAACAGCAAGTGGAGTACAAAAACAAATGGACCTTGGTTGTTGTGAATATAAATAGCAATTCAGTCAAAATTACACAGATTGGCACACAACTAAGCACATTTTCCAAATATTGTGTTTTTCAAGTTAATTTTTAAGTTGTGTGTTTTTTGTGTGTCATTTAGTAATATACACACAATTTTGAGAAGAAAACTGTGTTGTGATTGCAGTTAAATTCGTAATATATATTTAAAAAGTTTCTTCTCAGTTTCTTCTGACAACACATTGTAAACAATACCTGGAGCATTAACATTTGAGAGTAGACGGAAATATCTACTGATCAATTCATAAATGACTGGACATTTTGATATATTTTTTTAATTCTTTAAATTCTGTTATCTAAATATTTGCAATATTTGTGAATTAATAATTTCCCCAAACTGTGATTGCAAATTCGATTGCATCTTTTGAAAGTATTTCCACATTGCCACACATAGCCCAGATGCCATCCCCCTCTGTTTCTCATGTTCAACAAATCATAAAGTAGTAATACTGAGTAACTTGAGATCAGAATTTACAGGAAGACAACCTCGGCATTGTGGAGTTTAATGTGCTCTCAATGTCAGTAAAAAGCCACTAATGGTCAGTGGAGTGAGAAGATGCCTTGCTGTCAAACTTTCAATTATCACTTTTCCAAAAGCTGTCCCTGGAAAGCAAAGAATCGCCTAATTTTGGAAACTGAATCCTCTTTAGCTTTTGGTAAAATGTTTTGTAGTCATATGGAACGAAATGCGGTACCTCTTCACTTCAACGATCATGGCCAGCAAAAGTGGAGCACCGGTAGGCAAAAAGCAAGGGTACACGGATGATAGAGAGATGAATAAGATGAGAGGCTGAAGCCAAATCAATAGTCTTCTCTCTAATTCACTATCCTGAATGCAAACGACAAATGCTGGACAATCGATGGCGGAACGGACACATGCACACACGCACACATGCACACGCACACACCCACACAAACAAACGCCAGCCGCCACCCCCACTGTTATCGACAGGTTAAAGCGACATCAGTGTGTTTAGACAGATGACAGGGCTTATGGAGGTCTGGGCGGAATACACTATCAACCTGGGACATAGTCATTATATGTACCGCAAGGTTGAAAGAGAAGAAACTGTCCTTACTGCAGGCCTCCTCCTCCTCTGGTTTGATTCTTTAAATCATTTTTGAAGTGGAAGGAGCAAAGTGGCCAGGAATCAAAAAGCTGCTATGGTGCATGTGGTAAGATAGTTGGCGAGCCACTGATGTTGCCCTCAATTTACTTGTAAACAGTGGTAATGTCTTTGTAAGCCATCCGCAATAAATAAAAATGAAACTAAATCCAATTAAAACATCATTTGTAATTGAAAGATATAAGCAAACATACAAAATAAAGTCAGAAACATATTAGGGAACTACAGATGTTGTCCCTCAATTAAATTTTAGCTTTACATTCTTCAGAATAAATTAAAGTAGATTCACATTTGTGTGAGTAATTACTTGTTACTTTTAACTTTTTTGTGATATTATTCTGAAGTGGAGGAATTCTTCTTGACAGTGTGTGCACAACACAGACGTGCTTAATTCGGCTACTCCCACTTCAAAACATCCAGTCTAGTATGGCTTTAAGCATTGTTTACCATCCTGTGTACTCAGTTACAACTGTCTGCATCTGTGTGCAGTTAGGTGGCATGGTTACAACCAGCTATTACAAACCTGTAAAGCTTAATCACTGTTAATGATAGAGTCAAGTGGAAACACACACATACACACACACACACATACTCACACACACATACTGAGCACATGCATCAGCTTCATACACATACAAGCACAATGTGTTTTTTCCATACCGCCACCCACAGCCTTATGGGAAGGATAGGGCCTAGCAGCGCTTTAACCACTACAAAGACAATCTCAGATTACACACACGCACACACTCACAAATGCTGAGTGTGACACCTTATGGGCCGGGGAAGAGCGGGCAGCAGCCATTTCTGCATTTAACAAGATCTTCTGGGAAATTTACAGTAACTGTTTGTTTACAGTAATGGTTTGTTTGGATAAACATAAGAGAGGCACTTTGACTTTTGATGTTTTTAATGAAACATAAGAGAGAGTGATGGGAGGGCAGAGAAAGTGAGAAGTAGGGTAAGGGGGGTTAAGGAACATCAGCAAGAAAATGAAATTATGGGCGAGGTAGGTGGGGGTGGTGACAAATGGAGCGCTGGGTCCAGACCAAGGCTTAATATTTGGACTTGGCTCCAAGTTGATTGTTGGAGCATCTGGTTATTTAGCTCTATTCACACAGATCTTTTGTTTGGATTGGTTTCTGCTCTGGGCAAGTGAGGGACTAATCTGCCAAATGCACAAAGCACCGCACATATGTCCAGCGAACCCAACTCATAAAGTCAACGCCTCTCCCTTTATTTCACACTTTTCTCCCCTTTTAATGTCTCTCTTGCTTTTCTCCCCCCTTTATTTGTTTTATTTCATAATCTCCCTTCGTTGGATAGCCTTTTTTGTTTCCATCCACTCGTGCTATTATTTGTGACAATTGTGCGGAATAGAGTCCAAGATTTTTGCCTTTGTGTTTATAATTACCCGGCGTGCATTGCTGGCCCAGCACCAGGTCTGCCATCAGCTTCTTTTGTTCCACTTCCTCCCTGTGTTTCTTTTGTTTTTGTTTTTCCTTTTATTAAATGATAAATATTTATGTCATTTTCTCCCCCCTCAACAGGATTGTTTGTTTCATGAATAGAGGGACCGAAACAACCCACTGGGGTGCTGTTGAGCGGAAGGATTTTCTTTAAAGATAGTAGTTGCATGTCTTAAAGATAGGAGAGAGAACAACAGATTGTCCAAGATAATAAGAGTTTGGTTTGACTAAAAATCTGCTGGATTATTGTCAAGAACTCCGGGGCACGGAAAAGTAACTCAGGTTTGAGAGCCAGGTAAAAAGAATCTTCATTGTTAAAGTGACACTTCTGTGATGTAAGTTTTCAAAGTCTTCATTCCAACCACCTTTAGAAACTCCACCAGTGATGTCTTCTTTCTGGTGCCTCTTTTATCACACGTGCATTCTCACTTTGTGCTTTTTCCTATGTGTTTTGTATAATGAGCATCATCAGAGAGAAATCCTGTTAGCATAATATCAGGTTAGTCAAGTGAGATCCTCCTTTGATTTCAGCACACACCACAGTAGTGAGCCACACAAATGATAAATACAAACTGCATACAGGACACCTGTTTTGTATCAAGGTGCTTTGGCTTCCTAGACCTTTGCCTCATGACTACTGACTCTAACCTTGACTTTTATGCAATTTCTTTCTAGTTCTTGACCAGCTACCGTTCATGATGATGTCACATCCTCTGATCCCTGCCAGCCTGGCGCCGGCCTCCGTTTCCATGGCGATGGGCCAGATGAACCGACTGAGCACTCTGGCCAGCATCGCCAACGTGGCACAGCTCCATGCCAAGGCCCCCTCCAGGGCTCCCACCTCCGTCATTAAGGTGAACTCCGACTCCCATCATCCCACAGGAGCTGACCACTGGCCACAGGTTTTGGCTTGAAATCTGGCATTTTTAATTGGCCAAAATGGGCCAACCGTTATACAGATATGATTGATTAGTTGCACTTCCCTCAATATTGGATGCGCCTGGGACTCCCTCAATAACAGTTGTTCAGTTCACGTCACTGACAGTAAAAGTTAAGATGCAATATATTATGATAGCTTTACTTTCTATCTATTTGAACCTTACTTTCCATTAAGTAAAATCTGGTAAGAAAATAGCCAAATACAACTTTGCTGTTAAATGCTATTGTTATATTAATTTGTTGGTCATTATTATGATAAAACGTTTGACCAAAGTATTTTTCCACTGAAAGGCCTTGCCAAAAGAAGGAAGTACTCTCCGGATATCACTGGTAACTGCATCGTAATAATAACGATCAGGCCATTGTTTTTCAGATGCGTTGCTTGGAACTTAACTACAGAACAAAGTTTATGTGCAACAGGCTGGAACACACTCCACAATGCTTTTATCCGGCTCTACTTCTGTCCATTTATTTATTTCTTTTTGTGGTTCACAGGAGCGAATGCGTGATAGCCCCTCTCCCTCCCCTTCGTTGGAAGATGGTCAGATGTCATCTAATCATAGCAGCAGTGTGTCAAGTTCCCCATGTCACACAGAACGCAATCTAGAAATCTCACGTATGTCTCATAGTCATATAGTCTTCTGTATAAATGTACAATTGTGACAAACTGTTTTTTTTTTTTATACCATTTATAGACTCAGTTCATGATGGTTTATCAAGTCATGGAGTGCTGGGACATTCACCCAATGTGGTTCAAGGCACTAGAGACACAGACTCTTCTCTGGATTACAGTAAAGAGAGCAAAAGGGGACATCATGACAGAGGTGAGATGTGCGCTCAGCTCAGCAAACATGGCTTTGGGTCAGTAATTAATTATTAATTACATAGCAGGGAATTAAGCTCACTGGCACATGCATATTGAAGTATGTATGTTAGAATTTACAATTGATTTATACACGTATAACCCGGGATTTTTACATAGGCTATGTTTTTTGTCTTTATAATTAATATTCATGTCAATTGGCACTGTGCAGCAGGGGTCTAGTTTTGTTCTTAAAACCACAAGTTCTTTCTCACCCACTTCTAGTATATAAACAATTTTCAGTAAAAAGGACTCAACATATCCAGTTTATGATCCTATGTTCAATATATTTACAGCCCAAAAGGGACTCTCTAACAGACAAACTGAGAAGTGCTGTCCTCAGGTCTCCGTCTGCCCCACTCACTAACTCTGCGTAGTAGTTGAGAAAAGGCTCCTAATAGGTTGACAAGAGAGAAATAATTCAGTAACAAGTCGATAAGGATTCGACTTCTCGGGCGGCTCTGTTCTTTCACTCCTCTTCTCTGTAGGTGTTCCCCTTGGTGTCCCGCTGTGAGCAAAAACAAATAATTCTGGAAAACAGGGCTCCATTAGACCAGGAAGCAGTGTTACATTAGTGAGCCATTTGCCGGGCCGCGGCCTAACGAGCCAGGCGGCCTCCCGCGCTCTCAGCTGGACCTCATCTGCATAACGACCACCTCCCTGTCGTTAGGGCCCGCGTTGCCACGGCGCTGCAACGTCAGTTGTTTGGTTCTCTCTGTCAGGGAGGTTTGCATTAGCTTAATGAGGACTGCTCAAGGACAAACAGTCAGCAGAAATCTACAGCGCGAGAGAGCAGCAAGTAAGAGAGAGTTTGTATGTATATGCGCGCGCATGTGTAAATGTATTCTTCTACTGAATGGCATTATTCTGTAATCGAATCTAAAATCACAAAGCAGCACAGGTAAAGTTTCAGATGCTGTCAGGTATCTGTGAACATATTGACGAAGCAGTGATGGCATCAGCGACGTGAATGCCATGCATCACACGTTGCATTTATGCAATTGATTTCCAATTGATTTCCCTGCATGCAAATGAAATACATGTACATTTGCCAGATTGCTTGCTTTTGTGTTTGACCTAGAACATGGACGCTCAGGTTCATCCCTGAGTTTCAAAGAGCACCTCAGCGCTGTCATTCTGTCAATCTGTTGTATGATAATCTCTAAGTGCATGTGCGTGTGTGTGAGGCCGTTTTGGCTGTGTGTGCTGTTTCAGTGGTCTTTGAACAACGTATCCATGCAGCAGAGATCAGAGGCCATCCCTGACACCTCACTCCCATTAACCAAACATCAGCAGAATTTTATTCTCTCTCTGTCTCTCTCCATTTCTCTCTCTCCCTCCCTCCTCCTCTCTTCCGCTGACTGGCAGTCTTCACATGGTGAAGTTCATTAGCCCTGGGGACGTGGGGCAGAGGGAAAAGAGAGATGAAGTTGGGAGAAAAGAGAAAAACAGACAGTGACCTTGGTTAGGGAGATGGGTAAATGATCAAACGAGCTGGCAGCCGTGTGTGTGTGTGTGCTCATGCCAAAATGTGTGCGCGTGAATGTGTGGTAAAGTAGGCGTAAAACAGTAACTCAATAAAGGATCAGTCACATCCAAGGAGCCTGGGGAGCCCATGCTGCTGACTGCGCACTTTAACGGCTGTGGATGTGTGTGTGTCTGTATGGGAGCCACAGGAGTGTAGTTGGATGCCCTCCGCTGAGTTCGCCAGCACCTGCTAATTACCTTTCTCTACAGAGCAATGCTTTTAGCAAGAAAGAGGGAGAAAGTGGAGGAGAGGGGGGCATTGCTTCTCATCTGTGAAACACCTTGAATGTGACAGTTGCCAAGACATGAGGCCGAGGCAGAAAAAGGGAGGTGGGTGGATTTGGAGCAGAAGATGCTGTGGTCAGCTAAGTGGAGAAAACACTGTCATTTGTCACAGACAGAGAAAAGTGCCAGATATCACATCGCACGTTCACACTTGTCTCTGCTCCAATAACCGCCAGGCTCCCAGGACATCTTGGTCCTCAGTGGCTCAGATGACAGTGAGCGCATAAAGTGAGCAACTGCTTGGTGAAGTAAAAAAAGCACAAAACGGCTAATCTTCATCTGCCTCACCGGCACGAAGCAAGAACACGCAGTTCTCAGGTTTACAAACAGATGGTCATCCATAATGCAGCTTCTTAGCTGTTTTTATGGGAGATGTCAAGCTGTGATGCATTATCAATAGGCAAAGTGCCATCTAATAAAGGCTAACCACATTTACAAAACCCCAAACCAGAAGTCTGGTGTTTGTACACTTGCAGGCACGTGGGACAGTTTGTGTTAACATCTATTTATTTTGTGCTCAATGGTGTGTATGACAAAAAATGCCTCAATGCAAAATTTTGAGTACACTATCACAAATAAAAATTGCTTTTGGTGTTGCTTCATTAAGCATTTTCCAGAATAATTTACAGGTTTATGTCAACACTACCACTCAATATTAGAGCATTTTCTCTCTTCATTTATTAAATATTCCAATTATGATAATTATTACATTACATAGCCTACCACACAATACGAACACATTTGATTAATTTCTTTAATTTATTACATTTTTTGTTTGTTTGTATAATCCTTCAGGTTTTTGGTGGAACTTTAAAAGTCTTCATGTGAAAAACACTGTCTGGTTGACGACTTTTAGAATTATATTCACTCGTAACTTTATGCAAATGATTTTTAATGCATAATTAAACCACTGTCAAGGTCCCCCTATGATAGCTTAGCCTAACCACCTAAATATCAGGTAATGTTTGCTGTAGTACTGCTCTATGTCTGTGCTCACCCTTGTGCTTATTAAAACGGACAGATGAGGAAGTAGACCTTTAAAACCAATATAGCCCTGGGAATATTGACTGGCTTCACTCCATGTGTCTTCTTCTATACCCTGCAGATAACAGCTCCTTAGCTGCTCAGACGACCAGGGAAGCCTGTGACAGACAAGTGTACCAGAAACCCCCATCAGGCAGGGAGGCCTGTGAGCGCCTCTCCTACCCGGCAGGACAGAAACTCTCAGCAGGGCTCCACCATGCTCCCTTCATCTTTCCTGAAGGCCTGTCCTCCATAGAGACTCTGCTCACCAACATCCAGGTGAGCCTCTGCCAGGGTTTTATTTTGATAATGCTCCACATGAACTGAAAACCACCCTATGGGATTACCAAAATGGTAAATATTAAACCAGTTAGAGGTTTGGGATAAGCAGTAATTGGGTTGGGTGTGTGCTGACCTGCTTCTCAAATTTATATCTAGTCTTTGTTTATTTGTAGATACAATGAAACCAGTCTTTTGCGCTCTTTTCAATACAGGGAGTTGTATGTGTGAGCTGCTATAATTTACCAGCAATTTCTTTGTTTTCTTCTTTATGGGTCACTCCACAATTTAATATGCAGTCATACAATAATCAATACTACAGAGTGTAACGCACCCTTCTATGACAGAATCAAGTAGTTTTCCAAATACAATGAACAACAATGAAAGAAGCTTCTAGAAAGTTCATCGAAAGGTCTCTGAAAGGTCTTTTTTTAGATCTTGTTTTTGTTTCTTTATGTGTGTGAAAAAAGAAAAAAAAAGAATCTGCTTATTGTTGAGAGAATCCAATGCGAATTCCCTTATAAGTAAATTGACTGAATTTAAAAGGTTTCTGGAATAGAGCTAAACCATGAAAGAAAATATTTAAATATATATACATATACATTTAATCCTGTATCCCATAATCCCAGTCTCGGATCGGTGTCTGACCTGTTGACGTGTGCCCGCCTGTGTGTCTCCAAGCAGGGTCTGTTGAGAGTTGCCATAGAGAACGCCCGGGCGCAGGAGAAGCAGGACCAGCTGGAGCGGACAGAGTTGAAGATGGAGCTGGTCCGAGAGCGCGAGTTGAGGGAGACACTAGAGAGGCAGCTGAGCGTCGAGCAAAAAAACAGAGGTACTAAGCAGGAAATGCAAAGTTACAACTCATTTTTGATTGCATTGTTGCTTTTGTTTCCTCTTTTTTCCCCTTGTATTCAAGTCTACCCACGGCATTAAATTTCTCTTCATGGGTGTGGACTTCTATACACACTGACATTGTATTGATTTTCACATAAAAAGTCTTGACACTTTTGCTGTATAGCTTCACCTAATCCCCCACCAAGCTGCAAGGACTTCTAAAAGCAAGAAAATCAGATAAGGAAGTGAAGACATATACTGTATATTATCCCTGAAAGGCTTTGGCAGACGAGAATTAGGCCGAAGTTGGCGGTATGCTACCAAATAAATCATGTTAAAAAGTGTCATATAGTAGGCTATGTGTGGGAATTGCAGTTGTTATATTTTAATAATTTAACTCAAATTCTAAATAAAAATGTGTCCACTTACATGAAATGCAAATATTATCTATGCATCTGGCAAGTTTTACTTTTCAAGAAATATGCTGATTTTACACACTGTTGGCTGCATCAATACTTGGAAACTCTCCAAGGTCTTGGTGAAGGGCATTCTGCATTAGACAGAGGCGACAGAGCGCTGATGTTTAAGCTTCACATCTGCTATGACTTATTTATTAGAAGCATCAAATTTGTGCTAATATTCAAAACAAGTGAGTCATAGACCAACTCAATTAGCGATTTACTGAGCAATCTACTGAATGTATCTGTCAATAAATTTGCATTTTAAGTATTCTCATGCAAAGATAGACAATAATAGACTAAAGCACCAAAACTACTAAAACTTTTAAAGCTCTCTCTTCATCAGTGTCAGTACGTACAAATATGTGAGGACCTGTATTTCTGGGTGCTGTATTTTGTAATAAGTGAGTCATAAGTGAGTAAGTGAGAACATTGTAACTCTATACCTATACCTTTGGATATGAATATAAACCAGATTGCAATAAAAAAAGATTAATTATTCATATTAAGTCCTGCATTTAAATACATTATTCTTAGTAGTTTTTGTTTTGTGAGTTTCTTTTTAACTGCTTGCCTGAAAAATAAATAAATAAATGAATACATTTTTAAAAATAGCTAAACAAATTATGAAGGCTATATATGAATAAATATATGGATAAAAATGGACAACCAAATTATGTTACGAGGAAATGCAATATTGTAGTTATACAGTCATACATGTGTTTTCTCTTTCTAGTCTTGATTCAAAAGCGTCTAAAGAAGGAGAAGAGGAGTAAGAGGCGACTACAGGAAGCTTTGGAGGAGGAGGTGAAACTGCGAGACCAGGCGGAGCACAGCCTGCTCCACAGCGCCCCTGCACTCTCAGGTACACACATCATCTCTTTGTAAACACATCAAGACTTATTTGTTTGAGCCGTAACTCACCAAGCACTAGCGCTATTCTCATTTTCATATTAAATGTCACCATGCCTTGAGTACAACACAGGCTCGACTGTCCATTAGCCTCTAATTAAGTGTCTTTATGAATTAATGACCAAACTACAGGCCATCAATCATCAGCGGCCCCTCCCCACTCAGAGTCTGTGACCCAGGACGTGGAAGGGAGCAAACATGATGACAACAGGCTGGACACTAAGGCAACAGCACAAGGTACAGCTGTCTGGCCACTAACAAAGCATACTGCACAACAACCACACTTACTTTCTATTCAGACTTTTATTTGTTATCTTGAATCGCTATTGCTGCAAAAGCACTCTCAGATTCAATTTGGTTTAGAGCAAAATAAAAGACAAATCCAAGTTAGAGAGACAATTTTACATTTTTATGTGCCTTTGGACATTGTAAACTGGATTTAAAAGATTAAGCATTTGCTGAAATTGTGGTTCTGGCAGATTTCTCAAAGCAACTGCATTTTCAGCCTTTCCTCCCCTCTGAACTTGTGGGAATTATTAACTTATTAACAATGCTTTTGTGAACCCGGGACCAGCTTAGATTGTTCGGTTTTCCCCAAATTTAGAGAATAGTGTGATTTTATCTTGCGGTGATCCTTTATTTGGTTCTAATCAACTGGGCTGTAACAACACATTTCATTATTTCACCTGCTCTCTGCATTTGATGCTTAACTGACCAGTGTACTGGAAGGGTTTTCAAAGATTTCTCAGGGAGGCCGCGCCTCAGAAATTGACCAAAATTAAATGAAGCGTGATGCAGTTCACTGAAGCTGCTGCTTTAATGGAGATGGGCATTTAATATATTTATTTCTGCCATCATTGTTGCTCTCACAGTGATAGATTAATGAGAAAATCCCCAAAGTAACATGTTTTAATAGACAAAAATAGAAATGCACATGATCTCTCGCCCGCTTCCATTAAATGAGAGCATAGTCCAACCCCTCCTCTGCTCCGTGCCGCTCCAGGACCACCTTACCAGAGAGCTTGCTTGTTCAAAGGCAATTTTTAATTGAATGTCAGTGAAGCAAGAAAAGAACTGGCCACTAATTAACGGCTGTCTTAATTGTCCTCATGACGAGTTTGTTTGGACATCATTTGCATAATTAACACCCAGTAATAAATCATTTAAAGGGGGATTGTCTGTCAGACAGCAGGGCAGGAAGCAATTCCTTTGTGCCAGGAAGTTTTATCGAAAAAACATGGATCTGAGCCCAAAGCATAATTCCCAGTTCTTCCCTAATCATGGCTGTATATTAATGATCTATGGTTCATTTACTTGACCTTTCAGATTTTTACTCTTCACAGACTCTTCATACATAAAGACAATGTTTAAATGATCTTTTTTCTGTGTGTTTCAGAAGGTAGAGTGTTTCTTAAGACTACTGGCCTGTACTAAACATATCATGGATGAACTGAGAGGACCGAATCCCCTTTTACTAATCTTTGACAGGCATTTGATGACCACTTTCATCCTATACATTTCAGGGTGACATTTTATCTTTTTCTTATTTAATTTATTACATTTATCACTGGATCTCTGCTGTAGTGAGAACAGTTCTCTACTCTAATGTGTTTCAATGTGTTTATTTTCAATCAAATTTTCTGATCCTACAGTAGTTAAGATGAACATAGTTGTTTTCTGTCTGTGCTGTTTATCTGGATTCAGTCGATGAATATAACTTGTAACAAAAGTCGTGTACATATATAGTCATCACTTTTCGTTATTATCATGAATATAACAGCATGTTGTACAGTCAGTAAATGACTTGTATTGTGAATGTTATGCAGTAGTGCAGTTTGACAATACAAAATACAAATCCTTTTTATGAATTTGTGTCTGTGCTTTTTCTTATCTCCAATCCAGCTTTACAAACATATAAAATATATTTAGAGCGTGATTAATTGTTGAGTTCATTTTTAAATCTTGTGAGATGAGGAGAGGCTGTTTAAGCACACGCTGGCTGCACTTGTGAGTGTAGCGGGAGATGTGTCATTGATTCTAGCTGCATCTCCAAAGCATACACGTAAGTATTGACACACAGACGGGGAGGCCAGAAGGGTCACATGCTAGATGTCCTTTAGTGAAACATGTTGACAATGCACTATCTCCCTGTGTGATGGTCTTCTTCTACTGTGTGTGGCCCCTGAGGTGAAATTCACAAAGAGCCATATGCAAATGTTGCTTTAAAAGAAAACTTGCATTAGCGAAAATCTTAAATATAGTCCAGAGTTATAATGTACATAAGTTATAATTATTAGTTTAAATGTTCTTAATAAACATTACACTTTCCAAAGTTGCATTAACAGATTGTATTGTAATGGGTGCTTGTTTAAAAATTAAATGTGCCATTTCCTGGACTCTGACTGATAAACTGCGATGCAGGAATAAAACAATACCTTTGTCGCTGACACCTGAATAGCAATGATTCACATAAATGAATGAGAGAATGAGCCATCAGCTTTCAGATGACCACCTCAGAGCTGTCCTGACTAAAAAGGTTTGTGACTTCATTCAGGGCTGTGCTACTCTTTCACGCTTGCTCGTATCTCTCTTTCTCCTGTCACACACGCACACACATTTGCCTCACAACTCACAGAGTTGCATTGTCCTGCCGAGCGATGTGTAATGGAAAAGATAAATGGAGGATAAAGCTAAGGTGACAGGACAGAGCATGCATGTGTGTATGTGCATTTGTGTGAACCCGTATGTGTGCACTGCACAACAGACCAGCAAACCATCTGCTCATCTCCTCTTAATGAACAAAGCAAACAGCAGGAGTCAAGGCTGTCTCCAAATCTGGAGTCTCTTTATTGGTAAGCACACACACACACACACACACACACACATACACACATCTTTGTGCTGTTTAATCTGATTATCTTTGATTGAGAACAGGGGCAAAGCAACCTTTTTAGACCTTACTCCTACATCAGTGACAGAGAAGGTCTGAAACACAATTAGCAAGCTGTTCCTGAGTTCTGCTTTGCAGTCACATCTGACCACGGGCAGCCAAATAGACCTAATGGCTGGGAACTAACCAATGGGAACTAACACACCACTGCATCTGTACATGATGAGGAAAAGCAACACTATTAGGCAGCTGTTCACCATATCTTTTCAAATGTACTTGGTCGTAACATAAGCATCGGATCAATTGCCTCTAGAGTAATAACACACTGAGAGGAAGGTATACACATGGTTTGATGTGACTAAAGCTGGCAGCTTGTGTAGGACAAAGCAAGGCCTCTGAAAAAGGGAGTCTGGACATTGACAAGATATGACACTGCCTGCATAATTTCAAAGAACCACAATGAAAACTTTGTGCAGTCTCATCCTATACTCAAGGTCCAAAGTACAATTATCAGGTCCTGTACAAGAAAAATATAGGCCTAATGTACTGGATTTTTAATGTCTCATTATGGCATTGACCTATTAGGCCTATTCTATTTACTAATGCTTTAATAAGATAATTGGGATAATTGGCCACAAATTGTCAACAACAACAACAACAACAACAACAACAACACAGTAATAATAGTAGACTAGCAGTCAGTGTGGCTACAGCCAGTTGAACCAAAGGAACGACGTTTTATGGAAACAAGAAGATGGAGGCCCATCTCCAGGCCAAGTATGAGTAATTTAAACATTTTTATGGATATTTAAGATTATTTTGGCTAAAGGTGCTTTAATGTAAGTTACATAATTTATTGAAAGCTACTTATCCTTATCTTAAATTTTGGAATGAGGGAGGGCCTGGTGTGAATGAACAGCTATACTTTGATGTAAAAATGTTACCCAAAAGGGCATTGCGTTGCTTTTCTGATTGCGGGTCTGCCGTCTACTTGCCTCTATGTTATTGCATTGCCTAAAATGTTCCACAATATGGCATTAAAATGTGTTTTTATTGCCACAACAATAAGCTATCTTGAAAAATAAATACTGTAAATAATAACTGTAGTACGACGGAGCATTGGGACCATTCATGAAGGAAAAAATATTTTTTGATATGACGAGATAAAAATCAACATGTCGAAATTAAAGTCGGCATGACGACATTAAACTGAAATTCCGAAAATAGTTGCAATTAGATGTCGACTTTAATCTTGATGTGTAGACTTTAAACTCGACATGTTGACAATAAACTCGAAAATGTGGAGAATAAAGTTGAAATCAATGTCGAGATTAAACTCAACTAGATTTTAAGTTTATTCTCTGCTTTATTATTTAAATAAGGTGGAACCTAAAGGACTTTGCGGGACAACCGGACAACCAGCAGTGGGACAGGTGGTCACCCATGCGGTCACCCTGCTGCGGCTTGGGTAAATAGTGTAACAGCGCCCTCAAGTGTTTAAATGTAGTTTCCCTGCAATAATTTAAATTGGGCTTTACGGGCTTCCATAGCAGATTTCTCTTACCCGTATTGCTTCCTTGTCAGTATGGATCATGGATCCCCAGTTCAACTTTCGCTCGGTGTTTTAGTATTAGTCTTTTATTCTCTTTTGTAGGTATTTGATCGTATTGGTTTTGTATTAGTTCTGCTCACCATGTTTACTACCACCGGGTCGCGGGGCCTCTGTAAGTACATCATCCCGATCTTTAAGTAATGCTAGCTTGTCGCAGTGCCCGGTACTGTTGATGTATCTGTCATTTCCAGAGGCAGTGACTAGCGTTTAGCTGTTAGCATTATCCTGTCATTCATTTACTAGTTCTTATCTAGAATACGGAAGTGCTTGCTTAAAGGTCCTGTATTACGCTGTTTTTGGATCTATGTTGAAATGTTGTTTCCTCATCACAAATACCTGGAGTTCTGTATATAAACAGTACTGATTCCATATATTACAGTACTTAGGATTTCTTTGGTTATACTTTCAGTTAGGTCTACGTGAAGGATTGTCACTGCCTATTTGACAAATATTTAAAGTGACTGCACTGTGTTTATTTAAGAGGAAACAAAGTGTAACTGAGCCAATCATTGTTGTCTTTTTGCAGACAAGGCTCCTCTGTCCAAAGGTTTGCTGTTGGTGTTGAATGGGCTAACTGTGATGCTCACTCTCCTGCCACAGTACCAGCACATGTTTGAGTACAATCTGCAGGCCATTACTCAGCACAACCAGGTTTGACACATTGAAGCCACTCATCTGCATTATTATGAGCTACACTAGCATACACATCACATCAAAATTGTGTCTAAACCTAGACTAAATAAGGACTGGAACAGGACTGAACCATGCCTACATCCGAACTTATCTGTGACTATACAAGGACAAAACTGATCAAGTGTGACTGCACCCTGAAGGTGTCCAATCCATGGGCTTTTAGGACTATTACAACAGTTGCCATAACTATGTAGAACAATTTATTATGTATATTATAAATACAAAAAGGTTCTCAAAATCTTGCATATAAGTATAAGCTAAAACGCATGACTAACTAGATCCAAGTGAGTGAGCAAAGAACGAAATTGTGGTGTGCTTTGACGCTGGAATCTTTAGCCTATTTGTTTAGCTCTATTCTATGGTTCCATGGTAGAGGACATCCAAACCAAAGTAATAGACTTGTATTTAATGTGTGGTCTGATGTTTGTTAGAACATAAGAGTTACAAAAGTTATATTATCTGAAACATCTGTGTAAATATGAAAGCAGACTGAGTGTAGTAAGTTTTTCCGTTTCATTGTTGTTTTTTGCTGTAGTTTTGGAGATTACTATGTGGGAGAATCGTGTGCCTCGACCTCAAAGATTCTTTTTGTAGTAGTCTACTCATCTATAACTTCCGCATCTTTGAGAGGAGGTTTGGTACCCGCAAGTTTGCTGTAAGTGAATTTTCTATTCACTTGTAAAACTGATGTTGGAAGCAGTGCTGTTTGACTCACCCAAACACATTTTATAGTCTTTCTTGCTGGGCACCTGGTTTCTGTCTGCACTGATGGACTTCCTGCTGACACAGGCCTTTGAGTTTCTTTTTGGCTCTGAGGTGGAAGAACTGCCTTCTGGAATGTGAGTAGATCATTGAAAATATGGTTGTTGTTAGAATAGAAAAAGCATATTTTCGTTTAATCAGTCCTCATAATGATCCTATATCCACTGTTCTCTTTACAGGCTAGCACCAGTCTTTTCTCTTTTCGTGCCTTTTTATAATTCAATCCCCAGGATGCCAGTGACCCAGATCTTGGGTCAAATCCACATCACTAATAAGTCTCTGGTTTACATTGTAGGCTTGCAGGTGTGTACAGTTATGGTTCTTGAGGTTAACTCTGGATCTGTATTAATATTTTTGTTGTAATGTATGTTCTGTTGTCCAGCTGCTGACATCTAGTCCTTTCATGTGGCTTCTCGCTCTTAGTGGTCTGGTAAGAAAATAAATATATAATATACACATACATGCCTGGGTGTAGAAAAATAGTAATATGGATAAATACATTTTCTTTTTTTTTCAGACATCAGGTGCACTGTACCACTGCAATTTTCTTAAGATGCAAAAGCTTGTCTTTGTGCCTGTCTGGGTCTCTCGTTTGAGCCGCTGTACCCTGGAGCCTGTATTTTCAAGTAAATGTCACACAAATTCATTTTGAGGAAAACTATGTTTGAAAAGTTTGACTGAGGTCACTATTTATTGCTCTCGCCCTTGTTTTCAAGGTACACAGCCAGTCAGTGAAACCCCTATAGGGATGGGAGCTACTCTAGACATCCAGAGGCAACAGAGGATGGACATGCTCGACCAGCAGCTGCTGTTTGCTCAGTACAATGAGGCCCGAAGAAATGCAAGACTTCAGCCTCAAGTAATAAAGACTATAAACCTTCTCATAGCCTTCTAAACTCATCAATGTTGTGTGTAAATATACATTATCTATTATCTTCACTGTGTAGGGTGGTCTATTACAGTGGACTAGGTTGTTTCCATCGTTGCGGCACAGGGGACAAAACCGTCCCACCGCACAGCCTCAGCCCCAGGGTCAAGCACTCGCCTCTACACAACAACCACAGATAGACAACTTACCTGCTTCTGAAGAACAGGTAGCCCTTTTTTCCCTAACCATATATGCATTTTATAGTTGCATTATTTAACCTGATCTGTACTATTTTTAAAAAACATGAAAAACAGAACTAATTTTAAATAGTTTGCAGTAGTCCAGAGACCAGAGTGGAGTGGAGTTTTGCCATGATGTTAAGTTGCCAACAACTAACATGCTAACAAACACTTCCTGATTATTGGACAATAAAATACTTTGAGTAGATGCAGATCACACACAGCAGACTTATTTTGCTTGAGCTGCTTATACAATATATTTGCAAGACAAATTTTGTTTAGATCTATGGGAAAGAATTCTGGTAGTGGGCCTTTAACTAGCATAAACATTTAGTTGATAAAAACAAATCATATAAGCCCTTAATGTTTGGATGTTGTTGCTACAGCTTGTAATACTATTTCTCAGAATTTGCATGCATGTGTGCTATGTTGGCAGTAGAGATTGGAAGCCATGGCTAATTAGCTACTCAGTGGTGTCTCCCAAACTATCAGTGTGAGACAGGAACTAAGTAACAAGCTTAAAATATACCCTGGTCTATATTCATAGTATGAGAAATAATGTACATTTAATAATAATGTGTTTTGTAACCGTAGCTTTTCGCCACTTTGCAGGTTGCAAGGCTAGTGGAAATGGGCTTTTCCAGGATCGATGCCCTTGAAGCCCTCAGAGCTTCAAACAATGATATCAACATGGCAACCAATTTCCTCCTGCAACATTGAGGGATCTGGAGATATACGACTGGATTAGGACAGACTCTAGTCTAAAGGCTGAGTATTGCGTAGTGAAGACCGAAATGAGGATGTAACAGATGAACAGATAATGTGTGTCTGACCTCCCCTGGACAGAGCCTTCTGGCATGGGGCATACATCCACACACTTCTGGCTTGTTGGTATCTGTCCAAGAGGTTCTCATGAGGAAACTGTCAAATTTGTACTGAGAGAGTATAGAGAGCGGAGCAATAATTGCAGTTTAGCATTAATTCTTTGTTTAATTGGGAAGTCTGTGTCAAAGAATGTGGTGAAAAACAGATGTAAAAGCACAATTGTTACACATTTGGATGCAAGTGATAATTTTTCATAATTATTATGGTAAAGATTCAGTTTCTGTTAAAACTGCGAGAAAACACATGATGGTTACTGCTGTGTTGACAAAAATGGAGGAAAATACATTTAATCATTGGAGACAAGTTATAAATGGCTATCTGAAATGGAGTAAATTATATTTGGTCACTTTTAAAAAAGCTGACCCCCTTAGCTGTTAATAGATATGAGGCTATACTTCCATTTATAATGAGATGGTGTTGCTTGGTGACCACCATGCAGTCAGTTATCATGCATTAATCTCAGGGGCTCCCTGGCCACTTGTTTCATTCATACTTTACAAAAGTAAAGGCACACACCAGCCCTAAACCACATTTTGATACACTCCAGGCTGTGTTTGTTTTTCAGAAGTTCTGACAGTTCAAACTTAAGCAGTTGGGTTTTAAATGTCAGCGATTTATTATGCAAATCTATAATAAGTGGTACTTTGTGTAAATTAATCTAACTATCCAAATGTGCAAGATAAATCACTTCAGAGACTGTGTGCAGATGTAAATGATAAATGCTAGTTTTCTATTTTGTCCATTATATTTAATATATGACATCAGTTGTGTCTGTTGGTGTGTATGCAATTTAATTTAAGAGTGATATCAGTTTTGGTTCTGAAGAAGTAGTTGCATGGCCAACACATGGATGACAGATACATTTTGATCTGTGGAATAAATAAGATGTTTACTTTAAAGCCTCATGCTTTGGTATTCATATCCAAATGTACATACATACTTGGAGCTTTTCTAGCAAAACAAAGAACACAGAGAAAAATAATAAATGTAGGTAGGTAGCTCGATAATTAAATCAGTGCTTCTCTGTGTGTTTTTTCTTTTCTTTTTTTTTTGCATAAGAAATTATTAGATACTACTGGCTATGGGTGACAGTTATTTCCTTACCTAAATAGAAAAAGTCCCACTAACATGTAACTTTGCATTTAAGAGGCGCGAGTGAGTGCGTATGATCGTCAGTAGATGGCGTCCGTGAGCTTGTTGTGGGCACTCAGTCTCTGCCACACCCACCTGCTCCCATTATTGCACGGCTCCTCTGGAGCAGACAGCGACAGACAGCGTCGCTCCAGGGTGGCTCAATAAGAGTGTCGACAAATTATTCATATCTGCGAGCTCAAGTCAGAGGTTTCAAAGGCTCGTGTTTCACTGACATTTCTATGAATCACAGCATGCTTTGGGAATGTACATGATACCGAAAATGTTACAGGTTGCACAAGCTCACGAGTCAGGAAGCCAAAAACATTTAAAGGTCCTTTTAGCCTACACAAAATTAACTCTTGTCAGCTTTAAGCAATGTTATTATGTTGTTACCTCCTCAAAAACATACCTGGAGTTGTATTTTGTTTCATTTATACATGTTTTGAGTAATCCTTTTCTATCTACATCTCCAAAGCACAAAATGCTCTGTTCCACCTTGTGATGCCATTAAGTGGTTATTTTCAAGTTAAAGGGACAGTTCAGAATTTTGTAGTTGTACTTCCTGATAGAAAGCTCGGCAGTGGCGGACTGATATATGAGAAAATAGTCCCTCATCATGCAACGATTTATGCAATGCAAGGCTAATTTTATTTCAAACTTTATTCTATCAACACAGACATTTACATCAACAATCTGTCGTAATAACTGATTTGCTTCGAGTGCTTTGTGGATTGAGTAAGACTGTTTTTAGTGGCAGGCTAACAATGACCTTTGACCTGCGCTAGCCTAGCATCAGCAACCTAAAAAAAATACAAGGACTGGATGGAGTTTTTTAAAAAGTGTCTCCACACATCTCCAAATCTCTGGTTCACTAGGAAATGAGGCCCTATGTCCAAAATTCCAAATTGTCCCTTTAACTTGAAAATAACCACTTAATGACATCACAAGGTAGAACAGAGAATTTTGAGCTTTGGAGATGTAGATAGAAAAGGATTTACCTTTTTACCTTGAGTTTATTAGCGATAGGCAATAGGCTATTATCACAACTGCAGGAAGTGCCGCGATGTTGAGTCGCGCAACTTCCGTTGTGCAGTTTAAATGTCTGCCATTTAAACTGCACAAATCTCTCAGTCTATGCTAATATCGACATCACAAAATAAATTTTTAATTTTAATTCTAGAATCAGTCTGAGTGAACAAGTTATTTATGCTTTATTCATGACCATAACGTTAGTTTTACTCAGGAGTAGTTCACTAATGTCGTTGTTAGCCTTAAGTTTTTGTCTTTCTTACCTTGATAGTTGTGGATAAATTCTTCTTGAACAGAATATGTTCTTTGTCGACGTTGTTAGATGAAGATTTGGTGTTGGGACAGATTTATGAAGCTGGTCAAAAATATGTGGCACTTTACCACAGGTATATTGCCATAGAAAAGCATTGACTGGACGTTGCGTGACTCAATATCGCCACACTTCCTGCCGTTGTGATAATAGGGTTGAAATTATTCAAATTAAAATTCTGAAGGTGTATGGAGTTTAAAAACACAGTGGACCACTTCCTGTATTACCACAGGACATCACAAGGTATTTTTTTGTTTGAGAGAAGAACACATTAAATGTGTGAATAAAATAAAACACAAATCCTGGTATGTTTTAGATGAGGAAACATTATAAAAAATAAAGATTGATTTTAACATGGATCAAAAATAGCATAATATGAGCCATAACGTCTGACCTACACTGTTCCATCCTCTCCAAAACCCCATCAAGCACATCTGATTTGAATAATGACAGCTAAAAATGGATGTCGCCATTCATTCATGCATTTCTTTAATTACACTGGAGGCTACAACTAGCAGATTAATATGAATGAAAAGGAGGGTATGTAGAAATTGACCAATTTGAGTAAAACTTATTCAAATCATACAGTGCTTTTCCTGATTTAACTATAGTCTAATATTAGTTTATTCTTAATTACACATTTGTCATTTGGTGTTTTGGTTAGATGATTATCCAGAGGGCTGAATGAGCATCACATGAGTCTCTCATTTTGGTTGCCAGTTCCAATGTCAAAATACAGTCCTTTTAAACCTAAAAGTACTCACTGATCTAAACACACTACCAAAACCCCAGCAATGACAGCCCATTGTTAATGAGTGCTAGTACAGTCTCTGCAGCTCTGGCGGTAATAAACTTTCAAATGATGTCTGGCTTGTCCATGTACTAAGACTCAGAAAAACGTGTACATCCTCATGCAGAATAAAGGGCCTATATTATGCAAAACTGACTCTTGTGAGCTTTAGGCCATGTTAGAATATTGTTACAGCCTCAAAAACATATGAAGTTCTGTTTTATTTCATTGTGTTTTGTTGTATGTTTGTGATGAGGAAACAACATCATAACATAGGTCAGAAAATAGTGTGTGTGTGTGTGTGTGTAATATGGGCACTTGTAACCCAGATTCAGTTCAGCTAGTCGTAGTCCTTTTCTAAACCACTAAAATATTTACTTTAAAATAGGCTAAACATAAACTATGAAGCATGATAAGTTATAATTTCAGCAAAAGAACAAAAAATCCTTCCTGGCAAAAAACTGTATTTAACCAACCGAGAAATTCTAAGAAAACTGTTTAATAAATGATTTTGTTGGGAACTGGAGAGACTCAGTGGCAGGATGATAGACTGTGAGTTTAGGGTTTTTTCCTTGTCTTGTAGAAACCCATGATAGCATAGTTGGCTATGGCCTTGTTGCATCAGCAGTTAGTGTCTGGCGATTTGTCATTTCTGAACCATCTGCGGCTTTATTAAGCAAGGCCCATTAATGCACATAATAAATAGCTACAGTAGAAAACCAGAACGTATCTGTGCTCCTATTCTTTTAAAGCTTATTCATCATTCAAACTTCGCTTTTGTTAAACTCAATGCATTTACCTATAACTCAGTGTGAAAAATTAAGTGAGAATAGGCCTTGAAGTTTTACAACATTTAATGACTTGATACTCTGAATGGTATGTAGATAAAGCTGTAATGCATACTCTTCAGTTATTTTTCAGGGGTGAATGCTCACTGTAGCACTAAAAACAAGTGCCTGGGACCACTCCACACATTTTGCAGTCAGTGTCCTGTACTCCAGCTCCTGGCCATCTCTGATACGCCCTACTACTGAGTCAAAAGAGAACTTCTGCAAATGGCAGAAATCAGGAAATCAGAGGTGAACAGAAATGGAGACAGGACTGTACCCTGAGCTGTAGGAGCTCTTATATTACTGACCATAGTATCAGACAGGGCTCTCCCCAGTCCCCAGCACATACTGAGGTCTGCCTGACAGGTAGTCAGTAATCCAGGAGACAATGGAGCAGCTTCTCACCCATCAGAAAGGGCTGGATTGCGTTAAAGGCACCGGCGAAATCGAAAATCAGTATCCTCACAGAGCCCTTAACACTATCCAGGTCTCTATCCCACTATCTAAATAAGCTCTAGATAAATAAAATTAGCTTCAAAGTAGATCTGTCACAATAATTACTATATCGGCTTCAATATATGCATCCAGGAACAATATATTTATCATGTGTACAATTTCTTTGCAATAGAGAGCTTTGCTGAGTCCTCAGTGGCTGAGTGGCTAACGCTCATGCCTCACAGCAAGAAGGTTTCGAGTTTGACCCCCGGGTCGCCCAGGCTTTTCTGTATGGAGCACTCTGGTTTCCCCCATCAACTCAAAACATGCCAGCACCCCTATGAACTGACATCAAGGACCATGACGTCCACCCTCCTGTGGGCTCACCACTCACAGAGGGGTTCATAGGGTCGGGTGTGGACTAGGCGGCGAACAGCTGCCCCCGTGACCCAACCGGATAAAGAGGAAGAGGATTGTCTTTTTGTGTAAAACGATAAATGCACTGTAGAGGGTTGAATGGCTTCTCTAGGTATTGGTTAATTCAGATTTTTTGCTGCAGCTCATGCCTTTTGCAGTGCATTTTAAAATTTGGTTTACTGGGATTATCCTACTTTGTGTGAGTGGCATAAAGTAGTTTCAGCATTGTCATTTATTGTATATATCTCTGCAGTAATATATTGTACTTCAAAATTTGTTAACGTGACAGGCGTACTTCAATGATGGACTTCATACTATATGTATATTATCATGTCCAATATCCCTGCAAACTAACATAAAACTAATAACCAAGTTTTAGATTTCTTTCCAGACATGGCTCTGGGCCAAGTAGAACATCAGTCTTGGGTTATTCCAGGTAAAACTACCAGAGTAGTTCTAAGTCTGTGATGTTGTCTTTTAAACACACACAGGCGTAGGCCTACTGTAGCCCATCTCCTGGCCTTGATACCGACTCCACTGTATCTCTTCATCAGCTCTCTGTTGCCATGGAGAGTGCATGCTGGTTTAGTGTGGTTACCATAGCAACCCTGTGATACTGCCTTCTTCCCTCATCATGTTTTCTGCCTGATCATTTGTGTGCCTGCCTTGGCTGAGCTTCTGTGAGCTAATGCAAAGGAAAAAAATGTGTGAGAAAGAAATGCCCTTGGGGTTTGCCTTTGAAAGAAATACTTAGGTAATTCTGTCCTGTATAGTTTATTGAGAAAAGGACCTGAATAATGTTTTATGTAAATATTCTGACAATGTTGCTTGCTTTCCTTTTATCAAAGTAACCCTCATTGCTATGGAAGTCAAAGATGCCACACGTGTCCCACTAATATGATAATCGAATTCAAGCTTTAGATAATGAATGATCGTTTGTTAACTTCATTCCTAACAAATAGTCTGCAAGTCCCTCTAGTACTATGCATTATCAAGTTTTTAAGTAAAAGAGATATGTGGAAAAAGCTTTGTGTTTATTACAACAAGCAGTAAACACCATTGATGTTTTAACTCATGTTTAAACAGAAGCACTAATGACATACAACAATGTTCCCCAGGGCCATAGAGGGATTTGGCATTTTACTTCCTTTGTTCGACAGCTCTTGTGTGGCACTTGTGGTCTGTTTAGTCTGTGCTTGCTTCGTTTACGTCAAAGGCAAAGCAATCTTCTATAATCATTAGGGCTTGGCTAGGTTCACTTTGGGATTCACTCAACCTGTTTTTCACCCTGCACCACGGCAGTTAGTGGCATGACGTATTGTTTTTCTCGCACTCTTTTTCTTTTTGTTCCCATTAATTGATGTCCATACCATAAATCTATGTCTCGACTTGCCCATACTCATAGGATTCATTTTTAAACATAAAACATACAGACATAAAAACACTCTGACTTTGAATCCACAGTATAGTAAGCAAACTGTTGCACATATTGCTGAATTAATTTGCATTTCAATAACTACCAGATTATATTTTTTGCAAATATTATTAAATGCTAATACCATATAAATTCACCAAAATGACATTTTCATATAATATTTGAATCTGAAAGAGCAACAACTTAACCTGTATTGCCTAGCCACATCTAACAAAAGTATCAAATACTATAGATTATCATGGTATACTTATACTTTTCTTTCAAAATCTCTGACCTTTCTCAAAGACCACTTCCTGTGTAATCGAACACATAAATGGTATGGTGTGAATGTGAGCAGCATGCATGCCCTCGTTTATTTTTATTCTGAGCGTGTGTGTGTGTTTAAATGTGATGAAGACTGTGTTGCTCATTCAGACTCCTAGTTAAGGTGAAGGTGCTAAGCCCATGAAAGCTTTCTCTTCCGCTGCTCCTCAAAGCCAACTTTAAACAGACAGTGGCTCTGGCAGATCTATTACCCCAGCCCGAAAACAGACTCACTAAACACTTCTGACATTGTCCTGAGTGGAGAAGTGTCCAGCTGTTAGTGCATTTATCATGGAGAATTAGAGCTGATTCTGCTTCTGTCTTTCTGCTGCACTGACACATGACACTGAGAGGTTGATTTGACTCAACCAAGAAAGCAGTCTTTTTCAGCAAACCAGTCAGTGCATCAGCACTTGACTCCTGCTCTATTCCTGCCTTTACCCAGTCTATACTTCTAGTCTTAAATAAGATGTGTTTTGGTCCACTGGTCTTTCTAATTGGAGACTGTCAAATGAATTTCACTGTTCAGCTCAAGTTGCTCTCCCTTTGTTTATCTCTTTATTGTTATTAAAAGCACCTTCTGTGGCACACACATAGCAGACTTGCGTTATTATTCTATATTTAGAAACATTACGTCATAATTGCATGTCAGTATGTATTTTTTTGCAAAGGTCACATTCATGATCTTGTCATTCAATGGCTATATAAATATTAAATATTTAATAAATCATGCAAGATTGATGTGCAAACAACTTATACAATAAGTAATCATCATGAGGAAACATCTCTTTGCTACATTTAAATAGTGTTTTTTGTTGTTGTGGGACATTAAATGGAGAATTGCATTAAACAGACAAAATTAAACCAATACACCCAGGGTGAAGGTGGAGAAATCAGCAGTCTTTAGTGCCTTGCACTAGTATAATGTGCTTTCTTTTAGTATCAAATATTTGTAATATTAGGCACTAGAGATTTTACCTTTTGCAATGGTACTGTGATCACCTCAGTGCAGGAGCACAGGGCTCATCTTGTTCCTTTAGTCATGTTTAAACACAAAGAGGCCGCCCCTCCCCTCTTCAGTCTGTGCTGATTCACAACGGTTTGAAGCAGCAGCTCTGGAAACCTGTCTCCATGGAGACAAGGCTGGAAGGAGAGTGATGATGTCGCTGGCACAACATCAGTCCAGGACCAACCATGTGCGTCTGTGTGCGTGCGATAGGACATGTGTGAGTGGATTTACAGCAGGCAACACAGACATTAGACTGTCCCAACAAAGAGTGGAGCTGTGGCTGTCCAACTCACCATCCAAGATCCCCTTTGAGTCTGGTGGTAACTTCAGGATGTGTCAGTGCTGAGGAGAAAAACAAGACATTTTTTATTGATGAGCTGCTCCATCCTCACACCTGATTGATTTTACAGGTTGTGACAGGCAAAGGATGCAATTTTATGTGACAAGGCACAAACCCAACAATAATATCTAAGAGGTTATGTGCATTCTTTATTAGGTCGTAGGGAAAGGCAGAACATATGAATAAAATAAATTATTTTAACTAGTTAAACGTAGACGTAGTTCATTCACCATTCTCTGTTAGCTATAAATTAAATTAAACTGTAAGTCTATACACTAAAACATTTAGAAAATTTAGAGCAAATTATAATTGGTTAATGAGATTGGCAATTCCAGGGCTGCAATCATCCAAATTATCGTAATAATGAAGATGTATAGAGTTTAAAAACACAGTGGAGCACATGACATCACAAAGTGGAACAGAGTGTTTTCTGTTTGATAGAGGAATTCAGTCTAAATATGCAGAATTTGTGTGTGAAACATGTGTGAATGAAACAAAACACAACTTCAGGTATGTTTGTGATGAGGAACCATTATAACATAGACCAGAAAATAGCATAATATAGCGTTAGGCTATATCTGTCAATCAAGTCATTTTATTTATGTTAAGGGCATGCGCATTGGACATACTTAACAACTTTATATCATTGCTTGCTCACTTGCTTCGCTAAAGTAAAGGGCACGACTAACAAGCTAGACTACAAATATGCTAAAAGTATGGCGTTACATAAATAGACATAATAATAGCAATAACGATGGATAATAACATGTGTATATATATATATATATATAAATATATATATATATAAATATATATATATAATATATATATATAATATATATATATATATATATATATTCAGTAATTGTTGTTATTTTGTGTAGCTAGGACTACTTCGTTAGCTATGTATAGAAGCTCGCTAAAGCTAACACCAATGCTAATTAGTGTTAGCTTTTGCGATCGTCCCCAAATTAACAACGGGCCTGTCCAGTCATATATCTTCAGTTACCGGTATTTCATGTCGGAAGGTAAGGCCCTTTTCCATATCAGTAACCTCTTTGTCAGAGCTAGCTAATGTACGTTATGGACTGACAACAAAGGAAATTACTTAATTACAATTATGTTATTAAATAGAAGAAACATTACTCACGCTGAAGCTCAGTCAGATTTGTCATAACACATCCCCCCAGCTAACAGACTGATAGAGCATGATCTTTATGTATTTATATTTTTTCCAAAGTGGTTAATAAAGAAGATAGTGACTATAGTGGAACCCAACATCTGTTAAGCTCTGGGAATGCCCTTCTCAGCAACTTACTGGTAGGTTTTTGTTTTTAATTCAAACCATAGACTGTATAACAAAGCATTCAGCTAGGAAAATCACAAACAAATTCAAAACCAGTTTTTCATGTTTTTCATCTCCATCTTTTTTGTAGAAGGCATACAGTCTATGGTGGTGGGAGAAATGGAGCACCAGGAGGAAGACGATGGACCGTCTACACCTCTATCCGGAGCAGGACCCAGAACCTTCTTGCTGTAAAGAAAGCAGAAGAAGAGTGCTTACTAATGACTGTCACTCAGGTAAGGTCCAGAGACGGGTACTGTTAACAGCACCTTACCAATAACCAAAAAAAAAAACAACAACAAAAAATCCCATCAAGCCCATATCAGCTATTGTCTCATGCTGTTTCCTCATCAATAATATACCCGAAGTTGTGTTTTGAATCACTCGTGTGAATGAAACAAAACATAACTACAGGTATGTTTTTGAGGAGGTAACAACATTAAAACATGGCTTAATGCTCACAAGAGTCATCTTTGTATAATATAGGACCTTTAATTTAGATATCTTTTTTAATCATTATTTTTGTTAAATATGGTTGTAGTAACAGTTGTTGTATTGTTATTCTAAGGAATTGTCCAATTTGCTGAGTCAGTGAATATGTTTTCACCCAAGTGACACCAAATTCAGTAATGAGAAGCACTTCACCAGGAGTATCAATTTTTTTTTCACCACTGCACCATTACACCAAGTTCTTAGATTTATTGAACTAAAAATAAACAATGGACCATATTTAAAATATCACAAGCCATTTCAAAAGAGAAAAAATAGAGTTGCGTGTTGAAGGCAGAAGCTAAGAGACGGTGGGTTTCTGGAATTTAATAGCGTTAAAACCACTGCCTATTGTTAATATTCGAAAAGCAAGTCATTGCATGCTTTACTGAAAAGGAATTTTATCTCACATCTTTGTACAGAATTTTAGTAGCTATTATATAGACAAAAACAATCATATGAGTGTTTGTCTTGTTCCCTTCTTGCGCCTCTCTCATATTTTGCTTAGCATCTTTAGTACAGGGACACTGGACTGACTGGGGAGTTCAAACTGTCTTTGGACATTGCAGTGTCAGCAACACACAAGGCAAGTGTGAGACTCCTGAGTTTTTTCAAAAGCCTCTCTGTGCTCACCAGATACAGTATTAAGCCAAACACATCTCTTTAATGGTCCACTTACCAACACAGTGGTTATTTATTCATGTCTACATACACAATATATACCAATGGAAGCCTTCCATCAGCTTGCATCAATATAATGCAAATTGTCTCAGGAGGAAAATCAAAATGCAAGAATCAATAGTGGACTCTTTGTAGTGTGTGTATTGCAAGGAGAATTCATTCTCACAGAGCAGGCAGATGAAAGAGCTTGGCATATGGAGCCATATTCTGAATAATGCAATGCAACTGGATATATATTTTTTAGAAAACCGGCTCACCTGTTAGGAGTAGTCTTTTCTGTAAAGGAATTAAAATATGACATTTTTATGTCATTATTTAGTACATGCTTGATGTAGTACTAGGTGTTTGTCATTTTAAAAAGAGAATACCGTTAATCTTTTTCTTCTTTCAATAACTTGGAAATAAATGTTTGCATATGCACTCGATAAAAGAGATGGCAGTAAAATGGCAAAGACCTTGAGCTGCACAGCTCTTTATCAGTCAGGGAGCACCTGTCCGGAACTGACCTAATTACAGCCAAAAGTGGGTCTGAGTTTCCCTTTTTTGTTGTTGAACCAAAAAGTGACTTTTTGGTTGCGTTCTTTTTGTTAGGGTAGGGAAAAAGTAACACTATCTGGACTGTAATGCTGGCGTGTTTATCCCACATGGTATCTAACATACATTGTATCATATATTAAGGCCACAGTTTGGTTTGTAACTTCATTTTTTGTAATGGGTGCTAAAAGCAATTAGTATGAGTTTTTTTGCTCAGCTGCTTTTGCTAAAATAAATATCTAAATAATGGATTGGATTATCAGAATTGTGTTCATTTAAATATCTAGGTCATAAACCCATATTGATTAAATGTTGTAACTGGAACTATTTCCAAATATGACATTGCATTTAAACTATTGTGTTGTCTTTCCACAGTTATTTGTATAATAATGTGATTTCATATAATTATTGATTTTAGATAACCGTACCAGAAGAGGCTGAAATATGGATGTAAATGATATAGATGCTCTTGTATTTAGTATGATTAATCAGCGGCTGGTTCTGGTCGTGCATACATTGTGTTTGATGATTGATTTTCAGTGATGCAGTTGTTGATTTGTATGGGAGTCCTCTCTCTTCGTGCCTGTACTGGGAGCACCCTGTAGAGCTGTCTGTCAGGCCCGAACTGACCCTTTGCGTACAACACACTGATCGAAGACGTTCGATTGTAAGCATGATGGATGTGGGGAGACCCCTCATGGCAGCGCTTTCGATGGTGCACTGGTGGCTTTAGTCACACTTTGGGAGCTGACATGTTTGAGCATCTAATGCCAGTTAGCTTGATTCACTTTGCTGGGTCAACATAAGTCACACTAATGTGATGTGAAGATAACATGACATTGTCTGGTCCTTGGGACAGCATTCAGATGTCCTGTCTACCCTTATGTGCAATTCTCATCACCTTGCTTCAAAAGGATATTTTTATCAACATCAACTATATAAAGTATATAAAACTTGTGAATATTGATTTGTGTGCTGTTAGGCCACAGTGAATGGGAATGCTGATAACCTACTGTACTGGAGATAACCTGGTGTCTGTTTACAGTGTTCCTGGAGCTCACCCTGAGTAGACAAGCTCTCAGCACAATACAACAGCCTAAATAAAAAGCATATAAAAACCTGGTTACATGGCTTTTCAATGACAGTTTGTTAAAAGAGTACACATTCTTACACATAATTGCTCTTGAAGATTCAAATAGTTTCACTTTGTATTTTACTTTACTTGAAAGACATCTGAAATGTCTCACGATTACAGCTCAAAGCTGTAAACAGAAATATACGCTGGTAATTCCCAATATAAGGTGTAAGGCTTATAAATCCTATAAAGTGGCCAGTTGCCAGAGGTGTCTGCTGCTACAATCAATAATAACCCCTGCTGGCGCTAAGAGTCCACACCCTGAAGACGCACTCACACACAGAGGCTCTAATATAATGCAGGGCACGATGCACTAAGTACAGGCTAAGTGAGGTATGGAGCAGCCGGGTATCATCCAGAAGTTAATCCTAATATACTTTTGTAGAGCCTTCAGTTATGCATGTTATTGATGGAGCAGGTTACAGAGACAGGGTGAGATAGTGAACCATGATGGCTCAAATATTTTAAGGGGTCACGCTATTATTAGACATTCATCTCTAATAAAAGATATTAGCATTTAATCTTACAGCTTTTCATTATCCCTGTTGCTCTTCTGCCACCATGTTGGTTTGCTGCCAAACTAAATACTACACACATAAGTTATAACATGACGTCTCTAACTATAAAATACACTGTTAAATCTATTTGCCCATTTGATCTGTTTGGAATGTAGCATGTGCAGTATGTTGTTTTGGGTATGTGTAGAGAGTCAGATACATGTGTATGCAAGTTATTGAAGGGGCTTGCTTTTCCAGTATTTTGTTGAAATATTTAGCACTAATCTTGGATTTGACATCAGCTGATACAAAATAATGTATTTATTAAAAGCTGCTTCAGGTGATATGTATATAGGCCAACCCACACAACATTTTTAGATGAAGTGTTCCAACATTAAAGTAACTGATGGTTTGTGTGTTATCTGTGAAAAGCTTTGCTTGTTATCTCGCCATGCTCCAGACTCCAACCATGAAATAGACAGATCTTTGCATATTATCTTACATATGTCCTTATCTCTGTTCTTCTTCTGCCACCATATTTACTGATGGCCAATCTAAATACTACACACAAGTTATAATTTGACACCCCTGCCTATAAAATACACCAACTTTTTGCTCATTTGAACTCTTTTGAATGAAGGCCTTTCATTAACAAACACACTTTGTTTTACTGCCAATGACTAGCTTATTTGTGAAATGCTTTTTACGATATACATTTATTTGGCAGACTGGACAATTGACTGTACTTTTCTACTGACAGTGCACAGCTTGGTGGTGATGAAGGCAAGAGGACAGAGGGATGTTTCACACCAGAATAATGACACTGTTGTTATGAAGTAACCACAACAAATCCTACCCCTTTTTTGTTTGTTCTTTCTTTGTTTATTCATTCATCTTTCCCATGGTTCATCTCTTTCTCTGATATTACATTGTCCCCCTTTCTTGCTGTCGCTATATTTCACTTTCATCCTCAACCTCGCCTTTGTATTCAGAGTGCTTTGTTCCCATTTTCTCCCCATTTTTGTGTTTCATTCTGTATCTCTGGTGCCAGCCTCATTAGCAGGATGTTTCTTCGCTTGTTGAAGCTGGAGAGGTGTGGTCTCATTTCTGAATATGTGTGTTTAGCTGTCAAACAGGCATTTTGCTGTTTGTTTGTTTGTTTCCTCCAGTTCCCACCCTTCTCTGAGCTCATTGGCTATCTTTCTGTCACTCTCTCACACACTCATTTAAGTACACATACACACCTCTTGCAAACCAGTCAATCAGGGAGCCAGTGAGCCAGAGCTGGGTGCCTGTGCTCAGTTGTGTTCCAGTTTCCAGTAAGCTGATCCCGCCGGCAGAGGCTTGGGGCTTGAGGGGAGACTTCCTTTTCTGGAAGGACCTGATGCATCGCGTTAATGATCCGCTGTGGCTTGCGTGCTCCGCCACTTTCTCTTCACTGGTCAGTCAGAGGAGCAGCAGAAGCCACACAGCTCTGAGGAGGAGACTGGACTCCATCACCGCTGTCTGCTCTCACATTAGCCACGCCGGCAACTCCATTTCACACCTGACACACCCATTCTCTTCACTTTTGTTCTTCGTCTATATTCTCCGCTCCAGGTAGGTGGCTACAACAACCATTCTGGACTGGACTGAACATTCTGACTTCTTTTGTCTCATCTTGTTATCTTGATCTTGAACGACATCCTCTCACTACCAGCTCTTCCTTTCAGTCTGCCTCCTCCACACCCTGCCTGAGAGTCACCAATTGCACAGAGCAAAGGCAAGTGGGAGTGGACTTAAGCGAGCGCGCTTGCAACTCTGCGCGCTTGTGTTTGTGAGCGTGGGGAAGAAAACGAGAGGAAGAGGAGGAGGAGGAGGGAGGGAAAGAGCATCAGCCCATTCCTCCCATTTCTCATGGAACAAGCCTTGACTTCAGCGCTCCTAAATGGACCTTTCTCCGCTGGCTGCTCTTCCCCAGTGAAGACAGCTCCACTCCACAGGCTCCTACATGCTGGATATTAAGAAAGTAAAGAGACGAGAGGAGGAACAAGGGGAGAGCTCTTAACATGAGTGAAGAAGCTAAGGAGAAATCAGGCGCTGGAAAAGCAACCCATCGGAAGAAGAAAGGAAAAAAGGTAGGAGACTGAACAGTATGCTTTCTTTGTCTTATTGTTTCATTGTATTTACAGTTGGTGGATGATTGATTTGAAGGTAGGTGCACAACAGTGAAGCAGAAGCAAAGGGTGAGGTCCAGGGAATGCTTTGGTGTTGTTTGTATTTCCATGCTATTATTTTATAGTAAACACATTTATTATTTTTATATATAGATTTCTTTGAAGCCTTTTTTCCTGATCAGCTGTGTGTCTCACATATTTCCTGTCACGCTCACATGAGGCTTTGAAATATTTGTTGAGTCTCACCTGGAATGCTTGTGCGCGCCTGTCAGCCAGCAGTCATTGTAAATGCTGCGCTGTGACTGGTCCGGCTGGTTGTTTGACTCCAGGTGATTGGTCGAGGTACCTCTGGTATGTAAAGTGGAGAGAGTGTCTATGATGGGAGGCGAAGGGATGTCCTCAGGGGTTAGGGTGGGGGCAACAGAATGCACGCACCTTTCAAGCATCTGTTGTACTGTCGGGCAGACTGTGTGAACGCACTATACGCTATGTTTATGCAACACCTCCTCCCTCTTGTTATCTCTTCATGTTGTTATTAAGCCTTTTAATTTTTACCTTGGAAACCCACAAACATGTTTTGACTTAATAGGAATTCCAAGCTTGTACAGATCTTTTGTATGTATGTAGGCACGCGGTAAGTAGTCAGGCAATTAGGCCCCTTGGGTTTGTTTATTTTGTTCAGTTACACAACATGCTTCTACTGTGTTGGGCTTGTCATAAGTGGGTTGTAAAGCACATTCATAGACATGGTTTTTCTTATAAGACATTTAGGACATATAGGGCATATAGGGGGGTGTACAAGGGAGACAGACTAAACTATAAAGTATAACAGAGGTGGGGCAGGGTTATATACTGAGCTTAATGTAACGCTGAGGTTACATCTCTCTTCACTGAGAGAAAAGAAAATGGAGTCTACTCTAAGTTAAATTATTGATGCTACATGTTGTGATATTCTTTATCCTCAGTGGGACTGAGTAAGCTGTCAGTTCTGGTCACAGGTGACAGTTGCTCAAAAATAGTTACTGTAATATTTTGTAAGGAATCAAAGGGAGTAAAAATGTGGTGACAGAGTTAAAGACGCAGCACATAAAGTATGTTGTTTTGGTAATGGATAGGGAGTCAAATAAATGTCTTTGTTTTCTTCTCTTTTCCAATATTTTGTTGAAATATTAGTACTATTGTGGTCACTCTTGGGCTTGGCATGGGCTCAAACTGAAGAATGTTTTATTTATTAAAAGCTTCTTCTGATGGTGTGTATTTTTGACCAACCCACACAACATTTTTAGATTAAATATTCCAACAGTAATGTAGTTGATGGTTTGTGTGTTATCTGTAAAAAGCTTTGCTTGTTATCTTCCCCATGCCAGCTCCAGACTACAACAATGTAATAGAAAGAACAGAAATTGTACTTATTGCTGTTTGTTATGCACATATTTCAGATGTCTGTTATGTGCGTGGGACTATGCAGCCGCTTCACAACTATGCCAGATGTGTTAATGATTGTAGCCATGGCAACAGGTTTGAGTTCTGAGCGAGAGACTTGGAGGTTTGGAGCAGGGGGGCAGAGAAGGGGTGGGATTGGTGAACTTGGTGGCCAGCGACACGCAAATATATTTTTCATGAAGCAGCAGCTGTGATGGGAGAAGCTCAAGGATACAATCAGGCATCTTCTGACTCAAGGTCCCAGACTGATGGAGAATATGACAGGGCTCGTAAATCAGCTCTAAACACAATGTTGTCATAGTGTTTCCCTGTGTTTCCATCCATGTGCCTTCTATGGCAACATGCCTGCAGCCAGTTTGTGTGGCTGAAGCTTGGATGTTGCCCAAACTCCTCCATAAGCTCACAGAGGCTTTACCATAACAATATCATGTAGTAAAAAAGACAAGCAATCCAGTGGCATTCCTTTGCACTCATACCATCATACTACCAGACAGTACCCTTTACACATGTCTGTGTGGGGGCCCCAAAGTTGTTATTAAAGCAGTTCTATTGGTTGTGCTTGGCCTTGTTTAAGGTTAAGGTTAGGTACACTTTATTGTCCCTGCAGGGAAATTTGTCCTCTGCATTTGACCAATCCTTCAGTGCCACTGGGGCATCTCCTCAGTAGCAGTCCAGTGCTTGGGGCCCAGGGTCTTGTTGCTAGGCTTGGTCAGGGCTACCTTAGCTGGAGGATTGTACCTATGGTGCATGTTTTGGGTTGATGGGGGAAACGGAGGAAACCTACCCACAGGGAGAACCTGCAAACTCTGCACAGAAAGGGTGTTCCCAGAACCTACTTGCTGTGAAGCAGTGTGCTAGCCACTCACTCTGCATTACGCATTAAGATATTCTCTTTCTATAGTGACAGGTAGGAATCAGTCAGTTTGGTATCAGGAAAAAATTAAATCCATAAATGTATGTATGCTGATAACCACAAACTGCTTAAACTTTGTTGCTCCTCATTGACACAGCATGAAGATGTAGGTTGTAGAGATATACTATATATATATCTTACTTCACCTACCGGTAAATGTAGACAGAACCCACATATATTTTGTAATAATCTAAATACACATAGCCATTTATATATTACATAAGTGTTCCATGGGTTGTTTTGACACAATCTGCCAAAGGCAGTAAAGCAGACAGAAAAGTGAGATGAAGGGGGGCAAGGCTCTGGTTTGGTGCTAACGTGATAATTAAAGTAGATTGAAACTTGAAAGAGAATATACTGTTAGAGATGAGTTACCCTATCCTTATGGCTGTATAGTTTACCACCAGCTAACCATACCCTCATGCTCAAATTAAACTGCTGTGTTAATAATTAAATTCCCTCTCCAAAAATAATTTTCCATAAATCTGATATGTGCTGAATGATTACATTTTGACTTCTGGCATTGTTTTTTTTTCTTCCTGAAAAGCATTGTACTGCTGTGTTTTATTTGTTAGTTTTGTCAGGCACCCGATCGTGATGTGTGAAGACAGCTGTGCAATGTGGCATCACTGAAAACACTGAGATTCAGTGGTAAACAGAAAGGGCCTGAGTCTGAATACCCTCCAGTCTACACCTCACTCTGTACATTACTCTCTCCATCTCTTTTCACTGTGCTGGGTGTATGCCTGCTTTGTGGTGATGCCTCCGTTGTCTTGTTCCTAATGAGCGAGTCAGTCATCCAGGCAGCAGCACCCGGGCATCTCTGCTTTTTGTCTTCGATGGAAACGCCTGTGTCTGGAGGACTGGTGAAATAAGCTGTTCTGTGACAGTGTCTTCAAAGAGAAATGGCACATCCCCAGATAACAGCAGGGCATTGGCCAATGTGCTGATGGAGGATGTCAAGTGTAAGTGTGTGTGCAAGACACAGCAAGCAGACGAGTGCTCCTTTTGTTTTTTAGATTAGACTAATGGATTTGGCACACTGCAAATCCTTAAGAGGGATCACTTTAAGCTTTATGGACTCTCATTCCTACATTAGCGGAAGTATTGCTCCAAATATTCTGCTAATTGACCAGCCTGTAAAGGGACCACGCATCTTAGCATCACTTAGCAACAAAAAATCATATTATTTCACACATTATATTATCCTTAGTATAATCAAGTCAATAATGGAATACCTGCCAGTCTTTGTGTGCAAATATTAATCTTTATGGGAATGTTCATCACATTTACAGTCACATCACCATGTTTATTATGTGCAAAAGCCATGGTATTCACTGTGATATAGATTTTGTGATCCATTGTACTTGTGACGACAGGTGTCTCAGTTGGTGTGTAGATGTATTTGTCAATTCAGTCTAATGTGAAATAATGGGATGCATTTGTATTGTATTTCCAATAGATTTCAGAAAGTGAAAGATTACATAAATGTTGGAAGCGGCTGCCTTACATAAAAGATAACACGCGTCCGGAGCCATGTGCTGCATCAGTGGAGCTGTGGAGGTGTAGAAAGTGCACATGGAGTCATATAAATGTATGCATGCTTTTGTGTGGGTGCATCTATTCCTGCCATTTCTTTGGGTGGGTGTCACAGCTGTGCGCCCCGGGGAGAAGGCATCGGGATCAGCTTGTCAGGGGCCCATCACTCTCACATGAAATAACTCTGAGATGATGAGATGGGAGGATTTAGATACTACACCAAACCTGCTTCTTCATCTGATTTGAAAATATCTTTATTCACAGATCTTTCAATTCAGTAGCCAGATTTAGAGCAGCCTTTGTAACCAACAAGGCTCTTGAACTAGGCTTAATCAACAAGGGTGCACCACTGCTCAATCTATTTCTTCTCCAAGCACTCTTCTCCTTCTCAAGCAATCAACACAAGCAAGTAATTCAAAGAAATGCCTTCGAGTTTTTATGTCCGAGAGTGAATCAATAGCAGCAAGCGCCCAGTGTAATTTAAAATGAGTTTGTGTGTTTATGAAACACTTGCCGGCCGCTATCGGGTTGTTATCCCGTCTGTTTCTCATAAAACAAACTCATCACTGTATCTGTAATTAAACAGGGGTCACTCTGCCCACTATTCCATCCTCTGACACCAAGTCTTTCAATTTCTGATTCAAAAGTCTATCTGCTATCTGAACATTTTTAGATATAGCTATATAACAATATAGCTCCTTTTGATTCCCAAAGCTCTTTCTGGATGAGTCCATACTTTTCTCTCACTTTATGTGTTTTACAAGTCACAGGTGAAAACCCTGCAGTTGTAAACAGAGCTGCATTGTCATATTTAGAAACCCCTTTTATCCAGTTTGCAGTCCAACTAAAGCTGGCCTGGCTCAGCGTCACCATGGCAACCTTGAAATGCTACAGAGAAGGATAACAAAAGCTTTTGTTTCACACCATCTGCAAAAATAGTGGGACAGTGGACTCACTGTTGTCTGACCACTGTGTTGTGACCGCACAATTTTCTCTTGTTATGTCACGTTTACTATAGCCAGTTTAAGCTGTTCAATCAGCCTAGAGTGTATTGTACAAATGTGGGAAACGTTGTGCTTATTTTGATGGCTAGCAATTATAAAGCCTATTTTGGCTTTGTAAGATGACTCATCCTTATTTTCAGCTTGTGTTATGCCATTGTATTTTGTTCCCCATTATGTCACAGCCTTGTATGAGCTTTTTGTCAAAAAACCTTTCTGTCTTCATCAGATGTGCCTTTTAAAATGAACAAGTGACTTAAATGAAGCTGAGGTGACTGTATGTTTAGACAATCATTAAGTACAACAAATTATATATTTTTTAATATATATTGTCAACAATTGGTTATAGGTTAACAACTATTCAAATGTCCTGATCGAGTGAAAAAAATCAATATTGGACCCTCCATAGTTTTTCCTCTTATTGATGCTTTGCTGCTCTGGCTGGGGAACAGGAAGGAAACCTCTTGGACGTATGGGTGGGGGCTTTGATGAGGATTATCATGTCAAACTCACCTCCATTAAAAATCCTGTCCATGGCTGATAGAATCCTAATGTGAATCCAAAAGCGACATCACTTGTCCCACAAGAGAATGAGTGAATAAAAAACATGGTGAGAAAAATGATGGATGAGAGACAGACTTGAGCAAACACATTATTAAATGAGATTGAGGCAAAGAGGAGGAGAGCAGGTGAGGCCTCAGGGGACCGGGAGATGTTAAGTAAGAGAAAAACGAAACAAGTAGGTGGATAGGAGCTGTAGAGAAGGTAGGAGGCGTGTGTTGGACTATATAAATGTATGCAAGGGAACACGCTCATGTATACCTATAAAAAACCTAAGAGGTATGCAGCAGATCCACATGCCCAGAGGCTTCTGTGACAGCGACTATCCTAGCCTAGTTTTTCTATCACAGTATTAAATAACTACCAGAAATGATCTCCAGGCTGCTCAACTAAAAACATGACATTTGACAAGTTTCAGTGGAAGCAGAACATGGTCACCTCATCCCCTTGCCAGCAGAGGAGCCTGCAGAGGCAATCTGTCTGATATCTGGTCTAGTTTTAGGCTTTTCGGCAGCTTAAGGGGTTCCTGCAGGTATGAGGAATGTCTCTCTCTACACCTATTACTTGTGTTACAGCCTATGACCTGGGAATAGTCTCTATCCAAAACAAATGAATAATGACCCATAAATAAATGAAAAACAAAAACACATTGATTTAAACAAGTCAGGTCAGGTTCATACAAATTTCAGCAAGGTGTGCCTTAAAAGGAAAAACACATAAATTCTGTCCTGAAAGCTTTTTTATATTACTAGTATTTGTGGTTTTCTATGAGCCCCGAATGATTATCTACCTTCCTATAAAGTTGATTTTTGACCAATGATGTAACTGTTCACTTATGATAAGACCAAACATAGCAAAACTAGTCAACATGTTTGAAGTTTAAGCGTGGATTCACAGGCCTATTCTTTGTCATGTGATTTCTGGTTGCAGGACTATGAGTGTGAAAATAGTTGAGCCTGGGGCTCAATGGTGCACTGGAGATGGCCTTGTGTGGTCCCTGTCACTTCAAATGTACTATCTTCCTCCGTGTGCCCTGTTGAACAGGCTGGTGAGATCCTATTCACCAGGCTCTCCACTGAGACACACTGTGACAAGGGCCAGCTGTGAGAGTGTGAGTTACTAATGAGATGCCCTCTGGAAGTATGAGCGGGCATTTATAGGGCAACTTACACCAGATCAAGCCGAGATGATCATGTGATTAGCTTTTATGCCAAACATTATAACAGCAGAGTCACTGATGCCCTATTCACAAAGTAATCTGCTTAGGTTTGAATGTGACAGAGAGAGCAAGTATATTTTTATGAGGACATTTACACTTGATGAAAAACAACTTCCTTCATGTAACAACTTCCATTTTAAACTAAAATGTGAAAATATAAAGACACTTCAGTATGTCATATTTCTTGCTGCAACACATTTCTTAATATCCACACAGTTGAAAAGCTGTAAATAAGTGAGCTCAATTATGGTGTCTTGACCGCAGCAACCACGTCAGAACATTAGAAATAATCATAAATATTTTAAACCTGCACCTAAACTGCACCATTTGTTGATTTTTGTAATGATTTAACATCCACTTAAAAAACAAGAAGCTACATTTGACCTGTTTTCAGTATGTGTTTTCAAATTAATCTCAACACAAAATGTACTTTTTTTTCTCCATGTGGACATTTGCTTATATATTATATGTTCTTGGTCCCCCTTGAAAATGCTGCATCTCAAGGGGCTTTCCATAAATAAATTCAAATTTGTAATCAAACTTCTTAAATCCTTTTTATGTAAGATGTATCCCAAGTTGTGGGATGCAACAGCAGTGCTTCTGACATTGTCAGTGGGGGAGGTTAGCATGAGTAGGTAGAAAATTAAGTCTAGGTGGGCTTGAATGAGGGGGTGTATGAAGCAGGAGGAGGATGTGGTGGTGTGAAGAAAGCAGCTGGGGAGAGCAAGGCCCTGGGATGAGGATGGTAAAAGCAAAGTGGAGTCCTCACCCACGTGTCATAAATAAATCACTACTCGGATCCTGCTAGGCCTGGCTCTGTCCTGCCAGCCGCGGACCAGTCCTTATCTGCCAGCTGCCGCACTTAACCATACTTTATAATTGCCCCATCTATCATCAATTATCAAATACAACTACAGTCAAGCGCTTTCAGCATGTGGAAACACTTTAATGATTCACATACAACACAGAGACCAATGTAACTAGAGGAGGCGGGAGAGCGCTATTTAATATTTTAGTATATTACTGCTCTAAATACATCTACTGTATCACTTCCTCCTCAAGACCATCCAGATTCTGTTGGACAAAATGATCAAACCTAATGAGGGGAGAGACAAATTGTGGAGAGTGAGTCTATACAATCCGAAACAGCAACGTCACCATAGTCAGTAATGGAGTTGTAAATAAACAAAGGCAGCCTATTTCCTTCCTTGGTGTCATTATACCAAGCAGACATCCTTTTCACCTACTCAGACAGAGACAGAGGGATATAGAACTTCTCCAAAGACTGTTGACTGACAATTTCGTTCTCCTTTAAGATCACAATGTGTAGGTTTTTGTTCTTGGGCTGTCTTACAATGCATGCAGTGGCAATAGGGTCAGACAATCCAGTCAAACCTCAGTTTACTGTCAAATAACTGCTCAAATGTAACATGAGATAACCCTCACTTTAAAACTAAACAAAGTGACACTATTGGGATAAATAAAGGTGTTTGATTTGCTAATCTAGATGCCATTAGGGGCCATTCAGTTGTGAAGAGGGAAATGTTTTTTTGCCAACCTTTTTTTTTTTTTTTAGTAAAAATAGAACAAGACTGCATTTTTATGATGAGTGTTTGTGAAGTTATAGTTGATTATTAAAACCCTTTGGACATTAAGTTGTTACTTATTTCACTATGGAGAAAGTTGCACAATAATGTTTGTGCTAAAATAACCAGTGTAAGTGTCTGTTCAGTAAAAAATAGATAAAGACAGGATTAGTATTGACCCTCCATTAGCCTGTGATGGGCTAATGCGCAGAAAGATGTGTCTGACACAAAGGGGACAGAAGAAAATAAGGTTAACGTGACTTCACCTCAAAATCATAAATTAAGGCATATCTAGATGTTTAAACAAAAGCAACTGTTTTGAACGTTTTCATGCTTTCTTAAATATTTTTGTTATAGAATAAATTGTAGTTACCCAAAAGTAGAAGAGAAGAAGCATGACGCTGTAGTTCTAATGCAGGAGAAGTTTATTGACCATCAGTATGGGACCCAGGCCACAGAGACATGAACCCTCATTACACTGTGGTAGTGTTGTTCATTCCAGGCCAGTGCAGTCCAGTCTGGTTAGGTAAGGTAACTTTATTTATATAGCGCTTTTCACAGACACATGTCCCCAAAGATGCTTTACAGAGCATTATTAACAGTGCATTCTTCATTCACTCCCGACCCGGTGGTGGTAAACTACTGTTGTAGCCACAGCTGCCCTGGGGCCCACTGATAGAAATGTGGCTGCCAAGCCAATCCGGGCCATCCCTCCAACCACCACCATCACTCACACACATACCACTTTCACATCTACTGTGCATGTTTTGTGTTATGCTTCTGTTGTAGGGAGTATTATACCTCTGATGACACAGGTCAAGCTAACAAGGATTGAACTGGTAGTGAGCGCCCTCAGTACATGCAGCACAGAAATGGAATTTCTCTGTCACTTTTATATAATAGGATCTCCTTTGTGTTACCGAGATTTGAACTTGGGAGACATATCTACTCTCTGCAGTTATATTAAAATTTTGACATTTTTTTCTGTGTATGTGTGTGGTATGATTTGTGTGTTATGCCATGAAATTTTAGTAAATACAATATTGTTCTAAGAAGAAAGTTCTTTTGTACATCCACAGAAGAATAAAATTCTTCCAGTTTCTATATTTCCCTTTTGCAGTTCTTTGTACTTTATGTTCTTACTCATGGTAATTCACTTATGTTTAATTTATGGACAAATGCCCCTTGATATCCATCTTAACTGGCTTCACTGTTCACTGCTACCTTCACTGTCCCTGTGGCTCTCAAAGCAAAGCGGAAGATTTCCTCTTTAGGCCTTTACCTCACAGTTGACCGCTTGTATCTTCACATCCGTCCTCTCTCTCTCTCCTCATATTAGTTAATGTCAGCTCTGGCGTTTTCTCACAGCGGTTTGAGACCGGTTTGAGAAAATAACTGTGAAAACCTTAAGAAGGGAGTTTTAATTTTAACTGTAGACTTCATATGCAGCTTACATACAAATCGACTGCTTTCTTAACATCAAAGCTCTGGTCATCATCTGCCCGCCGACGAGCATGATGACTAGGCTAAACACATTGAGGAAACAGGCAGCTATAGAAATGGATTCAGATGGAATACTTAAAAGTCTAAACAATTCAAATGAATTTATACTGTCCACTTTGACACAAGCTTTTGCCTCAGGCACAGCCAAAAGCTACCAAGCTAAGATGTAGCATCTGCAGCTGCCTGTGAGAACTTGCTAACAAGGCCCCTAGAGTGTGTTTGCTCATGTGTGCAGTAGCAATGATGTCCAAAACCAAAAGGGCAAGAAGTGACAGTATAATGTAGCAAAATATTGAACTGCAGATTCAACTTTGTTAAACATCTATGCTGTTAACAAGGCTTTGCTTTTAGCATCATTTGCATCAGCAGCAATGCATCCTAAGTGTGTATTTTTATATGTATCGCACCCCTATGAACTAACATCAAGGACCATGTTGTTCACCCTCCTGTGGGCTCACCACCTGCAGAGGGGTTCATAGGGGGGGTCAGGTGCTATGAGTATTGGGCAGCAAGCTGCCCCCGCGACCCAGCCGGATTAAGCGGGAGAAGATGGATGGATGGATGGATGGATCATTAAAGATCCTATTATGCAAAATTAAATCAGCTATAAGCCATTTTGTTACCTCATCAAAAACATACCTAGAGTTGTGTTTTATTTCATCCACTCACAAAAAAAGGGTTACTCAAACGAGTAACCATTTTTTATTAGTCTGTCTACATTTCCTCAAAATGCTCTGTTCCACGTTGTGATGTCATGGTAGTTTTCAAATTAACAGCTGGCCTTTACCTTTTGTTCATTAGAGATGGGAAATTAAACAGAGCTAAAATTATCCAAATGAATTAAGTGTAGGTGTATGAGGTTTAAAAACACAGTGGAACACTTCCTGTATTACCACATGACATCACAAGGTGGAACAGAGTGTGACTATCTGAGAAAAGAACTCAGCCTAAATATGCAGGGCTTGTGTGTTAAACTTGTGTGAATAAAACAAAACCCCAGGTATGTTTTTAATGAGGATCCAACAACATAGCGCAATAGTAACCCTTTAACTGAAACCTATAATTAAATAGAACTTCCACCATTGATTGATGATGACTTTTTCTGTTCTTTTGCCAACTTTTTTGTCTTTTGGAGACTGGAGCAGGTGCTTGTACTTTATTTTTTGTAGGGCACCTACTGCTGGCATATATCCTGACAAGAAAAAGAACTCTTAAAGTCTCTTAAAGTAAAGTTTAACTAACAGTGCCGTGCTGCGTTTAACACATAACAGATCCCCCTGAAGGACAAGTAACACTTTCTTTATGAGAATGGCAACAGTAAATGTAGGGTGTCATTGACGTTGGCCATATGCAGCTTTTGCTCATAATTTCCCAACTAAGTGCAAACAGAGCTCCCACTTTGACAGCCAAATGGAAGAGGGAAGAAGTGGATTATAGCGACTGGCAGCAGCATGTCTGTTGTGTCTAACCTGTTTTAATCAGACTGAATTTTTCAAGCTTGTAAAAAAAATGTAAAAGGCAAACAACAATGGATAATAGGCATCAGGTGCGCGCTAACTGAGAAGGCCTGCTCAGATTTGTTGCACACCAACAACACTTTGAATCCAGAGGGTGTGAAAACGTCTGGATGTGTCTGTGACGTGCCAGTAGCAGGGTGCGTGTTGTTCTCTTCCCTTGTGATGCTCTGTTCGCGGCCGCCATGTACACCAGTGTTCCTGTCCATGTTGCCATGGAAACCAGAGGAGGAGGTGTGGAGAATCCCGGGGCCCTACTGTGGACACTTGCTTTGTCATGTATGCTGCCTGCCGCCACCACTTACCTTTAATGGCGATCCGCAGCAAAGCACCTTCATGACATTATTGTGAATTGAACAAAAGTGTTAGAATACTATTGTCAAAGCTCAGACTTATTATTATGTTGACCACTCTTAACATACAAAAGCACATGACCCACTAGTTATGGTAACATTGCAGGCACCAACAAGACCATGTTATCTTGTTAGTGGAACAAGGCTTAAATTAATGTCTAACAACCTTAGATTCAACCCACATTCAGAATTATTCTATTATAATGGCCCTAAACCCAACTATTGTCCATGATTGTGTGTCCACTTTTTGAGTATTGAAAGGCATGTTTGTTGATCTGCTAACCAGATTAGCTCTTGTCTGATTAAGCGCCTTTAACTCCTGCTAGTCTTAGCTGTGGCTGGCTTCTCTAGCTTTGTGCACAGCCTCCACGTCCTGATGGTTCATGGCCTTTCAAGCACTGTCTCTTTTCTGCACCTGGCCCTGGTGACAAGCGGACCATGTCAGCGAGGATTAAGTGATGATGAGAGGCGTTAAACGGGTGAGTTTAAATCACCTTGTTGTTAAACATACTGTATAGGGCTCTGAGTGAGTTCCTACTGTTGAATTGTAGCAACAAGCTAGTGCTATGCTGGTCTGTCCTGGTTTGAATAAAGCAGAGGTGATTTCAAGATAGCCTGCTTTTGTTGCTCTATTTTGTCAATAAACTCATGGGAATAAAGATGGTTGTATTTTGGGATTTCTGTCACATGAGTCCTTTCCTTATTATTCTACTAAATATATATTCCAAGGAAAAAGAGTATGAAAATGCTTAATAAAAATATATCCTTGAACTAGACTACCAACCAACCAACCAACCAATCTTACTTGATATTGGCCTGCACGGGACAATTGCCAGGCCATCCCGACTGCACCCATTGTTAACATATCACACTAGAAAAAATATTTACAACTTGGGTTTAGTTCAGATTCAAAACTACAAGAAGGATCCCCATCTACCTTTGTTAGGTTCTCTATTTTTTTTATCTAGGATAAACATTTTATTACATTTTGTGGTGTAAACCTTTAGAAAATAGCCTCAAGGGTCTCTCTGCTTGGCCTTCTCACCTGTTACCTTTTCACTGTGGCTACAGGCTGAGTTGCCCTGACAGGGTGAGCCCCAAGGACAACTTGGTGGTGGCTCAACACAGGGTGAAGAGTAGCCTCTGTGGGCATTTAAGAAGAATAAAACATGCATGACTGGAGAAATGTTTCCTCCATCTTCTGAAGTTAGCCTGACAGGTTTCACTGGGGACAATAGTATGAGGGGGAGATGCTAGCTGGTAGTCCCATGCTAACCATTCACTCCGTCATCCACTGTGTGGGGGCACATCTGACTGATTACAGCTGAAGTGAAGCTATTGGGATGAGTATCAGAGAAATAAACACTGGATGTCACTTATCAGATCTGGCAACGTCTTTAAAGTTGTGACTCAATAACACACGTTCTGATAAATTCTTTCTCTCCCTTTCTTCATCTGTCTCCGTGTGTTATTGCTTTCAGAGATGGAGCAAGCAATAACCCTGTTATAATGCTGGAACTGTAGCATCACAGTGAGTGGTTTTGTTTCATGTGATACCCGAGTTGAGATAATAATGCACTCAGAAGCACATTTATGAAAGCACATGAATGAGCCTATACAGGGTCTATGGCTTTGTCCACAGGCTCAAAGTGCCTCATATGATACTGACTGCTGCTCTGCAGCCTCCACAGAGACCACTTGATAATCTCTCACTTACCTACTCAACATGCAAATAAGCTGTTACATCATTTTGGTTGGATGTTCCGTTCTCTGCAGTTGTTCCCTTTCTGTTTCTGCTGCAGTGATGTTATGTTCAAGAATGTCAGTTACATTTTTTGTTAAATTATAGACGGTACATCATACTTTTAGTCTTGATTATTTAACTCTAAAGTCGGAAGCCAACTCAGTAGGCCTCAGTGTATAGTTTGTTCAGTGTCCAGACACTTGTTTTTCTAAGATATGTAAGGTTATGACATTTCCATGTCACCTCAGCAGAGCCCTGCCCTGCTCATGGCATTCAAAGCATGTAGTCCATGTGCATACTGTGCATAGCCAAGGTGTGAGGAAGATGAGGTTGCTAAATACTGGACTTTGTGATACAGTATATGTGTCTGTGCATGCATTCCACTGAGCTCTCCTCTACTTACATACGGTTAAATGATTTACATCCAATTAAATCTTCAGTAAAGTCTAGCTGTAACCTTTCTGTGATCTTTCATTTCCAGATACCGTATCAGACGGCATTTCAACCTTTTGCCAACACTAAAACCAGAAACACAAATGGGCGATGTGTCGTAGACAGTGCTGTGTTACCATCACACCAGGCCTGTGGCACATACACTGGCTCTGGCTGACCTGTGGCCTCTTGGAGACTTTTAATACAACATTCTACCTGTTACTACTACTACTTCCATAGGCTATCCCATATCAAAGTAGGTATTACCTTATTGCGAGCCTTCCACTGCATAGCAAAACAAGACACTGGAAAACTATACATACTGTATGTATTTGATCTTGTTAACTCGTAACCATCTGGCATGTTGAACTGAGTAATTGATAGCATTGAGAAATTGAGACCCTAAGTATTTATGCCTTCATAGATCTGCTCTGAGGGCCTTTCTATAAATAAGTACAGTGCTTTGATCTTAAAGTTTTGTTTATTTGAACTTTTTGTGGTGTAAATTCTCAGATTTGACTAAATCTGACACTAACAAAATTCCAATGAGGCATCATGGTTTCAAACACTATACTCATCACATGTGTAATTTATGCTGAAATACATACCAATTGGAGTTCTTAGTCCAGTCTTTGGTGTTTGGATTGACTGTTGACCTTTCTGATGTGAACTGAGCCATTGCACAGGAAGTGTGTAAGTGCCTGGGTATGTGTGGCAGGACTCTGGGATCCTCTGGTTCCGACTGTACTTTCCAGGTGGATGCTTTGTGCGTTTGTGTGTGCCACGATACTTTGATATGAGCTCTTGTGTAGTGAGTCAGAGCATTAGAAGCCTCCCCAGGCACACAGCTTCTTGGCACTGGCCTATGAGTCCATCATGATGGGGAAAGTTGACACTGAGGACTGTGGGGAGGGTATTCTACTGGCTTACTACAACACCTGCACCTCCTGTTTAGGAGTTCAATGCACTGCTGCTCTGTCTGCACAAACAGAAATTTCACATCAAGACTAGAGTTGCAAAACAAATTGAAATTTATTCAATTTATCATGAATAAATAGTCGCAATTAGCAAAACTTTAAGTTTTCTCAACAAAATATAATGTTTAAAAAATGTTTTGACATCTACGAACATGTCAAACTATGCATTATTAATGTTCTTTTTTTCTCTTAAAGGTGCATTGTATAGTAAGTAAGTTTTTCTGGTGGAGGGTCCATCAAATTGCTTTGTCTGGAATGTTTCACAGTTACAGGTCAGATATGTGGAGAGGCAACCCCGCTCACAGTAAGAATGCCTGTTTTTCTAGGTTTTTTGAACTATAAAAAACACCTATAAATGAATAAATATAAGGCAGAGCAGTTTAATGTCATATTGTGGTACATGCTATCCATAGAAACAAGCAGGTGACAGATCCCTAACCAAAAAGTTACATAGTGCACCTTTAAATTTAAATGTTTTTAGTGTTTTAATGTTTTAGTTTAGGAAAACTAATAAATCTATAAATAGTTAATTTTCCAAGATTGTTCAGCCCTAATTAGGACCTAGTATGAGGCAACTTTTCTTGACAAATTGTTTTCCTAGTTGACTGGGCAGCTCCTCTGAACCCGGACAGTCAGATGATTGGCACAGGGAAAGCATTGCACCAGCACATTCAGGCATATGGCATGTGGACCACTGATAGGCACACACATATGGTGCTGGGGACTTCACATGGAGGCAAGCACTGCGTTTGCCTTTGATCCTCTCCAAATTACACAGCACACACGGAGCAGACCCAAAAATCTCTCTTCACATTGCATCATTGTTTCTACCAATATTCCTAATCCAGTCATAAAATGTAGCTTTTGTCTTTAAAGGTCCTATATTACATAAAAATTAAATCTTGGGAACTTTTAGTCATGTTATAATGTTGTTACCTCTTCAAAAACATACCTAGAGTTGTGTTTTGTTTCATTCATACATGTTTGAGTAATCCTGATTTACCATGTGACATCACAAGGTGGAAGTGTTTTCAGTTTGACAGGAGAACTATATTGAGTTAAACGTGTGAATGACAGAAAACACAACTCCAGGTATGTTTTTGATGAGGAAAAAACATAACAGATTTTAAAAATAGTGTAATATAGGCCCTTTAAGATGAATGTCAGTCATTCTTCTCGTGTTTAAGCTGTATAAGAAATCAAATTATTATTATTTTCTTTTTCATAATTGTGTGTCCCTACTTGATTGCTGCATTATATGTTCATATTCATATTACAGAAAGTTTAATGTCATAAGCATTCATGCAGATAATATTAGTTGCTTTTTCAAAAATATAATTAGCTGTTGTTACACTGAAGTAAAGCTGAAATCACAGTTCCCTTTTCATCCGTCCATACCATTTAGAGCTGTATTGAAATGACTTACTGCATTTGTGTTAAGTTGATATAAAACTGGTCGTGAATAATACAACATTGAGTGTGGTTCCATAAGGCTGTGTGCTACTGTCCCCAACAGAGCGTGAAATTGTTTATTCTTCTACTGCCATTTCTGTGTAAAATAGAAGAAGGATCACTTCCCCTCAGCGCGCAGTCATCACGGCCGTCACAGCACGAACATCCCTTGAATTGGCCAAGAAATTAGCTCCCCATTGATTACCGGAAACACTCCACTGGGCCACTGTGTTTTTCTACTTGTATTTGTATATGTAATTGAAATAGCCTTAAGAAATATATGGAAAGTAGCACAAGGTTATTAAAAGTATTGATTTGATTTTCCCATGTGTCATATTGATTGAGAGCGGTTCTTGATAGGCAAAATTCAGACATTACATTGTGCTGTTTGTGTGTGTTTGTGTTTTGTCCATTTCCACTGGCAGTGAACAATATAATTTGACAATGTTGTTTTATGAAATTATCTTGGAGCATCAGTTTTGCTCAGACCTAGTCAGCAGCTTCACAGCCAAATATGCTCATCTTTTCCATCCTTCTAGAAGCCATGGCTGTGAAATTCTCGATAGACATTCTAATTTGAGCCCCAATATTATTATGCCTCTTTGTCTATGCCATTAACAATTTATGACCTATTTTTAAAAATGGCTTTGTTGTTCACAGTCTGACTTCCTCCAACCATTCTTGCTCTATAACCACTTCTCCCCTCCATATTAATCAGAGCATGGCTTCCAGTGAGTGCATGATTCAACCATGTACGACCCCACCTCTCTGCCTCCTCCCTCCATCCCTCTTTTCCTCCCTCAACGCTGAAAGGTCTGTCTGCCCCTCAGTGGGGAAACCGTGCAAGGACATTTTGGTCTAGTTTTTGAAGGGGGAATGCTTTGGTCGCGACACATATTTGGGTTGGCTGTGGCTATGTAGGTTAAAATCCACAGTACATTTGACTCATCCTGAGGGAAGGCATGAGAATAATGGCGGAGGTGCATAAAAAGAGAAGTACAGAGAAAGGGGAAAATATATGGATGATCTATTTTCATTTTGCCTTCACTGAATTGTGCCCTCAGCTCTATATCTGTATATTCATAGACCTTGATGATTAGAATTTAGCCTCCATAAGTGCATCGATGGTGAAGGTTAATGTACTTTATTTTTAGATACTATAAAATGGCTATTTATCATGTACACATGGTTGTATTTTTAGGGCACATAGCTGTTTTTATTGCGACTGGACTGGTGATTTTTAAAAACAAAGTGACACATTTTATGCCAGGTATGAATGTAGGTCTAGATAGAGACCAAAAATTTGTTTGATAATCATTCTTAGATTTTCTTATAATTAAATATGGAATACCAAATACAAAAAAAGTGATTCAGTATCAGAATAGTGTTATTGTTAAGGGAAAACTTAACACCTTTTTGACCCTTAACTTCTCTGTATAAGCCTTGGGGCCAGTCTAGGAGTTATTTTTCTATGTGGGCAGATCTATATTCCATCACTTTTACCGCTTTGCAATTGACCTTCCACCTGTAAGTCCAACCCCTCATTCTATATTTCCTCAGGGCAACTGAGCAGATGGATTTCTTCTTTGCAACAGCAACAAATCACAAAGAATAGTCAGACAATACTAGCATTTTTCAAATTAACAGTATTTTTGTTGTTGAACATTTGAATAGTTGAGTAAGGCTTAAGATTTTATTGAGTAACCAACAAAATCCAAATATTTTGCCACAAAAGTGAACATAAAAAAAACATTAAGATAAGGTTACTGACCATGGATGAGCAGCAGAGGGCAGCAAAGCACAGACAATGACACAGGTAGCCTCTGTTATTTATTAAATAATTGAAGATGTAGTTGTTAGGTTATAAAATGAATAAAGAATGCAGCCTTGTGTAAATGATTGAATTTTACATTGGTTTGAAGCATGATAAATGCTAATGGAATTCCTGGTTATATAGGTCAACCTGTGGCCTCACTTTGACCTGTCCGTCACACTCTGTCCAGATGTAGTCTTTGTCTGTGCGCAGAGATGCTCCATTGTGACAATGTGAGGTCACAAAGACCAGGCAGATTGATGCTGTCGGTTTATGGTTTGTGTTGAACCTGTGGGACATTGATCCGGGAATCAACAAAATGCAGACTGTTTTCCACTCCAAAGACAGGACTAGACTTCTTTGATATTGAAGAACTATGTTAATAAATCATGAGTTATTCTATTAAGAGATTGCAATTACAATAGTACTATTTAATATAATGCATTTTTGCTATATTAATGACGGTATAATCAAAATGATAAAATTATTATTTTACTGTTTTCATAGTAATTTCTATATTATTTGTAATATATAATAAATATCCTTTAATAATTTAAGACAAGCTGACTGGGTGTATGTTTGTGGCATAATGCCTAGATATCTGTGGAAAAGGTCCAGTATCATCGACTGGAGTTCGCCGGCCCTGAGCCAACTGGGCCAACTGGGCTTCATTGTAGTCATGGATCTTCTTTGCTTGAAAAATGTTGCTGTTTGAAACTGAGCACACCTTGGCACCGACTTTTACTATGAGATCAGCTGTGAGGAGCTGGGCTTCTCCTGGCCCACTGAATCATGAATGAACTAAATTTGTGAATGGACCTAAAAGTCTCTGTACAATTATCCTTGGCCACTGACTGCTTGATCTGCTATGCTTGATCTGTGCACATGTATTTGTTCCAATGATGTTCTTATCAGTAGTGTTTATCCTGCACATGCACCAGCCCCCTGCCCCAGTCCATCCACATACCTCTCTACGCTCCTTATCCATTCATCCTGTTCCCCCCAAAGTGTCCCGATTGGCCCTCGCCTAGCAACCACATCATAATTTGGCATAATGTGACACCCCCTGATGCATGTTGAGGGGTTTCACCCCCCTTTATAGCTGCTGGCTGCTGTTTGGGCTTAAATGAATGAAAAAAAAGACATGAAAGATGAATAGATTTGCAGAAGATAAAGGGAAGAATTTCACGCTCATATTGTTACATGACTGGTGTCCACCATCTAAAGCTGCCATGTCCCTCGAGGAGTTTTTGCCACTGCTTGGCAACAATGACCAATGCTCCTCTTGCATTTTACCATATGTGCTCCATATGCATGACCAGCAGCAGTATCAATGTGGACTTATCAAGGGAACAGGCATGCGAGGAGGCAGCCGGTGCTTTCAGGACCCAGTTATGAGCTCAGTGGTGCCTCTGACACGCACACAGGCGGAAAGAAACACAAAGATGGCTGCTGCCTGCTCAGCTGTCAGCGTGCAGCGGCGTCTGACGTGAATGCTGCTGGTGTGAAGGGCATCCCAAATAAGTGGTTTTTTCCCTCAAAATGAAACAGATTCTTTTGGTGCCATCTTCTTCCTGAATGAATCCTCCACACTGAACTCTCTGATTTGCTCTGATTCAACAATCTGGTTATTTAATGAAATATTAGCCCATCTAGTTTTGTTTGACCTCTTCATCACCAGTGAATCAAGACAGGAGCATTTAGAAAAGAACGTGAAATTTATATTCAACTATTCAACACATAATGTCATTTATGTATAAAAATACTCTCTATTTTTTATTGTGTTGATTTGTTTCTAGGTATACAAGCTGTAAGACACGATCATTAGTATAATTTTAAAGTTCCTTTTTTTTTAAATGACAAGCAATGCATTGTAATATTATTCATTATGTGTGATTCCTTTATTAAAAGCTGGACAATAGTGAGCTATTGAACCAGTGTTTTACAGATCATTAACTCTCTTGTCCCTCCTCCTTATCCATGTCCTTTACATGTCAGTTGATTTTTTTTCCCTGACTGTGTCATTTTCTGACCTGCTAATATTTAAAATTAGCTACTTGAACATTTTTTGGTTTAAAGCCCCAAACAGGGTACATCATGAAGGCTGTAACACAGAAAAAGGTAGAGACAAGGTTTAGGAGGATGGACTGAAACAGTGCGTGGTCACCATGGTAACAGATCCCCTCCCCAGCCTCCGAGTCCCTCCCTCTCCCACACTCTCCTCCTCCTCCACCTCTGTGCGCGGTGGTGTCGCTAGTGTTTGTGATGCTGGTGTCTTTGCCCGGCTCACCTCTCCTGGACACGCGGCTCCATTGACGCTGGTGTCTTTGCCCAGCTCACCTCTCCTGGACACACGGCTCCACACTGCCAACGGATGACTTATGAGGACGAGCGGCGAGAGGAGACCGGCTGCTCTGTGTCCATATGCATGTCTTTAACTCTCACAGCCAGGAGAGCACAGGGAGAGCAGCCCTGAGCAACAACCTCTGAAAGGACAGACGTACTAAAGGATATACACTAAACTACTCAAAAACCTACTCTTCTCCATTCTCCTTGTCAAGGAGGGCATTTTTCTTCCCTTTCCCCCCCTTTCCTTTTCTGCCCCGATTTTTTCCTCTGAGATCCCGGTTTTGTCAATTACGGCCCCTGAACTTCTCTGGGATTTCAGGTGAGGCGCGCGTGTGTAGTGAGTGGTGTTCCTCCGTGGTTTTTGACAACCTACCATGGCTCACGCGGCCTCCCAATTGAAGAAGAATCGGGGGGAAGTGGATGTGAATGCAGTAGAAGAGGAGAAGGAGAAGCGGAGACAGAGCAGGAGAGCAGCGTCCCGGGAACAAAAGAGAAAGGTAACAGGCGCGGGCTGGAGGGAGGGAAAGCTGGCTGCTGGTTGGTCCGCTGCCTGGTGGCTTCATCACCTCCGCTTGCATCACCGGAGTGTGACTATTAACACTCATTTCACTGTTAACACTATAGGCCTGTTTACATTAAATCACATCATCCATGAAAGAATTTTACTTCTATGAAATGCCAGAGCAGTAACCACTTTCTTTATGAGCCCCAACTTACTTGCTGTGCACTTAACTTGTTCTCAATGGTGGTTTGAATAAGTTGCAAGTTGGTTACAAACTTTACTCGCAAAATTCTGATTATAATACATTTCTTTTATGTTCATTTTGGTGAATCTTGAGTATATTCCAACTCAGGCTTTATAATTTTTTGTAAGGTCAAATGTTGAGCCACTGGTTTCATAAGTTAGAGACTTGAAGTGATCCTTGTTGGTTTAAAATGAACACATTTGAACAGATGTCACATCAAGCTGAAAGTACCCCGCTCCTGACCACTTGTGTTTTGTAAATGTGGGTTTTTGTGCACACTATTTGTGTGTGCGTGGATGCACAGATAGCCATGTATAATGCATACACAACTGATTTATTGATGACTGAGCTTTTCATATGTTGGAGGTGGAAGTGAAATGCACGTGGACCTCCCTCCTCTTTCTCCCCTCTCTGACATGTCAGCTCTCCCTTTTGGACAGAGCTGGAGAGTTTAAGTCAGGCTGAATCACCAAAAATTCAGCTAAACAAGACAGATTCAGAAATTTTACAAGGATTTCCTTTTATGTGCAGTTATGCATTTAAAACAGTCTTCTGTCTTTTGGCATTAGCTTCAATCTAGGCTCTATGTGAGCTGATTTGTCCAAGAGGAACTCTATTGGATAACAATGACATTTACTGTACTTGGTGCCCATGGGTGCCTGGTTTTGAATTATGCTGCTGACGATGTTATTTGACCTCAGCATAAACAAGAAGCTGGTCATCATGGGGAAATCATTGCTGTAACACCTATAAAAAGAATCAATTATGTGACAGGATATTTTGAGTCAGATTCAGTATATATGTGGTTGCACATAGTTAAAGTTGTTATAGTTTAGGAGGTGAGGGCTGTATTGATTGGTTGCACAGTGCCATGCATAAGGATAATCCGCCTTTCCTCCCTCAGCTGCCCTCTGTCCTTCCAACGGACCTCAGTGTTGTTACCCTTTGATTTTGTCTCTTGTCTTTTGGCTGCACTTCTATCAGTCACTGTCCAGACTTTTGTGATAGGGTGCTTATTTTTTGGCTCACCATTTCCATAATTCACAGTTAGAAGACAAAAAGTCAAAGTGAAATTCTGTCTGATAATTTGCCGGGTATCTTTTCTTTTATTCTGTCCTTTAGTCGGTTAGTTGATTAATCAGTTGGTAATGTAAGTTTTCTTTTATTTGTTGAATTATTGAATTAGGATTTATATGCCCAACAGCTGGAGTTCTGTAAGTGACAGGACAGTTTAATATACCCTTTTTACTTATGATAATGTTAACATGCAATCCTCACATTGTAGTTTTTAATAATTTTCTACTGATATTGGCACCACATTTTAGTCTATGTCTTCAATCAAGAATTTCATACAGCTCTAGTTCTTTTTGCGGTCATCAGATTTTTGTTGTGTTTGGAAATCTTTACAAATTACATCACAAATTTGTCGGGGTTTTTTTTTTTTTTTTTTTTTTTTTTTTTTACTTTGATTGTACTTGGCAGATCAGAACAGAAAGAAAGGAAACCCCCTTCTCACCACTCAGACTCTCCAAGCTCCTTTACTTCTAATGACATTATCTCAAGCCAGGAGCCCCCAGTGGATTCCCTGAGAGAGAGAGACTAAGCAAAGCATAGGTTTCCTACTGCCATGTCCCACTTTTGCACACCAACACAGAGCTTTTTGTGATATTTATCTAGTGAGGGCCAGTATAGGCCTTGCAATACTTTTAAGATGCTTATTTAAGTTCATGGGCACTTGTTCACTGAATCAGTGAGTGGAGTTTTAGTTGATCACATGACATTATACATCATGTCTGCTTATTAGGGCACTGGGTCTTACACGTGTCTGTAAGTAACATTATGTGATGAGAACTTGCTGAAGGAGAACAGGACTGTTGAAACTGGATGTCAGCCTAGTGCTGCCTAACGCATACGCCCATGGCAACACTGTGACAAGACAAGAGCCCCTTAGCCCTAAAAGGATACCCAAACTAAGGGAATATTTCCAGTGAATAAAGAGAAACAACAAATGTCACTGAGGTGTTGGTATGTTTCTCTTTGCACTCTATTTTCAGACAAAGCTGGCACGTGTGCTCCTTCTCTCTCTGCCTGTGCCCCTCCCTACCGGCTCATAAAAGATGGAGGTTAATGAATTCGGCACTCATGCATGCCTCGGCTAATTACACTGGCATTGGAAACCCCTCCCTCTATTACAAAATGTTTTCACCAGCAAGATGGCCACCGGCTGGACGCCTGACGATGGCGAGTTTATGAAGGCTGCCAAGCTTCTGTTTGTAGGAATTATGACTATTAGATGGCATTTTTATTTACATGTTTGGAATAAAAGATGTACACAGAAGGTTCAGTAAACAGTTATGTTTCTTATGAAATGGAGTGCCAATGTGGGAGTGAAAATGTGCGTGAACTCTCCAAGGAGTCGTTTTGACTCTTGTAAGTCTGAACAGCCCCATTCGTCAATAGTCATCAAATGAAATTGAAAATCTTACTGTCTACAACCTACTTCTCAGCACACATGTGTTAGTTTACATGTATTATAGAAGTATGCATTAAAAACAGACATTTACATATGCATTGGTTTGATTGCTATATATATATTATGATAGTATTTATCAATGCAATTTTGAATACAAATAAGACAAAATATTTCCAATACCAAGTCAAGATTGTGTTTTTTTTATCAACAGGACGCAGCAGCTTTTTGTCTGTTTATGAGACTCAATCATTCATTGTCACCCTCACACCGCAAGTTAATCAGTCATGTATAATCTTGAGGTCTGCAAGCTCTCAGCCAGCTAACCCAACCTCACTCCACGATCTGCTCCCATTGTTCTACATTAGCTCCACTCTCTTAAGGGAAATGAGCAGGCGTAATAAGGATTGTTCTAATTATTGATCCACCACTGTGAGGGTCCTTGTAGAGAGTTGAAGGGGGGATGGGTACTTTCTCAGGGAGTATTTCGTAAGTGGAAACCAGTCTATGTTGGGATTTGTTGGTCCTGGCACTGGGAAAATCCATGATTTTTGATTGTGGTCGGAATAGCATTTCTTCAGCTAGCATAGCCAAGGCTAACATTCATCAGGTGAATGACAGGCAGTGTGCCTCCTGAGAGTGTTTGCAGTCACATGGGCCGCGTGATGCTGGTGGGCACATGAGCTGGAGGTGCTGAGGAGCTGAGAGAAAAACAGAGGGAGAGATAAGCAATGGATGGAGAGAGTGGAAAGAGAGGAAAGAGGAGAGAGAGAAGCAGATAAGGAGGAATGGAGGGAATTAAAAGAGCCAGTCCGACACATGATGGTAAGCCTAAAGGTCGTTCCAAGGTGACTGCTGCATTTCTTCTCCTCCTGCACACTCGCCCATCTTGTCCTCCTTTTTCTCTCTCTCTCTAATATCATTTCTCTTATTCTAGAGAAAAATCCAATTTCACGTGCCCATTTGTATGCCAGCTAAATAGACATTGTGGCTTGTTTTGTAGAGAGTTCATTCTGAGGTCTTATTCTGAAAACCAGCTAACGTAACTGGGAGAAAAATCTACATTCATGAGGGAGAAGAACAAGAAGTGACAATTAAAAAGCTGGCAACAGTTAACTATTTTTTTTTTTAGATTGTGTAGTCTTTTAAATAGAGACTAGGGTAACTGTAAGTTGCTGTGTGTGAGAACTGGTTTTAGTTGTAGGATCTGGGAATCTAGGAAGTGATCAGCTTGAGAATCAAAACACAAAATATAAACATAAAGATAATGGCCATACAAGTGTGGACTAGGCCTGTCACAATAATTACTACATCTTATTGCTCGATACATATATCGTAGATGGAATAATAATAATTTCTCAGGGTCAATATTTATCATGGGAAATTTTGTGTTATTTTTATGTACTACAATAAGAACTGAGCTGTAGATGGTTGAATTATGAACTTCTATGACTCACTACAAATACAACACTACATTCTGCCATTTATTTATTGCAGTTAGTGTTTTTTTAACAATATTGTACATTATCAATACTTTTTGGGGGATCGTTTTGCTTTATGGATGGTTTCAATATTGTTTATCATCTATATTTACTTCAGCAGTATATCACACTTTAAAATGTGTTATTTGACATCTGGAAGATTAGACCTATATAGTACCTATAGAGCTCAAAAATATAACTTTGGTTCAAAATTTTTCTTTTCCTACTAATATCATGGGAGGCTGTGTCCAATACCGTATGGATTTCTCATAGCATGAATGTGCTTTTTAAGAAACATTTACTCTGTATCTCTATTTGAATTATTCAGAGCCAAACCATTAACATATTTCTAATTTTTGTCAGTGCGTCACATGGGGCAAAGTTTGACCTTAGAAACCACAGCCAAAAAAGTGAGAGATACATTTCCTTATATGTGTTTCTGGTGAAATGAACCAAGATCCAGCTCATGTTTAAGTGGCTTGTTCGGTTTGAGGATTTGCCCGAATACTTTTGATCAGTGTGAGAGTGCACTACAGCATGAGCTTATTTACACAGTCACAGATAGTGTAATGCTGCCTAATGATGTGATTACAGAGCTGTGTGGAGCGGGGGAAGGGAGGGCTGGACACAGGAGAAGGGAAAGAGAAGGGAAAGTGGGTGAGATATACCCGGGCCAACTGATGAGGCAAGGACAAAAACGAGCGAGTGGCCCAGGAGGGGAGCAGATGTGGAGTTAGAGCAGGGAGTAAAGGTGAAAACCTGAGGAAAATAAGGGGATTCAATAAAAAGCATAACACCCACATGTATAGCAAACCAGGAACCAGGAAGGTTTGAATGAGAGCTATACACATATTTCTTTTAGTATGTGCTTATTGTGTATATGAAATGCTAAGTTTAGTTTAGTTTAGTTTAGTTAGTGCACTTGACCATAAGACTGGAATTTCATCCCATTAGCCTTAGCAAATTTAATTACCAATTTTAGTCTCTTACATATACCATGTCATTTGATGGCTGTTTACAAAATATTTGATTCATAATTTACAGCCTTTTCACCTCATTAAAATAATATAATGAAACAAAAAAATGGTAAAATAGGTAAATAATAATGATTAAACTGACGAATTAAAGGTCTATGAATTCTCAAAGCATATACAGTTATCTATTATAATAAAAAGGTTGCTCAAATAGGTTAATATCCACAAGTCAGTGTTCTATCAAACAACATACGGTAATAAGTTCACTATATGAAGAGAAATGGATTGAAATGTCTCCTCCTACATCACACTCATTAATCCCCTACTGTGCTTCAATGCCACTCCACTTCCACGGGCACCAAAGGCACCAAATGCTCTGTCAATGACAATGTGTGTGCCTTTATGCATATTAGGCAGGTGCACCACACATATACTCCCAGATAAAGCTTAGCCCATTGAGACGCACACACACACATTCACAGCACTATGTTGACCCTTGGGACCAGAGCCTGTACACCATGATAATTACTTTCTTTTGCCTTAGCCCCCACCTTCAACACCACCACAGCCACGCATCCCTATCCTTCACTTAACCACCTGCCACTCCACCATCACATCAGCTCATAACTAGAATCTGTCATCAAGTTATGGAAAATTTATTTTTTTTCTGAACAGAATCTGACTCTTAATGCAAAGGAAATAGTCTTTATTAGGGCAAATAGAATATGATTTAAATAGGTGATAGGTATACTGTAATAAAACATCATTTATTAGTATTGTTTTGTGATTCATCTTTTACAAAACACTGTATACCCAAGTAGCACCCATAGCATTCAGATAAAAATGCATAGTTTCATGTTTACACTTTTTTTTGTAAATGGTTGAAACAATATTTGTAATTCCAATAAAAATTTGATAAATACACATACACCTTATTTTCAGTGTACAATTTACTTCCACATACCAGACCTTAGCACCAGCTTGTAGCATAGAGGTACTGGAGCATGTGTGGGTAGATCGAAGGCAATCACACCCCCTTTTTCTCTTGTGTGTGGGGGAGGGCATAGGGAGAGCCCTCGGAAGTGGAAGGAAGTAGGGGGTCTCCATTGGGATAGTAAAATATGTCTACCTCACAATATACCAGAAAATTACTTCTGCCCTGCCACCATGATGAATCTATCCCCCCTTGCTTATAATGTAAAGGATTTAGCCATTACAGTTATAGTGGCAAGCTGCATTTCTTCTGTTCTGTGGAATATTATTACAACCCTAAGAAACACAGTACATCTCATACAGTGTCCAGCTAATAGACCCATCTATTACAGCATCCGTTTATACCTCCTTGTTATAGTGTATAGACTTTGTGTTTGCTTTTGGCCCTCAGGGAAAAGCTACCATTGCACCTTAAAGGAGCTCATTTAGCGTGAAAGGGTTGTAGTGTAATATCACCATGGAAATTTCAGCATTTTCACAGTGTGTGGGTGGCCTTAGGTGTATCAGTGATTCATAGCGTAGGTAAGCGATGGTCAGATTATCTTTGAAAGTCTGTGATTCAAGGATATAGCTGGCAAAATGGAAAATGTTACTGGTGGCTTCGAGGTAAGAATGATATTTTAGTTAGTTATGTGATCATTGGACACGCAAAAGCACTCCCTCGGATGTACTTCTTTTGTTCATCCTAACAATTTGTGGTATTCTGTAGTATTCTTTCCACTTGTAATACTACTATAATGGTCCTTGAATTGCAGTTTTGACATGTTATCGATGAAGCTATCTAGAGGCATATTGAAACTTATCTGCTGTAGAGTTTGGCACCTGCTTGTCTGATGTGCCTAGAATGTTCCACAGTATGGCCATAAATTTAATAATCTCCATGGAGACTAGAAATTAGAGATTTGATTTGTGGAGAGGCGACCCCACTCACAGTAAGAATTGATGTTTTTTAAGATATTTCTGAGTACTTAAACTCCTGTAGTTGAATAAATGCAAGACAGATTAGTTTAATACCATACTGTGGACAATGTAAATCAAAGCAGTGCACCTTTAAGTAGAAACATTAGTTAGATGGTAAATGTTTTTTGGGGATGTTCAGTGGTGTTGTAAATTTGCAGGTTTCAGTATGTGATTTTATTTACTTACATTGACAGACTGACAACAAACAAATAAAAGAACAATTGCCTTGAAAAACAATGATTGTGATTTATACAGAATAACATTTTCTCAAGTAGTGCCATTTCTTTTATAGTAGTGAAACAGTTTTCAATCAACCTATTTTTTTTTCTTGTCCACCCCACATAACTTGGCATTGATACTTTGAATTTGACCTGAATTTTTCTTTGCCTCAGAAGATGTTTTTCATATCATTTATACATGGAAAAGCACATCTTAAAGGCGTTTTAAGTGTATTTGCACTCTCTTAAGTGTAATGAAGCACCTCTAAAAACATCTTAAGTACTCCAAAGGTTTGCATCCTCAAAAGCCTGTACATGTTTTGACACAAGTCACCCATTAGATTAGTAGCATTAGAACTGATGCTTTGACCTGACTCCTGTGTGTTCTTCAGTTCACTTCTCCTGCCACAAATTTATTACTAACATAGCAGCAAGGGCAATACCTGGGGCAAGCAAGAAATACAACCGAAAGAAGCTTAGATCAACACTGCCACACTTTGAGACTATCTAAAAGGAAATAGTCAGACAAAGCTTTCTCTTGCTGGATATAGGGCTGTTATTCAGTGATGACCCAGGTGAAACTTAATCCCTGCTGTATCCAATTTGACATCAGTCCTTATAGACACGTGGGACTCTTCTCTGACTTGCATTATCTGAGTCATGCAGAATTCCCTTTTATTCCTCTCCACATCACTTCCGAGTTTCTTCTGATCTGCAACTTCCTGAAAATACTGCCCCAGCTCGAGTGATGAGTGCTGCTGCGTTGACAAATGCACTATTTTGGGTTTGACGGAAAAGCAATGGAAACCTTTCATCTTTGCTCTCTGTCATGTTTATTTCTCTGTGTTTCTATAGAAAGATGATTCATATGACTGATGTAGAACCACACCTGCGCCAGCTGTAGCTACTCGCTACTCTGGTGTTTTGTTGTCTACTTCAAAATGGTCCATATTAAGCCAGTGTTATGTTATATGTTATGTTATGTTATGTTATGTTATAAAATATATCAATCTTCTATGAAAATGTATCTGGAGATATGTTTAGTTTTATTCACGTATTTGCAATATTAAGTGTGTCTCCTAGAAAACCAGTATTGGAACTGAATGTATTTAGTCTCAGAAGACTGAATACCTGTCTCAAAATGTATTTTGCATTGTATTCTGTTACATGGTCCAATCAGAATACTGTATTCTGAATACTTAGAACACATTTAGTTTTATAGTTTAAAAACACAACATAGCTTTATATTTGTATATTGTTTGTTATGCATTTATTTATCACTGATTATTATCTGATATGAGTAATTTCCTTCTCCAGGAAATCCATATGTCATCATTATCACATACACCTCTGCTGGTAGTTTTCCATAGCATATAGATAATTACAAGCTAGCAAACTTAAAGAACCAAATGCTTTGTGAACCATTTTTTTTAAGAATACTAGGATACCAGATTAGGGTTTAGCAGCTTTGTGAGATTCTTCTCTGGCTCTAAAAATGTGCCCTCCCTCTCACTTTGTAGCCCTCTTTTATGCTGCTTATTGTTTTGTACATTCAAGACTAGGCACCAACACATCTTTAAAACATAAAGGTTATACCAGTTACAGCAGAAAATTTGTTGTTTGGCAGAACAATGTGACTTGGGTTGTTGGGAGTGCTCCTGCTGATGAGGTTGCTGTCACCGTAAGTGTGTGTGTGTGTGTGTGTGTTTGTGTGTCTGTGTGTGTGTGGTGCTGACTGAGGGATGCTGTCAGCTGTGTGTCAGCCATCTTGACACCTACAGTGCACTTTTCTGGGACCTTCTACACCTGACAGCCAAATGGGCTTGTAGACAATCAAACACACTCTGAATCTGCTGAAATGACTGTAGAGATGAATAAATAAAGCTTGTTAATTTAAAAGAGAGCACAAAATAGATAAATCTGTATTGTATGGATTTTTTTAGATCTATATTCTAGTAATGTGGATGTTTGACCAAAAGTGTGCCGCCATTTTACTCTTCTCACCAAAATGAGGTCAACAAAATAGGCACTGATTCCTTTCAGGGTATTTAGATCAGGTGGTACTTCACCAAAATAACTTAGAAATAGCCATTATCTATCATGTCAGCATTCCCCTGTAATCATTATAACTCATACAGTCTTTCACATAGCCTTAGGTCAGTCTTTTGTACATGTTGATAAATTTTTGATGTTGGTATTTTAAAGGGCTTATATCTCACTTTCTGATCTATGTTATAATGTTGTTTCCTCATCAAAAACATATCTGGGGTTGTGTTTTGTTTCATTCCCACATGTTCAACAAACAAACCCTGCATATTTATGTTGTTTCTTCTCTCAAACAGAAAACACCTGTGATGTCATGTGGTAATAAAGGAAGTGCTCCACTGTGTTTTTAAACTTCGTACACCTTCACTAGATTCTTTTGGATCATTTCAGCCCTGGAATTGCCAATCTGTACTGAACTAAAAACTAAAAAAGGTAGCTGTTAACTTGAAAACTACAGCTTCATGACTTCACAAGGTGGAACCAAGCATTTTTGGAGCTATACACATACTAATAGGATTATTCAACATGTGTGAATGGAAACACAACTCCAGGAGGTAACAACATTCTAATGACGTAATGTAAGAACAATATATGTTTATACATAAGATACTAATGCTGCCAATGCTTGTATATCGTTGATGTATTTCACAGATCAGTTGGCTGCCAAGTAGAATTATTGCTTGCGCCCAAATGTGCATCGATTTGATTATGCTTTGCACGTGTGTGCTTGTCAGTCCTAATATCAGTGAGCACCTGTGTACTAGTGCATGAGAGGAATACACTAAAGGCACTTCAAGGTGAGTGGAGTGTGGAGGCGAGACCAGCAAATGGGACTTGATTGGGATGTGGCTGACACTGCTTTTATGCTGCATTGCCTGCATGAGATAACTTTTTGCATCACAGAAAAATCAGGCCTGTCATAATAATTACAATATCAACTTATCGTTCAATTTATGAAAGCTGGAACAATATATTTTGGGGCTCAGTATTTATCGTATGTATAATTTCTTTGCAAAAGTGTGGAGATTTTTGGTATTTTTTTGTAATACAATAAGATTTGAACCGTAGAGGGTAGAATAAATTCTGCCATTTATTTATTACAGCTCAGGCTTTTTAATGATACAGTATATTTAAAAATGGGTTTACTGAGATTATCCTGCTGTCGTCAGTGGTAAAACGTAGTCATTGTCATCATTTATTGCAGTATATCTGTACCAGTATATCTGTACCAGTATATCTGTACCAGTATATCGTGCTTCAATATTAGTTATCATGACAGGCCTAAATCAGTTTCTCATTTGTTTGTGTGTCTTAAATAGAACAACACACTGACAGAAGAAATCCTAAATGATATGTGTGCTTGTGCATATGCTCTAGTGTCTGCTGAGGCCATGCTAACTGACTGTACCCATCAGTCAAGGTTGTGTCTTATTATAGGTCATTAGTCTCCCTGCTTGGCTGCGACCTTGGTGCTACCTGCTCCAGTGTGTGTGTGGTGGGCCAAATGAGTGTGTGCATGCAGGCTGCTAAGTGTATTACTGTGCTCTGCTGCATGCACAAAAAGCCTGTTAGGGACTGCTTATTGTGCTTTTACGTCACTTTGGGTTGTATGCGTGTGTGGGCATAACCTTGATGAACAGTTAGCTGTGCTGTGTCTGATGGATGGATGGACACTGGAGGTCACAGAGGGTGAAAGCACAGGCTCAGATACAGAAGAGGAATGCACTCAGTCAAAATGCTCATTGGGCAGGCTAGTTATGAGTGAAAGTGCTGTCACTCTAAACATGTGAGCAGCACAAAAGACAGGGATGAGGATTTAATGCTTATGTGAAATGTGTACTTTATCATATATAAAAGAAATGATCAATATCTAACTATCTGAAATACCCATTGAACTTTAATATGTAAAATGGTTAAAGTATTTACTGGGCTAGTTATTATAATAGCTGTATTAAAAATAAATAAATAAATAAATAAAGACGGTTCTTGTAGTTTTATAAAGTTTACAACAACAAAAATGTATTTGTTTCATTACAAAAAAAATCAATCAGATATTCGGATTGTGCAATTTATCTATTATTATAGTATTGTATATTATATTGTTATAGCTTTTTGATTCCCTAGGCCTATACCTAATAGGTCAAAGGAGCTTACCTAAACCCCACAAAACAGACAGAAACATCTTTTTGGATGTTTCTACTGCGATGAAAAACATATGTCCTTATTGTGAGCAGGCTTGCTTCTCCACAAAATTGACTCTTATTTGACTTGGAGGAAGGCATCCAACTGCTTACTACAAATACCACAGTATGTAATTAAACTAACCTTAACCCAAAGTATGGTTCCATGGAATCATGTCAAGTTACACATTGTTGCTTTAAGGTGATGCATTTATAGAGACAGACAACCAGCCGTGCCTCAAAATATAAATAAATATATAAACATATGAATGTATACTATACTTAATGTAAGATATGTAAGTTTTATACCATACTATGGAACATTATAGGCAATGCAATACATTTCCATAAAGACAAGCAGACATTAAAACCCAAATTAGTTACATAGAGAACCTTTAACTTTACCACCTTTGCAGATTTTGAACACCTTCTACACACAGCATTGCTAACTTTACACTCAAGCAAAGACCCTATTTAGTTGAGAACAATTCCTGCCCTTGAATCACAAGTGAGGGTGACCTAACTCAGGGACCACAGGATTGTCATTGCTCTTCTTCAGTGCGTCTGGTTCAGATTTCATCACTCCACAGAAAGAAAATAGCCAACCAAAATGAAGCTATAGAGATGAGAAAAAAAGAGACTTTGTGGATCTTCCTGTCCCCCTCCTTTTATCGATTTCAGTGTCTCGTATCCTCAGCTGTGGCAATGGCAGACTGACGCTGCCTATAAGCATCTACAACAGAAAAAACAGACTTGAAGAGAGGTGCTTTTTTCACTGTAAAATGTCTTCTAGTGTGGCTTTTACCTTTGTCTGGCGCGTTATTCTCTTGACCCAAATCTGCCGCCTCACAGAATAGCCCCTTCACATACATTAAAGTCCATTCTTTTGTGACACTTGACCTCAGTGACCTCAGTTTAACCCTAAGATCAACGCATCGTATGGTGGATTGATTAAATTGACTAAAAACAATTTAAAGGTATTCCAAAGCCCTCATATGCTTATACTATCTTTCTACATTACCTGTCTTGTAACCGTATTTAGGAACTTTTATAGATTCTGGGCAGTTTTCACCACAGCCTGTGACTTTGTATGGCCTGAGGAGCAGCTGGCTGTTACAACATTTAATGACCTTCTGTTTGCTGAGCACAATTGCCTTGATGTGAAAGGCCATTGCTTGAGAATAGGCCACTCTGAAGCTTAATAACGCCTTGTATTCATAGACTAGGATTCTTTTAGATTGATCAATTAGACTTTAGCTGTTAGCTGTAGATCTTTAAGTAAAAAAAAAATTATAAAAAATATATACTTAATCTTTGGTTTAACTCTGATTTAAAGGTGTGGATTAATTATTTCACTAGCGCTCTTCATAACATAAAAATCTGTGTCCAATAATGTATTCTAATTGTTATTTAACCATTTTGAACTTTGTACTGCCAGAAATTTCCAATGCAACTAGTGCTATGAATTGAACTGTGCACAAAATATACAATATACAGTATCATTACAATTTTAGCACTTGGATTATTGTACATGTACATGGTATTCATCGGAGCTTTGGTCCTTTATACAGGCCAGGTTTCTTGATCCAAAACTGATGCCGAGCTAATGGAGCAGGCCTAAAGCATAAAGACTGAAAGCTGAAAGATCGCTACCTGTCCTGCCCGGGGCCGGTCGGGGCCTTCCTGCAGCCCAGATAAACTCTCACCCCACACAAACTGGCAAAGCCACAATCCCCCAATACAAGTCTCATAACCTAACCCAGACGTGGGTTACTCATGAACTGTGGGAGGGTTGGGTTTACTACTGGACTGTGTTTAGGGTTGTTGTTGTTCTCTCTATAGCTGTGCTGGTAATAGCACTGCCAGTCAAACCCTGTACTTCTGTATGTTATGCATATGCTGCTGAACCTTGAAATAAGCACGTACTACGATTGTTGTTGTCCCCACTGTAAATATCCCAAATGGCTATTCGCACTTTTGCACTGTATTGTGTTTCCTATGTCACTTTTCTATTCAATATGTGGTACCAACCAAACACAACACTCAGTCTCTGTCTACTCTCTCCCTGAGTGATACCTAGTCTCCAGATATCTAGCCTAATCCCTGTTATTATTTTCTGTTGCTAGCAAATTACTGTGTATTATACACATATGCTACAATACTCCAGTAGAATTTAATACCTTCTTTAACTAGCACAATTCAGAAAAAGTGGCAACTGGTATACCTTATACCTTTCCAATCCCCATACTTTTTGCTCCATCTTCTGACCAGAACAGTTGGTCGACTTGGCCCGCTGGCAAAGACCCTGGATGAAGGATAAGAATATATCTGCCTCAGTGTGTGCCTTGTGTGTCAGTATTGTACATATGGTGAAGGTGCACATTCGTGACTGCACGTGTGTCTGTTCTGGGGGGGGTTCAGAGGGGACAGATGGCCTGTGCTCTGCTGCGTTCTGCCTGCCAAAGATTAGACCAAAACACTTCATTCTGCTCAGAGCCTCTGACAAGCTCAAATGAACACAACTGTGTCATCCATGTTATAGAAGCCAGGTATGTGCTGTTAACAAAACCGTACTTATAGATTGACAGTATGTATCACAATATTCCTCTGTGGACATTCTTTGTAATTTAGAAATTATACTTTAAGCCTTATTATTATTATTATTATTTTTTGCCTATTCTAAATAGTTTCATACCCTCTTTGTATGCATAAAAAACATAGCTGAAATACTTTGACTTTCTCCATGCTGTTGCATAAACTGGTCTGTCTCTTTAATGTGAAGAACTGATGAGTGTGGTGTTGTATACAGCTGTATTGTCCTAATAAAACAATGCTTTGCTTTGTTGTATATCAGGCATGTCCAAACTATGGCCCGGGGGCCAAATGTGGCCCTCAGACCAATTGTTTTGGCCCTCAGGCTTCCAGGTGAATTGGCCCATACTACCACATGTAGTACCTTTTAATGCATGTTTTTGAAATCTACCTTAATCAAGAAAATGTAGTGTGTCCTTTTGAGGGTCTAAGCCTGAACAAAGGTCTGGAGAATCATTCAAACCTGTTCTAAATGCACAGATTTGAATTACTCACTGTTTTGACCACCAGTCTATGACCCTTGATCGGCCCTCACGCTGGTCTGTGTTTTAATATGTGGTCCTTGATGAAAAAAGTTTGGACACCCCTGTTGTATATTATGTTCTTAAGACCATCAGGATCCTATTCATACAATTAATGAAAGACAAAAAGGTGGACAATAGGGTTTTATTTTTGTGATAATCGCTGGCTGCTGATGAGGAAGTGGTTTAATTGTCTACCCATATGACCTTTTCTGGAGGTGAAAGTTGTTTTACTGAATAAAAACAAAAAGACAATAGGACACCATGAATGAAAGAATCCATTCATTCATGTGGAGGATATTCTTTCCATTCTGTTTGACATCCCCACCTTGAAATAATCCTTAATTAAGAATTCCTTTGTTCATTGTTCATATTTTATATGATTGACAATCAGATTACACTAACTAACTCAATAGGTAATTAAAAATTACTATAATTTGAATCAATTTAACATACAATACATTATTTAAATATTTATAAGCAAACAGTTAGATATTCTTCTTGCCTGATATGGTTCAATTCCAACCCCAGTAACACTCCATAGCTTAGCTTTAGCTATTCTTCTGCGTCTAATGGATAAAGCCATTTCAGTTCATCTATAGGTCAGTCATTTGTGTTTCATGCCCCATTACATACAGGATTCATAAACCTACTTATAAGAAAATGTCTTTACAACTACCTACCCAGGACCAACTAATGTGTTTTAAATGAGTACGGGACTAGTCAGCAGTCCCATTAGTCCAAGGATGGCCTATTTTTGTAGTATGCATGTATATATACTGTACATGTATATATAAAAAAAAAACATGGATGATTTATTTGCTTTAATAGACTTGACTTGTCATGTGTGAGAGTGTCCACCAGAGTCCAGTGTTTGCCCGTACAGTGGAGCGAGCTGCTTTGGGCTATGATGAAGCTTTAGATTAGAGACAAAGGAGACGGGACCTTGCATACAGGAAGGTTCCTATTGGATACACATCTCTTATATTTACGGATTTGAAATGTGATCATTGTTCCGTATACCCTTGTCTTCTTAATTCTTCTCTTGGGTGACTTTTAGTGGGACAGACATCGACCCCGCCACGAGGCACTGGTGTGTGGATTTCACCTGTACAGCTGACTAAAGACAGTTGGAGGAAATCCAATTCGACTTTCAGGTTGTCCCCACATCAAGCACTGTCAGCGGTATTGTAGATGGACAGAAGAGAGACAAGAGATCAAGCTAATCTATGCAGCAGTATTAAAACCAGGAGCCTATAACTGTCTTGTTGCAAATTACTAGATGTCATTTTATTACTAGCTTTCATTGTTTCCATTAGATTTCTCTTGAGACCATGGTGATTCAGGCTGTCCTTGATTAGTTTATTTGATATATATTTTGAGTAAAATTTAAATGTTGATAAGTTGATATAGTTATTTATGGTTCAGCTTGTTTTTTTTTAGACTATGGAGGACACCATTGCCTACTACCTTAACATGAAATGGCTTATTTGTAACATTGAAAAAACATTTCTTGCTGAACTTGATGATCCCTAGCTCAAGTCCAAATCTTAACAGTATATACCTGTATCACTGCATGATTTGATACTAGTAATTTGCATATGACATTTAAATAAAAAAGCCCAAAGTCCTTCAATACATGGCTGACCAGTTTTGCCCCCTGTTCATCTGCATTCTTTGTCTGTGTCCTAGCTGCATCCTGTCTTCTCCTCAGGCCTCCCCTCTGGTTTCGTGTCCCTGGTGACAGAGGGAGCTGTGCCCTTGAGCAGTGTAGCAGAAGCAGTAAATATCCCTGTGTTGCGTAGTGTGTGTGTCTTCTTTTGTGTGATCCTCGCAAACGCTCTGGCTACTCCAAGGAATTGGACTTGTGTCACATTTTACAGTGCCTCTGAGGTCTCTGAGCACACCTTTTATGAATGTGAGACTGGGAGAAGTAAGTGTGCAATACTGGGATAACAGGGGAGGACTTTTAAAGAAATAACAATATTCAAATATCATGGTTTGTTATTATAAGAATAAGTTGAAATTTTGCATCATTAGTTGGTCTTACTTGCCCCCTTGTACTTGGAGTAGGGCTGCAAAATCCTGATTTGATAATGCAACTTGAATGGTTGCAATTAGAAAAGGCTACAATTATTTGGAATAATTGGAAAACATAATATCCTCTACATACAACAAAATACCAAAAATGTGCAGTATGTGCACTACCTGCTAACTCTGTAGTTTAGATCTCTGCAAGGTTGTTCTGAAATATGAGAATCTTGATCTAATCTTATCAATTCATATTTTAGTTTTCTCTGAAATGCTTGATTCCAGAAGTGTTTAAATGTGTACTGTGATCTGAATATTATCCAAAAAATCACGATTGATTATTGATTATTACATGATTATTACACTAGATATATCTTTGAGGCAAAACCAGACAAAACACCGGCAGAAATGTTAGCTTCCAAATATGCTAGCTAGTATTCCACCAAGTCTTATTTAGTTCTGCAGTAAATATCCATGCAGACACTGGAGCCACTGGAGAGCACAACTGTGTCAATGAGATAATTTTCCTTAAGTAGGCTTGACTCTTTTCTTTCTTTGTTGTAACCTCACCCATCACCATGGTAACCGTTTCCATGCAGACCCGTGCCATAGTGTGAAGGCGTCAACCAATCACACGTGGGGCTCGTCTCTTCTGGTCCAGAGCATCTGTCACTCCTTCTGTGCGTGCGCGCGCTTGAGTTTTTCTGGTACTACGGGCATCAACTCTTTGTTCTTGGGAAACTACAGGACATACCCATAGTGCATCATTTCCCATGATCCCCCTGGAGCCATAGCGCTGAGATAAATCCTCATATCTGCATAATAGGTCTGATTTATGAATATTTGTGTCTGCAGAGGAGCAGCTATAAATAATATTAACAGCTAGGATCCTTTATTGTGAAAATCCTGTAGGAAGAGTGCCTAAAGCAGCACGGCTCAGATGTTTCACACAGTTTATAGCATTTGCTTTAGAATATTCTAAATTTTACAGTTCCTGTTTACCTACTTTATACAGCTGCAACAAAACAATTCTATTTATGCCAACTGAGGATACATTAATGATCCCAATAGGTAGTGGATGTATTTTTTACCATATAAAACTGACTTAACATAAAAAAATTCTTGTAATATTACTATTTTAACTTTACTCCTGCTTTTTTCTCAGTATTTTTCAGTCCAGATAAAAACATTAACAGTCAATGTCCAGTTTATTGATGGCTACATTTTGATGTGCTAGTTAACCCAATTGAAGTCCGATCAGCACCTATGGCTACAATGACTACGTTTTGATTAATCAGAATAGTTGCTACAATTGTGTTACGTTAAAGGTCAGTTACCCTGTGTATTTCTTTCTTTGATCAATAGCATATGCATTTGTATTGGACATTTTTGTATGTTAAAGCCACATTGTTTTTTCTTAATTCTCTGTTTGATAAAGAACACGAGTATGTGAACACTGACACAGGAGGGCCACTGTAAAATAGACAATGCTCCTGGTTTTGGATACAGAATGCTTCTAATAGCATTTCTCCCTTGAGCCTCTACAAATTGCCCCTAACTCCATGTGCACTTTATCAGAAGAGCCGCTTGATCCAGCACTTTCATGAATAGGATTAGCTGGGTGGTATGAGGGGGTGAGGGTCCCAAGCTTCGGGGGTGCTGTTGTGAAAACAGAGGGTGTCCCCAATACAACTGGGAAAAGCCCCTAATCCTATGTCCAACTGCTTCCATTAATTCAAAGGGAAGCTCTGTAGCCCACTCCGCCTAAAATAGTTCCTTATTTTGGCTGCACTGAGATTGCCCTGTCTGATTGTGTGCTGGCAGGTATGGGTACATGCTTTCTGCCTCTCACACCGGGCTTTGTTTAGGAAAAGGGCTGATAAGCAGAACGACAATAAAGCGGAGGCAACCAGAGAGAATGAGTGGGTGGGAGACAGAGAGAGGGTGGGCGTTGACATGAACTAGTACGTGCTACAGAAACCACTGTTGCACTTGCACCCAGACCTCTTTGGTGTAAATGAAGTTGAGGAGGAAAAAGAAGGTGGGAGACGGGGAGAAGCAGCCCGATGTGTTTTCTGTTATGGTGAGTGCGGCATCAGTTTATTCTTATGGGGGCTTTCTGGGGCAGACGCAGCCAGCATCTACCCAGAGCAGTAGGGATTTACTCCTCCTGTTGACACATAAAACAGCTCAAGCTCTGGAGCAGGGAGGGGAGAGAGCGGCGAAGCGGATTTGGCGTGTGTCCTCTCCGCGGCGTGAATGACAAGAGAGGCGATCTGCTTTTGTCTGAACCCCCACACCACCACCCTTTGCCTCTTTTTGTAACACCACCTTATTCTTTTACCAACTCCTCCTCCTCAATCGATTCTACAGCGGAAGGAAGTGATTGAATCCACCTGCCACCTAGAGCTAGCATTTCTCACTTTGATTTTTTTCAACTTAGCTACATCATCTGATGTTACCTTCAGCTGGAGTAGGATGGAGCGCTAAGAGGAGATAAGCTACTGGGCTCATAGAAGGATAATATGAATGGAGATCAGGTTGCATTTCTTATGCTGGACAGATAGTGGGAGACAGTGCAGTGAGGAGACATGGCAGTGGAAGAAGGAGCGGTGCAAGTGAGTATGGCTAACAACAGTTGTCTCAGAGTTGCATTTATCAGGCGCAGCATTGCTGAGTACTGTTAAATGTCTGTTGTGGCATAATGTTTATGATCATGCAGCTAGCTGGTCCTCTGCAGTGGCCAGGGCTTAAACCATGCATGTTTATATTGGGTAATGGACTGTGTGATGCTGCAGGCTTACACTGATGATTCCATTGCAAGTTATGTTACTGGTATAATGTATGTGTGGATGACAAAGATTCTCAAAGAGTCTTATTCCCAACAAGATAGTGAGTTTGTCAGCTTTCAGCACCCTCATGTTAAGGGAATGATTGTTAATTATTGTTGTGAAAGTGGAACACAGTGTAGAACGTGTCCAGACATGAAAATGTTACTGTTGTTGTATTGTATGTGTATGTGCAGCACACTTCTTTTAAATGTAGTGGATATTTTAACCTATTTATGGACTTAAGCTTTGTTGAAATGAGTGTTGTGTTCATGTGATGGTGAACCACAGACAAATGTACATTATGGTGGACAATAAAGGTTAAGTTAAGTTAAGTTTGTATATATATTGAATATATAGTTTTATAGCAATTTATATGATACATAGTTTTATAATCCTTATCTTTATAGATCTTTATAGTGTTTGTCTATTTTTAACTTAACTGTACTTCTATTGCTGCTACTGCTTACTGTTCTCTTTACTGTGCGTTGCAACACTGAAATTTCCCCATTGTGGGACAAATAAAGGATATCTTATCTTATCTTATCTTAAGTTACCTAAATCACTTTTATCTGGCTTTGAATTCTAAAGGTGCACGGTGGCTGAGTGGCAACACTCAGGCCTCACCGCAAGAAGGTTGCGGGTTCGATCCCCGGGTCGCCCGGGCCTTTCTGTGTGGAGTTTGCATGTTCTCCCCGTGTCTGGATGGCTTTCCTTCGGGTACTCCGGTTTCCCCCATCAACTCAAAACATGCCCGCACCCCTATGAACTAACATCAAGGACCATGTTGTCCACCCTCCTGTGGGCTCACCACCCGCAGAGGGGTTCATAGGGGGGGGTCAGGTGCTATGAGTATTGGGCAGCAAGATGCCCCCGCGACCCAACCAGATTAAGCGGGAGAAGATGGATGGATGAATTCTAAAGGTTTCATGAATGACAAAGAAATACAGCACCAAGAAAATCTCTCTCTTTTTTCACTGGATACTGATTTATCTTGCTGTTGTGGCCAGTATTTGCCATAATTGCCCATGTTGATATCAATATTTTGTAAACGGTAAGACCCACAACTTGAAGTGAAGTTGTTAATTGTATTTTTTCAGATACAATGTCATTTTTTTTACTTATATTTTGTAAAAAAAAAAAAAAAAAAAGCCACCTCTTTAGCTATATTACCAAAACCGATTTAACTGATAACAATAACGTGTGCTCCAAGCTTAGCTCTTTAAATGTTTCCTATGGAACATGGGTATTAAATCAGTGCATGGAGGATGCATGCCTACCTTGAATTCTGTTTGTGTTGTACCAGTTTGACACAGTTGAATGATATGGCTAGTTTAATGACTCCTTTTTTGACCCCACAGATAGTTAAATGTTTTGTGTTGTCAAGGAATAAAGTAAGAGAATACAGGCTGATCTCGTGCACTCCCACTCAGACTGTTCCCCAATAAGAAAGTCAACGTGCTGGCATCAACTGTGTTTGTCTAGACACTGAATACAGCTTACTGCACAATTCATAAAAGCCACAATTAATGCTGCACTGGCGCAAAAAACATCGCTGTTACCATTTTCATCAACTTTTTGTCCATGAAATGATATATTTCTGTGAACATGTTTGACTTTGAATAAATAAACTCTAACAGGCTCATGTACATAGATTATATATTTGGAACATCCATTGACAACAAGTATCTGTCTGCACACCTGCTCAGTTACCATGACTTCCTCCTACCATCCAAAGACGTCTATTGGCCATTAGTAATACATCTTTGTTGCCAATGGTGATAGCATCTGACAACAAATATTTGACTGTTAATTTGTTATGGAGCAAACTAACCATTCTTATCTCTTATTGAATAATTAATGAAGCAAACTTTTCAGTGACCTTATACTATTACTTGATATATTGTAACAGTCTGTATAATATACTGTTCCATAGGTCTGATCCTATTGCAAATTTTGAAGCATAATATATTGCTACAGACTAGAAATATTGTAATAAACAATAATACTGAAACTACTTTATGCCACTGACACAAAGCAGGATATTACCAGTAAACCAGTTGTAAATATACAATATATTACTCTGTACACTCTAAAGCAGGTGTCTCCATCCTGTAGCTCATCTAACTGTTACGCGTCTAAGTCTTGCCAAGGTCCCTATATAGTTTCTTTGCAACTGCTAAAATAGGTAGCTCTCTGGCATTTTCATTCTGTAAAAGTAGCTCACTGGAGGAAAAACGTTGGAGACCCCTGCTCAAATCTTTCTCCTCAGTATACAAAGAAACTGTACACACGATAAATATTGAGCCCCAAAATATATTGTTCCAAGTTTCATATATTGAGCGATAAGTTGATATAGTAATTATTGTGACAGGCCTGGTGCTCCGTGTTGCTTCTGAAGATAGCAGCTATGGCTACTGGCATTTTAATTTGAACTGTGCATACTAATACCAGCTACTAGCCTGAATATTAACTACATTCTAACTTTTATGGAATTTTAATTGTAAATGATGCTATAATTCCTGGCTTTAGCAGCACATTCCTTTCTCTGCAGCTTGCCTCCTCATCTTCCATCTCAACTAGATTAATACTACTTAACCTAGCCTTTAATAGCCCCATTTTCTTTGAACCTCTGATATGAATGGGTGTAATGATATTTCTCATACTATAATATCTCTAGTTGTGTCCCATGTAATGCTCCCTTTCACACAGACCTGTGGAACTGCAATTAGAAATGGGTATAGAGGATAGAGGGAGAGTCATGCTGGTCACTGCTTTCACTGCTTACATTAAGGGATAAACTGGCAGCCATGATGGTCGACTTGCTAAAGACTAATCTGCTGGCACTTATGCTTAGACAGAATTCATTTTAATCACGTGGCACAAGATTTTTTAAGACAAGAATCTGAAGTCAACTGAATTTTTGTTTATGTTCTGATCTGATGTTCTGTGTGATAGTTGGACTTGTGACTGCAAAGGGCAAGTATTTGGTGACAAAGAGCAGAGCCAGGAGATGTGAGCCCTCGCCGGTATGCCACTCAAAGCATGGGGAGAGAGGGCACATGCCACTTGTTTGAGACACTGCAGAAATGTGCGCACCAGGCAGGCACGCATGTTCACACAGAGGTTGTTTAGTAGACTTCATAGAGTGCACCGGGAATGTATAAAGTAGATGTTCTCAAAACTGACAAGATGTTGCTTTGGTGTACAGGAAAAGTCAATTATGTTTTATCGGCCTCTACAAAGAAGGTTTAAAGGTAATTTTAAACCTGTACCAAGAAGTTTGAATAAATGTAAAGGTACATTTTGTTTCCAAATTACATAAATCCGATGAAAAGTTAGTCCCTGCATCTGCTGCATCTACTAGTATGTGCACCACCACTATAGGCAAACCTGGCATGCTTTTGGAGATAGGGGATACTGGAGTACTTAAGGAAGGCCTTCACAGACAGGGATCAAACCCAGGACTTTCTTGCAATGAGGCAACATTTTAGAACAGAATATTTTGTTATATGTAGATCTGGAGTACATGAGTACGAAGTAAAAGCGTTTTTTATTGTTATAAGTGCCACACCAAAGGAAAGGAATAACAGACCAGTGATGCAAGAATCAGAAACAAGTTGATGTAATCCTTCATTCTTCCCAAACACATTTTTTTTGCTGTAAAAGAACACTCCACAGCATGTTTTCCCAGTATATTAGTTTAACTGTTCAGTGCTGCCAAACAAGTGGTGGGATAGCTCATTGGGTAAAGCTTTGGGTTTGAATGTGCAAGGCTGGGATTCAAAACTCACCTGCCCCAATTGTGTATGTGTTCACTTTAGCTGAAAGTACCAGTCTTTTCATGAGTTTTGTTCGAAACATGAGCAAAAACAAAAGATAATCTGTCTATCTTAAAACTCAAACTCCGACCCCTTTATGCAATAGTGCAGCGCTTTGCCACAGAAGCTAAACAGGAGAACATCAACAAAGTACAACTAACAGCACAACTAAAGTACAATAGAAAAACAGCATCCCATGCCTGTATTGTGATCAGTAATGCCTCAATCTTACTTATCATAGAGAATGGAAAAAGTAAAACTCATGAAAAGACTGACACTTTCAGCTAAAGTGAGTACATACATAATTGGGGCAGAATAGTCTCAAATCTAAGTCTTCCACAATCAAAGCCAATTCCTTACCTTACCTTCACTTGTTCATCAGTTTTCGCTTGCCACTCAGGGCTTCCATAGAATTTAAAGATCGCCATCTTTGATTTTGGTATGGTTTATGCCTTTTCTTACTCAGTTTTAGTCAATTAGTCAATGGTGTATGAGTTTGTATAAATTAACAAATTTTATTTGCATTATTAGGATTTACATGGACCACAGCATAACATATATGGCATGAATGAGTTAGCTGAGCTTTTGGAGTGAGTTGTCAGTTTATTCTTTTTTTAATAGTTAGACTTATACTGATGCAAAATGTTGTGTATCACATTTCATATGCAAGTTGTTCTTAAATGAATTCCTGTGAGTTCTTGGTCTTGTCAGTGCAGTTTGGATCAGATCAAACAGATACATGATACTAATCCTTGCCCCCTGGTTGTTGATTGCCTGCTGTACAGGAAAGGACTGTCTTTAGTCAGCCAAGAATTTCTCCTGTTGACTTCAGCCCTAAAACCATGAGTCAGATTTTGTATAGAATAAAAATGTAACTGTGTGGGACACCTCTGCCAGACCTACAAATCAAACTGATGCCATGAATTGTGATAAATAGACTTACTGCAGCAGACAGTGGTAATGTGAGAAAGAAACCGCAGACAGACAGACCTAGGGCAGGGACATTTTATATTTTGACTGTAAATAACAAACAAAATCAGTTCAATATAATATAAAAACACATAACTGGACAAACCTATGATTGTAGATTTCATACGGAAAAAGTAAAAACCTGCTTGTTCAAAGAAAACTGTTATTGAATTCTAATTCTGCACAGTCTATGCAAGTTGTGCTGATGAAACGCCATTGCACCTGTCATCTTAATTGTTATTTAAAAACAACTCTAGTGCATCATCTCCATTTCATTTAGTGCCTCCAATTCCCTTAGCAGCACTTTGGTTTCATCCAAGCTTCTAAAGGTAGACTGGATCTCACTTCAGGTCACAAAGCTCGAGTCTCTTTGTACGTCACAGCTATTTATGGAAAGCACGACAGGGGCAAAAGCACTACTGTATTGGATAAGTGCTTTCACACATCTACAGTATGTGGCTCTAAATTTAGACCTAGGCATTTGATAATTTGGGAGAATTTTGATCCTCTTTTAGCAAAATGGCAAATCATATCTTATTTTGCACTGAGTACCACTTATGCTGACTTGAATAAAATTATTGTGGGGCAAGTTCAAACATGGAAAGCAAAATGTGCAGAGTTGGCTGTCTGTTTATGTCAAAAACGGTTTTCAGACCTAAAATTCATCTCTGAATCTTGTTGTTTAAAGCTCTTCGTGCTACTTGCTCTCATACCTCCTTACCATTGCTCCGCCTCCTCTCCTCCATATCTCTACCTCACATACACATCACATTTGTTATAGTGGAGAAAAAACATGCTTGCCTCATCATTTTATTTTGGTGTGCATAGCCTCTTTCTGTTGAGAAATAAAGGACAGCGAATCAGTGTAGAGGATGCCGGCTGCTTGAACCACAACGTCAAACGCTCTCAAGTGCCTGGTTACTAGAGAGGAGGAGAGATTATATCAGATGCATGGGCTCTCACACTGACCACCCTGACTTTTGGATTACAAAATTATGACTAATCTGGAATTTTATAATCTGGAGTACTTTTGCAATGGATTGATTCTTATTTTTGATGGTTTGAGTGCTTGTATATTTTGTGGATTAAGCCTTGTTTTGACTTAGATTAACATGTTTTCTGAGAAGATATGGCAGAGCTCTACCTGGTACACTAACATTTGAACATGCACATTTTGTGTCATGTTGTGGCATGTTTAACATAATTTCTTCCTTTTCTCTCTAGTCTGACAGTAATGCCAGTTACCTACGAGCTGCCCGAGCTGGAAACCTTGAAAAAGTCCTTGACTACCTCAAGACTGGGGTTGAGATCAACATTTGCAATCAGGTAAATCATGAGATTATCTTTGGATTTGATGCAGTTGTTATTTAAACATTAAAAAGTATGACGGTTTACTTTGTTGCTGCGACAGTGATCCTGACTGCACTGTGCTTTTTGTCAGAATGGGTTGAACGCTCTTCATCTGGCCTCCAAAGAGGGGCACGTGGAGGTTGTTGCCGAGCTGCTGAAGCTTGGAGCCACTGTGGATGCAGCCACAAAGGTAAGGCCTGGGCTGATGCAGTTCCTTCACACTGACAGAAATCTGCACTGGCCTCTACATGGGCAAAGTGTATTATTTGTTTACATTCATATTCATGACTAAAAGCACTGCACAACAATGTCATATATCAGACACACAAAAGAAATTTGATAATTTTAAAAGTTCTTTAAAGTTGCTTACTTAGTCAAAAAGCCATCATAGCCCTCAGTGGTTTTATTTTACTAGTTAATCCTCTTGTACAGCCTCTTTACCTCAGGCTACATACACACCCCATGCATAAAGGGGGCTATGATCCAAAATTCAGGAGAAAGGAGTAAATGTGCCCAATTAAAGCCTGTGTTTTGACCCTGAGGAGGTTCAGGGATGAGTAAGAGATCTGGGGAGTTCTGTGTCTGTGCCCTCTTCCACTGTTTTGCATACGATTGAGACAGTTGCCCAGGAGAGAGGCATTTTAGGCTGTTTATGACAACCCTTCACCACATGCTACATTTTTGGTTTAATCAATTATTTATAGTTCATGTTTCGCATTAAGTAGGAGGTTCACTGTAGAGCTGTAGGTCATATTGAGGCAATAATTTTATGTCTAAAAAGATAAATGCATTAAACGTGATTTCTGTAACACCACATAAGTTGGTCTTTTGTCTTTGCTGAAAATATTATTTTATGTTTTTAATGCTAGTTTTTTATTTTTTTTTTATTCAAGAGAAGGTTTACAGCTATGGGAAATGACACATACTTGGCCACACCAACAGAGGATGACTGAGCTAGCTAACAGCCACCCACAACAATGATTTCTGGGGGAGCACATAGTTAGCCAAGAGTGGCCAGCAGAATGCTCATGACAGGTGCATGGGATTTTAATTCACATGCCTTTGGTTGTGCCATGTAATCCAGAAAGGAAACACTGCTCTGCATATAGCATCGCTGGCCGGACAGGCGGAAGTTGTCAAAGAGCTTGTCACCAATGGAGCCAATGTCAACGCACAGTCTCAGGTAGGATATCTCTCACACTGGTAAACCAGTATAAAGTATTGGAAAAGTCTGTTTGTATGAGAAATAAGTTTTTGTTTGAAAAATGTCTGTTGCTCAGTGTCTGGCCTCAATCCAGCAGACCTCTGGCCTGTAAATGAAACAGCTGCACTTGAACTGTATCAGATAATAGTGCCAGAAATATTACTTCCTTTGTTAGAATTTATACTAGTTTCAAAGATGATAAAGAAATATTGTAGCCTGCAGCTGTGTTTTTGGACCATATGATGTTTGTAGTTAAGCATTCAATGTCCAACACGTTCTTATAGTCTGGTTTGTTTATTTTAGAATGGCTTCACCCCACTCTACATGGCTGCTCAGGAGAATCACCTGGAAGTTGTCCGGTTCCTTTTGGAAAATGGTGCCAGTCAGAGTATGGCTACTGAGGTAGAGTTCACACAGCCTGGTGTACATGTGTCTCAACATCACGGGTCTTTGTACATTTGTGTGTCAGAATCATGTTAGATCTTACAGCTGTTGTACTAACCACCTTCATCTGCTCCTTTCTCTGTGTTGTGTGTGAGTTTGTCTACATCCTAACCTGTGTCTCACACTCTGCACCCGGCCCCTCCCCCTTTCATCTTGCTGTGAGGGACTAGGCACAGCTCCATTGATTGCTAGTGTATGATGGTGGAGTGACCTTGAGTGGGTCACTGATGAGGTCTGCTCCTTTCCATGGCTCCTGCCTCGGCTGCCGCTGCCATCACTGCTCTGATTTACGTTGCTCAGGCTGTGGAACGCATATACACATCATCAAAAACACACATAAACATGTGTGAAAAGGCAAAATACACACCATCAGAAACACACATAAACATGTGTGAAAAGGCAAAATACACACCATCAGAAACACACATAAACATGTGTGAACAGACAAAATACACACCATCAGAAACACACATAAACATGTGTGAAAAGGCAAAATACACACCATCAAAAACACACATAAACATGTGTGAAAAGGCAAAATACACACCATCAAAAACACACATAAACGTGTGAAAAGGCAAAATACACACACCAACAACGCACAGCCAAAATACACAGTCAAAAAACTGCTGCTTGTGCAACTGCTAAAGGTGCAGCTTTTTAGGACATTCTTGTATGGTACATAGAGCACTTTCTCACACATTTAGGTCTGTAAATACACCTCATGTAAGCACAAATACACTTGCTGGTGTATCTAAACATGCATTGTGGCTGATATGTAGTTTAGAAGCATTACTAAACACATAGAATATACTTGTATGTGGGATTGGTTAAAAACCATGCTACTTTAGCCAGTCCCAACAGTGTAACAGATAAATGTGTGTTTCACACTTGGCACTTGTGTCCCTCCTCTCAGGACGGCTTCACCCCTCTGGCGGTGGCCCTCCAGCAGGGCCATGACCAGGTGGTCTCCTTGCTTCTGGAGAACGATACAAAGGGCAAGGTGCGCCTGCCTGCCCTGCACATCGCCGCTCGCAAGGACGACACCAAGGCCGCGGCCCTGCTCCTGCAAAATGACCACAATGCAGACGTGGAATCCAAGGTGAGAGACACTGCACTTTCATTTATTGCATAGGAAACATTGTCTTCTTACCATAGTTAACACTTTCATTTTGTTGATTTATTCTGCTTTTACTTGACTTTTACAAGTTTTATTAATATTAATGTTAATGTTGACTTCTTTCCTTTATTTTAATTATTTGGTGTGCTTTTTCTCCTATTTTTATTTAGTTTTTTCCTATTTCATCCCACTGTTATCCAATATGTTATTGAAGTTGTGTTTATTTAAAGAAAAACACACAATAAAAAGAGACAGATGATTTACATTTATGTAAACGTATAATTCAACCATATAAGATGCACCCAGCTCTGTCTTCCACGCTCTGCTCCCCCATCCCCTATTTTGGGAGGCATTAATATTTATTTTTTTCCCTCTAATTACCCATTTTCTGCTCCCCTCTTGGCTGACTGTAGATGATGGTGAATAGAGCAACAGAGGTATACCTCTACTCTGTACTTCACATAAACGTCTCATTGCAGTTCATCAAAAATGACTAAATAGTTTAGTGCTCTTTCTGCAGCCCCTTTCCCACCTTTGTATTTTCCTTAGTATTGTTTTATTCCCATTCATTGCTTCATTTTCTAAAGTAGATAATACTGCCTAGATAAAGCCAGACTAGAGACGCATGTGTTCCTAGGACTGGTACAGAGACTTGTCAAGGTTTCCTTGATTGAATGGTTTCATGGTTTTCACAGTGTATGAACTATTTGTTTATTTTAATGAATTTGTGTTGTGATCTCTGGACAAAAATGCTTTTGAAAATACGGTTTCCATGAAACTAATAACATGATAACCAGTGTGGGCATGTAATGTGGTTATCATTCTCTAAAGAGCGGTTGTTTGTCTATCATGTGCATGGCAACAATTTCCCATGAAACAGTAGAAAACCCCTGTCCTCTCACAGCATACAGCTATAAACAGATTAGAGTGAGTACCTGTTTATCGAATTATGAACCTTTACAACTCAAGCATTTTGCATGGGACCACACTGACAAGCTTCCTACATGCTTCTAGGGCATCTGACATACAGTTTTACAAGCACTTCATTTCTCAGGCCTCCATCTGAAATGTTCACAAAAGGGGCATGATGACAAATTGTGATTGGGACTTTATGTCAAGCAATAAATTAAAAATAATTCCAAGACCAAATTTTACTGTCCATATATTTATATTGAGTTCTATTTAGATCATTTACACATGTGGTAGCATGGAACAATTAACTGCCCTGACTTTAGGATTTGTCAGTTATTAAATGCTTGTTTGGAGTGAAAGTTTGTTCTCCTTTTGTTACATCAAACTCAACCAATAGGTGGTGCGCTATGCCAGTGGTTTTACAAACACATAGATGTTAGATAAGAGAGACCCTGGCAGAGAAATAGAATAAACTATGTATTCATATAGCTACTCTCTGTCAGTGCCATCTTGGTTGTTGTTGTTTAAGTATGGCATTGTTACTTGCTGCCTGTTGTAATATAACATGTGGCACACTGTAATATAACATGTGGCATACTGACATCACAGGAGGTTTTAGTGGAACACACTACCTACTCTGGGCCCATGTGTGAAGCTTTTACCTTATATCTTTAGCAATAATGTTCCTGGCCTCTGTTGTAGAGTCTTATTAAATGTATTCACTTACTAGTTTGAATAAACCCAGTGTCCAATGGAATTCAACCAAGGACATTTACATACGGTGTTTGTGTGTGTAATGTGATCTGTCTTGACCTTCTCAGAGTGGCTTCACTCCTCTCCACATCGCAGCTCACTATGGGAACATCAATGTTGCTACACTTCTGCTGAATAGGGGGGCTGCTGTGGACTTCATGGCCAGAGTGAGTATTTTCTGCCATCTGCTGACAGGGAGGGGTAATGACATCCTCTTGGCAAGATGTAATTCACCAGTATATTAGACACTTCATAGACGTTAGGACAGACTACAAGCAGCATTACTTGACTATGGACTGAGTAATAACAATCTTATAATTACTAATTGTTTGCTAACATATGTATCACATTGATAATACTCTATCTGGACTGAAAAGCTCTACCAATAACATATTAATCAATGATGTAAGTTTTATGTTAATTTCTAGTAAATTATGGGGCATACAGTGTGTGGTTGACATCAGACTAGCTGTATCAGCAGAGTCTGTAATTGTGTTGGTGTTTGTGCGGGGCTTTGACACTGATTACAGGTTAGGCCTTACGCTGGAGCCTTTCACAGTTTACAGAATTACAAATGGGAACAAACTGCTAAAAAAAACAACTGCTCCAAACATATTTTTTTATTTAATATTTATTTAACCAGGAACCGGGACCCACTGAATAGTAAACAGAGAATCTTTTTTTCAAGGAAGTCCTTGCCAGCAGTTTAGCATATAGTTACAACACATATAAACAACAATAAAATGACATGGATCACAGACTAGGAAAAAGAAGTGGACATCACTGAAGTAGTCTCTGATGCTTTCACCTTTGTTTTAAAAGCATTTAAGGGCAAGAGCTCATTCACTTAATCTTTCTGCAACATCTTCATAATATAATGGTTGTTCATAGATAATTACTATATCGACTTATCGTTCAATATATGAAAGCTGGAACTATATTTTTGGGGGTCAGTAGTTACTGTGTGTACATTTTTTTTGGCTCTATGGTAAGCTGTAAAAGGTTGAATTAATTATTTCTATGCCCCATTACAGATACAAACTAAGTACTGCACCTCATGATTTGTTAACAGTATTCTGCAATTAGAATAGTTTTTGTGGTTTAAATCTACTCTTGGGTTATTGTGTCAGTGGTATAAATTAGTTTCAATATTATCATTTATTATATTTACTTTAGCAATATATCGAACTTCAAAATTTCTTATCATGACAGGCCTAGTTGTTCATTTTTGATCTTAGATGTATTTTCTGTGTGTAGAATGACATAACACCGCTTCATGTGGCATCAAAACGGGGCAATAGTAATATGGTGAAGCTGCTGCTAGACAGAGGGTCAAAAATTGATGCAAAAACCAAGGTAGGTCATTACACTTTTTTATTTGAGACATAAAAATAGTTCTTGTGCTGTAATTCTACTTTTCTTTGTTTAGGATGGTCTGACACCACTTCACTGTGGGGCACGAAGTGGTCATGCACAGGTGGTAGAAATACTACTGGACAGAGGAGCTCCCTTTTTGTCCAAGACCAAGGTAGCTTCTGTTATCAGTTTTGTATTCATTGAAAGTGTATTGTGCTGTTAGCTAGCATTTAGGTGTTTTTGAATTAAACAGTTACACACAATTCTTAAGCAATTTGAGTTTAGATTTTAGCATACACTTTTGCAGAACCTATGGGACTGTTAAGTGACGATGTCATAAAACTGTTTTGGGGTTCAAAGCAGTTCTACCCGCAGTCACTATCATTGCACTTTAGTAGATTTTAGCCTTGTTCAGAGATTTGAACAATGCTGTTTTAAAATGTTATTGCACAAAACAAAGCAAATGTACTCTGGTTTTTGCTAGAGATTATTTTTAGACATGAATATAATACTACTTTAAACTAAGCTTAAAAATAACATGCAAACAATTCAAAATGGGTATATAAAATGATATTATGTAGCATGAAACAGGCCCCATGATATTTTCCATAGACTGAATAAAGAAGTGGACTCAGGGAGTGTAACGTCACACAGAGCATACAGCTCCAGTCAAATGAAGCTCACTAGGCCCTCAACCAGTTCCATAGTAGGAATAGGAATTCATTTATGGCCGAAATAGTGAAATTAAAAGATCAGAATCATGCAGAGTGGGTTAATACGGACATTTTAAGACTGAAATGGCAAGGTTCACTGCAGCAGTTACAGAGAGAGTGACAATTTTTCAATGTAAAGTCAGTTAGAGTCTATGATATTTCCTTAACTTATCACAGGGTTCAGACAATATTTTTTATTTCTGCTGTTTATATCTATGGAACTGTTGGACTCATGATATCTCACTTAACAACAGTCCCATAGTTGCAATCTTATCCTATGGCTATAGTGTTGTGGCTGTCTGTCCTATAAACATGTGTGCGACCTCTCCAGAACTGCCCGTCTCCGCTGCGTAGCCCTTCAGTTTGACCACGCAGGACAACCAGTGTAACCAAATAGACATTGTTGTAATGACCCCGTTATAACAATGCTCCTATAACCTCCACAACTTCCTTCACAGTCATTTCTATGCAGCCAGTTGTCCCACTCTAACTCCTGTGTCTGTGTTTCTGTCCATCTGTCTATGTGTGTGTCTGGTGTGTCCTGGTCTCTCTCTGGTCTTGCTCTGTCTCTCTGTTTTTCTTCCTTTCTTTCTGCACATCTCTCTCCACAGAACGGCCTATCTCCTCTTCACATGGCTACTCAGGGGGACCACCTCAACTGCGTCCAGCTCTTGTTGCAGCACAATGTTCCAGTGGACGATGTGACCAATGACTACCTGACGGCGCTACATGTGGCTGCGCACTGTGGGCACTACAAGGTGGCCAAGCTTCTGGTCGACAAGAAGGCCAACCCAAATGCCAAGGCTCTAGTAAGGGCTTTTGTGTTCTTTATGTGAAAATTGTTAAAAATTATTAGATTGGACTTTTTAAACTTTAGACAAACTTTATTGATCCACAATGGAACTTATTTGGGCACAGTAGCTCACACATCACAATATGAGATAAGAGCAAAAATATAAATGCTAATGATAAATTCAAAATAAGCAGTAATAAGCATTTTGTTACTTTTGTTGTTTCTCATTCATATTTTTGTATAGAATGGATTCACACCACTACACATTGCCTGCAAGAAGAACAGAGTCCGAGTGATGGAGCTGTTGCTTAAACATGGGGCTTCAATACAAGCTGTCACAGAGGTACATGCAACACCCATTTCCCATTATTATTATTATTTTTTACTTTAGAGAATGAACTAGTATTTAGAAGTAACAATATATGGCGCTAATAAAAAAAATCAGCAATATTATCTCCTAATACATTACTTTGTTAACATTTTTTGTATTAATTGAAATCTTTTCTTCTCAGTCTGGTCTCACACCAATACATGTGGCTGCCTTTATGGGCCATGAGAACATAGTCAATTCATTAACAAACCACGGAGCATCCCCAAATACCACCAATGTAGTGAGTAAATTACAGTTTTTCAATCAATAGTTTGAGACTTCTTTTGTACAATATATTTGTGTCATTTACCATAATTCAATTGTAACCTGTTTTGTTTATATAAATATATGAGGATTATCTCTCTTCCAGAGAGGTGAAACAGCTCTCCACATGGCGGCGAGGGCAGGCCAAGCAGATGTAGTGCGGTACTTGCTCAAAAATGGTGCAAAAGTGGAGACCAAGTCTAAGGTGAGTTAGACAGACATTAGCCATAAAATTTCACTGAAGAAATTATTGATAACATGAAGGCATACAAATGTATTTCTGTTTAGGACGACCAGACCGCGTTGCACATCTCCAGTCGGTTGGGGAAAGTGGAAATTGTCCAGCAGCTGCTGCAGTGCGGTGCCTCTGCCAACGCTGCCACCACCTCAGGCTACACCCCACTTCACCTGGCTGCCCGCGAAGGACACCAGGATGTGGCGGCTATGCTGCTGGAGAATGGAGCCTCTCTTTCCTCATCCACTAAGGTTCGTCGTGAATATGAATGCACCTATGTTTTGTGCATTTACTTATGTCAACAAATACATGGATATTTTTATTGTAGACAAACAATATTATATATACAAAATGTAAAAAATATAATCTGACAGTTAATTCCAAATTCTGACCTGTCCTCTGCTCAATTTTAAACTTAAGGCATTCTGTACTATTATGCTATCACGTGAATGCTCACTCTATACTTTTGTTTTAATGTGCTTTATAAAGAAAAAAATGAAACGTTTGTCTCCACTAGAGGGCACTAATATTTATTTGCAAAAATCACTAGTTTTTTAAGTTCAATAAAATAGAACCTCAACACTGAAAAATGTTTACATTCTGTGTTTTCTAGCACATCTAGGCTATTAACGTGAAACTAATGTGAAACAGGGAAAACAAGCGAAGTAAAATAGCAACTTATTTATATATTTTTTTGTTGTTTTCTTGTTACAATGGTACTATTTCTTCTTTACATCTTTTCATTCACAGAAAATGCTTAGTAGTTTAGTCCCTGGCTGAAATGGATCCACATTTGTCTAATCGCACTGATGAAGGTCAAAAAAGATGGACTAGATTCCTCTACATAAGTCACATGTGGCCGGTGTGAATGGTGTGCTTTGTTGCTGGAGGCTGTCCTTGAAATTGACCTTGTTCAGTGGGACAAATTAGCAAAGTGTAAACCCCACTGTGCCCGTTTCCTCTCTTTTTTTCACTTTCTCTCCTCATTCACTCCATCTCTGAACATGGAACATCTTTGGGGACACCACCTGCGTTCAAGGAAATTATGTCATTCTGATGGATAGGGAATAAGAATCTATATTTATACAATTTTTGATAAAAATATGTACAACTATCTTGCCTACATTTTCTTTCAAATTGCCTATATGAATTTATATGAGGCAGCTAAGGAAGTGAGTGCTTTACTGAGTCAGGAACTGTGTACAAAACTGTTAAAATATGAACTTATACTAGTATTAAGAGAGCTAAAACTTGCCTTGAAAAAGTAGCACTGAGGGCAGAAGGATCCGAGGCACACTGATCTCAAAAATGACATTTATATAGCTGATCAGTGTGCATTGGATCCTTCTGCCTTTCAGTACTACTTTTTCAAGGCAAGTTTTGGCTCTCTGTGAATTTGTATGAACTATCTTTCTGTATCATATGAGGTCAAGTATTGGAGAGCGTGGAATCTGTGAAAGTCCCACGTTCTCCTGGAAAAAATTACGTAATGTCTTAAAATATCTCACACACAGGAAGGAAGCCAAGATTAACATGATCACGCAACAAAACAGTCATTGTAGACACGGAGAAATGGATGGATCTCAGCATATTTTCTGATGTGGCTGCAGAAAAAAAATGTTATTACAGCATTTTGACAACTTCCAGTGATGCAGTTTATTCAGATTTGCAAGATGTACACATACATTGCATTTCTGTAAATTCATCATTTAAATGATATTTTTACATTTTCATTGTGCAGTTTATTATATTATATTGAGTGAGTTAAACAAAAACAACTGGACTTACATAGGTTTTTGAAGCCAATGTTTCCTACCAATGAGATAGTTTCTTCTGGGCTTGTTTAGGTGACTGGTGACTCGCTTAAAATATCTGGTTCCTGGATGTCTCAAAATGCGCATCAATTAATGTTTCTGACAATTTGTGTTGTTTTTTTTACACAGAAAGGATTCAGTCCCTTGCACGTAGCAGCAAAGTACGGAAAGATGGAGGTGGCCAGTCTGCTCCTGCAAAAAAGAGCCGCTCCTGATGCTGCTGGAAAGGTGTGTTTGTGTAAAAATACATACACCCTTTAAACATATGTTTTCTTTTTATTTTACTGTAATATTTAGGGACATATTGGGAGAAGTAGCTCTGGTCGAGATCACATGTTCAGTTCTTTTTTCGGAAGGGAAAGACAGTAGTAACAAAATAACATAAACCATTGATATTATACAGATTTTACTGCCTGGTACACATGGTATAGATATTTTAGTGTGATTTTATCTGGAAATTTAGTTTACACTTTGTTATACCGTGCACCAATCGTAATGCCATTGAATCTGTTTTCTCTACTCTATTTCATATCTTAGCATGATTTTTTTTGTAAACATAGTATGCTTTGATCTCTTCCATTCTCTCATTTTATTGTTTTTGCCTTTGTTACTAGTCTCTTTATGCATACCTTTTACATTTGTGTGTTGTAGTTGTAGTTGTTTTGTTGTAGTATTCTAACCTAGTGCTGCATGCTCGTGTGTTTGTGTGTTCGTTTGGGCTGGTGTTTTAGAGCGGGCTAACTCCACTGCATGTGGCCGCTCACTACGATAATCAGAGAGTGGCACTGCTACTGCTGGACCAGGGAGCTTCCCCTCACTCTGCTGCCAAGGTATAAGCACTCAGACATACAAAGGATCATTTGAGGAGTCATAGGTTTGGAATAGGGATGCACTATACAGTACTGGTATCGAATATCAGTGCTGATATTGAAAATTTTGATGGATCGGATATCGGTTCAGACGATATCCTATTTTGGTCTATAAACTGGTGTCGTAAACATGTTTTATTGGCCCAAAACACCTTGTAATATTTAAGTTGTTCTGTAGTTACTTTAAATGATAACTAACAGGTTCAAAACATATTTGGATATTTTTTTTTACCATATGTCATTTAACAAATAAATGACATTTTCAGTCTCTGCCTTAGTATCAGTTGATATCAGGTATCTGCAGATACTTAAAGCCTAAATATCAACATCTGAAGAGAAAAACCTTGATTGGTGTATCTCTAGTTTGGACCTGTACTAGTTCTGGTTTGGTCCTGGTTTAATTATTATTTTGTGCTACTGTGTACACTTACAGTCATTTATTGCCATCGCCAACCTATAACAGGCCTCATCAGTGTGTATGGTGTTCACATCAATACTGCCAGCCTGTTTTAATCGCATGCTATAGTTTTTTTTTGTTTTATGTCTGTTGTCACAAATCGTACACATTTTTATTTAGTTCAAAATAATTACCTTTTTTATTTGTTGTACAGGCTTAATATTTGTCAGATAAGACTTAAAATCACCCAGTTGGAATAATATCCAAAATACAATCTTGTTTTTAGCTGCACAGTTCTGTAGACATATACTGAATATCAGGGGAAGACATAAACTTGACCCTTCATTTATCTTTACTTGACACGTTCTTCTCCGTGCACTATTTCTACCTCTCTCTCGTAATCTCGTAATCAGTCTTATTTATTTCTCAGCCCCTCTTTTACTTGTCGGGACTCTTCTCCCTGCACTATTAGTCACTCCTTTCTTCTTCACTTTTACTGTCTATAAATTGTCTTCATTTGGCTGGGTGCTAAAGTTGGTATGCTTGGGCTAATTTAGAGTGCTTTGGAATGAGATCAATCTTGTGTTTGTAACTTTATTGTTGGCAGTGATTTAAGATAAGATAATAAAATGTACACACTTTATTTTACTGTAGTTCATATATAACATGTGATTACTTGGTGATAAATATTCTGAATAAGAGTTAAGAGGGGGTATTGTTACATGTTGCTACGGTATGCTTGAGAAGGTAGGTGGATATTGTTAAAGGTACATTAGCAAAAACTTTAAAGGTGCACTGCGTAACTTTTCTGGCGGTGGGTCAGGTGGGTCAATAAAACACATGTAATTGAGTAAATGCAAGGTAGTTTATGCAAGACATTATGGACATAAGCATATGACAGACCCTCCACCAGAAAAGTTACACAATACACCATTAAGTTACCCGAAATAGGGAAATAGCAATGTTGCAACCACACATAATGACATGCATTTAACAAACGTGCCTGTTCTTACTTCAGTCTGTTGCAGAATATTGCATTAATGATTAATGCCAAGGATAAGACAATATAGATAACTGTTCCAATATGCCTCAATAAAAAAAAAATCAATCACATGAAACCATACAGGCAAAAAGACTTGTATATCATTGCATTCTGTGTGCCATTTCACTGTTTGAATTGTTGTCTGCCCTGTCTATACCAGAATGGCTACACGCCTCTGCATATAGCTGCCAAAAAGAACCAAATGGACATTGGGACCACACTGCTAGAGTATGGGGCGGACACAAATGCAGTGACGCGGCAGGGCATCAGTCCCATTCACCTGGCAGCTCAGGAGGGCAGTGTTGACCTGGTGTCTCTACTGCTGGCCAAGAACACTAACGTCAATGTGTGCAATAAGGTGAGAGTCACTCGGACTAATATTGCATCATGATTTGGCGTGTAAGCAAGAATTTAGATTTGTTCTCAACCAACAAACTGATTTTCAGATACTTTAATTAAAGATCATATTACACACAATTTACACTTGTGAGCTTTAAGCCATGTTATAATGTTGTTACATACATACCTAGAGTTGTGTTTTGTTCTTTCACATGTTTGGGTAATCCTTAAGTATTAGTCTATCTACATCTTCAAATCTGCTCTATTCCACCTTGTGATGTCATGTAGTGGTAGTTTTCAATTAAACAGCTTCAACCTTTTGTTAGCAGAGATAATCAATTCCAGTGCTGTACGGAGTTTAAAATACAGTGGAGCACTTTTTGTATTACCACATGACAAGGTGGAACAGAGTGTTTACTGTTTGAGAGAAGAACTCATCCTAAATATGCAGGGTTTGGGTTAAACATGTGTGAATGAGACGAAACAAAACTCCAGCGATGTTTTTGATGAGGAAACATTATAACATAAACCAGAAAATAGTGTAATATGGACCCTTTAATTACTCAAAGAAGTGAAAGCTTTTTACTCTTTTTTCAGAATGGACTTACACCTCTTCATTTAGCAGCTCAGGAAGATAAAGTTAATGTTGCAGAAGTCCTTCTCAACCATGGGGCGGATATAAACACCCCAACAAAGGTAATACATGAATAGAACCTATGTTTGCAACTTGGGAGACTTTTAAGACTTCTATAATGATGCACTTTCCTTGGTTTAGCTGAAGTCTCTCAATTATTAGCCTCTTTACTGACCCCTTGTGGTTTAAATTGTCTGCCCAAATATCTTTTAACGTGGAAAAATAAAAAAAAACAGAAATAAAGACTGAAGATGAGAATTAGTCTAATGTTTAGCTGAAATATACAACATTATTGGGGTTGTGCATGTCTAATAGAGTGGAGCCTGGTGTATATAAAAGTGGTGTATCCCAAGGTTGAACCAAGCCTGAGCATCACAAATGTGCTGAGAGGACAGTTTACGACAGGTTATTCACTCACCATATATTGTAGCTCTAAGGCTGTGTATACAAAGTCCAAATGTAATCAAGGGAAATACTGTCACTTAAAGTTGCACTGTGTAACTTTTCTGGTTGAGGGTCCGTCACCTACTTGACTTCTAGATGTTATTGTTTTTCCCTGGAATGTTCTACATTATGGCATTTTATTTAACTATCTCCATGGAGACAAGCATCCACATCACCAGGTCAAGTTAAAGGTCAGATCTGTGAAAAAGTGGGCCAGGTCACAGAAATTGTATTAGTTTTGAGAAGTAAATATGAAGTAAAGGGATTTGCCTTGAATGTTTGACAGTATACTGTTGAACATTGAAGGCAAATCAATAACATCACCATGGAGACAACCATATGGTGGACCGTCCACCAGAAAAGTTACATAGTGCATCAAGTTGAAAGCCTAACTCTTTGTGAACAAATTGCATTTTTTTTTTTTACTTTTCTGTAACTTATTCCCCATGTTTTTATATTTGTTTCTCTCAGACGGGCTACACACCATTACATGTGGCTTGTCACTATGGAAACTCAAAGATGGCAAACTTCCTGCTGCACCATCATGCAAGAATTAATGGCAAAACTAAGGTAGAGAAACATGCTTATCTATATTTACTGCAGTTCATGCTACTATTATACTTTATATTTAGCTGTGTATGAGTTCTAGATGACATTAGAACTTTGCCTTTTATGTTTTTTGCAGACTGGGTACACACCTCTCCACCAAGCCGCTCAACAGGGTCATACACATATCGTCAACCTGCTGCTTCAGCATGGAGCTTCGGCCAATGAGCTCACCTTGGTCAGTGCACAAACACAATCAGAGCAGACTGTCACTCACTGCAGCTTCAAACTCACGTGACTCTTTGTGACGCTTTGTGTTGTGTTTGTGTCTGTGGTCAGAACGGGAACACTGCCTTGTCCATCGCCCGCCGCCTCGGGTACATCTCTGTGGTGGATACTCTGCGGCCTGTTACTGATGATAACTTGAACGCAGTGGTAAGTATGTCATTAAAGTAAATCAGACAAAATAAAAATACGCTACAGATATATTAAAAGTCCTTTTAGCAATGTTAGAATGTTGTTGCGTCATCAAAAACATATTTCGATTTATTTTGCTTCATTCACACATGTTTGAATAATACTTTATTATTAGTCTGTCCTCATTTCTAAAACTCAAAATGCTCTTTTTACCTTATGATGTCATGAAGTGGTAGTTTTCAAGTTAACAGCTAAATTTTAGGATCGGCAATTCCAGGACTGAAATGATCCAAATATTTCTATGGAATGTGTATGGAGTTTAAAAACACAGTGGAGCACTTCCTATATTATACGATATCAGGAGGTGAAACAGAGTGTTAATGTGTTATGTGTGTGAATGAAACAAAACACAACTCCAGATGTGTTTTTGATGAGGAAACATTATAATATAAATCAGAAAATAGCATAATATGAGCACTATAATTAAAATAACATAGATATTTATGTAAACAATTTACCTTAACTTGATCTATACATGTGAAAAAAGGTGTTAGCAAAGGTATCAAAGGGTGAGTTTGTGACTAGAATGCACCAGAAGACACTGAATAAAGACAGAGTCACCTAAATGGACAATACCCTGCATCAGCAGCAGCAAGGCCTATTACTCAATAATGTCCCTTTCCACTGTGATGTGACTCAAAGATCAAGGTCATTTCCATACACCTTGATACGACTGTTCTACTCTTTATCTACATAAGCCAGCTATTGTATCCTGCCTGTATTAAACATGTGGCAGCTTCAGTGTTTTATGTTAATTCAGAAAATGTGTTCTTTCATTTACTCAACTAAACTGTATTTGTTGGTTTGGTTTACAGTTTACTAAAATCTAAAATATTCTTCTTCTTCCAGCAGGTTGCATCAGAAAAACATAAAATTAATGTCCCAGAGACGATGAACGAGTTCCTGGACATGTCTGATGATGAAGGTATGAAAACTCATAATACATGTACCACATAAGTGATCTATCTTTGTATCTATCATAATTTAACCCTGAACTGATATTCATCTTCTTGTGTTTGCTTATTTTTCTGTTTCTTAGTTATACTTCTTTATGTTTTAAGATATGAGACAAAAACTGTATCAAACAATGTGAAGACAAATGATACATACTTTAGTTGTCACTTACAATCTCTTTGTGTTTCACTAAATAGTCACTTGATGTGTGTTTAGCAGTTACATAACATAATTAGGCTGTAGATTGACCTGCACAATCCTGTAAAGCTAACCAATCTGTTAAGTAAAGTTTTAGACCAAAGTCAGTGTTTTTTGTCCTGCCCACTGGCTCTTGTTTTGAGCCACAGAGGCGCACTTGTGTAAAATTGATGAGCTCGTTCATGGGCTGCTGCTTCAGTCGTGTGGAGTTTCTGTCAGCTGATACACTCACAGGTTACACACATGGGCTGGCACGGCGATTCTGCCATGATGAGCTGTGTTCAAAGCTATTTAGTTAAAAAATATTCTCTCATTGCATTTTATATTCAGCGCACTTTTTAGATCTAGTGCACCATCATCATGTAGGAAATATAAATAACAGTGTCCATGGCCTTGTGCCTCCATCTAAACTGTTTATACAATGTGCATAATTTATCAGCACTGGACTTGAACCAGGAACACTGCACACATATCAACAGGCCTATGTCTCTGGGATGGCTTCACTTACACGTAGGCCTGTCATGATAACAAATTTTGAAGCATGATTTATTGCTACAGAGAAATGTTGCCATAAACGATAATACTGAAACTACTTTATGCCACTGATACAAAGAAGTATAGTCACACTTAACTGATTTTAAATAATACTGTTTCATTAAAAGGCTTGAGCTACAACAAATAAAGAGCAGCTTTAGCCCTAGAAGTTATTTATTCTACACTTTACAGCTCAAATCTTATCATATTACATAAAAATGGCAAAAATAAAACCCTTATTATTGCAAAGAAAGTGTACACAAGATAAATATTGAGCCCCAAGATGTATTGCTTTTATATACTGAATGATAAGTCAATATAGTAATTGCCTTGACAGGCCTACTTTCAGGTGTAACATTTAGGCATGTTTTAATTCATCTTTGGGGTAATATAGATTTGTGAGAATAACAGGGGGCAGAATGCTTATTGCACTGCATGTTAAGAGTTTCCACAGCACTCTTTAATCCTATATAAGGGAGGCCTATCCAATTAGTTGCTGGGTAAAGTGAGTGTGACAGGTCATGGCGGTGTATTCCTGGGCACAGAAGAAGCTTGACCAATTAGTCCACACGCTCCTGCTTTCTATAGACTACTACTGCTCTAATTTGGCCATTTTTAAGATGCAACTTACCATAAGTCTTCTGCTGTAATCACATCATGGTCTCCTTAATTATCCACTGTAGATTTGCCTACAATGTGTGAACCGTGCCGTGAGCCACTTCTTGTAGTTCTTTTGAGTGTATAAAGTAAGTAGTAGCTGATAATAACACCATTATAAGATAAGTGGTGGTGTTATTTGATTTTTAGACAATTGTTGCCCCCACCCTCCCAGTCTGTAGCTCAGCCAGCCCTCAGAGGAGCCCTGGGAGGGTTCAGTGAGTCTTCGCTGTCATTCTGCTGAGTTCCTTTTGACACTGGACAAACCACAGCAGCCACGGTGACTCCAGAGCGGGTGAAACCATTGACGCCGTGGACGTAGGCTACTTTCTCTCTCTAAATCCAGGCAGATGAGCTTTGGTTGAGCCGTCTCTACTGGGCCAGTATTAACCTCGGTGTTGCCGGTTGCGTCAGATGGAATGGACTACACATTTTGCCGCTTTTGTTGCAAGGAAAGGAAAGGCTTTACATTTTAATGATTTAAAGTGCTAAACTGTAATAGAGATGCGCCTCGCCCGCGCCGCCGCATCACATGCCCAGTTTGTTCGGAGCGGAATTAAGAGCGCACCAAAGAGCCAACATTTTCCATCAGCAACTGTTGCACTGAGTCGAAAAGTCACGCTATAACCCCTGTGTGGATTCACCCTTGAACTTGAGGATTTTTTTTTAGTTTGATAGCAAGTTTGATATGGCTGCTGTGGAGAAAGGTAGGATGTTTGGAACTTGTTCTATGTTAGGTAAAAAGCCTGTGAAATTTCGGTAAAAGTGCGTGCATGGAATGAGCAAAGAGCTACACCGTGTTTGGCTCTTAGCCTGTATAGTGGCCATTAAATCCAACCATTTATCTAAGCGTGAATGGGACAGTAATAAATGATTACAAAGACATATAGGCCTCCTACCGTACTTTTATTTACTGTGTGAAGTTACATGAATATAAGGAAATTCATTCAACTTTAGTAGGTTAATGTCCAGGCTGTGTTTTATGTAAGATAATGAAAACGAACCATTACCGAAGCCCCATATTCTAGCTTACCTCTGCTGAATATTGCACTATCATTATTATAGAACATTTTTTCACTGCCGTGATAGTGTTTATTAATAGGCGGACTAAAGTAGGACGGTTTTATTTTGAAACTCCGTGCCGGAAGTGTGCGCGTCCCTGCGCTCTGGCCTCACTGGTGTTGCCGTGTGATCTGAGTGCGGCAATATCGGAGGCACGGGGAGGGGCTGCGGGGAAGGAGCACAGTGTTGCAGGCAGGACAGAGCTGGAAGATGAGGGAGAAGGAGAAACACGGTGCCCGCTCCAGCGGCTTTATTGAGCGGCGTGTCATCGTCCACCGGTCCGCCGATCGAGGTGCGCTGCGTTTCTGCTTCTTTGGAGTCTGCGCTTTTACTTTGATGTCTCTGTTACATGTTGGGTTTGTCTTTGAGTGTTGCGAAAAGAGCTGCGTTTGGTTTTACACAGAGATCCAGATGTGGTGCAAAGTGATTTTGGTGCCGCATCTTTTTAGACGTCACTGTCCTGTAACGCGCTTTACCTGACTCAAGGCTGGCTGCCGGTGTTTTTGTTATGATACAGATAACTGCAGCCAGTGAAAGTTGCAGTGGGCTATGCAGTGTAGAATCAATAATGCTGAATAATGACTTTATCTGAAACTACTAACATCAGACAAGTAGTAGAATATGATGACATGATGGGCTTGTTTTTTATCCAAGTCTTTCTTTGGATTGTCCTATAACACTGGTGGTTACCTTTGCCAGGTGATGATGCCATGACCGGAGACACAGACAAATACCTGCGGCCCCAGGACCTCAAGGAGCTTGGGGATGACTCTCTACCTCAGGAGGGTTACATGGGCTTCAGTATTGGAGCTCGCTCTGCCAGGTAGGCCCTGTCACTCAAAACAATAAACATGTACTCTGCTGCAGAATGTTCTATATTGATTGAATTTGATGGTTTATTTGTTTATGTATTTGTTTTAATGTATGTCTGTTATAAAGTTGATTTACTTTTTCAACACTTCATACATAAACAATACATTATATTAAAATGCAGTGCTTTAGCTCAAGTCCATAGACACCCAAAAGCAAATAATAGAACTTGCCACAATTGCATCTAATGATTCCAGCTGACAAAATGATTCAGCATTTTGTGGCTTTATTCATATACCATCCAAACTGCTGAGAGTGCCACAGTTGTATGTTAACTTTAATCTAGAACTTCTAGAAAAGGACGTTTTGTGAACAATGAACATTTATCCTTTGTGATTAACTGTGGGGCACGGTGTACAGTTAAATCAGTGTTTGATAAAAGTGGATGATATTTTATTATTTATCATGCTTAGTTTTAAACTGATAAAAGGCTGAGTTCAACAACATAATTTATTCAAAGGTGCACTGTGTAACTTTTCTGGTGACGGGTCTGCCACATGTTTATCTCCATGAAGATATTACTGTTTTGCCTTGATTGTTCCGCAATATGAAAAAAATGGTAATCACCTTGGAGAGAAGTTAATGGTCAGATCTATAGAGAAGCAAGCCCACATATGGTAAGAATACATGTTTTGCTAGGTATTTTTGAGCTATAAAACACTGCAATTGAACAAAGTGCAAGACAGGTATGTTTAATGCCAGACTGTGGAACATTCCATGCAAAGAAATAACTTCCATGGAGACAAGCAAGTTGCGGACTCTCCACCTTTGAATTTGCATAGTTCACCTTTAATATTGTTATGTGGGAGAAAGATACAAACATTTTTCACAATTTCACAGTCAGTCAATTTGTGGAGAAATTCATTATTTGTCCTGTTTGTTTATTACATTGACATGGCTTTGACTTTGACTGGCAGATTCACTTTTGCACATCTGCACTCATATACAACCATGTAAATATGCAACATTAAACCATATACATATAAGTACACACTTCACGCTTCAGTGTTTTTGAATTGCTTTGCTTTTCAATTCAATATTTTGCTCTTCTCCTTCTTGCACCCTGTTTGTCATTTTAGCCCTAGAATCAGGTAAGCGTTGTAAAAGTAGTTATAAACATAGACCATAGTATTGAATGCCATTTTCCATTAAGTACTGATCCATAGACTCATAACCTATTGCACTTAATCCATATATAAATTTACATAAACTTCATCTTGTGTTTCCGAGTGGTGTGTTTTTTACTTGCTGTCTTGTGTCATTTGTTAGTTTGTCCATCTAAACTCATCCTGGCCATTTCCTTATTCTTACACAGGTGTAAAAAGGAGGCACAACTGTTACTTTTTTATTTGTTGTTATTTTAGTGTGACTTAAGTGACGTTTTAATTGAAGTTGTGTGGATGAATTCTTGTTTTGGTCTGGATATTTGTTTTTTTTGCCTGTGTGCCTCGTATTGTAACTTCCAGGGATCAAAATGTTGCCTTGCACATATTCGATATAATTAATTGTCACTAATATTTTATTAATAGGTAAATTATGATTGAAATTTTTTCAGAGATGGAATCTTAACCAGAAATTGATTCAGACATATTTTTCATACACAACTGATGGAAACTTAGAGAAGAATGGTGAGAACTAGAAAGAGGAGCAGACTGTGCTGAACAAACATTTGGGGGAAAGCAGAAGGACACAGCATTGATATAGAGTGGTGCTATCACGCCAGCCGCTCCATTCAGGCTGTACAGAGTTGCTTGGTTACTTTCGATGGAGGGTTAGGCAGGCCTGCTGAATAAAGGCCTTCTCTCTGTGCTGAATGTGTACCCACTCAAACATGCTGAGCTCCGCATTTTCCCCCCTGTCCACCCCTCTGTTCACACACATACATAAAAAAGCATGCAGTTGTCAGTTTAGTTTAGTTTTGAATCTCTGGGACAGCGCTGCCTGTAAAGTAACAAACTTGGATGACTCAGATCCAGAGGTGTAGTGGCTGTTAATGCACATCTCCTTTGGTTGAGATCTAATAAAATTTCTGGTGTGAAAAATTTTCTAAAGACCAGCAGATTAACCATAAAGTACACTGCAGCAAGACGAATAGAAAGTGCTGGATTCTCCTCTCCGTCTCTCTCAAACTGGTCTAGGTCAGCTGCTAATCTTAGACCAAAGGAGTACTGCCAGAACAGGCAGCAATTACATTACACAGACTTCTGTCAGCCAGGGTTCATTTTGGCAACCAGGTTTAATTTACTTGTAGACATTATTATTTTTAGTTGTATTGAAGGTTTTGTCAAATAATACTTTTCAGTTTTAGTATATTATAGTATCAAGTATAGTCTGCAGGTGTCCATTCTACTGATCAATTTTATTAGTTGTCAAAAAATGTCTGCTGGTATTCATAGTACTAATCATCACTAATTGTTATTTAGTTCTTGTCAGTAGAAATAGTACATTGGCAAAACCCATGACAAAATACATTGACAAAATTTACAATACTAGCACCTACTCTATGCCCCTTATATGGTGTTTTAGTTACATCATGCAGTATTTGTTTTGCATTTACAACAGTTAATGTAGTGTCCCTACTTTCCTTCTTCATCCTTATCTTATCTTCTAATGCAAACAAACTGTCCTCCCTCCTATTTCCATCTCTGAATATCCTTTTGCTAGTCTGAACCAACAGCCAAAACCTTATTTCTTCCTTTCACTGTGGACCCTCTCTGTCCACACAGTTCCCTGGAGGTTGCATGTAATAATGGACTTCTTGCTTTGTGTTTTATTTTGTGTTCCCGTAACTTCTTGTTGCCTGCGGCACCGGGTTGCGTGGTAACCTATAGCCTCCGCTCCTTCAGTTCGGATAGGTCCAACACTCTCAACCGGAGCTCCTACGCACGGGACAGTATGATGATCGAGGAGATTTTGGCGCCCACGAAAGACACGGTAAATACAATGTTACAAGTTAAGTTGTGAGTTTGTCCATCTGAACTGTTTGTGTTGCTGATATTTTACCGCTCTCCTCTATATCTTTACATTTTCTTCTAAAAATACAAACTTTTTGCGTAGATCATGGCAGAGACAAGGTTAAAGATATGCTGCTTTTCCATTGTGCAGACGCAAATAAATAGCACATTGACACTGAGTTTTTCAGTCAAAAAAAAAAACTGGTATATTGATATAGCTTGTCCATTGCACTTTTTTATGTTTAGAACAGAGCTAGTTGTACGATAGCCATTTCCTAGTGTGTCTTGAGTATATGGGCTCTATATTTAAAGTTACCACAGTGTATCCATGTATTCCCCTTAAACATTATTATTGCCATCTCCCAACATATTGTATCAATCTCTCCTCTTCCTAAAGCTTCAGAGTGTCTGTAAAGACATATCCTACTTGGTTGACCCCCTAAACAAGGTATTCATTGTTGACATAGTCAGTGCTGTCATTTGTTTGGTCTCATTTTTTCATATCGTCAAGGAGAGTTTTTAAAATTCAGTTGGATTTTGGAATTTTTCATTATTTAATTATTCATTAGTTAATTTGTTTATTCATTTATTTAAGGGTACAAAATATTTTTTCTCATTACAAGTTATTTCAATCATATATCTTGTGTATTCATGTAAGCTTTTGTTTTTCATTTCTTCAGGTAACAAGTGTGAAGCAGGTCACATTTGATTCTCATATCTCCATACTCCACAGTTTGTGTGTTCTTTCCTGTGATCTGTTTTACATCTGCTGTTTTGTCCCTTGATGCCTGTTTTCACCAGCACCTCGCTGTGACCAGGGATTACAGCACTGAGTGTATGCGGCGCTATAGTTGGACTCCGGACATGATGGACCACAGCCACCACACAGTGTCCAGTCCCATTCACTCTGGGTGAGTACAGGCTGTTACTCTGTTATCAAATAGCATACGACTCATGCAGACTATTGGGCCTGGTTAGCTAAATGTTTTATTGATGCCATAGAATGGGAATACAGCATAAACATATTTTAAAACAAAATTAAACACAGATTAAATTACGGTTCATAGAAAAGACATACATGTTACATTGTATTTCAGCAATATCCATGTGGTCTGCCGCAAAGTCTCACATTAGGGACTGACTCTGCTACAAGTTTTTCCCTCTAAACCAGGAGAATGCACATCAAAACTGGATTCATAAAAGTCATTCCTTAATACACTGAGGAGAACAATCCCCTAAATGTTGTCATTATAGATTTTTTACTGTGAACTGTATATCTCATACAAATAGCCGTGCCACACAGTTAGTTAGTGTGGTGCTCCCCTATTTTGTGAGAACACCTCTGTTTTCTTTGAAGAATTGATATTTTGAAGACATCTGCAGCACCGGTGCAGATGCAGAGCTTGGTGAATACAATTCTGCTACTGTACACAGCAAGCCGCATTCAAAATAAATTTTACATATTTATTCTTAATAGAATAGATAGAAGCCAATAGAAGCCCTATAGTAAAGCTGCTCTCAATCTAATTTGCATATGTGAATGCTGTAGATAAACAAATTAAACTTAAACATGACATTTGCCATGTTTCAGTTATTATTATCATTACTCTTTTTGTCCTTATTGTGCTTCTTCTCTCACATAGTAAGACATACAAAACATTATGATGTTAAGCTCTTGTTGACATGAGTGCGGAGCATGTAAAACCACTAATGTTGTTCTTTCATATTTATTTAGCTGTTGACGGCAGTTTATCATCATTGTGTGTGCCTCCAGGGTTATGTTACAGCTGGACATTGTCTTTTAAACATTTTTTCACTCATTGGCACAAAAATATCTGTGATGAGTGTTTGAGAAGCTGTTGTGAATAATAAAAGTATTGTTGCCATGTATAGAGCACCTAAAGTAAGGTTTTCAAGGTCTGTCTCCTGCATTGTCCCCATGTGTTTCTTTGCAGCTTGTCCTCCCCGCTCCCTCAGTATGACTCCAGGTGATGACTGAGTCCACTGCTCTTACTCATGATGCCACAGTGATGTCACTCCCTCTTCTTTGTCGTTCTCTTTTTAGCCACTTTCTTCACATTTCCATTTGTGTGGTTTGGTGTTTCATCTGCAATGCGTAGATTAGAAATGCTTAGTCAGTGTGTTTGAAACATTATTATTGTTTTGTCATCAGTACACAAATGTATGTACATATAACACACACAGTTAGTACATCTGTTCACTTCAAGTAAACAACCATTAAAAGATGGATACTCTGCATATTATTTAATACCTATTAGTGCAAATCTCTACAGCTGTTAAATATATTTTCACTGGAGGTTGTTTTAGAGTATCTGAAACTTTGGCAACACCTTAAGCCCCAAAAATTGAAACTAAACCTCTTGCAATTTCACGCCACGTTTAGTTTCACAAATTTGGATATTTTTATTTGGGGCTCCTAATGGTGAGAATTGACATTTTTCAGAACTCAAAACCTCTCTTTACTCTACTTTTTCTCTTCTTACTTATATTTGGGTGTATTCTTTCTTGATCTTTTTGGGTGTACAGTGATCACAGCATGGGATCTGTCTTCCTCACTTGTGTCAGTAGTGTGGTTTTTATACCGCCTCGCTTCAGTCCTGTTTCTTTTCTTTAAATGAGTTGCTTTGCTTTGGCAGGTTTTTGGTCAGCTTCATGGTGGATGCTCGAGGTGGTTCTATGAGGGGCAGTCGGCACAATGGCATGCGTATTATCATTCCTCCCAGGAAGTGCACTGCACCCACACGTATTACCTGCCGCCTGGCCAAGAGGCACAAGTTGGCATACCCACCACCCATGGTGGAGGGAGAGGGCCTGGTCAGTCGATTGGTGGAAGTCGGGCCAGCAGGAGCGCAATTTCTTGGGTAGCTGGATATAATTTGAACATATAATATTATCGTTGTCTACAAATACATTTTTATTCAAATATTACATTGCTTTCAGCCCAGTGATTGTGGAGATTCCTCATTTTGGCTCGATGCGGGGCAAAGAGAGGGAGCTTATTGTTTTAAGGAGTGACAATGGCGATACTTGGAAGGAGCATCAGTCTGATATTAGACCAGAAGACCTGGTGGAGCTACTCAGTGGAATGGATGAAGGTAAAGTTTAATTAGCAAATCACAGACTTGTATAATAGTAATAATAATAATAATAATAATAATAATAATAATAATAATAATAATAATAATAATAATAATAATAATAATACAGTGTTTATCAAGGTCCACCTCAGACTTAAAGTGCATTTGACAGGTTTTCATGCTTTTCTAATAATTTGTTCAGTGGGATAGTACCATTGGTCATTTATTATAGTTTCACATCAGTCATGTGGCATTTTATGAAGTTGGGGAAAACATTTAAAAAAAACACACTCTATCTGCCAGCTTTCTTAATGAAGTTGATGTGTTTTTGTGTGCAGAACTAGACAGCCCCGCTGAGTTAGAGAAGAAACGCATTTGCCGCATTGTCACAAGAGATTTCCCTCAGTATTTTGCTGTGGTTTCAAGAATCAAACAGGAGTCCAACCATATGGGTCCTGATGGCGGTGTGCTGTCCAGCACCACAGTACCAATGGTCCAGGCCTCATTTCCACCAGGGGCACTGACCAAGAGGATACGGGTTGGCCTTCAGGTACCTCTGGCCCTATTCTTTTCCTGAATATTATGAGATCTTTATCTTCATAGCATAACATCCAAGCTCAAGGAAAATTACATATGGTGGAACTTGTTCTGTTTAGGCCCAGCCAGTTCCTGATGAAATGGTGAGAGCAGTTCTTGGTAACAGAGCTACTTTCAGCCCTATTGTCACTGTAGAGCCAAGAAGAAGAAAGTTCCACAAGCCCATTACCATGACGATACCTGTTCCACCGCGATCAGCAGAGGGTCATCCAAGTGGCCAGAGAGGCGACGCAGCCCCATGCCTACGCCTGCTCTGCAGCATCACGGGTAAAAAGTCCCCCTTATTATAACTGGAGAAAACACTGAGGGCTGGTCTTGTGTATTTTTATTAACCTCATACCACCCGCCCACCCCCAGGCGATTATACAACATTAAAAGGTCAAGCAGGATATTCATCTTAATAATTTTTCCACTATTGACATGCTATACATTGTTTGAAAGCTTAATTCCTCAGTAAAACAACCATATGATTCATTTTATGCCACACAGCGAGCCCAAAGAACAATAACTTATATAATAACAATAACCGACAATACGCTTACCTTTGAGCCGGTTCTGTCAGTCCAAATAGCTGTACTCAATTAGTCCATAACAATCCACAGAAAAAGAATATCCAGTTGTTTCTTCCATAAAATAATTCCATGTGGGGAAATAATCCAGAAAGACCATGTTTGGATGAATGGATGAATGATGAATGAAAACATGCCTTGTCCTCTTCTAATCCTTTCGTTTAGCTTATCTTTTGCTTCTGTTGGTGCTGTTGGGTATATTTGTTTTCCTCACACTCTCATCTTCAAAATGAGACCATCCCCTAGACCATAGTGTAGCAGGCACAGCCCGTTGAATAGAAGGAGCGCTTCTTTGACGCATGCCCGAGCCGTTTGTTTACTGCAAAGCTCTTCAGTCATTGGTTCTTCCAGAAAGTGATTGACATATTGTTTTAGCCTATCATCAGAGCTTTACAACGATGGGTGGGACGTGTGGCATAGGTGAGAGAGTGGCTCAGTGTTGAGCTGCGTAAAACTATTTGGGGAGCCTCTCGTCTGCGGTTACGTGCAAACACTGTTGGGGGGCACCAGAGGCATCTTGGGAGACATTTTTGGCTTGTTTTAGCTTTTTATCTTAAGAAAACATGCCTAAGCTCAGAAGAAGACAGTTTGGAACATTTGGAACATATTTGGCACACTTGTGCCGAATTGTCCTTTTTTACAAAAAGGGTCACACCATCCAAACCCTTAGTTCTAGAGGTCCGACATTTTACACAGTTGTTGCCAACAACTTCAGCAGTGAGTGTAGTTAGGCACAAATGCCTAGAATGAAGTATGCCCAAATAGAGCCTTTATTATTTTGTATCTTTTTTTCCGAGGCAAAAAAATTCAATTTTTAGAATTTTTTAATGTCTGTACTGTCGGTTAGCCTGCACTCACAGTCTTCATATGCATATCTACAGAAACTAGAAGGTCTAAGCTTTAAAATGATGCATCACACAAGCATGTGGGGTCTAAGATTTTCTTTTAATAAGCTATGACATTTGGGTATGTGTTACTGTTGTGCACAGACAAAATTAGTTGGGTGGCAACTTAAATGGTCTCTCTTTTACAGGAGGTACTTCTCCAGCCCAGTGGGAGGACATCACAGGGACAACACCTCTGTCCTTTGTTACAGATTGTGTCTCCTTCACCACAAATGTATCGGCCAGGTACGGATGCACTCTTCAGACTGACCAGTCCTTTTGACTTACATCAAACATGTCTAAGTAGGTTTGTTTTGGGTGTATTCAAAGACACACATTTGGCCCCTAAATTTGAATCATGTGCTGGGAGAGCAGTTCAATTGGATTAGTTTGTTGCACAGCGATCATGTGACTTTGACATCTTCACACAAACTAGTATTGCATGTCACAAAAAATGCTGTTATGGCATTTTCATAAAGCAGAAACTATTTTCACCAATTTGTTTTACCTTGCTCACAGGTTTTGGCTCGCAGACTGTCACCAGATTCCTGAGACGGTGAGTTTAGCGTCTCAGTTATACCGGGAGCTGATCTGCGTGCCTTATCTGGCCAAATTTGTGGTGTTTGCCAAAATGAACGACATTGTGGAGGCTCGGCTGCGCTGTTTCTGCATGACGGATGACAAGGTGGACAAGACTCTGGAGCAGCAAGAGAACTTTGAGGAAGTAGCACGCAGTAAAGATATTGAGGTGGGTTTGCTCAATATAAACATGAGTAAAGATAAGTGCTGTTATTATTACATGTAAATTATAACACAATTAAAAATAAATGTTTCTTTAGGTTCTAGAGGGAAAGCCAATCTTTATTGATTGTTACGGCAACTTGTCCCCATTGACCAAAAGTGGACATCAACTGGTTTTTAACTTTTTCTCCTTCAAAGAAAACAGACTTCCTTTCAATGTGAAGGTATACTTTATTTAACACAACTGTATTCTTCATGGCAATACACACATGCAACTTTTTCTCTATTTATTTATTTTTTCAGTTAATAAAGCTTGCTTGATTGACACACTTATCATATTTATGTCTTTTTATTGTTCAATATTTGCAGTTTAAGCATAAAAAGCAATTAAACACTAACACAAAATTATTTTATTTCTTCCAGATTAGAGACATGGGCCAAGACCCTTGTGGCCGCCTCTCTTTCCTGAGGGAACCCAAATCCACTAAAGGTCTTCCTCAGACTGCCATATGCAATTTGAATATCACACTGCCAACACACAAAAAGGTAGGCTTGCTTTTTTTGGAAAATGTTCTGAAGTCCCTATCATACCATCCTCATAAATAAAACAAAGTAATGGGAAAACAACACAGCCATAACATCAAGAGGAACCATTGCACTTCATGTTGTTGGGAACGACTGCCTGCAGCTTGTGTCTTATATTAGTGTTTAAGCCTGTGCCAGTCATAAGACCCCACAATCTACAGTGTTCTGCCTTTTATTCTGTTTCCTGGCTGGCTCAATTTGGTCACAGAAAAGAAATGCAGAAATGTTGTGGTATTCGTTGATCACAAGATACTGAATTTTGCTATTGCTTTTTATGTTGCTGTTTTTACTTTTGGTCATTAATCCAAAAGATTTGTTCTGATGCTCTTGGTTGTTTTTGCTGCTCCATTTGCATTCCCTGTATTTTATTTTCTCCTCCCCGCTCACTGTAACGCCCCTGCTCTCCATGTCACCTCTCTCTGCACCTGCAATGCATCTTGGGAAACCACAGGATTTGGAGTCTGATCCTGATGATGAGGTAAACTGAGTCTTCATCATCACACAAAATGCTTTTTGATCTTGTTGCTGGCTTGATCGCTAATGCTACATTTAATAAATATGCTGTATGTTTTCAGAATATACTGTTTCTGTGCCACAGCCCAGTCAAATGAGGCTATGGCCAGCAGCATGGTTATTGTTACACAGCTATGTGTGATAAATGTGATTTCCTGTAAAGAATCAATGGAAATTACAGATGTTATTTCTTAATTTAAATCTTTATGGTTGTCCTCATTCCAAGTTCAGTGGAGTCTTTATGTGTTTCAAGTCAGCTTGTATTGCATCAATTACATCATACATTTTGAAACAAACCATCATGCTGCACATGAAAAAACATGTTTTTCATTTCTTTTTCTTTCTAAAACACACACATACAAATGTGTAAATGCTGCTACTGATAAAGAGATTGCCAGGAAATATAATATTTTAGATTTTTTGTTGAATTGGTGGTGTTTTTTAATTAATACATTTATTTTAAAAATAAGAATGAGAGCAGTAACTATTTATGCAAGCAGTTACTCCTAATACACACACTAACAGCATGTATCCATGCTATTAAACAAAAAAACAGAAATGTGTGCTTTTTAAATTTAAAACTAATAATGTTACAAAAAACACAAATATTCAGAAACACGTCATCACATTTGCCATCTTTTTATGTTAAAGCTTTTTTTGTACTTTTTGTTTGTTGTTTCAGACTGAAAAGCCCGAACGACGTCATACCTTTGCCTCCTTAGCTTTGCGTAAGCGCTACAGCTATTTGACCGACCCAGCCTTGAGTGAGTTTTCCCTTTACATTCACATCATACTTTTGTTTTCCCAAATGGATGTCATTTGACCAGGTTTATTGAGAAGGAAGGTTAATATTAAAATAAAAATGTGAATAGGGACCCATGACATCTGTTACCTATCATTATTCATTCTTCATACATTTGCATGGTTTACTGTTATGCTTTGCTTACCTCATTCCAAAACTATCATCTGTTTCATCTGTTTACATTTGTGGAAACACTGGGGTCTTTTTTTTTTTTTAAACAAATGTTAAAATTCATGTTCAATAAAGCTATTTTAATGTTCATGTTTTATTAAGACATTTCACTCTTATTGGCTTTGTAAATGTGTGCAGCTATAAATGTATATGATTGTGATCAGGTTGCACTTTACATAAACATGAATGGTGTTACAACATTATAAGGTAACTGGTTTGTGCTGACAAGCCAGACAAGTCATAAAAATCATGACTAATAATTATTGTTGCATACTATCAGAATGTTACATATTTGTACCACTTTGGCATGCATTAGTCATGCATTCATTAACTATTATTGTTAAGTTATTACTTAACTTATTACTCATTACTAAGTTATTACTTGTGAAGTGCAACCTTGTGTTAATTTTTCACACAAAACATTTCCAATTATTAATATGCTTTGGTTGCTGCTTGTGGGGTCCTCTCTGGCATGTCCATGAGAACAACAGAACATTTGAAAAACTAAAGACAGACAGATGTGTGAAAGACTGTTGCAAAAGTCAAGCACATTGAAAGTCAATAGAATTGTACTTTTTGTCATTTGCCATTCACTTTTTTCTCCACATTTATCAACATCAGCACTGATCCAATTGCTATTTTTATGCTGAACATACTCCATTGTGTACTTTGTATTGTAGTATTTAGATCATCATTGTCATACCATCCTAGACCTGCATTTTAGGCATTTTGTCATGATTTGTTTTTAAAATATATGCTTATATTCTAAATGCTGTTTCTGACTTACAAAATTTCTCTTTCTGTTTTGTATGTTTCCGTTACATTATTTTATGTTCTATTTGATTTTGCATTTATTTGTTTATTTTTTACTTTGGTTTTACTTATTTCTGAAGAAACAACTGATCGAAGCTCGCAGAGAACACAACCTTCTGGCTACCCTCACAAACCTGTCCTTACAACGAAATCTTATCAGGCGTGGTCGCCTGTTCCTGTCGCCCTCCAAACCAAGTCTGGGTTTGGCTCCCTCTCCAGTTCGTCATCCAACACGCCCTCTGCCTCTCCACTAAAGTCTGTCTGGTCTATAAACTCTGCATCCCCAATCAAAACCAACATCCCTGGATCACCAGCATCTTCTGTAAAGTCAGCTAGTGATATGGCTTCTCCCATCCGCTCCTACAGAAGTATCTCATCTCCAATAAAAACTGTAATACAGCAGGGTCCATACCCAGTTACCACCAGTCCTTTAGCATCACCTGGAAAAAGTGTTTCAGACCACATGTCCATGAAAGGACTGGCAGCTTTGTCTGCAAGGACCTCATCCATAACAGGATCGGGAGTAAATATTCATGAAAAAACACCTATTGACACAACCCCACCAACATCTCCCAAAACATCTCTCAGTATGTTCAGCTCACCTTTGCCCTACAAGACAGTCATGGGGGCCTCTAGTTGCACATCGTCTTCTCCAATAAAGACAGTCCCTGGGCTTTCATCTGTTCGAACTCTTGCAGACAGCACAGGACCTGCAAGAAACTTGTTTTCTTCTCTGTCATCACCTTTTAAGTCTAACACAGCCCAGAGTGCAGCAGCATTAATTAACGGATCGGTGTCACCTACCCAGTATCATTCCTCAACTCCAAGCTCATTACTTGCAAGTAGCCTGCAAGAACGAATACAAGCAACCACTAATGCTGCAACAACAAGTGTTAATGCAGCCTTTGATGAAGTGGAAAAAACATTTAACTCTTGCTCTGCAGGCTATGGTACACTCAAGTCTTTGTCCTCCTCAGCATCCTCCTCGTATCAGTCCATCAGATCATCAGCTTCTAGCTCTTTATATGCCTCTCTGAGAGCCCCTCCTAATACCACCACTGCTGTGACATGCAGCACAGTGACTGTCCCTGTGTATTCTGTCATAAATGTGCTGCCAGAGCCCCAGTTTAAAAAGCTCCCTGAAGTGTCCAAGTCAGCTGCTGCTCTTCTGTCCCCCCGTAAAGCACCCCCTACAGATCTCAGTGCTCATATGCAGTCCCCTTTTGCCAGAACACTTTCCCCTGTCAAATCCCATTTATACTCAGCTGGCCTAAAATCAACCACCACAACACCACTGTCATCTAGTCAAGAAATTTTGAAGGATGTGGCTGACATGAAGGAGGATTTAATACGCATGTCTGCAATCTTACAAACAGATCCAAATTCAGTGGGCAGTAAAGGCTATCAGTCTAGTTCACCATGTGAAGCTAGAATTGATGATGAGGAGCCATATAGGATTGTAGAGAAGGTAAAGCAAGATTTAGTGAAAGTAAGTGAAATACTGACAAAAGATTCAGTGAGAGATGGAATTGTTACCATGTCTAGAGGATCACTGGATGACATACAGTTCTCCAAAGTACCAGTGGAACAACCGCCAAGCAACTGGAGTTTTCCACCTAGATATGAGACAGTAGTTCCTCAAGCTAAAACCAAAACAATTTCAGACAGAGACTTTAACCTCTCTAAAGTTGTTGATTATCTTACAAATGAAGTAGGTAGTACCACTTTTTCTAAGATGCATGACACAATAAATAAATCAGATGAAATAAAAAGTGAAGTTGATGCCAAAGAAAAGCAGAAACGTGTTCTCAAACCAGCAGTGGCAGTTCAGGAGCATAAGCTCAAAATGCCTCCTACTAATATGCGTTCATCACCTTCAGACAAGGAGATCAGTAAAGTAGCTGAAGCACTATTTGGAGCAGACATGGTGCTTGAATCACCTGATGATATCTCACATGAACAGGATAAAAGCCCACTATCAGACAGTGGTTTTGAGACCCGAAGTGAAAGAACACCCTCTGCTCCACAGAGCGCTGAGGGCACAGGCCCCAAGGCGCTCTTTCAAGACATCCCCATACCCCCAGTGATCACTGAAACTAGAACTGAGGTGGTTCATGTCATACGCAGTTATGAATCTCCAGAAGATAGCAAACAGCTGGAGGACACACAATCCCTCAGATATGTGGAGTCAGAGTTTAAAGGTAATCAGACCCAAACTGCATCCAGTCCAGAACATAATAAATGCTATCAGATCAAAGCCAGTCCAGATGAGGACCCAATGGGAAAGGGTATGAGAGTTAAGGAGGAGACTCACATAACAACCACTACCAGGATGGTGTATCACAAACCACCTGGCAAAGAAAGTGCTTCTGAGAGATGTGAAGAAACTATGTCTGTACATGACATAATGAAGGCTTTTCAGGCAGGCAAAGACCCCTCCAGAGAACTTGCAGGACTGTTTGAACACAAGGTTGGCAATGAAGAAACATCACACAGGGTGCTTGAGGACCTGAGCTCCAAACCTAAGGTAGAAAGAATTATTGAAGTTCACATTGAAAAGGGCAATAAAGCCGAACCGACAGAGGTTATTATAAGAGAAACCAAAAACCATGGAGAAAAAGAATTGTATTATTACCCAGGATGTCGACAGGAGGAGGGTGAACCTGAAGAATCACTTCCAGTTTGCTTAGAGTCCCCTAGAATTCCCACCCCCATGTCACAAGATGATGATAGTCGCCCTAGTTCAGCTCAGCTCATGACTGATGATTCTTACAAAACATTAAAGCTTCTTAGTCAGCAGTCTGTAGAATATAATGAGGATGGTTCATCTGAGCTCAGGGGAGAATCTTATAATTTTGCTGAGAAAATGCTGCATTCTGAGAAGCTTGACCATTGTCACTCTGATACAGAGGAATATTTGAGAGACAGATCTCGATTCCATTCCCCAGACAGAACTAGTCATAGTGAGGGCAGGCCAAAGACAGAGTATGTCTTTAGGTCATCCAGGAATGTGTTCGATAAATCAGGAAGAATGACCAATGTGGATGATAATTTTGATAAACTTACTCTTTTGCAATACTCATCAGAGTCAGGTAGTCCAAAACAATCCATATGGATGCGAGTATCAGATGATGCACAGGAAAGAGAAAGAAAGCAGGTTATGTATGAGGATAGAGTGGACAAAACAGTCAAGGAGGCAGAGGAAAAACTTAGTGAAGTATCACAATTCTTTCGTGATAAAACAGAACAACTGAATGATGAGCTCTCATCTCCAGAGAAGAAATCCCGTAGGTCAGACTACAGGGAAACAAGATCAGGGCCTAGTTCTACACATAGCAGCCCTGAGCGGGCATCTTACAGAGGCAGTGGGGAAGAGTGGAGTCTAGAACGACTCCGAGACAGATTCAGCTCAAGTGACAGGAAATGTTCTAGTCTGCCTAGTAGCCCAGAGAGGAGAGTGCTGCTACAATTTAGTGACACAGATGCAAGAAAACAGGGTGATGTTAAAGCTCAAGGAACCACAGGAGATAGTTCTAAGCCATACAAAATGTCTTCCTCAAAAGTAAGTGCAGTAAGGCTTAAGTTTGAACAGGAGGCTCAGAAGAATGAAAAAGGTTATCAGGGTAGTCAAAATCCGGGCTCTCCAATAAGGAAACTCCAGGAAAGTAAACTTCCTGTTTATCAGGTATTTGCTGGTTCGAATACACCTAAAACTCCAGATAGTCCCGCAAGCCAAAGGAGGGGTCTAGATAGTGAATCAAATAGATTATCTCCAAAGCATGAAGCTGGTGTAAAAGATAATGATGACAAAAGAGCTTTTAAGACATGGGAAAGCCAGGGCTATGGCAACTACAAACCACAATCACCTAAAATGACACATACCAGTGTTCATGATAATTCTAGAAACAATGATTCTCAATCACAAGAAACAACTAAGAAAATAATTTATACTGAGCTTGTTGTTAGAGAAGGTCCAAATAGCAATGATGGTCTAAAAAAAAACTCGGAATCACAAATTCCTGTAAGAAAGTTGTGTAATTTACCACAAAAACAAGAATCCTCTCAGTTGTCTGAAAAGATAGGACCCCATATATCTACTATAGCTAGAAATCAGGCACACAAGACCTCTGAAGCCAGCAAGTCTAGTCTTGGGTCGGTAGTAAAACCCATAGATTGTTTAGATAGTACTCAGAGAACTGTAGTCTGTAATGGGGTAGATGTTGATCAAGTAGAGTATTTGGAGAAAGGCACCCCTGTTGTTGTAACCGAGGGTTATAAGGATATTAAACCTTTGCCTGTTTATGTTAGTATCCAAGTAGGAAAGCAGTATGAGAAAGAAACTGCTTCAGGCCAGCTAGGAACATACAAAAAGATAGTGAGCCATGAAAGTAGAACTGTTCATGAAACAAGGGGTGCATTTTACACTGTCAAGCAAAAGCCGTCTCCTCAAGGTAGTCCAGAAGATGACACTCTTGAACAAGTGACCTTCATGGACAGCTCTGGAAAGAGCCCTGTAACTCCTGAGACCCCAAGTTCAGAAGAGGCAAGTCTTGCTTCAAGAACGCCTGACTCTGTGATAGGCTCAATGCCTGGTATGCCAAGCACAATACCAGAAGAGTCTGAAGAGGAGGAAGCCAAGACCCAGGTCTATAAAGGACCTGTAAAAAACAAATCTAAGCCAGCTTCTTCTGAAAGTCTCAGCAAAAAACAGGAAGAAGGGAGAACCTGTTTGAAAGACAAAAGAGTGGCATATATAGAGTTTCCTCCGCCTCCACCTATTGAGGCAGAGCAGTCAGATCCAGAGAAAAAGGGCTCTTGTGGTTCATCTGAGGCAGAGACAGAAATGATGGAAGTCAACCTTCAGGAGGAGCATGACAGGCACCTTTTAGCCGAGCCTGTGATCAGAGTTCAACCACCATCACCAGTTCCCCCAGGAGCAGATCATAGTGATTCAAGTGATGATGAGTCTGTGTTCCACCCCATCCCTGTCAAAAAGTATACCTTCAAAATGAAAGAAGAGGGAGAGAAACGTCCAAAACATAGAAGATCTGAGAAAAATGGGAATAAGGAAACTGGGGGTAATGGTGCATCAAAGGGAGATGATGTTGACCTTGAGCAAAATGGCAATGATCAGTCAATAACTGACTGTTCTATAGCCACAACTGCTGAGTTCTCACATGACACTGATGCTACAGAGATAGACTCTTTAGATGGCTATGACCTTCAAGATGAAGATGATGGATTAAGTGAGGATCCTAAAACATCCAGTCTCTCCAATGATGGAAAAAACACTGACCGCTCATTCAGTCAATCCAAGCTTGAAGTCATAGAGGAGGAGAAATGTGAGGAAGCAGGAGAGGATGGAAAGGCAAAGACCAGGTCATCCAGCACAAAAGGCAGTGAAGATGAAAAAGATTATACGCTTGAAGGAAGGCATCCAGATAGAAAGGGAAGTGCAGAAAACTACTTTGGATACCAACTTGAAGAAGAGCTGAACTCAACATTTAAAACTGTTGCCACAAAAGGTCTTGACTTTGACCCCTGGTCAACCAAAGGGACTGATAATGAGGGACTATTTGAATCCAAAATGAAAGATGAAGACCCAAAACCCTTTGGTTTATCAGTGGAGGACAAGTCACAGGCCACAACACCAGATACAACCCCAGCTAGAACTCCGACAGATGAGAGCACACCCACTAGTGAGCCTAACCCATTCCCTTTCCACGAAGGGAAGATGTTTGAGATGACCCGCAGTGGTGCTATTGACATGAGCAAACGGGACTTTGTTGAAGAGAGGCTTCAGTTTTTCCAAATTGGTGAGCATCCCTCTGACCCTAAAACAGGGGAAAAGGGGAGAGGGGGCAATGTTGTGGGGGTAATGTCCTCTCCAACAAAAACAGGAGATGGGATGGTGAAGGTAATAGATACCACTAACAGCACTACACCAACTACACCAGCAACAGCAGCAAAATGCAGCCCTGCACAGTCTGGCAATGGCACTGGGTTTACTGGTAATGGCACTGCTGCCTGTGAAGCCATAGCTGAGACTGCCTCCTCATGTACAATCACAGCCTCCAAAGTTGATTCTAAGTTACGCACCCCTATAAAAATGGGCATAGCTGCCTCGATAACTGTGAAAAAAGACTCAGGGGATCACAGTGACTCTAAAGCTGAAATGTCGGAGGGACAAATGGTGCCAGAGTATATCAGTATAGAGAGTACAGATCAGAAGTGTACAGATGACCAATCTAGCAGCCCCACAGATCCCAAGGTAGACAGGAAGGATTTTCCTTCGGAAAACTGCAACAATAACAATAACCTTGAGTCATCTAGTGTTCTGGCCAACTACATTCAATGTGGCAGTGTGGTGTTTAATTTGCAATCTTCATCTGAGCCCACTCTTCAGAAAGCCAGCAGAATAGAAACACTCAGCTGTAAAGAGAATGAAGAAAAGGTGGAAGTGCAGCAAGAGCAGGCCCAAAAAAGTGAAACAGTTAAAGACACAGAAGTAAAGCAGCTCAAGTCCAGACTTCCAGTAAAAGCTTCAGGGTGGTCATTTCACACACAGGGAAAAGCAATAGGCAAACAGAAACCCAAAGGAACAGTTAAGGTTGAGGTTAAAAGGAAAGGAGAGCCAGCCATAGCTAAAGTTGAACCCAGGTCTAGAATACCTATTAAAGATGTTAAAAGAACAGCCCCATCTGCCACACCCAGTTGTAGTTCCCTTGGTTTGGTTCGTGCTAGCTCACAGCCAACAAGAGTATTGCCCACAGAAAGGAAAGCTATAGAATTACCCTCAAGACTGCCTCTAAAGGACAGGCATCAGGTTAGCAAAGTATCTGCTGTAGGAGGATGTAAACAGGAGAGGCAGGAAACCCCTAGTGATGTTTGTAAACGCACCATCGAATACTTTAAAGACATTAGCGGGGAGACGCAAAAGTTGGTGGACCGCCTGTCAGACGAGGAGAAAAAGACGCAGACAGAGCAGTCGGAGGAAGACAGCACCTCCCGGAGCACCTCTCTGTCGGACGCCTCCCAGCCCTCCCAGCCCTCCGGCTCATCCAGGTCTGGTAGAGGTCCGAGGGCTGAGGCCGGGGCCGCGTCCGTAAGGGCAAAGGTGGCGGCGACGGACAGGGCCTCCGGCAGTGAAAGGAGCAGAAGGAGTAGGAGGACTGGTGGGAAGGAGGGCAGTCAGGGACTCACAGGGTCTCGAACGCCTCCCATCGCAGAGATCAAGCCTAGTTTGTAAAATTTTCACACTATGTTAAAATACATCTATATTTATATAGTTCACTTTTAGTTGCATGACTTTGTTGTGATCATTGATGACTGGAATGCCTGTGGCGTGTCTACATATTCTGTTGAAAATAGTTATGTCATTTAAATTTCTGTTTGTCATTGATGTATTGTGTAGTGTATTGTCCTTGTTGCAAGATACTCTTCCTGTTCCTCTCTCTTTACTCACTTATCAAAGTGTAAGCATGTTAGTCATGTTAGTAGTGACTGGTCAAATGGCACAGCCAGTCTCTAGTTTGACAAGTCATTGGTCTGTCTGTCAAGGCAAGGGGGGTCTATGGAGTTAGTGTAGTGTTTTTGAAATCATAATTTGTCATTAGGGTGTTGAGTGGAAAATCAAAAAGCACAAAGGTCTTGCATGCATAGTGTTTTAGGTACTTACACAAACCTCTTTTTACATGTAGAAATGTGTCATATTCTTTGTTTTGTGTAATCTTCATGACAGTTACTGCCTGCTTAGAGATCACATATCCACATATAATCACAGAGCACTTACTCTAAAACATACATATTTTGTCATTTTGCTTGTGTCTAATTCATTTCTGGCCATTCTAAAAAATAAAAAAAATAAAAAACTGTACTCACTATAATTGATAATTATAAAACATATTATTTTGATATATTGTAAATGTTTTGCCTATTTTGTAAATTGTAATAAAACAAATTGTTATAATATTATTATAATTGAATAAATGTTTTTCCTGATCATTAGTTTATTAAAAAGCATTAATGAAGCACAAGTGGCCAGAAAAGGATTAATACATCAAGGGTTTTTTATGTTCTTTTAATAGGTGTAATTGGACAAAGTCCTAATCACTATTGTTTCTCACCAGGTCCTCAGAGCCCATGTGAGCGCACAGACCTGCGGATGGCTATTGTTGCTGATCACCTGGGACTTAGCTGGACAGGTTAGCTGATTTGAAAACACTCGGTTTACTAGGTTTATAAATGTACAAACAGATTTAAGTGAAGTTTTCCATTTTTCCTATGACAGAGTTGGCTCGGGAGATGAACTTCACTGTGGATGAGATCAACCATATCAGACTAGAAAACCCTAACTCTCTAACAGCACAGAGTTTCATGCTGTTAAAGAAATGGGTCAGCAGGGAAGGAAAAAATGCCACAAGTAAGGCCATATTTCATTTGTTAAACAGGTCGAAAGAAACCTTTTTTACATGAAACAGTAACAATTGTTTTTTTTAACAGCGGATGCCTTATCCACAGTCCTGACAAAAGTCAATCGGATGGATATTGTCACGCTACTGGAGGGCCCAATTTTCGACTATGGTAACATTTCAGGCACCAGATGTTTTGCTGATGATAACGTTTTCCGGGATCAGGCTGATGGTAAAGTTTAGCTTTGTTTAGCTGATCTCTGCTATTCATCCCTCTGTACCCCTTAATGTCGTATATAGTTAAACAGAGTTGTGCATGCATGTTTGTAACTTCAGCGCTTTTAAATGCTATAGGCATTTATTTAACCCTGTGGTTTTACCACTGCCTGTTTTGTTTCTCTTAGTCCTCCTCCAGTTCCTCTGAGCCCTTCTTGGATAGATAACAATCTCTTTTGCTGCAAAACTAAGCTGCCTCCACTCCCTTTTGTTGTACCTGCCTCCCACCACGTCCCATAGCAGTATTCACTGCTCATGCCAGCACATAACTGCTCTTAACATAAGAGTCAAGTATTGCTGAAACCTCCCCTCTCTTTATGCATTCACCACAACCCTGAACCTTATTGTCATTTGTCATAATCTAGGTGTTTGTCAATCCTGATGCTCATTCTTTTTTTTTTTTCTTTTCTATCCTGCCTTCCATTGTGATCTTTCTCAAAGTTTCAATCATCATTCCTCTTATTCCTGGAAGTGCTGCCCCTATAATTATTCAAAAATCTACTTTTTTTTGTCCAACACCAACCCCTACTCCCCCACCCACCCCACTCACCCCTATCTCCACTCTCCACCCTCGTCGCTCTCCCAGTTATGAGTCCTCCATCACTCTGAAAGATTTAGCACCAGCAGCACGGTTTAAAAGTTCTCCTGTTCCTGTTCCTCTCTCCCTGAATATCCATGACCCACGACAGTCTGCATCCTATCCTTTCTCCCCTCATCCGCCCTCTCCTATCCCAATGATCACCTCACCCCTGCCCACAACCCCTACCTGTCTTTCTCCACCACCTACTCTTTCTTTTCCGGTCCCACAGTCTCCAACACCATCTCTGCAAACAGACCCAGACAACTCTTCTTTTACAGTTGTTGGGTCATTAGCTCTCTCCAAAAAAACTACTGTCCCTTCATCCCCTGCCCCTGATGCACCCAAGTCTAACTCTGTCCCCAAATCTGCTTCTGGTAACATGGCTCCTCCTCCTGTCACCACCTCCCCGAGTGAAGAATCTTTAGCTGCACAGCTGCTCACCTCAGGTCAAATCTCTCCAGTGTCCGTGGTTATTCTGCCAAAGGCATCTGCCTCTGGATCGCGCTCTGCAAGCCCATGTCCTTCTCCACCGCTTCGCCCCCTGTCCCCCTGTCCTTCATGTCAGTGTGCACCCCCTAACCCTCCTCCTACTGCCCAGGCCCAGCATGACTCTTCTAAAATGGAGATATATATTTAGACATTTTAAGGGTTGCATTTTCATCTGTTTGTCATCTGTCTGTGTGAGCATGGGTTTCAAATTCTAATTCCGTTTAACATATTGAGTGGCATGCTTTGTCTCTTATCACCTTACATCTGTACACATGATGCTCTTTAATCAGATTACCGTACTTCACTATAACACAAGACACCATCAATAACTTTAGTTTGTTGGAAATTTAGATGTAAATTTCACCATTAATAAACATGTTACATGGCTGTAACATGACACTCACCCCATTGATGCTTAATGTTTCATCTGCTCATGCCCCAAATGTAAAAAAAAATAATTTTTAGTCATGAGTGTCACAATGCCAGATGTTTGTATTACTGGGAGAATCACAATTATTCACAATTATTGACAAAATAACAAAGTAAATCTTTTTCTTTCATTACATTGTTTAATAGATTATATTCTTCTAGTATGTGACTAGCTTTGTAAGTATAGTAAAGTATCGTTAATGTGACCAGACCAAAAAAGCTCTTTACATTGAGAGGAACTTTGGTAGCTGTAGATTGAACTGAAACTTATTTTGTTTATACAGTTGTCACAATTGCTGTTCTTTAGTTCTTCTTATTTTATTTTGATAAGAATAATCATAATTCTGGGTTAACCCAATGATCTTGAGATTCCTATTTTGAATGATCATATTATAGTTATGATGTGTTGAGTTATAGTTCTCTACATGCTTGTGGTGCTGTGAATGTTTCTCTCTCAGTTCATTGTAATATGTATGCTTACATTGTGCTCCTGTGCCATTATCCATCTGACTGGGTGTGGAGTTTGCGGGTCTGTTGTCTGTGTAGCATGCTTCAGCCTGTGTATGTGGTCCTGTCACCTACAGATTATCAGAGCATTCTAGCAGAGCTGCAGTCCCCCGCCGTACTACTTCATTCTAGTCCCACCTTCCTGGAGTCCGACCTCCCCGTCACTCCCAACCCGTCTCTCATCCCATCTGCACAACAATATTTCACTGACCCAGACTCCATGGTCCCCCCGCCCTACAGCTCACAGGTGGATGATGCTGGTGGAGACAGTCCCCCAAGACCCTCCCAGCTTGCCCTCTTAGCCCCCGTTTTTGAACTCCCTGATACCCTTCCATCACTCGTCAGAAAGCCACACATTGCTCTAAATGATCAGCTTCTCTTGAGTGAAGAAGAAGATAAATCCTGCCCACAGCAAATTCACAAGCCCAAGACCCAATTAGCCACTGGTCTGTGTGAGCCGGACATCGAAATAGCTTTCTCCACATCTTCTCCATCGCTATCATCTATATCATCCATTACTCCATCAACGCCTGAAAGAGTTCATATAGGAGACTCCCCTTTGAACAATGTTCCCATATTTCCACAGGACGATGTATGTTTAAAAGAAAGTAAAAAGGACATAGAAACTGATGAAATAGTGAAAGTTGCCGAGAAGGTCAAGGCAGAGTTAGAAGGTAATATTGTAGTGGAGAAGTGGATAGAGCAGGAGCTTATTCAGAATGTGGAAATGAAATGTGAAATGGTTATACAAGATAAACTGAGGTTGACCAATGAAATCGTGTTGGAACCAAAGGAAAGGTATGCGCAAGATGATACAGATACGACAAAGGAGCAGCTTGTTCTAGAAGGTACAGTGTGTAGAGTAGACGAGGTAAAAAATGTGCTGTATCCGTCCGAGGAGCAAATTGTGCTGATAAAAACAGAGCATGTAGTAGAAAAAAGTGTCCAAGCTGAAAATGCTGAACGTGAAAAAAAAGGTACTGATGTAAGAGTGAAAGTAGAAGGATTTAATGAGGAGAGTTTAAGTCAGGATAAGTCAGAGTGTGAGTTTCTGAAAAAGCATAGCAGTGAAATGTCCTTTGAAATTATTAGAGATAGTGAATTAAAGTTAGAAGGGAGCCAAGAAGCCGAGGATCCTACAAAAGATATTGAATTTCTGGCCACTCACCTCACATCTCACATGGATGAAATGGATTGTAAAACCATCAAAGAAATGAAAACACAAGAGGCACCTGCAGCTGCCGAAGTACTGAAGGATAAAGGCTCAGAGGTGGAGGAGGACAGCGAGGAAACAAACGGCGCTACTATCAAGGAAATGCTCCGTCAGGTGGAACAGGCAGAAAAAGACTTATGTTCACTTTCAGGTTGGCACAGTAGTGACTCGTCCAGCGTCAATGTGGAGCCGCCAACACAGGGGCGCAGTGTCAGCTCGGACCTCCTCGACAAACGGGAATGGTATGTTATTAAGAAAATATGAAAATGTGGGGAATGTTGGGGTTTTCCTTCTTTTAGGGTATTCTGAGAGAAGATATTTTGAGGTTTATGTATCTAACAAATGTTAATTACTATTCCGTCCTATTTTTAATGAAAATGTCTGACTAAAATGACTCTCAGTTCACAATTCAATCTGTTTCTGAACCCTTTGGAGCGCATACAAATGGCTGGAGTCTTTGTGAAGCTGAGGTTCTGTTATTTTGACATCTGCTGTCTTATCTACTCTCATTTTAAGTGGAAACAAGCTCTACAAGGAGGAAATTTCAAATTGTGCTTGAATTATTTTAGAGAGACAGACAAAGAGAGACCATTTGTTGGATCTTGACTATTCTCATGTCAAACCTGTAGCATATCTCACAAAAAAATTGATTTAGGGACTTGTTATTATAACATTTTGCATATCTTAAAGACAATATTATACATTTTCTCAATAATGAATATATTGCTTACCTCTAAGGACCCTAATCTTTCATTTTAAACCCTGCAGCCACGAGATCTCTAGTGACTCCATCACTTCCTCGTCCAGAGGCGAATCAGGCAGATCCAGACAAAACAGCAACAACGCCAAGCACTCACCTCAGGACACCTCATCACAGTCTTCGAATGTCAAAAAGGAGGAGGGGGCACTAGTTTCAGAGAAAAAAATCCAGGTAATTAATTTGTTTTTTATACTAACTTTAGTTACATCCATTTTTCCTGCAGGAAGCCATGGAGCAGCACTGGGACACACATCTAAAATTATTCTTGAGTTGTCTTTACATAAGATGATGCATCTGAAAACATATTCCGTTTTTATTTATATTTTTTTGTTAGTTTGGATTCTGTGTTCAAACTTTCCCTCAAATTTAACTTCAGCCTCATGAAATGAGTTTACTGCTAACAGCAGATCTCAAAGGAAGAAAGACCACTACTCATATGTCAAAACACCACACAGAACCTAGTAGTGTTATATTCTAATCTAAATTTGTTTTCAGAAGGCACATTGTTCCAGAGGAGGACCCTTTTATGTGTCTCAGCAGTGCGTCCACATCAGTGTTGACCTAAACCGTCCCTGTGTCAAAATGATTTCATTGCCTTGGCTTTATCTCAGTTTTGTGTTAATCCTTTTTATCATCAGGGGATTAGTGCTCAATCTGGCTCAGAGGAGGAACAAACTGTAACCACCAAAATCTTCAGACGCCGTATAATTTTAAAGGTACAATGTAAGCCTGGTTTGATGGTTTCTGGTGGGGCTTTTCTCTTGCAGCTGTTGAACTTGCGTTGTGTAGGTAGTAGTAGATTTGCAGTGGTGGTGGTAGTGTGCTTTTTTCCCTTTTTTTCCCACAAATTTTGTCAAATATATATTAAAGAAGACATATTTCTTCCATTTCTTTTTTCTTATTGTTTTTCCTGTATTTAGCATCAAACTATAACATAAGCAGATCATGAATTTACATTTTGTTCATTATAAACCATAATACAAAACTGCTTAATAATAGAGGTCCATTGACTTTCTATTTAAAACTGCAGAACTGATATGCACCATCTCTTTATACTGGCATTCATCTTAACAACGAATGAATTTTCATTTACATACCTTCATTGTTGAAAAATACTTGAACCCTACATGTATGACCCTCCATCCATCTTCTCCCGCTTTATCCGGTGGGTCGCGGGGGCAGCTGTTCGCCACCCAGTCCTCTGCGTGGTGAGGAACAATGTTAAAACATATTTAAATAGTTAATTTTATATAATATGTCCCCTTTAATAGTATATACAGTTTTTAATTACATTAAAATAATAACATTTACATAAAGAATGAGTTTGTGCAGAAGGCATAAGCATAGACAGATTATAAACATAATAATAACAAATATTAAACAAAAAATAAAAATTAGATTGAGGCTTGAAAATAAAATTAAGTGAATCAAACTGGATTTTCCCAATTCTTTCCCATTTAATAGTAGTGTCTCCTCTATTGCCATGACGATTACATTTCTCTGCTTCTTCCTGTTGTCCTGGTGCTGTGGGTCAACCAAAATATAATGCAATCATTTTACTGTTAATGTGACAAACATTTACAGGGCGAAGAGGCAAAAAACATCCCAGGTGAGAGTATGACTGAGGAACACTACTTGGATAACGATGGCAACCTCATCAGTAGAAAAGTAAAGTGTTTAACTAATAATATCTATGAACCCTTAAAGGTGCATTGTGTAACTTTTTTGGTGGAGGGTCTGTCAAATGCTTTTCCCTATGGAACTGTTATTGATTTGAATGTTTCACAATATGGCATTATACCTTTCTATCTTCATGGAGACCAATTCAGACTAGGTTACACGTCAGATCTGTGGAGAGGCAACCCCACTTTTTAGTGTATTTTTGAGCAGTAAAACTACCTTTAGTTTAATAAATGTAAGACAGATGTTTAATGTCCTTTAATACTATGGAACATTTCAGGCAGACCAGTGACATATCCATAGAAACAAGCAGGTGACGGACCCCCAAGCAAAAAGTTACATAGTGCACCTTTATAATTACCTTTTTATTATTAATTACTTATTACAGGGGCATCTGGTAATATCTCATGTGTTTTACACCCCATTTGCTTTGGGTAGGTTATCAGAAAAGTTATCCGGCGAGTTTCCACACCAACACCGGACAACCAGGGCAGTGACAATGGCGTGTGGCGTAAGAGAGACCCTCGGCACAGCCCTGCTCTGTCTGAGGAGTGGTCGGAGGTCTGGAATAGTTTGCCCAGGTTGAAATGATTTGTCTGTGTCAGAACATGTGCCATAGGTCTTAAAATCACAATGGCTATCTCAAAACAATGAGTCATTAAGGGCCCATATTGTGCTATTTTCTGATCTATGGTATAATATAGTTTCCTCATATCACAGACATGCCTGGAGTTGTGTTTTGTTTCATTCACACAAAACACACAAATCCAGCATGTCTAGGCTTTAAGTTCTGCTCTCAAACAGAAAATGGACTGTTCCATCTTGTTATGTCATGTGGTGATACAGGAAGCGCTTCACTCCATATGCCTTCACTAGAATCATTTGGATAATTTCAGCCCTGGAACTGCTAAAATCTAACTGAACACAAGTTAAAAGGTAGCTGTTGAACTCTACAGTAGTACAGTAGTACTTCTTAACATCACAAGGTGGAACAGAACATTTTGAGCTTTGGAGATACAGACAGATTAATGAAAGATTACTCAAGCATGTGTGAATGAAACAAAACACAGAGTAATAAGTGAAGATGAATGTAAATGAAATTGGTTCGCTATTTAACACTGTTAAATAGTATTTTTTGTATTGAAAATGATATAAATCAACTACTAAAACAACAACTAATACTACCGTAATACATGCTAATGAACACATGTTCTGATACTGTTTACCTATGGTGACATGAATGCTGATTTTGGGTTTGGTGCATTTTGTGTGCGTGTAAAAAATATATGTGACTGCCTATGAAATATTGGTGAACCTAATCGTTTCTTGTGAATCATTAACAGGGTTTTTTGTCTTCTAGGTGACTAAACTGGTGTGCATTAATTTATATTGCTAACATGATATCTACTTGAATTTATGGCTTGAGGTTGATGTGAAAATAAAAAGAGTAAGGCTTTTATTTTAGAATACTTTGTAATTTAGTTCATATTTTTTGTGTTTTACAGCAAGGCAGTGGGTCCAGAAATAGCAGGAGAAAGGATGATAGAAGGTCCAGCGACAAAAAGCACCACTCATAGCAAGGTAGAACATTTGTACTGGAAAAGAACGCATAGTTCTAGTGTACAAATTTCACCTAAACTTAGTCTCAGACTCTTTTTGAGTCATCTGTTTTGTCTTTTTTGCCTTATTCACACAGATTGTCTCCCAGAAAAAATGTTCCACTGTGAGGACTTGAGGCAAAGGGTCCAATCTGCTTTGATCAGCTTTATGGGGTGGTTCTCGTGCAGAAGAACTGACCATTTGCGCATGAGCATGAAAACTCATTTTCTAGTCTCCTACTGTGGACCATGGACATCAATCCTGCTTCAGTTTGAGAGGGTGTGTGCCATTGGCGGACTGAGAGGAGAGCCTCTGAGGTTTGAGGTGAAGACTTTGGTTACTATGGACTGCAGTGGAGACACACAGGTGAAACTGTGACCAAAGATGGCACAAGAGCTCTTTCCACAAGTTGCCTGGAAAGAAAAAAGGTGACACAAAACTGAAAAAAACAACAACTGCTGGACACTTCTGATACAAGTTCAACACTCGCCTTATAGTTTATTTTCTTGAACCCATTGTTTTTGTTTTTAACTAACACCTTTTCTGAAATTACAATATTACTGGTCAAGTTTGCACTAAAAGAGCAACCTTTTAAGTGCTTTTGAACTTTATGAAAGGGGTTTCACTTTTTAAAGATGAGTGTAATGAAACAGGTTCTTGTATAATTTATTAATAGAGCTGGTATAATATAATGTTTGTACATGATAATGCTGGTTTGATTTTAAATATAAACTTTCCAGAAAAAGTCAGATTTCAGTAATTTCCAAAATGGGAATTCTAATTCTGCAAAAGCAGCCTTTCAGATGACTCATATTTTCATGCATGTTCATTTATTTTGAGTACAATTTTTACAAGTTTGCAAAAATACTGTATTCAAATAACAAATACAACCCTTTACATGTGAGCACATAGCCCTGATGTTGGTCACCACTTTTATATTTTAGGAGAAGCATTTATCATGCGTGGGCTTATAAAGCCGTGTGAAAAATGTTCATAGCTGGTTCTGTCTGTCTGTCCTTTGAATGAATGAGTAGCATCTGCTGATTGATAGTCTGAATGTAAATGCTAGTAAGCTAGCTGTCTGTTAGATTTTACCATTGTGCATATTGGCTTTAAGGTGTAAGAGTCTAGACTTAAACCACACTAAGTGGTGTGTCACCTGGTTTCCAAAAGCTGTTACGGTATTAAAAGGAAAATGGGGCATTTCTTTTTCTTTCTTGTCTTTTTTTTTTTGTTCTATTTATATCGTACTCACACCGAAGACACATAAAGTAATTACTGGATTGTAGCTCTATAGCATATTGTATGACAAAACACTGGATGGTCAAAAATAATTATTTAAGCATAAAATTGTGTTTAACTCTGAAACTGTGTAATATTTTATATTAGGCTTGAGAGTCCATATATGCAGCGTCACATAGAATTGTTTTCATTAGCTCATTGGCAATATTTCATTAAATTACATAATATGTTTTTTTTTTTTTATAGCCCATGTAAGTGTGGTGTTTTATTGGTGCAATGGCTCATTATGCGGATGTCTATGCTGTGGACATTAAAACTATGTAACTTTTCTTTCTTTTCTGTGGGTCGAGAAGGTCAGAACGGGTTTGTTTGTACAACATCCCAATATACTACTATGTCAATCAGGGGGTTAAAGGATAATTTGATATTGTTTTTTTGTCAGTTTTCTTTGATATGTGTTTTACATAAAGACTTTTGATGTACAATTCTTACTAACAGAGTGAAGCCATTGATATGTAATATTCTAGCACTTTGGTTATTCAAGGTCTTTTAGAAGCTATAGCAGCAATGATGCCACCATAAATGTTTTAGACATCTTTAAAAAGTCAACTGAAAATAATAAAAAGGTTGGTTTTGCAATAAACCTGTTTCTTTTCCTTGTGGCCTTGTACATTTTTGTTAGTTCTGTTCTGACAATAGTCCTTCAGCACATCAGTATTGGCTCCCACACACTAGTGTCCTCTACAGTGTTCTCACAGCTGCAGGTGGGAACGCGGGGGAAGAAATCAAGAGTCTTATGTTTTTAAATGAATGACGATGATATTATGTAATGTATTTGACAAATAAAAAACAATTTATACTATACTACTATTATACCTTTCAAAGAAGGCCTTGTGCTTAGGCTGTGTTTAGGTGCAGTATGAAAAGGTAATTGAAGGGGAATAGAAAATATGTAAATAATGTGCAACTTTATAGTGGTTATATAGAGAGAAAGTTCCTAGAGGCTACGCAGAAAGCATAGCGGTCCCATAAGAATGTGTATGCTTGAGTCTGTTATATATCTACTATTATCTGCTATTATTACATAGAGTGCGCTGTTAGTTGCAGTAGTACCTTCTTGACATGACACACCCTTTGTCAGGCTCAGATCCATGGCAGTTCTGGAGTTGTCCTGCTGGGAGCGCTGTGGCCAGATCCTGAACAAGGTCACACGGTGTACTGATAGCAGTACCATTGGACAGTAGTGAGCTGTTCAAACGCTGCAGCTCCTTGTGTGTGCTGTGCTGTGCCTGTGCTCTGCTCTGATCCACACTGTGGCGTAGCCATGGCGGACAGTGCAAGCGAGAGTGACACTGACGGAGCGGGCAGCAGCTCGGCTACCCCGATGTCCTCCTCTGCCTCGAACTCTGGAAAACCCAGCATAGTCATTTCACAGTTTCGCCTGGAGGAGCTCACGAACCGCTTGGCCTCGCTACAACAAGAAAACAAAGTTCTTAAAATTGAGCTGGAAACGTTCAAACTCAAGTGCAAAGCGCTGCAGGAGGAGAACCGAGATCTCCGCAAAGCTAGCGTCACCATTGTGAGTAATGCTAGAAGCTAACTAGCTCAATGCTAACCACGCCGCCTGTATAATCACATTTTGTCAGCGGGCTAACTAGATTTTTGCTCGTTTCTGTTACTGTTAGAGGCAATCGTTTATCAGTCCATTGCATTGTGTGTATATATATAACTTCTCCGATTTAGCAACACGCACAGAATTCCCTATGTTAGCTAACCTCAGAGTTGGATATTGCTAATCTAGCCTATGCTAAACCTTGCTGTGTGTGACTGGGCAGTGTCAGTCAGCTATTTTGCTTTGTTTTGTTTTGGGTTGCTAGTTTTGCTAACTTGTGCTAACCCTAGTAGCCTTGGAATCACACAGACAGCGCCCAGTAGAGTTAAGGAGATCGCTGTTAGCTTTTATGGCAATGATAACTTTGTGTTGAGTATTAATTATCCCATCTTATGCCAGTGAAGATGTGAGATGGCAACTGAGTGAGTAGAGTAGCTTAGCGGCACCATGCGTCATATGTCCTCATGCTCAGCTAATCAGCCCAGCTTCATAAAATGTGTAACCGATCTGGAGGATAGATGGGAAGTATGTAGGCCAAAGTTAGCCAGCTGGTCAGGCTCGTGTAAAGCGAGAAAGCCACGGTGCCGTGAGCCCACCCTGTGTATATGTGTGTAGCTTAACTGGCTGTTTGGTGTCCATTGTGCTGTCATTGTTCCCAGCTGACACATTCTCACAGCTTGCAGAACAGCATTTTGCTTTGAGGTCAGGGTAGAAAGAGGAGGCTGGAAAACCGGGAAACTGGCTGTATCATCACGCCAGCTGCAGAGGCTGTCTCCTTTATTTATTACTCACAGTTCTTTTTACTCTCCTCTTTAAATCAACCATTGCTGCAACTACTTTGGTTTAATCAAGGAGATGTAACTCTTTGTGTTAATTTATTTCACAACTGGTTTCGTTTTTACATAATTAAGCAGATTTTTCTGACTGCATAGTTTTAACGGTAAACTGGTAATCTCAACTAAATGTTGACTAGATGATATCTTCAAAGTACTGCTGTATTCTCTTTGATTAATCCGTGAAATACACTCTGTACTAACTGTTTCCCATTTTTGCCATTTTTGTTTTGCAGCAAGCCAGAGCTGAACAAGAAGAAGAATTTATCAGTAACACCCTGTTTAAAAAGATCCAAGCCCTGCAGAAAGAAAAGGAGACCTTGGCAGTTAACTATGAAAAAGAGGAGGAATTTCTCACAAATGAACTGTCAAGGAAGCTCATGCAAGTAAGTGATGGATCCAAAGATAAGACCATTCTTTAAGCATCTTTAGTGGGAAGACGATGCGCAGTGATTTATGACAAATTCTGCATATATAATTGTCGCATCTGTAATTACTTCTGAGAGGTTATGTTGGCAGATGACTCAAACTAGATATCATAACAAGTCCTATCAAGTCTTGTAATGTTCCTTCTAGTCATTCTTCACTTGTGACTGTTAATTGGCTCAGTCTTCTCCACTTTTTTTGCTCCAAGTTCTTTAGCACTTAACATGCAGATTGACTGTTTGTGGCAATCTGCAGATGTTGAATTACTCTTGTGTGTATGTGTAATGTAGGAGGAATCTTGAGGCCACACACTACAAATATCTGAGCTGGACTGTAGGCGCGATAACTTTGTGGGGTTTTTTTGGTCATCTTCCCTGTTGCCTAAATTGGAAGTGGTCATGTGTTCAAGATGACCACAAACTGTCAAATCATTGTTTACATTACCTGACAATTGACATGGATTTGAGAGTCACTGGCCAGCTTTCTATCTGACCCTTGCCCAAATATACTCTGAGTAGTTCCCCTTTTGCAGGTCTAAAACTTTATGTACTGCTTAGTCTGCTAAAAAGCCCTGTAGTTTGATAAAGGGCTCAGGAGTTAGGTTCACTCTTTGCAAGGCTAACTACTATGTGCTTACTGTGGGTTACTTTTGAATAATTCAACTGAACTGAGCAACATGTCTAAAGCAACAGGGCATCTGGTTTTGTTTTATATTTTTTCAGATAACAGTTTCTTTTTGTGGGACTGGTATAATCATGGTTATAAGCGTGCCGCCATTTTTATTATACATATTGTAATTTGTATTCTGTTCTCTGCAATGACTAATCAGTTACATAATCCATCATGCTTTCATTTCCTCACCTCTTTGTTATGGCCTTGTCCTCTTATAAATGCAACTGTTTTTCTTCTTTTATTTTTTTATTCAAGCTCCAGCATGAGAAGGCGGAGCTGGAACAGCATTTGGAACAGGAGCAGGAGTTCCAGGTAAACAAGCTCATGAAGAAAATAAAGAAGATGGAGAATGAGACCATTTCAAAACAACTAACCCTAGAACAGGTAAGTGTCCAGGGCTCAGATGCATAAACATTTCAGTAATTGAAAGTGACGGCAATACAGCAGTGTTTTTTTCCACGTAGTATCAGTAATTCTCTTATCAGTATGTACTTAATGTGTGTACAGTACACATCTGTTAGTATGTGTCATGCTTCCTCAATTCTACTGTTTTGCAACCATAGATTTGTTATGATCATTTCTCTTTTCTAATGTTTTTGTACTGTTAATTAATTAATTTACTTAGCATTTACAAAAGCATCCTTCCATAATGTGGATTTGTCTGAGTGTTTTTTCATTAACTGGACACACGTCTCTCTCATGCTTAGTTACGGCGTGAAAAAATTGACCTGGAGAATACATTAGAGCAAGAACAGGAGGCCCTGGTCAACAGGCTGTGGAAAAGGATGGACAAACTTGAGGCTGAGAAAAGGTAATTATCATCCAACTAAACATACAGTACAGGGCTAAACATCCTGGAGGTAACAGATTTGCTCCAAACTAGCTTTCATCTTGATGTCAAAGGAGTGCTCATGATTTTGTTTTTAATTTTCAAATTAGGATCCTTCAGGAGAAGTTGGACCAGCCTGTGTCAGCTCCTCCCTCCCCCAGGGATGTTTCCATGGAGATCGACTCGCCAGAGAACATGATGCGGCATATCCGCTTCCTCAAGAATGAGGTGGAGAGGCTGAAGAAGAGCCTCCGTACCACAGAGCTGCAGCGTAAGTGGCCTGACACCTGGTACACACTGGTCTTAAAGATTTGTGATTCACAAGAATATGACTTACACAGAAAGAGGGGTAAATAATCAGTTAAAGGGCCAATATTACGCTATTTTCTAATCTCTGTTATGATGTTTCCTCATCTCAAACATACCTGAAGATGTGTTTTGTTTCTTTCAACCCTGCATATTTAAGATGAGTTCTTCTCTCAAATGGAAAACACACTGTTCCACCTTGTGATGCCATGTGGTAATTCATGAAGCGCTCCACTGTGTTTTTTTAATTCCATACACCTCTAGAATCATTTGGATGATTTCAGGCCTGGAAATGCCCATCTCTACTGGGCTAAAGGCAAAAGGTAGCTGTTAACATGACTTCTCTCGCTTCATGACGTCACAAGGTGGAACAGAGCATTTTGAGCTCTGAAGATATGGACCCAAACGTGTTAATGATTCAAAACACAACTTCAGGTATTTTTTTGGATGAGGTAACAATGTTACAACATGAGTTAAAGCTCACAAGAGTCAATTTTGCATAATATAGGACACTTTAAGTCTACAAGTGCACTTTTCCAAATATTTGCATACAATTATGTATTTACCTCCACACTTGAGGGTCACCTGACATGGCCATGGGTGGCTGGTTGCTGCAGGAAGCGCTTCCAGTGTAAATAAAAACTTTATTTATTTAGTTAGTTATTTAGTTATTTATTTATTTAGTTATTTATTTATTTATTTTTTGCTGAAAGAAAATGTCCTGGGGCTTTGGTATTGATTTTATTTTGTTTTTATGCTAGAGATTCACCACTAGAGGGAGCCAATGGATAGCTTAAGCCTTATAGCAGCACACTAAATACACAGTTGTGTATACATACTGCAGTTCTAAACTGTACAATATGTTGGGTTTTTAACTTCTTCCAGAACAAATGGACAAGTTGGCTTTCTATTTCGTCATTTTCAAACTTTACTTAAACTTTAGCTTTTTTTTTTATAACTTGTATACACGAGTTGAAACTGTAAAAAATGTTGACATGACTTTTGTTGGTGCAAACAGACACTGAGAAGCGCGCTCAGTACATCGAAGAGGAGCGGCACATGAGGGAGGAGAATATCCGGCTGCAGAGGAAGCTGCAGCGGGAGATGGAGCGTAGAGAGGCTCTGTGCAGACAGTTGTCTGAGAGCGAGTCCAGTCTGGAAATGGACGATGAGAGGTATGAGAACCACAAAACACTTTGGGGCTTATGATATTCACTTTGGGATCAGTATTTGATAGAATCATGTTGGAGGAACATAATACGTTTTACATGTGTCCACAAACTTTTCAGTAGGCTTTGAAGCTTGTAAAGTAGCTTAGTATTTCTTATTGCTGTCAGTTGATTATGTTTTTTATGGTTTTAGGTACTTCAACGAGATGTCTGCCCAGGGTCTGCGAGCGCGCACTGTCTCCAGCCCCATCCCTTATACCCCCTCTCCCAGCTCCAGCAGGCCAATATCACCTGGTGAGTACATCCGGTCCATTTGTGTTCCTGTGATCTTTGCTACTGGCCACAATAACAAAAAGTGTATTGACTGTTACTGAATGACTCATCGGTGTACAAGGAAGCTAATGTCTACTAACCTGTCATAAAAATGAGACACCTCTTATCAAAACTTATGTAAGGCTCAAAATATGACAGATGTTTATATCAGCACAAAAGCCAATTAGCCAGATTAGATTAGGGTCTATTGTTGGTACAGGGGTACAAGAACTCCTGTGTGCTATCTACCTTGTTTTAACAGCTAACTGAAGTGTTATTTCATCTTGGCACTCTTAAGGTCAGCATGGTTAACTCTTGGTCATTATTTCCAGGTCTGTCTTATGGAGGCCACACAGTTGGCTTCACACCTCCAGCCACTTTGTCCCGAGCAATGCCCCACTACAACACCCCTGCCCTGCACGTCCACGGAAGCTCCTCTCATGCCGTAGCGGTGAGTCCAACATCACATGAAGTCTGGTCATCCACATGTAGCTCAGGAACAATATAGTGAAACAGATTTCATACATTTTACCAGCTACAGATAATGGTCCTTTGTGTCCCCCCCCTCCTATAAATTATTTCACAGTGAACAGGACAGTGCCTGACGTTGCACTCTATATATCAGACTGCTAATGGCTGTGTGAAAGCAGGCTGCTCAGTGTTTCCTCTAATTGGTTCCTATTAGGGAGGCGCCGATCCAGCTTTTTAGGGTTTTATAGCAATACTATAGCTTTAAGTATCCGAAACCCGATATCAATGTAGAGACTGAAAATATAATTTATTTCCTTAAAACAAAAATAAAATAAGACGGAACTGATTCAGATGTGTTTTGTAGCTGTTATTTATCTTCAAGTAACTAAGGAACATATCTTGCCTCCAATCTTAGCAGTAGCGCGAGCACCAAGGAGGGGGCGTGTCCAGGACGGGCTGTATTTTGATGTTGGAGACTGGAGTGGGACGGTACAAGTACAAATATTGTGATGGCATCTGAACCAATCTGTGACCGCTGTAGCATTTAAAAGCATTGCCAGCATGGATAATGTCTTTGCCTCATGACAGGCAGCACAGAGGGATGTGGGGAAAAATTATATGTGCGTATAAATAAAGCTCCGGAGCCCCCCAATGCAAGTACACACCGGTAGAGGGGCAAGAATACAGAATTTTAGATGGGCCATGACAGAACTGGCACTCCGCACGCACGTGCGCCCCTCTCATGCACGCGCACCACGTCAACCCTTTAAGTTTTCTCTGCGTTCCTCCTTTAGTTTGCCTCCCATTAGGTAAGGTAAGGTAACTTTATTTATATAGCGCTTTTTCACAGACACCAAAGAAGCTTTACAGAGCATATTAACAGAACATTCTTCATTCACTCCATGCTCGGTGGTGGTAAGCTACTGTTGTAGCCACAGCTGCCCTGGGGCAGACTGACAGAAGCGCGGCTGCCAAGCTAATCGGCCCCTCCCACCACCACCATCACTCACGCACACACCACTTTCACACCTTGGGTTGATGGGGGAAACCGCAGTGCCCGGAGGAAACCCATCCGAACACTGGAAGAACATGTAAACTCCACACAGAAAGGCCGTGGGCGACCTGGGGATCGAACCCAGAACTGCATTACGCAGCAGACCAGTATCTATCTCACACACAGACCTCTCCCCCTGGCCGCACCCGTTCCCGCCTGTCCCGGTTTCGCTCCCGCATCTCTCACCTGAGGTACAATTGTCCACCGCTGCGACTGCTGACCACTCAGTCTCATCACAAGGGTGTCCACTGCATTTGGTTGCATACATGTGGATGTCTTGCAGATTTTTAAATAGTTTATTGTTAATGTTAAATGTTTCACACAGACCTGGATTAAACCATTAACACAAGGGAAGGGTGACTGCACGACCTGCATTTGCCCCGCACAAGTGACTCGTATGCGCCATGTGTCTGTACAGAGCAGTGCTCATGTGCACTATAGCCTACGTCTCTAACCTACCTACTGGTGACTAACTTTATAAACTAACCAAAGCGGCACAATGGGAATTATTTGGTCGCAAAATGAAGCTGTTGACAGAAAGGGTAGCCTACGAGGATGTGAGGAAAGGTGACATTGCAGCATTAGGACTGCAGACAGGGTAAGAAAACACAATTTAGGACAGAGCTGTAAATGGCCTCATGTGAATGAGCAGCTTTTTTACAGCTCCAGATCAAACCAAACTATAGAGCAGTGCTAAGCTGATAAAGGAAGTGGGCGAGGGGCCGTGCTCTGCTGCGGTAGGGCATCCAGATGCCGCACGAACATCCCGCACGGCACACAAACAGGTTATGAATGTTAAGCATTTATCATCCTACTATATTTCCAAATAAAAGAAATGTTCAACATGTTACATGTTTTTCAGTGGACTAGTTTGATATTTATTTTGACCTTTCTGGCAATTCACTGAATGCGCCACACCCCACGCCCACCACACAGAGGGACCGTTGGCGCCGCTTGGCTTGGCAGCCGCGCCTCCGTCAGTCTGCCCCAGGGCAACTGTGGCTATAACAGTAGCTTACCACCACCGGGTATGGAGTGAATGAAGAATGCTCTGTAAAATGCTGTGTAAAGCACTTTGGGGACATGTGTCTGTGTAAAGCGCTATATAAATAAACCTTACCTTACCTTACCTTATTTGTTATATTGTTAGGAATTTAAAAATACATAAATAGTCTATAAACCACAAGCTACCTTCAAACTTTTTGTGTTTTGTCATGAGATCATGTAGGCAATTTATTCATCCCCATTGATTAGTGACTGAATTACACAAGCCTGGGGTTTTCAGCAGGGCCTTTTTTGCTGGGAATGTTGTTTAACATTGATACATCTGTCTCTTGACTGAATCATGAATGAATCATTAAATCCTTCAGTCTGTGGGGAGTTCTAACCATGTCAGCATTTTCAACTTTGAGCAACAAGTTGTTTTGTGGCTGTAAAATATTGCTACATGGCATTCATAGTATTGCTACATGATGAGCATTTAGCAAACTTAAGTATTGCTCCATGAAGCTGTTTATTTCATTATGTAAGAGAGACGGCTCAAAGAGACAGTGTGAGAAAAGGGGCAGACACTCTTTGTTGAGCCAATTTGCCCCATGTAAAGGATTTACCACATGCCGTTATAAACAAACAATGAAGTTAGGCCGTCTTGACAATTACTCCCACCCGTTCCTAAACGTCTTGTTAAGGGAAGTATTGGTGTCTATAGAGGGACCAAAATATCATAATATATCAGGTTGTTATTTGGGCTTTTTATAGTATCTTATATCTGCTTAATAGGGTTGGACGGTAATACGGTAATACACTATACCGAGGTACCAAAAAGTAGCAACGGTTTCTTTACCATCACTAAAAAAAAATCTGCAGCGCATAAGGACCTATTATAATATTGGGCAGCATTTTGGCTTTAGGTCGAATGACCTCAAACCTGCTAGCACCCCTATGAACTGAAATCAAGGACCATGACGTCACCCAGTGTCAGGCTCACCACCCGCAGAGGGGTTCATAGGGATCTGGTGTGCAGAGGACTGGGCGGCAAACTGCCCCTGTGACCCAGCTGAATAAAGTGAAAGCAGATGGTTGGAACATTGTGGATTTATTGTGATGGGTGGTGGTATTGTAAGACTTTCTTTCTCACTAGCTGATGTATAAACCTGTCTTTTGTTGTTGTCTTCCTTTTTGTGGACAGAGGCCCTCCCCGAGAAGAAGCACCAGCCCAGACAAGTTCAAACGTCCGACGCCTCCACCCTCCCCGAACACGCACTCAGGGGCCCTGCAGCCTCAGCCCCCGCTCCCCCCTCCTGCTCAGCCCATGGTCCAGTCCATGTCCTCCCCGGCAGCTATGCACACGGCCGGAGCCAGCACAGCACAGCAGCCTCCCTCCCAGCCTTAAGGCCACAAGCGCTTCTCCACGGGCCCAACAAACGCCCTATGAATGCCACGACGCTACTGCAACAGCAACTTCCATCAACCCCAGCGGTGGACGGCAGCACCTGACCACCTCCACTAACGAAGCAGCTCCGAAAAGGGGAAAGAAACCTGAAGGCGGCATGGCACCATGGCAGTGATGCTAGCTGCCTTTCTTATAAATGTGGCGTTACTTCTCTTAAAAAGGAATGGATGGACTAAAAATTAATCGCTTCTTGGGATTCGCAAGCCCTTCATCTGTTCCACATTCTGTCGTGTACATGTTACGTTTTTGTTTTTGTTGCTTGGGACTGTAGCCGGGCGGAGATGTTGTGGCGCTTTTTGACATAGCACAAAGGACAATGGTGGTGTGTTCTAATTGGTCTAGAGAGTTGGAATGTTTGGAGCATTGCTTGGATGTTTGGCTAGAGAAAAAAAGATGTTGGATGTGGTTGATTCTTTTCTTTTCATGCCTAAAATATGACTCACAGTAATTGTCCTCCACGCTGGCACAACCCCACTGCTAAAACACTAGCAGTTCGCATTTCACATAACACAAATTTTAACATTGCTTTGATTATGGCCTACAGGGCAAGTCTATAATAGCAGGGCATTGATCAAATAGAAGTCACCATGCAATTCTTCTCCAATGCCCTTCAAAGTATCTTCAGCTCATTAGTGTAATAGAAAAAATATACATAGAGGACACTGGTACATACTTAGTGATCAATGTCGCCTTTTTGAGGTGTATAAAATGTAGTCCGAGGTGTAACACTTAGTCATGTACTCAGTCTCTTTTCTGCTCTTCTCTGGTGAACGCTTCTTTCAACCTAATGGATATTCCTCATCAGAAAAAGGAAAACGCATAATGCTCTTCACACTAAATATACATACTGCTATACATTCTAATTGAATGGTACTGTTGATCAAAGTTTCTATGTATGATTAAAGCTCTTGAGATGACAACACCTAACAGTTTTGTGAATGTAATTATCTCCATGCCTGCACTAAACTCTTAAGCATTTTTTTATTTTCATTAGATATTTTGAAGTGGAGTGTAGTCAGAGAAATCATCTTGGTTTGTGTTTAGATGGTTACACATAAAAGATGTTTAAAGAACTCATTGCACAATTTTCTGATTTGTGTCATAATGTTTCTTCATCAAGGTAAGGCAAGTTCACAAAGTAATTCAAAGTGCTTTACAGAATAACAAAGAAATTAGGTTTATTTGAGCAAATACAAACTCATGAGTTCTACAAATACAAACATGTCACATAATTGCAGTTCCTTTTGCTCAAAATGGAGCAGGTGAAAATTTAAATCACAAAACAAATCAAAACAAATAATCATCATATTCAATATTAACATATCTGGAGTTTACATTTTGCTCAGTAGAGATGGAAGTTCCAGGGCTGAAATAATGTAAATCCCAGTTATGTTTTGGAAGAGGTACCAACAATATAACATGGTTTAAAGCTCAAAATTTTGTGTAATATAGGAACTTGAATATATTTATACCAGGTGAGTCTTACAGGTTGGTGGTTCTCAAGCTGGTACACGAGCTTCTTCTATTGTTACATGGACCCCTCTTCAGCTCTGTTGTTAAATGTGGAAATTTACTCATTTTCTTCACTCTTACTTTGGGTAAGTTCTTGTTTAGAGTGTGTGTGGATAAAGTGATTTATTCCTGGTTAGACCTCGCTTATATCCGATTAGACCTGGAACAGTCCTGTTATAGACCCAGTTTAAATTTGGTTTTAAGATGGTCAAAGTTTGAGAAACACTGCTAGGCCATAATAAGTATAGAGCTTTATGCACCGGTAGGCCAAACAAAGTGTCACGTTTCGTCTGACCCCTTTTCACTTTCAGTATGGCTCACATTCACTGTGGCATTGTATGTAGTCCTAATGAGGTTAACTTAAGGTCTGTCACAATTGAGCCCAATTAATTCCGGCACAGTCAACTTGGATCCTGCCGCCCTGGAGGAAAAAAAGCATTGAAGGAAAAACCAGGTCATCATCTTAAATTTCCCCCTTTAAAATAAAAATTTGAATGGTCCAGTATCTTCAGGTAGTCAGCTAATCTCATTCTTTTATGTTGCCAAACCTATATCTATAGACTGTGACAAGTATCCAATGACAGGCTTGTGCTTATTTCATTGCTGTTGCCTTTTTTATCAAGCAGCATATTATGGATGAGGTATCTTGAAGGTGAACTATGTAACTTTCCGGTGCTTATTTCCTGGAAATAAGCATATGGCTTCCTGTTCCACCATATGGCATTCATGTTATTTAATGTGAATGTTCTCAATTACGGCTGATTGTATAGCTCTAAATGACAAACATGCTTTCATACTGTGCAGCCATTACATTTCCTCAGATATTACCTGTAACTTCTTGTGGTGTCATAGTAACTTCTGTCACATTGTTGAACATTCCAGACAAAGCTCAAACATACATGTAGAAAACCAGGTGTCAGCCCTACACCAGAGAAGTTGCGTAGTGTGCTTTTAACTTTTTCTTAAGGTCTTGGTTAAGACACCCACTTAACATGGGAGTTCTTTGTATCTTACTGGCTGTGAGATTGATGTGTTTTATAGAAGATCATTTTATTCACAGGCAGGTGTTTCTGCAAAACCTTCTCAGGATATGAAATCATAAATGAACCAAAAATCAATCATTTGACACCATAAACCTGACGCAGATGACTCTCTTCTGCATAACACTTTCTGGCCTCCTATTGCTCACACACTGTGGTAGGTTGACCCTTACTCTGCACATAACTGAAGCACTGAGTATTATTTTTTAATGAAATTCTTACGGAGATGTATGTTACAAATGTGTTATTTCTATGATGCAGTGTTCTTTGTCACAACCCAAGTCGGCAACCTGAACTAATCCAAGCAGGAATCTGGCTGTGTGGTGCGATGACCTTTGACCTTTATGGAGCAGTGGAGCCAGTGGTCAAGTCTCCTTCAGCAGAGAACAGCAAGAGGCGGCTTCTTGGGTGTCACACTACAACAGACATAACAGCATGAGAGGGATTTCAGGTTAGTTTGGGCAGAACTGCTGGGAAGCTTTCTTTATATAAAATAGTACAAGTTTTATTAGATTTTCATCATTATGATTTTATTTTCAATACTTAGACTTTGATCATACCACAATGAATACCCATCCATACAGTACCAGTCAAATGTCTGGATGCATTTATTTTTCCATTTTATTTCTATGATTATATGCATTGTAGATTCTCATTGAAGGCATCAACACTATGAATGGACACATATGGACTGTAGCACACAAAAATACACTCAATACTTGTATTCGGCTTTGGACCCTGGTTTGCACTTTTGGCAGTTCTTGACCCTGAGAAGTGAAGTGAAAACTATTTTCAGAAGATTATAAAATCATTGAGAGAAGACCAAGGGTTTGCAGAGCTTCTGTACATGTATAAAATGTAAGTAATGAACATTAAGAAAAAAAATAAAGGATGTGTTCGGGTGACATGTAGTGTACATAAATTGTGATAAATGAATAGATTAAATATTGACCTGAATAGGCTGTAGGTAAAACTTTGAGCATGTAACTACATTCATTTTGAAATATCTTTGTTCTCTGGTACGTCTGGCTGGTCGGTGCTCCACACCAGTGGTTCTCAGCTTTTATCAGTTGCGTGTTTGCATGTGCAAAAATATAAAAATATTGATAAATCGTATCACTTAATGTGATGATACAATATCGATATTGTGGGCTCCTTTATCGATATATTGCCAAGAGTATTTTTTGTTATATTTTACTATTTTACTACAATTTTGTTGCTTGTTTAGAGGAAGACTTGTTTATGCAACACAATTGACATATTCACTGCTTTAATCAGTAAAAAGAAATGGTTTAACAAAGACTTTTAGTATCTCAGCCATGATTTTGCTATTTATATTTTATTTAATATATCGAATCGATTTTAAATATATTGTATCGAATGGAAGTGCACTGTATCGAGATATGTATCTTATTGTGGCCTGTGTATCGAGGTATGTATCGTATCGACAACTTCTTAATGATACCCAGCCCTCTTTGTAACCCCCATAAAAAACAATCAATGACATTTGTGACCCCCAAACACAAGGTAAGATAGTCGGTTAAGTGCCTTATGTCTAATGTTTGATTTTGTTTTTGGACACAGATCTTGATATATGATTTCATAGTGGCATGACAGTCTATTTAGCACTGCATTTGAAGGGTGTCCAGCTTTGTTTGGGCTATTGCATAAACTTTCTTTTTTCCCCAATCAAAATATGTAAATAATTTCCCAGAGAGAGCTATTTTATCTTTTAACTTATTGTATTTAGCTTATTTTGTAACTTGTTCGATGTACATGCTCTTGGTCGGTGGCATCTGTAACGAAGAAAATTTCCCCTCGGGGATGAATAAAAGTAATTCTGATTCTGATTCTGAAAATAATTTGGTGGTTCATGGGTTAAAAGAGCCCTATATGATTTGAGACCATGATAAGTAATACATCAAACCCAATTATAATTTTAATGATGTCACTAGCCAATGTTTCCATGTTTAATGTGGAATTTATTTAATGTCTGACCATTTCCAACTATGACATTATCCTCAAATAATATCCTAATAAACACGAGAGCGCCACAGTCTCCAAAACCTGTCAAAGTCCAGGAAATATGTTATAGTTAATAACTTATCAATTTATTGCTTATTGTGTCTCCAGAAAGTGGTCACCAGTAAATGCATGATGTAGGCATACTCCATGGTCTGCTAATTATTAGGACATAAAAGATGCAATATATGGTTAGATAATCTTGTAAAGTGATGATGCAACAAATTCCTCAACAGTGTGAACATTCAGAGATTAAAAAAAAAAATCTTGATAAATAGCTCTGAATGAACTGAAGTGAACCAACTTATCACCGCATAGATTTGTGCAGATAAAGGCCAGGCTCACTGTGACATGATAATACTGTTTACCAGTTGTGCTATTGTTTTCACATATATTGACCATCCTGTGTGTGTTAGAACTCACAAGTATTGGGTCACTATTCTGGTACTTTTAATAACAAGTTAATATCTGTTACTTTTAGTTCAATAGAGATTGGCAATTCCAGGGCTACAATCAGCCAAATGATTCTAGTGAAGGTGCATGGAGTTTAAAAACACTGTGGACCACTTCACCACTTCTTGTATTACCATATGACATCACAAGGTGGAACAGAGTGTTTTCTATTTGTGAGAAGAACTTATCTTAAATATGCAAGGTTTGTGTGTTAAACGTGTGAATGAATCAAAACACAACTCCAGGCATTTTTTTTTTTTTTTTGATGAGTAGACATGTAGACCAGAAAATAGTGTAATATGCGACCTTTAGATGTTAACTGTAATCTGGACTTCCAGTATTTTGGACCCATTAACAGTAACAGTATCTTGGGCACGCCAGTATTTTATATTTGGCACCAGCATTGATTATAACCAAGGTCAATAAAGTGCTATCAAGTGTTATAAAGCATATCATTACCCTGCTCTCACTCATGTCCTAGAATATGAGTTTCACTGGTTTGAACTGGTCTAGAACAGCTTTTCAAAGTGCAACACAATGCCTTTCCACTTTTTTTTCTGGCACGAAGGGATTATGCAGTTTAAATCTTTTTTATGTAAGACCCTTCATGGCAGCATTTTTTTCCACTATGGGAAATCATGAAAAGTCCTCAAGAATGTCCAATGCATTTGCTGTTAGGGCCAGTTTGACCTCCCTCCCGTGCTTTCATCTCTGCTCTTTCCCATCAGCCCTTTTGTAAAGGCGCTCACCACACTGCCCCTCGTGCTGATGACCGCACTCACATGACATGAATTCTTCCCTTTACTTCTTAATACGAGCGCATCTCACGCCAGTCTTATGCAGACAGAGAAAGTCTAAAACCAGCCACACTGGCTGAACGTTTGTGACAATGACAAATACTAAGAGTCCAGGCTGCAGTAATAAACTTGATCGTATTTGACTGATCCTCCCGCACTTTTGCTGGTGAATCATATCCTCTTTGGGGTTTATGTCGTGTTAAAGATGAGACTATGGAGAGGTTGTGGGGATATTATTTTAAATCTTCCAAGAGCTGAAGATAAGGACCACCCTGACCGCGCGATCTGCTGTGCAACGTGGTGCTGTTATTAACACCAGTAACCGGCTCAGACTGGACCGACTTCACTTCTGTAGAAGAAGCCAACCCCATCGTCAGTCAGTGCAGCTTTATATCGTTCACGCACAAAATAACATTTTAAAAGTCCATCTGTAATTTGTAGGCATCAAGGAATAGTCTAACGGATAAATTGCATGTGTGAGTTTATGTTCAATCCCGATAAAGATACGATTTTAAAGACTTTTTTTCCATAAAGGCAATGCTGTAAATGCAAACGAGCTCTAAAGTGGAAGTGGTACGTTTAATTTTAGCTGCAAATGCGCGTCGATGTGGTCCAGTGCGCTCCTGACGCGCACGGGCAGCCAGCGCGTCTTCCCCTGTTTGTCGGGGACCAGCGAGAACAGCTTTGAACCGGTTTGGCTGCCGGCTACAAAGCAGGATGAACGGATGTTCAGTGCGCATTGTTGCTACAGAAGGCTTCATGCGCACACATCGCTTCCTCTTTGTTCGCTTTAGACCGTAGATGAGTCTTTGTTTCAGAGGTTAAAATATTGAGTCATATCGTCAGACGCTCCTACATGGAAAGTTCCTGTAGAGCGCGCACCTCTGCGGCCCAGTGCAGCTGTTTTCATAGATGCTGAGGTAAGTTGCCACTGCATTTCTAACCATACCCTATCACATCATTTTTTTTTACAACACACTGACACAGAAATTGTGTAGATATTTGGTGTTTCTCGCAACAGTAAAGACGCTTAAATAACCTAACTGTCATAAAATGAATTTGATGTTAGTTTAGTTTAATCCTTAAGTCTTATTATGAGGACTGCTTAGACCGCATAGACAGCAAAACAGCTGAAAAAAGTGATGCTTTTGCCGCAGAGATAAAGTGACTTCACAAATTATTTATAAAGCTTTGAAAGACTTAGGTCTCCTGGAGTTGCGGACCATTGCTGACTTTAAGCAAAAGCAGTTTAGTTTAATTTGAAACTGGAGAGGGGGATGGGACTACAAACCAGGCCACTTTTGTTTCTTTCCCCTCCTCTAAAGGTGTGGTTAAGAGAAAGCGACAAAAAGAGGCTGTCTGCAGATGAGCTGAGCTACTCTGATAGGTGAAGTGCCTGTTGGCCCTGGCTCAGCTCTGCAGCAGCCTTCTTTCATCTAGGCTTTGTAAGTGCCCATGGCCCAGAGCAGCTCATCTGCTTGTTTTTCTCTCTACCAAACTTTGTTGTTTTGCTGGTGTCTGTTTTTCCAGTGTGTTTTCTTGTTGTTCCTCTCAGGCGCTCCTGCTTTGCTAGTGCTGTAGCAGACCCCAGAGGGCAGTAACAGCCATGGCTTCCTCTAAAGAGCTGGATGGAGGCTGGGGATGGGCCATTGTGGCAGCCTCTTTCATGGCACAGCTTCTGGCCTACGGTTCCCCACAATCTGTGGGGGTGCTGTACCCTGAGTGGCTCCACACCTTCCAGGAGGGCAAAGGCATGACTGCATGGGTGGGCTCCATGGTTGCCGGAGTGGGTCTTATTGCCAGTAAGTAAAGCAATTTGTATTTTAGTGAGTTTTCTGTTAATTGCTAAATGTATTTGTTTATAACCAAGATGTGTGTATAACTGGAACACTAAACTGCATTTTAACTGGATGGAGAGAGTAATTACCAGTAAAGAAAATGGCATTTAGTTGCTCCCTTGACAGACTTACAGGCAGGCCTGTTTCAAGGTATTTGGGGGCCCTAGGCAAAGGGGAACCTGGGCTCCCTCTCCCGAGCCCAAGATTAGTCCTGGTTTATTTATTTTATGCTCAACTCCAGCCAAATATGCACAGATTTCTATCCTATGTGCATATTTCTGAATTCTCCATACCCTAGGCCCTATTTACAGGTAGTGTCACAATTTTTTTTTTTTCAACTTAAAGTCCAAATAAACATGATTCAAACATAGTCCATAATCCATATTCAGTTATTTTCCAACAAAAAGTCTAAACTTCAGCTCATAGCTCTAATCTAATGTTTCTCAAAAGTTGCTTGTTTTGCATTCCCTTGCGGCCTCTAGTACGTACAGTTCTATAAAAGCTATGCCACCCTCGCTGAAACTAATTCGTGAACCTCTGACTATTGGAATTTTGATAAACACAATAAACATCAATCTGGGAGAATTTGGCTATGTGACCTATTTGTGTAGCCAGTTCATGCGAGGTGTCAGCCTGTTCGTGCAAAGATTACATTGTTATAAGCAAAGCATGCATCATCTACAACAATGTAGCTACCATTAATTTAATGCTAGCTACTATTCTTGCTAGTCAACCTGCTATTACCCCCTGCAAACTATACCTTTGGTGGCAGTGACACAAGTATTCATGATTGTGTACATTCTCACTTACGGGTGTCTTGGTCTTTCTTGTCTTTTCTTCCTTTCTTTTCCTTCTCTTCTGGCTCCCTGAGGGGTAATTTTGCTTCATTTTAAACTGATGGCTGCTCAAACTTGACTTGGCTGCCCAGCGCCCACGGGCCCTGCCCGCTGTCCAACTACAGCGGGCAAATTGGGACTCAGCACTTTTCTGCACTTTTCGGTCATAGCATTTAAGAAGGTGTTTTAAGGTGGCGTTGCCGCAGCCAAAAAGTTGTCATTGCGGTTATTTCAATACTTAACCAGAGCTGGGGGCCCTAGGCAAATGCCTGGATTGCTTGTCTGGTTGCCACGGGTCTGCTTACAGGTATTGATTTTTCTAAGAAGGCAAGAAACAACTGCAAGTCATCTATGCTTTAAATGTTGAAGGATCACTTAAAGTTAATGTGAGCTCTTTGGAAAGCGAGACACAGTTGAAGTGTATCTGTGTCACTTGTATAAAGATAGCGCCTGTCAGGCTGGCAGGACCTCTTTTCCCCGAGGGGAGGTTAAAAACTGACTGGACACATCAGTGAGGACTTGTGGATGTGCACTGGACACGTGTCTTCTGAGTCACACTGCACATTCCTATTGCACTTACTGCTCTGCCCAGGGCCTCCTACTGCCGTATATGTTAATGGAGTCACCATAGGGTATGAAAATATTGTGCCTTGAATGATGTAATTCATATATAACAACTTAAAAGGGCTCGGCACTATTTTCTGATCTGTTATAATATAATAATGTTGTTTTCACATCAAAAACATACCAGGATGTTTAACATGTTTATTACACCATCACTAGAATCATTTGGATAATTGCAACCCTGGGATTGCCACTCTACTGAACAAAAGTAAAAGGTAGCTGTTAAGTTGACAAAACACAACTCCAGGTATGTTTTGATGAGGTAACAACATTCTAATGTTGCTTAAAGCTCAAGACTAAATTTTTCATTATATAGGACCTGTAATTAGTTGTATAAGGCTTCCTCACTGATTTATCTTATGTTTTTCTATTCTGCTATTCCAAAACTCTCACTGGTCACATGGTCACTGTTTCTTTCTATGCACACTCAATAATATATTCTTGTGTTTGACTTATCTGTGTCTCTCCCTCAGGTCCTGTCTGCAGTGCTTGTGTAGAAAACTTTGGAGCCCGCCCTGTGACTGTTTTCAGTGGTGTAATGGTGGCTGGAGGCCTGATGCTCAGTGCCTTCGCTCCCAATGTACAATTCCTTATATTTTCATATGGCATTGTTGTCGGTAAGAAATTATTATTATGATTAATATTTTCATTCCTTTCTTTGTTGTATTTTGTAAAATGAAATACTCCACACAGTTAGACTTCAGACATTATTGACACACAATGGGAGTGGTTTTTCTCAAAGAACCAAGTGCCTTATCCATGCTGTAAATGACGGTACTATGCAATCATAAACGTCAGGCTGAACTATTATGCAATATTTGCAACCTTATCTGAGCCAGGCAACAAAATAATACCATAATATTACATATTACATGTATTGTTAGAGGTACCCTAAACTGCTATCAGACACTTTGTATATTGTTTACTGCTCTTGTCTCACTCACTGGAGATAATGTTTGATTATTTTATATATAACACTAATCAGTGCTTACACTTATATTAGACTCTATCATGTCCTTAGGTTATTTTGATCTATGCTAACTGTCCTTTGTCCCTCTTTGTCACTCCAGGCCTGGGCTGTGGTCTGGTCTATGCTGCTACATTAACAATCACATGTCAGTATTTCGACAAGAGGCGTGGCCTGGCCCTCGGCATTGTCACCACAGGTACTTCTGCCCTTCTTCTGCACACAGCTCTGGGATGCACAACTTCTCCATGTTTACCTCTTTCATGCATGGGCTGCTGGGAGAAAGATTCAAGGTAAACATTTGCAGAGTAGCCATGACAGAAGGCTGTGTTAGTTAGTTGGACTACAAACGAGGTCTGGTGGCTCAGATTCTAAAAAGCTTTAAAAGTGTAGACTTTTGCTGATGACTGTGTCTATGCCAATATTTACTGATGGTGATTTTGTATATTTAGTGAGTGCATTGTATGTTTAGGGAGGGGTTTAGTTTCACAAATTCCAATTCTTACATTTGCTTCTGTTTACACAGGAACCAGTGTTGGAGCATTCATTTATGCGACTGCACAGAATGAGTTGATGGTGCTTTTTGGTTTGGACGGCTGCCTGCTCATCGTCGGAGCCATCGCGTTGAACCTCATGGCCTGTGCTGGTTTTATGAGGCCCCTGAACATGCCTGGCTATTACCTCAAGCAGAAAGCAGCTCTAGAACGCAACACTGGGGAGCAGCTTTTGGAGAAGCCTCCTCTAGAGGATCTGAAAATCTTGACTGGCTCCTCCACAACCACTCCACCTACAGTCAAGGAGCTGCTCATCTCCATAGAGACTAAGGACTTGGCTGTTCAGGCCGAGACAGAGAAGGGTTGCTGCCTGTCTGGTTTGGTCATCATGAAAATGATTAAAAAGAAGCAACAGGCTTATTCCAAGTATATCTACTCTATGTATGAAATTCTACAGGACCAAGCCATGGTGGCCTTTTGTATTTCTATGTTCCTATTCAGCCTTGGGGCATTTCCACCTGTGCTGTTTATTGAAGATGTTGCTCAAAGTGAGGGCCTGATTGAAGAAGTTAGTATCATTCCCCTGGTTTCCATAGGGGCCATTGCCACCTGTGTGGGTAAACTGGTGTTGGGCATTCTGGTTGACCTCAGATGGATCAACAGCATCTATCTGTATGTCTTCACCACGTTTGCAGGAGGCCTGGTGCTTTTCCTCATCCCCATTACCAAGACTTATGTAGGACTGCAGATTCTCACTGCCATGCTTGGCTTCTTCTCTGGGAACTGGTCCCTCACTTCCTACATCACCACTAAGATTGTGGGCCTAGACAGACTGACACAGGCTCATGGCATCCTTATGTTCTTTGGAGGCTTTGGGATCATGCTGGGACCTCCTGTTGTAGGTAGGAATCCTATAACTAACAGAGTTTGTTTTTCAGCCGTGCACACATGTATTCATTTCACTAAAATTGTTCTTTCTATTCTTTTGCAGGTTGGTTCTTTGACTGGACACAGTCCTATGATTTGGCGTTTTATTTCAGTGGGACCTGTGTGGTCCTTGGTGCCTTTATTTTATTTGTCCTCACCCTTCCCTGCTGGAACAGGAAGAACGTGGAGAATGCCAAGTCAGATGTCCAATACACCAGCACTTGTGACAAAGTGATCTCCGTAGCATAAATGTGTAACTCCTTAATGTAGGAACTGTCCAGCCACACTGATGGAGCTGACATGAACGATTTTCTGAGAAGAATATTTTTATATGTTGGGAGGAAAATTGGTATTTTTTGCTTCAGGGTCTTATTATGATACCAAAATAATTGCCAGACACTCTGAAATACAGGCTCATCTGTTGGACTGTTCTTTGCCTGCATTTCTCAGGGTGACACAAGACACTGCAAAGATTTTTCACAGTTGGCTGTGTTTTTATTGCCTTATTTTTGAAGAATTCCTAAACACTCTATTTATGACATTTGGTTTTGTGCTGTTAGGCACACATTGTATCTACTGCTGGAACACTAAAACCACTGAGTGTTAATGCAAATATGATGACAGAAAACATATATGCAATGGCACACAAGCATTAACCACATATTATTTTTTAACTTATAAAGAGAGCTTCATTCGTGTATTTTTACTTTATTGTGTTATATTTTGAATCATACCAAAGTCTGTAACACAATGCCTATTGGAACAATGGAAGCGAGTTGCTTCATTACTACTTGTTAATTTTGTTAACTGAACTTATTTACCCTACACATATTTCATCCTCATGACTGTGGCACAGCAAGTACAGCCTCTGCCTATATTTGTTATAACAGGCTGACTTTTCCTTTATTCTTACAGTTTATATATATATATATATATATATATATATATATATATATATATATATATATATATATATATATATATATATATATATATATATATATATATATATATATATCATTTTGTAAATGTATTAGAGTTGTGCACCTGTTTGTGAGCCCCATGTAAATGTGTTCATGTGATGTGGGATCTAATATGTTTGTTATAGCCTAGCTGAAATTTTTATGCACAAACTTTGTCATAGATCCACAAACTGGCCTTCTGTAAAATTATGTGATCCCCAAAAGGAAAGTTGACTACATTTGTATGTTTTGCAGTAGGGTTTTAGAATTACTTGAATGTGTCTAAAATAGACCACTTAAAACTGTATTTGATGGACGTTTTAGGCACGTCTAGCACGGCAGTTTCTGGGCTGTCTCTTTTTATTAATGCTGTACTTTTTTATATGCCAGTATTTTGTTAATGTTCATTTGATTTTTGGATTGTATATTATTTAAACATGGCAATAAACAACTTAAAATATCTTTGATAAATTTGAATGTGCAAAAACACCAGTACTATCACATATTTTGTATTTGTCAAAGCTTTCCCAAAGATGAGGCCTGTCCTCACTAAGCATCCTTTCTCCAAGGGCAAGCCTACCTCTGGTCGCCATGGTTACACTCAGGTCACGTGACCAGCAACATAAACAATTCCCCGCTAGTTACAGGGATAATGGAAAGATCGACTGAACGAAGCTTCATCAATGTTTTTTATTTCGTTTTTTTGGGTCACAACTGAGCCTGTGGGATGGCATTAAATCTTGGGTGCATTTTAAAGGACAATTTCCACAGTCACCACGCTCTATTCGAAAAAGTAAACTGCTCGTAATGTCCGGAGATGAGCTGAACTGAAAATGGGAGCGAGCGCCTCCGTGTCGCTTTGTGTAAGTTTTAGTCAGTTTTATCTTCAATCAGCTTGTGTCTAAAGTCTGTACTGGTGAGCTGATATCTAATGTTACTGTTCATAATAGCTGGCTAATCTTAACGCTAGAAGTCGCTTTAGGATCGCTCGTTTATGTCATTAGTTGTAAAGTGGTCATGTGTCATAGCTTACCACGTTACCATTTTTATTTTTTATTTCTTTCCCCCCGATTTTTTAACAGGGTTTAACAGATGTAAAATCTCCTCCCCCCTTCCCCTCACCTGGCCTTTTTTCAGGCGGTTCACCTGTGCTCTGCAAAGCTGACATGTTGGACTGCAGTAAAAAGTAGATAGCAGCTAGTAGTTTTATATGAGAATACAACAGGGCCATATAATATATGACATTTGTATGCTGAATATACTTGTCTTTTATGTTTTGTTGTGTAACCTACTTTTATGCTAAGTAGGTTACACAGCAAAATGTAACTGACAAAGACCACATGTTACTGATACCCATGCTGAATTTTACACACTACAACCAGTTTTATGGGCCAAATGAATTGCTGAATGTAGGCTACCCTTTCTCCAGGGCTATAGACTGACTATGTTACAATATTTCATGTTATTAAATTTAATGGGATTCATGAAAGTTTTGAATAGTATAATTGTAGCCAAATTTAAAATAAGAGTTATTAGCTAAGGTCCCAGTTGTCCCTGTTCACTGCTGTTTCCTTCTAAACCTACAAACATACATAGACACTGGATTAAATGCACTAGTATTGCCAGAGTTTAGAAAATATGTGGATTTAGGTTGAATTGAGGTTGTTTTTTAGCCTTGTAACACTACCTTTATGTGTACATTTTCAGTATTCTTTCCACCTCTGCGTATTTCAGAGCGATTCCTCTTCAGTGAAAGTTCTGCGTTCCACGGCAAAAGTCAGTCCAGAGCCTTTAGTTTCCACGCAGACAGAGCTAGACTTCAGGTCCAGGTCTGTGTTTGGTGTTGCCCTGGAGACACTGAAGGAGGATGGGCAGCTGGTGTGTGGAATACCTGCTGTTCTGAAAGACATGGTAGAATACCTCAACAACAATGGTAATCAGTTTAACACCTGCATTTTAATAACTATTGTCATTTGTGTCTCATATGCATGATAAAGCGCATTTGACAGGTTATCATGTTTTAAGAATTATTACTTACTTTGTTGTGATAGTGCCTCTGGTCAATATTTATCATAGGTTTACAAAAGTCAAGAGGAATTTTGAGAAAAGTTGATAAAAAAGTTGGGTTCTAAAAAAGTTGAGTTCTAAAAGGAATCCCTCTGTCATCCATTCACACAAATCCATCTAAAATGCAATTACAGTTTATGCACACATATACACATTTTTTCTAGCAGTTTAAATATTGATTATTTTTTTATTTCCATTTGTCAAATAATAATTATTGTGTAAATAATACCAACTTTGACTCTTAATAGTATAGTTTCTAGTTTAATTGGAATAACTTCTACTTCTGCTGCCATGTCCAACCAGGAAGTAAAACGCTAAACTATCAATCAATCAATTAATTCTGCACCATCGGTCCCTGTGACCACCACCATTCACTCACACACACCACCTGCATGCTAGGCAATGTGGCCAAAGTGTCTTGCCAACTTAAACTTAACAAGGACACAATGACAAACTTGGTTAGAGGATGAATTGACGACTGCTCTAACCACTGAGCCACTCCTTGTATCATAAGTCTAACCTGTCACATGCACTTTATACTAATCATGACATTTTTCAGGTTTGCAGCACAGAGGTCTTTTTCGACTGTGTGGCTCTGTAGTGCGGATGAGGACACTGAAACAGCGGTGGGACAAGGGGGAGAGGATCGATCTGCAGAATGACGGAGATATCCCAACGGTGGCGTCTCTTCTTAAACTCTTCTTTAGAGAGTTGCCTGTTCCCATAGTCCCTGAAACTCACCGCCAACAGCTCATACACTGTCTTAAAGGTAATGAAAATTGTAGCCAGGCAGGCCTTGCTCTTGGCCGTTTCGTATTATCTAACCTTTTATTTTAATGCTGTGCTCATCATTTTGGCTGTGCACTTTTGTTTTATCTTCTAGCCACAACAAATATAACATTATTAGGTAGATGCAAACATTTTTTTCCATTAGAGTACCACAATACTAAATTAGAGTACCACAATACTAAATTAGAATACCACAAAACTAAAATGTTTATTTTCTTCCCCTTTTAGAAAATACAGATGACAGCCGAACAAATCAGTTGTTGAAAGAAAATCTTCAGCACCTCCCAACTGACAACCTTATTATCCTGTCTTACCTAATAAACTTCCTGTTCAGAGTGGCCATGCTCAGCCAGTCAAATCATATGCCAATGGAAAATCTGGCTACCATTTTTGGACCTTGTATTTTTCAGTAAGTAATTCAACATTCCATAGGAAACTTGCACACAGTGTTCCCGGCATTCACCATTTTAAACAAGGCACATGCTGGCATCCAGTCGAGTGGTGTGGGTGTTAAATTACATGTTCCAACTAATACTGGAAAGTATAAGATCTGCCTAAAGTCTTCACTGTGCTATAGGAAAAAAATAATCTTGGCTCTTAGATCAATTCTGGTTAAATTTCTGAATCCATGTGATGCAACACTGGGGTGTAGTCACATTTGCCTAAAGGAAATGGGTGTGGAGAGGGTCAGATAACGTAGTACATTGGGGAGGCTGCTGTTCTTGCTCGCTGTTTATAGATGTCACTCCTCACCATAAACAAATGCAGTCTCACGGGAGGCATGCTCACAAATACACATGCTCAGAAATCAACACACTCTAAGGTAGTTTAATTCTTTGAAATAATCGCGCATTTGAAAGCTGTTTGAAAGTGTAGGTTACAGACTGATTGATTAACAAGGAAACTTACTTGGGCACTGTAGCTTTATAATATTAGTAAAATAATGAATGAATAGGTAAGATTTAAATATAGTTTTGCCACACGCTCAACTTTAAAAAACAACTATAAAATTACTATTATAAAGCATATAAACAATGAGACTGTATGTGATTGCCAGTATTCTGTATATTTGTCATTGCCAGTATTCTGTATATTTGTCATTGCCAGTATTCTGTATATTTGTCATTTACACAATGTTCAGAAACCAACACAACCTAAAATACTTTAATCCTTTACACAATAACACATTTGAAAGCAGTTTGGGCTTCTAATCTACAGACTTTATCGGCATTAGGCATTCAAAACTATTTCAGGATTGAACATTGACTTGCCAACTGCTTTCTAGGTCTAGCAGCCCCTACTGTATATGGCCACCAATATTCTGTATATTTGTCATTTAAGCTGTTGCTGTAACTCTTACATAATACATGTGACACTGTTGATGTCTCCTCAACCTGTATGCACTGCTATAAATATTCACATACTTCACATAGTCTACCAGATGTGTGAAATAAGACTCACACATGCTCCACTGATCGTGACCACATGTCTCAGCTTCTAGATACACATGTAGTTTACCTTGTAAGACATGTGCTGTTGCCATGCCGATAACTTTTTCTACAGTTTAGGCTTTCCTCCACTAGATGGCACTACTAATTGGCAATGTTTTTAGAATTTTGGTAATAGTTTTTTGTGTTGTTGTCTTCATTTACAGTGTTCCTGCTGGTCCCAGGATGATCGAGGAGCAGAGTGTGTGTAATGCCCTATTGCTTCATCTTCTAAGGCACCACACAGCCCTTTTTTCAGACCAAACAGAAGAACAACTAATATCTAGTAATGATGAACTTGCCTCAACCCCTCCTCCTCCTCTGCCTGCACCCTCACAAATTCAGGTGCTCAATATATTAGATATTTTGCAAATCAATATATTAGATATTTTGCAAATCAATACTATGTCATATCTGACTCTTATCTTACTCTTGTAGACTGGTCTCAGTAGCCCACAGTCTGTGCTGAATAGTGTGGAGAGATTAGGAGAAGAAACAGTGTCTCTCTCTTCAACAAATTCTTTCACCCATGCAACTCAGATCCAGTCTCGACTAAACAGGTAGGCTACTGTGTATCTGGGCTATTCACTCACACCTAAAATTCTCAACTTTTCTCCCTATACTTATGTCGTCTATCCAAGATATAAATGATTGGCCAACTGCTGGAAAATACAGCACCACTGAATACAATAATGTAATATTACTGTAAATATTACTGTAAATTTAAAAAAGTATTTTTTTTTTTAGCTTTGTCTGTTAAGCACACCAGCATTTTGACATATCTTTGACAAATATGCTTTTTACACTTAAAAAGGACCAAATGGAATATTATCAATAAACATTATTGTATGAATGGTTCCAAATGAGAATTAACCAAATCCATATAAAGCAAAACACTATGGCTGCCTCTACTATATTGATACCTTGCAGCTGATGTCATTCACATTCCCGGGGGGTGTGATGCTAATTGTAGGCACTGCTCTATCTGAGGCCTGTTAGACTTTAATCTGAGCTTTATTTTAACACAGTCTGACAATGAAAAGCAGGTTTAGAACAACAACAGAAGACTTGACTGTGTGCTGTTAAACAAGTCTCTCTCAAATAACATTACACATTACACATCCTATCTAGCATTATTAACTGTTTTTCAGTTAATCACTCTCACCATTTTTGTTGAAAATCAATTTGCCCTATTGTTTCTTTTACTAATTCCTAGTCCCTGTACCAACAAAGTACTATATCTTCCTATAACCTAAATATCTAAAGGTTAGTTTCTACAGTATTTTTGTAGTATCTACACATTGATTTACTGATGTTATTATTATTAAGAATTGTTGCTCAGGTTGACCATATGTCCCAGGGCAGTCCCAGTTTTGAGCTCTGTCCCCTGTTCCAGCAGATTTTCCAAAACCATTCATTTGTCCCTGTTTTTGACTAAATTGATAGCCACAAATAGTAAAGAGGGGAATATAATGTCATTTGTTTAGCTAAATGACAAAAAACGGTGCTTGAAAATGAGCATAAGGCAAAAAAATGCACCAACAAAAGTCAGGTGAGTCGAGAATAAATAATGTTATTTTCACAATTTTATTTATACCAGCAATCCCAACTGGTGTGTCCCAGTTTTGAATTTTGAAAATCTGGTCCCTAGGATAAATAAAGTATCTATGTATCTATGTATTTATCAAAAATAATTTTAACAAGAACTAGGTTTTAAGGGATCAAATGAATTGGGCCTCAAGATTGTTTGTGTTGCTGTGATTCAGTATGAGCTTGTTGATGTCAGAAGAGCCACTGGACAATCCTAAAACGTGACTCATTGCTGTTATTTGAGAGGGTTAAATATCTGTGGATATGTGTAGTGGGGGGGTGTATGTGCATTGCCTTGGGGTAGTGACTGCTACTGATATCATACTCCAGCTTCAGCCTTGGCATAAAGTACAGACATTTTATACTGCTTTTTTCAAATTAGTCCAAGCATTTGGGATGGGCTTATATGAATGTTTGAGCTGATAACCCGTATTTTTCTTGCTGCTTTGGCCAATAACTGATATTTGCCTATACCAATATTATGTTTTTTTTTAATGCATATAGGACCACAAACTTATATTCAGTTATTGTTAAGTTGATAAATAAACATTTTGCTTTTGTAAAAAATACAACAAAATGTAGTTATCTGGGATATATTCTTTTCTTTTTTTTGTGTGTGTGTGTGTGTTTTTGTCATTTTCTGTTTAAAAAATATAAGTCTGACATGGGAACAAACTGGGAATGACACATGGGCACACACAAACGGCTAGAATGCAGAAAAGTACTGGATACAGAGAAGGAAAAAAACAATACATAGAATCACAACTTTCATGTTTGTGTGTTTGTATGTTTTTTTCCCTTACAGACCAGAATACCACAACACATCACTTACCACCTCAGGAGTAAATGAGAATAGAGATGCTGCCAAAAGTGACTGCCAAATGGTATGAGAGTTATTCATCCAAATTTTCTTTATGTATGTGTTGAGATTAATTTGTGAGTATTTTGTTAATTTGGTCTGTTTTTAGGTTGCTAAGGCAGCTGTTCCATCAGATATGAACTGCCACAATAGAGTTCATAGTCACATTGAAAGGTGAGAAGGCAACAAATATGAGGTCACATTTTCTTGCTTTTGCATCAGACAACTGGCAAGGCACACAATTGTGTTTAGCAGAATTTGTACACAAATAATTCAAAGTGCTTTACAGAATAAGAAAGACGATACAATCAGAATATAAACAAATCAAAACATAAATAATCATCATAATATTAACATTAAAAGAGAAGAGTGCATAATGAAAACCTTTCAGTTATATGCACAGCTAAACAGAAGTGTTTTGAGCCTGGATTTAAACATAGTCAAAGTAGTCTGTATTATAATAGTATTTTATTTGTAATTTCTTCGCATTTTCTACATGTCTCTGTACACTAGAGTCAGTCTAGAAGTAGGTTAGCAGAGCAATGTGCTGCTCACAGTCACGTTTTCTCTTCTTGATTCCAGTTCAGATAACAGTGATTGCCACAGGCTCTCACATGGACCGACTAGCTGTACATTATGAGGTCAGCTTCCCGTGGTGGCAGGCTGTCCGCACAGAGTCTTCACTGAACAGGTCACTGCTGTGGTGTGTGAATAACATCAGACAGGAGGAAGCCATAACCTTAATATTAGTGACAGACAACAAGATTACTGAGTTTTTATAGAATATAATACCTCCACATACTATATTTACGATGACGAAAGCTAAAGGATTCGTATCTTACAGCAGTATGCTCATGATCTGTTGAGCTATATTTGTGACTCCGCTGATGTCACTTTGTTTTTCAGTCCCCATTTCTTCACAGAAAAGAAGAAAAGTGAGACTTGTCGAAGCCCAGAGGTAATTAATAGTTTAATAAGGGACCACTGAAGACAATGTATCCATGGGTTTCAGAATGACAAAAAATTAAAACTGCTGCTTATAGCATTTATCAATTCAAAATCTTCCTCAAATAGTCACTTATAACAACCCATGAATTAACTATTAAATACATTTGGAAATCCAGTTTTATCCATAGCTTGGATTGACTGTCAGATGGTTTAGAAAATTCTTCAGCGCTAATTTTGAGAAAAGCTGCAAACCTTCAATGAATGTTTCTTTACTTCTTGCTTCTTCCCGCTAATTATTTGGGGTAGTTTTTATCCTTGTATTTGTGTGAGTGTGACCTACTTTCTCCAAACCATTTAAAGCCATTTTAAGCTAATGTACTTAATTTGGGCTTTTCTTTTCAGGGGAGCAGAGAAGGATGCAGCATTTGCCTTGATGGACACACTGATTGCAAAGGCAGAAACAGCAGTGACGTAAGTTCCCCATCACCTCGGTCAGAAAATGAGCACTTATATATATAACCGTCACTATGACAACAGTAGCAGTGATACCTGCTGTAGATCAACGAGTGCATGTTCCTAACCTCACCTTGAACATGCTATCTGTAGTTTAGTCTCATTAACAGAATCCCTGCTCCTAACTCTATTGAGTTCCCCTATGACGCACAAATAGGTGTTTTTATCAATGAACAAAAGATGCGAAAAAAGAATAGCTTGCACCTTTTCTGTTTGAAATAAAAACATAAAGCATAACTCTTTAACTCCTCTTCTTTGTCACCCAGAGCAGCAAAAAAAAACAAAAAAAAAAACAATTGACGTCACAGTGTAATGTTATACGCCCACATATACATAGTCATAGACAACAATCTGAAGAACTGCGTGACTCTGCGCCTTCTTAGCTTAGACTCATAACGTTGCCCTGGAAACGCCTCCTCGTCATATATAGCATCCTCTCGCTCTCCTCATACACACCCACTGCACAGACACACTCATCGGCACATAGAGGCATTCCCACCACCCCCTTGCTTCCACTCAAGATAAATAATCCATGTGCAGGCAGTTTGGACACAGAAACCCAAGGAATGCCATACGGATTTAGATATAGCAACAAGATAGTTTACAGAGTATTTTAAGATACTGCAAGAGCTGGATTACACATTTGTTGCTGACTTTTTTGGATGCAGAACTTTTTATTCTAAGTTTTTGATGTATTTTGACACTATTGAAGAACAGTCATCCTGTGTATAAGGATTCTTCTACAGTCTCGTCTACCTCATTTCCACCCCTGAAGATATGTTCTGTTTTTGCTTCCAGAGCCCCTCCCTAAAGCTTCATTCCCTAGATGCTGAGCTGGGACTCTCCCCATCACCAGCCGACCCCCAAGATCCAGAAGGTCTACCTGCTCTGCACCAGCCTGTTACCTCAGAGGAGAAGAGTCTCTACTGCCCCCTGTTCTTCCACTCACCTTCGTCAACAGACCATTATATAGCCCAGTCCACACAGTCAGGTGAGACAGAAGTTCAGACATTCCTGTAAATCCATAGAATCTGCATAAAGCCATCTGTGTTTATATTTTATATTTTGTAGAGAATAGTATAGGTATAGTATCTATACTTATTCTTCATCTTACTCCTGTTTCTAATGTGGAATGATGTGTTACAACTTACAAGCTTTTTTCTCTATTTCTTTCTGTCTAATCTTCCCATACATATATTCCCATACTAAAGAACAAATTAAATATCTTATTTGCACATTTATTGGTTATGGGATGCACAAAAACAATAACAACAATGGGATTTCCTCTCTCCTTGTACTGCAAAAGCTAATACCGTAAACTGACTCACAAGAACAATGATATTCAGTGCATATCTCTATTGCCTAAATATAGTTAGCTCGATATGAAAGCTTTTTCTATGATATTGTTTTCTGCTAGCCACATGTCTTATTACCTAAAATGAAATGACCATAAGGGGTCATGAGTTACTTTTTGTGCAAATTTCAAAGCTAAATAAATAGAGAGGATTTGGTTTGTCATCAAAATATAAATATGTCATTTGAATAAATATCGATGAGAAAACTCTGCTAAGCTCCTTTTATTCTTTCATTCAGTTCAGGCCACATCTCCATCCTCATCAGAGTCCAGTTCTGTCTGCACTGCCACTTTATCAGAAGAAAAATCCATGTCTCCTACTGCCACAGACGCCAGCCCTCTCCTCTCACACATCACCACCAGCGACTGCCCAGTGCCCTCTCCTCGATGCCCCAACATCAGCCACAGTCTTCGGTACAACCTGGACCCCGATACAGCCCCCTCCCCACCGTGCTCACAGGAAGTACGCATGTAAGCAACACGTCCACTCACCTGTGCTATTTTGGGATTCTGAAACCATCCCAAAGCTTGATTGTTGTTGTTGAAAGAATAATGTATCCTTAAGGGCTGTTTATAAATCTCTCATGTCACATTTTTAAGATAAGTGCATTTGTGTCTGCAGGACGCGCACTAATGTCCACGCAGAGACAGGGGAGCGAGAACCATCCGTCAACATGCTAAACAAACACATACATTACCTGAGGAAAAGGATTAGACGATTTGAGGAACGCTTTGAACAAGAAAGACACTACAAGGTGGGAGTAATTCAAATCATAGTTTGTTTTCTCTTGTGTTGTGAGCCAACCATCTTTGCACAGAAATATGAAGGTCAGAAGTGCTTAAATGAATGGGAAAATCGTCTCATATGAGTCAGATTTATGTTATCATTATTAAAGTGATGCGTGACTCCCTCCTCTAGATAACACCAAACATTAGTCATTAACACTGAATAATGTAATTACATAATAATTGCATGATGAGTTTCTTTGTTTTTGCTTTTCCTGTTGGGTGTTTTTTTTAAATTTAATAAAACAGTTTGATGTCTTTTTTGTAGGTTGTAAACAGTTATATGACAACGATAATCACATGGAAAACATTTAAACAAAATAACAACAAAATAATACATTTGCTAACATGTATTTTCTTTGTATTTTGTAGTATTTCTACTAGTCTGGAACTCTGGTCCTGTACTGGACTGTTACATATTCCAAACTGTCTGGCCAATCTGTAATATATAATGATCTTAATAAGCAACAGTCCTCACCACAGACAAAAAAGAAAACCCACTTCCTGTTTGTGATATCTTATTCCTTTACATTATTTATTATTATTTTTATATTCAAATATATGTAGTCCTTATACCATCAAGACAATATGACGTATTTTATTCCATTAACCCTGAACTCTAACCATGTTGTATTTTTTTCAGCCAGCTCATAATGACAAGACAGCAAATCCAGAGGTGGCCAGGCTTATGACGGAGTTGATCAAGAGTTGCAAACAACTCAAAGGTAGGATACAACATAATCACTGTGAAATAATAATAGACTTAAATAAAGTTTAATGGTTAATGCCTTCATACTCCAGAGCTGAAACTAAAACAATCAATAAAGGGTCAAGGAGATGTAAAACAACTGCGTCAGTCATGCAAAGCCAGTCATGACCACAGGGGGTCAGCATGGGCAGGGTTGGAGCTTCAGCTGCTCAATAATAATGGCAACACAAAACCTAATGTGGAGGAAACGGTCAATATTGTCACCAACAGACTGAAGGAAAGGAGGAGAGAGCTGGAACTGCCAGACAGCCTCAAGGTTTGTGAAGACACTCTTACATAAATCTATATGTTTACATCATAGAAAATAAATAAATAGCTAGATCAATGCATTACTCACTTAAATTGTTGTGTAGGAGCTGTCCCATTTCCAAATAGCCTTGGAAAAGACCTGTTTGCAGAAGTGCTTGCTATACTATGAAGGTCTACATGGGCGACCGGTAAGAAGTAATTAGTTTAATGGGCCTGGCTAAAATTCATCTTCATACATTAAATTTCTGTCTCTGTCTCTGTGTGTAGAGCACCAGACAAGAGCGGACTCTGATGAAGCCCTTCTATGACCGATACCGTGTTGTCAAACGGCTCCAGGATTCCTCCTCTACCTCCACTGTGATCACAACTATTGTAAGTTAAAAGCAATCATTGCTTTGAAATCCTTTGAAAAAATACACAACATTGATTGCAGGGTGATGCAGCAGTGGTAGGAGAGTAAAGTTAGGCTGAGAATGGGCTGATTTATGTGTCTCTTGTACCCTCTTGTGGCTGGTTCTGAGTGCTACATCAACAAACTGCAAAAGCCCAATTCAAATTATTTCATACATGTTGTTTACTGTACATAAAACACAATTTCCCTCAAAATATGACTTTATTTTTCTTTGGTATTGAAATGCACATGTTTTTTTTGTTAAGATGCTGTTTTTGTGCTGACAGGATGAAGAGGAGGGCTCAGATGAGGAGAGCCCCAAACCCTCTAGCCCATGCCCACTTCCTTACTGGGTTAAATCTCAGTCCCTTTCTTCAGACAAGTCTCTTATGGAGCTCTGTGAAACTCCACTGGTGTCTCCTTTAGAAGAAGCAAACGCACACCAGCCCCAGCTCATCACCATGGCAACACTTCATGAAGCATCCAGGTTTAAGACTAATAGTATCCGTTATATTCAAACTACTGTCTAATTAATGGTGTTGAATGGTATTGAGTGATTGGTTTGTTTTTTACACTGTGAAAAAGATACTTTTCAACCGCTGGATTTGGGATTAATAAGATTTAAACTAGTATAGGTTGAAAGAGACCAGGTCAGGTTAGTTCTCACTATAAAGCAATTACCTTTTTACCAAATTCTTTATAAGCGTTAAATATCTTGAAGAAATGCTAGTTAATCAGAATATGAGAAATTAGTCTTAACTATTTCAGGGTATTTTGTAAAAATTATTATTTTTATGTATGCTGATAGCAAAGTGTGTATTGTGTATTATGCATTGATGTGTTTTCTTTCTTTGTGTAAAAATGTACAGGTCAGAGCTGTTGGATCACCTGAGGATGGCCAAAAGTGAGAAGCGGAGGTTGCACCTTGTACTGCGCGAGTTTGAGGAGCACTTTTACTTACAAACTGGCAGGTAATCCTAGTGTACAAATTACATATCACAGCTATTGTCCAACTCTTTCAAAGTTTATTTTTTCTTTTATTAAACCTTGAAACATTTGGTTTGCAACAATGCCATGTGAAAAACAAAAGACATCCACAAAAAAATCCCAATGATACATCAGTGTAATACACACACACTTGACATTAATGAAGCAAAGAGCTCAGGAAAAAGACAGAAATAGACTGTAGATCTGAACTGTACACATTCTTTGTACTATGTTAGTCCTCCAAACTTTGACTACAATACACACTGTAAAAGCTATCTGAGTAAGGCAACATAGGAGGGACTATCCAATGTCTGTGGAAGCTGTGGCCGGTTCTCTTGACACTTTATGTTCCTCTTGTTTAAACAGGGCTTGTCAAAAAGAGGACCGTGGAGCCCTGGCAGAAGAGTACTGCCAGTACAAGAACCTCAAAGCAAAACTGCGCCTCCTGGAGGCCCTGCTCAGTAAACACCAGCGCTCAACCAGCAGCTGAGTATCTCACAGTGGGATTCAAATCTACACAGTCCAGAATGTCATGCCATGCTTCAATGCACTTTAATATAAAAGTGAAAAACAATGATGAGTGAGAGGTGGGCAGCTCAAGAGTTATAGTCCCATTCATCCTCACTGACCCGGCCTTAAACTGCCTGTAGCAAGTGTTATCTATCAGTAGTAGCACAGCAGTGTCCAAGATTACGCTAACTCTACCCATGTGACAAACATTACCTTTAACCTTTTTACATTGTTTTGTATATTATGGCACTTTTTATTGAAGAAGTGCTTTTGTGGAAAGGGCCTTTATTTATATCATAAAAGAGACAATTTGGTAGCATTTGTGCATGTCAGTTAGTAATTAGTCCTCTGTTGTGCTATGATATGCATTAAGAATTAGTATAACTGCTATGCTCTGCCCATAATACACATTACTGCTCATGTTGTAGTATGTGAACATTAGCGTTAGCATGTCAAGCTAAACTAACTCTAATGTGTTTAGTCCTGATCACTTCCTTCTAAATGACATTGTTGACAACCTTTGACATTGTGCACTTCTGGTTTATATATTTTTCTTTATATATATTTATCTATATATATTGATAAAAATAAATATTTTTTCACATTTATTCTGCTAAACACAGTATATGGTTCTACTTTCTCTGTTTACAGCAGAAAAATAAATGCGTGGCAGAGGTACTGACAACCTTTTTCATGCGGCACAGAACTGCGTCATGCTTAAAGGTCAACATCTTCATGAATAGGTCACATTGATCAGACGTCAGTATAGATTTATCAGGCTGCAGTTGTCAAACTTTTCATATGACACATCTTTTCCATATCGCATTTTAACACCTTTGGTATGAAATCAGATGACTGAAGCTGCAGTCCCAAAGTGTATGCTCCAAATTGGATGTAAAATAGGTTTGAAAAAACATTTGTAAATCATGAAAAAAAGATCAACATTGACAAAGAAGTGAGTAAGAGTATTTTAAATCAAATGATTGATGAGGCAGAAGCAGCTGCTGTTTGTTAGTATGTTTAAAGGGTTGAATAAACACTGTGAGGATCCAGGGCTTATTGATGCTTTGCTTTGCTTGTATTTTATTGTGGGTTTGCTCTGTGTTTTGTTTGGGGCTATCTTTTTTACCAGTTTGTGAGTTTTTCCTCAGGTAATGAAGTCCAGTATGACTAGGCTCCTACAAGATCGGCTGCTTCATGCATTGCTCTGCTTTTTCAGTTTGTAGACTTATGTCCTCAGGCCAGTCTTTTGTGGTCATCCCGGCTTCTTTTTATCAGCTCTCTTCTTAGCGCCCCACGCTGATGTTGCACGTCTTGCAGCTTGGATCCTTCTTAGCGTTTACAGTGGAGAGGCTCATGAGCTGGTGCCCGCTGATCTCTGCCACTTTCCCCAGTGACAGGTCCACAGGCTCAGTGAAGATGACCTCCAGAATCACATCCTGGGCATGGTGGAACACCAGGCGCCCGTCGCCCGCCTCGCTCTCTTTGCATGTCAGGAAGCGGTTGTTGGTGATGTCCAGAGCAGGGAGCCTCTCCTTACAGAAGTCGTCTCCTCTGGATCCTTTTGGTGCCAGGACCAGGATGACGTAGTGGTAGGCTGTGTACATGCAGTACAGGTCCCCAAAGTACAGGTTGGTGTCTGGGTTTAATAGGGCGTCTGCTCGCACCTCAAAACGCTGTCGCCCGTAGGGGGAGTCCTGGGGAGGTTTGCCTGTGTTGAACTCTGTATTACAGCTAAAGAAGATGCCCTCCAGTTTCCCACTGATGGGGGAGCCATGACTGCCACTGTTGTCCTTCACTGAGGGAAGCATGCGGTTCTCCTGTGCATCTCTGAAACACAGTTGTATTTTTGAGATAGCATTTGTAACAAATCATTACACAACAATGAAACAATGATAGATATCTACAAAATTAATGACTAGAATGACTAGAAAATTTATGTACAGAACACAAAACAGTATTCACACACCTGCACTGTGCCACACAAGAAGTGTCATATTATAAACCAATCCAAATCCAAATTGAATTAGGACTACAAAAACAGAAAACAACTTTGAACGAAGGAAACTTGTGAAACAATCACTAATGGACATAACTAATGAGCATTAAAGTAAAACTGTCTAATGAAAACTGATGCAATGTTGTAATAATTGCAAATAATTGTTATATACTAGTACAGTGAGGGACACACTACTGCAAGTGGCCACACGATGGTGCAGTTTAACCCATGCTCTTAAAGGCCATTATAAACACTCTGCAAAAATGTTTACCTACATGACGTCAGGCTGTATTCTATAACAAAGAGATGTGGGCTTCTGTGTGTTTCTTTCACTAAAACCTAAAAACTGCAGGGATGGAAACGCCTGCATAAAGGTAACAACCTTAAAACAGATCCAGAGATTTTGTGTTTGTCACACTGTCCTCTCATATCATAGCAGGTGGGCAGATGCGGAGGTCTTAGTAATTTTTCTCCTTTTCCACCCTTTAAAGCTGTCGGACTAACCCATAGCTGTTTGGGCTCTTTGTGATAAAGCAATAAGATGTAGACTGGCATTTTCCTCTAGGTGTGGAAAATGAAATAGGAGTTTTTTGTTTATATTTTTGCATACTATTTATATTTATTTAATTTTAGAATGGTTACTGTTTGCCCTTTTTTGTGAAATTGTTATTATAATTTCTCTTCAACACTCCCCAGAATCTCCCTATGTTGTCCTTATATTCATACACTGAATTTAATAACCTTTTAAATGAGCTTTTTGATAAGTGCTTGGTGTTCTTATCCTTTAACAGACCATTTTGGAGAACAATAGAAATAATTATGTTGTACCTGCAGTGGTCAAAGTACTCTTTGTTCTGGTTTCTGTAAAAGACTGAGAAAGGCAGCATGCGCCCAGCGATGACCTCTGCTTTCTCCTGAAGCTGGTTTAGATGCACAGTGGAATAGTCTGCAAAGAGACAACATCATTAAGCAAATACAAAATCATATATTAAAATGCTAAATTCTATCTATTTTTGAATAAGCCATGTTCAGAAGTTAGTTCAGGGACCACATGCTAAAGGCTATCTGGTAGCACTAATAAGTATACTAGTAAGTAGTTAGGTATAGGTATAGGTATAGGTAATAAGTATACATTAATTTTTATTTTAAAGTGAAGTTATTCATGTTTTATTCTGTATGGCTATTTACTAACCATTTAGCTTTTAACAATTAAATTTTTGTCATTACTCTCAGTGTTTTTAGCATCATATGGATGTTATTGGACATTACCATAATTGTTATCTTAGAATGCATTAAAGGGCTCATATTACACATTTTCTGGTCTATGTTATAATGTTGTTTCCTCATCACAGACTTACCTCAAGTTGTTTTCTGTTCACACGTCTAACACACAAAACCTGAATATTTAGACTGAGTTCTTCTCTCAAACAGAAAACCCTCTGTTCCACCTTGTGATGTCATGTGGTAATACAAGAAGTGGCCCACTGTGTTTTTAAACTCCATACACCTTCACTGGAATCGTGATTTCAGCCCTGGAATCCCCAATCTTTACTGAACAAAAGGTACAAAGTAAACATTAACTTGAAAACTACCACTACATGACACATATGAACAGAGCATTTTGAGCTTTGGAGATGTAGACAGACTAATAATAAAGGATAACTCAAACGTGAATAAAACAAAACACAACTCCAGGCATGTTTTTGAGGAGGTAACCACATCCTAACATGCATTAAAGTTCACAAGGCTCAATTTAGCATAATACAGGACATTTAATACGTTATAAACACTACCAGACACTTGATTGACCACAAACTGACATTCCAATTTCCACTGGGCGATTCATTTGGGATCCCTAAACTAAAGTGTTACCAAAGTTCGCATACGTAGTGAACAACAGTCTTATTTGCTGTCAGATACAGGGAGGGGCGTTGATTTCTGTGTTGGCAAGATCTAGCAGAGAATGGTAGGTCTATTAACACTGGAAATCTACACTCACAGTTTCTCTTAAGGCTGTTATCCCGAGATCACAAGTCTATTTTTCATCTGCTTGATAAAAATCATTAAAAACCGCACAACACCACTATGCTTTGAGTAAGGGTCCTTTTCAGTAACAAATGACTCACAGCTCATCGGACTCCAGCTGTCAATATGCCAACACTGCCATCTGCCACCACTCCTAAACATTGGATTTGACCTATATTTGAATTTGCATGGCGTTCACTCATCTATAGCAAAATACTGCATTGGGTACATTTACGTGACCAGTGAAAGTAGATAACTAGAATAATCTGCCAACCCAATAATTAGGTCTGATTTTTGGTGACAGTTGTAATTGATAATATATTTGTGATTAATAATACATTTTTAGTAATCTTTAAATGTCCTAAGTTATGCGAAATTGACTCTTGTGAGCATTAAGCCTTGCTATAATGTTGTTTTGTTTCATTCACAGATGTTCAGACCATCACCATCACTCACCACTTTCATGCTCTTAATTATTAGTCTGTCTACTTCTCCAAAGCTCAAAATGCTCTGTTCCACCTTGTGATGTCATGTAGTGGTAGTTTTCAAGTTAACAGCTCCTTTTAACTTTAGATCAATGTAGATGGTCAGTTCCAGAATTAAAATGATCCAAATTATTCTAGTGAAGGTGTGTGGAGTTAAAAATGCAGTGAAGCACTTCCTGTATTACCACATGACATCACAAGGTGGAAAGAGTGTTTTCTTTTTGAGAAAAGAACTGAGTGAAGATTTGCAGGGTTTGTGTCTTAAACGTGTGAATGAAACAGAACACAACCGCAGGTATGTTTGTGATTAGGAAACATTCTAACATAGATCAGAGAATTGCTTAATATGAGCACTTTAACATTTTTCTTTCATTTTTTTCCTTTGTGACGTTAGTTTGCCCTTTCTTGTATAATTTTCCTTCTCATAATCTGTACGGCTGTGAACAATCAGAAAGAAATCACTGTTTATATGACATTTCAATTATCAGATAACTCCAGAAATCAGATTTTTGGTATACATGTAAACATAGCCAATGAAAACCTTGTAAAACCCTAGCAATGATGCAGCGCTAAGGTTTTGTAATAGCCATCAAAGACCGTGTGCAGTATCCTTAAAGGACCTCAGCATGACTGTGCAGTGGTATAATGAACTCACGAAAGAACTAAAGATCAGATGAATTTTTCTATGCACTTTCTCTTATTACCTCTTTATCAGCCTTTTATTCTATTTCCATTTATGCCATGTCTTTACGATATCCTTGTTTAAATGTAAAAGGCAGAGGTGGTAGATTAGAAGTACCTCAATTTGCAGTAAATGAAAAGTTTAAGATTATTCCTAAGCAATATATCTGGTACTCATGGTTCTCCTATAATGAACTGGCTTTGGTCCATAGACTGTAAATGGACATAGCTAACCTGTTAGCCACCTCATCACAAATAGGAAGTGAGCGTGGGGGCGCTTCAGGCTCCATCAACTCCGGCTCCAATTGACTTTACACTAAACAAATGTCACTCCTCTCTCTGAGTACAGTGTACACTGGTGTTTTTATTTCACCAATTTGTTCGTAAATCATTTCCTGTTCCTAATATGGAACTCAGATCCAAATTTGCCCCTGTAACACCAGCCTCGGTGAGCTTCATTTGACTGGAGCTAAACATTGGGTTATGTCACACTCCCTTAGTCCACTTCTTTAAACAGAGCAATAATAAGAATAACTACTATTGTAACAAGTGTTAATGATGCTAAAACTTAATACAATACAGTGAAATGTAAAGTTGCTCAAATGAGTGTCTAGTTTTGATACTAGTCTTTAGTTAGTTTGTTAAATTAATATTTGGTAAATAATTCTTTGGGAACCCTAACTGTAACTGCTTCAACAATACCTATTATTTATACTGGTACTTTACTTCTAGTACAATAGCCATTACCTTGGTTACTGTAACTATTATTACAACTACATGAGGTTTAAAAAGGTACTGAGTTGCAGTTTTCTTGTTTTAGTTATGGATTTACTGACTGAAAACAAGTCTGACTACTACAAATGCTGTTTTGTCAGTACTTATACTTAATTATTGTTTTGGAGAAATACTAATAAATGTCTATGTAATGATTTTTCTCACACTGTCAAGTCTTCTATATATTATGACAAATACTACAAAAGAATTATAACTAGTATTTACCTACAACAAGTGCTACTCTGTTACCGATATCAACGAAAGCATTAAATACTGTGCAAATTTATCACTGACCCCTCCTTTTTCTGTTACCCTCAGATCAGCAGTTTGAACCTCCCCTCCCCCTCTAAAGCAACCTCTGCATCTTTCCCATAATCCCTTATTTTCCTGTTCTCCTCCTCCACCCACCCCATCCCCATCTCTACATCAATCCTCTCCGCCACAGAATCTATATTAGCCCCGGTAGCTTCCTCCCGTGTTGTTTTAGATGCAGTGAGACATTACCAGCCGTGCAGAATTCAATGATCTCGCTCCACTCGGACACAGCGTAGTCTCCGTCTGTTTGTCTGGATGCAGTCTGGACAGCTACTGTGTATTCTGTGCGAGGACTCAGGAACCAGTGTCCCCTCACCGTCATGGGCAGGGGCACGGCCTTGGCCACCAGCTTGGTCGGGACATCCTGGAAAACAACAAATTATTATTAAATTTGTTGAATAAGGTCAATTCATGGACATTTCAGTATAAGATCATGGATTATGTAAAGTAGCAGCTATGCCACGTCCCCCCTTAGCGATGCGAAGATCACACAGGGCCCCTCTAATAATATTTTAAATGACATATGAAAGTAATGTAATGTCTTCTCCTTAGATTTATATGTTAAAATGCTTAATAGTCCAAGATAAAGAAATATAAACAAATATCTTATAGCATTTGGTATAGTTTGGAAGCTTTGAAATTTAGAGATAGGGTCAAACATGTCACATTGTTGACTTGAGCTGAGTTTATAACTGCACTCTTAATACCTTTAATAAAGCATGACAAGACATAATTCATAATGAACAAATCATATTTTAAAAATGATTAAGAATGATTCAGTTTTAGTAACTATTTATTTATTCCATTAAATCTAGATTTTAACCTGAAGCCCTTAGTTAAGTAGGGGTATTAACTACTCACGCTTTTGTATATTTATGGAAACCTGTTGTGTGGGAACAGTCTTATGGGCTGACCAATGGACAGAATCTTACAGTTAACTGTGAGGGTCCAAATAAGGCCCAGGAGAGATCACTAAAATATTCAAACATGCAATTATGACATCTAAAACCTCTTCAGGCATGTGTTTGATGAGGGAACATGGTAGAAAGCTCAAAAAAGTAGATTTTTTGTATAATACCCTCTCTTTAAAAGGATTAGTATCACTTTTCATTTACATTAAATATTTACAAATTGTATAGCACAAAATGAATCAATGTAAGAATCCACCGATGTCTCCACTATGGTGAGATTGATTTTTCCACTGTTCACCTGCCAGAGCATGGTTATTGCCTTAACCTGATACCCTCATCAGTTTCAGTTTCAGTTTTACAGGGGCAAAGTCAGTCTTGTTCTTTTATGTGAGCGATGATGTTAGTGATCACATGACCACATCTGAGAGCCTCCCCTCAGACTGACCGTCTCCAGACCCTAGATTACCTAACGCCTTTTCTTTTCTCGCCCTTCAAAATATACAAGGTGAAATTTTCAGTGTATTATTCAGATTTACGCAGTATTTGTGTGAGAGAGCACTAAATGACTCCACTCATCCGGGCAGCAGTGTCCTTGGTGACTATTGTGTGGGTCCTTACAGGCCTGTGGAGTCTCAGAGGGATTTGGTTGTTCATTGATACGAGCAGTGGTCTTTGCCTAGCAACCATCTCCAGTGCACAGTCAAACCAGAGTGAGAGGTCACCTGTAATAAGGAAGGAAGCCACAGATCGCCAAGAGGCTGAGGAAATAAGGAGCCGTGAATTATCTACTGTTCACTTTAAAGAGGGCAGGAAGGCTTCATGTTGTTACTATGGTGATGGTTGTAAAGGGTGGAGATGGAAAATGCACTAAAAATTGGGTACCTCTAGCCTCTGAAATAACTAATTCGTTTTAATAAAGCATGAACTAAGACTTAACCAACAAAGATTGTATTAAGGCAAATTAAAGTGTAGTTATTATTAGAGTAGATGTAGTACCCAAAAATAGTATTATCTATTGGAAGAGTAATTTTTGATTTTGAGTTGTTACGGTTCCGTTCTAAGACAATGTAGCCAAGTGTATTTGTACCTTGTTGACATGTTTCGGCTGCTAGCTGCGAGCCATCTTCAGAACTGTCACTGGTGTTGGTGGTGACGTGTCATATATCAGCTGTTGTTACTTCCGGTAGGTGTGGTCAGCCTGATGGGACCTGCAGGTTGCCCAGACTGACCACGCCTCTTGTGGTCTCTGGAGGAGGGTGTCCCAGGTGTGTGAAAGGAGGAACGCGCCGTCATCACGGTTGATGCTGTCAGTGCCTCGTTTTCTGATCTCAATGGCCTCCCTGATCCAGCGTTTGAACTTGTTGTTCTCCGATCCAATGACCCGAGCCCCATCTCAATCCATAATGTGGTTATTTCTTTTACAGTGGTCTGATATGGCGGATTTCAGGTTTTCCTGTTCTGCTTTGTCTCTTTGTGTTCTGGTGAGTCTCCCTGCTGTTTCTTTTTCGCATTCTTTTTGGTGTTCCTTTTTTTCGGATGTGAAATGCCCGGCCTGTTTCCCCTATGTAAGATTTATTGCACGATTTGCACTGGATTTCGTAGATGGCATTGCATTTTTGTTCTGGTGGTATTATCTTTAGGTATTATCTTTGGGGTGTACTAACTGTTGGCGGAGTTTTGTGTATGGTTTGACTGCTGTGCTTATGTTGTGTTTTTTCATGGCTCTCTGGATGGGTTCTGTGATTCCTCTGATGTATTGAAGTGTGACTGTATTTTCTGCTGCCCTCTATTGGCTTGCTGTGTTTTCTTCCGGAGTTTGTTGGTTTTATTGAGAACTTGTTGTCTGCCTTTGTTGATGGCCCAGTTGGGATATTAATAATAATAATAATAATAAATTTTATTTATAATGCACTTTACATTTGACAACAAATCTCAAAGTGCTACAGTGCAAAAAGACTTTAAAAACAGAAGACAATTAAAAATCAATTTAAAAGCAATAAAACAATAGCAGGTATTAGCTGTAGGCCAGGGTAAAAAGGTAGGTCTTTAGTCCTTTTTTAAAAGCATCCACCGTCTGTGGAGCCCTGAGGTGGTCTGGGAGGGCGTTCCACAGACGGGGAGCAGCCACTGAGAAGGCCCTGTCGCCCATGGTCTTGAGCCGTGTCCTGGGCATGACCAGACGGTGCTGTTGGCCTGACCGGGTCTTAGTGGAGGTGTGTGGTGTGAGCAGTTCAGTGAGGTAAGTGGGAGCCGCACCGTGGAGACAGTGATGGGTGTGCAAGAGGACTTTGTATTGAATACGGAAGTGGATGGGGAGCCAGTGCAGGGAGTGAAGAATAGGGGTGATGTGCTCGTGTTTACGCACCCTCATCAGGACCCTGGCAGCGCTGTTTTGGACATACTGGAGCTTTTGGATGCTCCTGCCAGGGATCCCGATGAGGAGTGCGTTACAGTAGTCCAGCCTGGAGGAGACAAAGGCATGGATGAGCTTTTCCGCAGCAGGGAGGGAGAGAGAAGAGCGAAGTTTGGAGATGTTACGGAGGTGAAAGAAGGCAGATTTGCAGATGGAGGTGACATGATTGTCAAAGGAGAGGTGGGGGTCAAATTTGACCCCCAGGTTTGTTACAGAGGGAGAGAGGGGAATGGTGTGTCCGAAAAATGAAACAGAAGTGACATTGTTTGTGCTTGTGTGATGTGTCTCTCCTCCTCTTCCCTGTTCGTGTGATCTGTAATGAGTGTGGCTCTTTCGAATAGAGTTCTTACTACTGATAGTTTGTGTGCAGTGGGATGTTCGGATGTCCAGAATAGATACTGGTCAGTGTGGGTTACTGGTCAGTGTGGGTTTCCTGTGAGTTCTTGTGTGTGTCCTTGTATTTTTTCCAGGATGTCATCTACGTATCGTTTCCAGAAAGTTAAGCGGCATTGTGGGGGTGCTGTGTTGAATGCTTTTTGTTCCAGGTCCTCCATGAAAAAACTGCTCATTAATGCGGATAGTGGATCTCCCATCGCGAACCCCTCTTTCTGTCTGTAAATGATGTTATTGTATTGGAAATATGTAGATTTGGCCACGAATTGTAATAACTGTGTGATGTCGTCGACTGTTAGGTTTGTGCGTTTCTTGAGTGTTTTGTCTTTTCTGAGTTTATCCTGTACTATGTGTAACGTGACATCTACGGGTGTTTTTGTGAATAGTGAGATGACGTCGTGTGATATGAGTATTTCGTCCAGTGCTACTGTAATGTCTTTGAGTTCCTGTGCCAATTGTTTTGCGTTTTTGCAGTGGAAATCTGTTTGACCGATGAGTGGTTTTATTATTTCGACTAGTGCTTTTGACAGATTGTAAGTGACGGAACCTATGCTATCTACTATTGGGCAGAGTGGTGTGTCTTTTTTGTGTATTTTGGAGGGCAGCAGGAACACCAAAATACAGTCACACTTCCACACATCAGAGGAATCACAGAACCCATCCAGAGAGCCATGAAAAAACACAACATAAGCACAGCAGTCAAACCATACACAAAACTCCGCCAACAGTTAGTACACCCCAAAGATAATACCTAAAGATAATACCACCAGAACAAAAATGCAATGCCATCTACGAAATCCAGTGCAAATCGTGCAATAAATCTTACATAGGGGAAACAGGCCGGGCATTTCACATCCGAAAAAAAGGAACACCAAAAAGAATGCGAAAAAGAAACAGCAGGGAGACTCACCAGAACACAAAGAGACAAAGCAGAACAGGAAAACCTGAAATCCGCCATATCAGACCACTGTAAAAGAAATAACCACATTATGGATTGAGATGGGGCTCGGGTCATTGGATCGGAGAACAACAAGTTCAAACGCTGGATCAGGGAGGCCATTGAGATCAGGAAACGAGGCACTGACAGCATCAACCGTGATGACGGCGCGTTCCTCCTTTCACACACCTGGGACACCCTCCTCCAGAGACCACCGGGTGACAGGAGGCGTGGTCAGTCTGGGCGACCTGCAGGTCCCATCAGGCTGACCACACCTACCGGAAGTAACAACAGCTGATATACTGTATGACACGTCACCACCAACACCGGTGACAGTTCTGAAGATGGCTCGCAGCTAGCAGCCGAAACATGTCAACAAGGTACAAATACACTTGGCTACATTGTCTTAGAAAGGAACCTAAGAAGTTATAGTCAACTTCTATAGTGGCTACAACTCCAGCCCGGAACACAATTTACAAGTACAATACCACATTACATTTCCTCCATCTATTCATGGTCTTCATCTTCCTATCTTGAAGATTTTTCACTATTCAAAAGCTATAATATTTTGGTTTAAACTGGCAATTGCTAGTCATTTTTCATCATTTTGAAACCCATGGATAGCTAAATGCAAGTTCCATACTAGTACTTACTGCTGCTATGACTACTATAACTACTATAACAATATTATTTGGGAAATCAGTTGGAGTCTGTGGTTAGGATTAGTGGTGTACATTTTTGGAAAATACATATCCTGCAATCATATTCCTAGGAAGTTGAACATTGTCACAAAATATTTCAATGACATGTCTGTATCTACTGTCAAGCTGTCTTCTATTGTAGTACTAACCTTTGACTTCACCCACAGCATTGAGTAAGTGGTACATTGGTGAGTCATGGTGCTTAAAGGACTTGTGAGTACCTTGTGTTTGAACTTGTTGGAGTTCTTGTTCTCTTTCTTGTTGAGGTCGATGAAGTAGTGGGTGATGCGCTCTTTGCTGCGTGCTTCCATGTCCCAGCAGATTTTGAAGGAGTCACAGGTGATGTTACTGATCTTGATGTTCTGGGGGACGGGGAGCTCCTCCATCTCCGAGATACTGCCATCCTGGGACTTACCTGTTGCACAAAAGAAAGACAAAGGAAAGGAAATATAGTGTTGTTTCTGTTTGTGAATGCACTTTAATGGTAGTTTTAACATGGAGTTCTGCCACCTGCTTGTTTCCATAGGGACACTATTACTTTGTCTAGAAGTTCCAGTATGGCATTAATCTTATCTATGGTGAATTTATTAAATTTCAAGTGTTTCTATTGTTAACACCTTTACATGCATTCTTCTTACTGAGATCTGACAGATCTGACTTGACCGAGTGGCATCACCTTCCTGTCTCCATGGAGATAGATAGCCCTACATTTAATTTGCCTGGCAAATCCAGGCTCTCTGGATTTTTTAATACACATTGATATCAGTCTGATCCACATGCCCTTTGTCTGAAGCCCAACAAAACGTGACCTTGCATCAGATTTGATTTGCATGGAGCTAAAAAGGAGCTCACCTATGATTTACAAATAAAATTCAATTTATCTCAGCTTTTAAAACACTTTAATGATTTGCGCATTCAGGTGCTATGAGGATTGGGCAGCAAGCTGCCCCCGCGACCCAGCCGGATTAAGCGGGAGAAGATGGATGGAATTGCTCATTAATTCTGCAGAAATCAGTGATGTTTTTCAGTTCCCTATGATATTTTTTTTCCTTTATTTTTTCCGATGTCGACAGACCTGCATGTCCCTGTCTTATCTACCTATCAATCATGCCCATCTGAAAAAGGGGAGATTTACTGGTAACCTCACATCTTTGTAAAGTATTAAAGAAGTGTGTATTCTGCATCTTAAGCAAACATTTAATGCTCTACACACATTCCAAACAAACATTCCAGGCAAAGCAATGCCATTGGAGACAAGCAGGTAATGAACCCTCAACCAAAATGTTACATAGTGCACACCTAATCTATTCAGTTTGTGTTTTTAATCACATTGTTCATTTTAATAATAAGATCCTATTTTTCAAATTTCTAACATATTTATAGAACACTAAGAAGATACTATACATTAACAATAGTCTTGTAAACAATTACCTCCATATGTTCAACTTCAATATATTGCATGACATGATGTTTATGACTGAATACGTCCATCTATTCACAACAACAGAGCCCCATAAAGTGGCCATTAGCGGATTATGAACTATCACAACAAATGGTCCAGATAATCCACACTTCCTGCATTAGTGCCGTCCCTCAGGATTCCCTCTTGTCTGCTCCAAACCCCCTTTTATTCTGCTGCTGCTGTTCCTCTGCAGCCTCTTACAATTCTACACAGTGCAGCGCTTATCTGGCTCTTAACACAGTACGCCAACCGCTCCACTAAAGCACTGGCCTCACCACTACCACCATATATGTTACCATAGCAACACATCAGCTTTTCAACACTCACGTATGAGATCGGCTCCAGCGCATATGAGGCATTAAATATTTTAAATGCTGTCATTTGACTCCCATTTGTAATCAGATGTAGACTGTACTATAAAACCAGGAGACAGTAACCATAGTGATGCACAATACCCCCAATGAAAATGCCATAACAAGCTTCTATAATAGCAGCTTTGTACAATTAGAATGAACATACTTGTACATGTAGAGTCCGCGTGAGGATAAGCCCCGCCCCTACTGGCACAGCAACAATGCATTTCTGTACGCGGTCTGGTGTTTGGGACGCGTGAGTGAATAAAATGCGAGAATGTGGAATTCCAGAATATATTGCACAAACTGGGGACAAGAGAGTGGAGCCTCTAACTACACACAGCAGATGAAGGACTAATCTCATAATTAGGATGGCATATGCACTCTCATCGCGTCTGGCCCCTCACTCACTGCAGTGGTCTGGGTAGAATAACAGATAACAGTTTTTTACAGACACACTTACTGCTGCTATGCCATGACTACTGCTATTTTACAACATTATTCAGAAAGTAATTTGGAATCTGTGCTTAGAGCAGTTTTCTGGAAGGAGTCTGCAACTTGTGCGTCTACATGGAGATGTTAAAATTGTCCAGTATGGTATTGAACTAGTCTGCCTTACATTTATTCAACTACAGGAGTTATTTATTGCTCAAAAATATCTACTGTGAATGTGGCCGCTTCTCTTCAGATCTGACCTGCAAATTGGCTTTGCTAGTCTCCATGAAGATTCATAGGTTTATAGCCATGCTGTGGGACATTCCAGGCACATTGTCTCTCAGTGCATCTTTAACATGAACAGCTGGATCTCATTCATCATGTTTTGTAAAGGGGTAAGAAGTTAAGTTATGCAATACACTCTGCTTGTGAGTCAGGCAGCCCTATACAATAATAAAACCTACAATTAGCTCACCTTAGTAAGAGATATAAGTGCCCACCACTTTGCCTCTGTGCATCCCTGGAGATTGTGCAGAAGGAGCTCTTTCCTCTTTAGTCAATGAGGCTTATCTCTAATAAAAAGTTGTGCTTAGATCCTCTCTATTCGATTGCACACTCTGTACGTACATTGCATTAATATAAGAGATGCTTTTACAGCTGTAGTAGTATATAAGTAATATGAGAGGTTCATAAGGTCATGGCACATAAGAAGAATAACATCTCATTCACTCTGCTGCAGCTGCCATGACTCTGACACAGATGCAGTGATGAGAAGAATGTATTTGAGAATGGATTTAGTAGAATACAGAATACCTGAATTAAAATTTATTTTGTAATGTATTCTGTGACATGGTCCAATCAGAGTACTGCATTTTGATACTTGGAATACTTTTACACCAAGTTGCATTATATTATAGTGAAAAACACATGACATAGAATTACAGACGGCTTTATTTATTGTCATCAGTTTAATGTATTGATTTGAGTCTAATTAGAGGAGCCCCTATGAACTAACATCAAGGACCATGTTGTCCACCCTCCTGTGGGCTCACCACCTGCAGAGGGGTTCATAGGGGGGGTCAGGTGCTATGAGTATTGGGCAGCAAGCTGCCCCCGTGACCCAGCTGGATTAAGCGGGAGATGATGGATGGATGGATGGATAATTAGAGGAGGAAAATTTCCATGCACACACACCAAGAGTTTATTTTATTTTATTTTTTTTATTTATGGGACAGTGCACATTAATCAACATTTACATGTAAATATGCCAGAATTAGCCAGACGGCTATTTTTCATCTGTAGTCCCAGGACAGATGTTGGGTGTCCAACATGTTTTAGGTTGATGGGGGAAACCGGAGTACCCGGAGGAAACCCATCCAGACACGGGGAGGAACATGCAAACTCCACACAGAAAGGCCCGGGCGACCCGGGGATCAAACCCGCAACCTTCTTGCTGTGAGGCCTGAGTGTTGCCACTCAGCCACCGTGCCGTTTACAACAAGAGTTACCAAAAACACGTAGTTCAGAACCAAAATCAGGTATCGCCATGGCTTCCTTTGATTTTAGGAAAATAACTGTATTCTGATTACTCAAAATAAGTATTTGGAATATATATTCTCAGTACATATACACTTCCCATCACTGCAGAGGTGTAGCGGTCACTTTGCCAGTATCAGAGCAGTACTCACTGAGCACAAAATGTGTTGATGTGACAGGCAGAAAACCACACACACACAAAAAGCACTTTCATAGATGAGCAAGGTGGGTGAAGTATCTTGCTCAATAGCAAAACAACTGGTGAGAGCTGGAATCAAACTGCAAATTTTCTGTTTCTTCTGTTGAATCAACACTTCAGCTCTGCAACTAAAAATGGACATTGCTTACGCTTGAAGAGCACATATTACGTTGTTTTCTGATCTATGTTATAATTTTCACAAACATACCTGGCTGAGTTATTTTCTCAAACAGAAAACAGTCCTGGAATTGCCCATTTCTTGAATGAAGGTAAACGGTAGTTGCTAACTTGAAAACTACCACTATATGAGATCACAAGGTGGAATAAAGCATTTTGAGCATTGGAAATATAGACAAACTAATAATAAAGAAACATGTGTAAATGAAACAAAACACAACTCCAGGTATGTTTTTGAGGATCCAACAACATTATAATAGCTCACATGAGTTAATTTTGTGTAATATAGGACCTTTAAAAAAGCTATAAATTATGCTATAAATAAAACACCCTTAAGGCAATTCTTATTTCTTCATGTAAAAATATGACTTATATAATAGAAAAGATTCAACTATTCAAGCATTATGGGGCTTTATCGCTCTCAAAATAAACAGCCTAACCTCTGACTCATGCCTCTTGGTCACTTTGTCTCCTCTCATTTAATGGTCAAACTTTATTCAAAATGGCGGTGTTGTTTATTAGCGCTCTGGCGGTGGGGTATGGATTGTGAGACTGCTGGTGATTTGCAATGCTGATGCTGCTGTCGTTTGCCGAAAGCTCATCTAATTCACCTGCAAATGAAGCTTTTACACCAATACTGTAAAACTGTCAGGTCAGACGTCACTGCATTCGCTGCTTTTGAGGAAATCAATGTTATGACGCATGTTAAAGATAATAGATATTGATAAGCTATAAGCAAAGGTACTGAGAACAACTAAAGTATTGTCACTCTTTGAAAAAAACGGACTTTGATTATAAATAAATGAATAATTGGTTCAATGTTTTCATTCTAAATATCATGTGGTTTGATATGAAGTTTTTCTTAGTGTGTGTAAATGTAATAGTCTAACGTTTGCAAAGTCTAGCATTTTCAAAACATGACATAACACATTTATTTCAAATCAACTTTTTCCTAATTAAAAAGCAATTTGACGATAAAATGGAGTTGAATTTAGAAATAAAATTTATACATTATCTATACATGTCATGCCACTTACAATATGTGCCTATCCCAATCCTGAATGAAATAACCATAAATCTTTGTGAAATGCACATACACACTTAGACACACACTTTATTTATTGCATTGTATTGATAAGCAAAAGATGATGGATAGTTGGATGGATATTGTAGTTTGCTGATAAGCTGCAGTATTTTCTTGGGTGCTGATCGATGCAGGTAAGACACACAAGGTGAAGGTCAAGTGTAAAGGGAGGTGTTCAAAATAGCTTAGATAGCTTCAAATGCAGCTTAGGTACATGGGACTTTGTAAAAATTCACTCTATCAGATACACTTTGTCTAATGCAACCTGCTTTCTTCTCTCACAAACAGAATCTAGTCATTCAAATTCATCCAATACTTTCAAATAGAGCTACTGGCCCTTTCACTCAGCACGCTGCCTGAAACACAGGAAGCCAATAGATGCAGCATGATCAATAAAAACCTTGTTAACATACTGTACATGCACCGACTCACCTAACAGCTTTCTAAGGTCTGTTCCACTTTCACCTACTTCTATTATTTCATAGAGATTTGGGATAGAAAACACAATAGTGGCTGACAATAGTCTAGACTCTAGACAGAACTTTCCGAGGTTTAAATTTGAACTTGTTACTCGTGAGGGAAGCATGGGTGGGCTCAAGGGGCTGTTGGAGAATCACAACTTTGTTCCCATCAGAGCACCAGAGGCCTGGTTGAGACAGACAGCATGCTGGGAGAAAAAAAAAACACCAATGAATGTAGAGAAAGTGAAAATCAGTGTACTGTTCATCTGCAACAGTAGTGTGTCCAACCCAGAGAGGAGAAGGTAAAAGTACTGTTAAATATTAAAGCTACACTGTAGACAATTTTCTAATGGGGAATCTGCCACCTACTTGTTTGCAGGGAAATGCTATTGCTTTGTGTAGAATTTTCCACAGTATGGCATTAAGCATATATATCTTGCAAACATTCACTTAAAAACACGTATTCTTAGTGTGATTGGGGTTGCCTCTTCTGACCTGTGACTGATGACTTGCTTGTCTTGATAGAGATAAGACATTTAAGGCTATACTGTGGAACACATAGACAATGCAATAATATCTCCATGGAGACAGGCACGTGGGAGATGCACCTTTAATTTACTTAGTAGAGCCTTAGGGAGAAACATGCACTGATCTCCACTGATGACATGCTATTGATCCTGCGGTGCTCTTTTTAATGCACAAACATGCCTTTCCCCACTTTCCCAATTATCACCCATCTACTTGTTGTATATACATGATGCGGTTAGTATACACTGTATATAGAAGTGGACTAAGTGAGTGTCACCCCTAGCATTTGGCTCCAGTCAAATTAAATGCTTGCAGTTGAAGCCAAGTTCCTTATTAGAAATTTGGAAGGACAACAATTTCTCAATGTAAAGTCAATTGGAAACAGAGCCAAAGGAGCCAAAGTGTCTTTATGCCAGTTAGTGAGTTAGCTATGGTATGAATATGTGTTTTATAAACAAAGTTAGTACAGAGCAATGGGTGGCAGTAACAATGGGGGTTCATCAATCAGTTTCCTCAACTGTCACCTGCCCTCCAGCAGAGGGAGCCCCCTACACCTTGGATAACTACACCCTTCTGGAGTTTCTTGGAGAAGGAGCATATGGACAAGTGGCCAAATGCTCAAGAAAAAGTTCAAGAGCCCGATTGAATACCAGGCCACAAACTGGAAAAAGCCTGAGGTCTCTGGGTGTGAGTTTGGCTGGTTTTCAAATCTGGAGGACGCCATAATGCTGCAGGCTGATGCAGGGGATGAAGATGCCCTCTTGGACCTGGAGGTTTTCCTGGATTTTGTTAAAAATCTACTCCAGATCAACCCTGAGGAGAGGCTGACTGTCAGCCAAGCACTGAGGCATCCCTTTATAACAATGGAGCACCTGATCAACACTGACAGTGAATATGTCCAAGGTGCCCATGATCTGATGTCAGTAACCCTCAGGACCTCCACACCTGCACCTGTGGAAAATACAGTGGAAGGAGATCCAGAACAGGACTCACAGTCCTCTGCAGCTTCACTCGAGAGGCCAGGGTCTTCTCTGGCCTTTGAAGATGTAAGCTCTTCTCCTGATGACCACAAGATTTCCTCTGAACCTGAGGAGCCAGAGGAACATGACTGCCCTTTGATTGAGACAAACAAAGACTGTTCCTTGAGAAACAATGATGTCTCTTTCACAATTCAGCCTGTGGATAAGACTAACCTCTGCATGGACACAATCAACACTGACCCTGATCTGCTCATGGAGGCAGACCCCATCCTGTTCTGGTTTGAGATGGACCAGAGTGATAAGGACAATTCCAATGTAAACGACGAGCGTACGGCTGGACCTGGACAGGCTGAGATCACTGTTGGTGTTTCTTCAGAAGATCTCAAGGCCAATACAGCAGAGAATACTGTGCACAAGAGTACCTCCTTCTGGTCAGCCATGAAGAAAAGGTTTGGTGGTGGCATGGCATCGCTGTTGCTGTGCCTTCAGGAGGCGCTAAATGCCCCTTGCAAACTCATTCAAATAAACAATAGTTCTTTAGCATTCAAATGTGTTCATGTATTTGTTAATGTTTCTGAGTCTGTAATACACATTTGTTGGAATATAGTGATTGTTCACATTTGGTCTGCTGTTTTTTTATTTACAAATATATTTTTAAATGTAAACACATTATGGAATCCTGACATCACAGAACATTGAGATTCCATCTTCATGGTATCGCCATGGAGATGAAGATATGAAGTTCTGGAGTGCACAAACCGCTCAGGTCTTCATTTGAACAAACCCTTCGACAGAGACAGTCTACTTTCACTTGAGCTCGTACAAACACTGACTTTTGCAATGTCTGCATCAGTTTCCTCAAACCTTATCTGCCCTCCAGCAGAGGGCGCCCCACGCACACTCGGGAACTACACCGTTCTGGAGTTTCTTGGGGAAGGAGCATATGGACAAGTGGCCAAATGCTTCAACACCAAAACCAAAGAAGTGGTGGCAGTGAAACTGTTTAAAGACGATTATACGATGCAAGTGGAGCTATACATCATCCAGCATTTGAGGAACATCGACCCAGACAAGGTAAATATCGTCAAATACATTGAGCACTTTTCGTGTGAAGAGTACCACTGCATCGTGTATGAAATATTGGACTGCAGCCTCCTGGACCTTTCCATGGATCGCCCTGGAACTTTTTCAGTCAGTGAGTTGAGGCCTATTGCCCAACAGCTCCTTGTAGCTTTTGAAGCACTGAAGGAAGCTCGTATTATTCATACTGATCTGAAACCTGACAATATCATGTTAGTCAACCACCAAGAGCAGCCGTTTAAAGTAAAATTGATTGACTTTGGCTGTGGAGGTCGTTTCTCAGACCTGAAACAGGGCATGAATATGATGTGCGATGCATATCGTGCTCCTGAGGTGGTCCTGGGTGCTCCCCTGTCCGAGGCCCTGGAGATGTGGGCCCTGGGCTGCTGCCTGGGAGAGGGCGTCTTGGGCTGCCAGCTGTTCTCCAACATGTCCAACTATGACCACCTGAGGACCATCATCCATCTCCTTGGACAACCCAGCGATGAGATGCTGCAGAGAAGTGTCTACACTGATAAATACTTTCTCCAGACAAGCTCCCAGTGGAGATTCAAAAACCCAATTGATGGTCTCTGGGTGTGAGTTGGGCTGGTTTTCAAATCTGGAGGACGCCATAATACTGCAGGCTGATGCAGGGGATGAAGATGCCCTCTTGAACCTGGAGGTTTTCCTGGATTTTGTTAAAAATCTTCTCCAGATCGACCCCGAGGAGAGGCTGACCGTCGGCCAAGCATTGAGGCATCCCTTTATAACAATGGAGCACCTGATCAACCCTGACAGTGAATATGTCCAAGGTGCTCATGACCTGATGTCAGTAACCCTCAGGACCTCCACACCTGCCTCTGTAGAAAATACAGTGGAAGGAGATCCAGAAAAGGACTCACAGTCCTCTGCAGCTTTACTCGAGAGGCCAGGGTCTTCTTTGGCCTTTGAAGATGTGAGCTCTTCTCCTGACGACCACAAGATTTCCTCTGAACCTGAGGAGCGAGAGGAACATGACTGCCCTTTGACTGAGACAAACAAAGACTGTTCCTTGAGAAACAATGATGTCTCTTTCACAATTCAGCCTGTGGATGAGACTAACCTCTGCATGGACACAATCAACACTGACCCTGATCTGCTCATGGAGGCAGAGCCCATCCTGTTCTGGTTTGAGATGGACCAGAGTGATGAGGACAATTCCAATGTAAACGACGAGCGTACGGCTGGACCTGGACAGGCTGAGATCACTGTTGGTGTTTCTTCAGAAGATCTCAAGGCCAATACAGCAGAGAATAGTGTGCACAAGAGCACCTCCTTCTGGTCAGCCATGAAGAAAAGGTTTGGTGGTGGCATGGCTCGTCTACACCAAACTGTGACCCGTGTGTGCTGTTGCTGCATCTCCAGGAGGCGCTAAATGCGCTGCTGCAAACTCATTCAAATAAACAATAGTTCTTTAGCATTCAAATGTGTTCATGTATTTGTTGGTTCAATGGTTTTCTTAACAGTTAATAAAGTACAACTTCATAATTTTAAGTAACTTAAGTAACTTAATTATTTTTTTAAATTGAATTTTAAATAGACAAACAAGAAATTGTAATACGTCATACAGTATATTTTTACAGTTTCTATAATTTTCGATATGTTTGGAAGCATTTCTTTAAGTAATGTTTTTATTTTAAATAATTTTGTTATAATACATTTTATAATAAAAATTCTTTACTCATATTTGGAGGTGACAGTTTGTCAGTAAAATAAGTGCAGAGAAGTCCATGTTTGGATGCACACTGACAGGAAAGAAAAGCAGGTAGTGTAACAGTTTTAACCTCTTGAGACCCTGTGGCCCCATACGAGGACATTACATTTTTGCCTCTTAGCACCATGATTTTCAATTATTTTAAACTTTCACCTGTAATCAACTAAAAACCTCTACAGCAGCTCCCGAAAGTAAAAAAAAAACTGCATGGTAAAGTTTAGATGCAAAATTTATGAATAAAACCAATGTATTTATGTACAATAATGTCTCTTCATGCATCTTAATGTATCTTCATTTGGCATTAAAATTTGACACATTTTATTGACCACAGCAGACGAGAGCATCAGGAAATGTCATGTCCTCGTTTGAACACATTGGGACTATGTTATATTATTGATTGTACATGTTGTTAGGTAAACTTGGGAATATTTAGATGAGTTTACAGTTATAAATTGCTGGACGTTTCTGCTGCTATAGGGAAACTGCTGCCTGTCTCCACTTTTTGCACCTCTACTTTTTTTGTAACGATTGAAAACCAGAAAAAATTAAAACTGTGGACCACATTTTCAGGCCTTTTTGTGTGTTTTTAACCTCACTCACTGAACCCCAACCCGCTCACGGTCGACCTACGTCACATTTGGCAGGTTTAGGGCTTGAAATAAACAGCTAATTGCTGTTTGTTTGTTTTTTGTAATTTATTTATACATTTTAATGTTTTTACATTTTTTAACCAATGGTGTCATACAGAAGACTTACTTAGTAGGTCCTACTTATCCCAAATAGCAAGAAGAAATGAAAAATGCACACCAGACAAAAGCTCGGGTCTCAGGAGGTTAAGTGTGCCATTGTACAAAGCAACAACATGGTGCTTACAGGCTTTCAGTGTTTTATGTGAAGTTTGATGAATGTATTGTGTATTGGGGCTTTAGCTATAAGCTTTAAGCTATAAAGATTATGATTTATCCAATCTTTTATAAACAACACACCAAAATAATTCTGTATTTCATAAAGCTATATATTGGGTGTAGCCTTATCAGTTATAATCCTGTGGACATAGCAATAACAAAGCCACTAATGTATTCCAATGTTTTGCCAGTTATGATGTTATCAGCCTCACGTGTGTGCACAAAGCACTCTGATCATGTGGCACTCTGAAGAAGGCCAGCTTACTCATCACAACAGTCCCACCTGCTGCTCAAGTTGTAGCCACAATTTGAATTTAGGTTGGCTTAAATGTTTGTTATTAATGGTTTCAAATAGTTGGATGCCATCTGTATTGAGCTGACATGGGCTTATATCTAATATAGCTAAGGATTTGAAAACACAATTGAAAAAATACTGTATTACACAAAGCAAGGTTTACCCTATGCCAACATGTGCTGTAACTTTTAATTAGGGATGTCACAATATCACTTTTTATTTAAGGCAAGTAGGGTTAGTGCATCAATGGTTCCTTTAAGAGTAGAAGGTGCTTTTCCAGGACAAGCAAATAACATTAAAATACAGTATCAGCCTCTTACGTAGCACAATGTATGTCACACGAGGCTTGAATAAAATGTCAGAGGTGCACTGATTACAAAATAAAAGTCCTTTATTGTTACAATTGGGACAATCTGATCTTGTATTTTAGTCACATTTTAGAAGAATCACAACTTTATGACTTTATCACAGATTATGCAAATTGCTCTATGAAATCTAATTTTCTGAGTTAATGAAGTTAAATTAACTTAATGAGACATAAATAGACAAAAACACTTAACATTTAGCTTTGCTTTTTTGGAATAGATTTAAATGTAAATGATTCAGATTTTTTGACTGTCAAAGTTAAAGTGAATTATAAAATGAATTATCCCAAATATTGATGGGTGTCAGCTTCCTGTTATATGCAACACGTTGAGGACTTTCCCATTCAAAAGGTATAATATTTTGTTTTAAATTGTTAATCACTATGACAACTGTCCTAATTTTTCATCATTCTTAACCCCATGAATAGCTGTAACAGAATTGTCACTTATTTACTGGCACATGGTGGAAGTAAGTGAATGAATGTTTTTATTAAGTTGTCCTTAATTCTGAGCAGGTCTTTTGAACACTGAAACAAAGCTTTTGTCATGAGGTAATTGAAAAGCACAACACGCACAGGGAACATATTTCCTCGGGCTGACAGAGGAATTGTGTGATGGGACCTGGCAACATTAGAGCTCCGGAGTTTCCGCTGTGGAGAGGGAGAAGCCACAGAAGACACTGTTCTCTGGGTAAATGGCACTCATCCATCACGCCAGCTTCATTACATCAGCAAGGTCAAAACCAACAACCTGTTTATTTTGTTACACTAAGGATCACTGTAGGTTTTATCCATGACAAAAGAGCAGACAAATCAGATCTAGCATCCAGGTTAAGGATTAATTAAAGATCTTATATTACGCCAAACTTCCTCGTGAGATTGTGAGATTTATGTGAGATTTTAGCCATGTTTGAATGTTGTTGCCTCCTCAAAAACATACTTGGAGCTGTGTTGTGTTTCATTACACATAGTGGTAGTTTTCCAAATCCAAATGATTATAGGGAAGATGTGTGGAGTTTAAAAGCACAGTGGAGGACTTCCTGTATTACACATGACATCGCAAGGTGGAAGTGTTTTCTGTTTGAGAGAAGAGCACAGCCTAAACATGCAGAGTCTGTGTGTTAAACATGTGTGAATGAAATAAAACACAGCTTCGTGTGTTTTTGATAAAGAAACATTATAACATAGATCAGAAAATAGCGTAATATATTTTATAATAAATTTAAATAAGGTAACCATACAGATTTAAACCTCCATTACACACTCCAGCCTCTCCATCTGAAAACGATTTGGACATCTGATTTTAATGACCTGTTAAAGTGACAACTTCTTCTCCTTTTTCTCCTTTGTGCAGCTGGCCCCTTCACACAATCTCTCTTTCCCACAGAAAAATCCTTCTTTTCCATTTGCAGCCTCAGCACCAGCTCATAAGCCTCTCTCGCACTGCCCATTAAATATTTATGCATTTGAAGATAAATTTAGAAAGCCATGTGAAATGAATACGTGCAAACATAAGACTGGACTAGATAAAGGAGGAGTCTGTCTAAGAAGCTTGCAGTGCACAGTCTCTGAGCTAAAGGGTGGGGCTCAGATGAAATGTAATGTGAGCCAAATATGCTTTTCTCCTTTTTGTGATACAACATTGCGGTATCAAAAGTTCTGGAAGGTCAAAGTCAAAAACAGCTCTTACGATTATGTGATGAAGATTTACGATTAGATACTTTGGCTGCACTTGACAAATAGCAAATGCGTGACTGTGAAAATTTGCCCTTGGGTCTAAAAGTGAGGCTAGATTTATTTTTGTTATAAATGTGGGACTTTTTGACATTATTACAAACATACATAAGTTACACTGGGAACTAGGAAGAAAGAAGGAAGACAAAAATTCTTACTGATCTTGCCAAAATCAACTGAGATTGTGAAACTTAAAGGTTGTAAAAATTATATCTATGACTTCTTTGTGTTGTGGTTTCAATATGGCGTAGATATGACAGAAAATGACTGCTGATTTAGCTATGTTAATTTATCCAGGCTTGGAACTGGTACAAAGAGTATGTCAGCATGCCACCCTGTGTGGTTAGACTGTATTCAGACTATACTTACTACTTATACTTAGTACCTGAATTTGGGTGCTTGTTCTGCAATTTAAATTTATAGTTTTAAAGTAAATTTAAAGTTGGTACAATATTTACCAGTTTAGTAAAAGTCTAATCATGTCTACACCAAATGCCACACTGCTGTATATACACATTTTGTTTTGTCTTCTAAAAACTCTCAAAGGTGCTCTATGTAACTTTTCAGCTTGTCTCCATGGAAATGCTTCATAGTAAAAAAGTTATCTGCTTACATGAAGATGAACAGTAGCAACAACAAGGCAATTTAATTGTCAGATCTATGGAGAGGCGACCCCACTCAGTGCTCAGTGTACAGCGGCTGAGTGGCAACACTCAGGCCTCACAGCAAGAAGGTTGCGGGTTCGATGCCCGGGCCTTTCTGTGTTTGCATGTTCTCCCTGTGTCGGCATGGGTTTCCTCGGGACACTCCGGTTTCCCCCATCAACTCAAAACATGCAGCACCCAAACTGTGGAATATTCCATTCAAACCAGTAGCAGATAGCTGAACCTACACCACGAAAAATAATACAGGTTGAACAGAACATTTTGAGCTTTGCAGATGTAGACAGACTAATATAAACAAAGCACAACTTGAGGTATGTATTATATGAGGACAACAACATTATAACATGACTTAAAGCTTACAAGGGTTTTTTGTGTAATATAGGACCTTAAATTGGCAGACATTTTTTATTAAGCATCAACCCACATATGGAAGGAGCCCTTTACCAAAGCTTTAATCTACTTGCATTGACATAATGAGCACCAATTAGAGCCTGGTAAAGGAGTGGAGCAGGAGGTGGACACTTGGCTGTTTCTCTGTAAACAGAACATGTGGGCGGCTGGAGGAGACACACAGTCCTGTTTACACTGTAGTGTCTGTGGTGACCGCTGCACAAACACAAATGGCCTGTTGTCACTGAAAGGACAGCGCTGTGACCCTGACATAGAGCTGAGGTGAAGACATAATCTGTTATAAGAATGACACAGCAAGATAGGCTGCGCTGCGTGATTTTGGAAGAAAGTCAAATTGTATTGTGTGCCAATTTGGGTTTAAAAAGTGGGATTCTGTTCTGAGTGCATATTGTAAAAAAATAAAGGTGCATATGAGAGATCTGACTGAAATAAAAACTGCTGAACTAATACAAAAATCTATCTGGTCTATCTGCTTTTCTTAATGTCTATATGAAAATACTACATATATCTTTGTCTATGATGTTACACAGTATGGCATTTAAATGATTTATCGCCATGGAGAAAAGCAGGTGGCACCATCAGGTAAGTTACAGTCAAATTTATGAAGTGGTGGCTTTGCTCAAAGTGAGAATACGATAAATAAATGCATATATAAATGCATATATATATATATAGTGGCTAGAAAAGTGAGCTAACCAGTCACTGTATATTAATCTAATAATACTCTACTGTGGAACATTTGGGCAAAGCATGCAATAACATTTCCATGGAAACAACCAGGTGAGAGACCATCCAGCAGAACTATCACTTAGAGCACCATTAATTTAAATGAACTTACAAGAAGTTCCAAATAATTCACTGAAATGTTGCATGCATTTCATATTTAATTTTCCATTTTATCAGTCCGTAATAGCAGCCTTATCCACGCGTATTGCATCTCAGCTCCTCTCAAAGGCCTATGACACAATGACCACACTGTTGGCCGCTTGATGAAAACTCACCATTGAGTCAAGGCTGGCTGACCAACACCAGTCGTAACCGGCCCGAAGCACCGCCACAATAATAACAGCGAGTCCATCCCACCCAAACAGGCGTAACAGGCCCATATCAGCCAGAATAAATTAAAGTGGGGCTCCTAATTAAGAGCCTGCTCTCAGAAGGGGAATAACGGGGAGCATGTAATTGCAGTGATGGGCGTGAGAGGCTGCCTGGTACATGTGGATCCTGCAGCCATGTTTCTATCCCTCACCGTGACTCGCCTTTTTTCTTTCTCTCCAGCGTAAAAACTGCGATGAATGTGCACAGATCTCCCTGGAATGTTCAGTGACATTTTATATAGCTACTGCTTAGATTTTGGTCTGGAGTTAGGACAGGGTTTAGGTGGGCAAAGTTTGGATAGTGGGTTGATAAGATCGGCGTCTATGCTTTTTTCCCCCCTTTCTCTTTCACAATCATGCCAGTGTTAATGCCAATGTTTCTCATGGCAAACACAAGTAAATAAGAAATCCATAGACTGACCAGCGTTAAAGCACGGTCTCTGTCCACGTCTCTGGTGCTGAAATGTAAACCCAGCTATCTCTATACATACGACCGCTCACTTTGTATGGAAAAACCCCTTACGTGATGAATGGGCAGTGCCGTGGTCCACCCTGGTCATTTTACATTCCTGTCCCCAAGCTGAACCAGCAACACTCCAGCCCTTATTTCTACTAAGCGCACACAATACGGGTGCAACGTGCAGCTAAAGCCAATGGCAGCCTCTAGACTGCAGCCCCACACTGACAAAGCGGCCTAATGCGGATAGCCAAACACGTGAACACCGCATTGGAACGGTACAAAAGGTGAAAAACACAATATGTGCGTCTTACCGTCTCGTTCGCAGAGCTGTATGGAGTCCAGGCTCAGGTCCTTGATCATGCCCTCGCACGGACTTAACGGGCTGCTCAGGTTGTGCGCCAAACCGGGGACCTCCATCTCTACGGGGGAAAGACACGCCGTAAATGTCTTCTTTTTCAGTACAATGTCCTCTGGGGTCAGGATGGACAGAGTGCCTGGCGTCTCCACGGAGCGAGAGAGGGAGTGGAGGGGAGAGTGGAGGTGCTGCCCAGAGCTCGGTGTGTGTCGCGCGCAGCTCTCGTCCTCCTGTCTGCGTCCGTCCGGGGTGGTGCGGTTAGTGGCGCGTCAGCACGGACTCGTCACTGTGCCAGATATTCTCGGAGAACTATGAGCTCTACCGAAGTATTTAATTGCATTGTTTAAAGTGAACAGTGAACTATACGGAGAGCTTATATTTCGTTGTAAAGTGTGCGCACTCGCTGACACAGAGCCACAAGTGCGTGTTCTCTGCAGGGTCGAATAGCAGAGCGGATTAGCGCGCAAATTCAATGGCTTCTTCTCTCTTTTACCGTGTAATCTTATGTAACCAGATTAACTAACTAGCGATCCCCCCAGGTTTGGGACTTCTGTACGCTCATGCCCAATTTCACTGTCTTTTCTCACGTCCAACGTCACCTCATGATGGTTCTCTCTTATGTCCTTATTTGGTGAGGTGCAGCCCCCATGGCGCGGGGAACGCAGGTGCAAGTGGACGGCCGTATAATGAGCGTGGGGCTGTCACGTCGTAATGAATGAATAATAACACGGACATTGCCTTTGTGCTCCAGATAAGATTAATTTTAATGGCTCACAGCCCCTATCAATCAAGCCCACAGTTAAACGCGGTTGTGGCGTGTGCGTCTTATTATCTCTGGACTCTCCCTTCTTTATCAGGAGCCTACAGTCAGTGACTTAACATTATAGGTCAAGCACACCCCAGGCCTAAGTCCATTTTGAACATTATTCTCCACAGCATTACAATCCTCCCTCTCTGTCTCTCTAAAGGGAGCGTTAAAGAGGTGGAGATGTCACTGTTTATTTGTTGCGGTTTTGCTCCGCGCGGCGCCCTAAGGAGAAGGGACAACGCTGTTTATGTATTCAGAGGACAAAGGCTTGTGCAGCTGCGCCCTTAGGACCCCTGAGTCACTTACAGTGTGTGAAATCCGCTACAACTGTAATAGATAAACAGCTCGAGAAGTTTAATTTTCCATTACATTGTTATGCAGAATTTCAAAGGATGTTTCAAATAACTTAATATAAGCAAAAGCAAGAAACCCTAGAGAAATTAGTCAAGAAAGAAAGGTGAATATTATATGCCTTTTCAGCAAAGGTAATTGTTGTTTTGTTTATGTAGAATTTCTACTATTGATAACTGTTAAAATGTGTATGTAGTTTCGCTATTAGTTTTGTATTGATTGAGTTTTGGGTTTCTTAGTTTCTTTTTTTATAGATGCCCATCTCTCAAACTGAAACTGAAACTGACAGCATTTTGGCTAATCTAAAGAAGATAAAGAAGTCCATTTACCCACTCATCTCAGTAAACGCTATTGCACTACATCCAAGCAGAATTAACAATTTAAATATCTTATATTACACAAATTGACTCTTGTGAGCTTTAAACCACTTTAAACCGCCTCACAAAACTCACTCTGTTCCACCTTGTGATGTCATTAAGATGTAGATTTCAAGTTAACAGCTACCTTTTACCTTTGGCTCAGTAGGAATGAGCTGTTCCTGGGCTGAAATTATTCCAAGACATGAAATTATATCACATGACATCATAAGGTTGAACAGAGTGTTTTCTTTTTGAGAGAACTCAGCCAAAATATGCAGGGTTTAATAATAACAATGCATCAGTTTTATATAGCGCCTTTCTGGACACTCAAGGACACTTTACAACATTATTCATTCACTCCACACTGTAGCCGCAGCTGCCCTGGGGCAGACAGACAGAGGTGAGGCTGCCAATCTGCACCATCGGCCCCTCTGACCACCACCATCACTCACACACCACTTTCATACTTGGCAATGTGAGTGAAATGTTTTGCCTAAGGACACAACGACAGTTTTTACGACTGGCGCCCCACTGTGGTACCTGGAATTCCCAGTGGTCTCCCATCCAAGTACTAACCAGGCCCGGTCTTGCTTAGCTTCTGAGATCTGACAAGATCAGGCTTTGACAAGACTGTATGGCTGGTATGGTTCATGTGTTAAACACGTTTGAATGAAACAAAACACAACTCATATGTTTTTGATGATGAAACATTCTAATAAATCAGAAAATAGTGTAATATGGGCCCTTTAACCACAGACCCTTTATTATTTTTCATTAGTTCACAAGATCTTTCTTCAAAAATCTTTCACCTATCACCAAAGCAGGCATTTGAATGCATTTCTTGCAGCCTTTCGTTGGATTTGAAAGAAAGATTGTGACCTACAAGAGCATTAAACCGTTGGTAATCTTATAATCGTCATGGCATTCAGAAGTGGCACATGCATTAGCCGATGCACAGGGAACTGAACTGTGGCCTCTTAGATAGACATGGATCACATTCCACGCCGGGGAAATACAAGTCATTACAGTGAAGGTCAGCCCCAGACATCTCCAAGACAAGACGCCATTCAGTTTATGCATATAACAAATCAAAGTTACAAGATTGCAGTTCTTGCAGATATAACATTATAATTTCTGTGTATGCGCTTTATACAGAAATACAGAAAACATGTCTCTAGAGTCCCTAATGTGTAACTTGGAATCAACCCAAAATAAAAGTTAAAAGCACTGAATTTGAATGAGGTTAAATCAAGAACAAACAAGGGGAGACAAGCAAGTGATGCCATTCCATGTTAGACAGACTTTTAACCAGTGCTGTGTTAACACAAAACTGATCCACCAAAATCTGAACTTCAACCCACATGCTTTCACTGACAGAGAATGGGTCTACAGGCAATGCTCCAGGCTGACTTTGACTATTTTAGGTAAATGGCTCTTAAAGGTGCATTGTGGAACTTTTCAGGTTGGTTGTTCCACAATATACAATTAAACTTATATGAGATGCATTTATTTAATTATGATTGTTTTTATTGCTCAAAAAATACCTTTAAAAACATGCATTCTTACTGTGAGTGGGGTCACCGTTTCACAGATCTCACCTGTAAATTAAACTTGTGGCATCTCCTGCTTGACTCTATGGAGATGGATAAGTTTAATGCCATACTTTGGAAGATTCCAGGCAAAGCAATATCATCTCCATGGAAACAAGCAACTGGCAAGCCCTCTACCAGAAAAGTTACTGTTACTGTACATAGTGGACTTTTAATTCGATTTAAGGGTAATTATATATATTGAATTAACATCTAAAAAAATCTATGTTAGTTGTGCAGCTGGTGATTACAGAATAACTGAGAAAATGCTTGTACCAAACATTAGTCATAAGTGGACAGACCAATCCAAAATGTACATGGACTATCTTTAGACAGACATTTTGCATGGCTGTGTTTACTTAGCGTACATAACGGCTAAAAAAAAACGCTTCCTCTAATTAGTGTTTCTGGGGGAAGAATGCTATACGCAGAGTTCAGTACATTGCGCCAGTGTGCATGACTTGCCAAATGGCTCCCTGCTGTCTGAAATGGCTGGATGAGTAAAAAGCTCTGCCCTGCCATCTTCAGATTAACAAAGCATGTGTTTAAATGCTACATCTCTAATACTGTAAACTAGGGAATGAGCTCACCAGGAGTCTACAGGCAATCATTCCATTAGGCAAAACATAGTGACTGAGGCGATTCATTACCAACGCGCTAATTGTTGCGTCTGCCAAGAAACTGCCTTTTTTGGCATTTGTGTGTTTCAGATGTTGGAATGTTTTGTATAAACAAGCTGCAAGATTGTACATTATTATATTTCAGTTAATCTCCTATTCTTACATTCATAAAGTACTAACTACTTGGATTTTACTGTATCACAAGTAGTTACACTGGGGTCATTGGGGTCTTGCACGTCTGATATTGCATGAAATCAATAGCCTATATCAATCAATATTGCATGAAATCAATATAGTGTTTGATGCTCTAAATGTAATTATGGTGTTTTTTTTATCACAGTGACAATAAAATCTTGAATCTTGAGAAGTACTTCAAGAACTTCTTAAAATGGTAGTTATAGCTTATGCTAGTAAAGCTGTTACTGCTGATGGTGGCCAGTCCACACTTACAAGACACTCAAAACAATAAAACTGCCAATTTATTCACCATTCTACAAAACAAAGTAAAGGAGAAATCATGTAGGGTAAACATATTAGCTAATGATTCATTTACAATACATTGCATTACATTACATTAGGAACGGTACTCCTTGACGTCTTTCTTTGTTCTCTAACAGCCCTCTCTTTCCCCTCTTCAGTGTCATTTGTTTAGCTGCAGTCCTGGTCAAATCGACAAGGATGACCGATTTTGGTCATCTCCATTTCTCTTTTCCCTGGAGCCACAGTCGCCCTGCGTTAGGATCACAGGATCTCACATAAATGCACACCCCCCACCCCTGTACATACTCCTGTGTACCTTTTAATGCACTTTTCTACTTCCACTGTAACAGAGGTTGTGTTCCTATTATAGAATTTGATAGACAAACAGATAAATAGATTTATCCCAAAGGAAATGCATTAATTTATCCTGAAGGAAATTCATGATGATGTAATCATTTCAGATGGAGGGGAGAGCCTATATAATTACTGTATTTACTGTGGATATTTTAAGGAAAACATATCCACAAATCTTACAATGCTCAAATGTTGAACCTTATCATTATTCGTTGGCACTGGTACCACAAACCTGAAATTACTGTTATGGCTTAAAATCCATTCATGTCTTAGAGGTTGGATAATGGCACCACTTTTTGAAGCTATTGTGAAAAGATACTTCAACTTTAGTTTATTTAGCCTGACAAAGAAGACGCGGCAGCAATTAACAAAGATAAGAACCGTGAAACAGGTCAACAAATCTGCAACCTGACAGCTAAACACAATAGAAATCTTACCTGCACTCCAGCTCAATTGTTTAAGTCTTTCTTGAATATTGTGATATCACGTGAGCACAACCTTTTCTGTACTTGATGTATTTTGCACTGAAGCGTAAATACATGCCCCCTCCTGCCTAATGTGCATTGACAGATGGACAAATAGCAGGAAGATAGGTGTGTACCCAAAACTGAGCCAGCTACTACATGGCTGAGAGAGCAAATGTGTTTCATCATCTTTGCCCTATCTCCAAACAGCCTGGGGTCACAACATGTCAATATGGATCCTAAAGGTCACCCATGAGTCTGCACAGAGGCTGGTGTTGACTTTATTCGATTTCTATAAAGGACACATTTATCAACATGGAGCTAAATGAAGCATGATATTGGATCTTCACAAACGGTCTCCCACCCAGTCCCACGCACGGGTTTAACTAGTCGTCTCATTAATGCTCTAAAGTCACACAGTGGATTTTTACAGTCCACTCATGCGTGATATGATTTGTCAGTAATAATACATTGCTTGATAAAAAAAATTATTGGATGGTAATAGATTAGATTAGGTAAAGATGATTAGACCAAAAGTGCTTCTTAGTGGAATTCAGTTGCACAGTTATAATCAGAAGCTAAAATAAAAATAGGCCTTTCATTATTAAGTCTTGTGCTGTGTGCATATAATAGTACCAATAACATGCGTGGTCAATAACAACATGCAATAATGTTATCTATAAATGCATAATGGGGTCATCATGTGAAAAGAATCTGAAATCTCAAACAGACGGTGATGGGAAGAATACTTTAATATTTAGTAAATGTAGTAACACAATGAGTACCTACATTAAAATATATTTTATATTGTATTCTGATACATGGTCCAGTAAGAATACTGTATTCTGAATACTTAGAATAATTTCACATGTAGTTGTATATAAATTATAGTAAAAGACAGGATAATAAACAGCTTTAATATTTGTTTCACCATTTGCATTTATTTATCACTGATCAGAGAAGGAAAAATCACACATGTACGCACCAGAATCACTCATTCTGTGCAGTTTGAAGCCTAAATTTAGTGGTAAAGTACCGCTATGTATTCCTTTGATATTTAGGAAATTAAATGTATTCTGAATACCACCAAATGAAAATGTAACTACCAGAATACACTTACTCAAAATGAGTATTCAAAATACGTATTCTCGGTTACTTTCCAACTAGAGGATTATACCGATGGATAAATAATGTCAGGCCTGCTGCAAATTGTATATTTATCTGGAGCAATGTTTCTAACTTGTTTAGCAAAGCACCTGAGCCTCTGCATTTTAATTCAGATAATGTGAATAAAAAGGTTATAGTACAAACACATAAACTCTCTTTCCCTCCTGACCCAGCCTCCCCCCGCAGCCACACACCTCTATTTAACTCGTGTGTGACTCCTACAAATCCTCTGCGTCTCTGGAAAATAAGAGGACAGGAGGAGGAGGCGGGCGGTGGAACAGGTCAGTGGCTCCACCTGTTCCACTTGGGTCTCAGCCTAAAGCCTGACTCATTATGTTGTTGCCACAAACACGAAAAACGTCATTTTAATGAAGAGAAAACAAGAGTGACCAAAACATGCTCCGCGAAACACACACGGGCTATTCTGCATTTTGCTTTTAAATACCCGCTTGTTACAGAATGTTTTGTCTATTTTTATGTTTAATATATTTCTTTCTTTATTCTATATTATCTGTTCAAAAATAACAACTTAAAATACGCATTTATTTTTATCGTCCTGCAGAAATACTTTGCGTGCATAACTGAAGGGTTAGTTTAGTCTTTTATACTTAGGTGAGTCTTTTCATCTGCTGACACTGCCCTCTAGAGGTGTAAAACTGCTAAAATTGGTCATAATACAAACAAGCTCATTGTAGTATCGCACTGTGTAGTAGGAGTAGTGTATGATATATCATACACGCCTTAAGACAGAATGATAAGGCGCTATTCATTAAGTCTAAGATAAAGATTTACAGACACTAGTGCAATAAAAAGAAGAGACATCTAGTTTAATATTCCCAACAGACATAAAACTATAATTTTACATTTTACATTAGTCTAAAACCTGTTCCACTTCCTGGATTTGCACAGTATGCTCTGATCATGGAAATGTGTGTATAATGTGCATCCAACACAAACTCCAGACATATATTTGTATACATTTATTACCTTCATATTAGCATTCGAGTGCTGGAACAAACATTATTTTTGTCTATTTGACAGTCTTATTTTTTTAAAATCTGCAATTCAATTACAGTCAATAACAAGAGCATCAACAGATGCCACAGTGAACAGAGCTTTGGTTTACACACAACTCCTCTGAACGATGCATAGACTAGGACCCACACAAACCCTGCAGGTATAAGGGTCGGACAAAAGAGATATACTGTAGTGGTTTACATTTGTCTTGGAGTACCTTTGACTGTTGGAAAAACTGTTCTTTAGAAAATACCATAAGATGATCAAATCAAAAAACCTTATTGTGAAGTTGACCAAGGTCAATGAATAGGCAAGCTGGCAGTAAACAAATGACTTACGGAGTCCCTTGATTGATAAATCTATAATAACATGCTTCTATATCTATAAGAACATTCACTTGATACGACAGAACCTCTACTGCCCTCAGAGCAATTGAACAGGAGAAGCTAAAAACAAATGTCTGCGAGGCAGGAACACGAGTCACAACAGTTTGTAGTACCATCCTCTGGTACTGCAGTCTGGTGGGCTGAGCCACCATGTCCCACAAATACTTATACTTTACAAGCACAAGACAATGGCTCAATCAGAGACAGGAGGGCAGAGTGGTTAAAGGGGCAAAGATAATGTCAATTCCTTCATTATGTTCATTATTTATCCTATTGTACCACAAACATAAAACACAAAAAGAATAAAAGGTAACAATAAGAAACGGCCCATTGCACTTGATAAAACTTGAAAAATATCTTCAGGTTTTAGCTAAAACTGCAGACCATCACACAGTTAACACAGCGGACCCTAAACACCCAGAATAACACTGTTATAGAACACTGCTGCAGTGGTTTATAGGAAAAGACATCAGATCAAATGCTTCTGATTTGTACAAATGTCCATTGTCTTGATTAGGGTTTGTGTATATAAAAGGCAGTTTGTTTTTAATAAACTGTTTGATTGATGTTTGGATGATCATATTAAAGAAGTAAAGTTTCCCTGCTGAAAAACTGTACATTTGCACTTAATGCAATAGTGATGCTCTTCTATGAGGTCTTGGTTCAGGACAAAGATAAAATAACACCTTTACAAAGAGGGCTGTGAGACTCCAAAACTAATATAAAAGATGAAACAGAGGCTGGATTAGTATGAACACAGAGGAGCCTGTTGGCAAAAGCAGACAGAGGCCACACTAAGGCTCCATAGACAAAGGAGAAAGTAAAGATACTAATTACAAAATCATACAAACTCATTCATAAAATACAAATGTAAACTGATTATCATTAAGTATCCCAACCCATTCCCTTAAGACGGTAATACACAACTCAAAATAAAATCATAATGTATAACGAGTACAAAATATTTGATTTGCTTTGTCTAGAAACACAGTCACTGACCTCAGAGCAGTCAAAACAGAGAGAGCAGCCAAAGGTCTACAGCCATTATAAGGATCAGGCCGCGCTTTGGCTCAAGTTGATGACGTCACTCAATTTTTGGCACTTCTTTTGGTGGTGCATTCATTTAATTGGCTAAGTGCTTATATTTGGCTTAGTACAAAATGCATCTGTGCTTTTTCATTTAATATAAAACACATTCTCAGTAACTTCAATAAGGCATAGGGCTTTCACAGGCAAATCTCTAGTATAGTTAAAGTGCATGCCACTGATACAGGTAGCATCAGTGTTAAAGGATTGTACTAACCAACCTGCCTGTTGTCCTATACAAATACTGGACACATCCCTTTTCACTATTATTAAAGGAAACAAAAAAACATGTGACATCCCTTCTGTGTTGGCACTTCAGTTAAAGCTATGGCTTGTTTTTGAATTATACTATATGGTAACAATACTAAGAGCCCTTGGGTAAACAGCTGGTGGGAGGGACATAGAGCTTGGACGGTAGAGGAACTGTGGGTCCTGGCCTTCCTACTGGACGATTCGTGTTGGTGGAGAGTCTACCAGCGCCCACTGACACTGGCCATGTCGTGAAACTGGCGAGACAGACGCCCGCTCGCCCCTCCCTCCAGGAACGAGGAACGGATGGGAGGCTCAAACAGCTTCCTCCGGTTTTTGTTCAGTTCTGGAAAAGAGTGAGAGAGAAGCACATTTCATTAAAGGACATGTGATTTTCATGGTAATAGTTGATAAGGAGAAACTAGTACAAAAATATGTCCATTAAAAGTCCTATATGACACAAGACTGACTGATTGATTGTGAGATTTAAGCAATGTTAGAATATTGTTACCTCCTCAAAAACAAACCTGGAGCTGTGTTTTGTTTCATTCACACATGTTTAAGTAATCCTCTATTATTAGTCTGTCTACATGTCCAAAACTCAAAATGCTGTGTTCCACCTTGTGATGTCATGAAGCGACAGTTTTCAACTTAATAGTTAACGTTTACCTTTAGTTCAGTACAGATTACCAATTCTAGGTCCAAAATTATCCAAATGATTCTAATGAAGGTCTATGGAGTTTGAAAACACAGTGGAGCACTTCCTGTATTACCACAAAACATCACAAAGTGGAGCAGACCATTTTCTGTTTGAGAGAAGAACTCAGCCAACCTTTAAGGCTAGTGTAGTTATTACAAAGCATTACCAAGTCATTACTACTTTTTAGACTGTGATATAAAAATACTCTGTACTGTTTTGGGTTTGGTTGGAGTTCTTTTTAAATAAACTATACAGAAGTGATTTAAGCCACACTTCATTTATCTCATTCATCATTATTATTATCATCATTATTAGATTCATGTTTGCACCATACTGCCAAAGTACATTCCCAGTTTGTGGATTTTGACAACGGAAGTAAAGCTTTGCTTTTTTCTTATCATTATGGCAGCTGCAGTCGTGCTGCTTATTGCTTTATAAAGACTCTACTGATTAAGTTTGACATGAAACTGGATTTAAATCAAAATGTTTACTATTTGGTTCATCTCCTCTGAGCCAGTGTAGGGGGTGAGAGCAGTGATGGTGGAGATGCAGTAGAACAGAGCTGTGGGGTTGTTCAGGTCCTGCAGTACAGTGAACAGCAGCTGCAGCAACTGACGGTAGTGAGGCTTGAATGGCTGGATAACGCTCATGCCTCACAGCAAGAAGATTCCAGGTTTGATCCCTGGGTCGCCTGGGCCTTTCTGTGTGGAGTTTGCATGTTCTTCTCATGTCTGAATGGGTTTCCTCCGGGCACTGTGATTTCCTCCATCAACTCAAAACATGCAGCACCCCATGAACTAACATCAAGGACCATGACGGCCACCCTCCTGTGGGCTCACCACCCACAGAGGGGTTCATAGGGGGGGTCAGGTGCACAGAGGACTGGGAACTGCCCCCGCAACCCAGCCGGATAAAGCAGAAGAAGATGGATGGATGTTTACTATTTTGTCATTTTGATTTGGGCCTTTTTATGCTCACTCACTTTTCAACAGAGGGAGTTTAAAGGGCCCATATTACGCTATTTTCCAATCTATGTTATAATTTTGTTTCCTCCTCATAAACAGACCTGAAGTTGTGTTTTGTTTCAGTCACACATGTTTAACACACAAACCCTGCATATTTATATTATATTATATTTATTGAGTTCTTCCCTCGAACAGAAAATGCTCAATTCCACATTGTGATGCCATCTACAAGAAGTTCTCCACGGTGTTTTTAAACTCCAGAAACCTCCACTACTATATCACTTTTTTACTAAATAAAAGATAAAAGGAGCTGTTAACTCGAAATGACATGACATCACAAGGTGAAACAGGGCATTTTCTGAGCTTTGGAGAAGTGGAGAAGCTTTTAATAAAGGGTTACTCAAACATGTGTGAATGAAATAAAACAACTCCAGGTATGTTGCTGATTCTGACAAGACTTAAAGCTCACAAAAGTCAATTTTGTGTAATATAGGACCTTTAAGTAAAGCTGTTTTAAACTCCTGCCATCACTGGGAATTATATTATATTTTCTGGTGTGATCGTAATTAAGAACACCGATCTTGTCTTTTAATAGCAGTGTGCAAATCCAACTGTAGTTGGCACTCACTGAAAAGTTAAGTGCACATCTTCTAATCCAGCAGTATAAGATGAATAAGACTTGTCCTGAAAGTTGCGCTCGCCAACAAAATCAGTTACGGCCTGGGATCACTTTAGACTAATTATAGTGCAAGCCTGACATTTCCTCGTTTCATTAACCTTGGCTTGGTTTCACAGTATCAGTAAATATCTAGAATCAGGAAACACGTAATCTCACCACAATGCACTCACACACTTTTATAAGATTTTAAGTATGACATCAGTAATGAGGTGTGACGAAAAGAGAGAAGGCCATTTTAACTTCGCAAAATGTCAGGATTAGAAAAGCAGCTGGATCAGTTGGAGAAATCCCAAGGTACCTATTTAAACTTGCTTTTAATATTGAGGGACAAAGAACAAATTAAACCAGACATTTGGGTTTGGATTGAAAAATATCAGGAAGAATACAAAGAGGTTTTTGTTGGCCCCGTGTGGCTTTTTTAGCTTGTACAATCATAGATTTGATAAAAAAGTGGACTGAGGGAGTGTGAAGTCACCCATAGCATTTGGCTTCAGTCAAATGAAGCTCATGAGGCTAGCAGTGATAGGGGCGAATTTGGAGGTGTGTTCCATATTAGGAATGGGGATTTATTTAGGGACAAAATAGCAAAATGAGAAAATTCAGGACTGTGTGGAGCTGGTTAATACAAACATTTTAAGTTGATGGAGCTGGAAGCGCCCTAAACTCACTTCCTATTTGGAATGTGGCGCTAGCAGGTTAGCTATGCCCATTTATATAATAGAATCTACGACTACAATACTTTTTTACTTTTTTGCAAACCTGAAATGGCAAGCAACATTTTCCTCCGCGCTCCAAAAGTAGTGATCCCCAGTTCTTTCAGGTCTTGGTCTGTTAGTGTCAAAAACGTCTGAAGATCAATCTGAAAACAGATCTATAATTAACAACAATTCAAAAATGTTCTTGAAATGAAAACTTAAGATGAAAACTACCTCTTGTTGCTGGAAAACATCTGTGTATTTTCCCAGGCCTAACTTGCTGAAAAGTTCGGGCAAATCTGAGCCTTTACTGGAGCAGTTGAGGCTGCAGCCATTGCTACCGGTTACAGAGGAGATGCAGTCCATATAGTTGCTGCTGCTCAGGTAATGCTCTGTTGCTTGACAAAAAGAAAGCTAATATCAGCATTCGCACTAAGTGTAAATGAATCACTGTAAATACAACCAGGAATTAGGACATGAGAAGGAAAAACAATTACAATACCACATAACAAGACCAAAACCAACATGCATGCATTATATTGTGACTTTGAATTGTCAAATGTGTTAGAATATGTCAAATACTGAATTCTCACAGTCTGACAAAACAATGCATTTTTAGAGTTCACTTGAAAACTGGATCCATTTTATATTTGTTTGTAAATGAGGCTTGAACATCAGTGGTTAGAAGTAAACTGACCAGATTTGTTCTGCTTTCTCTTGGGGCTGCTGACAGCACTGGAGAAGTCATTGTGACCAATCCCATTAGCGGTGCCATTCCTCTCTCTCCAGTTATCTGAGTCACTGCCACTTCCAATGCCCTCACGACTGTTGGACCGCGATAAGGACAGCGGAGAGCCCTAGATACACAGGCATGTCAACTTTAGACATTTTAATTCAGACTCAAACTTTAATCTATGAATTATCCTGACCTCATATGTAGTGCTCATGCTGGGTTTGTAGGACACGTGATTGGCCCTCCGCAGTTCTTTGATGGTTTCCGCTGGCATGGACTTGGAAAACCCCAGTCCGCTCCAAGTGTTGGTAGGAGTCCGCACCTCAGTCACCACTGGCTTCTTCAACATTGCTGTAACATTCACACAAATACATTAAATGTTCACTTTTCTGGTGAGATATTTCTGCTTCCTGCCTGGCATGTCCCACAGTATGGCATTTAGCTTATTTTCCATAAAGTGCCCATGTTACACTATTTTCTGATCTATGTTATAATGTTTCCACAATACAAACATAACTGGAGTTGTGTTTTGTTTCATTAACACATGGTTAACATACAAACCCTGCATATTTAGACTGAGTTCTTTCAAACAGAAAACACTCCAACTAATGATGTTATGTGGTAATACAATAAGTGCTCCACTGTGCTTTTAAACTCCATACACCTTCACTGGATTCATTTGGATAATTTCAGTCCTGGAATTGCCCATCTCTACTGAACAAAAGGTAAAAGGTAGCGTTTAACTTGAAAACTACAGCTTAAGTCATGTGACTGAAACGAAACACAGCTCCTGGTATGTTTTTGATGAGGTAACAACATTTTAACATGATTTAAACCTCACAAGAGTCAGTTTTGTGTAATATTAACTTATTTCATGAGCAGATGATCAAACTAGGCCAAGTTACAGGTCACAGGTAAGATCTGTGGATAGCCAACCCCACTCAGCCCAACCCTTTAGCTGTGAAAATACCTGAATAAATATGGATAAATAAAGACAGATGTTTAATATTTGGAACATTCTAGGCAAAAACAAAAACATGTCCATAAAGATGAGCAGGTAGCTAACCCCCATCAGAAAAGTGACCTAGTGCACCTTGAAGTTGTTTAAATTTCATTATATTATTACTAGACAAACATACCACAAATCACCTTATATAGTTCCGGTAATTTTACCACTGTGCGGTAAAGCATCCATAACAGTGAATTTATAGTGGGGTACTATAAAATTTCCTCTCATACTCCCCCGCTACCATAAAAATAAAACTATTGTGTAACTCAAACAGCAACACATGTTAGCTCACCTTTGGTTGCCAACAGCTTTTTCTGTTCATAGTCGAAAGCCTGCAAAGATGTCAGACAGATGTACAAGTATTATATTCCTGTTCAGACATGTATTTGAAGATTATTTGAGCTGTTGTATTAATTTATTTAATTCTTTTCTTACATATCAGAAAGTTTTTCAAATAAACCCTAGATAACAAAATATATATGCACAATTCCTGCAATACAGCGTGATACATGAGCGTGTAGAGTTTTCTTTCCAGATGTAATTATACAAGAAGAGCATAACCTGCAAAAAGCCGTTCTGACTGCCCACATGGCCAATATATGGCAGCGATTCTGTCTCACTCTGAAAAGCCAGGTATGTTTAAAGGTGCACTGTGTAACATTTCTATTAGGGGGTCTGCCCCCTGCTTAACTCCATGTTGTTTTTCCTGAAATGTTCTACATTATGGCATTTCAAATATCTTCATGGAGACAAACAGGCCACATCACCAGGTCAAGTTACAAGTTAGATCTGTGGAGCAGTGGACTTGCTCACAGAAACGATGCATATTTTTCGGTAGTTCTGAGAAATGACAACACCCGTAATTTAATAAATATGAGATATATTTGTTAAATGCCATACTGTGGAACATTCCAGGCAAAGCAATAACATCACCATGGAGACAAGCAGATGACGGACCCTCCACCAGAAAAGTTACACACACACCACAACAGTCCTACTCCAAAATAAATAGATTAGATAATATATAAGATCTTTTCTGCTAAAAAATATATTTGTATTACTATATTTTATATTTTATTTATACATATACATTTATATAATTATGCCTTATTTGACACCAGTCTCTTGCTATTTTTTGCTACTTATCTAGAATTTATTACTATTTATTATTATTTATTTATACTTCGTGTTTCATTTGATTGTGAAGTTCTACATACTGAATATGTTTTATTTTATGGGCATCAGACTAAATACAATGTATGTGGACTGTAATGAGTTATACAATGACCAAATAAAAGTAAATTTATATTTCTGCTCTTTGTTATTATATTATTACATGTGAGAGCTATTGTGTCCAAATAATTTCCCTTCATCTAAGTCTAAGGAGTTCAGTCGCAGTTGTTATGCGAGGTCTGTCAGCATGAGCTGTTATGTTCCTCTACCTGCATGTTTGCGAATGAAGATTGTGGAGCCAGACGGATTCTGTCCCGTTCGTTTTGCTGGGCGGCTCTCTCAGCTGCACGCTCACTTCCTGGTGCCTTCTTATCCGCCACTGGACTGTCTGAAGAACTGGACTCTGCATCTGACAGCAGGCAATCTGAACTGTGAACGAAATAAACATACAAAATCAATTAAAGCAGTTCTTGAAATGACCAGGAATCAAATACTATCACAAAATTCAACACAAAGCCCTGACAAAGCTTCTTGGTTAGTAGAGAAAATGTAGACTGCAAAAGTTCTGTAAGTTTCAATTCAATTTCATGATAAAACATACAAAATAAAGAATCTGGCAAGGGCTAACCGTGACTTTTGAAAAGTTCCATATGTAGCTTTATATTTTGGTGTGATAGACTTTTTTGAGTTTCAGCGGTATCATAGTTATAAGCCTCTGAAGTGTACAAACCCTGTGTCGATAAACAAACTTTAGATAAATATAGCAAAATTTACGAAAGAAAAGACCAAGCTCACAAATGCTGCCGTAGCAAACTTAAGGTGTTAAGACTTTTAAACTCACAACAATCACATCTTCAGGGTTGAATACTGGCACTAAACTTTTGGAAGCTATAACAAAAAATAATTTCACTTTTGTAGAATGTTGTGCCTATCTGCGATCACAGCAGCTCTAGCACATTATTCATTATTCTCCACCTCAATTTTAAAATCTTACTGGAAATAGTATAACAAACAATTGGACCTTTTAAATAGATCACACACTGACTGGGTTACATAGTATGAAACGTATGCTTCATCTTGTTGGAAATGGAAGTTGTAAAATGGAAGTTGGGACGTTTCAACATTGTTTTGGGGGTTCGAAAACGGTGGGGCTCAGAATTGCCTTTATCCGTGAAAAGTGTTTATTAGGAAACGAATCTCAAGTGGCAAACATCTGCAAAGGTGTTTTCTGGTACTTGTGGTTGCACTGGTAACAGTGTCAAGGATTATCTTGAGTCCTTGGAAAACTACTGTACTCCCTGAGCTAAAAGACTGGATAAAGTCAATGTCAGAGACTGCTTCCTCCTCCTGTCTATGCTTAAAGGTGCACTGTGAAACTTTCATGGGGAGCGTCTGCCACCTGCTTGTCTATGTGATGTTGTTAATGCTTGGTCTGGAATAGTCCACAGTATGTCACTAAACATGTCCATTTTGCATTCATTCAATTAAAGGTGTTTTTACTGCTCAAATACACCTTGAAAATCATGTGTTCTTACTAAGAGTGTGGTCACCTCTCCATAGAGCTGGCCTGTAACTTAGCTTTGTGGTGTCACATAGTTGTTTTTATGGAAAAGGACAAGTCAAATACCATATTGTGGCACATTCCAGGCAATAACATCTCTATTTTTGACCCTCAACCAGAAAAGTTACACAGTGCATCTTTAACAAACTGAAAGACAATACAGGGGACATGGATTGGGACAGCTTTTGAGATCATTTGAAATCACAAGAAAATTTCATCGCACCCCATCCCAACACTTTTAAAATGACTGGACTCTAGATAATGGCCGGGATCTCCTTTTTCCTGTAGATTGTAGCAGTTACAGTTTTGTGATCTATACCATTTTGTGAAATAGTGGAGGGAGGATGGGTGCACAACAGTTGTTTTTTAATTTGTTTATTTCTTAAAAGTCCTGAAATCAATAAAAAACTTTAACTACAAAAAATAATAATAACTGGACGGTATAATTGACAACAAAAGTGCAGAAATGTCACTTTATACCTGTTTAAAGTTTACACTAGTTTTTGTATTCTTCTTGTCAGACAATGTGCTTAATATACTGCTGTTTCATATCGCAGCTATTTACAACTCACAACTTTTTCTGTGTAATTTTAATGATATATCACCCAACCTTACTAAATATAGAAAAGTATGTAAGAATAGATTCCGTATGAGTGCGGTTTTAGCTGACCTGGATATGATTGTACAACAGTGCATGTGGGATTCAGTTTATCTGGTCATAAATTGCTTTGCCATCTGTAACATTTTATCTTGTCGTCCAGATACATGCATTCCAAGCATGAACGCTCGTAACGGAGATTTGGACTTGGCTCAAAATATTGTTGACTTGCAGCTTGAGAAATTTGAAGGATTGCCGTGGTCTGAATATAGCCAGAGTTGCGCTGTCATTTTAACTACATCCAAGAGTTCTCTGATCCAAAAAACTGCTTTGGGGATGCCTTTTGTGTTGTGTTGTGCGTACTGTCTTTATCACTGCTCTTTAAAGGTGCACTGTGTAACTTTTCAGTTGCAGGTCCGTCACCTTCTTGTTTCTATGCATATGTTATTGCAATATGACATTAAATAACCCTACCTTACATATATTCAATTACAGGTGGTTTTATCGCTCAAAAATACCTAGAGAAACAGACATTCCGACTGTGAGTGGGGTCGCCTCTCTTTAATACATACTGTGAAATATTCCAGACAAAGCAATAACATCTCCATCAAGAGAAGCATTTGATGGACCCTCCACCAGAAAAAGTTGCACAATGCACCTTTAAGGATAAGGTCGCCAAGTGTTTGTCTCCATGGAGATGTAATTGCTTTGCCTGGAATGTTCCACAGTCTGGCAAGTGTTTTATTGCTATATATTGCACTGAAAAACATGCAATTTTACTGTGAGTGTGGTTGCCTCTCTAAATACTACTAGATGACCTGTAACTTGGCCTCATCTGCTTACCTTCATTGGCATATATATGTTTAATGCCATACAGTACAACATTCCAGGCAAAGCAAAGCAATAACATCCTCTCCATAGAGACAAGCAGGTGGCAGACCCTCAACCAGGAAAGTTACATTGTGCAGGTATGTTTTTAATATTTTGATTATGTTGAAGACTATTTTTCTTTGTACTGACTGCTCGAAACAAATAAATATGAATGAATGAATGAATATGCAGGATTTGTGTTTTAAACTTGTGTGAATGAAGCAGATACCACTCCAGGTCTGTTTGTGATGAGGAAACAACATTATAGCATAGATCAGAAAATAGCCACTCAGTCAGTCACAGTTGGTATCAGATAGTTCCATTAAACATACTGTAAATGTGAGTTCTTTGTTCCCTGCAGCAGCTCCACGGCCTGTCTTTTCCCTGACGATGTTTTACATGATGCCAGCATTTGCTTCAGCTCGCTCCCATTGGCCGAGTGCGAGGGGCTTCTGGGCATGCCCACCTCCACAAACGTGTCAGAGCCTGCAGAGAAGAAAATCTATTAATATATTTTCATGATTACTATATGTTTCGTTATCAACATCAATAACAATACAACAATTATAATTAAGTGTTGGTATGCATTTTCAAATGTGACAGGCCTCAGTTGGCTGTGTCCATTCATTTGAGCAGCTGTAATTACAGTTTTTTCCTCCCTTGCTAGCTCAGTGCCCCCTCTGTATGCACAGCTAAATGTCAACACTTTTTTATCTTAAAGGGGCATTGTGTAACTTTTCTGGTGGAGGGACTGTCAAATGCTATGGAGATGCTATTCCTCTGTCTGGATGTTTCACAGCATGGTATTAAACCTGCAATGGCATATCCATAGAATCAAGTAGGTGACAAACCCCTAACCAAAAAGTTACACAATGTACCTTTAAAATAAAATGATGTCAGTTAGCTCATGACCCCTGGGGTACAATGCTTGAACCTTTTTTCTGCACAGCCAGTAGAGGGATGAGGCAAGCCAAAGTAAACAGAAGAGCACATCGGGGTATAGCATGCTCAAAAACACTGTGGAAAAGGGAGACGCGTGAGAGAGGAGGTTCGAGGGGGAAACCGCAAGCGAGTGCAAAGCGAAGAGGAAATTACGGCCTTTTCAGAACCATAGGCTAACCAGTAGTTAATCTGTCTCTCTTCCAGCACAATAAACACACACAAGGTTAAGAGAACTGTATAGACAAAGCAAAATAAGGCATTTTGCTGTGGTTTCAAACACTGTGTAAATCAGAAGTGAGAAAGTCTTTATTTTATTATTAAACATGAAAGACCAAAGTGCAGGAGTCTTGTAGGGTGGAAATTGTTAACAGCTCAAAAATGTTGCTTTTCCAAGGTTATGATGACACATAAATCACAAGGTTCTAAAATACTCCATCTGGTATGGTGTAGTGAAATGAGGCCCTTTCTCTGCTCCAAGCCGCAAAAAATAAAATAGTTTTAAAGTTCAGGCGTGCTAAAATATTACAAATATCATGAATCATACATTTTGAAAAGAACTGTTCTAGCCGTATACACAAAGGGTTATTTCTGTAGCTAGCCGTACCTTCGTCTGGGTTGGACTTGCTTGATAAAGGCTCTGAAGGGTTGTGTCCACTGGCCTCCTGCACTGGGTCACATGGAGGGGGACTCAAAACAGTTTCCGCGAGTGATGCAGTTGTTATTCTTGTGTATACCGAGCTAGGATGCTGCAAAAGTTGAAAAGAAGAAAATCACGAATAAGTAGTAATAGGCCATATTCACGGAGTTGCCTGGCTAGTTCCACATGGATAAACACAGGCAGCATGTTAAGACATAGACAAAGACAAAAAAGAACACAAAACAGTGCTATTTTAACATCAGTAAGTCATTTCAGTTAGCATTAACTTCAAGACCTACTTTTCTAAACACAGAAGTTTCCTCCAGTGAAGTATTTACATTGAAGCAAAGGTCTGTGATTATGCATCTGTACCCTGCTGTCCTCTAATATTTAAATACAGACATATTTTAGCACGACTTGGCTAATTCCCAACACACAATGAAGTGTGGCTCCGCAGTTTTTGAGAGGATCGAAACTACGTGAATAAGAGATAACATAGGCAGGATTTGTGGTTACTTTGACGTGGCCGTTGAGCGTGCAGGCCTTGGAGCAGTCAGGGACCCCGTTGGGCTGTTTGTCGATGGGGGCGAGGCCGGGTGGAGGGGAGGGGGTGCTCTGGGTGTAGCCCTGTACCCCTGACAACAGGATACTGCTGAGCGTGGCCTGTGTCGCCGGGTGGAGCATGAGCTGAGATGAGAAGGCTACGGCACAGGAGGTTCAAACATGTGAGTTTAACAGTAAAATGATGCAATACAAAACACCATCACCTGCACATCTGAGAAAATGTATAGTGGGGTAGGTTTAGTCTTTTAGCTTAGGTAGTTTTTTTTGTTTTTATGATCTATGTTATGTTGCTTCCTCATCACAAACATACCTGGAGTTTTGTTTTGTTTCATTCACTGAATATCTTCAGCAGAATCATTGCCAATCTCTATTGAATGAAAGGTAAAAGGTACCACTCCATGACATCACAAGGTGGAACAAAGCGTTTTGAGCTTTAGAGATGTAGACAAACTAATAATAAAAGGTTACTAAAACGTGTGAATGAAATAAAACACAACTCCACATATGTTTTGATGAGGTAGCAACATTCTAATATGGCTTGAAGCTCACAAGAGTCAAGTCTGTGTAATATAGGATATTTATGGGATTTAATGTATCTATTCCACAGCAAATTAATACACATTTCCTATTGCAAGTCCGAGTATTTGAGTGTTCTTTTATTAAATATATGCAGAGGCATGAACATCATATAAATCTGTGGCCAGTATTAGGCGCCAAAAGGTTATGTGACTGAAACTCATGAATACTTGTGACAAAGGTGGGGGCTAACATATAGTAACCATTCATTCAAGTTATTAAAATACAGTAATGGCTTCATTTTTTAAATACAAAATGTGCGTGTCTGACCTTGGGTGCTGGTGAGAGAGCTTGGCCACATAGAGGGGGAGTGCACAGGGGTGGTGGGGCTGGGGGTCTGCAGAGGACTCATGGAGCTGTTTAAACTGTTGAGCACCGCATTGGGAGAACTGCTGAGAGAGTGAGGAGCACTCAGAAAACCTACAGAGAGAAGAATATGGAGAGATACTGTAAGTCGGACAAATCAGTGGTGGTCCTGTCAAAGCCTGGAGCCATTCTTCAGTCTAATCACATGGTCTCATCCAGCTCGCAAAAATACACTTGGTTGTCCAACTATTTAAAAGGAATTTCATCAAATTGCCATCAACCAGGCACAAAACCTCAAACGGCTTTCTGCAAAGCTACAAGGTCACGGAGGCAAAGTATAGGTCTAGTGTGTTCTCAGTCATATAAAAAACGTGTTACTGAGAGGAACAACAATGTGGGGCTTTGGTGGGTAGACGCAAACACGGTGTATGAAAACAGAGAGAATCAGGTCTGCGGCTTTAAACAGAGGCTAGTTTTACTCCAGAAATAAGGCCAACGATTCTTCTGGCAGACTTCACTGTAATCGGAGCAAGACAAGCATGTAGCAATTACTACTGACCAGGATGTGGCTCCACAGCTTCATCACAGACCTCAGAGTAATGCTCAAGAGTACACGCAAGGATTATCTCTACTGTACTGAAAGAAAAGGGCACTAAACGAAACTATGTTGTAATTGTAAAGATTTTATGTCAAAATAAGGTCCAAGTAATGATAGGAAATATTGGCAAAAATGAATAACTAAACCAGTTTTTACTATAATCCATATCGATAATAAATGCTATAAAATGCATTAAAGTGTATATCTGTAAATAGCTTGGTTGTGGTTCAAGTAACACACAGAAATCAAATCAGAAATCATCAAAACTGTAAAACTGACCAAATAAGATACATACATAAGTGAATATTTTCTACAATAAACAATTACAAAAGTGCATGAGTATTAATGTTATTGTATTGATATATTGTAATATAAATATTGTTGACATACCTGTAAGTCCAAGTACATATCTGTACATATACATCTTTAAATCACTGATCTTAACATTATGGGCTTGTATTTTTTATGCTAACCTCAGATACAAATGTAATAGGGATGTGTCAATTCGATACTGGTATAGAATATAGACACAGATATAAATAAAGCTGTATTAGGAGTAGTCTTATTTTATTTTTGTTTCGGTCTTCCCTGGTATTGGCAGATACTTAAAGCTATAGTATAAAATTGGTATCGGAAGAAAAAAGGCTGGATCGGTGCAATAGGAAAAAGCTAGTAGAAAATGTAGTAGCTGGACCGCACACCAGCACTGGAGTGTGGTGAACTTGAGTTTGCCATTAAACCTATACTATACATCACACTGGAGGACTCTTCTATCTGCTGCTACTACTGCACTTGATGAATTACTTGTGTCATACTGAGGAATCGGATCCAAGGCCATTTTACATAAAAGCAGGTCTCTCAGGGTTATCCTAACACTCCTCTTGCTACAAAAATACAAAAATGGACAAAATCGTGTTGTGTTCCAGTATGAACTCCATGGCTGTGTGTAGAGGTCAGCTAAATTTCATGTGGTCATATCTGTTTTATGATACCCATGCTTCTCTCACTGGCTACTACACGGCGGTTAGTTTCTGATGGTTGGCTGGGCACTGAATACACATGGGATTTGCATATAGCTCAGGCTGGAGGCTACTGTGAAGCATACATTAAGCAGGTGCAGCCTCTGATTTATGCTGTACTGAGTGTGTATCTGATGGTAAGAACACTGGTCTTGGTGATGTAGTGGTAGAAGATTTCAGAGAATGCCTGGCTCTAAGATACAGTATTGAGGGTAATGTTTTGCTAAGAGGGAAGACTCTCAGCGTGCAGCCAACCCAGATGTGAGTGACAATGATTTATGAGTGTGTGGCTCCCTGGTGGAGACTCATGCATTTAAAGCTGTTTGTTTTCCAACACAATCTTGTCTTTTCTGAGGTATAAAACAAACCAGTGACAGCTTTCACGCTTAAATTCTTCACTTCTTCAACGTGCATAGATAACTGAATTTCTGCATTCTGTAAAACTGTAATTGTGGCTCTAAATGAGACATTATTCTAATCTAAACCATGGCAAGAGCAATGAATAATGTATTTAATTGAAAATCTGCAGCTTCTTCAGGAGGTTATGGAATACTACTAAACAATGCTATGAATGGGGCGTTTACATGATAAATTTTAAGTAAAAGTTTTCTTGTATGTTACTATCAATTACTATTATTACTATTAATTGATATATTTAAATTGCATTTTACATTACGGCAGAATAAAATCAGGTAACTGGATTTAAATTGCATAGTTATGGGATACAGACATTTTGTAGCCCTGATTCCATATTGTAACTACAGTAGTAGTATGATTTTTTTTCTAATAATAAATAAATAAAGAATAATGACAGAAGCTAGAATTTCCATTCTCTATTGAATGAAAGGTAAAAGGTACCACAACATGACATCACAAGGCAGAACAAAGCATTTTGAGCGTTGGACATGTAGAGAAGCTAATAATGCGGGATTGCTGAGACATGTGTGAATGAAACATAATTCCAGATATGTTTTTGATGAAGTAACAACATTATAACATGGCTTAAAGCTCCCAAGAGTCAATTTTGAGTAATATAAGCCCTTTAAGTACAATGCCATTTCCATCCTATTATACCACACTGTTACTGTGCTGTAAAGTAAATTTTCATAGACAACATTCTCTACATGCGCAACTCATCTTGCGAAATGTTGTAGACAGTTTTTCGTGCATGTAATTGTGAACAAACCAATACTCATGATATGAAAATGTTGCTATGACCTCACTGACACACAATGTTCCTAAATTCTTCATCTAAATGCAGCTATTTACCCAGATTGCTGAGCCCCAGTCCAGCTGAGGCCAAGATGTCCAGGCCAACAGGGCAGATGAGGGAGGGGGAGGGACCATTGGGGGCGGGGTTTACTGCCATGGGGGGCGATGAGCAAGACACTCCGTTGCTTTCCAGTCTTAGCACAAACTTCCGGGCTTCATACATGTTCACGGCATTCCTCTCCACACTTTTCACTATCACCGACTGCAATAAAGACACAAATATTAAAGGTGCACTATGGAACTTTTTTTGCTGAAGGCCTGTCACCTGCTTGTTTCTATGGATATGTGATTGCTTTGCTTGGAATGTTCCATGGTATGATATTAAACAGCTCTGCCTTACATTTATTCAATTTTATAGCTAAAAAATACCATAAATAAACAGGTATTCTGACTGTGCGAAGTTGTCTCTCCACAGATCTGACCTGTAATTAGACTTATGAATTAGACTTATTACAAATAAAGCATAATTATATAAATGTATATGTACAAGTAAAAATAAATTAAAATATAGTAAGTAACTTGGTCTGGTTTGGTCTCCATGAAGATAGAAAGGTTTAATGCATACTTGGAAACATTCCAGATAAAGCAATGACATCTCTGCAAAGAAAAGCATTTGACGGACCCTCCACTAGAAATGTTCCACAATACAGCTTTACAATACAGATGAGAATTCAGAGAAAAGGAGCAAAGCTTGTGATATGCAGAACTGGGAATGTTGGCATTAGAAATAGGGAGTGAGGGAGAGAACAGAGGGGAGACAAACACAAGAGGGAGGAAGGAAGAGGGGAATTAAGCACCGATTAGCAGAGTAAACAGGACTGTGTGGGAGAAATGGGGAGACATGGGAGCAAAGTCCCAATTGATTGCATAATAAACCATCTGTCTGATTTACTGATACATGTGTAAGAAATGAGCTTATATTAGTCAACAATTTATATAAATAGTCCATAATAGTCTTATTTTGAGCCAGTCTTTTTGTGAAGTGTAGAACACTGCAAACTCTGAGGCACTACCTCACTTTTTTTTACATTATATGGACAATCAGTGACTGTTATTCATACATTTTTGCACTACTTCACTTTTTTTACCTGTAAATATTGTTTTGTCTATTGTGTCTGTTTACTTTGAGTGTTTGCACATTTTTGTCTTGTTTTGCGCACTTCTGTCTGTTTGCACATTTTTGTTGTTTGCACATTTGTTTTATACTTGAATTTTTTTTTATTGGAATGTTTTTAATGTTTGCACTGAGGTGGGAGAGGACAGCAATTTCATCTGTGCTATATATATTTTGTATGTATATGCACATGTGACAATAAAGGAAATTGAATTGAATTGAATTGAATTCCCAATTATAACTATGATATTTTCTTTTTTTTTTTTAAGAGTTATGTCCAAAATGTCTCCTTGTCTCCATGGAGATGTTATTAAAATAAATCCATTTAGCATTTATTCATTACGGGTGTTTCTATTGCTTAAAAATACAATATTCCTTTCTGCGAACAGGAGCGACTCTCCACAAATCTGAACTGTAATGTAGCATAGTGTTTGTCTCTCTCGTGATAGATAGGTTAAATCTATACTGTGGAACATTCTAGACAAAGCACTAACATTTCCACAGAGACAAGCAGGTGGTGGACCCTCCACTGGAAATGTTGGGCACTGCACCTTTAAGCATATAAATGTGCAACAAAGACCATTTTACCCGTCTCTGTTCTCCTGGTTGGGAAATACTTTACTACACCTTAAATGCACAATAAAATGGGTAAAAATTTGGATTTGCACTCTGATGTTCAAAACCACAGCAAACATGAAATTATGAGAAACACATGCTGTTGACTAATTTGTTTAATTTTCATTTTTACAGAGGCCAAACATGAAGTTTTCCACATCAGGAGAAACTTTAACACCGGCTTCAAATCCAATTTTCTTTCTCCATTTTGAAAAATTCTTAACAAAATGTATTCTGTGCACGTCCCATTTCTCTGCATGCCTTTCTAACCCTGCCAGCATGCCGGTAACAAAGAGGCAAACTTTGGACTGTACCTATGATTACTCCTGTCACCTCATTAAAATGTTTAACTGAAGAATTTGTAAAGAGTGGGCTGGTGTTTATACTGGCACCTTGGCACAAGTTTCTACGGAGCTGTCAAGCATGGGCACAGGGTTTTGGCTCAGTCAGTGCGGGGCATGGGTATCTCAAAGTTTGCAGGCCAAATGGAGGAGGAAATATGAATAGAAACGCCGCACTCCAAGGCTAATTTTAACGTCTGGTTTTGAGCAAAGCACATGTGTCCAGCAGGTGTGTTAAGATGCTTGTAAATCATTTGGACCGTGAGTTAAAACAACACAGTGGAGTAAAGGCGCATGCAACTACGATTTTTCACTGGGGTAGATAGAGCGTAAACCGATGACTGAGGGGTTGTATGGGTCATTTGGCGCCTGTAAGATCTGCTGGCCCATACTTTCTCAAGCGTTTGTGCTGTGTGGGAATGGCAATTATCTTTATTATCTTTATGCTAACCCCAAATGCAAATGTATATAATATGTAAAAGGGATGCAACAGTCTGATACTTCTATAAAATATCTGTACAGCCATTATACTGGTTTGGCCTATAAAGTGATGTACTAAGACTATTTACTGGCTATAACTGGCCCAGAGAGTCTCATAATGTTTGAACTTTTATTTACACAAAGCTGTTCTGTAGTTACATGAGGAATAAAAATAAGATGCATAACAGATTTGGAGTAGTCTTATATTAGTTTTGTTTCAATCTCTGCACAGGTATCGGTTCATATGGCACATACTTAAAGCTATAGTATCGAAATCAGTATTGGAATTGAAAATTCAAACAGCGAGTTAAAACAACACAGCAGAGTAGAAGTGCAAGCGACTACTATTTTTCAGATGTAAAAGTGTAAAGTGATGACTGGGTTTGTGAGGATCAGGTGGAGCAGGCAAGATCTGCTGGTCCATACGTTCTCCAGAGTTCCCAGTGTGTGAGAATGGCAAATTTCCTGTGATGAAATGAGACATGACGATCTTTCATTTATTTCAATCCTGGGCATTACAATAGTAAAGAGTGCATCTGGAGCCGTAGTGCATTTCATTACTGTTTGATTTGCCTGACATTGAATTTAAGCAAGTCAGACACTGTTTTTTCAAACAAGAGGTGTGACTTTACCTTTGTGGGGAAAGGTATTTTACTTTGTGGTCTGGTTTGTGGGTGACTAACCTTGCTTGGCTGTTTTGGCTTGGGTTTTATGCTGATGAATACGTCCAGTTGTTCCATTAGCGCTGTGATACACTGTGGCTCCACCTCAATATCTTCCTTTATGTCGAACATTAAGACCAGCGGCAAGCAGCCCTGTAAAAAAATTTAATATAATAAGAGCACATTCTTTTGTTATTCCAAAAGTAAATATAAAGTTAAAGGGGCACTCTGTAACTTTTTGGTTGGGGGTCCCTCACCTGTTTGTTTCTATGGAATTGGCATAACTCTGCTTAGAATGCTCCACAGGATGATATTAAAGAGCTCTACCTTACATTTCTTCAATTACAGGTGGCTTTATAGTTAAGAAATGCGCTATAAAAACAGGCATTCTGACTGTGAGCAGGGTTATTGCTTCACAGATCTGACCTGTAACTTGGTCTGGTTCTCTCTCAGTGAAGAAAGGTCTTATATCATACTGTGAAATATTCCAACACAGCAATAACACATCCATGAAGAAACTCATTTGACAGATCTTCCACCAGAAAAGTTAAACAATGCACCTTTAAGTACATTTTTAAGTGGGTACTTTTTACTTTTACTTTGCTACATTTCAGAGCAGGAATCTATACTTTCTACTTCACTACATTTTTGAACAGAACTGAAAGGTAAAAGAATTTTTTATTATTGTGTGAGACCTGCAAAAAACACCCATTCATAGTCTGAGCAAAGAAAAATATACAATATACAATATATAAATAAAAATTGCCAGGAAAAAAATGAGCAATTCACTTGCTTCTGTTGAGCAAAATTCAATATAAATCTTTATTAAAATCGTTACATTTGAAGCATTATTAGACCTCAGAATAAGCACAAAATACTTTTACTTTTTACTCATTTACTTAGTAGATTTTGTCATGTGATACTTTTAATTTTCCGTGAGTATTTTTTTTGCTTTAATGTCTGTACTTTAACAAAACAGGATACTTCGTCCACCACTGGTCTATTGTCTTAAGAAACATCTATGGCATCTTTATTTTACTTGATCAAACACTGACCTACAGTACATATATCAGCTTGAATCAATAAATACTATTCTTAGCTTGAATCCACTCTTAAGTGTGGGGAATTCCTCCTACACCAATCTGTTTTGCATGATCACAGCCACACCACAAGCACCACAGACTATGATATTTTGGGTGAACTGCTGAAAACTATTGTAAGTGGGTGTAATTAGCGACAAAGAATGGGCCCAGACTGGCTTTGTGAAACTTGGAGCTGTAATCTGGCATCCGACGAAGAGGCCAGATCACTAAGGGCAAAGCTATGGATGGTGCTATATGTCTATGTTTACACTGTTCTGCTAAATACATTACAACTCCCCATTGCTATACTCGTCTGTGCAAGTACCTCGACTGGGCCAAATCACTTCACGTAAATTATCTGTTTGTTATTGTCCAGACTGAGGCTTCTACTGTGCCCAGTTCAGACCCAGTGAAAGTTGTGTTTAGTCAGTACAACAGCTCTGGCATTTGCTAAGTGTCCCTGGGGCCAAATGGGAGACCGCAGACAAAAGAAAGCAGGGAGAATTATGGCTATCCAAAGAAAGAGCCAAATATGTTTACGGGTGAGTTGTCCAGTATCCTCCAGCTCAGCAGCAGTTTAAACCAAATGTAATTAAAGATTGGTCCTTTCTCATTCTTCTTCATTTTTCAAACTGGTATTTGATTGCGATTCCCAGTTATTCCAATGAGGGTAACTTTGTGGTCTAGGGCAATAAGTCAAAAGTGACCACAATACCTTATGAACCCGCAGAAGTTTAAAACCAAGGCTCTGGGCTTAAAAATGTAAATGTACTGACATGGGAATTATAGTCTGGAAGAACCGCATCCGCTGTCGTTACCCAAATGATTGTATACAAACCCCAGCCAAACGGATTCAAATACAAATTCAACTGAGTACTTGTATGTGGCTGCTATAATTTATACAATCTAACCTTCATGTAGCAGGATGCTCTATAACTCACATTTTACAAGAAGACAACGGTAAACCGAAAAGACCACCCAAAATTAATTTCTAAAACATTCTAGGACATTTGTATCTTATACGCTGTGAAAACAAGATTAAGTATGAATAGACATAAAATATTAGTTATTATAAATGTCAGCTCTTGATGAATTATCCATAATGGTAAGAAGGTACTGGCAGAAGTGGGGAAAAATGTATTTCTAGTAGAGATCGACTGATATGGGATTTTCATTGATAATGTCAATTGTTTAAAATTCAGATGAGAGATGAGTTTAGCTGAAACGTTTGGGCCAATATGTAGGGCCAAATGATCTAATTTGAATTTAGTACAAACTCATCCACAACCTGGTTTTACTACAAACTGGATAAGAGAAGTATGTAGTTACTGTACATTTTTGCACTACCCTTTTTGGACTAAAGTGTTCAAATAAAACTTTATGCATACTCTTTCTAAATATTTAGACAGATGGTTGGGTTAAAATAGATATCAACCTCTGTGAGAGATTTAACCATAGCCGATATGCTAAAAAGTGCAAATATCGGCTCGATATATCTGCCAACTAATATAGATCAGGTCTATCTCCAGTTCCCAAACTGACCCTGAGAGGTTTGGGTATCATAAAATATATTTTGTATAATAATATAATGAAGGTCTGTTATTTTAATGATTTATGAGCTGAAAAATATATACTGACCATGAGATACTGGCGTGCCAGACACACAGACTCAATGGTGCCTTGGATGTAGACGGTGGACTTCTTCTGGGGGCTGTTGGGGTCAGGAAAGTGGATCTGAGCCCCTGTTCTCTGGGTGATGTGTTTGATGTTACTTCCGTTGCGTCCCTTCATGAAGAGGTGATGCTGGGGTGCGATGTCCAGGTGTGTGGTGACTGAGATGGTGCTGGCCAGGCTGCCAGCCAGATGCTCCAGCAGCAGGGCAGTGCCCCTCTGGGAACACAGCGACAAGGTAATGAGCACTGGAGCTGAAGGGGCTTCAGGGAGCAGTCTGCTGCAATCAATCATGAGCCAGGTGAAAGGATGACATGTGACTACACTGTAGATGTCACATCAGGTTCTCACTGAACAGTACCACAGGGCTTATTTCACCACAATAATTATCAGGCCCAAGTTCAGACCAAATTAACTGAAGGTGCATCCAAGTCTCAAAAGGGTGCAAATACAACACTTTTCCATTAAAATGTCCATTAAATAAATTAATGCCTGACTAGTCAGGTAAAAGTAGGTGACATGTTGTACTATCAGCAGATCACTGTCTGAAGATCTACATAAAAAAATAGAACGGGAGGAAAAACAACTTTTCATAAAATAACATGACATTTTCCATTTTACTGCTACAGTCTTTCCTCTTTGTCCAAATGTGGTTCTGTAAGCCATCACTTGGTCTTACAAATGAGGCATTTCCAACATGGCAGAGGAGTCCGTGCTGTGGCCAGTCCTTCACAGAGTTTGGCTCTCCTCAGAGGTGTTTGGAGGGTCTCACACCAAACATTTCTGTAATTCTCTGGCCTCTTGACAACACTGCTCCCGATGACTGACCCCTCAGACCCACCACAAGAGCAGAGAAGTGCCAGCCTCCGCAACCAAACCGTCATTTACTGTACACACGTGAAAGTATACTCTAATGTAGGCCACAGTAAGACCAGAGCGTGAATGAATGCAAGAATAATGTACACAAATGCAGTGTCTGGCAAACTAAACAGACTTGTACAGTAAAGTGGGGTACTAACTGGCAGAGACAATAAGAAGATTCTTGGGCTGCATTTCCCAAACCACAGCTCAGCCAAATGCCACAGCTTAGACATGTGTATATGCAGTATGATGATTACTATTCTCAAGGAGCAAACCAGTTTAAAGTCAACACAAAAAGAGAAAGGAGGAGGCTTGGGAAAGAGTTTAACACATACAAAAACAGCCCTCAGTAATGGCCGCAAGTGGGGAGAAGTCATCCAGCTGAAATGAAATGAAATGGAAGTTTTTATAGTTTCGAAAGTGTGAAAACCTGATAGGGTCAGTGAGCCTTACAATGTCAAACTACAGGAACTCTCTCTGACAGGTGGTCACTGTGGGGAGGAGTGAAAAGGTGTCATCTGAGAAAAGCAACTGAAGAAGTGTAGAAGACACAGGGTTAAACTATCCTAAAACTCTCAAGTTCAAGCTAATTTGTGGGCCTGCTTAGTATTTGGATGGGAAACTGCTGGCAATAGCAGGTGCTACAGTGGGGCAGCACTGACTAAGGTGGAGACTGCTGTTGTGTCCACTTCATGGTTGGAGGGACCGATGGCGCCGCTTGGCCTGGCAGCCACGCCTCTGTCAGTCTGTCCCAGGGCAGCTGTGGCTACAACAATAGCTTACCACCACCGGGTCTGGAGTGAATGAAAAAATGCTCTGTTAAATGCTGTGTAAAGCGCTTTGGGGACATGTGTCCGTGTAAAGTGCTATATAAATAAACCTTACCTTACCTTGCCTTATATTATGCCTCCTTCTAATGTACACCTAATTGTTATAGGCTATTGCACTATTTAAATATTTAACAGAGGCTAAAAAAAAAAGATATAGCTTCTGAAATTGATTTAATTCCCATTTGTGAATACTGGGCTCTGGCTAACAAGCTGTGGCTGAAGTGAGCACATTCTCTTTTTTCTTTCTGATAACAAGCAGGCGGCAAAACAAACTATGGAGCTAAAGGCCAGAAATATTCACGGTAAATGGAAAACTGGTTAATCTTGACATTCTCAGTTGTCACTGAAATCTATCCACAACTCACCGTCCAGAGGAACTTCAAAAACCCCAGAGCTAGAACTTGGGTGGAAATGATCACTGCTCTAGAGGTGGAAAAGGCTGTTGTGGACAGAGCCTGTTACTTAAATAACCGCAGCCTTAGCAAATTTAGAGCAATTATTTGTGTAACTCTATCAGGAAGTATCCACTACCCAGTGTAATGCCAATTTAAGGGCTAGGCAGAAAAACTGTGGCTACAGTGATCAGCGGCAACAGAAGAGTCCATGGTGTGAAATCTCAAACTAGGCCTGTCATGATAATTACTATATCGACTTAACGTTCAGTATATGAAAGCTGGAACTATATTCTTTGGTGGCCAGTTTTTATTGTGGGGACTTCTTTCTTTGCACTTCTGGGAAATTTGTGGTTATTTTTTGGCTATGATGAGATTTGAGCCGTAAAAGGTTGAATAAATAACTTCTATAACTCATTACAAATGCAAACTAAGCACTTAAGTGTTTCAGTTGGCCATTTATTTATTACAGTTCATAATTTTTTAAAATAATATTGTCGATTTAGAATATTTTTTGTGGTTTAAATCTGCTCATGAGGTTTTGTGTCAGTGGAATAAATTAGTTTCAATATTATTGTTTATCTTCTATATTTACTTGTTATTGTGACAAGCCTACCTCAGATCAATACAGAAGGACAATGACATCAAAGATACACCAACGTTACTGAATGGGGTTTATACATACATAATGACACACAAATACTACACTGACACCAGCAGTACTTTTCTGTCTGAGTAATTGTATACCTTGACTGCATTGGCGTTATTCTGTGACCCGCGTACCACTCCAGTCGCTCTGTAGAGGCGGGTGGGAGGCTTGAAGGACACGGTGAGGTTGTAGGTTTGAGAGATGTGCTGGACAGTGGGCGAGCTGGGGTCTGCCTGCATGATGGCTGGAAGTTCAAATGACAAAACCAGTGGAAGGAGCTCCTATGACAGAAAACAGAAATGGTCACGTTTACATTTTTATATAGCGCTGTTTCACCTCCAAGGCACTCAAAGCGGTTTACATCCAGGAAACGCTCACCATTCCACACACACATTCATACACCAATGTACTCTGACACTTAGACTTAGGAGTGGGCGATATCTCGATATTTAAAATATATCAAGATATTTTTGAAACTCGATATGAATTCTGACATATCGATATATCGCTATAATGCTTACGTTTACTTCTGGTTTCGCCGCTTCGCTTGTTTTGCCTTCTCTGTGCCGTGCTCGCCCCCGCGCTCGCCTCTGCCTCCTCACTTTTGTCCCCTGAGCTCCTCTGCGGAGCCCGGAGCTGGCCTCGGACTAAACCAGGACTAGGACCAAACCAGGACTAGGACTAAATCAGGACTAAACGCGGCCGCAGAGTCCAGTGCTCGGTCGCGGACTAAACCACCAAGACTAGGACCAGGGCTGTCCAGTGCGCCCATTTCACTCGCATTTGCGAGCAAATATTTCGTCGTGCGAACGTGGAAAACAAAACAGGCGCATCTGTGCGAGTGTTTCTGCAGCCACAATAAGGACAACTGCGCACAGACATAACGTGACGAGTTAAACTTTCTAAATGCACCTGCCCAGCGCGAGCACAACCACACGACACCTCCGACCTCGCACGACTCCAGCATACGAGCTCCGCGTGTGGCCGATATCACTCATACGAACAAACTCCACTTCAAAACACACCTACACCCCCTTAAACGAGGAGGGCCCCACAGCAGGACCCACTCCTGTCCCATCACTCATTACATACCCCCGTGCCCCTGGACTTCCTTCTCCGCCAAAGCGAGAGCTTTGTCTCTTGTCTTGGACTCGAGCGCATTTGGACTCTGTCTTGTCATGGACTCAAGGTCTGAATACTGAATGCGATCATATTTCATTAAGGCCGCTGCTGTCGCCAATAAACTCATACCGGTGTGCGGGAGCATGGGGCTTCTCTCTGCAGCCTGTGCCAAATGCCAAATAAATCCATTTGTCATAATGTGCGTTTGATTTGGTAAATGTGCAGAGACTAAATACCACTTTAAAACAAGAGAATGTAACTCCAGTTTGGAATATGAAAATACAGGTTTAAAAATCCTACACACTTTATTCACTTTGAAGCAGTTTTGTGTAAAGTGCCAGTGGAAGTTCTCTTAAAGAAGAGGTTCTTAAACTGCAGTACTAAATGGGGGGTATTTTCCTGTAAAGATATCGAGAAATATATCGTATATCGAGATATAGTTAAATATATCGAGATATATTTTTTGGTCCATATCGCCCAGCCCTACTTAGACTTAGACCCACTTTATTGATCCACAAGGGAAATTACTTGGACACAGTAGCTCACACATCCCAATATATTACAATAACAAAGAGAAAAAAGATAAATGGTAATAATACATTCTAAATAAGTAGCAAAAATAGCATGAGAGTGGTGTCAAATAAGGCATGTTTATTTAATTGTATATGTAAAATAAAAATGAAAGAAAGCAGAAATAAGTAATACAAATATCTCAGCATATACAAGAGTTCGTACGGAAAACAGTGCAGAGATGATATGATAATTGACAGGACATAGGGTTATATGTTACATAATGGTGAGTTGTTGTACAGTTGTATGGAGTATGGTATGAATGTAGTCCTGGGGCAAATTTAAGTGTCTTGTCCAAGGACACAACAACAGCATTCATCTGTGGCAGCTGGTATCACACTGCCAACTTGTGGGCTAGTGGATCTGCCTGTTCAACAAATGACGTTTTTATGTCAAAAGCAGGATTTGAACTGCCAACCTTCGGATCAGTGGACAAACTCTCTACCAACTGTTGCCCAGTGTCGGTGTACAACGTCAGTGAAAAGCAAAACAACTGGGTGACACTGACATCTACAAATATTTTCAATTTGAGTCAAAAAACACAGCCCGCCAGAACACCACTGCCGCAGCATGAAGTTGGAAGGCTTATCATTAAACTGTCATGAAAAAGTGAAGTGTAGCAATTACTGTCTACAATATAAAAAGGCTAGCACGCACAGCACAGTAGCTTTTATCACCTTTATGCTATGCCCACGATTGGCTCCAGCTGGACATGGAGTAAAAACAGTGAATAGGGAGGGGCTATTACTTAGACAGGACTTATATGCATTGACGTTCAGACATAACAAAGTTTTATTTAGTGGAGGGTGGTAGAATATGGCATGCAAGCTGCCAGCTCAAATAAATCATAAGAGCATAATCGATACAAGGTGCAGCGTGCAATGTACTGTACACCAAACACATGCTGTTAAATGTTCTGTGGGAAAGGGGGAATGGTTTTGGCTGTCAGATAAAAATCACACAACATGACCTGTCAGTGCAAGCACGTTCTTCTCAAATGTATAATTTTTTTTCTCTGTTTTGCTCTGTGGTTGTGGCTCTGTACTGGGGGGTCCAAATGAACTGGTATTTTTTATTTCACTTGCACCTGATAGGAGTGTGCTGCATATTCAGCAAGCATCTGTAATATTGTATGTAGCTAATTACTAGATCAACTTATTGTTCAAAACTTTTTTTTTTTTGGGAGTCAATATTTATTGTGTGTATGTTTCTTTTTGCATAGTTTTTGTGGTTTAAATCTCCTATTGGATTATTGTGTCCCAAATTAGTTTCAATTCAATTATCGTTTATCACTTATATTTACTTCAGCATATATCAAACTGCAAAATGTGTTATTGTGACAGGCCTACCATCAAGGCAGATCAATTATTATTATTTTTTTATTAAATACACGCTATTTAGATTTTATCAACACATTATAAACCCACATCTGTATAAATAGTAGTTAGAGGTGCGCCCTAAATATATTGGTCCAATATGTCAGTCTAAAAGGAAGAAGTGCAAATCTCTTCTGCTGTGCATCTGTTTTAGAAAACAGTGCCAAAATTCCATAGTAAAAATAATTCTAAAAGTAAGTAAGTGAGCCAAGATCACAGAAACATTTTAAAAATATATTGTTAAAGGCACTTGCAGAAATAATACTTTTATTTAACTGTTCAAGTATAAGTGGACACTGCCATTAAACTAAAGCAGCAATAAAAGTCCTAGCAGGCAGCACTTAGACCTTTAGACAAATGGGCTTACATTAAAGTACACATAGTTAGACATTAGACATGCACACAGAGGAATCCTACAGGGACACGCCCATTCACAGACTCACATATGCCTAGTGTGTTATCCAAACACTGGATCTCGGGAACAGTGCCACTCCGCTTTTGGCTGCCAGTGAAGGGCAAGCAGCATGAATTGCTCCGACCAAAGAAATGCACCCTTGATCAGTCCCATATGTGCTTGGCCTTACAATTCTATCACGTTTCAGTGAAGCTCTCTGAGGGCTTCAGAAATGTAGGTCAGTGTGGAGGGAAACAAGGCACAGGACAAGCAGAGCAGCAGGAGCCAGAGTTCAGTGAAGAATGGACTGATTTAAGAGAATGCTGAACTCAGCTTTTTCTAGAAAATCTACCTGCCACATATGAGACTTGTGTGTGTTCAGTGTAAATGCACCCATTATTCAGACTTAAAAAAAGAATTGAAACATTGTCAAGCTGCAAAAAGGTGAGAGCTTTCCTCACCTGCCTGTCATCTCCTCCTCAAGCTTTAATCACCTCAAAAACAGACTGAATGAGCCTGTGCCTTTAAATAATGTGGAGAATATAGACTTTGAGTGGGATCAAAGGTCCAGTGCTACAGTCTCACTGCATTGTTCTGAGAAAGGCACAAATAAACCACTTCTGGTTCTAGAGGGATGTGGTCTCAGGACCACCCACCACTGAGCCCTGCAGCCTGTGAACTACATGGACATAAACAGATAAAGGAACTAAGTCTAACCTGCCAACACTGTGACCTTTATAATGCTTGTGAAGAACAAGACAATTTTATGAAAAATGTAGCACCAGACTCAATATTAACTGACTGAACCACCTGTACACAGTTTGACTAGATCATGGTTAAGGCATTAGTACTTTAATCTGCAATAGTAATGTAATACAGGATAAATAAGATTACTGAGTGGTTCCAACACAAATCTCATTAATTCATGCAAAGTGACAGCAACAATTTGTTAACAGTCTAAAGAATATACTGCCAAATGATGAATGCCTTCACCCATAGAGGGAGCTGGTGCCAGCAGAACACAGGTGAAGAGGAAATGTGAGTTCTCAAAATCATGGTAACACAGGACGGTTGCATGAGTGCTGCTCCAGACACTACAGTTGCTGTGCCTTCTCTATCACCAGAGCACAGGTTAAGTGAGAAGTGTGATAAGTATCAATGTCTGGCTTTATTTAATAAAGTAAAGGAAATGTGCCTTTGATCCACCCTTCTTATCCCCTCCATGTGTTCTTTGGACACAAGAACACTTTTCTGCTTCTCTATGGCTTACAATACAAACCCATCAGTACTGCTACTCTAAGGTCAAATTTCAAATTTTTGCAGACATAGAAACTAGTGGATGACCTGACCAAGGCTAGCGCTTGTGCAAACAGCCTTAAGGACATCTGTACACTGCCAGTGGATTGCACTAAACTCCTCACAGATATAAGTTTTCTCCTCTTCACACTCCTCACTCTCTCACTCATCTGCACCATTGTTAGTTTTGGTCAGTTCTCATGTGGGAGGCAATAGGTCATTCTTCCAGTCAGACAGAAACTTGAGAAATAAAACACTATGAAATACACCAAACATGAGTCTGCCAAAGAGAGCGAGGTCCTAGCTGAGTTCTACTTTGGTTCAAGGGGAAGTGGTCAGGAGTCAGTCAGGAATGGAGCCTGCGGCACAGAGGAAGTGCTGGGCTTTGTGTGAATGCAAAGTACCCGGTCCCTCGAGCTGCCCTCGTGAGGTAGGAGTTAGGTCAGGATTCTGGCCGTCTGAACATCTGTTTGTTTACAGTTAGAAGTAATACTATAATAAAGATTACATTGATATAGTTTTGATCAAGAGCGATACATACCTCTGAATGTCTATAGCTGTTGGTGTTTCAGATATTACCCTAACCCAAATTTAAAACAATGACCATGGAGGAAAAATAGAGCTAGACCGCATATATTTGTTGGCCGATATTTGCACTTTTTAGCGTATATGCTATTGGCCTTAAATCTCCAGCACAGGCCGATCTTTTGTTCTGCCTAAAAAATTGTAGAAAGTTTCATTTGAACACTTTAGTGCAAAGATGATGATGCTTTCTTATCCAATTTGTAGTAAAACAAGGTGGCAGATGAGTTTGTAATCAATTAAAATTGTATATTTAGGGGAAAAACTATCCAAATCTGCACTACATATCGGCCAAAAAGTATCGGCAGACCTTATCAGCCATCAATTTCTCTGGATTCTAAACAATCAATATTGGCATCGGCGATTAAAAAAAACACAAAAAAACATAACAGTCAATCTCAAAAAAAAAAAAAGAGATACCTTGGTTACATCTACTACGTCTTTCACGTATTTTTTCCAAACCTTCAGCAGTACAGCTATTCATGTCCGTCCTCTGTAAGTCAGTGCTGGACAAAACATTTGGCTGTCATTTTAGTGACGCATGAGAAGTTGAGCTGGGACCAGTTTAAATCCAAGTTTCCAGCTTGTTCCCTTTTGAGTGGAGGTTGAAGTGCATTTTTCTTGGTCAAAGAACTAATCCAACATTTCAAACTAAAATCTCAACAATATATCCAATAATGTGAAAAATTATGTCATGATAAGAAAGTTGAATGATTCCCAATGGCTTTCTTAAATATCACTTAGAAATTTTACAGAAATAAGAGTAATGGGACTTTCATGCCATAAAAAGAACAACAGATTTGATTTGTCAGTCTGAGGCATAAACTGTATATATAAAAGGAGATAGCTAACCCGCTAGTTGTTCCAAATAGGAAGTGAGCATGGGGGCACTTTTGGCTCCATCAACTTCAATAAACTTAACATTGAAAAACTGTCACACCTCTCTGTAACAGTTGCAGTGAGTCTCCTCATTTTTGGTCTTAAAATGTTTGTATTAACTTGTTCTACATGATCCTGGTGTTTTTATTTTGCTGTTTTTCTGTAAATAAATTCCTCTTCCTAAAATGAAACTGCCAGCCTCCATGAGCTTCATTTGACTGGAACTGAATGCTCTGAGTGACGTCACACTCCCCTAGGCCACTTCTTTATATGGTCTATGGCCTGAAAGGAGTGATCTTATGATATTTGAAGGATGTTTTCTGGGCACAGTATGTCTCTAAAAACAGAATAAAGGTCGCTACACACTACAAGATTTTTTTGGTCTTAAACGATTTTTAAACGTGCAACAAAAAGTGCGCACTACAGACACAAGGAGAAACTTATGAGACTTAAAATTTCTGATCGCAAAGACAGCAGCAGGATATGTCTGCGGACCACAGGCTATAAAGTTGTGAGCACGATCGCCTCTGCGGTTTCCTGTCTACAGTAAAACCGCTCGCTTTGATACTCTTTAAGTGTTCAAAAGATCAGAGCTCTGCACTTTCAGTTTAGACACAAGTCAAAACTGCGTTATTATTATTTGTGAAATGTGGTGCAATACTTCAGATACAGGATTTTTAACACTTAAAAGATTAGCGATAAAGTCCACCGGAAGCAGAAGTAGAAGAAGAAGTAGAGTCTTGATCGCTAATCTGTAGCTTCACCTCGATCCGTGCGCTGTGTAGGTGTAAACAAACACACATGAGGAAACACTGCCTTTTCACTTTCAAAGAACGCCTCAAACTGGATTAATAACGCGGTTTTGTGTCCTGGATGTCATTATTTGCGGAGGACAATTTCCTTGGATAATGGATGGATGAGATGCTGCAGTTTAAATGTACCACTTTACAAGAGGTGAGTAATACAGTCTTTATTTTCACTATGTCCCGAGTTTGTATGTTGTGTCTGTGTCACTCCTCTGCCCCTGACATTCTGATTTATCGGCTGTTACCGTAGAGTTGCTGATGTTTGGTGGTTACAATCTGACAGTTTCACCACACATGAGGAGCGCAGTGGCTTCAAAATCACACACAAGAGACAAAAAGTCGGGTCACGCCTTCCCGAACCCAGGGAGAAAAAATCGCAGCCAAAATTGGGCAAATTCTCCTGTAGTGTGTGGTGGCCTTAAGATTTCAAAATTGGACATACCCTTATTTTTACCCGGGCTGCTTCCACTCCCGCTGGCTGACCTGCGATGGACACCTGGACACAACACCAAACCTGGTTATTTCATAACAGCAACAGTAAAAACAAGTCAATTACACACAAATATGGTTGACAGAAATATGGAAATTTACAAATGTTATCCAAGGTAAATTGTGCACATGACAAAAAAGATGCATTGTGGATTTCAAATTGATTTCAAATTGAGTGAAACCTAAAACTTTTTCAATAATATTTTTGTCTCTTTGTTTCATCTTACTCTATATTTTCTGTTCATGATTGAGGGGGCATTTAAGGTGCTTGCAGATATTTCCAGCCACATTGATCTTATTATAATCATAACGTTTAAATAAAAAAGGGGAAGTACAATCATAATAGCTGTGGCATTTGGGTAGGCCATTAATTCAAACCTAATCAAAATTGACCCATATATTTAAGCAACTTGTTGTGTACTTCTTTGGCAGGTGCAGAGAGGAGCACCTGGCAGACACTGTGAGTGATGATGTGCCCTGCTGCGTGCTAACACAACTGCTCAGCTACACCTAGATGGTAATTGCACCACCGTCCTGCACTCTTTTAGTGAGGCCAGCGAAAACATCAAGCTTTCCCCAGGCCTGGCCAATCAAAACAGCTGGCAGTTTTCAGCATCCTGCCTGCTACAGATGACAAGTTAGTCAGTGCAACAGCAGAGGGACGAGGTGGTGAGACTACAAACTGTTGAGATGGATTAAACGGTTTACATTTTCAATATAAAAAAACAATATTCTAGGTAGTCACTCATTTACAGAAGATGGGAAAAATAAATACAATACTTATAATTGTAATCTGGACTATATTTTACACACTTCTTGAAAAATTATAGTTTCCTTAAAATTATAGTTTCCATGAAACGTATTGCCTGCCTGTTTAGACAATTTTTGCATTCAATAATTAAAAGTAGGTCAGTTTGCCTGCCTATACTGTGGAACATTCCAGGCAAAGCATTAACTCTCCATGGAGACATATGACAGACTCTCCATCAAAAAAGTTACTGACAGTTCAGAAAATTGTCTTTTTGCACCAATTTATACACCCTAATGGGATATCAACTGGACCGGTCTCCTGGGAGCAAGCCATCAAAATTTTATATATCATTGCCGATATCCGATACGTATCGGAGCATCCCTAGTTTTGTCCCTTTAGACATGTATTTACATATTTATCATCAGGCATTGCATACACATAGCCTGTAAATTATAAATGTAAATCGTACGTACGGGCTTTATTGCGGCTTATGCAGAGGGAACATACCTGGTTGCTTTTCTCTGCCTGATTGTTGCGGTTGGAGTCGGGGAAGTGGATATGACAGCCCGTCTCCTCCATCACTCTCTTGATGTTGTTTCCTCCTTTTCCGATGACATGGGAGTGTTCAGTGTGAGAGACGTCCATCTTCAGAGTCACCCTGTTACTCTAATGAGGTGAGAGGACAGCCCAGAGTCAAACAGTGACCAACAATATCCCCTACTCCGGATCAATACACGCACACAGCACACAGCACACAGCACACAGCACACAGCACACAGCACACAGCAACCATATGGGCTCATTCAAGCAAACACAAGATCATTAATTACTACAGATACACAGATACTGTCATTTTGTTGGAGAAAATATAGACGATAAACTATAATACTGAAACTAATATATGTAACAATCACCAAAACACCATGATATTGTATCATCAAATGTCTCTCAATAATATCATGGGCCATCACAATATATCGAATCTCAAGTGTCTTTGCTTAAATTCATTGTTATGGTACAGCAATAGCTAAAAGAATCAGTGGGAACTACATATACCATGATCCTTTGCCCTGTTTCAGTCCAATTCACACAATTAAATAACTTTTAGATCTTGACAGAACCAACGTTTGGGAAAAAGTAGTATATTCACAATTTTGTTAGACTCTACAAAATATTGCAATAAATATTGTAGCGTGAGATACATATTGTGAAAATATCATATTGAGAAATTTGGATATTGTTACATTCCTACTAATATATGCCTCTGACACAATGATTCTAAAGTACTAGAAATATCTCCAAAAACTATACTAAATCTAAAATATGGCTAATACACACTCACTGCAGTAAATAAACAGCAGATTGACACACTTATGTAATTAGTTCGTATCTGTAATGAGTCATTCTTATTAAAGTTATTAATTCAACATTTTACAGCTTAAATCTTATCATATAACCAAAAAATGAACACATTTCCCAGTAGTGCAAAGAAAGTGTACACAATGTAGATCAGTTTTGTTGTCTTGTCTGTTGGTTATTTTTATTTAAAGGAAATAAATCTCTGCATCAGTATCGGTTGATATTGAGTATCAGCAGATGCTTAAAGTCAGTAATGAATTGATATTAGAACAGAAAAAGCTGGATTGGTGCATCCCTGTTAATTACATCGTGTTTACTGAAAAATGTCCCTAATTCTGAGTAATGAGTAAAAAACAGCAAAATGGATTTCAAGATTATACACAGAAATACAATATGGTTTATCCCACTGTCATAATAACTATTTATTAGTGAAAAATAAAATGTGTGTGAAAAATGTGTTCTCAATTCTGTTAATGTTATTTCCTTTTTCATTTATTAAACTGTCTGAAAGCACATAAATTTTATTGAAAATAATGTAGTCTACCAGATGAGGTAGTGATTTTTTCTTTTCAGGAAGTACATTTTAATAGGGTCTGTTCTGTTCTTAATTTCCCTTGGTTAAGTTCTGTGGCCACGCTAATACAAAACAAAATAAAAAATAACAAATTATCATGATTAAACCTCTTTACTTTCTCCTCTAATGATCATAATCTAATTTCATGAAGGAAACTATGTAAAACACTAACCAAAACTCCACAGAAAAAGCGAATGAAATGCACTTCTATAATGTCTACCAAATGTGTTCTGGGATGAATGCACAAATGTCAGTCCGCCCCAAGGGGGTGCTGCTGTGCTCCCATCATGCTATGTGATTCTGTGTTGCTATGGGAACGCTGTCCATATGCACACACGACAGAGCCCTTGATGTGAATGCCTCCCAAGATTACTGCCAATCCATAGAGCCCTGCAGTCTGCAATCTGTCAGACTGACAGCGGGGGACGAATAAAAGGGTTTTTGCTAAATACTTTGGAAGAGGAAAGGAAGAGAGAGAAAGAGACAGAACATAAATATTAGCAAATAATAAAATACAATACCTTTGTGTCTAGGACGGACATGATTCTTTCTTTTGCTTCTCTTACATTGTCCCTTTTTCCGCACACCTTGATATGTGGATCTGCAAAGAACAGTCAAAACAGATGCTTAGAGATAGAGGTGACAGATAAATGAAGACAACACAGGTATAAAGTGACATTTCAGAAGTTTTTTGGTGGATTTTAAAGTCAGTTCACGTTTTGTCATGCAGCACATTCCTGATGCTTTGTGAAAAATAGGACTAGGAATCGAGGGTATTACGATATGATCATGATATGGCAATACATTAACTGAAATGATAATCTGTGTATTGCTGTCAATATAAAATACATCTATTTTAATGCTCAAAACAGAGTAGATGTCAAGTGTATTGCATAAACAAGTTTTCTTCGCCATAATAAGGAACGAAACTGTAGTATAGTCACGAAAGAACTTTCTTAAAAATACCAAAAAAATACTCTTGGCGATATATCGATACAGTAGCCCACAATAACGATATTGTATCACCAAATTTAGTTTCATGGTATATTGATATTTTGATATTTTGCACACCTCGCCCACCTCTACTTGGATACAGTATATAATTGGAATATATGAACACTTACGAGTGAGTAGTAATGATAAAATTTACAAACAAGACAAGCTAAATAGCAATAACTTAACGTGACACAGCACTCTTCGTTAGATAACAAATTATCCAAGTCGTAGGGACAGTAATTGGTGCTTTGATATGTCGGTGAGTAACCACATGAGGCTGTAGAGGGAGGGGGAGGTGGAAGTGCGAGGAGGAGATTAGTCATTCAGAAGAAGAGGGTCTGAGATGTCTAAATGTCAATAGACGAGGCATCAGGGTTGGCACCTCATTTTATCAAAGCAGCGTCTGACGTAATTACAACTACTAAACCCAAGCATAAACACAGCTAACTTTTCATGAGTTAAGGATGCCATATTTCAAGGAGAACTAAGTAACTTTTCTTTTGCATGAGTATTCCATAGTATGGCATTAAACCATCTGTCTCTGTCCTGCCTTTAAATTTTGCAATACCGCTAAGGGTCGGGTCAACTTTCCACAGATCTGACTTGTAACTTGGCAGAGTTTGGTCACCTACTGGTCTTGGACATAAGCAGAATGCCAAATTGTGAAACATTTCAGGCAAAACAATAACTTTTAAGATTTTTTTGGTAAGATGAAGTAATAAAATCATAGAAACCTTGTAACCGTTATAGATAAATCACTAAAATACTGTACTTTTATAACTGTCGGATTTTTTGTTTTTATTTTACTTGCTGATTTGAGTTTATCCAGCAGGTACTTCTCTCCTGATCCTGACAAATCCTCCTTAAAGACTACTCAATGTGTTGAAACTACCCCTAGCAGATAAATAAAGTTGACTGATTGATACTTGGTGGATGTTGCATACACAGTTTATTATGGCTTATACCTTGGGTGAGAGTCTGTGGTAAAAGTATGGTTGTAACTTCTTCAATTTTAGAACAACATCATTTCTGACTGTCTGGGATAACTTGGTAACAGTCAACAACAAATTATATTCCACTTGTTCTCCAGTGTGATGACTGAAACCAATTATGACAACTATTTATCTCAGGAAGAAAGGGGCTTGCTGCTCTAAGCACTTATGGAATGATTTATATAATAATTATGCAGTGATTTAGAAATGTATAACTTAAACCCAACATTTCTCTAAACTTAATCATCTTTTAGATATTATTATATTATAATATGTCTTGTGATTGGGGTGAGTGGGGAAACCTAAGCACAGGAGAATGATGCAAACATCACATGATCCTGGTGTTTCTATTTCACTATTTTGTGTGTAAATAAACTCCTATGTTATCTTGGTACTTTATTACTTGCTAATTTTTTGGCTGCACATAACTGAGTTTAATCAATAGAGCCAAAAAACCCTTACTCAGCACCTTGTACCTTGTGTCATGCAGGTTATAAGATATCAGTGAATCAGGTTTGCAGATATAGCCTTGGCTTTCAAATCCTTGAGTTAATATATCCAAACAGAGCAGCCCTAATTTTTGCGTCTGCTCTACTTTGTTCAAGCCTACAGCTGGCCTCACCATAGCCGGAGCCCTTAAGAACACAAATACCAAACGCACACTCGCCCCATGTTAACTGTACTGAACTGCAGGAAGTAGGCTAAGACCCTTCCAGGAACTACCCTCCGAATACATACACAAGGACTTTAACAGCATCTCAGATTTACGGGGCAGCCTTCAGACAGGACCTACTGAAACCGATTTATTGTTACAGCACTGCAAGGACCTCCGAGAAGTCCGCCCCTGCGATTCCAGGATCTTTGAGTAACACAGTCAGAGAAACGACTTGATTTTGTTTTGATTTGGTGGAGATAGGAATCCAGTGTTCACTGACAAAGCACTGAATGAGTGAGAGAGAGACGGCTATGCTAAATAGTTAAAGAGTAAGTTTACTGGGACAGAACTAAAAATATACATACTTTTATGTTTTGCATATGTCTTTTAAGCAAATGTAATAGCAATTGTCAGTGTAGTCATAGCAGTAGCAGTAATAATCTTACCACATAAAATCCATACAAAATACTACAACTTTAGTATACTCTGAGAAGTGAAAGTACTTTTTCGATAATATATTTGTGTAGGTAGAATAGTACTGTCATTCTAAGGAGTAGTAATGCTGGCAGTGGTAATTGTGGTATTAACTGATTTAAACAGTCACTGTGGTCATAGCAGTAGCAGTAATAATGTTACCACAAATAATCTATACAAAATACTGTAGTACACTCTTAGCCTCTGAGAAATTAAAGTACATTGTTCTAAGTAGTAGTAACGGTGGTAGTGGTAATTGTAGTATTAAGGTTTTTAATCTTTTTAAAAGGCTACATTCAACAGTTTGTCAAATGTTAGCTAATGTAAAAACGTTTAGGAATATTTATATATCTGCAAAACAACTAGAATAGACCAACTGCCCAGTAAAAGATGAAAGCCTCTGCGATCCAGTGTATTGAAAATTATGAGAGGAATTAAATAGCAGCCAGAGACCTATTGTTCCAGGAAATTCTCTCATTACCAGCTGTTTCTGCGAACAATAGAATCCCACCACATCCTCTGCTGGCACCAGCACTGGCCTCTAGAGGGAGCTGTTCTCTGTTTGTGTCCCGTTGTAACCTGCACATCTGGCAGCCATTAGTCCGACCTAACGACTGTTGCAGTCGTGATGCAGAACACCCCCACATTTTTACAGCAGACTGACTCGCTTTCTGTTTTATGATTGATTGTGGAATAGCAAATGAACACCTTTAGTCTTTATTTGGCACAGGGAACACCTTCAAACGAAAACAAAAATAAAGCAGGAATTCTCAGCTGCAAGACGTGCTTTCAGTCACAGGGATTAAACAGACTGAATTGACAAAAATAATAATACATCATCTGACCCTGGAAGTAGTTAAATTTCTGTATTTACAACGGAAACATATGTGTAAAAAAAGGTGTAACACAAAACACCTGAAGAAATCCGGAAATGTACATATCCATAAGACAAACCTAAAATACCCATGAAGAGGAGCCATGCTGTTTATTATAATTGTATTACCTTGTCTGTGGCTCTAAGCATACACACATATAACATATACAGGTCCTAAAGGTCCTGTAGTACACAATATTTATGCGTGTGATCTGTGAAGACATTTTAGAATGTTATCTCTTTAGAAACATAGCCAGAGTTGTGTTTTGTTTCATTCACACTTGTTTGAGTAATTCTTTTACTAGTCTGTTTGCATGTCCAAAGCTCAGAATGCTCTGTTCCACCTTGTGATGTCATGTAGTGATAGTAACTAGCTACTTTTAGTTCAGTAGACAGTGACAGTTTCAGATCTGAAATCATCCAAATGATTCTAGTCAAGGTGTATGTGAATTTAAAAACACAGTGGAGCACTTCCTGTATTACCATATTACAAGGAGGGTGTTTTCTGTTCGAGAGGAGAACTCAGACTAAATATACTTATGTGTTAAACGCGTGTGAATGAAACAAAACACAAGATCAGAAAATGGGGTACTATGGGCCCTTTAAAGTAAAAAAAAAAAAAACCTTGTTGACAGCAGAGATCCCATGAGCGCAGCCAGGGGGAAACTGAGATGATAGAAGGTTGTGACTCAAAGAGTGTAATTTTTGGACTAAAGTTCATTGCAAACGGTCATCTCCCCTCCCCTGTTCATGTTTCAATGTGATTGTGGAGGTCTTTGAAATGCTCTGGCTACAATTGCACTAATATTAGTAATATATAGGACTAAGAAAACCTATCCTCTTGTAGCATTATGACTGACAATTACACATTTGAAAAGGTGCACCTGATAGTGGTCAAAAGTGGCCAGTGGTGAACTGAACCATGAAATGCAAAGGTTTTATGAATAACATTAATTACTGTTCTATTCACAGTATTTCCTCACTTGACATAGTATTTCTATTCATGTGTCATACATTTTTGACATGAAAAATATGGAACAAGGATAACGCCACGTGTTTGTCAGCCCCTAAGACACTAGCACAAGCACAGATGTACCTAATAAAATGGCCAGTGGATCTAGTCCCCCTGTTTTCAATCAGTTCCAGTGTAGTTGATGGTTTGCCCCAGAGGCTAGGGACAGGCCTTATCAGAGCGGTGCAGGTGACAGGAGTGTGTGGAAGGAGCGCGTGTGGCAGGTGATAAATGGATGGCAGGGACTGGCATTTTGATAGAGTGTGCCCCAGAGTGTGGAGAGGGTATAACATCTGTAGCTGCCCCACTGACTCTAACCCAATCCAGACTCCACAGGAAAGTCGAGACTAATTTACTATTCCAGGAAAACAAATGGGGACCAACATCCATAAAAGGCCATTATTACAGATCAGATACTAGAGGTGTTACATGTCAACAAGGCAGTGTTATGTAAACAGACGTGTGGTTTGAACATTTCTGAATAAAAAGAACGCTTTTGACACGGTTGAAAAGTAATTTAAGATTTTTAAATAATAATCAAGTTTCTTTCATCTTATTCTGCATGTTTCACATTAGCTTTGATATCGGATTAAAGTTAGTTTGAGATGTACCTGGTTGTGCATGAAACTTTGCAGTGGTAAAAGTAATGTTTTTCACTATATTGTTTTATTATCATTCTTTAATCCTCTTTGGACCTATATATACACCTATATAACCAACAGTATTGTAGTGAACACATTTTTAAATCTGGTTCAAAGATTACCAAAAGTTGTACTGTTGTGGGGAGTTTTGAGGAAGGCACAAGGGTCAAGTCTGTCTGTATGTATGTTTTGTAATGTAAACCTGTACATTTTGTATTCTGTCCATTGTATTGTGTATTACTAATATTTGTTTTTTTGAGGACCCATCGAAACGCTGCATCTCAAGGGACATTCCGATAAAATAAAATACTAATCAACACTAAATGCAGTATTGAAACTGATGTTGGTGGTTAGAACTAGAATAAGACCAGATCACATAGCACTTATAAGAAACTACTTTTTTGTCTTAATTGTTGACTACTTAGACCTATACTCATAATATGACTAAAATCTACACTTATTAGGCACTGTTGTTACTGACTTGAGCATTACAAACGTAGTAATCCTATAGTTAGATCATACAGATTTGGGTAACTCCTCCCCCTGTGTTTCCCTTACAATGTCCCTGTCTGTTTTTAGAAGCATATTGTGAAAAATGATAATGGTCCAAATAGTCTAGTGCTGACATCTTTGCGTAATTCACTGTGATGGCCCAGGTTGTAAAAACACAGCAACGCTCACATGCACATCTGTCTTCTCCCACGAAACCATGTGCTCAGATAGCTGCTAGTTATTATCCCGCATTCTCCGGCTATTCCTACAAGTTTACACAATATTAGAAAATCTGCTAGATCACCTACGACGGTTTGAATTTGTATGCTATTTAGACCTGCCATGATAGCTAATTTTGAAGTCTGATAAATAGCAGAATGAGACAATTTTGTCCTTCAATCTTCTATGGCTCAAATCTTATTATATAGACAAAAATCGGCAGAATCGGCAGATACTTAAAGCTATAGCATCAAAGTCGATAACGGAACTGAAAAAGCTGCATCAGTACATCCCTACTTCTTTCCCCAACAAACTACCACTGCTGATGTAAAACTATGATAAACATTTACCACAAACACTATCCCACCAAAATAGGTAATCAACAGAAAACACGAAAACCTGTCATCTGCACTTTACACATCCATAGATTGTGATGTAACAATTGTAAAGACAGGAAGTTGCATAACGTGATTGGATTCCACATCTGGATCTGAACGCATGCTGGTGAGTCTCCCTGGGACAACAACATGGAGGGCACCTAGTCCTCCCTAACCCGGGCCTCTCCCCCATCCCGGAACAACTTTAAATAGCTGTGATAGTGTATTATTGGCAACAGGATCCATGCATGTGTGGACGCTAATCGAGGAATGTCCCGCCTCCACAAAAAATCACAAATTCCTCTCAGCACAGATGAAGTTATGGCTCGTAAGGAACTGTTGGAATGCACGCTTTCATCTCTGTAAGTATTAATAATGGATGTTGTGTGATAACTTAGGCAAGTGCATTTTTTACAAGTTAAAATAACAAGGAGAAATCATTAGCTGAGGTTAGATGTATTTGATTAAAGGGTAGTGTTGTTCCTTGGAAGACTTCCTGTTTTTCAATGTATTCAAGGTGAAAATGTGAAGCAAATGGTGAAACTGCACTGAAGACAAGCTCATATCAGAATAGTTTTGTGATGTAATAATCACCTTTCTTGGACTTGGCTCCTATTTTCAGTTTGGACGGCCAGGCTATCTGTGTTTGGGTTTCATCCATGATCTGGAAAAGAGAGAACAACAGTCAGAGACCAGTTTTATAAACTACATTGTTTGACAAAAGCAAAAGGCAGTATTTCAAATAAAAGTGGGCTTCAGAAAAGCCTGTTTGATTATCTTACATTTAATCACCCAGACAAAGCTCATTCAACTTGTGGAGAAACACATTCTTGATATTTTTGAGAACACTAAATGAGATAATAGAGAAGTGCCTTTCAGATACTGACTGTGGTTTTGATGAAATAACCTTTGGGGGCTCTTGTTCTGACAGTTCCAGTCCAAAGGTAAAATATCTACTCAAAAAAACAAAAAACAAAACAAAAAACAAAACAAACAAAGAAAAAACTAAACAGCGGTTCTCAATTGATATGTTGAACAGAGAAAATATGAGACAATGCCATGTTTATAGCTATGTTCAGTATTGTGATATTACTGCAGTATATAAAATGTTTCTGACACAGTAAATCTGTCAAATTTACTAAAATATACATGCTTTCAAATTCAAATTTAACAGTTATTAAACCAGAATCAAACGTTAAGAAAACTACAATTTTAAGTAAGAGTGTCACATCTGAATGAAATATATTAGGTCAATACTTTTATGCACGTTAATTTGACAGTGTAAAAGGAACTGTCTGAAATAATCATTCTAATTTTCACCATAATAGAGCTGCTCTACTTGTAAGCATATGTTTTTAAAAGGACTTTGGAGTAAAGCGCTCTATTTCTATTTCAGTTAATATACTTTTGCATACCAGTCACATCCCACAAAAGAATACACAAGCAGCAACCCAGAGCACATCTCTTCTCATAGAACATAATGTATTGCTATTTATAACTTGAAATCTATGAAGTGTGTTTTGTGAGCTACAGAGGAGCTCCAGACACGTGAGAGACATTCCTGCATTCCCTTTTATCATGTCACAATATCACAGGAAAATGTGTTTTCAATGTGTTTTTTTTAGCTGATCTGCTGCAGAAACCAAAGAATGCACCCCATGTAAAAGCAGTGATGTGCTACATGAACAGAGCCTGACTGATATATTGGTTGACCCACATTATCGGCCGATATGGGCACATGAAGACATATTGGCTAAATCTTGCCGACATGGAACGATAATGTCAGCAATTTATATCTCATTATCAAGCATATACTCTCTATATTACGTCAATTTAATTCCCTTTACAGACAGATAAATGTCCTAATATGTGGCGCCACATCAGTATTTATCACAGGAGTAACTAGTCTGTGTCTGTGACACCGTACGGCCTTTGAACGCACCCCCATAGGCACTTGACATGCTCTTGTTTACACCAGTGTGCAACACTGAGATGCTGGCTTTAAATACTCTTATGTCTGATCTAAGATACTGACTATAAATAAAAGTTAACGTAAGGGCAGTTTAGGCCAGCAACAAATCAACTGCTTGTTTTTATCAAAGTGCAAGTGCGGAGAAGAGAGGACTGCCCACATACTGGATTATATTATTTTTATGGACAATCGTTTTGAGTCAGGATTAAAAGGACATTTTTTGTAAAGACCTGTGATCTGAGAGGTGCATGTGTGAGCGGTGAGTGTGGTAAATGTGTTGGTTTTGTATGGAGTGATTCATAAACTGTCAAATGAGTCTAGTCGTACGTAAACTGTGTTGTGTGTATTTTTTCCATCAGAATATGAATTGAAAAGTTACGACATCAAGAATTACAATTACAAAATGAAATGTTACGATTACGCTTTCTTCAATACGAATACGAATTCACAGACGTGACTTTATTGTCAAAAATACGTCATCACGTTACACACCTATGAACAGTAGATGTCGCGTTCAGCCTTTTGGCGTTAATACCGCTGCCATCTTGGTACAGGGCTTCCCTGATCTAAGTGTCACTGACCGTCATTTGACCAAAGCTTTTTCACTGTATCAGTGAGCGGCAATGCCAGACTATTGCCCCACACATAGGGACAGAACCAGGACTGAACCTGGACTGAACTGCAGTCATGTTGGCCACATCTCTACAGATCTCACCTGTAATTTGACCTGCTTGTCTCCATGAAGATAGTTAATTTAAAAGCCATAGTCCATCCATCCATCTTCTCCTGCTTAATCTGAACCTGAAATTTCCCCATTGTGGGACAAATAAAGGATATCTTATCTTATCTTATCTTATCTGGCTGGGTCGCCAGCCATAGCCATAGTGTAGAACAAAAAGGGAAAATACTATAATGTCTACATGAAGTTAAGCAATAATAATAATAATACCTAACACTTGTATAGCGCTTCACACCGTTCAAACAGACAAAACACAAATGAAAAAAGACAGATGAATCACAAGCTGAATCAGTGCATCTGATTTCTAACAGCACTAAACGATTATGAATACAATAATACACGATCATGAGGATGGAAAAATGGTAGCAAATAGTTAGTTCAATCTTAGTCCAGTTTCAATATTTGCCCAATTATAATAATCCTGTTTTCAAACACAATATCAGTGGTTCTCAACACTTCCACCAGACACCCTACACTGATTGTGTTTGGCTTATGCATTTATTCAAATGGCCAACAACAATCTGTGTGAGAGCCTTTTGACAAGTCCAGTCATCATAACAACAATCAGCAAGAGGAGCTGTCAGCGCTAGCAACAGAAAATATTTCCATAAACGTATTTTTCGTAAATGGGGAAAATGTTCTTGGCAAATTGAGAAGTGGGCAAAAAGAAATGACTCAAAATCCTGGATGGCCTTTCTTAAGAGTTAATCTGTCCAGCACACTATCCATGTTTTTACAGACGTCCTACGGATTCCAGTTTGTTTGAACGCTGTCCTGGGGTTTGTGTTTTCAGAAAAGAAGAAATGGATTTCGAAAAGTTTCTCAGAGCGGCAGGAGCATGATCAAGCCTCCATGGGCAGTAAGCAATCATTATCTCTGAGCTCACAGGGGAATATGGCCAGGGTGGTTATATGCACGGAGACGTAATCTGCGACGTCAATACTCAAAATTGGCTTGGTTTGAAATGTGATATAGTTGCCTCTGAATAGATTGTAGCACAATATCATTACTGCAGTATAATTATGCTCAGTCAAATGTCTTGGCAATGCTTTTAATGCACATTTAAAGATGCACTATAATTCTCTCTATGATAATATGTCCTGGAATGTTCCACTGTATGGCATTACACTAATTTATCTCTATAGGAACAATAGGTAACACCACAGGACCAAGTTACATGTCAGATCTGTGGAGAGGTCAGCCCACTCACAGTAAAACTGCACATTTTTAGCTCAATAAAAACCCATGCTATTGAGTAAATGCAAGATAGATACGTTTAATGCCATATTGGGACATTCCAGACACAAACAATAACATCTCCATGGAGACAAGCAGGTGGTGGACCCTCCAAAAGAAAAGTTACACAGCGCACCTTTAAAGCATTGTGTCATTTTTCTGCTGGAGGGCTAATCTTGTCGCCATGGTGCTATTGCTTTGCAGAATGTTCCACAGTATGACATTATTATCTAATTCCATAGAGAGAACAGGTAAAATTACAGAGCCAAGTTACATGTCAGCAAGTAAACTACCCACAGAAGGAATGCATGTTTTTATAGGTATTAATGAGCACTATAATACCTGGAACTGAATACATAAAAAAGTTTAATGACATGCCAGACAAAGAGTCAACATCTCCATGGCAACTACTGCTAATTTAATATATCTCAGGGGATAAAAATGCTATAAAAATGCTATTGGTTTATGTTATTTTCATTTTGTCTGGTGGCCCCTCATTTTGAATATTGTAGCTGTAATAGACCTACATCACAGCAATCACAATTTATTTATGTTTTTTTCTTTTGCAGTAATTAACAGCCCTGATTAAACCCACTGAACCACAAACATTTGCAAAACATTCTCTGACTTTTCATAACCAAAACATAACAAAATGGAGCTGATCCAGCCTGTGTAAATCATGTTCAAATCAAAAAGGGAAGCACTTAAACCTCTCCATATGCCTCTGTGGAAATATGCTCCGTGTGTTTGGCATCTCCCTGACAGGCGCTGCACCTGCCAGCCCCGCACCTGTGCACAGACAGGAGCTATGGAGCTTTACATGATGGTTGAGTGAGAGCCCTTCAAGCCTCACCTGGTTTAGCACAACTCCAGCTCACGCATGGACAGATCAGGGACACCGCGGGACACGCCAACAAGCTAACATTTGTATTAAGGTTATGGTCCAGTTTACTTTACTGTCACCAGAAGAAATACTCTAAATCTGTCAGGAGCAGAGGGTGACCACAGTGAGTGCAGTGCCTTCTCCAGATACTGAGCCAGGATTTTTGTCAGTAGTACTTAGCCAGAGTATACGCCTAGTAACATTTGCCTGTTTTAGAGAAGGTAAATAAGAGGAAACATCAGGATGAAACCAGTCCAGAAAATAACATACACACTAGATTCACACAGAAAGGTCCTTTGTGGTCATGCCTAGGACTAAACATAAGAGATGTATTGTAAAACAGGTAGTATTTTAAGCACTGTTTTGGAGTTGCACAAATTAGTATATTCAGGGTATTGATACTTTGCGGTGACATCACATTGGGGGTGTTCTACGTGTATCTCTAAGGTGGAATGTTCAGGAGTTACCATGGAAACACTGTCAAAGTTTTAAGATCGTCTGAACAGTCAGTAATACAGTTTAGGTGTTTCATTTTCAACAAAAAGAAAGAGAAAGAGTGACTAAGTGAAAAACAAAGCTCAGAGTAAAATCTAACGTAGCATCACACCCCCAAGTATCAATTCTGTGTACTATTATGATACTATTTAAAAAGGGCTGGCTTGTAATCTTTCATATAAGATTAGTAAGTAATATTTCTGCACTTAAGACATTTTCAGTATTTGCAGATATGGGATTATGAAATAGTTTTTTTTCCCATATCAATAATAGATAGTGGATCCAAATAACCTATTGCAAATGTTACTTAACAGTTCAAAGGAAGAATGCACTTTCTCATCACGGGAAGGACATATTTGGCAAAAGCTTCACATGTCTGATATCCAGTAAACCATTAAAATGCCCATCTCCACAAAATTATCATTATGAGTCATGTTACATAATGTGAACGCAATCTGCAGATCCTGGCCAGTTTCTGTTGTTAATGACACAATTTAGAGATATTGGAATTGAGTTTATCAAAATGAAACCAATGATACAGAAAGAGAGTTATTAGGTTGGCGTTCTGTGGTCATTAAGTAAAAGTAGTAAAATACTCTACTTAAGTATACATTTTAGGTATTTGCACTTCACTTAAGGACATTTTAAAGTACATTTTTACTTTTACTTCACTATACTTTTAAGTATCTGCAAGTATCTGTACTTTCTACTCCACTACATTTTTGAACCGGACAGAAAAGTAAAAGCATTTTTTATTATTGCGTGAGACCTGCTGAAAAGGCTGAGGATTTATTTTTAACATGTTCATAGTTTGAGCAAAGAAAAACACAAAGAAAAACTTTTTTTTTTTTCTGTTGAACAAAATTCAGTACAAATCTGTATCAAAATGACTACATTTGAAGCTTTATATTTATTATTTACTCTTCAATTACAACTTATTTAAGTAGATCTTTTCATTTGATACTTTTACTTGAGTATTCTTTTGCTCCGGTATTAGTAATTTTACTTGAGTAACAAATTTGAGTACTTCTTCCACCACTGGTCATCAACAATTGCACCAGTGCACTGCCCATGAGCCGGATCTGTGTGAACCCAGGGCCTGATGTAACACAACAAAACAAACGTCACTCTGCCGCTGTGGCTCTGAGGGGCTCTACAGCACTTTATCACTGGAAACACACAACAACAAGCATCATGGGATTCCTCTTGGGTTGTGTCTAGAAAGATGCTTTAGTAGAATTCAATAATGGAGCATGTGATTTGTAAATTAGTTCACTGTACAGTATATTTTTGTTACATTTAATTACTCCTTAACTATATAAAAAAGACCAGGATTGAACACAAGTGTCATACTTGTTCTGGTTTAGTCCTGATGTAGACTTGGTTTGGTCCTGTTCTAGTCCTGATACAGGTTTAAAATAGTTAAATGCACAAATGGTATTAGAAGGTCCAAAAATAAGTAAAAGTCAAACAGTAGATTTGGGGTCAGAGTCTGACAATCCTGAACAGTGTCATAATTGTACTTTGTATCTCCAGACACCAGAGCCAATGCTCTGTAACATTTCTCCAAAGGGCTCTTGTTCAGAAAAACGAGTTTCCTGTTGAGCCTTGCTGTTTTTGGCTGCTCTCTGCAGATGGGACTGATTTCTGACAGACCACACACCATTTTAATGGGTGGATGGTGTTTATTTTTATGAACATACCTTTCAAATGGGACGAAATATTTGGACAAATTAGGTTACCTATACATTATCCATTCTTGTGTGCGTCACTCCACCCTTTTCAAAATGGATAAATACATATATATGTGTGCGCCTGTGATCAGTTTGAGAGATCAGCCTTGACATGATGATTGCTCTTGGAGATCTGCAGATGTATCCGAGCTCCAACAGGAAATGATGAAGGTGAAGTCCACGTGTGCCCCACACACGTGACCAGAGTACTAGCACATTCAGACATAATCAACATGGCAGAGGTAAGGCCTGCTTCCTGCTCGCTGCGACGCTCCAGCTGTTGTTTCAGCTGGAATGTTTATGCATGTGTTTGGGACGGGGGGACGGGGGGGCCGGGGCGCAGAGGGGCTGTTTGGGGGTGAGGAGTGAGAAGTCTGTCTGAAGTAACTGAGATCATGAGCTGTACTGATCCACAGGGAATCCACGTCTCAACTCTGAGCCTTCTAACTGAATGCTATCTACTAAGTACAAGCACTCCACTCCGGCCACTGGGTACACATACAATAACATGCCATTATCAATCTGAAACATCAGGACTACACTGGAAAAGGAGTCAACAACACAGAACATTCACCACCTGGCCTCACAGTGAAAATTTTCAGAGGTTAATGTTCAAACAATTGTAGCTCCTGGGCAAGCTGAATATGTGTTATCTGTGGTTTTGAAATCACCCCATATGAAAAAATATCCTTGGGAGAGCTACTGGTTACACATGGTAATAGTTTATTTGAATGAAACAAGGTGGTTTAAGAATGGTCTTAACTCTTAGCACTAAAACCTTATCATGCAAACAGACTGGCAAATGATCCATGCCAGGTGAAACATACCTCCTGAGCAGAGGCAACAAACACAAGCACAAGAACAACCTTTGGATCTGATGGCTTCGATGTGACCTACTTATTTCACCAAATCTACGCTGAGAAAATATTCCGTGACAGTTGTCAGTTGAGCACACCCTGCGTCACAGAATCACAGGATGCCACGGCGCAAATCAAATAAATCTCTCTTTTGGACGGAGATCTAAACACATGGTTTCTTCCAGATCACGCCTGGCATTACCCCGACCACAACTTCTGGGAATGGACATGGAAAGGGCTTAGGGCAGGACTGGAGAGGTTTCAAAAGCACCTCAAACTTCTTCAACTCAGACTCTTGTGTGGCACAGTTATTGGCTCTACCAGTTCGGTTCCTCAATATTTGTGGTACTCTGGCACGTTTTGGTTTAAAGAGCTATTATTTTTGCGTGTGTGTATGAAGGACATAATGAGGAGTGAATCATCTTAAAAACGTCAATGGCTTACAAAACTGAATTGAGAGGTTAAAAGCATTGGAAGAAATACAGTGAACAAAACAATGTAGGAACTGTGGAGATTGACTGATATGGGTTTTTTTCATGGCTGATATGGCTAATGCTGATTGTTTAAAATTTAGAGCAGCTGATGGCCAATAAGATCTGCCAATATTTTGGGTCAGATTTTGATTAGTTTCCACAAATTATTATAATTTCTTTTTTTTTTTTTTTACCTCAAACCCATATTGGAGCTGTATAGTCACATTGTGTGCAGTAATCTGTTTGTTTTAAAGTGTTAAAATAAAACTTTGTAGTAAAATTATCCCCAAGTTTTCACACCAAAGAATAAGCTCTAAGTACGATACTTGAAACATCTTAAGAAGAAGCAGAGAGGATAAACCAACTAAATCAGGGCATTCTGCAGCACTTGAGAAGCACATAGTCAGGACTAAACAACAACAACAAATCAAGGCTAAGCTAAGCTAAGTTTATTATCTGAGTTCAGTGTGTTTAAAAGTGTGAAGCACAACTTGGCTCAAACAGAGTGAACCAACATGGCATTCAAACCTAGAGTTAGTCAGTAGGAACGTGTATTCTAATGTAAAATAAACTTAAACATATGCATACCTAGAAACGGACAAATGGATGCCTCCACCAGGCCAAGTAACAGATCAGATCTGTGGAGAGGTGAGCCAGTACTACAGTAATAATGAATGTTTGTCAAGCTATTTTTAAGCACATGGAATTGAACAGATGTAAAAAGTTTAATACATTACTGTGGAACATTCCAGGCAAAGCATTATTATCAGGGTGGCAGAAATGTTGCATAGGGCACCTTTCCCATAAGTCACGTGTCTCCCCTAGTGATTCCCCAGCTATGGCACCCTCCAGTGGCTCTACACCTCACTATTCCTCTGCTCCTTCATTGACTGCACTGAACTATGCAGCACTGTGTAAATGTTTCTGATTTACAGGAAATCACACAGACAGTGACTCAATCAGATCAACTAGGGCTATGGGGAAAAGAGCAGGGTGGACCTTCAAATGTTACATAGCAAACTGTATTCATCGCACAGACTTCAGTCCATAGTCCATATATAAAGTGTGACCTGTAGTGAGTTATGGCTCCCGGTGCGATGAAGACAGTGGGTAACTCCATAAGCACGTACTTTATTAGTCTCTAAGAGCTGGTGTGGTTCACGGCCAAGGGTGTGTGGAGCGGGCAGGAAAAGCTCCAACTAAGAGTTTCCATTTTCGACTACTTCAAGGTATTTTACACACCTCGTCCATTTTCTTTTAGCAGGGCCATTTCACAGTTAAGTGTTTGTTTTGCCTGTTTTAATTGGGCATATGTGGTAACCATAGTATTAGCATTAGAACTACACAAATGTAAGGGCTGCAATGAAAACATGACTTAAGCAGTTCTTACTTATAGCTTCCTGCTAAAATAACTCTGCTCTAGTTCACCTGATCGACTTGTGAATATAACGTATAAGCCAGATGTTTTAAATCCTATACGTGTAAAAAGTACCATGATCTTGCCTGGCATCCAGACTGGTTCTCTCTGCATTTTCTATTATAGAAAATCTCTCAGTCTGGTCAGCGCCACAACACTGTATCTCAATGCAATCACACCAATTTGAACTAGAGAAAGTAAGACTATGCTTGTTTGTTTAAATAAGTGTGCAATCTTCGCTGGTCAGGTAAACTAGGACCTTATTTCAAAACATGTTTCAAGTTAAGCTTCGTCTCAAGGCACTGGCCCTAAATGACGACGGTAAATTTAGTTTAAAGAGCCCATGTTGCGCTATTTTCTAGAGCTGCAACTATCGAATATTTTTGGAATCGAGTATTCTGTCGATTATATCATCGATTAATCGAGTAATCGGATAAATCACACTTTTTTGTTTTTATACAACTATATCAATAGTGTGTAACGCAACATGAAAGGCCTCTTAAAATGAGCAAGCAATTGCTGTTATTCCTCACAAAAAAGGTTTTTATTTAAAGTCAACATTTTTTTAAACAAGTGTAAAACCTTTGGCTTATTGGCTTATAAGACAGGAGTTTTCTAAGTGACAACGTTAATCCTTTAACTAGCCTAATTAATAAGCTAAATATAGAACTAGCGAACACACAAGTGTTCGTAAACGTCGGTAAAATATTTCCTTTCTCTGATATTGGAATTGATGCCAGCGGTTCTAGATTAAATCAGATTTTTGGTAAAAGTAGAACAACGAACTAGACGTTTCTGATATGGGAAACACAGAGTGTGTGCGTGTGTGTGTGTATACGTGAGGAAGGGAGCGATTTGAGTGAGATCATTTGCTCTCTTGCTGCTCATTATGCCTCGTTACTATCGACTCATAACACAGGTTACAAATAATTACAAATACTGTACATTCTAATAGGCGTTACTTTTCATTTCAGTTAGCAATCGTAAAAGTATATTACCTCGTAGATTCTCCGACCGCTTAGAGAAGTACAGTTCACGCTTTAAGTTTCGCTTTAAGTGCTGCAGCATTGAAGACGTACTGTTGTGGTACATCAGGTTGGCTTTGCCAGTGCACACTGGCACCGGCCACATCATTATCTGCCATTTCCACACCGTGGAATAAATCGCGCCGCTTCAAATCTTTGAAATGTACGTCATTGATAACTGTCCGTGTGAAACAGTGATCCCAGACTGGCGCAGCAGTCTACAAAGGAGGAGTGATACGATAGCAGAGACATTTTAAATACATTGACTTTGGTGACATGAATTAAACGAAGCCTCGAGGCAAAGAATTTGCCCCGAATATTTTTTGTAATCGAATTATCCGAGTTACTCGAGTAATCGTTTCAGCCCTACTATTTTCTGATCTATCTTATAATGTTGCATCTTCATCACAAACATACCTGGAGTTGTGTTTTGTTTCATTCACTCATCTTTAACAGACAAGCCCTGTATGCTTTAGCTGAGTTCTTCTCCACCTTGTGATGTCATGTGGTAATACAGGAAGTTCTCCATTGTGTTTTTAACCTCACTAGAATCTACAATCATTACAATAGCTTCAGCCTTGGAATTTCTTATCTCTACTAAAAACGGTAAAAGCTAGCTATTAACTTGAATACTACCACTTCATGACATCACAAGGTGGAACAGAGCATTCTGGGCTTTTGTGATGCAGACAGATTAATAATAAAGGGTTACTCAATCATGTGTGAATGAAACAGAAAACAAATCTGAATATGTTTTTGATGAGGTAACAGCAATCGAACATGACAAAAAGCTCACAGGACGGAGTCATTTTTGAATAATATAGGATGTTACAGAGCCAAATTCTTGTAAGGGTCTCTAAAATGAATTGCTTTAACAATCATCAATATCTGACATATTAAAACACAAGCCACATCACTACGACAGCACCATTATTTAATCAAAATTGCACAAGAATAATTTATACTTTATACCTTGAATTTCACTTGAAATGGGGGATTGTCACACCTGGCTAACACTTGGCTTGTACAGTATGTATAATTTAAATTTGAAACAATAAAACTCTCCCCGTGGGCTGAAAGAGGTGGAGACTCAGTATGGAGATCTTGTTAAAATTCCACAGAGGGAATCATAAGGCGCCTGGTTTGCATTACTGGTTTTGAATATGGCGAGGACAGTTAAATTGGCCCTTCCTTAGACATTTAACTCCGAATGCTCCAAACCCAAATATGAAAAATAGACAAAAGCTGCGCACTAAAACAAACCACTGTCCATTCATGTATTTCATTATCACCATTAACATACTGAAGAGGGCCACCGCATTTGTCCAGGAAGCAGGATTTTTAAACAAGAACGGGCTCACTGGAGGCACAGGAGAAAACCAGACAATTTGTGGGATTCCTCAACCGACCGCAACTGACAGAAGAAAATTAGGAACAACAGCATGAACCCTGAACCTTGTGATAGCTACACAGAATATTTTTTACAAGTACAAACTAGTTATTAGGCCTATCAAATTCAGTTCAGAAACGTGACATTCAATCCCTGAATTGTAATATTAATGGTTTGACATGTCAGCGTTGATGTAAGGGAAGGATTGTTATGCTTTAGACATGTATAAAGTTTTGACCACTAAACACTGTGGTCCCATAATGGATACAAAAGTAGGTCAAGGGGAAGTGAATTTAAGCATTACTAAAGAATGCATATTTTTATAATGACATTCAATTGTGTAAATCTGTCAATGATTTATAAATCGAAAATGTATAAAATAATAATACCATTTGTAAAATGTGGAAACTGAAAATCATCACAGATTTTTGTGCTGTATATCCCGTATGAGTGGTGCTGACATTCTGCTGACAGTGGGGGAATGGTACAGGTTTCTCACACAAGGGCACATGCATGATTTCCCCCCCCCTCATACTGATAGATTACAATTTTTGATTTTATTTTGTCATAAAAAATATATACAGTAATAAATAATACAAAGGACAATATTGATTTCCTGAAAATGGGTTGCAGATGATATCATAACATTCTATAGGCCTATATTATTTAATACAGATGGAGGGAGCTAAAGTTAATATAGTTGGAACGCAGATGTTTGATGTGATACAGTGAATTCTTGGATCTAGTCACTAATAGAAATGATTGGGTTCAACATTTATGAATTTAACATTTGGTTATTTCATGACAAAGTAATCAATAAAAAAAACTGTCTCTTACTCTCCATCTGAGAGTATGGCATCAACACATTTTACAATCTGAAAACTCAATGTGCAGACTATGCCATTTAAGACAAATATCTGAACTACAGGGCTGTCAGCTTTAAAGGACTGTAAACCGTCTTTAGTCGATTTGTTGGTTAATGGAGTCTTAGTCGGACTAAACATATATGAGTTGGCAATTTTTAAAATGTAGATTATAAGTTTTATTTGGGACAGCAACAAGAAGAATGCATGGAGCGAGTTAGCTGAAGATTTGAGAGAGAATCAAGAGTTTAACCTGCCTTTTTACATAAATACACCATTTCGTAGTTCTTTTCTGCATAAGTAGTTGTTTTGCATGAATTCTCTTGCAGGTGTAGTCTGAATGCATCTGGCAGTTTAAAGTCAGCTCTCCCTAGATTTCTGTCTAAGTTGAATATAATAAGTAAACGGCTCATATTACGCTATTTCCTGATCTATATTATAATGTTTCCTCGTCAAAAAAAATTTTGTAGTTAGGTTTTGTTTCATTCACACATGTTTAACACGCAAACCCTGCATATTTAGGCTGAGTTCTTCTCTTAAACTGAAAACACACTATTCCACCTTGTCAAGTACAGGAAGCACTCCATTGTAGAGCTGCAACTATCGAATATTTTTGGAATCGAGTATTCTGTCGATTATATCATCGATTAATCGAGTAATCGGATAAATCACACTTTTTTGTTTTTATACAACTATATCAATAGTGTGTAACGCAACATGAAAGGCCTCTTAAAATGAGCAAGCAATTGCTGTTATTCCTCACAAAAAAGGTTTTTATTTAAAGTCAACATTTTTTTAAACAAGTGTAAAACCTTTGGCTTATTGGCTTATAAGACAGGAGTTTTCTAAGTGACAACGTTAATCCTTTAACTAGCCTAATTAATAAGCTAAATATAGAACTAGCGAACACACAAGTGTTCGTAAACGTCGGTAAAATATTTCCTTTCTCTGATATTGGAATTGATGCCAGCGGTTCTAGATTAAATCAGATTTTTGGTAAAAGTAGAACAACGAACTAGACGTTTCTGATATGGGAAACACAGAGTGTGTGCGTGTGTGTGTGTATACGTGAGGAAGGGAGCGATTTGAGTGAGATCATTTGCTCTCTTGCTGCTCATTATGCCTCGTTACTATCGACTCATAACACAGGTTACAAATAATTACAAATACTGTACATTCTAATAGGCGTTACTTTTCATTTCAGTTAGCAATCGTAAAAGTATATTACCTCGTAGATTCTCCGACTCCGCTTAGAGAAGTACAGTTCACGCTTTAAGTTTCGCTTTAAGTGCTGCAGCATTGAAGACGTACTGTTGTGGTACATCAGGTTGGCTTTGCCAGTGCACACTGGCACCGGCCACATCATTATCTGCCATTTCCACACCGTGGAATAAATCGCGCCGCTTCAAATCTTTGAAATGTACGTCATTGATAACTGTCCGTGTGAAACAGTGATCCCAGACTGGCGCAGCAGTCTACAAAGGAGGAGTGATACGATAGCAGAGACATTTTAAATACATTGACTTTGGTGACATGAATTAAACGAAGCCTCGAGGCAAAGAATTTGCCCCGAATATTTTTTGTAATCGAATTATCCGAGTTACTCGAGTAATCGTTTCAGCCCTACTCCATTGTGTTTTTTAACTGCATACACCTTCACTAGAATCATCTGGATGATTTCAGCCCTGGAATTGCCAATCTCTTCTGAACAAAAGGTATAAAGTAGCTGTTAACTTGAAAACTACAACAGAGCAGTTTGAGCTTTGGCGATGTAGACAGACTAATAATGTAGGATTACTCAAACATGTGTGAATGAAACAAAACACAACCCGAGGAATGTTTTTGATGAGGAAACAATGTTCTAAAATGACTTAATGCTCACAAGAGTCAATTTGATGTAATATAGGACCTTTAATTCATGCTTTGGTAGACTAATGTATATGTAATGATAAAGTGTTTTTTCCTGAAATCCCTAGAATATGGTTATTTTTCTTTGGTCTAATAAATAAAAATTACAGTAAGTTTAAGACGTTTAAGAACAAGATATATGACTGTTTTTAAGTTCAGTTTTGACTTCGGGGAGCCTTTCATAACCAGATCCTTGCTCTATCCACATACAGTAAAACCCCAAGAAGGTTAGATTTCAACTACATTATTATATATTCACTGTTTCATGTTATGACTGATATGTGAGTGTATTCTGCTAGTGCTGTTTTATGCTGCCTCTTGGCCAAGTCATCATTGCAAATGAGGTGTTCTCAATTGACTTACCTGGTAAAATATTGAATAAATAAAATAAAACAGGCAACTACAAGCTAAACAATCCTACTTTTATGCAACGGCTATCCAGATGTGTTGGTTGTGCATTATATAACCCTGTTGTGTCAGCTGTGTTACAAATGTGACCCCCACAGACACCAACGTCACTGTGTTCCTGTTGTTCATTATTTATTTATATGAGAAACAAAGTGATGGCTAAAAACTCAAGACACCTGACATCTGTAACACAACAAAACGTTTTGCGGCTGGTGGATTTGAACGCAAATCAAAAGAATTTTTAGTCAGTAGGCCTGTCACAATAACAAATTTTGAAGTATACAATGAAAAACGATAAATGAAAATACTGAAACTAATTTGTATCACTGGCAAAATAACTAGACACACATGAAAATGATCTTGTGAGATTTTTTCCCAAACTTAGCTTAGAAAAGAGTTAAGATCTGTTGAGTTACAATTCGAAAAGCTGTGCTTACAAAAAGCAGTACTACAACGACTGCTAAAGTATAGCATAAAATAAATAAAAATAGTGAAACCAAAATTGTGAAATGGATTGCACTACGATTTACTATTTATTACAAATTATGTCAAAATCTCATCTTGTCTCATTCTCGTGGACCCCATCTCGTGGTGTGTCTTATCTTGTGAAAATTGTGTCTCATCCCACTCCTAAGAATGATCCAGAATGACTATTTTAAATTAGACTACAAGGGAAATGATTTGGACACAGTAGCTCACGAATCACAAAACATCTACAGTATTATTTAAATTTGTATCTGCATCTGTAATGAGTCATAGAAGTTATTTATTCAGTTATCTACAGCTTAAATATAATCGCAGAACAAAAAAATAACAAAAGGTTCTCCATTTTTACTAAGAAAAAGTACACACGATAAATATTTACCCTCAAAAATTATTATTTCATCTAATATGTATTGAACGATAAATTGATGTAGTAATTATCGTGGCAGGGCTAATAGCAAGACCAATATATCTGACATTTGGGCTTTATAGCATATCTGCCTTAAAGGTGTACTATGTAACTTTTTGGTTGGGGTCCGTCACCTGCTTGTTTCTATGGATATGTCATTGCTTTGCCTGCAATGTTGCACAGTGTGACATTAAACAGCTCTACCTTACATTTATCCAATTACTTGTGATTTTATAGCTCAGAAAAACTGGCATTCTGACTGTGAGTGGGGTTCCCTCTCCACAGATCTGCCCTGTAACTTGGTCAGGTTTGGTCTCCATGAAGATAGAAAGGTTTAATGCCATACTGTGAAATATTCCAGACAAAGCAATAACATTTTCATGGAGAAAAGCATTTGATGGACTCTCCACCTTTAAATCTCTAGCACAGGCCGATATTTTGTTTTGGATGTTTTGTTGCCTAAAAATACACATAAAGTTTTATTTTAACACTTTAATACAAATATATAACTGCACAAACTAACTACACAGCTTTCTCAAAGGTCTGTGGCAAAAGGGGCTGTGCTTGAGTTGGTAATACATTTAAATAGCATAATTTGAGGAAAATGAGCCAAATCTGCTCTACATATCAGCCCAAAAATATCGGCAGAGTTTATCGGCCATTGGTCTCTCTGGATTATAAATAATCGGTATCGGCATTGGACATGAATAAAACCCCATATCAGATTATTCCAGACCACACACTCACCTTCTGAAAGAAATCCTCACCCCCGTTGACTCTCCCCTCCGAGGCAGCTGAAAGACAAAAATAATTGCATGAAAAGCGGTCCAATGTTAAGTACACACAGTAACATTAACTGGGTACAATGGTGTAGTCATTATCCCACTGAATCCTACAATCTCCTCATTCACAGTATGTTTATGGTGGATCTACATTGCGCTGCGTATTGGTTTTGGCAGCGATATTGACACTTCTCGCATTGCAGAGGTGGAAAAAATGTCCAAAGTCATTTTCCATAATCCCTGAGATCGGACTCAGCTTCCGTGTAACAAATTGAAGGATACCATAGAAATCTCAAGGCATTTTACAGTAGTTTTAATCGAGTTATTCACACTACACTTGGACCGAATGGTGTCAAATTTGCACTTCAGCACTTGAGGAATTACTGCACCAATTTAAGATTTCAGCTGCAAATTGAAACTCAGAGTAAGTGAAAAGTGCAGGATTTTGAGATTTGTAATGGAGAATGGACTGGAATCTAACCTGCCCTAGCGGCTTCACAATAAAAGTATTGATTTATAAATATAATTTTCTTTTTTAGATCTTTTACTGCCCTATATAGCTTATAATAAATTAAATTACTTAAAATGACATAGCTGAATTAAAGCAGCCATATAATCGAGCTGTGCTGTCACATCACCAAAACTTCCTTTTTATAAAAGCCTACAGCTAGTCTGTTTTAATGTCTATTTTCTTTTAAAATTGTAAATTGTAATGTGTTGTTGTTGTTGTTTTTACTCTGTAGCACTTTGAAATTTGGAGTCAAATGTAAAATGCATTATAAATACAATGTATTATTATTATTATTATTATTATTATTATTATTATTATTATTATTATTATTATTATTATTATTACATCACTACATTTCATAATCAATTTCAATAATAAAGATGGGGTATTTGTTATTTGTTGTTATTTGAAAATGCCATATTCACAGAAAGCAACAAATGAATAAGTTTTATAAGTTTAATTTTTCAGTCTCACCACCCTAAGTTACTCCCCCTTCAGAGCACCATCACAACAGAATCACTGTGCATCCCGCTAATGAAACTATGGCACATCACATCCGGTTTGTTAAGTTGTTGTTGTTTTTCTTTATTTAGATAATTGTTAAGTGGGAACATGTATGATGTAGGCTTGTGGGCTGAGCATTGGAAAAAACTGTATCACTAACTGTAAGGAGGGTCCGAATAGTGCGCGGGGGAGTTTGGAACATTACTGAAACATGAATGGATGATGTCTAAAACCTCTTCAGGTTGGTTTTCGATGAGGGGAAGTTATGCTATTGCTTTAAGAGGGAGCTATGAGCAATTTTGATAGCACTGTGATATTAAAAACTCTCCTTTTAGACAATATAACTTCATTTTCACCACAAAGAATTCATAGTATATAAAATATTACCACCAATGAGGTTGCATAATAGTTCCTATATATGTATTACATAGTGAAGGATTCCAAATAAATGACAGAGGCGGATTTCTTCACTGGAACATCAGCGTTTGCATTTTTATTGAACACAGGACCAACACTGTTTCTATTTTTTTTTTTTTTGAATAGTCAAGATTGCGATTAAAATACATTGTTCTCCTGTCCAGTGCCACGTATACAGTATATTTAGTGTTCCCTTTTTAGTTGCTTTCATATTCAAACCAAATAATAATCAACATTTTCAATAACAATAAAAACAATAAAGTTACAACAGTAGGAGGTAGGAGGCCCCGGGGAAGACCCAGGACACGCTGGAGGGACTATGTCTCTCGGCTGGCCTGGGAACGCCTTGGGGTCCATCCGGAGGAGCTGGAGGAAGTGGCTGGGGAGAAGGAAGCTTGGGAGCCCCTGCTTAGACTGCTGCCCCCGCGACCCAGCCCCGGATAAGCGGAAGAAGATGGATGGATGGATGGAAGTTACAACAATATGGATATTTAAATACATTAGTATGTGGGTGACATTTTTTGACAGTCCTACAATAAAAGGACAGTTCATACTGGATTCTTTGAAGATAACGTCAGTGAGGCCAGACTGAGATGGTTTTAACACGTTGAGAATATAGAGCTACAAGGAAACTGTGGTTAAGACCTGTAAGGAGATTTATAGATGTAGTGAAACATGACTAGAAAGGGAACAGCCTACTGGAAAACAGGACTTTACATGATAAGCACTAAGAATTGATCAAACAATTTTGGTAAACTAAAAAAAGCACAAGCTATAGTTGGATATTTTCCTGGCACAAGTCCTCCTCCTGAGCTCCACTGTAACGATGAAGCAAGACAAAGTGAGGACCGAAGACACTTGATGTAAAATACATACTGAGTCTCTGAGGGGAAAGTTCATGTTTCTGTCATTACAGAAAGTTTTACTGGTAGATTTGTCCAGAGATTAAAAAGATGAATCTGTTGGCTTCTGGGTTTATGTGTGGCAAAGGCAGCAGTAAAGGGAGTGGCTAAAGCACGCATGCTAAAAATATGATTATCAAAATGGAACATAAATGATAGTTCACAATCTTCAGACATGACAGAGAAATTGAAGATTTAAAGAGTTAAAATTGATTGTACTTTGCCTGAAAGTTCTCTATATAACTGACACATGCCACCAGGTGTTTTATGATCAGATTTCTTTAGTACGTGTAAACACACCAAAAATCAGATCTTAGACTTTGGTTGTCTGATATATGATTGTTACAGCTCAGCTCATGGGACTATAACAAAGGAAGGTGGCAGATACTGTAAAGGCTTAAGATCTCCACGGGAGCATTTATTAAACACTTTAACAATAAATATGTGCAAATTGTGCTAAAGTGGGTTGTGGCGATCGGCCTGGAGTGGTCAGGTGGAGCAACCAGAGGAACAGCTACATGAATGTACCCAGAGTATGAATGACATCAGGTACAAACTCCAAGCTCCGAGTAATTCAAATCAAAATTCAACCAGGAATCAAGGATCATGGGGGAGAGACATCTTTAAATCTACACTTTCTTAAACTCAACAATATCTCTTCCAGTTAGACTCTCAGCAACAGGGTCTACTGCTCCTCACTTCTGCGTGTTTCTCATAGTTAAATAAATGATTCTGAGAACATACATTAGTTCTCTCCAGTGATTCTGCAAAGCCAAACGTAACTGGACATCAAAATTATTGCTGGAAAATGGAACCAGTCCATTATATTAGAAGTGTAATTTTCTTACGAATGTATTGACCTTCTTCTGACTTCATTTCATGTCAGGGAAAATACGAAGACGTCAAAATCCTCACTGAACACGCACAGTTTCCCTCTGGCCTTTAGCTGCTCTACAGTGCCAACAGTTTGAAGATTGGACATGTGTTAGCACTTACACTACTGCCCCATACCAAAACAAAGCCTCGAGTGCCAAGGAGAAGACGAAGAATCTCTCTGTATGCAAATGTACGTGCAGTGAGGCTGTTTAATTGGTGATATTGAGAAATACATAGTTTATATTAGAGCATCGTCATCATAAAACGCTTGTCTAAACTTTTATTATAATCAAAACATCTTGAGACTATAATATATTCAATAAATCTAATAACAACATGCGTAACAGCACTCATGATTTTGTAAACAACTACAGATGATAGTATGTGGAAAACGTAATATTTATTCAACAACAAACAACATAGTTTGAATAGTTCTGTGAATGTGCTCCAAACATGGAGGACAAACAATCCCCAGATGTCTTTTTTCTACACTCTTTAAACTCTTAATTTTCTTTTATTCTCATTGTCTTCCTACCAAGTGGAATCATGTTGTGGAATTAGGGCTGTGTCAAAAATCAAAAGATCATCAGCTCGCCATCTCGATGATAAGGCATTTTACTCGACAGATCTACAGTCAATCCTGTCAAGCATGTGGAACTGTAGAGGAGTCACTTGTCCTCACGTGTCCTCATATTTCCCAAATTGGACTAAAACCTACAGTTTGACTAAAAGTATCTGCAGTGTCTCCTTCACTGCCTGTGTGCCGTCTGCACTCGCTCCCCTCCCGCTCTTCTCTTTTTTCTCTCCTCTGGTGCTTCTCATCATTATAATCCAAGTTACAGAAAGTAAACAGCAGTGTTCTCACCATTTATGAGTGAAACCATTTAGAAATCATTTAGAGCACAGACATCGCACATCTTTTTGCTGGTAGCAAATTCATTCGCATTCATTTAGGCTTAATACAATGCACATGGATTTCTCACAAATTATTGGTTCTATCAATAGAAAATAAAAACTATAGTGGCAGGCAGGCGGTACTTCTGTCACTTCTGAGGGAGACCAGACCAGGTCCAGACACTGGGCCACAACAGGGTGAGTATCTGTCCTTCTTTTGGTTGTCCTAAACATTTAGGCCCCTGTCCCTCATCCCACTTATTCAGAGAATGTCCCACTATTTCATTGATGTCACTTGATTTATAAGTGAGGTTTTATTTTATTTTAATTTTCACAAAGAAATCAAGATTTGTGGGTATACTGGCACTGAGTAATATATTTTACAATAACACCAATCATATGATGTTCTTGGTAATATTATCTATGAAATTACATTTCCAGTCGGTTCCTCCATGTCCTAGCACATAATTCAAGTCCCTCTTTCTACAATTTCAAGTGGTCACCCTAAACCACAGCAACATGTGCGCAGATGGGTGCAGATGTGTGCAGGTGACACTACATCACACACACTCCATATCTGACTGTGCTCAAACAGTCAAAGGAGAATCATGTAAAGGAATGAAATAAATGGTAAAAAGAGAACATTGTGTGTTGTTTGTGTGAAACATAAACACAGCATCTCTATGGTCCTGTAAGGAGATGAGAGGATCAGAGACACAAGTGAGACATGTGCACACACAACTACAGCCTGATGCCACATGAGCGGCCAACAAGAAGCAGCCACAGCACCCAGAGGAGGAGAGGACAGAAGCACCCAGAGGAGAGGACAGGAGCACCCAGAGGAGAGAACAGGAGCACCCAGAGGAGAGGAGGACAGGAGCACCCAGAGGAGAGGAGGACAGGAGCAAGGGGTGAGGGACAGGAGCACCCAGAAGACGGGAGGACAGGAGCAGGGGTTGAGGGTGGGGAGCACCCAGAGGAGAGAAGGGCAGGAGGAGGGGGTGAGGGACAGGAGCACCCAGAGGACGGGAGGACAGGAGGAGGGGGTGAGGGACAGGAGCACCCAGAGGAGAGGAGGAGAGGAGGAGGGGGTGAGGGACAGGAGCACCCAGAGGATGGGAGGACAGGAGGAGGGGGTGAGGGACAGGAGCACCCAGAGGACGAGAGGATAGGAGGAGGGGGTGAGGGACAGGAGCACCCAGAGGAGAGGAGGACAGGAGCACCCAGAGGAGAGGAGGACAGGAGCAAGGGGTGAGGGACAGGAGCACCCAGAAGACGGGAGGACAGGAGCAGGGGTTGAGGGTGGGGAGCACCCAGAGGAGAGAAGGACAGGAGGAGGGGGTGAGGGACAGGAGCACCCAGAGGACGGGAGGACAGGAGGAGGAGGTGAGGGACAGGAGCACCCAGAGGAGAGGAGGACAGGAGGAGGGGGTGAGGGACAGGAGCACCCAGAGGACGGGAGGACAGGAAGAGGGGGTGAGGGACAGGAGCACCCAGAGGACGAGAGGATAGGAGGAGGGGGTGAGGGACAGGAGCACCCAGAGGAGAGGAGGACAGGAGCAGCAGGTGCTCAGGAGGTGGTCCTGTCAAGTGGATGAATTATTTTCATTCTTGTGTCTAGGTTCAATTCAGTTCGTCCTCACTGGAATTTCTGCAATACAAAGTCACAACCCCCCAAAGATTCTGTTTTCTTCAGTCTTTTCACCTCATCCTGAGTCTGGACTTAATTTTCAAAAAACAAGTTACAAGTTAGTCATTACTGATTTTAAGAATACAGTGGCATTCAAAACCCTACACATTGGTCATATTAACAAGGACTATGGGATACTTTCACAGTTATGATACATGCTAGACTAAATATTGTGTTTCTTGTACACAATATAAAATTTTACAACAATTTTCTTATTTGTGAAACTGATTTCTGAATACATTTGGTAGAGGGAGTAAACATACAATAACTCCCCATTTTTCCCAATAAAATTATGAAAACTGAAAATGGACCCAATTACTATTACTGTATATAACCAAGAGCCATTGTATGAGCCAGGCGGGAACAATCTGGTATTCATTATTTTGTGGAAACTCTGAGTTTGGGGCAATTTTACTGTTTTGACACTGGAGGAATGTAAACAGGGTTGATTTCTACTAGTACTATGACTTAAACTCTCACAACTGTCCAGAAAACAATCAAGTTCATACAGAGACCAGGCTCTATGTATTTTGGACCAGAGTATACAGTATATAAGTGGCACAGGCTATGAGTGAATGGTGGCTGTCAAAATGAATCAATACATTTCTAAAAAAAAAAATAAAAAAAAATTAAGAGTTTAAAGGTGCACTGTGTAACTTTTCTGGTGGAGTTTCTATGGATATGTCATTGCTCTGCCTGGAATGTTCCACAGTATGACATTGAACAGCTCTACCTTATATTTATTCATCACAGGTGGTTTCATGGCTCAAAAATACCTCGAAAAACAGGCATTTACTGTACAGATCTGACCTGTAACTTAGTCTGGTTTGGCCTCCATGAAGAAAAAAGTTTAATACCATACTGTGAAACATTCAGACAAAGCAATAACATCACCATGGAGACAACCATTTGATGGACCCTCCACCAGAAAAGTTACATAATGTACCTTCAAGTTCAGTTTTAAATCATTAAAACCGAATGGCTGCTTAAGGTAGACTAAAACTTACATTAATTCCAGGTTGAGTTGGAGTTTATAATGAAAACACCAGAAAAAGAGAGTTAAGTTACAAAGCACATAGCAGACTTCAGCTGATTCAACACGCAGCTAATGAGAGCACCCACGGGAGCCAGAAGAACTGAAAATAATACAGGGAGCAATATACAGGAGACAGGATATGAAAACGTAATATCTGACAACATGCAACCATTAGTATTGTAATCTATAATGTCTTAAGTACTTCCATGTGGACCAAGACAAGCACTTAATTAATGGGCAAATATTATGCAATTCTAATCTGTCATAATGATGTTTCCTAATCAGAAACATATCTGGAGTTTTGTTTTGTTTCATTCACACATGTTAAACGAGCAATCCCTGCATATTTAGGCAGAGTTCTTCTCTCAAACAGAAAACACTCTGATCCACCTTGTGATGTCATGTGGTAATACAGGAAGTGCTCCACTGTGTTTTTAAACTCCATACTCCTTCACTAGAATCATTTGGGACTGCCTATCTCTCCTCAAACAAAGGTAAAAGGTGGCGGTTTACTTGAAAACTACTGCTTTATGACATCACAAGGCGGCGGGGATATTTGTTTTTAGGAACTAACATTCTCACATGGTTTAAAGCTCACATTTTGTGTAGTATGTGATCTTGTAATGTTTGAATAAATATGTTTATGAACCATTTCCTGAGTGGCTTGTAAACACTAAGCTATGCTAAAAATAGGCCACTTACTTAAGCCTATAAAAACTTCATAAATTATACCCAGTTTTGTCTGCTGTGGGGAGATATGCCACAAAATAATATTGCAATAGTTATTTTAATGTCAGAACTTCTATGGTTGATTCATTGTTTATTTAATTTTATTCTTTTTTTTTTTACAATGAATAACAGACCTAAATGTACATAATAGAAGGCATTTCCAGGATTAGAAATGAGCAGCTATTTTTATACGATACTTGAATCTCAATCACAACATTTACAGGCATGTACATGGCACATTTTGGATGGATCTCTAACATACTGCCAGATTATAATCACTGAGAAAACCCCAAATCAGTTTTTTAAGGTATTCCTTTTTTATCCTTTATGACAGGTTGGACTACTCATTTTACCAAAACACAGTTAAGATTAATATTTAAGTTAATATTTAAGATTTGAGATTTTTGCTTAAGATTTTGGTTTAAAATTTGACTTCCTGGTTGGAATTTGTGATCTAGCAAAACTCCTCTAATGTACACAGAAATTAAATACAAATATAAGAAAACACCTTTATGTGGTTGAATTCATGATTAAAGTATCATAAAAAATGTTTCTTAGTGTGAATTGCTCTAAACTTTTGGACAGAATTCTCCCTAGTGTGACGTCATCAGTGTATTTCATTAATTTATATTTATTAACTCTACTTCCTGTAACTTTCAACATATTTTTCAACATTTCTTTGCAAATTGCCTCTTGATTGGTGTAGCTACCATTTACATTAAATTAAAGGGGCACTGTTTAACTTTTCTGGTGGATGATCTGTCAAATGCTTTTCTTCATGGAGATGTTATTGCTTTGTCTTTGTCTGTTTCTCAGTATGGCATTAAACCTTTCTATCTTCATGGAGACAAAACCAGACCAGGTTACAGGTTAGATCTGTGGAGAGGCAACCCCGCTCACAGTCAGAATGTCTGTACTTTTGAGCTAAAAAAATTGTAATTTAAAAAAAAGAAGTAAGATAGAGCTGTTTAATTTGGAACCTTCCAAGCAAAGCAATAACATCTCCATGCAGACAAGTAGGTAGCAGAAAAGTTACGCGGTGCACCTTTCTGCCTACGCATTTTAAAGTAGTGCTGAAAGGAAAACAGTTGAGTAGCTGTCAGTCCTGGCTGTGGAGTCCTTTGTTTTACTTTGGGAGCAGCTCTCATCAGCGGAGCTTTAATGCCTGGCTTCAAAGACACTTAGTTGTACATGTGTATCGCCTTACAGCTGACAGGGTGCTGGCAGCCACAGGACACAATGTGAACAGGCAAATCCAAGTCTTGAACCTTTCTTTGACTTCAACACACTTTAGAGGCATGTTGGCAACAAAACAGGTCCCTTAATGGCGAAAAACACTCGCTGACTTCTTGCAGACGACAGAACTGTGGTATCTAATCAGTGTGAGGAGCTGGAGGGCGCGCCTGCAGAGTAAGTAGCTGTCTGTTTTATGTGATCACATGTAACCAATGCCAGGAAAGCAACTTTGGCTTTCAGCGTTGGCCTTTTCTATCAGAGGCCTCATATTTCAGATAGTAAACCAAGGAAAACAAGCTGTAGCTCTGAAGATGTGTCCAGCTTCATCAACTCTTTGCATAATTTTTTTTTTTTAGGTTTCTACTATGTTATAATTATTCCCTCATCAGAAACATGCTTGAGGAGGTTCAAGATGTCATTCATGCACGTTTCAATAATTGAGCGATCTCTCCTGGGCGCTATTTGGACCCTCCTTACTGTTAGCTGTTATCGTTCCCATGCTCAGCACATAAGCCTATCTATGCTCCCACATAACAATGCTCCATAAATATACAAAAGCATGATACAAAACTACACAACAACTTTGACAAGCTCGATGTAGTGTGCAGTAGTTTCATTAGAGCGATGCACACTGATTGTATTGTAATAGTGCCCTGAAGGGGAAGTGACTTAGCACAGAGAACAAAGGGAGGAGAGACTCAGAGCATAAAAAATAAAACTTATAAACATGTTAATACGTTGTTTTCAGCAAATATAGCATTTTCAAAACAATGAAAGGTAACATGGTGGTAGTTGTAGCAGTTAATACCCCATAGAAGTATAATACTCCCTCTTTAAGTTGGTGGGATTGTTGGCTTGTTCATCAGCAATAAGGATGAAATTTGAATGATTTTACTAAATGTTCACATATATAATTCTGGGATAAAGTCAAAGTAAGTTATTAATGCTGTCACACTACAAAAAATACAAACTTAACATCAATACTAAGAAAAAGGATTGACACAAGATAACACCAGGATAAAGAACCAAACAAAACGCTAATGTATTACACAATAGAGCACCATTTTCAACAGCAATCTGCAAGGGTTCACAAGCGTCAAATTTGATCTTTTCAAATGCATTCTCTTTCTGGTTTGGATCTTACTGTAAAAACATATTTCATCTCCCAGACAAAATAACTAAGTAACCACTTTAACAAAATGACAGAAATGACACACGCTTCATTTCAGATCCCAGAGAAAAACACACCACACACTGCACTGCCTGACCCCTGAGGTTCGCCTGACAATGATGCAGAACTAATGATACTTTTCAGTACCACGTTTGAGGTTTGGGCATTTTTATATAGACTTACACTTCGGCAAACTTTATTGATCCACAGGGGAAACTGTGCACAGTAGCTCACACATCACAATATAATATAATAACACACACAGAGAGAAAAAAGTAATAATAAATAAAAAATGATGTCAAGAAGCTAAGCCTGGATAGTACTTGAATGGGAGACTGCTGGAAATTCCAGGTGCCACAGTGGAGAGCTGGTGGCAAAAACCGCCATTGTGTCCTTAGGCAAGACACTTCACTTCATGGAGAATGATATGAGTGTCGTCCTGTATCTACTGTGACCTGCTCCCTCCGGTCTTCAGGCCAAAACCTCCTGAAGGTCCCAAAGACCCGATTTAAAACTCGAGGAGACCTGTCCTTTCAGGCAGTCGCCCCTAGACTGTGGAATGCCCTGCCTCTGTCTCTTCGTGTGGCTGAATCTGTTGATTCTTTTAAAAAGCAGCTAAAGACACTATTATTCAAACAAGCTTTTAGTTAATTCACTGCTCTTTGTCTTATTTACCTGTTTTAACATTTATTATTGTTGTTTTGCATTTTATCTATTTTTACTTGCACTCTGTAAAGCACTTTGTGATTTTATCTGTGAAAGGTGCTATATAAATAAAGTTTACTTACTTACTTACTTACTGCTGCCACTCTTTCGGGTGCTCAAGGCAGAATGAGAATAGAAATCATTAAAATACGAGTGGAGTCAATGTCAAGTGAAGTTCTAGAAAAATAAAACTGTTCCAGAAATTCTGTTGAAGTGTTGTGTTTGGGTTATCACCTAGTCTCTCTGTCCCTGTCTGCGCCAGGACATTACACAATATGGTGCATTCCTGGTGCCTGGTATCTACTGAGTTGGATCCCCCATGGAGCTCAGGGAGGCACGCTCACATAACTGACACAGCTCTGATACATTAGGAAATCATTAAGACATTAAATAAATCCGTATTTCAATCATAGTATTTCCTCTTCACTTCTTTCCTCGATTACGGGATAAGTTTACGCAACCGCTGAGTTTATGTAAAACCAGTCATGTATCTTTCCAAGTGTTCTTATGTTATGTATACACAAACTTAGTCCACTTTTAGAAGATGTAATTTTATACTTGTGCAGGGTGGAATTTAAAAACATCTGGGCAGTCTGACTGAGAACTGACTGCAGTATTCTTTTCCTCTACTGACCACTCCCATTATGACTTCAGGACATGAATAATAAGTCTAGCAGTTAATGAGAGATAAACTTTAAAGGTGCACTGCGTTAGATTTCGTTTCGTTAGATTTCGTAGATTTGCGTTAGAGGGCACACCACCTGCTTGTCACCGTGGAGATGTTAGTGTTTTGACTGGGATGTTTCACAGTCTGGCATTAAACTCAGATCTGTCTTCATGGAGACAAGCAGGTGGCGCTACCAGGCCAAGTTACATGTCCTATCTGTAGATATAGGACGGCTCTCAGTAACAATATAGGGCTTTACACACTAAGAATGAATTAAATGCTACTACAGTAGATATATTTGATGCTATGAAACAGGTAATGCAATGACATCTCCATGGAGGCAATGATGGAATCTCCAGCAGAAAATTGGCAATTTTATAATTTATAGTAATTTCTGCGAGCATGGACATCCAAATGATTCTAATAAACATGGAGTAAAAACAACAGTGGAGCACTTCCTCCACTGCAAGATTTGTGTTGTTTGCGTGAAACAAAACATGTCAACTCTAGGCATGTTTTTGATGAGGAAACATTATAACACAAGAGCAGATACAAACACAATGTCTTCTTTAATCTATTGGTGACAATTATATTATGTATATTGATAAGAATGTTTTAAAAAACTAAATTCTCACTTTTTTCCAATTTCATCAGACTGCATACATTTTGGGAAGTAGTGTCCACCTGATATGCAACACTGACTACACTGGATATTCCATTTAAATAAATTATATCACATGACTGAGGATGCCTACAGGCTCCAACTACAAGGAGAAATTTCCATTTAAAAGACCTGCACTCACAGCACACTATTAAAGCACTACATAAAACACCATTAAACTTCTTGCCCTTGGCCTGGCTATACAGTGGAAGCACCCGCCCCCCTCAGTACCACAGCCTCAGGTGGAGCTCATTCTCACAAGGCTTAGGCCCATGTCCAAATGGAACACACAAAAATGCCTGCCCCTCCAATCAAGGCCAGTGGAGCAAAAATGCAAGATTGAGAGTGAACAGAACAAACCCAAGTCTCGAGGTTCTCTGAAGATAAACACAGAAATCTCTCGGGGGGACAGGGGCGAGACTAGGGTCCAGATCGTGCTCGGACATCCTGAAATGATGAGTGCCGCATGCGTGTTCTAAAATAGCAACCGCAAACCAGACAGAATGTAAATCTGCACTGTGAAAAGTTCTTTAAAAAAACATGTATTCATTTACTGTACAGAAATGGGTCAACGCCGTAGCCCCACTTGGACCGCTGAAACACGACTCCCGCTTTTTATTTTCCCCAGTAATGAATTACAGGTTTTTCCGCCAACCGAAGCTCAATTATGTTAGAGCTCCTGAAAGCTCCATCGTGCCCAGGAAGAAAGAATTTGGTGGGTAAGCAAACTTGAATAGAATTGTTTAATTGTATCAGCGTGTTTCTGAAAAATTTTGAGGGAAAAAGAGAGAAGAGTGGAGGTGGTGGTAGAAGCCAGAACCCTGAACTGAAGTAAATGATCCGAATGGCATAACAATCATAGCTCTGGTGTGGTTGGCTTTACCGTACGGCAGCAGGTTAAGAAGGGCATTCACCCTACAACTCTGCATGAAGCATAGGGGCCTGTTTTGTGTCAATTATTAAATATGGCGATGTGTAAATAAAGGACTAGTATTTGTTGTGGTATAGGGCAGTCAGACCATGTTAGAGTGATTCTAATCACTCACTTTGTTTATCTTCCATTATTCTTGTCAGAAGTTGTGGGTGGTCAGGGTGAGCTATTGACTTAAAAGACTTACAAGCCGAGACAGTAGTAACTAAGTCACTGGGCTGGAACAATGGCGACTATTCACACCATATTTCTTCACTATGAGCTCCTATTTGAAGTCTCTAAAGCAAGAGCAGTTGTGGATGAAGTAGTCAATTTTGTTACTTAAGTAAAAGTACAGATACAAGGGCAAGAGGTTATTCAAGTATCACATGTAAAAATCTACTTAAGTAAAATTATTAAAATACCTGTTTAAAAAGGTACTTAAAGAGTAAGAGAGATTTTTAGAACAATTAAAGGACAAAATGTATTTTGTTTTGTTTTTGAGTATCGTGTTGGGACGATAACGCAAATTAAATGTACTAAAAAAATTAAGTCTCAGCAATTTCAGCAGGTCTCAAACTGTAAAGAAAAGTACTTTTTAGCTCTGGACTGAAAAGTAAAATGTAGTGGAGTAGAAAGTACAGATACCTGCTCTCAAATTTAGTGAAGTAAAGAGTATACACTTTTTTTTGTTTTTTTTACTTGCTAAAATTCCAGTTGAAATGGAAACTAGATGCTCATTAGAACAAGTATTGATACTGAAGAAATGACATAAATAGAACAAATTTGGATCTTTCCTGAATTATTTCTAAAATGGTGATATTACTGCAATGAAAGTAGCATTATTTTTTTTTAATAATTCTATTGTCTGCTTTTGATACATAATATATTACACATATACATATTTCTTTAATACTGAAATCAAGTTTGAAATTATGGTGTGAAAAATCTTCTCAGAGATACTTCTTGCAGCTAAAACAAGGAGAGCCTATAATCATCCAATCTGTGTGACAAAAATGTTTTTTTTTTATGGACCATTTCAAAAATTTCTAAAAATAGTTGCAAAATATTTTACTGCAATAGATAAACCACAATATGTACCCTGGACCAGTTACAAAGCTGGACAAAGAGAGGTCAGTGAGGACGGTCTCCAGTGAGTGGTCACGATTTCATCTTCTCGTCTTTTAGTACAAGGCTGTCCATCTAAACTATAATATGCAAAATACACAGGGAACCGCTGAAGCAATAATGTCCTTAAATGTGGTCTTTTGCTTGTTTTTGTAAATTGCACACTATTAGTCATGTCTAAAATGTGGTTTCAGGATTATATTCAAACATCACAGAGTACGCCTTCAGAGGATAGATGGATTTCAGTCTAAGAAGAGATTTTCCATTTTACTCTTGGCTTTGTCTGTAGTTTTCCGTGCTTTCGCTTCTACTATATATTTAATTGAGAACTTGGACAGCATCGTTATAACATGAAATCTTTATCACAACTACTTACAAAAGACAACAGTGCATTAAAGTGTTAAACTATACAATTGTGGTGGTTAGTTTAAAGAAGTAGGTCAGTGTTATGTCTGGGGAAAGTCTGACAAGTCCGAGTGGATCCTGGAGAAGCCTGAACAACAGAGCAGTGTTTGAAGATCCTGACGAGAGCAAAGGAGAGCACAGGCCTGGAGCACATTCCCCTCCAGATACTCACTTCCTGTAGGAGCCTTACTCAGCACCGAGGAGAAAGACCACGATGGAGCCTGTGCATTTTCGCTTAGAGAGAGAGTGGGGCTTGGATTTATTTAACCACAGATTTGCACTTTATTGCTAGTTATTACGATTTTATTTTTAGAATTGCAACTGAAGATTTTGTTGCAATGAATCATGTGATTGGAGTAGACTATATGTTTATAAATGTAAAGCCTGTGCACTTTCCCTTATGGACAGGAGGGTTTGCATAAAGATGAATTTAGCACATAAGTGCACTTATTACAGTTGTATGAATATTTTTATATCAGCTGAATATTCTGTCAAATAAGGTATATGTGTTTTGCTCAAGGACACAATAGCAGTGCATGGGACAGGTTTGCCATTGGTTTGTGAACTAATGTTTCATTGTTGCTGCACATTACTAATATAAAAGGTGGTGGGCAGATAATCAAAAATACTGATATCGTGAATGTTGTTTTGAAGATATGCCAAATGTTAATATTGAGTACTGAGTTTCTAATGACAAATGCTGAAAGAATAACTGATTGAGAACTAACATGGAGAATAATTATGTTTCCAAACACAAATAAGGGTATAAAATGATCTTTGTGCACTTTTGTTTTACAGGCATTCAACATGTCTAAAATGTAAAAATCTAGTGCATTTAAAATCTAGTGCATTTAAAGACATGCAAATAGTCTATTTCAAAAGACATTTATCCCAATGAAGCAAGGACTTAATCTTACCTGCACAACTAGAAATGACAATATATTTGCATGGTTCCTTATTGTTTAGTTCAATATAAATACATGCACACATACATATTATAATCTGATGAAATGGTGTTATAACCTAAACTACAGAAGCATTTAAACTGTTTATGCAAACCCACCTTTGAGTCCATTAGTAGTAAATAGGAGTAAATCGTTTCACTAAAGTGAAGTACCTGTGTTTACTCTGTCATGTGTTATGGCCTTAACATTCTGAGACAAAGCGGCCCAATAATAGCATGTGGTTTAGAAGCAGGAAAGCAAATTAGTCCAATGAAGAAAATGATTCACTTAGTCTAATTGTAGGCTGTGGTGGGTAACAGCAAGAGTGCTGTTAAAATGCATGGACAGAGGCGGTGTACCATAAGGAAGTCCCGCTGAACTATATCAGGACCAGGCAGAGACACTTTTGAATTGTAAACAACATCACATTATAATAGTTCTGTAGTGGTGCGTTATGTACGGTAAGTCCCATTTATTTATTTACTTTTATCTTTATCGTTCTTCTGCGCCTACTTTAGAATCGGTTTAAATGCACAAGTCTTCTTCTGTAAAGCATTTTTCAGAATTATTCTCTCAATCATTTATCTACAAAGAATTTTACCTTGTCTATTACTTTTTAAATAAAGTAAAGCTTATGATAGAATAGCATATAGCTATGCTCTTCTCATCCTCATAGTACTTTTTATACTACAGTGGGCTATTCTTACCTTACTTCAAAAAAGAGGAATATTAAACAAATAAGTACATTAAGAAATCTCTGGAAATAGCAATACAGTGGTCCATCTGAACATTTTTGTCAGAGTTCTCTCTTCTATTATTACAATTAAAAACTTCCCCAGTAATGTTGTGCTATCTCTGGCTAATCCGATCCAGCTGAACTATTCGTTAAACTATTTGTTTAGTGATCTTACGGTAAGAACCCTCCTCAGTACATCTGTCTCTTCTCTCTCCACCACTGCCCTGCACCTTGCAATAAAATGCTCAATTTGGACAATCAGCAGTGGTGAAAATGTTACATCTTTCCCACAGTGCCATCCTGAACACAAAAGGGGGGATCTGGGGGTTTCTTTGCCCACATAAACGTATCTCTCAAGCTTTCAGCGGTGTGTCAGGGTCTCCAGGCCATTAAGTGGTGACTCCTATCCCTGTGAGCCAAGAGGACGGCAGTAAACCCCAGAAGCCTCTGCTCCTGCCAACAGAAAATCTGCTAGAGACAATAAATCTGGAATTGCAGCTAACCAGTTCATAGTTTCCATTTGGTTGTGCAGCAGAAGAGTGAGTCAAATATGAATTGTTGAGTGGTGAAAATGCCAGGAAGTCAACAGTTAATCTCCACCTGGATCTGGTTGAACATGGGAAACCCCTCACTATGTGTCTAATGCTGCTCTGATGCACTTTATGACATCATTCATTCATGGTAGGGTTATAAACACACACACGCCTATGCACTGGAATGTCTGAGATGGTCATACTTAAAAATACGTACTATGTACCACCAAATGATACAAGCCCCCCAAAAATAGGACATTTCTGATCCTATCATGACTAATGTTGTAACAAATATTGTAATATCATATCGTCAGTGCTGACTACAGACAGAAGTAACTGTTGTAAAGCACTTTTAAATCTTAGTTCTTTGGATTATGACAGAACCAAAGACTTGTCAGGGCATTTTAAAAGGAAAAAGTAGCATATTAAAAATTTTGTGAGCCTCCACAAAATATCTCAAAACATATTTTACAGAGAGATTTGGATATCGTTACCTTTTAGTCAATAATGACTAAAAGGTGCACTGCGTAACATTTCTAGTGGAAGGTCCACCACCTGCTTGTCTCCATGGAAATGTTATTTGGATGATATTAGCCCTGGAATTGCCCATCTTCACTGAACTAAAGGCAAAAGGAGCTGTTAACTTGAAAACAACCTTTTCGTGACATCACAAGGTGGGACAGAGCATTTTGAGCTTTGGAGATGCTGACAGACTAATAATAAATGCATACTGTGTGTGCGAATGAAACAAAACACTCCAGGTATGTTTTTGATGAGGTAACAATGTTTTAACGTGGCTTAAAGCTCACAAGAGTCAATTTTGCATAAAATGGGACCTTGAATGTTAAGTGTTGTTTATACTTATGCCACTCAGATATCTTACTGTTTAACATCTTCTAGGAATATTTTAAGTTTTGTCTCAGTCTGAACTTGTGAAGTATTAACTATAATGTGTAATCGGCAAGGCATGCAAGAAATGCTAAGTAACCTATGTGTACATTCTTTAAGGAAGAATATCAACAACATTCTCAGATTAAACTAAAAGACTATCTATAGAAGCATAAACAACAGAACATGTTTCAGGATGTTTCCTTAAGGCCAGGGGTCAAAGGTCAGAGTAGTTTCACAGTTGAGAAATAGCAGTGCGTAAAAGTCACCCGAACATACAGCAGTGTTTTCTATCTTATACTGCAGCCTCAAGGTCAACACATGTATGCTACAAATAAAAGCAAAGAAAAGCCAATTAGACTTAAGAAAGGAGTTTGAAGAATTACAACAAATAATTGACAAAAACATAGATTCAACAAATCAGCAACTTAATATTCTAACAGCTAAACAAGATAAGTTAACCGGTTTGGTCGAAAATAGATATGAAAAAGATACGATTTCAAAAGGGCAACCTGGATGAAAAAAGGTGAAAAATGTGCTTTTTTTCCTGAGCCTTTAAACAAAAAATCACTCTAAAAAGAATGCATCTAAAATTGTTATAAATAATGGAAGTACAATCTACAGTATTAAAAGAAATTGAAAATTATTATAAGCATATTTTCTCACATCAGGTATCTCCTTAAGAATGAAGATTTCTTCCCAAAGAATTTTGGGGGGAAACTGAGTGAAGCAGAAAAACATCTATGTGAAGGAACTTTTGAAGCTGTCATGTTCTTTCAACAAGGAAAACCTCAGGAGTAGACGACATACCTACTAAGTTTTACATTTTTCAAAAAATAAAAACCCCTTACACTTGAGCTTTAATTACTCATATAGAAAGGAGTATCTGACTGACTCTAATTGTTACTGACACAAGAATCCAGTCAAGACCCAGTGTTTTTAAAGAACTGGAGACCTATTACTTTCCATTGTTATGATGCTAAGGTACTGGCAAAATGTTTAGCTCTAAAACTTAAGTTGAATTTGCCAAACCTCATTCACCAAGATCAATCTGGCTTCTTAGACGGTAGAAATATTGCTAATAACACCAGACAGCTGCTGGAAACATAGAGAATAAAGAGATTTTTGTTGCAAATCTAGAAAAGGCATTTGATCAGATTTTTAAAAAAATATGTAAAAGTCTTTCTTTTTTCAACTTTGGTGACTCTTTGATAAATTGTGTTAAAACACTGTATCATTAAAAAATGGTAGAATCATTCATAATAGACATACCTCAGAGTTGGTACGCCTTTTAAGAGGCCTAAAGCTAGGATGTTGCCATTGTCGCTATATTAACTATTAAAGTTATTAGTATAGTATTTAGTATGGCAACAAAAACTGTATTCTTTCTTAGAACTGATGTCCTCTCACATTTTATACCTGGACAATTTGCCTGGAAATATATCTAGCTTTATAAAAGAATGTCTGCATTCATGGTGGTGCTTCCAATTTCATAAACCTGAAAAAGAGATGACATTTCACACCAGATTATATGGCTAAATTCAAATAATGTAATAGATGGAAAACCTGTTTGAAAAAAAAATGTTGGAAAAGAGCATTGTTTTCGTAAATGACCTAACCAATGAAAATCAGGCCAGACCTCCTTGTCAAACCCTGATCTCATCAGATCTCAGAAGCTAAGCAGGGCCTGGTTAGTACTTGGATGGGAGACTGCTGGGAATTCCAGGTGCCACAGTGGGGCACCAGTGGTAAAACCTGCCATTGTGTCCTTAGGCAAGGCACTTCACCTACATTGTCTAGTATGAAAGTGGAGAGTGTGTGAGTGATGGTGGTTGTTGGAGGGGCTGATGACACAGATTGGCAGCCTCACTTCTGTCAGTCTGGGGGAGCTTTGTTGTTTTTCTGTTTGGTTTTTCTGTATTGTTTGTATGTCTTGTTTTCATGTTTATTTTGTTTAATGTTATATTCTATTGTCTTTAATTAAAAAAGAAATAAATAAAAGCAAGGCAAAGCATATGTAAAGTCCAAATGTAAGGCATAGTTCATTATAATTTGTCTGTAAATGCTTATTTGACATATTGGGAACTTTCTGAAACCTGCAATTTGCAATCATTAATACAACAAGACTATGTAAGCATGTGGTCTATAATCATCGAAAGACAGATATACTAAGATTATACTTCAAGGTGCACTGCGTAACTTCTGGTGAAGGGTCTGCCACCTGCCTGGCTCCATGGAAATATTATTGTTTTGTCTAGAATGTTCTACAGTATAGATTCAATACTGATTATTATCAATCACAAGTGAGACAGTAGATTACAGCATACATAGGAAGATAGATGAATATGTTTAATGTCATACCATGGAACATTCCAGGGAAAGCAACAACATCTCCATGGAGCAAGCAGATAGCGGACCCTCCACCAGAAAAGATGGGCAGTGCACTTTTAAGGATATGGAACTAGATAATATTCTTTAATGGAATAATCGTCATTTTCCTTCCAAATGTATTGTTGTGATAGTCCTAGATAAAATCATGTCATGAAGCTATGTCATGTACTAGTAGATCCTTCATAGCTGATAGTACTGTCACATTAATACACATACGAGGAGTTGGATATGACATGGAGCAGTGAGGAATGTACAGAGGAGCCGAGCAAGAACCAGGACATTCTCCAGAGGACAGTATGTAAGCAACGTGTGTCAGGTCAAAGGTAAAGGATGCTCGGGAAGGACGCTTGTATGCCAAAACTTAGTCACAAAACATCTAGTTCAGTCTGTAAGAAGTTCGGAATTGTTTTCTACACAACCTGTATACAACAATAGATCAAGTGACCTCACATATGTTGAACATAATAGATCTTGGACCAATGTAATAACTAGGATTCTGCATCAGTGGGAACGACAACAAATGGCCACGTTTGTCAGTTTCCATTTATTAGACGAATAACTATTACACACCAAACCTTTATAATAAATGATAAGAGCTTTATAGATTGTGTTGTATTTTGCTGTACACACTTACCATTCTTCAGCCCTCACTAGATCTTCCTTTCGAGATAATTGCCACGTTTGCATCAACCATCATAGCTTAACTTGTGGTGGTCACTAATTGAAAGAGCAGAGGGGAATTGACGCATTTAATTGGCTCAGCTTAATTGATTTCCTGGTGATCACGTGTCGACCACGTTCACGTTTTTTTTTTAAGTTAGCGCGCAATTAACGCAGGCAGCTCCAAAAATACTTGTAACAAAAGTATTAGGTTAAAAAAAAAGACATAAACTTTATTTTTACCCAGTAGCATGACCTCCAGCTTCTTCCGGTCCACTCGAAACCTCTCCTCCATCCACTCCGGGTCGGGTAATGGATGCGGTCCGCTCAAGTCCTCCTCGGAGCCGGGCAGAGGAGAGTCTGTGCTCCGCTCGCTGTTGGAGCCCTGGTCCGACTGCTGTAAATACCCGCTCAAAGTGTCGCACTGAGCAGCCATCGCGCCGCGCAGCAACTGGTCCAGCGGCCACTGCGTATTATTCAGAGTCGAGTTGGGTTAAGACAACAGGCAGGCAGAACTTTTCAAGACACAACAAGAGCTTTTTATTCCGTCCCTTCGTCGTGCTGTGCGGGCATATTGCAGCGGGTCCTTTCTCTGCAACAGTTTTCTAAAAATATTTGATTATCTCCATCGGTTTCCCTCTTCAGATATATGTAAGGGCACGCTGGACCGTTAGCCGAAAGTAGAGGACTTCACTGTGCCGCAAACACCAACTAACTCTTCGGGAAAGTTTCACGTGTCAACATGCAAAAAAGAGAGAAGAAAAAACCTCGACTCCTCCCAGGCTCTGTTTTTTGGAGTTCTACCTCCCCCTGGGCTTACAAGAAGGCAAATTTAACTTTTTATATCGCCCTGTAGGCTATGTTTTTACCAAGTGTGAATATATAAATAAATAGGCCTACTAGGTTTCCATTTTACGCACGGCTTAAAGAAACGCGTTTGGCATCTACATCATAAAGATATTGTCATTTTTATGCAACTTTTCCCTGCCTTTTCCACACTCGTCTGTATCAGCTCTTAAAGGAAACACTAGACATCCTGCGTCTGGCCGAAGGGAAGTAATTCAGGAAGAAGAAACCAAAACAAACTGGACTCATAAGCGCAGATTAAGCGACGCCAAGAGCACCAGAAAATACGTCGTTTTATAAGGCGTGTGGTTTGATTTCCATGCTGTGCTCAGCATCTTGTATTGATTTATGCTCTTGTTAAACCTCGGGGCCCCGGGTTATCATCATTTAAAGCTCGTGTGTTTATTTCTATTGCCTACAAACCTGACACGTTTGCTAGTCTATATATTTTGACCAGGAGATGGAGGCATAGGCCCTGTTGCTTTTTGCAGGGAGAATGCAAACAGCTTGAACTAAAGTGAAAAGTGTTTGGTTGAAGTTGAGTGGTTTTCAGAGTGCAGTCCCTAACCAGAAGATAGTTACCAAAATAATACAATACAATGTGGAATTTCCCATAATAGGATCTGCAGAATCAATAAATGGCAAGCATGCCACAGTAGGCTAAAGGGATCCGTTTGGGTTGAGACGTCTCATAGATTTCCAGTTCCAGGCAACGCGCGCCATCTAGTGGAGACCTACGTGTTAAGAATTTTGTTTGCTAATAGAATAGTGCAATGCAAAACCCAAGTTGAGCTTCAGATTGAATGGATAATATGTCAAAAGGAAAAACTACTCCAGTGCAGTCATTCACATAGGGTCAGAGTATGTTTTATAGTAACAAGTAGTATTACAATTATATCTTTTTCCTGTATTTCTGATTTTTTTTTCTGAAAAGATTCTTATGGCAAAATATTATAATTTTCATACAATACTTATTCCTCTGTGCACTGTTGTAAGGTCCTGTTAACAGTTGACAGCCAAAACATCACTCACTTGTTCCTAAAGGCTCTGTTACATAGAACCTTCAAATGCCCAAATGGAATTGTGTCCTTCGTCCTTTTCTTTGTCTGGTTTATAGTTGTGTGCAGTCTGTCTGGAACATTGGATCATCTACAGACAATAAATACATGCGGAAAAATTACCAGAGGACCAGATTATATTATAAAACAATAAACAGTAAACATTATTACATTGCTTTAAAACAGGTGGCTGTGTTTTATTTGGTTTCCCCTCCCCCCTATACAACCAGTCTCAGTATTGCATATTGCAGGACACTGTAGAACACCACACATGCAATCTCCATGATGAACCAGTGATTGTTCACTCATAAACTTGGTAAGCACCTGACCTGTCCTGAGGCACACTGACAAATAGTTCAAATACTGTGACAGAGGCTTCTCCGACCACCACAAAACACAGTTACACAGGTAATGTGTCTTGCCAAAGGGCAACAATGATTTGATATGAACAGTGATAGTAAGATAATAACATGGCAATAAAGTAGGCCTATCGCAGAATAGAAATGTGGGCTAAAATACATTCTGGTAATTATAAAAGTAAAATGACTTTTAAAAGACAATCAGTGATCATCATCCGTAACCCTGATATTGATCTGAGAACATTATTGATCCGGTAATATCCAAATGTTCAGATTCAGCAGAAGTATTGCCTTAAGCTTGTATTAGTTTCAGTGTGAGTATCCGCTCTTAAGTTCAGTCCACTGGCCCCTATGTCCTGTGTCCTGACCGGGAGGGGGAGCGAACAGATGCGCGCAGACAGAGACTCCAGTACATAAGGAGAAAGGCCACATCTGTGATCTTTCACGCCTCAGCTGCTACATATACCTCCCAACCACGAACGGCATCAAATTAAGAGCTTAACGTTTATTTATATCTTTATTGTTTCAAAGCGGGTGCAAAAAATCACATGCAGCACTACATAAAGTGGCACATTCGTGTTAACCTACAGTCACGCACGTTTACGCATTCCACGCGCGTGGAAATGATATGCATACAATCAGGAAAGGGCTTAATAATACCTGATTGATTCAGTGTTGTCAACACAGCCTGACACACACTGACATTTAAGTAAAATATGTATTTACTGCCGCTCATTAGCAGAATTAGCTCTAATATTGTGTCATTTTAATATTTTATTAAGGCAAAAGCACAATAGGCCTAATTTCTTTAAATTACAGGTCCTACATTTGAATGACAATAGACAGGCTAATAAGACATTGGCCCTTTTTGTTCTGACAACGCTTTCATCCTCCATTTTACGCAATAGTGAAGAGCGGTGCTATTTGGGCTGAACGTCTCCAAAACAGGGTTGTAATTTATTCCTCACACGCTATTGCTCATGGATCGATGCGCGTTCACGAGGCCCAGGCTTTTGCGGCGGCGCGCCCGTGCTGCTTGCTTTGGAGCATCGTAGGAAGAGAGCCGAGAGAGAGAGAGAGAAACACAGAAACCGAAACACGGCGAGCGATCAAGAGAGGGAACCAAAGCAAGTGTTCAGCGAATGTCAGCCGTCTCCTGCCGCCGCCAATGAACTGTCCTCGCATTCCTATGTCAGCCAGTTGACACGGTTTCAAACACCATAGAGGAACAGACTCGCACCTCCTCGGCTAAGAACCAGGAGTCCTCAAGCGGGCTGCGTTGATCAGGTGAGCCCCTCTCTCTGCTTTCCTCCCCTCCCCACTGTCCACCGTCTCTGTGCCGTCGGAGCTTTTACCCTCGTGGTTTAGTACGGTAACTGTCCGAGGTGCTGAATCGGACGGCGGCGTGTGGTTAGGGAAAACACCACGGCCTCACGCTGCGAACAGGTTCATCCATGACTTCGATGTTTGGTTGCTATAGGCTATTTAGTGTTGCAGACTGCCCCTCAAGGATGTCGTGTGGGTGTCGTAAAGATACAACTACAAAGCTCGTGCATGTTCGCTATCACTGTACGCTTCTCGGTAAAGCCACGGAAGCTTGTCCCCGGTGCGTTTCATGTATCTAAGCTGCATTGTTGGGTACAGACTAGAGCCACCTCCTCCGGGGACGGTGTGTTGTTTTACTGCATCTCCCGTTGCCAGTGTGTCCAGGGCTTCACTTCACCTTATCGTGGCATCGCGCTGGGAGCATGCACAGCGCGTAGAAACAGGTCCAGGATTGCAAACGTCTTTTAATAACATCTTTTACGTCTTTGAATTTTCCAAAACGAAACAAACGTAACAAGATCCCAGATGAAATGTTGAAATGAATGGAAAATATATTTGACAGACGCTAAAATACAACCCATGTCAATCCTCGAGTAACATAGGTGTTTGGTACAATTATTTACTCTGTATTCTACAAAATAAAATTACATCTTTTCCAAAAATGTCCTTGTGGGGACCTTGTGAGATGTTGGCCAGCAGGACCTCTCAACATTTTGCATGAGAAAATGTGAAAAAACAGTGATAGAACGCAAATGAGGCTGTAGCCATACCGTTATGTAAAGTGCCCCCTCGTGTAAGGTTCAGTGGTTCTTTACTGTAGTTCTGCTGACAGTCCCGTCTCCACTGTGTCCACCACAGGAGCACCTGACATTTGCAGTGGCCGACTCACTGACCGGATCATGGCACAGACCAACACTGGAGGGCAGGGGACCAACGGTGTAGCGGACGAGTCCCCCAACATGATAGTGTACAGAAAGGTAATGTGCCGGCTATTTTTAGTCTTTGTGTGTGAGTGTGAATGTGTCTCGTATCAGTTTACCTATTCATGTGTTCAGCTATGGGGATTCTACAACTAATGGTAAGACACTGTGCTTGCTCCATGGCTGATTTGGGCTTTAAGTGAGAATTAATTTGATGGGATTCTCACTACATCTTGTTGTAGAGGAGTAGGGATGCACTTATCCACTGGTATTGGATATGTGCGCTGATACTGATGTATGTATGTACTGAATTCAATATAAGTTTCTAAATATCAGTTCAGCCAATATTCTGGTCGGACCTAAAAATGTTTATAATAAGATGATTCCCTGTTCATATAGTGAGCCCAGAAAGTCTCTTGAACTTTGAACTTTGATTTACTTTTATTTCTCTTAGTTGAGGTATAAATAACAGTTCCATAACACATTTAGATCAGTTTTGTCTTATTTTATTTTTGTTTTAAGGAAATTAATGCTGCTTTCAGTGTCTGCACTAGTAGCAGTTGATATCGGGTATCAGGACATCCTTAAAGTCATAGTATCTGAATTGGTATTGGAACTGAAAAGGTTGGATCAGCACATCCCTATGGAGGATAGCCATGACACGCAGTGGATTATGTATAATAAACCGGACACATGTCAACACATAGTTGTAGACACACGCTGGGTCAACAAACAGCTTTCATTGTTCCATGTTGGAGCACTGCTGACAGCCACAAGTCCTCACCACCACAATCAGCGGGGATCTTGATTGTTAAAAATCTCAGAGGCTGGTAGTTGTGTTAAATTATGGGCACTGCCATGTCTCCCAATTTAAGCAGTTTGAGGTAGAAGAGATTGTGAATAGCTTTTAGAAGTATCAAGGTTCCAAATAGATTTCTTCTTTCACAGTATTGTTATTTGTGTATTTGTGTAAGTCTGTGAAAAGTCATTCAAAAGCACTGCGAGTTTTATACCTAAAAGCGCTCTGGGGAAGCCTTAATACAAAAACATACTTTAGTCACCTAATTCATATCTTATCCAGGGACCTCTTTAGTCTCTAAAATCAACTTAAAATGGTTCAAATGAAAACCACCATCTGTTTCATGAGCACAAACTGTCCTCTAGTAGTTGTATCACCAAGAATTTTCTTTTCAGATCACGCAGATAATGAAAAAGCCATGCATATTTTCCTACACAGATGTTCAAGTGCCTTTTCTACATTCTTCTATTATTAAATGCAGCTGAATTGTGCTTGTGGTGTCCTGCAAATTTAATGATCACAGTGAGAGTCAAGACACCACAGCTTGATGTAAATGTTGCAATGCCATATGGGTAATGCAGTCCTGTAGTGTTCCAAAGAATGATCACCGCAAGATTTGAAACTTAATTTAGTTACTTCAGTCTTTGCTATGGCTGTGTGATTTGGGGGAAATTATATTACATTTGCAATTTGTAAAGGTATATGTTTTTAAATGTCCAAAAAAGTTAACAAAAAATTTAAACATGAACAGAAAAAATAATACTAGAATCATGTGCATTTCAGAACTTGTACAGATCTAAACTACAGGTTAGCCGTTTCTGTGCAGAATAAGACGCGATGTTTTTTTGTTAGTAGAGGAAATTGTGGTATTTCAAAAAATTGCTGCCTTTGTGATTTGCTAAATGTGTCCATTTTATCCAGTTATAATTTCGATTTGATTGTGATTCATCTTGCTGCCCCAGTCTGCAAGATGAATCACAATCTTGCTGCCATTTGGTCTGCAAGTGTCCTACATATTTTAAGACCTATAGTAAAACTAGACAGTGAATCATAAAAATTATTTTTAAAAAAAAAATTAAAAAAAATTAGGAAAGAAAGACATTTTTACACATACTCTTAGGATGCCGTCAAGGTTTTCACTTCAGCCATATTTAAGTGAATTTTGGAATCGGAAAAGGTTATTAAATGAAATTCAAAATAGGCGACTAAAGCATATTTTGAGATAAGGATTCCCCTATACTCTTTTAGATAACAACTAGATCCACTCAGATATTAAACGGACAGTGCTTTTTGAGTGACTTTTTCATACACTTCCTCAATGACAAAAAAATGCAGTGAAAGAAAAAAATTATTTGGCACTGTTGGCAAACTGCAGTCATTGGTTATTCAAAACAACAATCCTTTTCACATTAGATGCCCTTCCAGTCACACAGTATACTTGCAGCAGACAATGTGCTTTAAGTAGGGACACAAGATCTCTTTGTGATTTGAATGAAACTTAGAATTGTGGTTCATTTTTGGCCAGTCCTTTTTGGAGCACTATTACATAAAATGACCTCTTGTGAGCTTTAAGTCATGTTAGAATGTCGTTACTCCTTCAAAAACATACCTGGAGCTGTGTTTTGTTTCATTCAAACATGTTTGCGTAATCCTTTATTATTAATCTTTCTACATCGTCAAATATCAAAATGCCCTGTTCCACCTTGTGATGTCATGTAGTGGTAGTTTTCAAATGAACAGCTACCTTTTACCGTTAGTTCAGCAGAGATGGGCAATTCCAGGGCTGAAATCATCCAAATCATTCTAGTGACGTATGGAGTTTAAAAACATCGAGAAGCATTTCCTGTATTACCACATGACATCACAAGGTGGAAGAGAGTGTTTTCTGTTTGAGAGCCTCAGCCTAAATATGTAGGGCTTGTGTGTTAAACATGTGTGAATGAAACACACAAAAACACAACAAACACAACTCTGGGTATGTTTGTGACGAGGAAACAACATTATAACATAGATTAAAAAATAGCGTGAAATTTACTTGCTGCCTTGGGTTGTAACACATATGTTATGATTTAATAATATTTGAAGTACCGTACTGCACTTTGATAGTTGCAAATTGTTTTTGAGAGAATTCCAGCGCAAATGATCTCACAACATTCCCATTTTCTTTTTGCCATTATTGTGCACACCAGGAATTAGACACACTTCCCCTGAAATCCTAGACTGACAGTTTTTTATAGCGCTCCCAGCATGCTAGGTAATATTACTGCCAGTGTGGGACACGGCTTAGCAGTGCAGCCTTCTTTATGCCTTGGGTAAAAACAGAGTTCAAAGTCATAGTGATTATCCGATTCTTCTTCTTAAAAAAGATTGGGATTATAAAATGGCCTGAATATTTTGAGCTAATGAAGATAGATGGATATGCTGGCTATAGTTCTTTCTATATATAAAGATCGGGGAGGAAACTGAGCATCATATGTAATGTAATGTTAATGTGTAACAACGCCAAAATGAGATTTTGAAATTAATTGGATCCTATACGAGAAAAGGCTTTAGTTTCGTCTAATTCCAATATAGTTAAATTAAACAAGCAAATGTGTGAAAGCTTTTGGCATAAAAACAAACGTTCACAGACTGGCTGTTTATTGCATCCATTTGGCTCTTCTTGCGTCCTTTTCTACTTTTCTTGTCATTATTATAAATCATTAAACTCTTGACTTCTCACCACTTGACCACACATGGCCACAGCTTGTCTGCCTACACTGCCTGACCCAGATACAAAGCAATGCCCAGTGAAAGGAACTCACTGAAGTCAGAGAGAACCGATACGCTGTAGAGAGATATCACCGCTACTGCATTTGGAAAAGGAACAACGCCAAGTAAAAATGTGTCCAGGATGAGCAGGTGCCGAGCTTTGGCAGAGTTGGAGAAGCTAATATTGACTGTGACTTTGACTGTACCATCATAGAAATGCAATATGAGTTCTGTTGTGTGAGGGGTACAGAGAGCCATCATCATTTTCTTTTCTTTCCTTTCAAATTTAGCCTATTTCACAGCAATTATCTGACTCCCAGTGTGCAGTGATTGACATACTGAGCTAGCATGAGGTAACCTCAGACGCCCCTCTTTAATGTGTGTGCACTTTATGCATTTGTCAAATCTTGGAACTGATTCGTCACTTCTTGCAGCTGATCTTCAGCTAAAGGCCTGAAATTGTATGTCAAATAATTATCATATAGTTTTATTTATTCGTGTATTTTAAGGCATTTATTTATTTAGCTTTTTATCATGTTGAATGGTTACTTCCTTATCAAAAACAAAATTTGGGTTGTCTTTTCCCTCACTCATTCATCTTTCATATTCCAGCCATTCCAGCTTGTCAAAGCCTGATCTCGTCAGATCTCAGGCGCTGAGTAGGTCTGGGTCTGATTCATACTTGGACGGGAAACCATCCGGAATACCAAGTGCCACAGTGGGGTGCCACTGGCAAAATTGTCATTGTCTCCTTAAGCAAGACTCTTCGCCCACATTGCTTAATATTAATGTGGTGTGTGTGAGTGTTGGCGCTGGTCAGAGGGGTCTGTGACAGACTGACAGCCTTGCTTCTGTTAGTCTGTCCCAAGGCAGCTGTGGCTACAGTAGAATCTTACCACCACTGAGAATGAATGGAGTGTATGAATAATGGTCAAGTGTGAAGCACTTGTGATGTGTTGAAAAGTGCTACATAAGAAAAAAATCACTTCAGTTGTCTGATCTGATCCAGCAGCTCTTATCTTGTAGTAGGCACCATCCTTCTCTGGGCAGCATAACAACATTTTTCACTATAAGTTTGCAAAAATTTAGCACCACTGATAACCAAATCAGAAGACTCAGTGGTCAAAGATGAGGCAAAATAAATAAATGTTTAAAATTTTATAAAGCCAAGTAGAACGTTGCAGTATCAGCAGATTTCGTTATCTACCTTTAGGGCATTTATTTATCAAGATATTAGGGGTGGTGATATGATATCATAGACAGATAGATAAATAGATAGATAAATACTTTATTGTTCCTCAGAAGGGGAAATTCATGCTTTCTCACAATAGAGATTTCATGATATATGGTGCAGCCCAAACTGGGACACAAGCACTTACTCTGTGAGTAGAAAATATTCCTCTTCTCTTTCTGCCTTCATTCATCGCCTTATAAAAAGGCGATGAATGAATCGCCTTATAAAAAATATAAAAATAATTAAGCCATGGGGCACTTCCGATGCAATGTTGCAATAGTGGTGAATGTAGTGTAAGAATTATGTAACAGACATTTTCTACTTGTGAGCCGTACATAGTGACTTGTTAGCTTTCCACTGGGGCCACAACTACAGCGTACTTTTGTCCCTATCTACATCTTTCTTACCCCCTCTCCCCCCCTCCTCCACCATGCACACATAGTCTTGTCATTAAGGCCTAATGAAAATGGATGGGCGGGCTGAGGTGTTGACCTGATTGGCTGTGGAGAAGTGTGTGCACTGTTCCCTCAAGGGCGCGCACGGACGCACACTCGAGCAGCTAATGAACGAATACAAGTGCTGCATTCATCAAGTACTTTGACATATAGATACCTGGCACTATAAGACAACTCACAGAGTTGTGATTGGTTTAGCTAGCTCACATGTCAGGTCCAGTTAGGTAACAGTGACTCAACTCAAGTTAAAGGAGACATCTGAAAATCGACTTAAGAGCTTTTAACCATGTTGTGATTGTTTTCTATTATCATGAATCTGCTCAAAGTTGTACTTACAGTGATTCATGTGTGTTCTCGTGCTTTCAAGGTGCCATTGGTCCAAAAATCCCAGTTTCCCCTACAGCCCATAGACACCCACTGCTCTTTACCTGTGATACACAGTAGATTCTGTAGGGGTTCATAGCCTTTAGCCAACAGTCCTGCTTTTTTGTGATTACATTTTCAATGGGAAGTCAAAGGACTTGCTTCTTTTATTAAGACTTTTAGTTCAAGCTTGCCAGACTATCCTTGTTTGACCTGCCAAGACTGTTTTTCTTAAACTATACAATCAAACTGTAATCTAGGCAACAGTCTATCTCTCAGAGTTCAGATGACTGATGGGCAGATTAGCCAATGCATTGATTAACATGAACAGCCATGTTTTAACAGTGAGTGCACTGTTAATCTTAAGTGAGAGAAGTTTGATTTAGTTGTAGAAAATCTCTCTATCTGAGTTTGGCCTAAGAAGGGAACAGTGACCAGACTGACAGCCTCTATAGGACATACAGAAAGCACCAGTCTGGATCCCAGACTACATTCGTCCTTGTCTTAGGTTGTCCAAATCCTGGCATTAAGTATAATAACAATCTTGTTCTTTTTAAAATTCTAGAAGTTATCAATTTTCATCATACAGTAAGACTGCTCCTGTATTCATAAACTTAGATGAAATGGACTAACTAGTTTCGGGAAGTGAGGGCATATTTAGAAATCAATATACAACAAAATGCATTGATATTGATGAGATTTTGAGAGTACTATGTATATATTTAGTACGCCATACAACTGACAAACCACAATTTACCACAATCAAGGACGAGCATCTGATGTAAAACCAAAAAAAAAAAAGCAAAACCACAGCACAATAGAAAATAGTCAAATAGCAGTAGTGTTTATCAAAAGATTTACCCTCCTCTTCTCTCGATCACACCTTAAAACTCTGTCATTATGCATGTCACCCTTAGCTGTCCGTGTGATTGCGTGTGTGTTTTCTCATTTGATGCATGGGCGTGTATGAGCGCTTGTATGTAGGGCGAATGTTGCTAAGAGAGGCTGCTGAATTTTTTATGGTGAGCCTAAAACAGCTCTGGTGAAGTTCACAGGCACTCATGTTCTATCATCGGTGGTCTGTGTGTCTGTAGGTGCGTGTGTGTGTGTGAGTCACCCTCGTAAGTGATAAAAGATTACAGGCTTAATTAAAAAGGCATGGAAGTGCTAGTAAAAATATTGAAGACGTTTTGTGCTCGCTGTAAAATGGCTCTGATACTTGCCTTGATGGTTCTTTTCAAAACGAACGGGGAAATGAGCATAGTGACTGTGCATGCAAAAATGAGTACAATAATGTGTCCTGTAGAGTTAAGACCAGCGTTGGGAACATTGACTGCACAAAAAAGTGGACTAAAGGAGCGCCACGTCATCCATAGTGTTTAGCTCCAGTCAAATAAAGCTCATGAGGCTAGCAGTTATAGGAATAGGAATTTATTAATGGACAAAATAGTGAAAAAACCCCATCAGGATCATGTATAGCGGGTTAATACAAACATAGTAAAACCAAAACGACAAAGCTCACTGCAGTGCTTACAGAGAGACGGGTGACAATTTTCCAATGTAAAGTCAATGGGAACCACCAGAGTCAATGGAGTCGGAATCGCCCCCATGAACACAGTCTATGGATGAAAAGAATACTTTCATAATATCGTGTAGTTAATCAGAGAATACAGAATACATGCATTAAAACAGATATAAGGCCCAATTAAAGTACATGGAATATTTCACCTTATGTTGCATAGTGTAAAACATGATTTAAAATGCTGCATATTTGTTGCACCAAGAATCACACTCACTACCAGAGCTGCGTTTTCTATTTTTGCACTAATACCATACAGCTTAAACCCTACAATTTCTACATCAAGCATTTTCAGCTTTAGATAGACTAATAATAAAGAGATACGCTAACATGTGAAAATGAAACAAAACACAACTCCAGGTATATTTTAGATGAGGGGACAGAATTCTAACATGACCAAAAGCTCACAGGAGTCCATTTACAGACTTGGTTACGCGTCACATCATAAAAGTAATAGCGAGCACTGTAATCATTCTATTGACTGTTCAGTATGGAGGCCTATTTATATTTGCTTGGCGGAGAAAGCTGGAGAACATACACACTAGCATACTGTCCCCAATACATATTTTAAATTCGTTTCAGCTTTTGTATGGGCCAAATCCTATTAAATTAGACCGGTGTTTTGTGTGTCGGATTGGAGTGAGCCAAATAAAGCAGTAGGTATTTTTCTTGGGTCCATTCACAGTCTAGTAACATTTGAACCACAGAACAGATTTGAATAGAGTGAATGAGACAGAGTGACAGAGTGTGGCAGTGGTGAACAAATCAGATCATTGTTGCACGTTAGCATGTAAAAAACTCAATTTGGGCCGGAGTCAATTAAAAGACAATTGTATTTGACATTTCAGCGGCCTTGTACCATAATCCTGCTCCTGTATTTTTTGGTCTGTATTGTCTCTCCGTTCAGGTGATCCAGTAATTGTGCTTGCTGCTGCCAGTTTGCCCTCTATCTCTGTGCAAAGAGATTAATCCCAAACAGGTCATTCCTCCCATATTTGCAAAGCTCAAACTAAATTCAGTACTGTTTTGAACTGGAGTGATTACATAGGCAAAGTTCTGTATATGTATATAAAATAACAATGTGTAGTCGCAAAACTTCAGCCTATTCAGCATATTCAGCATACACTTCCACAAGCGTGCAATTATAAGAAAACAACAACAACAACAAAACAGTGGATGGATTTCATAGATCTACCGATTGTTTTCCAACCTGGCAACGTGTATAAACCTGTGTTTTTTGTGTTAATGTGAAGTTTGGTTAGGGCATAGTTAAAAATGGCCCATTTTACACAATTTTCTTATCTGTTATATTATATAAATGTTGTTTCCTCATCAAAAACAGAGCCAAAGTTGTGTTTTGTTTAACATACAAACCCTGCATATTTAGACTGAGTTCTTCTCTCAAACAGAACACCTTGTTATGCCAACACAGGAAGCGCTCCATTGTGTTTTTAAACTCTATATACCTTCATTATAGTCATTTGGATAATTTCGGCTCAGAAATAACCCATTTCTACTGAACAAAAGCTAACACGTAGCTGCTGACATGAAGGTGAAGCAGAGCATTTTGAGCTTTGGAGATGTAGACAGATTAATAAAACAAATGTTCAAATGTGTAAATGAAACAAAACACAACTCCAGATATGATTTGAAGAGGTAACAACTAAATAACATACTTTAAAGCTCACAAAAGTCAAATTTGCTTAATATAGCACCTTTACGATATTGAACATTACAATAAAAATAATAATTATAAATGCTTTCTAATATTAACTAAACGGATGGGCCAGTCTTCAAGATGAATTAAGACTTTCTATTCTGCTGCTGTTGCAATGTTTAGTTATATAACAAAAAATATCCTTTGTGCGTTGATAGAAAATAATGCCCAGTGGTGTCTGTTAATAAAATCATAAATTAGCTTTTAGAATTGTATTGAGATTTAGTGACAGATATATTCATAGTAATAATCTATAACACAATGACATAGAACATTTCGGTCAAATATTGCAATATAGTCTAGAATCAATACCTGTTACTCTGTGTCAATATAGCGCGTCCCAGAAGAAAATGATCCAGTAAGCACTTGAATGCAGTTATCTCTTTCACAATAACATACCAGGCAGGTCCAACGCTTTTCATTTCCTGCCAGTCAAACCCTATATACTGTATCCGTCATCTCTACACAGCTCGGGTGACAAGTCAAAAAGCAATATTAGCATTTTTATGAGCGTGTTTCTGCTATGTCACCTTTACTGGGACCTTTACTTTCGTCCGTAAAGGAGAAATAAAATACTTATAGTGGGGTTTATGTCCTTCCCTCTGGCTGACTAAGTAATGAGCAAGTAGAAAGCACAAGCAGGCCAATGGTATTAGTGTATTGTATTGATTTATCAATTGATTAGGTGCTTGTGTACAAAAGATCATTTTGCAGGGACAAGTTGCTGCAGTAAGACAGTATAGTGTATAGTGTAATGTTGTAGCTATTATTTATATACTGGGGCGACTGGGGAGAGCTCAAATCTGATGCCGCCAGCAACACTGTGCAAAAGCTATTGTGTGTCAACAAATGGTGCTAATTATTGGCTTGCTAAGAAAGACATATTTGTTGTTAGATGGTTTGTTTTGATCCAGGATGAATTGGGGAATGAAAATAGAAAAAAAATAGAAAGTCTATATAGTTTTATTTGTTTTGTAAAGCATCTGTGAGTGGCTTGAAAAGCGCTAGAAATAAAATGTATTATGATTATTATGATTATGATTATCACCCCTATGAACTAACATCAAGGACCATGTTGTCCACCCTCCTGTGGGCTCACCACCTGCAGAGGGGTTCATAGGGGGGTCAGGTGCTGTGAGTATTGGGCAGCAAACTGCCCCCGCGACCCAGCCGGATTAAGCGGGAGAAGATGGATGGATGGATGATTATGATTATGATTATTATGATTATTATGATTAGTATGATTATTATGATTATTATGATTATTATATGCAGATGTCAAGATTGGTTATATATTAGCTCAGTTGGTAAAAACTTGGTGCTGCAGATGACCATTAGACGTCTTGATTAATTGGTCAATGGAATCTTGGTCTACCAAAGGTTTTATTAGTCACCTTATTATTTTGCTGGGATTATAATGATTTGCCTTTCTGCTTTTTATGCTTAAGTACAGTTTACTCATACTTTTCTGTACAATTTGTTATTTGTACATAAAATCCCTTGAGCTTGTGATCTTCTGAGTAAATAGAAACTGGTCACATTTTTATATAGCGCTTACCTTCAAGGTGATTTACAGTGCTTTACATCAAGGAACCACTCACCGATTCATACGCACACACTCATACACCAGTGTACACAGACACTGGGGACTGTAGGTCAGTGGATCTGAAAGACCAAAGATACCAAAGATATTTATGTCCAGAGTGGGATTCAAACAGCCAACCTTCAGATCAGTGGACAAACCACTGATCAACTGAGCTGCCGTCCCCCAATTTGGGCCAGATGTTTGATTAGATAATAGAGACGCTTCATAGTTTGAGAGCTTTTGCCAAGACCACACCTCACCTTAGTCGCCAAACACAGATCAACCAAGAATGTTTTTAGTCGACCACAGCCCTGGTATTAATTCAATGTTGTATTAATTAGACTGACATTCAAATCTCACTATACCTGTGAAGATAATATGTACACACTCAGTTCAGGTTCATTTGGGTACAGTAAATAGGCTGTCCCAGGGCAGCCTCTGCTTTTGCATGCTCTTTCATAAGTGGAAAAAAACATAAAAACATATTAGAGTCATAATTCTTCATTGTAATTCAGAGCAAAATTTGTAATAAAAATGTCTGCTTTATTTTCCATGCAGGGTTAGTTTATTGTGCACCAGTCTCAGTCCCAGTTCCCAGTCAGAAGTCATAAAGAAATAATTATTTTCAGTTAAAGCCTGGTGAAATGTTTTGATCCAGAACCGGTTTTGCACATAGCAAGACCCATGATACCCACTGAACTGATGTATTGCACCTATTACATCTTGTTATTACCGTTTCTCCACAAAGCGCTGTTTTACATTCTCCCAGCCTCTGTTCTCTTTGCGTCATAAAGAAAAGAGTTGTTGTGTTTTGTCAAGAGTCAAGAGCCACACTGAAGGGTTCTTGTAGCCTCTGACTTGCCTCTTACACAATCAGAAGCACAGAGGCCAATACAAAGAGGGAGCAGAGGTGATGTGTCTGTAATTGCCAGAGTAGAAAGAAATCTTTATATGGTGAACTAAGTGGGGTGATTTGTTTTAGTTTTGCCATTCGGGTGCTGTCTTTCTCCTTTATACTTCCCCTATGTAAAAACACACATGAGCCAGAGAGAGAGAAATATATGGGGTGGCTGTCACTCTTGGATGGAAATTGGCGTTTATGGCGTTTGCACTGCTTTTCTATTTCATCCATTTTGTTTGTGTTCGGTGACGTCAATAACTAAGCGCCAATTAGGAGAGCTGGCATTTGTGATCCGTCCAAGGAGTCGATAGAGCCGGGCAGGTGAGCCACTCATCATGCTAACACTAACACGTTACCACCACAGGCTGAGGGAGATGAGTGTAACATACAAGGCAATAATGGGGTGAGTATAGTATTTGTTAAAAATGGTGCTCCAGCAATGGGTGACTTACTAAACATTTATATCTTGACTTTTTTGCAACCAAATCATGATTTTGATACTAGTAATGAATTATAATGCATTCTTCAACAGCTCTTTTTCAGACACTAAAACACCCTTTACAATTGCGTGCATTATTCATTCCATATTTGGTGATAAAGTAGTAAATTCCTATTGTAGCCACATCTGACGGAAGAGAGGCTACCAACACAGACATTCATTCTAGGCAATGTGGGGGAAGTGTCTTGACAAAGCACACATGGACATGGAAGTTTAATCACAAGTAATGAAAACTTAAGTTCTAGAGACTAGAAATGTGTTAATCAAGAATTATAATATTTCACAGGCCTGCTGCAGCTGTCACATTTCTATAGCAGATAATGAGCTATCAAATATGTAAAATGTAGGTCACCATGATGAGTTGCTTTACTGACAAGTATTCATTCACATGGAAATGGGATCTGAACCTGGCGAGCACATATTAGCAAATGAATAGTCACTTTGCAATTTTATGCTGCAATTAACATAGTTGCTCACTTGCCTAAAGGATATTAAAAATAACTCAATAACTCAACAGAAATGCTATGTTGCACATTTAGCTGTCGCTGCCTTGGAAGGGGGAAAATGTTCTAATATCCAAACTTTTTATTTTTTATTTTTTTACAGTTTCTGCCATGGTTCTTGCTTTTTGTTTTTGTTAATTGTTGGGTGATTAATAGTTATGAATTGCAGCATCACCTCTGAAAGATAAGGTACTCAAATTATAGACATTTGTAATAGTAATTCAGCTTAAGCTTGGATTTTACATTTGGATGGTGCTAATTATGGGCTTGCTAAGAAAGAGATATTTGTGGTTACTTAGGTTTGGATAAATTGGGCAATAGAAAACAGAAAAAAGAGAAAGTCTATATACTTTTATTTGTTTTGTAAAGCGTCATTTTCAATAGTAATTCAGGCTGGCTTGGTTTTTAAAAAAATTCCAAGTTCCAACTCTGTTGCTTATTGATTTCATGCTGATATTGAGAAAGGCTTAAATAGTATCATGTTCTTGTATTGAGCTAACTTGTATAATAACACCGCAACATACGATTTTGAACCCAAAACTAATAAAGATGGCTCTACTGCTGAGAGTCTAGATTCTGTGCATGATTTCATATTGTATAGCACACCACTGAGGAGGGTCTGTTGAATGTTTTTCTGTTATTGCTTTGTCTGGAACGTTTCACAGTATGGTGTTGAACCTTTACATCTTCACGGAGACCAAACCAGGTCAGATCTATGGAGAGGCGACCCCAATCAGAATGCCTGTTTTTTGGGGGGGTATTTTTGAGCTATAAAACCACCTGTAACTGGATAAGTGTAAGGTTTAATGTCACACTGTGGAACATTCCTGACAGAGCAATAATATATCCATAAAAACAAGCAGGTGATGGATTCCCTGCTACGAAGTTACATATTGCACCTTTGATTCTTATTGTAAAATTCAATAGAAGGAATTTGTGGTATTAATGTGTGGATCATTTACCATAAACAATTAAATCTAAATGACATTACTGTATCTAAGGTCAATCAATATGACAAACTACTCAACATCTCTCCCATTACCACTCATTATAAGTGTGATTTAAATGATAGAGTAAAAAAGGTAGAACTTGAATCTGACATTTTAATGAGTTTCACATCGACTTAGCTGCACTTTGTGGCAGTTTGCATTAATTATTTGATCCTAGCCACAGGGCAGAACTGCTGGAATGAAAGTTTGATGTCTGGGAGAAAAAGGCTTTAAAATCTCTTCACCTGTTCTTCAGGAACTGACTTAAAGGTGCACTATGTAACTTTTTGGTGGGGAATCACCTACTTGTTTCTATGGATATGTAACTGCTCTGCCTGGAATGTTAAACATTATGACATTAAACAGCTCTATCTTACATTTATCCAATTATAGGTGGCTTTATCACTCAAAAATACCTAGAAAAACAGGCATTCTGACTGTGACCAGGGTCGCCTCTCCACAGATCTGACCTGTAACTTGGCCTAGTTTGGTCTCCAAGGTGATAGAAAGGTTTAATTGCGATACTGTGAAACATTCCAGGCAAAGCAATAACATCACTATGGAGAAAATCATTTGACGGTCCCTCTACCAGAAAAGTTACACCATGCAACTTTAAGCATTTGTATAATGTATTTAAAATATACAAAGTATATATAGTAGCATTAAGCCTTGCCCTAGGTCAGCTGGAGCCTTTAGTCTGCTGGTTATATAAGGGTCTAAGAAGCCTGGGGGGTGGGGGCATTAAGCTATGGCTGACTCAGGTCTTCCTTGTCCTGCTTAGTTAATAGAAAGATTACAGTCCACATTCGTGATTGTTTCTCTTCTTTCATGAGCTGATAGGCTTAACGGGCCTATATATTGCATTATGTCAGCTTTAAACTACATTGGACACCTTATTTCACTGGTATAGTAATGTTTGTTTTGGAAATACCCTAAAGACTCTATTGGTGTAAATGGCAAAACTACGCACCCAAATTTCCAAAAGGATATATTAGACAATGTGAGAGAATAAAAATAAGGCCTCACTGTTGTTTTGTGTGGTTATGGTGTCAATAATTGATAAATTGTGACATTTCTCCTCACTGTAATACTGAATATAGTTTGATATCCCTACTCCAGGTTGTTGTCAAAAGTATTGAAAATCAGATACTAATCGATTCTAAAACCAATATCAAAACTAGATACTAATTTGATCCAATATTGATAGCAAAAAGTCACATTCACGGGACAGAAATGAACCTTGAATATCTTTAGAATGATCTTGAGCTGTATCAGAACAAGACCATCTAGACTTGTATGCCCGTGGACCACTATGGAACCTACCTGTGATTATACTGATATAATGCCACATGTATAAAAAAAATGCCATGATTTAATGTTGAAAATCACATTCTATTGGCTAAAGAAGAATGTTCTTAATCATCATTGTGGTATTGGAATCAGTATTGAGTCTATTCCTTAGTAAAGCAATTATAGTATTGTGACAACACTAGTCCAGGTATAGTTTGGATGAAAAATGATGAGGGCCTTTGATCAACACAAGAACCTATAATTTACTTTCTTATTTCTCTCCTTTAAAGGAACATTATAACATGATCAGCCCATAAAAGTCAAATTTGAATAGTAACTATCATTTTTGTATCAACAGTTCTCTCTCCATCTCACTCTCTGTGGTGTCCCATGGTACTTCCTGTGAACTCCCATTTTGTTAGTGACGCCTCATTTCCCCACCACATATATACTATAATCTACTTTGGGTTCTTGCTTTTCCTGCCTCCAACTATGGCTGCTTCCCTCTCACAAATATAAAATCTGGTCCCCTCCAAATTGCATTTTGAATTTGTTTGCAAAGTTGGTGCAGGGTTACAGTACTTTTGTAGTATAGAGAATTTAAATATAGTGACTTAAAAAATTTGGCAAAACTTTTAATCTCATATGATACAGATAGCAGCCGTACTTTGAGGCCCAAATGATAATATATAGTTTTAATCTCCATCCATCCATCCATCCATCCATTTTCTTCCACTTTATCCACGGGCAAGTCACAGAGGCAGCAGTCTGAGCAGGGAGGCTCAAACCTTCCTTTCCACACACACTTCCTCCGCTCTTCCTCGAGGCGTTCCCAGGCCAGCCCAGAGACATAATCCTCCAGCATGACCTGGGTCTTTCTCGGGGCCTCCTCCCGATGGGACGTGCCTGGAACTCCAGGGAGGTGTCCAGAAGGCATCCGCAACAGATGCCCGAGCCACCTCAACTGGCTCCTCACAAGAGCAGCGGCTCTACTCCAAGTTCCTCCTGTGTGACTGAGCTCGTCACCCACTCTGTGGAGGAAATTCACTTCGACCACTTGTATCCGTGATTTTGTCCTTTCGGTCATTACCCAAAGCTCATGACCATAGGATAGGCCTTTCGGCACAGCTCTTTCAGCTCAGCTCCTTCTTCACCGCAATGGTCCTATACAACGACTGCATCACTGCTGACGCTGCACCGATCCGCCTGTCAATCTCACACTCCATCCCCCCTCACTTGTGAACAAGACCCCGAGATACTTGAACTCCTCCACCTGAGGCAGGGACTCTCCACCCACCTTGGGAGAGGGCAAGCCACCTTTTTCGGTTCGAGAACCATGGCCTTGGATTTGGAGGAGCTGATCCTCATCCCAGCATCCTCACACTTGGCTGCTAACCGCCCCAGTGCATGTTGTACTTTCTGTTTGGATGAAGCCATTAGGACAACATCATCTACAAACAGCAGAGATGAGGTCCTGTGGTCCCCAAACTGGACCCCCTCTGGCCCCTGACTGCACCTAGAATAGAACCGGTGACAAAGGGCAGCCCTGGTGGAGTCCAGCATGCACTGGAAATCTGACTTACTGCCACAATGCAAACACAGCTCCTGCTCCGGTCATACACGGACCGGACAGTCCTTAGCAAAGGGCCCCTGACCCCAAACTCCTGGAGCACCCCCCACAGGGCACCACGAGGGACATGGTCGAATGTCTTCTCCATGTGAACTGGTTGGGCAAACTCTCATGAACCCTCAAGCACCCAATGGAGAATATAGAACTGGTCCAGTGTTTTGTGACTGTGACTAAAACCACACTGCTCATCTGAGGTTCGACTATCCTCTGTCCTCTCCAGTACCCTGGAATAGACCGGGGAGGTTAAGGAGTGTGATTCCCCTTTAATTGGAACACACCCACCAGTCTGTCCAGCAATGGAAAAGACCACGAAAATCTGGATTTGAACAAGGTAGTGTCTAGTTCAGGGAAAATACAATTGATTACTGCATCTCTAACTGATCTATCTGTGCTAACGTCTTTTGGTTGGAGCTAGAATCTTTGGTCCAATCTCGCAATACTATAATATTAATTTCTCTAGCTGTTACAGATCCCTATAATGGCCCTTCTAAATGTGACACTGAATACTCAATATTTCTCATGCAATGAAATATGCAAATAACAGATTGCATAAAATGTAAATGTTTTATAGGCTAATCCTTTGGACTCAGATGAAACATAATTATCATTTGGATTATATGAACCACAGAAGATTCACAGTTTTCACCATTTACTGTGGAGCAACACCTTTAGAAAATCATTGCTGTTAAACTGGGTTAGATGCATGAAGGAACAGCCACAATACAGCGCCCTCTATAGTTTCAATGTGGGCTTCCATGCACTACTTACATGGACGATGTTCTGCTCTCCTCATCTTCTCTCTCTTTCTCTTTTCCACTCACTCGTTCCTCTCTCCTTTCTCTCATTCTCTCTTTCTCCTCTCTCTTATCGTTCTCTGACTGTCTCTTCTCTCTATACCTACCTCTTGCCCTTTCCTTCTTCTTCTTCTTCTTCTTCTTCTTCTTCTTCTTCTTCTTCTTCTTCTTCTTCTTCTTCTTCTTCTTCTTCTTCTTCTTCTTCTTCTTCTTCTTCTTCTTCTTCTTCTTCTTCCCTTCTCTCCCTCTCTGACTTTCTGGCTCAGTGTCTAGACTCTCCTCCCAGACCTCAACCTATTTCCATGTACCATCCGTCTCCCTCTTTTGCCCTCTCGCTTTTATTTACCCTGCTGCACTCTCTTACCTCCCACCTGCTTTTGTTCCTGTCGTGCTTTGAAGCTTCAGTATCACACCAGCAACTTTGTCCATCTCACGTGTACCCCTCCTCCCCTCCTCTGTCTCTCTCTCCCTCTCTGTCTCTCTATCTCTCTCTCCCTGTACCTAGTGTGAATCCAACATCCAACATCCTTTGAACTCCTCAGAGAATGGCCACAGACTTTCATCCAAACAAAAAAAGGAAAAAGAATAGAGGACTTGAAATGTATTTAAAGCCAACTGGAGCGCACTCATCTGTCTGTATCTGTATGATTCATCCTGAGTCATTTTTTATTGGAAAATCCTATCTAAACAAACAATTTAAAAGCACCAATTTTTTGTACCGTGACAAACCAATGAGAATAGTGGTTTGATTTGCAGTGGCTCTCGACAATGAAAGCTATAATTCTAAAATAAATCATGCGTTCCTGATTAGCTGGTTACACATCACATTTACTTCTTTAATATGTTTTGTGCACTCCTATTAAGTAAAAATACAATTGCTAATCATGAAGGTTTCAGACAGATATTTGCAGAAGCTGTGCATATCTGTGGTATTTGAGGGAGCTGTTCACCTGGAGCCTGGCGAACTTCACAGTGTTGGAGCATTAGTTTAGCTTAGTGAGCACAAGCATCGCGTTCCAATCCATAAACCAGGGCGCTATCTTGACTCAACCTGCAGCCTGGTTTTACTTCTCAGAAATGTACAAATATGACGTAAACACTGTTCGGATTAGAAGTTTTTAAACTGCACAAGTGATTTTTCCCGACTAAAAATAAAATAACACATATTTTCAGGTAGAATACTGTTTGATATATTTAGCTTAAACAAAAATGTGCGCAGGTTCATATTTACAAGATGAGTTTTTTTGCATTTCATTTTTACTCTACAAAGAAATTTTAGTACTACTTTATAATAACTACACCTTAATTAGCCATAATAAAGCATGAACATACGTAATTGTTAATGAAGAAATAGTTTATTAAGAATTATTCAGGCTTACCTTACATTGATTAAGACATTGTGCTTGTGTCTGCTAGTATATAGCTGCAATCTATAACACCAGGAGATTCTTATGCTATAATTTGTGCATTTTAAATTGCAATATTCATCTAAAGTGACTTAATAAAAGAAAGAAGTCCTCTGACTTCCATGTTAGAAAACTGTGGTGCTCAGTGGGAGCAAAGAGTCGGCACCTCCTATGAATAGTTGCAGATCACAGTGAAAGCACAAGATTTAATTTGTGCCAAAATAAACCAGAATCCGACGCATATTACCAATTAAGGAAATAAAACTGGAGAATAAAGTACAGAGCAGTGAGCGTATGGTGAGGGGAAACAACTATAATATGGTTAAAAGCTCAGTAAAGCTGATCTGGCATAATTGGCTTTTTAAAATTGCGTGATACATGTTCTGTGTTATTGCAATATTTTAACACTGCTCAACATCAGGTCTGGCCAATAATAATTTACCATTACGACAGGGCCATGCATTGGTGGAGGTCTGCTTTCTTATTATATGTCATTTCTAGAACATGATATGAGTCCCTTAAATTACTTCTTACACATTTTTGCAATTAGAATAATGCTGCATTATGTTCATTTATATGCTGTAACATCCCACATTATATCCCCACCAACATGGCCCTATATTTCAAACAAACTTCTCACAGCTCTTATCATACTCAAGCATCCATTTAAATCTAGGTCAAAACATTGTAGGATTCATATTAGTGTAATTGTAATGACATGCTGCTTTTGTACTGCCTAATGAAATCATGTCAAGCCCCACTCTGTTCCAGCTTTGTTCTGTGGTGCACTTTGAAGCATATGTCAGAGTAAAATAAGGGTTAAGAGCAGTGTTGGGCATGTTACTTTGAAAAAGTAATTAGTTATAGTTACTAGTTACTTCTCCCAGCTACTGAGTTAGTAACTGAGTTACTCCACTATAAAAATAACTAGTCACTAGTAGGGGTGGGCGATATCTCGATATTTAAAATATATCGAGATATTTTTGAAACTCGATATGAATTCTGACATATCGATATATCGCTATAATGCTTATGTTTACTTCTGGTTTCGCCGCTTCGCTTGTTTTGCCTTCTCTGTGCCGCGCTCGCCTCCGCCTCCTGCTTTTGTCCCCCGAGCTCCTCCGCGGAGCACGGAGCTGGCCGCGGACTAAACCAGGACTAGGACAAAACCAGGACTAGGACTAAACCAGGACTAAACGCGGCCGCAAAGCCCGGGGCTCGGCCGCGGACTAAACCAGGACTAGCACCAGGGCTCTGCAGTGCGCCCATTTCACTTGCATTTGCGAGCAAATATTTCGTCGTGCGAACGTGGAAAACGAAACAGGCGCATCTGTGCGAGTGCTTCTGCAGCCACAATAAGGAGCTGCGCACAGACGTAACAACGTGATGAGTTAAACTTTCTAAATGCACGTTTCCCAGCGCGAGCGTAACCACATGACACCTCCGACCGCGCACGACTCCAGCACACGAGCTCCGCGTGCGCAGATATCACTATACGAACAAACTCCGCTTCAAAACACCCCCACGCCCCCTTAACCGAGGAGCGCCCCGCGGCAGGACCCACACCTGTCCCACCCACTCACAGACACCCGCGTGCCGCTGGACAAAGCGAGAGCTTTGGCTTTTGTCTTGGTCTTGTCTCGGACTCGAGCGCATTTGGACTCGGTCTTGTCATGGACTCAAGGTCTGAATACTGAGTGCGGTCACATTTTTCATTAAAGCCGCTGCTGTCGCCAATAAAGTCATACCGGTGTGCGGGAGCGTGCGGGACTTCTCTCTGCAGCCTGTGCCAAATGCCAAATAAATCCGTTTGTCACAATGTGCGTTTGATTTGGTAAATGTGCAGAGGCTAAATACCACCTTAAAACAAGAGAATGTAACTCCAGTTTGGAATTTGAAAATACAGGTTTAAAAATCCTGCACACTTTATTCACTTTGAAGCAGTTTTGTGTGAGTGGAAGTTCTCTTAAAGAAGAGGTTCTTAAACTGTGGGTGAGGGTCCAAAAAGGGCCACAGAGTGTTTAAGTGCAGTACTAAATGAATATTAATCAGATAAAATTTGTTTTTTTGTTTTTGCAGTAGTTTGGGGGGGGCTGTATTTTTCCTGTAAAGATATCGAGATATATATCGTATATCGAGATATAGCAAAATATATCGAGATATATTTTTTGGTCCATATCGCCCAGCCCTAGTCACTAGGTAAAGTAGCTATTGCTTACTTTTATTTTTTAAGGGAGCAATCACACCAGGACTTTGGAACCGTGTCGTGCACAAGTGGGATTGTGTAGGGTTCTATGGTCTGCACTCACATGTACACAACCGAACCAGGCCACAGCCCAATGAAGTTATCACACGCACTGTTTGTTTACATGTTGCACAGCGGTGTTATTGCTTTTAGCGGAGAAATATCTCTTAAAAAGTGAGACAGGTATGAGTCCTGCTGAGATGAGCGCTCCTCCTTGAGTTTATGCATATAATAACAGCACACAGGAGTGAGGACAAACGGAGACAAGAGGCTGCAAAACCTCTGTCACAGTCCTTAGTGAAGGTAAACGCGGAGTCACCAATACTATACTATATAAGCTCTGTGTGTGAGAGCTACTATATAAGCTCTCACACACAGAGCTTATATAGTAATTGAACCTTTCTATCTTCATGGAGACCAAATCAGACCAAGTAAGATCTGTGGAGAAGACCCCGCTCAGTCAGAATGCCTAGGTCTTCTAAGTATTTTTGAGCAATGAAACCACCAGTAATTTAATCAATGTAAGGTAAAGCTGTCATTTTGTGGAACATTCCTGGTAGAGCAATGACACATCCATAAAAACAAGCAGGTGACGGACCCTCCACCAGAAAAGTTACACAATACACCTTTAAGTACACTTCTTTACTATTTTTACTTCACTATGATCCACTGTAATAGATGAACCAGCACTGTAATAGATACAGTACAGTTTTCCATAGACTTCCAAAGCCAATGTTGTCTTTGATAGTCTGATCTGCAGTCACTGTGTAGTGACAATACTATCTTTGTTTGTTCTTTCTCATGCCTCCATTTGGCCAAAAGTTCTGGTGGCTTTTGGCCATTCTGCCGGCATCGTCATGACAACTGCATCCGCAGTCTGTCAAGCTCTGTCATCTTCAGCACTTTGACAATGTGCCCAACGCAGCTTAAGTTAGCGCTGTGAATGAGAGAGGTCCTGCGATATGTGTGTGCTAGCAGGGAGTCAGCATTCAAACTAACAGCAGATTTATGGCTAAAGGTCCTAGATTACACAAAACGTTAAGTCATGTTACAATGTTGCTACCTGCTCAAAACCATACCTGGAGCTGTGTTTTGTTTCATTCACACGTTTGAGTAATCCTTTATTATCAGCCTGTCTACATCTCCAAAGCTCAAAATTCTCTGTTTCACCTTGTGATGTCACATAGTGGTAGTTTTCAAGTTAACAGCTACATTTTACCTTCAGTTCAGTAGAACCCAGAAATTATCCAAATGAATCTAATCTACCACATGACATCACAAGGTGGAGCAGGATGTTTTCTGTTTGAGAGTGCAGGGTTTGTGTGTTAAACACACAATTTCAGGTATATGTTTGATTGAGGAATCAACATAATAACATAAATCAAATTAGTGTAATATGGGCCCTTTAAATGGATTCCTCCGGACACATTTCATTCATAAATTGCAATAGAACCATGCTTATATAAAAGATTTATGGTACATATAGATGATTATTTAACACAGCCATTGGGTTACATATACTGTAATTGGATCATTTCTATGCAGTGGCACCTTGCACTGGCTCCTCTCCTGTGCACATATTGGAAAAAAGTCACAGCTAATGAAAGAAGCAATATGATCCCATATGGAAAAAAGCAGATATTGAGTTAGAAGATGCAAATACATTGTTAAATATGTAAAAACATCCTCTGTAATAAATATGCTATTCCTTACAACAATAGTCATTTAAATGTTTAAAGGTGTAACTTGGTCTGGTTTGGTCTCCATGAAGATAGAAAGCTTTAATACAATAGTGTGAAACATTCCAGACAAAGCAATAACATCTCTGGACCCTCCACCAGAAAAGTTACACAATGCACCTTTAAGAATAATGCCATATCATCTGCTGTCAGACTGTACACTGTTAGCCCTACGTGTGTCATTCACCTTTAGTCATCATGGATCCTCACTGGTATACGATTTATCTGAAGTCTGTTAACATGCACTTCATTCTGTCCTTATGCAGTATTATACATGAGCATAGTCTGAACTACATAATAGAGTTGTAGTATTTTAGTACTATTTTTTCCTCTATATTTGTATAGTGTTTAGTTAGATTTAAGCTTCTTTTTATATTGATTTTTGGTTGCATATTTTGCTATTTTTAAACTGTGAGTTGCAACTATAGATTGCATGTATAAATAGTCATAGCTAACCTGCTAGTCGTCGTGTTCCTTATAGGAAGTGAGCATAAGCGCACTTCCAGCTCCATCAACTCCAGCTCCAATTCACTTTGTATTGAGAAGACATCGGCCCTGTTTCAGTAACTTCTACAATCAGGCTGCTCTTTTTGGTTTTAAAATGTTTGTATTAACCTGGTCTACATGATTCTGGGATTTTTATTTTGTCCATAAATCAGTCCTTATTCCTAATATGGAACTGGTTCCAAATGTGCTCCTATAACTGCTAGTCTCGTGAGCTTCATTTGACTGGAACCAAACGCTATGGGAGACGACATATTCCTTTACTCCACTTTTTTATACAGACTATGGTTGCAACACAGGATTTTCTCATTGTGGTACAAATAAAAGTTTTATAACCGTATTCAGTATTAACATAAATCTTTGCAATAGCCCAACTCCTACGTTCTGTTTCCAGTTTAGTCTCGCCCAAAGCATGTGCATCTGAAAATAACAGAGCAGAATTGATGTCCTCAGGTTCAATAACAAGATTTATAACGTCACACAAACACATCTTGTCCTGCTGTGGGCAATGCATGTGTCCAATAATTCTTCATCCTAAGATGTGGCAGTACAAATGTGTATTTTTATAGTATTTTAACTACTCTAATTAAAAAGTTTATAGTTTTAAAACCAGTTATCACCTCACTTCAGTTACTTGAAGGATAATGGTTATTAACCTTATAAGGCCTCTATCCCATTTTATTTCCTTGTATTCGAGCAAAATTTGCCTTGCCCCAGTACAGATGTATTGTATAAGCAGCTCTTGAGGTCAAAATGTACTATTTGTATCTAATTATAAAGCATTTTATTGCCTAATAATCAGGAAGCAAATGTTAGTATGCTAGTTGTTTTTAGATATCCTGTGATGGAAAAACTCTGGTCTTTTAAAAGCATAAACTCATCACAGTGAATAATTAGGATGCTCTGAATGCTCACTGCATGTGAATGGATCACTGCAAACCTTTTAAAATTAACTAGTTTCATTTTTCACATTTTTAAGACAGTAAAAATGAGCTTATAGCATCTTTGATAAACCTTTTATGAGTTAGTTGTCATAGTTATTGTTAGCTGACACCAGTGAGTGCAGTAACAAAGATTCAACCAAATGTAAATGAGCGTGTATGCCTTTGCCAGCGAGTTTTCTCATCTTCAGTTGATTCCTATCAGAGCTGTACATTAGCGGGGCCTCTTGTTACTGTGTCTGAGCCTGATAAAGCACAGATGTTATCCGTGCTGCTGCAGACCTTAAATAAAAGACAAGGTCGGCTTTAACAGTGCATTAGGATATGATGGGACGGCTGCTGCTGCTGGGTATTCCTTCCCACAAACTGATTTGATTTATCCCATTAGCTTGTAAGCAGAGGAAAGACATAGGGCAGACACTGGGGCCAAATGCTAAGGAGACCTCAGGGTTATTCTAATAAACTGTTATTGAAGGTTACTGTCAAGTTATTGTAATATAGTCATGGTAGCAGTGTTTTCAGAGTCATTATCTGGTCTAGATTTTGGTTTGAGGCTACTTCACCTTGTATTGAAAAGGCCATATAACAGTGCCAGTATAGGTGACAGAAGAAATAGTAAAAGTAACCATTAAAGCCGCAAGCAACATCAAAATCAAACAGTCCTCTGACGCGCCACTTGTCTCTGTGTTATTGCAGCTTTGGGCTGTTCTTGTCACTAGACAAAGTCAACACACTGCTACATGTTAGCGATATATATATATATATATATATATATATATATATATATACACACACAAATATATACAAATACATATATACATACAAATACATATATACATACAAATATGTACTAGAATACTGCTTTAATGCTAGGTTCGACTGAGAGGATGAAGTTGAGTGTGCAGTTGACAACAATGAATTAACAACAGATTATTAAAATTGCAATCTGACTTGCCGCAATTATTAAATCCCAAAGGTTGCAATTAATAGAATGATCTCTGCAAAGATTAAAACACGTGTTTGTACCTTAGTTTTAACCTCTGCAGATAGTTATATTATAATACTCATTGTAATACACATGGGCTTGTTTACAATATCTATCATATATCATATCATACATTACAAATCTTATAGCAGTACTTAAAATCTCATGTACATTGCTTTCAAAAGTCATATAGCCCTAGTAACCACTATGCCAAGTGTATTTGTTATAGTATAGGTAAGAGAAGTAGCAACAACAGTAATATGACTGTAATAGAAACAATTATAGTAGTAACAATAGTATGTACAGGTTTACAATACAAGTTACTATGGGCCTTGGGTGGGCTGTATCATGGATAATGGTCCCAGAGTTGAAAGTTGGAGACACATTTATGGACTATTTTCTTTGTCAAATTTATATTTCACTCACAGAGACCCGCTCAATGTCTCACTTGCGTTCTGTCTAAAATGCCAACAATGCACCAGCGTTCATATTTACACTTCGCTGCTGCAAGATTTAGTCAATATTTATGCCAAGTTTCAATATTTTTCAGTTTTATGTAACTATATTTGGTGCATATTTCTACTTTTTGGTGTTGTTATGAAAATAGCTCAAGTGCTCAGAAAACGATTAAAATTTGATTGGGTAATATCGCAAACAAGCAGCAATAAGCAAGACTTGGCACACTCTGTGACACATAATAATTTGGTTGGGGAAATCGGGTGGAATTAAAATGGAAGGGAATTGGTTTCTTTCTCTACTTAAACAGCCAAAGTCGTTTCACCGTTTTCCCAAACCTTCATATTAAATGATACCACCCACTTGTTCACATACCCAACTTTTCCTGCCAATAATGATAAACTCCGAATATAATTATATTCAGCCGAAGTTTGGGGCTCATGGTGAAGTTACTTTTGACAATGCAGTAACTGACAAATATCTGAATTATTTAACAGTAATGGGACATAAACAAGTCGATGTCCAAAATGCAATTGCAGAATATATAAATAAATGAATGAGGACAGCAAGCCAGAAAAAAATATCTGAAATGTTCTGAAATATGTGGAGAGGCGACCCCACTCACAAGAACGCATGTTTTATTAGGATAGTGTTGAGCATTAAAACAACAATTAAATAAATGCAAGATGGATAACTTTAAAGCCATTCTGTGGGACGTTCCAACCAAATCAATCCATGGGTTTCAAAATTATGGGAAATTAGAACTGTTGCCATAGCAATTAACAATTTGAAACAAATATTATGTTTTTTGAATGGTGAAAAATATTCAAAATGTTGTATATAAAAGGAAGCTAAAATTCATGAATAACATCTCCATGGAGAAAAGCAGTTGGCTTATCCTCCACCTGAAAAGTTACATATTACATCTTTAATATTTGTCAAATGAGGTTCATTTAGTCTTCCGATAATTCATTTTTTCAAACCAAGGTTTAGTTTGTTTTCATACCTGACGTTGCTGGATTAAGGAGGCAATCAAAGCATAGAAACATGCCGTCAGTACCATAAACCAGGACAAGGGGGCTTCTTTACTCTCTTTACTCTCACACTGTCCTGAAATTGGACTGTAGATGGCGCTGTTCTTCTTCCTCCCCCGGTAGGAAGACAACCTCAAAATCTGTTTAAATCAGCTAACCAGACACGTCACAGCAACGTCATGTGAAGACTCTGAGGAAGACGTCAGGTATGAAAACAAACTAAACCTTGGTCTGAAAAAATGAAAAAAGAATCTAATAAAACATCTTTAACGTAGTTCACACGGTTTTGAGGCTAGTTGACCAATGCGACCTTGTGGTTTCAACTACAGCCCGCTTTCATAACGCCTATTACAATATGCTAATGGCGATTAAACAGCTTTCCAGAAATATAAGCACAAAAAGCATGCTATTAACCTCACGCCACGCTATTAACTGCACACTTCAATTTGAAAAGTTCACCCATCATCCTCATTAACTCCCCCACCCCTGCCCCCCCTTTTCTCCCCCCTCTCCTGCCCCTGCTTGATGACCCGGCCCTACCCTCTCCTTGGTCTATAGACAGGAGGAGGCATCAGAATCTCTTATTGCTATTCCCACCACATAGCGATCTACAGGCTGTGTTCTCCGCACGTGCCAAAGAGGAGTGTACGAAAAGAAGGGATGGGGTAGAGGAGGGGTATCAGTGCGCCCCCGCCTCTCTGTTATGTTATCTGAAACTAAAAATAGCTTTCTTTTTTTCCCCTCTTTTTTCTGTTTTTCCAATTCCCGGTGCAAGTCAGGCCTCCCTCCCTCTCTCAGTGTTTGGCCTATGTAAACAGTGTCTCTGGTGTGGAATGATAAGGCCTCTCAAGTGCATTTCCAGACAGTGTGGACTCGTGGAGCTGAAAGATTCACTACATATAAGATTAGATTTAGTGCCATGTTATTCCCCTGGTCGCGCTCAGCTCTGTTTACGGCTAAAAATAATAATAAGAGATGCTTATTAAAAGCTTGCAAATCTTGAGTGTGTGAAAATCAGGTTTAAAAAGTCATGCAACGAGAAGAAGTGCCAAAACGTTGAGATAGGCTACTGTTTTTAATATGTATAACAAATGCAACTGTAAATTTCAGAAAACCATTAAATATTAAAAGGTCCAAAATTGACTCTTGTGAGGTTTAAGCCGTGTTATAATGTTGTTACCTCCTCAAAAACCTACCTGGAGTTGCAATTTGTTTCATTCACACATGTTTGTTATTACTCTGTCTACATTTCCAAAGCTCAAAATGCTGTGTTCCACTGTGTGATGTCATGAAGTGGTAGTTTTCAAGGTAATGGCTATCTTTTACCTTTTCCTCAGTAGAGATCAGCAATTCCAGGGCTGAAATAATCCATATGATTCTAGTAAAGATATATGATATTACAAACACAGTGGAGCACTTCCTGTATTACCACATGACATCACAAGGTGGAGAGTTTTTTCAGTTTGTGAGAAGAACTCAATCTAAATATGCAGATTTTGTGTGTTAAACATGTGTGAATGAAACAAAAAAACTCCAGGCATGTTTTTGATGAGGAAACAAAATAACAAGGGCCCTTTATTTTAACAGTCAACACTAAGAATGTAAACATTTTACTATAAATCAATTTTATATCAAGCTACAGAGGCCTGCCTATTTTAGCCCTCTGTACTAATGCTATGCATTAACAAATACCTATGGGTAGTTTTCAGATTTTTGAATGTGCAGATTTTTCCCTTGTCAATTATATGATATTATATAGATATCATATATGAATGATTAATGATTAATTATGAATTAATTAATTATTAATGAATTAATCATTGTATTTATATAGCGCCTTTCATGACACCCAAAGTGCTTTACAGTTCATTATTCATTCACTCCATACCTGGTGGTAAGCTACTATTGTAGCCACAGCTGCAGACTAACGGAAGCGAGGCTGCCAATCTGCGCCATCGGCCCCTCCGACCACCACCAACACTCACGCACACACCACTTTCATACGCAGCAATGTGGGTGAAGTGTCTTGCCTAAGGGCACAACGTGTCTGGTGCCCCACTGTGGCACCTGGAATTCCCAGTGGTCGGGATCAGGCTTTGACAAGCCGGTATGGCCACAATATGATAATAATGATACAAAATTCCAGGTATGTTTTTGATGAGGAAACAACATTATAACATAGATCAGAAAATAGCGTAATACGGGCCCTTTAACAAACTTCAAACTTCATATGCAGGGCCAGAGAAATTGAATTGTTGCTCGCCCAATCAAACCTATTACCTAATATAAATATACATACCATAACACACACAATAATACATAAATAACACACATATAAATATAACTCTATATTTAGACATTTACATTTTCTGTTTGCTCATTCAAATTTAGTTAGAACCAGGCCTGAGTCATCGTGTTCAATTTTATTTGATTTCTCCAGTGTGCCAAAAATCACATATGGTGTTCTCTCATGACACATCTCAGACTAACATTTGTGCAAACAGCATTCAACAATTACTTGTTTTTCAACCACCATTGCAGAATAAAGTTGTTTTTGAAACTAATTATCTGAGGGTCTGCCAATCCCCAGCTCCAATAACAGTGAGCATGCCTTTCTAAAATGTTGTCAAAAGCAGCTTCTTTCTAAAGCTGATGATATCACAAGAATCTATAAACTATAATATGTTGAATTACAGATGGAGGTAGTTAAAATTCATGTTAATAAAAGGATGGTTCACCCACTAATAGAAATTATGAGGTTTGACATTTTTTACCAGTAGATGTCAAACAGGGAAACGCTCATGTGATAATACATCAAGTGCTCCACTGTGTTTTTAAACTCCGTACACTTTCACTAGAATCTTTTGGATAATTTTTCTGAACAAAAGGTAAAAGGTAGCTGTTAACTTGAAAACTACCACTAGATGATATCACAAGGTGGAACAGAACATTTTGAGTTTTGGAGATTAAAGAATTACTCAAACATGTGTGAATGAAACAAAACACAAGCCCAGGTATGTTTTAGATGAGGTAACAACATTACATCATGACATAACGCTCACAAGAGTCAGTTTTCTGTAATATAGGACCTTTAAGCAACATCTCCAAACCATAGAAACATGCACAGAGACTAATCTGTCCTTTATCTGCTAATTTATGAGTGCATGTTTGGGTGATAAAATCATAGTAGGTGGGCAGGAGGGATATTGGCTTTCAGTGGATTATGTTCCAGCACATGGCCAACCCGGCCTTAGTCATCGCGCCCACTGTCCGCCCACAACCAGGACGAGTGCCACAGAGAATGAAAGAAGAGGCCTTGCCCGCGGAGCACTGCCCGAACCTGACCAAAAATAATACCTGAAGAGGCCAGGTACGCCAGAGAATACAGTTACAAAGGTGAATCGGGTACGGCTTGTTACAACAATATAATTTTACTACTTCAGTCATATTATAACAAATAAACAATAATATTTGTTCCACTGACAGTTACCCTTGATGATCCAATTAACCCTTTTCTAATGAACACTTAATTATTATTTCAGTATTTTCAAAGTTTCCATCCAGTATTATCTACTCTGCACAACTCCAAGACACACTGTTCTCCTTGTGTAGGTCTACTGAACAATACGTTGAGATAGTAATTAATATGACGCACCTATGAATCTTTACTTTAAGGAGACATAATAACATTTACTTTTTATTTATTTGTTTGTTTGTTTATTTCTTTTGCTTCTGTATTGTTACTTTTACTTCAACAGCAAAACTGAGGACTGTGGATAAAAGAAGAGGAATTGTCCCAGGCGAGTTTGTACTAAATAGTTTTATTTCTGAAAATGGTTTGGTAGAGAGCCTGCCATCTGCTTGTCTCCATGGACAGATTAGTGGTTTGCCTGGAATATTCCACCATATGGCATTAAGCCATCTATCTATCTACGGTATCTATCTATCTACGGTATCTATCTATCTATCTATCTATCTATCTATCTATCTATCTATCTATCTATCTGTCTGTCTGTCTGTCTGTCTGTCTGTCTGTCTGTCTATCTATCTATCTACATATCTATCTTCATGGCCACAAGTAGGTGACACCACGCACCAGCCCAAGTTGAATGTCTTTTTGAGCAATAAAAAGACACAAAAAGACATATTTGACACCAGTCTCTTGCTATTTTTGATTTTTGACATTATTATTACATTTATATTTTTGTTTTTTGTTATTATACTATATAGTGATGTGTGAGCCACTGTGGCCAAATAATTTCCTTTGTGGATCAATACAGTCTATAAGTACAGTGCCATACTGTGGAACATTCCAGGCAAAACAAAAAGATCTCCATAGATACAAGGAGACGACAAACCCTCCTCTAAAAAGGTTACAGGTAGTACCTTTAAAAGCGAGTATGAAAGCAATAGCTGAGACGATTGCAGACAATAAAAAGATAGGAACAGAAGTGCGGCTTTACTTTACAGAAAAACTGAATTCTGTTTGCAACTATTGAGAGAGAGATAGGCTGAGGTGCAAAGTGTCATTTTGACCTGCTGTTGAGGCCCCAATATAAACACCATTTGTTTCTGCTCTCACCTCAGCTCTGTTCTTTTAGTGGATGAGGCAAGTGTGGATTGCATAAGCTCAACCAAATGAAAAATGTGCACTTGAAATCTGTCACAGTCTTTTCTTGTTACTTGTTGTTTTCTGCTAAGATAACTTCACTGATACTGGGAATACAGTCTCGGAGATACTAACTCCTTTAAGGTGCCAACTATTTATTTATTTTAAACTAAGACAAAATCTCATCTTGTCTCATTCTTGTGGACACAATCTTGTCTCTCATCTCATCTTGTTGAAATTGTATCTTGTCCCACCTAAAGGAGGTTCATATATTCAGAACCCAACACATCAAGAAAATTTTATTTTCTTGTTCAAGGTACACTGTCAATTTTCTGGGGGAGTGCTGTCATCTGCATTTTTATTTTATTTTACCTTTATTTCACCCTCAGGTCCCATTGAGATTCAGAATCTCTTTGAGATCTGGCCAAGGTAGCAGCCAGACAATACTTGTTTGGGTAGAGTCACCTGCTTGTCTCCATAGAGACAAGTTCTTTGCTATTTAATGGAATATTCTTGCCAAAACATATTTTTACAGCGAAAAGAAGGCTTTGGACAGCACCTAAAACCTCACATAGTGTCCCTTTAAAAGCTGATTATGTTGATTTCCATTCTAGTGTTGAAAAGGTTCACTCAGAACATGCTGAAACAAAATCTCTTCAGCATCAATTTGAGCCAATTAAGTCTACCAACATTAAGCTGACTGCTAATCATAAAAATTGCATTGCAGCACATTCTGAGAGCTTTCGCATCGGACCAAGATTATGCACTGATGTTTTCGGGAACTGAGTAAAGGCTCTAAGTGATTTGAAGTGGCTGGATAAAATATGATGTGGAACAACCATGCTAGCGTCTGCTGTTTAGGATAGCTAAGTCAAATAAGGACAGCTGCTGGTGTTTTGATACTTTCTCTCTCCTAGTCTCAGGCAGGTCGACCCAGTAGCTCTCATGTATGATTCAGAACTTGTCATTCTATGTGGCGGAGGGTGGTCCCCGTGGGAGTGAGATGAGAGGAGTCAGGGGAAAATATTGGACATATTTCTAGAGCCATTGGTGAAGGACACTACATCTTCAGAGAACATTCGGCATGTTCCAAAAAAGAGACAAGCTGATCCAACATACAGCCAAGTGACAACAACCCACTGTGAATGTGTCTATCAATCTCCAGCTTTGATGCATTTGCTTTTGTTGTGGGGAGTGATAATATATGGCAAATGCAGCTTCAGAAAGGAGAGGAAGAGAAATTAAAGGACTCATATGGCATCATTGCATCTATGTTATAATGCTGTTTCCTCATTACAAACATACCTGCAGTGGGGTTTTGTTTCATTCACACATGCCAATCTATACTGAATTAAAGGTAAAACATTGCTGTTAACTTGAAAACTACCACTGCATGACATCACAAGGTGGAGCGGAGCATTTTGAGCTTTAGAGATGTAGACAGATTTATAATAAAGGGTTAGTCAAACGTGTGAATAAAACAAAACACAACTCCGGGTATGTTTTAGATGAGGTAACAACATTCTAACATGGCTTAAAACTCACAACAGTCAATTTTGCGTAATATAGGACCTTTAAAGAAGACAAACTCTGTAAAATCAACTGAGCTATTAACCATCTCATTATTATTTTTTCTTATAATTAGCTTTCTGTAGGTTGCAGTAGGAGACATTCGTGCATATTTGATCCTATATTGAATTGGAAGTTTGAGTAAAATCTCACCTACCCCCTAATTAATATTGCAGTTTACAATGAAGAAAATGTGAAAATATGATTTATGCACCCATTAGTTTATCATTAAATACCAGAAAAAACTATGTATTTTTTTTAAAAACTGCTCAATGTTTATTAGGTTGAAGTCTTTTATAATATTATGCTCCCGGTTATGATCTAATGTTATGGCCTTACCAAGCTTTGTTATGTATAAGTGAAGCAAAGGAGTATTGATTGTAGATGATAAAAGCCCATGTATACAATATACCTTAATGCATGCCATAAATGTGCTTTATTATGATGTTGTTACATAAATATTGATCCAATATATTAATGCAATTTAAAGAAGCCATGTTATACTTTTAGTTTCCCCTTTTACTATCTCCTCAACTTCATCTAAAAATGCATGGTCAAGATGATGCTAAAACTAGAAACACACTTTGAATTACTGAATGCAGGTTTTCCTCAGTGTGCCTCATGTTTCTGCATTAAAATGTTATTCATGAATCAGAAAGCTGTACACAAAGCAATTATTCTGAAGTATTTTTGTGTTAGCATAAGATGGACTGACTTTTGATGCCTGTTAGCTTCAAAAAGATAACAGTCCAAAGTACAGAGGTATCTTTATGAATTTGTATCGTTGTCCTCGCTCTTTATAAAGCTGTTTAGTGGATAAAGACCTTGAAATACCTTGGGCTAATGAGCAATAAATTCAGCCACCAGATTTAACCACAAATATCTTTACCATGGCGAGACAGGCCCACACATCTTTAAGCAAAGATCTGCATGCTCCAAGTACATCTATGCATCATTACTACCACATTATGCAATATCATTGGCAGTAACAATTGTGGCTAATTGCGGCTAATATTCATATAGCAGCCTGTTTACTCCAACCTTGGCTCCATCAAACATAGTGTAATGATCGCCTTCTCTCGTCTATTAACCAGTCAAAACACATGGAGCCCATCACTGAAGACTCTGATCAGACCTCAGGGAGCACTCAAGGCCAAAGGGATTCAAGCTTCAAGAGATCTATTTGTTAAGAAGTGAATGAACCAAGGGCTAAGCTAAAACCAGCCCGTTAGCCATCACTTATGAAAGGTGAGATATGTTGGCAATACTGAGCATTTTCACGTAAGCTTAGATGTAGAGGTAAGCAATATTAATAAAAAATAATGATATATATTTTGATAACAATGCATACATAAATCCAACAGAAACATCTTTTTAAATGTAGAGGTTACATATATGATATGACTGTAAAATACTTTGCAAAAGGGCAGAACTATCATTTTCAATCAGTTCTTTTAGCTGAATTTTCATCATAAACAATAAACTTAAAGATGCACTGCGCAACTTTCTTGGTGGATGGTCCACCACATATGTCTCCATGGAGATGCTCTTGTTTTGCCTGGAATGTTCCATGGCATGACATTAAAGACATTAAACATATCCAACCAGCATGTATTTATTACAGGTTTTTCTATTGCTCAAAATGACAGTAATTCCTTCGGTGAATAGGGGCAGCTCTCCACAGATCTGAATTGTAATGTAGTGCTCTAAACAAAGCAATAAATACACATGGAGGCAAGCAGATGCACAACCTTCCACTAGAAATATTACACACTGAACCTTTAAGGTTCAAATTTTCCATATCTTCAAAAGTGGTCATCTTTAGATGTCACGGGAAACAAATGAACTTGAATGCATTCTGTTGTATTGTTATTAACTGTTACAACATGTGGCATTGATTTAGATTTTAGAACACCTCATGTTTGTGTCTGAGAACTGAATTTTTACCATTGCAAAATAGTAAGATACAAATTCTAGGCTGTCACTTTGCACCCATGTTTATTACATGAGGACATTACCAAATCAGACTCTTCGCCCTCAGAATTGTTGCAGAAGTTAGCTCTGCATTTTCATTCTGCTCAGACAGGTCAGTGGTAAATCCTATATTAGAGGTCCTATATTACACAAAATTGACTCTTGTGAGCTTTATGCCATGTTAAAATGTTGTTACCTCATCACAAACATACCTGAAGTTTTGTTTCATTCACACATGTTTGAGTAGCCCTTTAGTATTAATCTGTCAACATCTCTAAAGTTCAGATTGCTCCGTTCCACCTTGTGATGTCACGAAGCTGTAGTTTTTAAGTTAACAGCTACCTTTTACTTTTAGTTCAGTAGAGATTGGCAATTCCAGGGCTGAAATTATCCAAATGATTCTATTGAAGGTGTATTGAGTTTAAAAATACAATGGAGCACTTCTTTATCACCACATGACATCACAAGTTGGAACAGTTATAATGTAGATTCCTCATATTTTTGATGAGGAATCTACATTATAACACAGATCAGAAAAGGGTGTAAGGAGTCCTATCCTGATTCTTGTCTCGTTTGGTCATTTCAGCATGTTTTGGCTGCAGTTGCCATCAAGATATTTGTGGAAAATAGCAAATAATGACCAAATAGCAAAAGTTTGCAGAGCTCCTCAAAAACACATCTTCGAAAATCAGAATACGTACTTATTGTGAATTTGAAGGACAGCCAACAGTGTGCAGACTTGCTTTTGCAATTCAAATACTTATCTATTTCTCTAAATAAATGTGGAAAAATATGTAATCACAGGAAGAACATTTCTACAGATTTTTTGTCATTTTTGTCTTCAGTGCTATGTGATGGCAAGTGCATCATGGTGAAATACAAAGAAGCCTACTCAAAAACCTTTACCCTGGTCCTTATAGACCCTTGTCCCCACTCCTCCAGGTCTATACCTTTCTTTGAAATTAGCAAGCTGACGGAGATGTCCTTGTGAAAGTGAGTGCTTCCTGTGTTGCCGTGGTAACCCTCAAACATATGGTAACCTTGGACAGACTTAAGATGCATGACACCCATTCAACAACCTTGTCAGTGGGAGCTCCAGGACTTACGCAAGCTCTTGTGTTTGCAGAGGCATTCACTGTGATGGCCTATCAGAGCGTGTCATTGTAGTGGAGGTTCATGGTGCTTGGTCTGTCTCTGTGTGGTGTGTGGTAAAGGAAGTGTTGACACAATGTTTGTAGATTTCAGGTCTTAGCTGCGTAAAGGTTTGTAATTTGTCATGTATTTATAGATGTTCACAGTAAGATTGGATGTCATCAAAGTAATTATGACCAATAAAAACATTTGTGCTTGAATAAATGCAAGGCAGGTAAGGCAGGCAACACCATGGAGCATTCCAAACAAAGTCACAGTATCTCCATGGAGACAAACAAATGACTGAGTGCATGCTTAACAAATTAGACAGATGATCCCATGCACCCAAATGGGGGAATGTTCTTTAATTTTCCAATTGATAAATATAAATAAATACACATCGAAAAGGGAAATCCATAATTGTTGAACCTTAGCATTTCTATAGTGATCAAACTCACTATATTACAAATATCTGTATATAACCTACTCCTTATCTATCTTTATTATTGACTGTAGATCTATAGAATGATGTGATCTGAAATACAGCAATAGCCTTGATCATGAAATCATATAAGAACCAAGTCAATACCATTTTATTTGAGCTTAGTCTTTGATCTTGATCTAAAAGTGAAACTAAACACCAAATACACTTGCAGAAGGATGTGTATGGTGTTTTAATAACATTGTCTCCTGTTCCTAGTCATTTTGTTTTTGGAATTTTACTGTAAATCAGGTACATTTGCAGCTTTGCGTTCAAAAAGAGTCCAAAAGTGAGTGTGTGCTGCCTCTATGTGCCATCAGTAAACAGTATATATCAGTAATACAAGTACTCAAAAGTACACTTAAAAAGAACTTATTTCTTCTCCTACTTCAGACATTGTCCATTGTTTGATTGATTCATAAAGTTCAAGCCGACAACTCACTGAAGAATTGTGACGATGTCCACGTAGACACATTACATAATTCTGTCTATATTTCCCAGCTTCTTAACTGCTTTTCTCCATAGAACCTCCATCTTTATTATAGCACTACATTGATTAAAGCATTTCCATTATACTGTTGTTTCCATTATGGTGTTTAGTAAATATCCCCTGTCAGCAGATCTCCTCCATCTCTGCTTTGTGCTTGATGCGTATTTGACCTCTTTAGATTGCTGAATACTGTGCTTTGAGGGAGTGTTTAACCAGACTAGATAGAGAGAAGGAAAGAACATCCTTTAGTCACAGTCACACCTCCTGCCTTTCTCCTGGGCTCTTATATAATGCTGCTAATCTATTTAAAGATACATGTTTTGCATTCTTGTGGCTTTAATTGGCTTTTAAAGGCATCACTTTGGGATTAGTAATTGACATTTTCCATTTTAAAATGTAAAAATAAAGTGCATTTGGAAAAACACACTTTATAAACTGCACCATAGTTTCCTATTAGGGATTTAGGTGTGAGGGCGCCCTCTGCTGTTAGCAATGAACAATCATAGTGAAGCTCTTTGGCCAGATGAATACTATGTTAATAAAGCCAATGAACACAATTCAAGTGAATTTGAGTACAGAGATGGTTTATGGACTTAAAAAATGTGTAGAAGTCCAGATTTTTACACGTAATGCAACAATCTGAACAAAAAGCAACCATAGGAGCTAAGAAAAATAGACATATACACAATACAACCCTTGAAGAACAATAATGTGTGCGCATAATTATTAGGCAAGTTGTATTTATGAGGATTCATTTTATAATTAAACAACTACAGTGTTCTCAGTCAATCCAAAAAGTTAATCCACTTCAAAAATGAATATTTAAGAAAGCAAAAGTGAAGTTTTGGCTTTCATAGGTGAAAATCTATGTGCGCACAATTATTGAGGAACTATTCATGTAAAGAATTATTACGTTATTATAACTAAATGACAAAATTTTCCATTCTCACTTGTTTATTTTCATCTGTGAGAATAGTCAACTCAAAATTTACAAATAAGCATTTCTGACATTTAAAAAAAAATTAATTAAAATCTGTGATCAATAAAGCCTCCCTTCTTCTTAATAATGGTCATAAGCCTTCCATTCATGGAGTCTGTCAGGTTCTTGATCTATTGCCAATCAACTTTTTGTGCTGCAGCAACCACAGCCTCCCAGACAATGTTCAGACACCTCTCTGAACATTGTCTGAAGTTACTGTTTTCCTTCACCACAAATCTCTTGCTTAAGAGGGGCCCACAAGTTCTCAGTAGGGTTTAGGTCAGGTGAGGAAGGGGCCATGTCATTATTTTTTGCATCTTTAAGGCCTTTACAGGCTAGCCACGCAGGGGAGTGCTTTGAGCATGTGATGGAGCAATGTCCTGCATAAAAATCATGGTCCCCTCAGTGCAGATTTCTTCCTGTACCACTGCTTGAAGAAAGTGTCTGAAACTGGCAGTAGGTTTTGGAGTTCATTTTGAGTCCATCTTCAACCCAAAAAGGTCCAACAAGCTCACTTTTAATAATATCAGCCCATACCAGTACCCCATCTCCACCTTGTTGGAGTCTGAGTCGAAGTGGAGCTCTGTGCCCATTAATGCTCCAGCCATGGGCCCATCCATCTGGTCTGTCAAGAGCCATTCTCATCTCATCAGTCCATAAAACCTTTGGAAAATCTGTCTTCAGATATTTCTTGGACCAGTCTTGATGTTTTATCTTATGTTTCTTGTTCAGTGGTGGTTGGGTTTCAGCCTTCCTCACCTTGGCCATGTCTATGAGCCCTGAACACCTTGTACTTCTGAGCACTCCAGGTAGGTTACAGGTGTGGAATATGACAGAACTGGAGGATAATGGGCTCCTGGTAGCTTCATGTTAGATTCTTCTCAAATCCCATGCAGTTAATTGCGTCTTTTTTTCTCATCACGTATCTTGCACAGCTGACTATTTGCAAAACTATTTGTTTGATGGATCTGTGATCATGTCCCGATATGTTTGCAATTTCCCTCTGACAGACTTTTTACAATTTTTGACTTATCAGAGTCCAATTTTTGCCTGACGAAAAGAAGCTGCCTAATAATGCTGCACAGCTTGATATAGGGTGTTGATCTCCTTAGGCCACACCCTCTCTAGTTAGACAAATATACCCGGATATGCTTAAATCTAATAAGAATTTAAGTTTATACAGCTTGGAGTTGGAGAATATGCATGCATATGTATCAAAAATCATGATATCATAATACCCACTTGTCTAATAATTGTACACAGTGTATATTGCTACAGAGAAATATTGCCATAAACCATAATATTGTAATAATACTTTGCCACTGAGACAATAAAGCAAGATATTTTCAGTTTATTTAAATAAACAGTACCATTAAAAAGCTGCAACAAATAAATAACAAAATGAATCAGTTAGTGATAGAAATTATTTATTCTACTCTCTACAGCTCAAATTTTGTTATTATATAAAAAAGTCTAACATCTTCCCACTTACTGAGGCCCAAATTATTGTTCAATATTGTTCTAGTTTTCATATACTGAACAATAAGTCGATATAGTAATTATCATGACAGACCGAAATAGAAGGCAATTTGGGATGAATGGATTAATCAAACAAGCATGAAAGAAGCAAAAATACAACCAGTATGTTTTTAATGACTGGACAAAAATATAACATGTTTAAAAGTTAAAAAATGTGTCCTTTTCTCATTAGAAAAAGTATGTAGCTTCATCAGAGATTTTGCATCATACTTTCACTCCAATCTAGGCACTGAAAGAATAGTTGATTTACTACATCAGCACTGTGTACATATATGCTCAGAATTTGTCTGAAAATGCCCATGAGAGGAAAGTGCATTCCTCTGAACATAATTATTAACCTGGAATTGGATGTTTGTCTCCCGGGGGTCTCTTTCAAAGGCTGCTAAAAACATTTGAGGTTTTGGTTTCACTCTAAATGCAAATGGACTATTGTAAATACAGGAGAGCCCTTCATTTATGTGGACATTGCATTTGGGAGGACTTCGGGATAATGCTTGTTAGTGGTGAGGAGGAGTTCTGTTCTTTGGACTTGATTGTGCCGAGGCTGCTTAGATACAGAATTATGCAGAAGTCTTTCTAACTTTTTGACCGCCTATTATAAACATACTAGTGGGTACTGCAGAGAATATTTATATTGTGTTATTTTACTTTTTCTTAGTTGCATCGTGATTCTGATTCCCAAGAATAGCCCTGATACAAGATATTGATTTTGATACAGCAATGATAATAAACACACAATTTTTCAAGACAACAAAGAATGTAATTTTCTACCTAGCATAATAGTACTTTCTTTAAAGTTTTTTACACTTAGACTTAGAATAGACAAACCTTTTTGGTTCACAAAGGAATCTTTTGTCCTGTTTATGTATTTTTCCAATATGAATACTTGTTCAAATGAGTATCACTAGTTTAAAACCATTTATGTAACTTTATTGCTATATTATGGATGTGTGAAAACATGCATTCTTACTGTGAGTGAACTTCCATCTCTACAAAACTGATTCTTATTTGTCCTGGAGGAGGGCCTCCTGCTTGTTTCCATAGAAATGTTGTTCTTTTGGCTATAGCATTGCACAGGAGGACATAAAACTTATCAATTTCCATAGGGAATGTTCCAAAGTAAGGTTTTAACTTTCTATTTCCATGGAATCATGCAGAAAGTTACATACTGTACCTTAAGTATGGATTCGTAATGTTAATACTTTTGATGGCCCTATTATCTCAAAGTGTTAACAAATCAAAACTGAAATAAAACATTTTGTCCTTGGCATTTTTATTACTACATGGGGCCTATGGAGTGTTTTTGTAACATTTTCAGACCTACCTAAGTTTAAACTCAAATATAAGCTTGTGTGTAGTTTCTCCTCCATCCCTTCAGTGGAGCCTCTCACTTCAGAGTGCTATAAGATGAGTGTTTTATGAGCTACAGCCAGGACTGGTGCAGGCTGCTCTCTCTGTGCCTGAGGCAGCAGATGACTACGGCCACCTCACCTCTTTAATGTCACTGCTGAGTTTAAAACAGACCCTGTCCCCACCCACGGGCCAGTCCTGCACCACTGAGTGTGCCTAGATTCACGCTCGCTCCTCTTAAGTAAATGTTGAATGCTGGAGCAATGTGTGGTGTAAAACATTTAGTTCTACAAAAATCTGATCGTGATCTAACTTCTGGGGTTTTTGATTTTCAAAATGTCATTAGAGTTACAACGGACGTGAGTAATCGGATTAGTTTATAGTACAAACACAACAGTTACTTTAAAATCCATTGACTGACTCATATCACCTGATGTTTTTGATAACCAGATTTTTTGTGTGCATGTAAACACTCTTTTATTTTATTTTTATTACTTATTTCAATGACAGTACATATTAATGAATATTTCTATAAATATGCCAGAATTAGCCAGGAAGGCTATTTTTGACTGTAGTCTCATGACAGACGTTAATGTGGGCCTAAAACAAGTGCAATTATTGGGTTACGTAAATGCTCTCATTGAGGAATTATCTGTCATGATTTGCCTGTTGATTTGGCCTATGAGGTGGTGTTCCCACCATAACATTTTAATATCACTTTTACACAGGCACAAGTGATATGACTGTGACTTGTTTCAATGCAACACTCCAATATAACATTATAACATTAACATTATTTTACAACATCTTGAACTCAAAATATTTGTTTAATATGTGTAAATTGTTGGGTCGTATCATAATTCAAATCACTGGTTTCACTGATTCACACTTTTCCAGCTGTTCTGTTGACAGGAGCTTTCTGTGCTCACTTTAATCAAGTTGCTTCAGCCAAACATTACACTCCCCCAGTGGTGCTTCTAGTATAAACAGGTTAGGCACATGCTGGGGCCCTAAAATTACTAAGGGCCCTAGCATGTGCCCATTCAAAGATTCATTTTTATATTTCATTTAATGTAAATCAAAACTTCTATGGTTGAGGGTCTGCCAGCTGTCGTACCTGTAGTAGTGTTTTGTTTTATTTCCATATGTTTGAGTAACCCTTTAGTATTAGTCTGTCTATGTCTTCAAAGCTCAAAATGCTCTGTTCCACCTGGTGATGCCATGAAGTTTTCCAGTTAACAACTTCCTTTTATGTTTTGTTCAGCAGAGATTGGCAATTCCAGTGATGAAATTATCCAAATGATTCCAGTGAAGGTGTATGAAGTTTACAAACACAGTAGAGCACTTCCTGTATTACCACATGACATCACAAGGTAGAGTGTTCTCTGTTTGAGAGAAGAACTCAGCCCAAATATGCAGAGTGTGTGTGTTAAACATGCAAATGAAGCAAAACAAATCTCAAGGAATGTTTTTGATGAGAAACACAACATAGATAAAAAGAATTGTGTAATATGGGCCCTTTAAAGTGATTAAATGCTTGAATGCATAGAACCTTAACAAAACTAGAAATCGCCCTGCACCAGTCCCTTTCCCATACCATCCCCTTTCTGCAAAATTATGGGTCAAAAACATTATCTTCTCTTTGAACATATTTCTAACAAACCAAAGAGCCTTAAAAGCGCCTCCCGGAATAGGTACATGCTTTTAGCCCCACACTTTTCTTGAGAATAATCAGTCAAAATAGAAAGACTTACGATGCACTTACCAGCACCTAAAAGAAGTGAGAGGTATGCATTGATTTAGGGCCTGCGTTTGATTTTCGTTTCACTTCAAAATGGTACTTCAGACGCTTAGAAGCTGCTGGTGATTGCTTCCTGAGTACCTTTGGGTGACAGTCTTTGAAGTGCCAGAGAGAAGACCCCTTTCCGCTTACATCCGGAGCTCATGTGTTCACTTGGAGGCATTATTATTCAATGATTCTCAGTATGCAGACTCTTATCTGCGAAGAGGCTGCAGCGAAACAGTCTGAATATTCACGACAGTGGCATTTTAGTGCGGAGGTGGTGAGGGTGTGTGAAGGATCGATCTGGTGGCTGTGCTTAGCTGACTTATCACCGGGAGGGCACGTAACACAAAGAATGTCAGATGTGAAGATGCAGTAAGGAGAGAGAGTTTTTATTTTTTGTTTGATTTTTGTTCTTGTCTTTTTATGTTCAAATCAATTAATTGCACAAAATGGATTCTTGTGAGCTTTAAGTCATGTTATAAGGTTCTTTCTTCATCAAAAACATATCTGCATTTATGTTTTGTTTCATTCATTGTTGAATAATCCAGGATTATCAGGCTGTCTACATCTCCAAAATTGTTCCACCTTGGGAGATGAAAAATTCAATTTGTCAACTGGACATTTATTTAGGTTGAAAACGTTTCCACCATGTGACGTCATGTTATGGTAGTTTTCAAGTCAATGGCTTCCTTTAGTCCAGTAGAGTTCGGCAGTTCCAGGGCTGAAATTGTCCAGATAATTCTAGTGAAGGTGTATGGTGAGTGAATGTTTTCAGTTAGAGAGAAGAACTCAGTCTGCAGGGTTTGTGCAGTAAACATGTGTGAACGAAACAAAACACAACTCCAGGTCTGTTTGTGAAGAGGAAACAGCATTATCACGTAGATCAGAAAATAGTGCAATATGGGACCTTTAAAAAGAGAGAAAGAAAAAAAGAAAACCTGTGAAGATGTAATGAACAGCCAATTACATTACAAGCAGCATTAGCGGAATAGCATTAGGATTCATTAGAAGGTCTGCTGTTAGTAAGAATGACTGATATGTTGAAATAGGAGGTTTTAGTGATGGGACAGTTTTAGTGATGGGACTTTCGGCTCTTTCTGGGTTCCGAGTTTTTTCAATTCGGTACTTTCAAAGATGGGCTCTTTTTATATTTAGTTATATGACAGAAGCCCACAAACTAATCACAGAGGGAAATGACCAAAGTTAAGATTTGTTTAAAAGGATTCAAATGGCTCCTGTGGGCTCATCACTCGCAGAGGGGTTCATGGGGAGCACAGAGGACTGAGCAGCGAACTGCCCCCGCGACCCAGACGGATAAAGCAGAAAAAGATGGATGGATGATTCAAACTGATCCTGGAAGTGTATTTACTCATTGAAATGCATAATCTAAACACATTTTAATTTTAATATTTTTAATAATGATCTGATTTAAAAAACAGACTAATATGATGCCAAATATGTTTTTTTTGTGTGTGTGTAAAGCTCTCACTTGCCTCAAATGCCTAAAAAGAAAGAAAAAGATCTGACTCTCTTTAAAAATAACAAAATCTAACAAAGTTCACAGTGCAGTGGTTTGTGCCTGTCCAGAGCTTGCATGAATTCAATGAGTTGGATCAAGAAAAGATTCAGGTATAAAAGTCCCTATTTTACACAAAACTGAGTCTTGTGAGCTTTAAGCCATGTTATAATACTCTTACCTCCTCAAAAACTTAACTGGGGTTATGTTTTGTTTCATTCACATATGTTTGAGTAATTTTCTTAGACTGTTTGCGTCCCCAAAGCTCAAAATAAAACAAAACTGCAGGTCCGTTTGTGATGAGGAACCAACATTATAACATAGATCAGAAAGTAGTGCAATATGGGCCCTTTAAACTTGGCCAAAATCAGAATGTGAATGACTGCACGGTTGGGGCCAAGGGTGTTTTACAACCCCTGATAAAAATCTACTAAACATTATGTAAAAAAAATAAATAAATCTACTATTGCAGGTAGAAATCGCTGTATACTTCACATTATTGATGAAACTTTCCATTATAATGTTTTTGCACATTTACCAGAACATTGCAGTGGTGGAAGCAAATAATGAGATAACGTGAGGATTGTTTCAAGTTAAACCCATTTTAAAAACCTACACTTGTTTGCTGACCACTAGAGCATAAAGTAGATTGGCTAAGAAACATATAATTTGTGTATTCTGTTTTGTATTATTTTATGGAATTAGTTAATGTATATTTACGAACTGTCATGAAATATAACCTCCCAAAAAGGAATATTCTGATACTTTGACTTAGAAAAACTTTATTGAGCCTCAAGGGAATTTATGTGGACACAGTAGCTCACACGTCACAATATATTATAACAACAATCAAAATAATTATCAAAATGGCAAAATACTCATGTCAAATAAGGCATAATTATATAGATGTATATGTACAAGTAAAAATATATAGAAATATACAAATATGCCTTTCCCTTTCATCTTCAGTCCATGTAAATAGTAGTTAGTCCAATGTATTTTAATCATGGTTACATATTCTGCCCCAGCTTCCTTCCTAATCCTGATTCTTCCTGCTTTCTCCTACACAGAACTGCGCTCCATCATTGTCAGTTATCCTCCAGTTTGTTTCTAACTGGGATGAGTCGTAACTCCAGGGCATCTGACTCACAACGTGCTTTCTTCATAACCTTGTGCCTCTGAAAATGTGTCAGAGCCCAGTTTACAGATTCATCAACTGCACCAATCTAAATATAAGAAACTCATACGCATTATTAAAGGCACTGCACCACATTTTGATTTTTCCCTTTAGAAAGAAACAAGTTGATTCGCACTTTTTGCCAACTTTCAGAGTGGAGATATGCCATCACGATAACGCTAACAACAACTAGCAGGCTAACCACACGCTTCCTGATCATTGGGCAAATATATATAATTAGATGCAGACAGTACACAGCGGATTTATTTTAATGTCAACAGTTGCTTTTAAAGGTGCACTGTGTTCTGGTGCAGAGGGTCCGCTACTTGCTTGTCTCCATGAACATTGCAGTTTTTTCTGGAATGTTTCACAGTATGGCATTAAACCTATCAAGCTCACATTCATTCAATTCCTGGTATTTCAATGCTTCAGAATATATTGAAAAACATACATTTTAACTATGTGGGCTCGCTTCTCCACAGCTCTGACCTGTATCCCCACCACCTGCTTGTGTCCATGGAGACAGATACATTTTATACTATGCTGTGGGACATTTTCAGCAAAAGTCTTCATGGAAACAAGCAGGCAACGGACCCTCCACCGGAAAAATTACACAATGTACCTTTAAGCTACAATATATCTGGACTGTGGCAAGACAAATTTTGCTCAAATTGTTTACAATGCGGTGTCGCTTCTCCACAGACCTGACCTGTAAACCCACCACCTGCTTGTATACATGAAGATAAATATGTTTTATAGTATACTGTGGAACACTTTTGGAAGAGTACTAACATCACCATGGAAACAGGAGGAGGCAGCAGGCAGCGGACCCTCCACCAGAAAAGTTACACAGTTGCACCTTTAGGCTATAATATATCTGGGCTGGGAATGACAAATTTTGAGCAAATACAAAAATATAAATGAATAAAAATAATAAAATAAAAATCAGGTACAGTGCTTTTAAATGTATTTTTACTGCAACAAAACGACTGCTAGTGTTAGCGTGATTGACTATCTTATGGCATAGCCCCTTGTAGCTAATTGCTAATAGTTGCTCTAGTTTACCAAGGTCATGCTTTGGTACCCGTCATGTAGCAGGGCTTTTTTACTCTTCTGTCGAGACATAAATAAGATGTGATGGATATGAACAAGAAAGCGCAATAAAGAATTCAATAACGGCCCTCACTGGCAGTTCTTTATGTGACAACCGCTGGGGAGCAGATAGATTTGTCAAACAGAATTCAGGCGATGTAATAAAAGACAGTGATATGTGGTAACGGTCCTGCACATTCTAATAACTGTATCAATGCTCACGCTTGACATTTCACATTGTTCACTTTGGTCCAATCAAAACTAGCAATGTAACAATCACCAAAACATCATGATATCGTATCGCCAAAGGTCTCTCAATAATATCGTGGGCTGTTACAATATATCAAATCCCAATTTAATTTGCTTAAATGCATTGTTTTATAGTAGTAACAGCTCATAAATATTGGGAACTACATAGATCATGATTGATTTCAGTGCAGACAGCATGAGGAAATATGTTTTTTACTTCAATTCCTGGGATTATGACAGTATTTATTTGCATTGAGTCTTGTTAAAGTATTTTAAAAGCTAAAATTAGCTTCTTCAAAATATTGCAATAAATATTGTACTGTGAGATGCATATCATGATAATATCGTACCGTGAGATTTGGATATTGCTACATCCCTAATCAACACAGTAGAAAGATGGCAGTTAGGTTTATAATATTTTTTAGGTTCAGTATTTTGACAACATACAGTCTTAATTTTTTTGCCCTGTGACAATTCAGTGCTCTAATATAGTTTTCTCTCAAATGCTACAATAGTACAGTAATTTCTAAATTAAGCTTGGTTTCAATAAAGTGCTTTCACAGGATCCACCACAGTAGCACAACTATCAGCCTCCTCAACCTCTCCATCTACCACCGCCTGTGTTTCCATGGAGATGTTGTATGTTTTGCCTGCAATTCTCATGTCATTAAACTTATTTATCTTGCATTTATTCAGTCAATTTAGTCCATTTAACTTGGTCTGGTGGTGAAATCAAGAATAATGTGAAGGTCTGTGAGAGGATCGCTGTTGTGATTTTGTACTTCATAAAAATAAATTGACTTGAATTTAGATTACACATGATTTTTTTTCACAAAACAAAATACCTTATAAATGAATTCTGGGAGTGGAAGGATATCCATTTGGAGATTTCTATTTAAAAGGACCTATTATGGTATTTTCTCATCTATGATTCTAATTTTGTTTTCTCACCAAAATCATACCTGGAGTTGTGTTTCATTCACACATGTTTAACACACAGACCCTGCAGTTCCTCTCTCAAACTGAAAACACTCTGTTCCACCTTGTGAGATAATGTGATAATACAGGAAGTGCTCCACTGTGTTTTGACACCTACACTATTGCCAGTCTCTACTGAACAAAAGTTAAAAGGTAGCTGTTAACTTGAACTCTACTACTACATGACATCACAAGGTGGTACAGAGCATTTTGAGCTTTGGAGACAGACTAATATAAAGAATGTAACAGCATTATCACGTGGTTTAAAGCTCACAAGAGTCAATTTTGCATAATATAGGACCTTTAAAGAACCATCTGACCTGTAACTTAATAATGTCATGATCACCTGCTTGTCTCCATAAAGGCAGATACGCAATAACATCTCCATGGTGACAAGGCATGGACCCTCTACCATAAAAGTTACATAGCGCCTTTAAACCCTTCTGTACTTACTAACTGAAGACCACTACTTACTCTCCCCTTTCTCTGTGTTGTAGATGGAAGAAGTAATAGCGCGCATGCAAGATGAAAAGAATGGCATACCCATCCGGACGGTGAAAAGTTTCCTGACCAAAATCCCCAGTGTCTTTTCAGGTAAGCCCCTTATCTTCCTCCTCTTCTGTCTCTGCTTCTGGCTCCTGCCCACAAAGCGCCCAGCTATAATGCCTCACACTTGCCAAACAAAACAACCAGAGTGCTTAGAGATTTGCTTGTTATGCAGTTCACACCAGAAGCGGCATCAAGTCAAGTGGAGTATATTGACTTTTCAAGCCACAAAAACTCCAAGACGGCATTTAAAGTCGTAAGGAAAAATTTCTTCGTAAAGTTATCACCAGGTCTTATGCTGTCCAGGTGCTGTCACGATAATAAAATTTCTATTCTATTCTATTTCTATTCTATCTATTCTATTCACTATTTAGACAACTGAATGTGACTTAGAACATTAAAGGTGCATTGCGTAACATTTCTAGTGGAGAGTCAGCCATGGAAATTGTATTGCTTTGTCTAGAAGCTTCCAGAGTATAAATTAAACCTATCTATCACCAAGGAGACAAGCAGGTCACAGCATAACGGTACATTACAATTCAGATCTGCGGATAGTCTCCTCTAATCACAGAAGGAATTATAGTATAGTTGAGCAACAGAAACACACGTAATGAATAAATGCTAGATGAAAATGTTTTATGTCATACCATACATCTTCATGAAGACAAGCAGGTAGCAGACTCTTCTGCAGAAAAGTTGCGCAGTGCACCTTTAAATAAGAGTACATTCTTTTATATTACCATACAGCCTTACAGCTATTTGTTCCCTCCAGATATGTTCCATAGTCGTCCTTGGGCGTATACCAGTCTATGAGGTCTTATACTTGTTCTGATGCAGCTCAAGATCATTTTAAAACTCTTCAGGAAAGGTTCATTTCTGTCCTGTAAATGTGACTTTTTTTTAGTATCAATACTTGTTAAAGAGTATCTAGTTTCTATACTAGTTTTTAGTATCTGATTTTCGATTATTTTGACGACTCTACTGGGATCTACTATGGAAACGTATTTGTAGTTGAATGTTGCTGGGTTAACCTATAGCCTAAAATGGTTACACATCATCGCACAGTGTCTGGGTCGATGAACACTAAAACAATTCAGGGAGAGAATCAGATTTGTGTTTTAGTGCTGATGATGGCAGCAGTGTTATTTTGTATGATTCTGCCCCAGGCCAAAACAGCAGTCTGCAAGCATCAGGAAAAGACACAATTACGAGCTGCACTCAGATGACCCCAACCTGGCAACATTATACCATCCATGCACTCACAACACAGAATACTGCTAATATTTGTATGTTTGTTAACTGTTACTAAGCACTTCAAATTCAAAGCCTGTATGGTAATCTCAGCAAGCCTTTTAATCCAAGCATATGAGTGGACAATATATCAGTGCTTATTGGTGATACTGGGGATTTTTGCATTAGTGTCAGTACTGCATTTATTTATTATTCACAATTTATTCTATTTGTAATAGGAATTGATAACTACAACTATTTCAATTCTATCTCTAAAAATACTGTATGACAATTCTGAAGCATTATATATTGCTACAGAGATATACTGTGATTAAAGATAATATTGAAATAACTTTATGTTACTGATACAAAAACAATAATGCAAAATAACAAACCATTATTAAATATACAGTATCATTAAAAGGCATGAGCTGCAACCAATAAATAGCAGACTGAAGCAATAATTAGCCAAGATACTTTTCCAACCCCCTACAGCTCAAATCTTAAAGAATCACATCAAAAATACCCCAAATCTCCACACTTTTATTAATGTACACTTAATACATGCTGAGCCCCAAAATATATTGTTCCAGCTTTCATATACTTAGTCGATATAGTATTTACCGTGACAGACCTTGACATTAGAAAATATCAGTTATCTATGACATCTACAAAAAATCCATATCGAAAGCCTTTTCCCAGTCAGTATTCATTACTGAATGGTGAAACACAAATTACGATTAGTCAAAGAGTTTAGAACTAGCAATATCAATTATTATATTATTTTAGGCTTATTACTATAATATGATATCTGTCACATTAACAGTGAAACCAAAAAAGTCAACCAATCAGGTCACTTGGACATGGCATCTCTAATGTACTTAAGAATCCTTTAGAATCCATATGTTTGACAATTCCTTCCTTCCATCTTCTGTACAGTACAAAATACACACACTTTTGCTTTATTGTATGTGACTGACCACATCTGTGTAAATAGAAGAAGTACGAAGGCCAGGACATTGTATTTGAACTATAGATTGTATAAAAAAGTGGACTAAGTGAGTGTGACGTCACCCGTAGCGTTCGGCTCTACTCAAACGAAGCTTGTAACAGGAGCTATGAAAAGGAATTTTTTTTAACTGAAAAAATAATGTGAAAAATAAACAGGATCATGTAGAGCGAGTTAATACAAAGATTTTAAGACCAAAATGTCAAGGCTCACAGCACTTGCAGAGAGACAGGCAACAATCTTCCAATGTAAGTCAATGGGAGCCAGGGTCAGAAGGAGCCAGAAGAGCCCATATGCCAACTACCTATTTGGAACATGGAGGTTAGCATGTTAGCTACGTCCATTTATATATACAGTCTTTGATTTGTACTTAGGATTGTGTGTTTATGCACAGTCCTTGGCAAGTGCGTCTACAGAAATATGCTATTTTAGATGTAAGTGATTTCAGTCTCTATTACACAGTATGACTATAGCATGTCCAGTATTACATTACAACAAGAAGGCAATAGAATGTTTAGAAGTATATATAAATTGCTATGATTTGTATGGATTAATTTAGGTCATATTACATAGCCCTAGTCAGTATGCATTGGTTGCATAGTTGCTGTAATTCCTGTTCTTGTCATCACAGCAACGCTTACTGCATAATAATTGCAAGATAGATATTCATGAAGGTTATTGTAGCAGCATAAAATGTATTAAAGTTTTTTTTCTCCATACTGTGGTATAATGAAGGCAAAACCATAGCATCTACAAGAAGACAAGCCTCCACCAGAAAAGTTACACAGTGCACCTTCAAAAATATATATAGGAGGGAATTGGGAGCCAGGTCCATATTAGGAACAGGAATTTATTTACAGACAAAATAGCAAAACAAAAACACAAGGATCATGCAGAGTGGGTTTATACAAACATTTTAAGACCAAAATGATGAGGCACAGTAGTTACAGAGAGAGGGGTGACAATTTTCTAATGTAAAGTCAGTTTGATGGAGCTGAAAGTGCCCCACTTCCAATTTGGAATGCAACAACGAGCAGGTTAGCTATGTCGATTTATATACAGTCTATGCTTCTATCACATAAGACCGCAAATTACCTTCAAATGCATACAATTTTATGATCCATTAATAAGCCACAAGTACATCAGACAGGATAAACAGGCTCTGCCATGTTTCCACATACACACACACTCACATGTGCACAGCTCTCATCAACTTGAGCGTCATATTAATCAATTCAGAAAACAGTCTTGTTAGAGGATTACCTTATACATCTCATTTAAGCTATGGGGAAAGTGGGTCAACTGTGATAGTGTGAAAGTGTGATTGTATTAATGAAGATAATCCACAGAGGATCTCATCTGGCTCACAAATGCTAAATGCTAAGTGTTCATAGACAGAGATGGAATAAAAGGGACTCACATGACTTCACTCCTGTCACCGGTCGGGCTTTCTCCTCATCTCCCCTCTGCTCCTGTCGTCTCCCCATCACACCCGCCTCACCTGTCAGCGTGTGCCGCAATAATAGATCCGAGTATATTTAGCAGAGGTGCCACAGTAACAGTGCTGGTGTGAAGATGTCCACGGGGCTTTCTGCTGCTAGCTCTTGATTTCTGCCTAGGAAGTGAAAATGATTGTTGCGTTCCCAGGTGGACTGCAAGAAATGAACAAAGACTCATAAATGACATCCAGAAGGTTTGAACAAAATATTTATTTTGGAGCTCTATCAACATACACAGTAATGCTTCAGTTAATGGTGCTCTATGCAGTACCTCCATATTTTGAAATACCTTCAGATACATTAGGTATTTTCATTAGTAATTCCTGCTAATTCCATGGTACTTTCAGTGGCCCTGAATACATATGTCATATCTATTAAAAGTCCAACATTAGGCAAAACTGACTCTTGTGTCTCTTATGAGAAGTCATGTTATTAATGTTGTTGTGTTTTGTTTCATTCACACATGTTTAATTAATCCTTTATTATTAGTCTGTCTACATCTCCAAACCTCTAAATGCTCTTGTGATGTCACGAAGCGGTAGTTTTCAAGTTAACAGCTATATTTTACCTTGAGTTCAGTAGAGATGGGCAATTCCAGAGCTGAAATCATCCAAACGATTCTAGTGAAGGTGTATAGAGTTGAAAATACACTTCCTGTATTACCACATGACATCACAAGGTGGAACTAGAGTATTTTTCTTTTGAGAGAAGAACTCAGCTTAAATATGCAGGGAAAACGCAACTCCAAGTATGTAATGAGGAAACAACATTATAACACAGATCAGAAAATAGCAAAATATAAGCCCTTTAATATTATGCGTTTGTAAGTAGAAATTTGAAGTGTTCACCCACAAAGTATAAATGCAGTACTTTGCGACAAAATTTTACTGCTGCAACATCTAAATAAAAAAAAAGTTTATCCCAAAAGAAAGTTTAATATGCTGCTGTGTTTTGAGATGAGAGTTGGTTGCCTGTGTGAGTTTGCTTCGCTCGCAATGTGCCTGAGGATTTGTCAGAGCTCTGAATAAATTACAGTTGTAGGTAACAGTTCAAATTACATACCTCCTCCTCTTCATGCTTTGACAATGTTGTAACAGTGGTGCAGTGGTTCAGGCCCTCACCCTTTGCTTGACAATACACCCTGAGTTCACACTGTCATGCAATGGGTGTGCAATGCCTGCACCAGACTCACTAGCTGGTTAGAACAGAATCAGTATTATAATTTAAATAGCATACATGCATATCATTTAGGCATTAGGGTCACAAACGTCAATGTACTTTACCTGCACTAGATGTGTTTATGTTTCATTCACACATGTTTGAGTAACCCTTTATTATTAGTCTATCTACAACTTCAAAGATCAGAATGAAGCAAAACACAACTTCAGGTATGTTTTTGATGGGGAAATAACATTATAACATAGATCAGAAAATAGCATAATATGGACATTTCAACTAACTAACTAAAATAACCACCATCCTAAATTATGTTAAAATATACTTGATATACTGACAGATTTCTCTCTGTGTTTGAGCTTGCATGTGGTTCTTTATAGCTGTATTCAATAGCAGTTCTACACTATGTACTACGTTTCATTCATATTAATGGTCTGGAGCCATGGAGAGTGTCCTTCAGGGGGCGTCAGAAGGGACTATTTGATGGTGCATATGGCTTATTAGCCACCCACATTGTGCAAAGTGAGAGCGATTGGTATGCGTTTTATTCAGATGACGAGGGAAGGTGTGAAGAATGCCGCTCTGTCCTTTTGCCTCCTCTGTAAATGCAGAAAGCAGAGTTTTGGAGCAGAAATACTGCTTTAAAGACATGCTATAATATTGTTACCTCATCATAAACATACCTGGAGTTGTGTTTTGTTTCATTCACACATGTTTGAGTAATCCTTGTTATTAGTCTGTCTACATCTCCAAAGCTCAAAATGCTCTGTTCCACCTTGTGATGTCATGTGGTGGTAGATTTCAAGTTAACAGCTACCTTTTAACTTTAGTTTAAGATATTAGATAGATATATCTTATCACAATAATGTTTGAAACTGTATTATTGTGACAGCCTAACAAAATGTATTGCAGTATTTTCCTCCTCTTAAACTGAGCAAAGGGTTGTGGTCTATGTTGTACTCTGCTTCAATGAAAAATAACTTGCAAATACAGGATCTGGCACAGTGTGAAAGTACATAAATATATAAATACATTCGTACAGTTTCTTATGTCTGGCTTTTGTCTCATTCCAGGTTCTGAAATTGTTCAGTGGATGATCAAGAATCTAGACATTGAAGACCCAGGTAACAACTCATGCATCATTATGACATTTTTAAAAAGTGATTTCATTTGAAATAAGTCTGTCTTGCAGACAGAGCCATCAGGAGGGTTTTAACTTGGAGCTTTGCATTCTTCTTTGATGTGTTCTGTGTATCCTGGGGGTGCAGAGAATAAGTGCAGTTTGCTCTTCTTTTGTTTTAAGCTCACTCTTTAAAATATAGGTGTGCTACTAACATTTTCTTGATAGTTATGACATATCTCTGTCCAGTAAGTAAGGATGTATTAAAGGACAATGGCCAGTTGAAAGGTTGACTGGGAGAGGCATATACAGACCATTGGTTCTTAAACTGTGGTATACAAACTCTTCTTGGTGGTACACAGGCAACTCTGTATTTTCATTCTATCATTCTATTTTTTTCCATACTTGTGTCCTTCTTGGCAATAACAATAATTTTTGGTTAGAACCATTGCGTTCTTGGTCTAGTTCTATTTTGTACTTAAATACTCTCATAAATATTTATTTGATTTATATCTGGTTGAACTCGGAAAGCCAAATCTTTTCTTAAAGTGGCCTTGTCCATGTAGCTGCACAAACTGTTATGCCCCAGTACAGATAAACTACATACGCAGCTCTAATAATCAAAATGAGGCTGCTGTATACTGTTTGCATCTCATTATAAGTGTTGTATGTGCTTTATTAACTGTGCATTGGTAGCATGTTATTTGCTGTTAGCATTACTGCGATGACACCATTTTTAGAGTTGTACTGAATTATTAAGATGCTAGGAATGTGAGGAATAGCTTTGGACCACTGCAAAAATAGACTAGTTCTGATTTTGTTCATTTTTAAGATGGTCAAAATCAGGTACAGCACCTTTAAGTGATACTTGAAGTGGCATCTGAAGTGGTCCTTTAAACGGTTCTCCAAAAATATTCGCTAAATGAACCCAGAAGGTTGTAGTGATTGCAACATATTTTCAGTTCTAACCTTGAGGACGTCTGGAGGACAAACCAGGACTTGCAAACTTCTACCTCCACCTCCTAAATGATCGCATTCATTTGTTAAGTCTTTTATGCAATTACGACATACAGTATTTATTTGCAAGTTAATTATTACTTAGTAATGCAAGACCAACTTAATGATACTGTGAAAAATGTTATGTTAAATTGGAGAGGATTTCTATGGCAATTTGCATTCATTTATTCTCAACAGTGCATCATTTTAAAGCTGAAGGATCAATTGTTTTTTGTTTAGTTTTTTTTCTTATAATGCAGTAAATATAATCTTGTAACCATAGTGCACAAAAAGGCATGTAAATGTTTTTCAGAGCTAGAAACAAGCTTGCGAACCTAATACACATTTAGTGACATTATCAAGCTAACAAAGTGGACAGGCAGGGCATCTGACGTACAGTATATTCAAACTCAAGAGACACATGATACTATGACAAGAACCACAACCTTTCACCGTCTATTATTATCTAACACTTCATTTTTTGCATGCCTTTATTTGATAAAAGTGTCAATTTTTTGGTAGAGGATCAGGCACCTGCTTGTCTCCATGGAGATGTTATTGTTTTGTCTGGAATGTGCGGCATGGCATTAAACATATCCATTTTGCATTTACTCATAACATGGATTTTTATTGACCTAAAAACATGCATTCTTACTGTGAGTGGGCTCGCCTCTCCAACGATCAGACATGTAACGCTTCCGTAGAGATAAATCAGTAATGCCATGCTGTAGAACATTCCAGGCAATATCTCGATGAAGAGAAGTAGGTGATGGACCCTTCACCAGAAAAGTTACACTGTGCACCTTTAAACTAACCAGTATTCACTCTATTGTATCTTATTGCTGAAGCAAGTTTTTCGTTTGTGATTTTTGTCCACTGCAAATGGTAACAAAACATTTTCTAATTTTGACACAACATAAAATTGGTGACTGATTCTTCTGTCCTCAGTGATTCATAGAACATCCAGCACAGATCGTTTCCCATGAACTGACTCACCACACATCCAAGCATTTCTATGTCTCTGTGTAATCACTATGCGTCAGTGGGCCCTTACACAAGCCCTGATTAAATGCCTGTTTAAAGCATATGTTATGTATGGATGCATGTTGTTAGGCGAAATGGGATCAGTCCATTGTTCTGCATTACTCAAAGCTTCTAGTTTATATTCAGCTTGGAGTGCCTCTCACCTCCTTCTTTTATTTTTAGCCCTGTGTTTATGCACCTTAAGGCACCTGTCTGGGTGAAGCAAAGTTGAAAGTGCAATCCTTGGAGAATGCCATGATTACTCATTTTATTAATAAGCTGAGAAATAGACAAAAACAAGACACCAAATCAGCAAATGAACAGAAATTCTCTTCTAAATATAAAGAAACAATTGCCTACAGCATTGTGAACCATATGATTCTAAGACTAGTGTTTACTGAACTATAAAAACATGAATACAGTTTATAATCACTATGACAATGCTAGGGGCAGATGTCACCTTGCAGATGGTAGGATTGAATGTTGTTTTGAATACAAAGAAAAATATACAGAAAAGCCTGAAGGGTCAACACAGTGAGCAAAGCAGGATTTACTCAGTTCACAAACTCCTAGTCAAATGGGGAACTGTAATTAATTTGGCTCACAGCAAACTATCAGCTAGTGTGTTATGTAGAGGCGTGTATCAAAAGGAGCAATATCAAACTGAACTGAGAATATGCAGGTCCCATATGGTTCACAGGGAGCACTCCACAATAGGTTAACCCAACTTTTTCTGTCAGTGCTCTTTGTAATTACCTTCATAAAGCTCTTTTCCACCTTCAAGGCACTCAAAGAGCTTTGCATCAAGGAACCACTCACCCATTCACACACACCAGAGTATGCAGACACCAGTGGGTTAAGTATCTTGCCCAAGGATACAACGACAGCATTTATCTGTGGGAGCTAGAATCGCACCAGCCAATGATGTTTATGTCGAGAGGTTTCGAACTGCTAACCTTCTGATCAGTGGACAAATGCTCTTACCAACTGAGCTACTGACGCCCAGGGTATTAACAGCTAACACATAACATATTTAGATCATCATGTTTCCCTTTGCTCCCTACTCTGAGTCACTCCTCCTTCACAGCGCTATCACAACACAAGTATGAATCTTGCTAATGAAGCTACGAACCATTGCATCATTGTGAAGTTGTTGTGTGTATAGTTTTGTATCATGCGTTTGTATATTTAAGGAGAATTGTCATGTGGGAGCCTGGGTGTAGGCTTGTGTGCTGAGCGGTCACAGAATCTTTACACTTTTTACACAATTTTACACTTAAACATTAGGAGGATCAAGTAAGGCCCAGGGGAGATTCAAATTGAACAAGCATGGATGACATTTAAAACCTCTTCAGGCATGTTTTTCACAACAACGTTATGGCAGAAGGTTAAAAAAAAAGATTTTTAAATAAGGTGACTTCAAAACCCAAACTACACTATAAAAAGTCATCTTAAAATATATTATAGCACCATCTTGTTTCATCAATCATTTTTATTTCAAGAGCTAAATGCTAAAGGTATGAAAATATATTTGAACATTATTCATTTTAATTAGGTAAACTATAAATAAATTAAATCTGCTAAAGGCCATTTACATAATAACTGATTTGTCATTGGTGTAAAGCTGTGTACCGTATTTTCCGGACTATAAGCCGCTACTTTTTTCCCAGGCGTTGGGCCATGCGGCTTTTAGTGCGGAGGGGCTAAATTTAGATTTTTTCTTCCACGGCTAGGGGCGCTCTAACCAGAATTTCAAAAACAAGATAGACGGAGAAGAATATGCTGCTTTTTTATCTAGCAGATATAACACGCACAACAAATTACTAACTGGTAATTATTTTCAAATCCTCGCCCCGTTTGTATGATGCAAGTTTTAAGTTGAAGGCATCGATCTTGCTCCAGGGAGGAAACCGCTGTAGAGCCCTGCACCCACAGGACCCAACACAAAACAGCCCGGCGCGGGACCATGGATGTAATAAGAGCATCTGAAAGAACATTCTGAAAGAACATTCTGAAAGAACATTCTGAAAGCTTATTGCGGGCGCGGGCGGGAGCGCGACTGCAGGAGCGGGCGGTAGCGGTACTGAAGACTGCAGGAGCGGGCGGGTAGAGGTCTGCGCGGGATTTTCAGTCCCGCGCAGACCTCTACCGTGCTGCTTGCACGTAAGCTCGGCGCCAATTTCAGCGGAGATGATTAAAGTGACTTGTGGTTTCACTGCACAGGAGAAATGAAGGTAAATCAATTACTGGTTTTTGACCCGTTTTAATCAGCACAGTTGCTGCCGTGTTAAAAGGCACTGTTTGGAAAGAATCTGTTCAGGTACATAAATGTACATTTACAGTACAAAATCGTTCTGTATATGCAGTAAATATCTCATTTTTCAACATAGATATCAGCGGTTTATAGCCCAGTTGCGGCTTGTACAACTTTTTTCTTAATTTTTTTAAAAATAGCGTGGGTGCGGCTTATATACCGGTGCGCTCAATAGTCCGGAAAATACGGTATTTTTTCTTGATCACTGCCGGTGTTATTACAGATTTGACAATCTAAGCATCAACATTTTAGTGTTGAACAACTACAGGGGAATAAAAAACGTGTAGTTCTCTGTTTGCCTCTGGCTCAAACATTTGACACTTGGCTGTTTAACATAATACTTTCATTACAAGCTCGAGCTATGCAGATTTAATCACCGGCTCATGTAAGGCAGAGCCAATTGGTTTGGGCAGGACAGAAGTATTGCAATGAACTGTGCACTAAATTTAAGGTGGCCCTGACTTCATTAGCATGCATTAGCACTGGCTGTAATTCACAGCAGCACAGAGCTGGAAACAGTGTGAACAGCGCTACAGGGTCATATGATCTGCAGCCTGGGGAGCAATGGTGAGAACACTGTATCTGAAGGTGAGAGGACAGGGAGATGGACAAAACTGTCAAAGACATATTAGCAAGACTCATGGAATAGTAAAACACTGTAGTGCTCAGAGCTAGTGTTTTAGCTAATAAGTAGTTTAAAGAAGGTGTATTATGCTAAATCAACTCTATTGAGTTTTCTACCATATTATAATGTTCCCTTCATCTAAAACATTTCTGAAGTGGTTTTCTGAATAATCCGTGCAGCTTCTCTCCTAACCCTCCTCAGTGTTACTATAAAGCTCAAAAGCTTATGGAACCAGCAAGTTCTCTTGTTTTTGTCTAATACAGTAATTAATACATACACCCACCCCTTTAAATGTATTGCATAGTTATGGATTCCAATAATAATAATAATGCATCAGTTTTATATAGCGCTTTTCTGGACACTCAAAGATGCTTTACAGAGTATTATTCATTCACTCCAGACCCGGTGGTGGTAAACTACTATTGTAGCCACAGCTGCCCTGGGGCAGACTGAGGGAGGCGAGGCTGCCAATCTGCGCCATCGGCCCCTCCGACCACCACCATCATTCACACACACACCACTTTCATACTAGGCAATGTGGGTGATGTGCCTTTCCTAAGGACACTACGACAGTTTTTGTGACTGGCGCCCCCCTGTGGCACCTGGAATTCCCAGTGGTCTCTCATCCAAGTATTACCCAGGCCCGGTCCTGCTTAGCTTCTGAGATCTGACGGGATCAGGCTTTGACGAGCTGGTATGGCCACAGGAATTACAAAAAATATTTCACTGTCATCAGGTTAATATCTTAAAGGTGTAACGTTTCTGTCTGAGGGCTTGCCACCTGCATGCTATATTACCTGTAACTCATCACCTGCTTATCTCCCTGAGATTAGATACATTTAATGCAGTACTGTGTAACATTCCAGGTAAAGCAACAACATCTCCATGACAAAGAAAGAAAAGTTGCTTTGGGCACTTAATGGCCCCATATTGTCTCATCAAAAACATACCTGGAGTTGTGTTTTGTTTCATTCACACATGTTTGACACAAAATCCCTGCATATTTAGGCTGTGTCCTTCTCTAAGAAAATACCCTGTTCCACCTTGTGATGTCATGTGGTAATGCAGAAAGTGCTCCACTGTGTTTTTAAACTTCTTACACCTTCACTTGATGGATCATTTCAGCCCTGGAAAAAAGGTAGCCGTTAGATGAAAGCAGGTAAATGAAAACTTTTGCTTCATACCATCACAAGGTGGAACAGAGCATTTTGAACTTTGGAGATGAATACAGATAATAAAAGATTACTCACACATGTGCAAATGAAACAACAACTTCAGGTATGTTTTTGAAGAGGTAACATTATAGCATGGCTTAAAGATCACATGAGTCAGTTTGAGACCTTTAAAGTAGACCATTGTCTCAGAAAGAGGAGGAAAAATCAGGTCTTCTTTATGCAATATCAGAAAAAAAAATTGATATTTACAGGAACCTACATGGATCATTATAACAATGTTTGAGTCATTTTAGTGACATATTTTTTATAACAAATTGATCATATAATTTGCCTAAAACACACTACATTTATTTACAGATGTAGTTATATTTGGTTAATCAGATTTGATTGCAAAGTGCGGTTGTTTATGAAAACTTATCGTAGCCTGTTCTTTAATGAGCAGCACAGTGAGCTGTATTTATGAGCTTCAGTATCCAGCAGTGGAAGCCATCCGTGGACAACACCAGGGACCACTAAGCCTTCTTTAGCTCCCTTCTGTTCTTTTTTTCTCTTCCTCTATCTCTCTCTCTCTCTTCCTCCATCTCTCTCTCTCTTTCTTTCTTTTTTCTTTCTTTCTCTCCCTCTCTGTCTCTCTCTCTCTCTTTTAAAACTCCTACACATCCTCAGACACCAGAATCACTCCAGTCTCACCTTTTTTGATGATCTTTTCCAGTCTTGTGAGAACTCCCCCATGCCTTGCCCTCCATTCCACCACAAGCACCACTACAAAGAGACGCACAAACCAGCCCCTGACCTACCATAAACACATAATAACACCTCAAAATAAACATACAACCACACACAACCTTTGAAAACAACTTTGAACTCTCAACTGAATTGTGTTTGAGCCAATGAGGTGTATAAACATAAGGAGTAAGATTTCACAGACAGTAGCTTTGGCGGGAGTCCAGCGTTTTTGGCTCAGAGCTGCTAATACAATGAAATCAAAGAGTGTTTTCCCTGTGGAGATTCCTGCTGGCCCACACTGACAGCTCCTCTCAGGTGCATTCAGCAGAAATGTTCACAGAAATTACTGAAAAGTGCATGTGTCTTGTTGGATTACTCATCAGATTAATCAAATATCACTTTACGCTTGTATACACGGAAACGGCTTTTGGTACAAGAACCTCATGGTCTCTTCAAGTTAAATGTCCTGTATTACACAGAATCGACTCTTGTGAGCTTTAAGCCATGTTGTTATCTCAGCAAAAATATACCTGGAGTTGTGTTTTGTTTCTTTCCCATGTTTGACTGAGTGTCTACATCTCCAAATCTCTAATGCTCACCTTATGATGTCATGAAGGGGTAGTTTTCAAGTCAAGAGCTCATTTTGCCTTTATTTCAGTAGAGATTCGCAATTCCAAAGCTGAAATCATCCAAATGATTCTGGTGAAAACACAGTGGAAAACCTCCAGTATTACCACATTAAAACGTAATATATTTTGCTAAGATGGACAACAGCTGAGGAAAGCCCCTTATGGTAAACGTTTCAAAGCTAGACATTTCAGCCATAAACGCTGAGAAGATCTGGCACAATGACATGCTGGAAATACACTGTGTGCACAATAATTACGCTAGTGGATATTTTGACCATATCATGATTTTTATGCATTTTCTCCAACTCTAAGCTGTATAAACTCGAATTCTGACTGGATTTAAGCATATCCGTTGATGTGTATTTGTAACAAGGGAGATAACAAGGGAGGGTGTGGCCTAATGAGATCAACACCATAGAATGTTGCACAGTATGTCCATAAACTTAAGAATCTCCATGGAGAATTACAAGCCAAATTATAGGTTAGATTTCTGGAGAGGCGACCCCATTCACAGAAAGAATGAATGATTTTTACAATTTTTTTTTGTAATAAATAATACCTGTAGTTGAATAAATGCCAGATTTGTTTAATGCCATACTGCTGACAATATAAACCAAAGCATTAACATCTCCATGGAGACAAACAAGTTGCAGACGGCCTCCACAAAAGTTACACAGTGCACCTTTAAAGCGAAAGTATCAGCATTAATATTAGACTATAAATTAAAACCCAGATCACCCTTCTCCAAATAGTTCAGGCCTAAACGGTTACAACTGTATCCATACAGCACAGCACTCACTGCATAAGACAAAACAGTATAATAAGACACACTTTTGCCCAGTCTAAATCTGGCAGGCACATCTGACAAGCGTCCATTTCCCCAACAAATTTTCCAGATACAGAAACAAACTTGGATACCAACCGCACTTATTTTTGGATTTGCCAGTTTGTGAAAAAGTGCAGCTGACTGTTGGGATGATGACATTCAGAATCCCTCCATCTAAATGTCAGAGGCAGCGCTCAAACAAAAGACAAACATCACAGGTGACAGGGCCTCTCCATAGTCAATGAGCACATTATCTGAGACGAGAGAAGATACGCGCCACTTCACATCCCTCCATCACTACACTGCAGTCTAAAACCTGTAAGCTGATGGCAAAGTTTAGTGTAGTGATTATTTTAATATTTTGAGAATATTAACACCAAACAACAGTGAATTCTATGATGTCTTTCCACCGTCTATAAATAGTTGTTTTGAACTCCCGGGCAGTTGCAATCTTGTGAGTGCAGTTTGGGTCAGGTACATGTGCTATAGGAGTAGAAGTGGTCTACAGAATATAGATGAAAATGCAGGAGACAGTCTGGATGTCTGTAGATTAAATTTATTACAAATCACAGTGGCCAGGGTCCAGTTTGGCCCAGTAACATTAGTGGTCATTATTCTGTTATCCTCTCATTAGGAATTTCTGATATTTTCTAACAATATGCAGGAGTTTTTAGATGATGATAAAAAAAAATCCAAATCCACTTTATTTCTATAGCACATTTTTACAAACAAAGCCGTTTCCAAAGTGCTGCACATAAAATGAAGGTAACAAAAAGTTAAATTGCTAAAATTTGGTCATATTAGTCCTAAAATAATACAGCTAAAATCAAATAAAAGCAAAACCATAAAAATCATAAGCAGTAAATAAGTAAAATAAATAAAAGACACAGAGGACCACACGACTCACATGGTGTTAAAAGCGAGAGAATAAAAGTGGGTTTTAAGATGAAACTTAAAACACTCCACTGTGGGTTCTGTTTGGATGTGGAAAGGCCCGGTCCCCCTTGCTTTAAGTCTTGTCTTAGGCACCAGAAGCTGGTGCTGGCCCTCAGACCTCAGAGTGCGCATAGGGCTTTAAATTTGGATGAGGTTTGAGACATACTGTGGGGCCAGTCTATTCAAAGCTTTAAAAACAAACAATAAAATCATAAGCTCTAAAATGAACTGCAAGCCAGTGCAACGCTAGAATCGGGGTAATGTGCTCATGGTTTTTGGTTCCAGTTAAAAGGACCCGCTGTACGCGAGAAAGTGCATGGTGGCTAATGCCAGAGAAAAATGCATTACAGTAGTCTAAATGAGAGGAGATAAAAGCATGTGCGACCTATTTAAAATTATTTTAAAAATAAAAAAGGTTTAATTTTAGATTAAAGGCCAAAATGATAAAAGCAAGATTTAACAACTGCATTCACTTGTCAAATTTAAAGTCACTGTCCATAGTGACAACAAGGTTGGTGACAGTTTTACATGCTGTTTCAGTGGGCCCAAGTCAGTGAAGGGGTCGATACTGCTAAACACAATGGCCTCAGATTTGCCCTCATTTAGACTTGTGGGACTCATTTAGACCTTTGGGACCTCATTTAGATTTGTGGGCCAACCAAGCCTTGACGTCACTAAGACATTCAAAGGGAGGTGTCAGGGGGGCAGAAGTTTTTTTTTAAAATATCAGGTAAATTTGGCAATCATCAGTATAAAAGTGATATTGAATCTAATGTTTTGTTAAACATGGGGTTCCTCTCACTCAGTGAGAGGAGCAGAGCAAAACAAATGGACGCAAGAATTGTACCCTGGCGAACTCCACAGTTTAGAGGAGCGGTGGACGAAGTGGAGTCCCCCTGACAGAGCAGCTCCTCCCCCTGACACCAACCCAGTTTTCCAAGGTCCTGTTTTCCGGGGGCCTGCAAGTCAGGACCCGAGCTGCAGCATTCTGGCTGTACTGCAGCGGTCTCACAGCTTGTTTGGAGAGGCCCGTGAGAGGCTGTTACAGTAGATCTAACCTACTAGAGACAAACACATGGATAAGTCTCTTCAAGTCTGCTTTAGACAGGAGACCTTTGATTTTTGCTAAGTTTTTAGATGGCAAAAGGCTGCAGATGTTATTAATTTGATGTGTCTGGTAAAGTTCAAGTCTGAGACCATTATTACACCTAGATTAAACCTTTCTATCATAAGGGAGACAAGCAGGTTATAGTTACATTAGAGTTCAGAACTGTGGAGAGTCACTCCTATTCAGAGAAGAAATTCGTGCATTTGTGAGCAATAGAAACACCCATAATGAATAAATGCTAGATGAATATGTTTGATGTCACACCATGGAAAATTCCAGGGAAGACAACATCTCCATGGAGACAAGCAGGCAGCAGACATTACACCAGTTGTGGAGTGCACCTTTAACATTTTGGAATACTGATTGATTTAATATAACATAAATTTGCTTCTAAAATTACCAGCTAATCATTTCTTACTATAATACTGTAACCTGAATAACCAAGTATTGATTCACCAAGTTATCTTCTCTTAACATCTCCTTTTAATGTCAACCCGCAACCTACACCACTAAGATAACGCAGCGAATCACAAAGGGAGATCGTGGCAAATCAGTGAGAGAGGGAATACTAAATAAATGCCATGTTTATAAATAAATACTTTTTAAATAACTTATGAGTCATCTGTTATTAATGAACGGAGCTGTGTGGCGATCCCTGAAGCTGCGAGTAGATGCTAAAGCAGCCCTATATCTGTGCTCCTTAGACTGGAGCATGGTTAATGTATGAAGCCTTATGTTACAGTCACCCTCGGATCAGTGGTGCATAAGCCTGTTTAACCTTTGAGTGGTGTGCCCCTGTATTTACATGGGGTGAAATGGTGCCATTAATAATCGTGTGGGTATTTTAATGAGGATGGATAAATAGAGGGAGTTAGCGTGGCGTACATGTGAAAAGGCTGACTGACTTTGTTGCTTGGTACAAGAGGCATATGCTGAGAGCAATACCAGTCAAAAGTTTGGACACACCTTCTCATTTAATGTGTTTTTACTTCTTTTTACATTTTATATACATACAGAAGATATCAAATACTAGTATATGATGCAAGATATGGAATTATGCATCAAAGAAAAGGTGCACTGTGTAACTTTTTTATTGGGGGTCTGTCACCTGCTTGTTTCTATGGATATATCACTGCTCTGCCAGGAAAGTTCCACAGTATGACTTTAAACAGCTCTACCTTACCTTACATTTACTAATTATAGCCGTTTTTTCTACTCAAAAATCTAGAAAATAGCTATTCTGACTGTGAGTGCGGATGTCTCTCCGTAGATCTGAGCTGTAACTTGGTCTGGTTTGGTCTCTGAAGAAGAAAAACAACCAAAGCAATAACATCGCCATGGAGAAAAGCATTTGACGGACCCTCCACCAGAAAAGTTACACAATGCACCTAACTCAACTAAATAGATATTTATGTATTTTATATTAAAATCCTCAAAATAGCTTCTTTAAAACTTCTTTTTTGATGATCCTTTCCAGTCTTGTGAGAACTTCCCCCATGCACCACTACAAAGAGACGCACAAACCAGCCCCTGACATAAATATACAACCACACAAAACCCTTGAAAGCAAAGGTCTTCATAATAAAGTCTACTGAAATGGTTTTCACTTCACAGTTGTGCCATGTCAAATGCCAAAGGTGCAAGCCAGGATTCAAAGCAAAGGCTGGCTATTTTGAGAATTTGAATATAAAATATATATTTAGTTGAGTGTGGCTATTTTTAATTTTTTCATTCTCAAACAAGTTTTAGTTATTTTGAGTTTATTTTGAGTTTATTTTTTCGTTTACGTTCTATATGTGTGCATTCATAGTTTTGATGCCTTCATAGAGAATCTACAATGTAATACTCAGGGAAATACAGAATAAATGAAAAACTGTTCACATTTTTGGCAGTGTATGTAATGTCAGAAAAAATCAATTTGTCATAACATTTATAAAATTGAATAGATCTGTGTTATTTTCATCAAAAGAGAATCTCTGTGGGGATTTTTGTCAGGGCATTTACACATATCAGTTACACTTGATACAATTCCCTATTTTTTATTTTTAGGTGCAATGTCATCTGTTGGAGAGGTTTTCAGTTCTGTCTGCTTTTTTGTCTCATTTATTTGATTCTTTTTTCTTAAAGGTGCACTGTGTAACTTTTCTGGTGGAGAAAACCTGCCACCTGCTTTTCTCCATGGAGCTAGGTCTAGAATGTTCCACAGTATGCTATTAAACATATGTATCTCCATAGAGACAAGTATTGGCATCACTGGGCCAAGTCACAGATCAGATCTGTGTAGAATTCATGTTTTTTCAAGGTATTTTTGAGCAATTAATAACATGAAAAAATGTATTAAATGTAAGACAGATGAAGAACAGGTGGGTAGTATTCACTTACATTTTCAAATAAATTGTACTTTTCAGAGTACATTTTTAGCAGGATACTTTTACTCCTACTTGAGTAATATTTCTTATTGAAGGAGCAGTACTCTTACTTAGGTAAACATTTTTGGTTAGTCTACAAGTGGCAAAACCTCGTCTTTAGATATAATGTACTTTATGTGTGTGTCTATTCTTTAAAAATTCAAGATTTTGTGCATTATTTAATGTTTTGTCCTTCAATAACATTAATGTCAAATTAGAAATCAGACCTTACTTTTATACGGTTTTGCTCTTACTTGAGTAATATCTTGGACCACTACTTTGTGTTTCTGTTTAAGTAATAGTATTTTGAAGTAACGTTTTGATGATTTTTGGCTACTGTACACACCTCTGGTAAACTCAAGAAAACTTGAAAACTACCGCTTCATGGCATCGCAAGGTGGAACAGAGCATTTTGAGCTTTGGAGATACAGACAGACTAATAATAAAAGATTACTCAAACATGTGTGGATGAAACAAAACACAACTCCTGGTATGTTTTAGATGAGATAAAAGCATAACAACGTCACTTAAAGCTTATAAAAGTAATTTTTGTGTGACATAGGACCTTTAATATTAGAACATCTGAGCACCCCAAAAAGCGAACAGCCTCAAATCAGTGGTACAGTGAGTGGTAAGGCAGCTCTGTCGATGGTGATTACATGTTTTCATTAGTTGATGGTTTGAAATTAGGGCGAGTCGCTCTGGTACCACACTGTTCACAGGGAAGCAGCTTTGGGCTCCCACTGGGCACAGCACCAGGTGATTGGACTGATGGGCCTGTGCCACTCCCCCCGTCTGAAGGTGGGCCAATCAGGGTGACCGCCTGCTGAGAGCCCCACCCCCCTCTGAGAGCTCCTCGTCTTCTGTCAACAACATCGCTGCTTTCCCCGTCACCTTTAATTCAAACGTGGCATTTTGTTTGAGATAAATTGGATGCTGTTTAATTAGCCCTTGCAAAGAAATACCAGGCAGTCGAGATGTGTGATAAAACACTATCGATCGAAGATAAGCCAGCTTTTGTTTAAGTGAGTGCTACACGTTTCTCTTTTTAACTGAAATGTGCTTTATAAAGAGGGGAATTAGCATATAAATTAAGAGCAGGTATAATCACCTCCAGCTCTGAATAGAAAAAGTAAGTTTATTTGAAAACTGAACCTTAGTCTGAAGGTTAATGCCTGCGCTTTGTCATTTTAGTTTGATCAAAATGGTTTAAAATCAAAAAAGTTTAAGAGACTGCAATTTAGTAGTGCTGTCTGCTGCTTGGTGTTTCATTTAAAGGTCCTGTATTACGCAAAATGAGCGTTAAACTATGTTATAATGTTACGTGGAGTTTTGTTTTGTTTCATTCACACATGTTTGAGTAATCCTTTATTATTAGTCCGTCTACATTTCCAAAGCTCAAATGTTCTGTTCCACCTTGAGATATCAAGCGGTAGTTTTCAACTTAACCACAAAGTTTTACCTTTTGTTCAGTAGCAATTGGCAATTCTTGGTCTGAAATTATCCAAATGATTTCAGTGAAGGTGTATGGAGTTTAAAAACATAGTGGAGCCCTTCCTGTAGTGACACACAACATTACAGGGTAGTCTGTTGGGAGAAGAACTCAGCCTAAACATGCAGGATTTGTGTATTCAACATGTGTAAATGACCAAACACAACTCCTGGTATGTTTGTGATGAGGGAACAACATTATAACATAGATCATAAAATAGTGTAATATAGGCCATTTAAGAATATTATGACCCTTATGGACAAAATATGCCTTTCTTTGCAATTAATATATCATGTACAAGATAATGTCAAAATAACAGTGATTTGCCAAATTATTTCAGTACATTCTCCATATCAGTGGTGCTCAGACTTTTCACACCAAGTACCCCGGTAGAAAAGATTGGCTTTCTGAATACAACTTAAATCAAGGCTTTATTTGCAGGTCTAATTCAAGGGTAAACCACGTCTAAAAGTGGACAACATCATTGTCACTGTAGTTTTAAACAAGAAATCAACCAAAAGAGGGAAAGTCCAAAACTGTTTAAAACTCTAAAACACGTGTACCACAGTTTGAGAAACACTGGTCTATCTAAAATATTATAGTCAGCGAAGTTTTTGGTTATATTTGAATCTTAATCAAGTTTAGAGGCATGCAGCTTTCTTAAGTTTCCAAGAATATTGAAACTTTGCAGCTGATGTTGTCAACATTCCCTGCTCGTGTGAAGCTAACTGAAAGCACGACACTGTTAGAAGCTCCTTTACACAAGTTATTTAATCTGATCTTTATTTTAACACAATCTGACTAGAAAGATCTGATTTAGTTGGAATTACAGCAGGTCAGATGATTGGTGCACTTAAACCAGTCTCTCAAACGTAAAATTACAGTCTCATGCTAGATAGCACTTTTTCAGTCACCTTTTTTTCTTGAAAATCAAACACCTAAACAGGACCATGAACACTCATATTGATCACAAGCTCCAGAAAATGTGTTGTTTAAATAAAAGTTGTATTTTTTACTTGAGTTTTCACTATATTAAAACATTTTTGGCAGGTTTTAAAACACCCCCAGCAAGATGTCACTGCAAAGTATCAATTGAGATGTCCTCCTTTCAAAATTGCCTACACTTACATCATAAGCGCTTTTGTCTTTCTATTTATTTACAGACACTCCATTGACAGAGGCGGAAAGCAATAGAATAAACTTACCTGCTTGAGAAACAGTTTTATTTTGCAGTAACGGCACTTACAGACTTTGAGTACTATATAAACCATATTTATTGTATTGCGTGATGTCCCATTGACTGAACTAAAGTATCTGTGTTGTTTTTGCTGCAGTGGAATCTCTTCACTTGGGGACGCTGATGGCTGCACACGGATACTTCTTCCCCATCTCAGACCATGTCCTTACGCTCAAAGACGACGGGACCTTCTATAGATTTCAGGTAAAATATTCTACTCTATGTGACCTGTGTTTTTGTTTAACCTTTTTACCCTTTAGTGGGTTAATGGCCTAATCAAATGAAAGGCTCTAAATCAATTCACTTTGCAACAGAGCTCTACCTACGTGTGGAGGCAGTTATGCTATGCTAATTCTACATTTTCAAATGTTGACGACAAGCCAAAGAAATTGTGTATACTAATATTTTAGCACATTAAAGAAGTACTGTGTCACCTTCTTGTTTCCATGGAGATTCAATGGAAGAGGGTATTATGTAAATGTTACTTTCTTCATGGAGGCAAGCAGGTGGCACCGCCAGGTCAAGTTACAGGTTGAATCTAGGGAGAGGCGAGCCCTTTAACTAGGGCCCTACCGATATGGATTTTGTTGCGGCCGATTTGATACCGATAAAATGGGAGTTGGAGCTGCCGATCGCCGATATATTTATGATGTAAAAATTCACTGTAAATCTTCATTTGTTTGTAAAACTTAAGTTTGGCTCTATTGAATTTTCAATTGGGTTTATTTGGGCGACATTTATTGTTATTCTGCCTCTTTACCTCATATTTAAAGACAGTCGGTCGGCCTAATGGCATTTTTGTATGACATTCTAGCCAGTAAAGAAAGTACTGTATGTAAACTACCGCTATTAGCTTTTAGCGATAAATGCATGTGTGCATGCATGTGTAATGATATGCTAAAAGCAGATAATTCACACTTCTATTCACAGCTCATTTACATATCAATGCATGTCCAGTAACATATATACGGCCACTATATATAGTCAGTATATAGTCACTTTACAGTCGCTAATAGAAGAGAAAACAGCCTGTTGTTGTGTGGGAGCTATAGCAGCTAATCGCTAACCAATGAGAAAAGAACTAAAACTAGCTTCAAAACCGATACATTTCCAACACTCAGCGCTCACTCAGGCTCTTCTCCGATCACAAGTCTGCACTAAATAATGTCCTTTTAATCCAGACTCAAACTGATCGTCCATAAAAAGAATATAATCTCAGTGTTGGGCACTCATAGACCGTATATGTGCGCACATGGATCTACGGCTGCGAGTGTAAACAAGTGCACATGGTGATGCGTTCAGGGGCGGGATGGACACAGAGAAATGACTCCTCAGATAAATACTGATGCGGCACCACATATTAGGGCATTTATCTGTTGGATCTGTTGAATTGGATTAAAAGGGGCATAATGTAGAAAGTCTAAGATTTATAACAAGGTAAAACATGTCCACGTGGAATATCAGCCCATATCAGCAAGATTTTGGCTGATAGATATCGACCAACCAATATATCGGTCGAACCCTACCTTTCACAGTAAGAATTTACATATTGCAAGGTTTCTGATGACATCACATCTTTAAGTCAATAATATTCAATACAAATTTGTGGGGATTTTTGTTGTAATACAGTGAGTTCTTGGGTTGAGTCAATATAGAAATGATCGGGTTCAGCATTGGTGAGTTTACCTTTTGAATATATCATGGCAAAGTCCAATGTAATCAACAGGAAAAGCTATCTCTGGCCCCCATCTGGGTGCATGACGTTATCACATTCTAGAAAACTACTAGGGCTGGCACAGTACACAAAATTCACGGTACGGTACGTACCTCGGTTCAGACCCCACGGTTCGGTACATTTTCGGTACAGTGCAGGAAAAAAACATAATCAGAAAGGCTGTCCTCAAAGGCAGCTTTTTATTGCCTAAATCTCCAGCTAAGATAACTGCAACTTGTAGTAAAACAAGTAAAAGTAAAACATGTAAAACAAGTGAACATGCAAGCACCACATTGAGTATATTGATTGGTTACTGAGCTGGGTACATCAGTGAAGTTTTAACACATGGTCTTTTTAGGTGCCTTTTAGGTACCTTCTGGGTGCGCGCAGTGGTGGACAAGCCGCGCATTGGCGGTGCCGCACGGAGTGTCCGCGTCGCTCCAGCGCATAGGTTCCGCACTACGGCACAAGTTTATTGCCGAAAGCAGCGGCAGTAATGAAATATGACCGCACTCAGTATTCAGACCTTGAGTCCGTGACGAGACTGAGTCCAAATGCGCTCGAGTCCGAGACAAAACCAAGACAAACCTCTCGCTTTAGCGGAGGAGGAAGTCCAGCGGCACGGGGGTGTCTACTGTGTGGGACAGGTGTGGGTCCTGCTGCTAACCCTAACCCTCGTTTAAGGGGGCGTGGGTGTGTTTTGAAGCGGAGATTGTTCTATGAGTGATATCGCCGCACACGCGGAGCTCGTATGCTGGGGTCGTGCGCGGTCGGAGGTGTTCGGTTGCGCTTGCGCTGGGAAAGCGTGCCGCGCTTTACGGGCGATCCAGGCTTGGGCACGATTCTGAAGTCCTAGTGTGAGTGCGCCCCAAATGTTTGATACATTTAGAACATTTAACTTGTCACGTTACGTCTATGCGCAGCTCCTTATTGTGGCTGCAGAAGCACTCGCACAGGTGCCCCTGTTTTGTTTTTCTCGTTCGCACGCCGAAATATTTACTCGCAAATGCGAGTGAAATGGGCGCACTGTAGAGCCCTGCCCACACCACCGACTTAAATGATGGTGGTGGGTCTTCTAACTCCGGGCTTGAATTACTCGCCATCGTCTTTCACCCCTCTCGCAGCAAGCTAACAACAGCAACTTTCAACAACAGCAGTTTTGTATTTGAAGGCGGAGTTTGCTAGCTAGACCAATCCAGACATGTATACATGTTCATAGACCAATCAGGGCTTGCACATGGCAATGATTAAGGAAACAGTCGCAAAAGGAAAGTCCCGTGGTCAGTTCAATATTAAACTTTTGCACCGTATATTCTCCGTTAAAATGTGCGCACCGAACCGTGACCCCCGTACCGCGACGGTTCAATACGAATACATATACCGTGCCACCCCTAAAAACTACACATTTTCAGGAATAAAAACTCCTATAACTGAATAAATGTGAGACAGAGGCTTTGGTAATTCCATACTGAGGAACATTTTAAGATACATCTCAGAGACAAACAGTTAGCAACCCCACACCAGAAAAATGACAATACATAGTGCATTTTTAATCTGAAACATAAAAAAAATGCTTGCCACTGTGTATGCTCAGTCTAGCGACATGTGTGACATTTTTTTGTATTGATTCCAAACAGTCAATGGTGTCATACAGGCCATGGATCATATAGATCTGATACAGGTTAAATAGTAAAGGTTTGTATGTCACTCGCTTGTTATTCAAATGTCAGATTAGTGATTTCCACACTCATAAGGTTATTGTATCATGGTGCATTGAGCTGTTTACATGTAATCGTATGAGGAGCCAGGTCATATACAATATTGGTCAAGTGCTGGGTTAAGGAGTGTGCTAATTCTCCAATCAGCTTATGTGATTTAGACCTGTTCCAAATCCATTCTGTGGTAAATAAGTTAGATGTGAGCCAACAGCTACATTAGATTCACCATGTATTTGTTATGTCTTGTTTTCAGACTCCATACTTTTGGCCATCAAACTGCTGGGAACCAGAAAACACAGACTATGGTGAGACAGACATCATGTGCACAGTTTTATTCGATTCACTTTTTGTTCTGAAAAACACAATGTGAAAATGATTGAAATTAGAATGAGCATGAGATTACAAATGTGCTGGCAAAAAGTTTTTGGGCATGCTGATGAAATTGGAGACATTTCAGACCTACTTTTGGCTTGCCTGTTAGTGATTGGTAAGGCTAATTATATTTGACTGTTCCCCAAACATAAAAGTACCTATTGCACTGTGTAAAAGCGGAAATTATCTGTACCACGACACTCCCCAAATTACCTGTGTGTATCAGATGAGATCACAACTTTCTATAGGCCAATCATACTTCGCAAAATTATTTGAAAACCCCAAATTTTTCTCAGTTAATGTCTCATTATTACCATGATATTTTTAAAGCAAGTATCTTCTATTACAATATGTAGGCCTATCAGCTCTAATTTATTTATTTATTTATTATTTACCTCCTTGACTATCAACAGATTTTGAGATCTTGTTAGGTGTGCCTTAAGTTGACCATATTTTAAGAAGTAGACATTTAGTACAGAATAAAAAGTGCCTATGACAAGTTTTGATGATTCTCTAATTTTGACTTAAATTAGTGGGATTATAACCATTGTACATATAAATTTTTGTTTTACCAAAATCAAGAAGCAATTTGTGAAGAACAGTTGAAAAATATGTTGAAAATTACAGGAAGTAGAGAGTTCTAAACATTTATGAATTCTATCCAAAGGTTCTGCAAAATTTAGACATAAAAACACATTGGTTCTGATTCTTTAAACATGATTTCAACAAAAAAAAGCTGTTTTCTTGTATTTGTATATCTGTAGAGTTTATTTTATTTATTTATTTTTTTTTTTTTACAGTTCTAGGCAACAATTATGAATTCCCTAGTGTGATGTCACAATTTCCGACCACATTTGAAACCTAAAAAATGGCCAAACTTGGGAATTTTATTTTTATTTGTTTGTAAAATCTTGATGATCTTAACTGTGTTTTAGTAAAATAAGTAGTCTAATGTGTCATAGGCAAGTTACTTTCCTATAAAAGGGGTCATTTTGTAATATATTCTGTACCGTGGAATGTTTTTAACCTCACAAGTGCCATGACTCCAAACAGGCTGAAAAACATTGCCTTACGACCTGATATTTCACACAGCTTCGTCAATGTCAGCCCACCTTGTGCAATATTACAGTAGCTATATTTGAAATTCCACATACGCCCTTCTATCTGATGTGATCAAACCCTAATAAATGATCTGGGGCTTGTGTATGACGGCTGCATTGTCCACAGCACCCAGCCGATAAAGATTTCATAAGACTAAAAACAGCGCTGTCAGTCTGTCATGCAGCCCTTTTCATTTGCAGCGGAGCATCATGGGAAAGCTGACCCGCCAACAGCCAATTTCCACAAATGATGTGTGTTAATAAAAACAGCATAACAACATAATGAATGGCCGCTTTAATGGTCAGTTAAGAATGATAGAATGGTTTCAGGAGCTGGATACAGATTTGCGATGCTCTGTGTGATTCCAGTGTAACTGTGCTTTAGTTGAGAGGACAGGGCCACTTATGTCTGCTAAAATCTCTTTAACCTCACTGTCTCACTGTTTATCTCTCTTTACAGCTGTTTACCTCTGCAAAAGAACAATGCAAAACAAAGCACGCCTGGAGCTCGCAGACTACGAAGCGGTGAGTAAGAGAGGGGATCGGAACTAAAGAAAGGTCATGTTTTCATTGGCTTTTTAAAAAGTCCATTATTACTCCATTTTCTGATCTTTGTTATAATGTTTCCTCATCACAAACATACTTGAAGCTGTGTTTTGTTTCATTCACACATGTTTAACACACAAACCCTGCATATTTAGGCCGAGTTCTTCTTTCAACCACCTTGTGATGTCATGTGGTGATACAGGAAGTGCTCCACTGTATTTTTAAACTCCACACACTTTGACTAGAATTATTTGGATGGTTTCAGCCCTGGAATTTCCAATCTCTGAAAAACAGAATTTAAAAGTTAGCTGTTATTTTGAAAATTACGGCTTCATGACATCACAAGGTGGAACAGAGCATGTTGAGCTTTGAAGATGTAGACAGACTAATAATAAAGTCCTACAGAAAACATGTGTGAATGAAAAAATGTGTGAATGAAAAAAGCACAACTTCAGGTACATTTTTGATGAGGTAACAACATTAAGTTATGAAATTATAAATATTGTTTTATTTTATAACAAAATAAAAGATAACAGTGGACTGCTTTAGTAGAAACAATATTCTTTTCATAGTTTCTACTTCACTATTTCTTTATTTGTTTCTATTCAGATTAATATTAATAATAGTTGTTAGTGTTGTTCAAATTAATTTAATTTGATTTATTTTTGTAAAGCCCACAGGAGTCTTTTTGCAGGGCTTCACAAAACTGTTGTTGTAACCAACAGAAATTTAACTACAAATTTATCAATAAAAGACAAGTAAATTAACCATATTCACTATTAAAATACTTCTTCAATTGGTACACTTGTTATTTTGCCTTAAAGGTGCATTATGTAACTTGGTGGCGGGTCCATCACCTGGTTGTTTCTATGGAGATGTCATTACTCTGCCTGGACTGTTTCACAGTGGTTTTATAGCTCAAAAAAACCTAGAAAAGTAGGCATTCTGTGACTGTGAGCAAGATTGCCTCTCCACAGATCTGACCTGCAACTTGGCCTGGTTTGGTCTCTGTGGACATTGAAAGGTTTAATACTGTGAAACATTTCAGACAAAGCAATAACATCTCCATGAAGACAAGCATTCACACTAGAGAATTTATGCAATGCACCTTTACATATAAATATACATAATTTTATAAAATAATATCAGTTTTACCTAACCAAAATGTCTTTTTTCCTAGTCGCTTATCATTAATCATTTTAAAAAATTAAACACAGCAATTATCAAATTAGGCAGCACTCAGTCTTGCATAGCATTTTAACATTAAATAAAATGCTGTGCACATCATGGTACATGGACCTTTTATAATAAAAGTATTATATAGTAGCAATGTACTGTACCACATAGCATGAGGTATGTATGATATTGCCTGGTTATTGTGTGGCGATACACAGTATTCCATTGTACAGTGGATACTTTTCAGTCTCAGTCCTTATTTCCCCTGGGTTCTCACTAAAACCCAAGCTGACACAGCAGCAGCTACACAACAAGGCTCATGACATTATTTTCTGATGTTATAATATTGTTTTCTCCTCATAAGCATATCTGGGGTTTTGTTTTGTTGCATTCACACATGGTTAACACACAAACCCTGCATATACACTCTGTTCCAACTTGTGATGTCATGTGGTGATACAGGAAGTGCTCCACTGTGTTTTTAAACTCCATACACCTTCACTAGAATCATTTGGATAATTTCAGCCCTGGAATTGCCAAACTCTACTGAACTAAAGGTAAACTGTAGCTTTTACCTTGAAAACTACTGCTTCGTGACATCACAAGGTGCAACAGAGCATGTTGAGCTTTGGAGATGTAGACAGGCTAATAATAAAAGATTACGAAGCCGTGTGAATGAAACAAAACACACCTCCAGTATGTTTTGGAGGAGGTAACAACAACAACATTCTTAAAGTTCACAAGAGTTAATTTTGTATAAGACCTTTATGTGAATCTAGTTGTTAGTCACATCCTGTATAACAAAGTCTAACCCCACTGTCATGCTAACATCTCCTCTCTTCTCTTTTCCAGGAGAGCTTAGCCAGGCTACAGAGAGCGTTCGCCAGAAAATGGGAGTTCATTTTTATGCAAGCAGAAGCACAAGCAAAGTAGGTCCCTCCAAAACAAAAATCAGAAACGTCTATAATGTTCACCATTTTGTCCTGGCTTTTAAAAGTGCTATGTAACTTCTAAGGTGGAGGGATCCCTACTTGCTTGTCTCCATGGAGATGTTATGTCTTTGCCTCGGATGTTCTACAGAAGAGCATTAAACACCTCGCTTGCATTTGTTCAGTTACAGGCCTTTTATAGCTCAAAAATACCTAAAAAAAACTAACAAAAATGAATTCTTAGCATGTGCAGCTTGCTTCTCCATAGATTTGACCATTAACCTGTCTCCATTGCGACTGCCAAGTTAATCTCTATACTGTGGAATTATGAAGGCAAGACTGTAAAATCTCCATGGCAACAAGCAGGTGACCAGAAAAGCTACACAGGGCACCTTTAAGTTGAAATGTAACAGAATATTGCTAGTCGCTAATGGCTAGGTGTTGGCACTGTCTAAAACATCTTACTTAAGAGTCCAATGCTATTCCCAGGTGCAGGCAACATTTCAGCGCGCTAAAAGAGATTTCACAATAGACTCTGAGCTTTGTTTTGCTGCCAGGAAAAGGAGTTGTGATGCCAAATCCTGTGGCGTATTCCTCTCACTTTAGTAAATACTTAAATGACTATTGATTTTTAGATGAGATGTTCTGAAAGTGTTTTTTACCACTCCCAGGGGGTGTACAAACTCAGAATAGCGAAAAACTATCCACAGTAACATGGTTTCACTTTTACCAAGAGACAATACCTTATAGAGCTGTTCAAATATAGATATTGTCTGTTGTGGGTTTAGAAGATTCACAAAAAGATGAGCTGACAAGGCTGAAGTTTTTGTTTCAGATGACATTTTGGAACCAAGCTTTCTGGTTGATTAACAGAGATACATTTGCGTAGTGTTCGCCTTGGTTAGGGGAATAGGGGAGTTTTGTAATAGCTTTTTTCCAAAGAAATTTGTAATGTTATTTTGCAATGGAACCTCCCGGAATAACTGAGGGATTACACAGACATAATAGTTTATAGGTTTTTCCTTTTTCTTACAAAAGTTTGCTCCACTTGCACACATTTATTTATTTATTTTTCAATAGTTGGATATTGTGCGTACTAGTAATATGTAGCATCCAGATATGCCATAATAAAATTGAAGAAATGTAAGAATGTCCTGTGTTATGTTATAGATTATACCCCTGGACTTTTTGAGAAATCAGTCCATGACTTGAACTTAAAGAATGAAAACAGTTCTTTAATTAAAAAGATTGACATCATGTATTAAAGGGCCCATAATACACTTTTTATGAGCTATGTTTTTTAAGTTTTTGCCTCATCAGAAACACTTTTGTCTTGTTTCATTCACACATGTTTAACTCTTTTCCACCTTGTGATATCATGTGGTAATATACAAAGTGCTTCACTGTGTTTTTAAACTCCATACATCTTCACCAGAATCATATGGATAATTTCTTCCCTGGAGATGTAGACATACTAATAATACAGGATTACGCCAGTGTGAATAAAACAAAACACATCTCCACGTATGTTTTGATGAGGAAACGACATTCTAATATGGCTTAAAACTCACAAGAGTCAATTTTGCGTAATATAGGACCTTTAAAGAACAACTAACCTTCAAACTAAGTTGTATTCTATAACACATTGCCTGTATTTACAAGTTGTAAACACTTGTATCTTGCTTTTACAGAGTCGACAAGAAAAGAGACAAAATCGAGCGCAAGATTCTCGACAGCCAGGAGAGAGCTTTCTGGGACGTGCACAGACCAGTGGTGAGTGAAATGACTACTGCTAGGACCATTAGCATAATATTTTGTGCGCTTTAGAAGTCAGGACTCCATTGCAAAATTCTACCTAGGAGAATAAAACACCTCTGTAGATCATTAGTGTTAAGTATGTCTGGCAGTTTGTAGGCTGGTTTACACAGAGTGGAGTGTAGAGGGCATCTCGAGGTGAGACAAGACACAATTTTCACAAGACAAGACAAGATTAGGTCCACAAGAATAAGACAAGGCTAGATTTTAACAATTCCTAATAAATATGTTTCGCAATACAGTTTCCAATTTTGGCCTGACATTATTTTTGTTTCCATTCTGTTACTGCTTTTTGGAACTGTAAGAGATATAACTCACCAATACGCAGGGGGGTAGCAGCAAACTCTGGGGCCTTGGTACAAATCATCTTGGTGGGCCCACGCTACATGTTGTCTAATGAAAAATGCATATTAGAAGACTTTGTAAGGGGCCCCTCCTTTTACTGGGCCCTGGGTCAACTGTACCCTTTATCCTCCCACTACGACGCCCTGCCAACACGTCACCTTGTTTTGTCCAAACCAAATGTAAAAACTGTGAAAAAAAAATCCCATAAGATCAGTTTTCTCATGTGTGCACAGTCTTGTGACAATTTTATCTTGGGAGAGTTTGTTTGCCTGAGTAGCCAGTGCCTTATACATTCTGTTTGAATCCAGAAAGATCTCGAACTAAACCATAGAGCGTGAAAAACCTCTGTCCAAACTTGAGACAATCCAACCAGAGCTGCTCATTTGTAGCACTGGTCCCTCAAATGCAGAAGACATCTCTCAAAAATTCTTGTAACATTCCGAACAAAATATTCTGTAAAAATCCTCATTATTTCTCAGTCCTTTATGTAGATTTTTCTTCTTTTTTATACGTAAGCACTAAGCAGCCATGTTTGTTTTTGATGGCAATGACGCATGCACCTCTCTGATCGGTTCCTGTCAATCGAGCTCTTTGAAATCAGGCATCCACTCGTCTTTTTAGTGTAGTTCTGGCTGGTTGGGTAAAGATCTGGCTGGTCAGGTAGAGATCTTGTTCCATCCCTTTATCCACGCTGCAGAAATACCACATCGATAACTGTCCAAACAAATCGGAATCACTGGCCCTCTTTACCTTAGCTCGTACACTTTAGCCTGCATTAGCATTCAGCCCCCTCCCTCTGCATAGCCGTACAGGCAGCCGCACCGTGCTTAATTGGGAAATAACAAGTTGAATTTATGCGTCCTTGGAGCAACATAATCAATATTAATTGAAATTTCACAGTGACGTGCTGAAGCTATTTAGCGGCACACTCCAGGACGAGGCCTAGATTGGACCACTTGTTCAATCAGGAAGCTTTTTGCACACCGCCACAGCTCCGACTGGGTCCCCGCTGGTTTGAGTTGTTTTGTGAGAATTGGTGCATTCCAGGTTTAATTAGCCAGAATATGACACCGTGTCTATATTTGGTCGTGTCGTGCAAGAGAACTGTCAAGATTCTAACTGTGCTGTCAAAAAAGCAAGAACTGATTCGACTAGAAATAGTGTTGATTTTTATTGTAAACTGTAATTGTGATTGTAGAAGGATGATGTACAGCGGTTTGAAAAATAAAATTGTGGCTTAGTGGTTGAGTCATCACAAAACGATAACAGGTTCAATTCCGAGATTACATAGTGGCTCTTTGTGTGCGGTTTTGCATAAATAAATAAACCTAAAACATTTTTGTCGTTATATTCTAAAATTCGATATGATACCACTAACTGAGGATGCACTGATCCAGCTTTTTCAGTAACAATACCAATACTATAGATTTTAGTATCTGCCGATATCCGATATCAACTAAAACAAAATTAAAATAAGACAAAAATTATCCAACGGTTATTGGCTGTTATTTATCTCAAAAGTAACAGCTGCTCTGTATAAATAAAAGTTCAAACAATATGAGATTTTCTGGGCAAATAGAACCAGTAAATAGTCTTATTACATCAATTTAAAGGTCCATTCAGGATATCAACACAACTGATATTTGGAAGCCAATATCCGATCCAGCAAATTTTTCAGTATCAGTGCGATAACCAATACCAGTATCGGATTGGTGCATCCCTATCGCTAACATCAACATCGGACACCAACAATATTACTTTTTCTATTACTATTATTACTATCAACACTGCTATTACTACTACTTCAAATGTTTAGTTTGTTGAGATGGAGTGGATTTTGTATTATATTTTTCTTCAGCTGTGACCTATTTCAACTTTTCATGTTCAATATTAGCTGCTCAGTTTTACTTTACATTTAAAAAACAAACAAGTAGAAAGTAAACTAGAAAATACCCAGTCACACATAAAAATGATTTCTGCCTCTAAGTAAAAGAAAAAAATCCAATGAATTAACTGACTTCTCCAGTATACTGGAAGCTCCTGGTATCAAAACCAAAGCCACATCTGCTGTCATTTGTTCCTCCTCCTTCAGCCTGGATGTGTAAACACCACAGAAGTCGACATTAAGAAGTCCTCCAGAATGAAAAACCCTCACAAAACCAGAAAGGTACAGTTCATTTTCACTCCCTAATGTCCCGTTTGATGGCACAGCGTCTCACATGAAAAGAATGTGTGTGATGAGGTGTGAAGTAACTGTAGCTCTCATAGTCATTTGCTTTGTCTGTCTTTGATCCTGTGCAGTCAGTGTACGGGCTGCAGAATGATATCCGCACTCACAGTCCCACCCACACCCCCGCTCCCGAGGCCAAGCAGCCCACAGAGGAGGAGCTGCAGGAACAGGTCAGAACAACAGGGGGCGTACTTGTCTGCATAGAAGTACAGTAAAAGAGTTGCACTTAAGAAAGTTGTGTGATTTATTACCATATGTAGGCCTACAGCTATGATCACTGTTTAAATTCTCGTGAAACTGTTGACATTTTTATATTTATGCACAGAAGTAAAAGTAAAAAACAGTAAAATTTATCCAAACCTTCACTCATCTATTTAGACTCAGTAATGCAGTGACACATTACACAGTTTGTTTTATTTCATTGTTTAAAGCTGCACTGCGCAAGTTTTCTGGTGGAGGATCTGCTACGCTATGACATTAAACATCTAGTATTTATACTATGGAATATTCTAAACAAAGCAATAAAATTTCGATAGAGACAAGCAAGTTGCAGACCCTCCACTTGAAATGTTATGCAGTGTACCTTTAAAGTTTTGGCACATTTTTATATAGTGTTGATTTTTTGGAAAGCACTCAATAAATAACAATTGATTGACAATAAAAATAAGCTCTACTATATTCAAAGTTTGCTATTAACACAACTAAGTACTAGTACTACAACTACTACTACTAGCAGCACTAGTACTACTTCAATTCTTTCTCATAGAGCAAATGCTGTTGCTGTCATTTCACTACTACACACATATATCATGATTAATAAATACAAATGCAGTATGATTAAAGGAAATATTACTAAGACTCTTTTGTCAGTTTCAAAATCAGACAAAAAAGATAGGCAGCTAAATTATAATGCATTCTTTATTATTATAGCTTTAGTAGAAAATTTAAGTCTTTTTTCCCGTTTATGATTCCTACAGATAACCTTTTGGCAATTGCAATTAGACCGGCATCGACTGAAAATGTCCAAAGTGGCAGAGAGGTGAGTGTGTGTGTGCGTGTGTGTGTTTGAATTGGCCATTGATTGCTGCATTGAGCCTTTAAATGGGCCAATGTGTGAGGAAGTAAGAGATCACATGACCTTCAGGACAGGGTTGTCGAGCACAATGCCTTTAGCGATGTCAGGGCGCTGCTTTTGTGCTGTGTGCTCCTCTGATGGAGCAGTATTCAGCACAGCCTTGTCTGGTTGTGTCCAGTAAATCAATTCCTAAGAAACTCTGCAGTAAACTGAAAAGTTCACTGCAGAATGAGAGACACTTCTTTCACCTAAATTAGTTAACAAGTTATGCTAGTTACGCAGTTTGAACTCAAAACTAATTAACTGAGGTCTTTGCGCTTCGAACCAGGTAACTTTGTTTACACAGAAAAATGTAAATTATTTTTCTGTATAAAAAGTAAAGTTTAAAAAATGTAGACAATTGGAACCAGAAAACTCTGTAAAACGTTATAATACCTATACCCCTTAATTATGGTAGTTATCATTTAAGTAAATTACATTCTGAATGAAAGGTTCTACAGTATATTATGCAAAGTTGACCTCCTCAAAAACATACCTGGAGATGTGCTTTGTTTCATTCACACACATTTTACTAACTATGTATTTTTAGACAGCTCCAAAGCTCAAAATGCCCTGGTTCCATCTTTAAGTGGTAGTTTTCAAGTTAAGTGCTACCATTTACCTTTTGTTTACAAGAGATTGGCAGTGCCAGGTCTGACATTATCCAAATGATTCTAGTGAAGGTGTTTGGAGTTTAAAAACACAGTGGAGCATTTCCTGTATTACCACATGACATCACAAGGTGGAACAGAGTGGTTTATGTTAGAGAGAAGAACACAGCCTAAATATGCAGGATTTGTATGTCAAACATGTGTAAATGAAACAAAACACAACTGCAGCTCTGTTTGTGATGTGTTTGTCAGAAAATAGTGTAATATGGGCCATTTAAGGTTTAAGATTTAAGTAAAAAAGGTGTAGTTATAATAAAGTGGCAATGAAAACTCCTGGACAATGTTTTCAGTCCATACAAAGAAGGGATTATTTTCATTTCGGCAATTAAAAATGCCACAATGAATCTTCCGGCTGTTAGTATGGTACCATGTTGCTAATAGCTGTGCCATTTCATCGTACGTTACTACCCATTGTTACCAGCTAAGAGTAACAGAGACTCAAGTTATAAATGTAATAGAATACAAAATAATACATACAACATATAACAGAAATTGCCTGAGTTTTTGAATGCATGTTAACTGTCTTTTCTCCTCCAAACCAGTTTAATTGGCTACACAGAGCAGTACCTTGAATATGACCCTTTTCTCACGCCTCCCGACCCGTCCAACCCCTGGATCTCAGATGACACCACACTATGGGAACTGGAAGCAAGGTGACAAATGTTAAAAAATAGCATAAATTATTATGCACACATGCTTTGTTTTTCTTACCTCTGTGTTGCTGTGTGGACAGTAAGGAGCCAGGGCAGCAGAGGGTAAAGCGGTGGGCTTTTGGTATTGATGAGGTCCTTAAAGATCCTGTGGGGAGAGAGCAGTTTCTCAAGTTCCTGGAGTCAGAGTTCAGCTCAGAGAATCTCAGGTAAACAAACTACTTGGTGTTTTTATTGATTTTTAGAGAATACTGCTATCTGTGGACTGACTAATTCTGTGTACATTTTATATTCCTCGCTCACTATAGCAGATTCACAAGGGTTTTTAGGGTTCAAGCTCACAAAAGAAAATGTATAGAATAGTCAAAGTCAAATAGTGTTGCTAGTTTGGGTATATAGGCTTAATGTTGATAATGCTTCTACATATAATAATGTAGAAGCATTAGTGTTTAAAGTTGATCTATGTCCATTTCTGGTACAAAGTCCACCACCTGCTTGTCTCCATGGAAATGATATAACTTGTTCCACAGTATGGCATTAATGTTGTCAAATTAATATATCTATTGTATATCTGTTTTTATTGTTCACAAACTTTACATACATTACTGTGAGCTGGCACTCTCCACAGATCTGACCTGTAACTTGGTCTGATGACATTGATACTGATAAGCTTAGTGCCATACTGTGAAACTTTCCAGGCAAAACAATAACATCTCCATGGAAAAAAACAAGTGGCTGACACTCCACCAAAAAAAGTTACATAGTGAACCTTAATGTCCAAAAATAATTACTCAACCCATTGTCAACACAACCAAAACAAACATGCAGCATGATGTTATGTAACACAAGTGATTAACGCATCCTCTTTATAAAACATAAAAACACCATCTTCTGCCAGCTGTTTGCACATTTGAGACTGGCCTAGAATAACCTTGAATGTTGTTTTTTTTGAGAAAGCCTCTGTTAGCATGTGGACTAGTCTCTGAGGTCAAAAGAGGACAGCACAAACTCAAGTATTTGTTCAAACTGAGCCTGGAGCTTTTTAGAAGACGAGGTGCGATGATTTTCTGTGCCTCACCCCAAGCTGATGTGTGCTCCCACTTTGTTATTAATGCAGTACAGACACACAAACACACACATGCACGCACAAACACACACAGGAGCACACGTGACAGACTGAGGAGGATTTAATTCACACTTTACCAACCTCCCACGAACACACAGTCAAACGCACACACATTGGGTTTGCAGGCTTTATGGGGCATTGTATTGTTTTGCATGTGTTTCCTGGAGACTGGTCATTACCTTAACCATAACTGGCTACTACTTACCAAACCTTAAAGATACATTGTGCAACTTTTCTGGTGGAGGGTCAGTCAAATACTTTTCTTCATGGAGATGTTATTGCTTTGTCTGAAATGTTTCACAGTATGGCATTAAACCTGTTTTTTCATGGAGACCAAACCAGACCAAGTTGCAGGTGAGATCTGTGGAGAGGGTACCTTGCTCACAGTCAGAATGTCTGTATTTTTGAGCTATAAAACTACCATTAATTTAGTAAATGTAAGGTAGAGCTGTTAAATGTCATACTGTGGAACATTCCAGTCAAAGCAATGACACATCCATAGAAACAAGCAGGTGACAAACCCCCAAACAAAAGGTGACATAGTACCCTATACCCCACAAAGGAGTATAGTGATATATAGATTTGTACAGATATAGTACAAATACATTGTGAAGGTCTAAGGGTAAAAATAAAACCACTGTATACGGTCTGCATATAATTATAAAGAGTTCTGATCATTTGCAAACCAAGAAGTAAGGCTGATGCACTGTTAGCATGCTAGTTGTTGTTAGAATTACCATGACAGTAGCTCTGCTCTCTGCTGAAAGCACTTATAAACCCATTGTGGTGCATCATTCATTTAGGAAAGTACAATAACCTTTGACTGCTGCAAACATTTAACTGTTTTCACGTTTTATGAGACAGTAAAATGGAGGTACACTGCCTCTAACAGAAACCCTAACCTTTACCTACATCGACCCATGTCTTAACTTCAAACTTCAAACCATATCATTGATCTAATATGGAAGGATTTACCTCATGGGGACTCGATTCTGGGTCCCCACAAAGTGAAATGTTCCCATAACATCTTTCCATCCCCACAGTGAGATGATTGCCCACTTACTCATACTCACACACACATATGCAGTCATGTAGCCCAGAGCGTTCACACCTGCTTTATGAAACTCTCCACACTTCTTCCTCTCCTCCCGCATGCCCAGTTGCTCAAACTTCAAACTGATATGTCACATTATAAGGTTTGCTTTAACACAATATAAAGTAAAAATACAAAAATATTCTATAATAAAAACACAAAAACGGGGCTTCCAACAGGCTTTCCATAGCAAATGGTCTCTGTAGTAATTCACATAGGGCCCATATTACACTGTTATCTGATCTGTTATAATGTTGTTTCCTCATCAAAAACATACCTGCAGTTGTGATTTGTTTCATTCACATGTTTAACACACGTCCTGCATATTTAAGCTGAGTGAATACAGGAAGTGTTTTTAAACTCACCTTCAATAGATTCATTTGGATAATTTCAGCCCTGGAATTGCCCATTTCTACTGAACTAAAGATAAAAGGTAACTGTTAAAGGGATATTCTGTTTTTTTAATAAGTCTGTATGGCATCCCCATCAGCAGTGTCGTGCATCAACACTGACTTACCTCCCGACAGCGTTCGGTGAGCCGAGTTTTTCTATGATTCTTCCCCGGTTTCGGTGCGGACGAAAGTAGTCCGGCAAGTTGGCTGGAGCCACAAAAATAAAGCGTTTTTCTTCTCAAAACAATATGTGTTCAAAAGAGTGATACATTTGCATCACAAAACGTGAACGGAACAAAGTCAGACCTCATAATCGCTTGGTACTATTTTCTCTACGGTTCGTATCACTGCGCGCTGCCGCCAGGTGTCAGCTGAGCTTGTTTCACTGTGTTTACTGCTTGGAAAGTACGACACTGACGATGAAGACTTTGACTTTAGTAGAACCAAGGGGAGATTTTTGTAAATCCGAATATACTGATGCCCAAATTCGCCAGATGGAGTTTGAACGGGCAGAGAGAGAGAGGAGGGACAGAGTGGTACAGGTTATACTTATCTCTGTATTTCTCATGTTAGCTCTCGCGTCGCGGTAGTTAACGGTCTGAGCACGTAAACACTGCCGAACTACTGAAAAAAGTGTTGGATTCGTGCGTGGCTGTCACCTGGCGGCATAGACTGGCGTCAGCGCGCAGTGATATGACCGTACAGAAAATAGTACCAAGCGATTATGAGGTCTGACCATAGACCGTATATATGTATATATATTCATATATATGGTCTATGAGTCTGACTTTTCCGTTCATGTTTTGTGACGCAAATGTATCACTCTTTTGAACACATATTGTTTTGAGAAGAAAAACGCTTTATTTTCATGACCCCAGCAAACTTGCCGGACTATTTTCGTCAGCACCGAAACCGGGAGAAGAACTCGGCTCACCCATACACGTATATATGAGTGCACATAGCTAAAGCGCTCGCTGCCGAGTGCCAAACAGGAAGTGATCCAGGAGGCTCTTCCGGCTCCTTCTCTCCCTTTTTCCCATTGACTTACATTGAGATCTTATCGCCCCTCTCTCCGTAACTGCTGCATATTTTAAGACCATCATTTTGGTCTTAAAATATTCGTATGAACCCGCTCTACAGGATCCTAATTTTTTCATTGTGCTATCTTGTTCCTAAATCAAGATATGATCATAAATAACGGCCCAATCAGAAGCCTTCATTCCCCAAGGTCCCTCCCCCTAGCGTTAGCAACAGGTTTGATTGACAGCTAGTGTGTTTCGCTGCTAAGTAAGTCCCCTTCCACTATTTTTGAAATAAAATGACAAAATATCTCAATTACAATAGCTACAAATACTAGAATCTTAACTAGCATAATTTAACTAGCATAAAGTAAAGTGAATTTCGTTAAATTGCCAGCTCTTATTGTTCGTACGTAACAGAACACGTAACACAAATCAATGACTTAAATTTACTATTTAAAGTTTAATGATAAAAGCTAAAAGTTACCTTATTATTCTCAAGAATCACTGAAATACAGCGGTCTGTGCATACAGACTATGGGTCTGTGCCATAGACCGTATATATGATATGGTCCGTGCAGAGTATTGCCGCTCTACCATGAGGAGGACGGGCACATTTAATGACCTCAATCATGATTGGCTCTTGTGGCTGCTATGATACTCGTGGTTGGATTTCCAAATAGAGCTTGGTTCCAAATTCGCTCCTGTAACTGTGGCATCGGGAGTCTCTTTTTTTTTTTTCAAGAGCCTCATTTGAGCTGAACGCGATGGGTGACGTCACACTCACTTAGTCCACTCATATATACGGTCTGTGGGAAGAACTCAGCTCACCGTACATTGTCGGGAGGTAAGTCAGTGTTGATGCACAACACTGCTGCCGGGGATGCCATACAAATTCATGTCAAAAATCCTGAACTATCCCTTTAACTTGAAAGCTACCACTACATGACATCACAATGTGGATTTGAGCTTTGGATGTTGTATTTTTTATTTACTGACCCACAGTTAACAGGTAGGTGAGTCATATGGGTGCTGTCCTTGCTTCACTTTCAGGGTTAGTTTAACATTGTTAAGTGAAAGAGCATATATTTACAAACTGCTTGATTTTTATTTCTCTGTTTGTTATGTATAAATTTATATCTAATTAGAGACAAAAAAAAAAAAAAAAATCACACATGCTCATTGCAAGAGCCTGTTTCAAAGCCAAAATTCCATGATGCAGTTGCAGGTGGGTGGGTCACGTGGACGCTGTCCTTGGTTCACATTCAGGGCTAGTCTAACATGGTGAAGTGAAAACACAGAGGACTGGTGAAGCAGCTGTTTAAAAACTTCAGGAGTTCAGCTGTGTTCTGTATAACTCTGGTGCTGACACACTCTGGTGAGAGCTTTATTCATGCTAAGAGAGTATTAACTATGCACAGACACAGCTCCTACAGATGCGCTCATATGTGGATGCAGCGAATGCTAAATCACCCACGATCACCATCAAACGTGTAACTGCTGTATGCAGGCTATATGAAAAACCTATTCAGTGTGGTAGAAGTACTGCAATTATGTGTTATTATAACTTGCTAAAACTACTACTTACAGAGTTACTACTACAACGCCTGCTTTCGGAACTTTTACACCCATAGTTACTCACTCCCACTATGAGTACAGTACTGCTATTATTACTTCATATACTACTACTCTCCCCCTTCTACTTCAAAATCTAATACTATTACTGCTACTACTACTACTACTACTACTACTACCACCAGTCCCATCGGCAGAAATTTAGGTGGTCCGGGGCAAGAAATCTCACATGGACCCCAATCTGATGAGATAGAGGGACCAATTCTGGGCCCTTAAGACCCTTGGGCCCGGGAGAACAGACCCCTTTAACCACCCCTGTTTACACCCTTGACTACTACTACTACACAAAATACTGCAAGCAAAAATATAGTTAGCTTCTACTGCTGTTATGTTTTTTCAAGATGCCAGTGTTTTGAGTTACTGGTTCTTTTAAACTAAATCTTGTAAAGAGGAAAGTGATTCTCTCCTGGGAGTGAACAAACACGCTACATCATAAAATAATAATGATACGTAATCTGCATCTGTGTATAAGCTTTCATTGACTGTAATGTAATGTGTACTTCTGTTTTCTTTGTTTGTGAAGGTTCTGGCTAGCAGTCCAAGAGCTAAAGAAGCGTCCGATCCGAGAGGTGCCCACACGGGTGCAGGAGATCTGGCAGGAGTTCTTGGCTCCAGGGGCCCCCAGTGCCATTAACGTGGACTCCAAGAGCTATGACAAGACCACCCAGAATGTCAAAGACCCAGGGCGGTACGCCTTCGAAGACGCACAGGTGATGAGAGAATCCAAATACTTTTGCTCAATAGGATTTCTGTGCACATCATAGACTGTGTATACAAATAGACATAGCTAACCCGCTAGCCTCTGCTTTCCAAATAGGAAGTGAATATGGGTGTGCTTCCAGCTCCATCGACTTTGGTTCCAGTTAATTTTACATTGAAAAATTGTCACCCCTCTCTGTAAATGCTGCTGTGAGCAACATCATTTTGGTCTACCTCATAGACCGTATATATGAGTGGACTAAGCTATCCCGTTAACCGCCGCGTGCCAAATAGGAAGTGCGCCAGGAGGCTCTTCCGGCTCCTTCTCTCCCTTTTTCCCATTGACTTACATTGGAATCTGATCTCTCCTCTCTCTCTACCTATTGCTGTGAGCCTCGTCATTTTGGTCTTAAAATGTTCGTATGAACCCGCTCTACATGATTCAGAATTTTTTTTTCGCTATTTGGTCTGTCAAAAAAACCCTATTCATAACATAGAGCCTGGCTCCAGATTCGCTCTTGTAGCTGTTAGCATCGCGAGCCTCAATTGAGCAGCGCTAAATGCTATGGGTGACGTCACGCTCACTTAGTCCACTTCTTTTATACAGTCTATGGTCTACCTGCTCTACATGATCCTGATGTTTTATTTTGCTATTTTTTATTTAACTCTTTCTACAGTCTATGGTGTACATGCAAATCTCACATTTTTTTCATCCTGAGCTAACAGTACATATTTTGATTTTACTTACTTTAAATATTGTTAGTAATATACAGTTTTGTGTCATCCGGTCAGTATATTTCATATACTTTGACCAAGATTGGCTAAAATGACTCTCTGTGCCAATGGGTGAATATGTCAAAATCAGGACTAGGAGATTGTGTTCCAATTTTCTAGATTGTTTTCAAAAATTGTTAAGGTTACGAGTTGTGAGGTGAATTGGGATAGCTGTTTGGAGCCAAAAACTACCTGTGATAAGTGGTCTAGGCATAGACTGTATAAAAAAGTGGACTAAGCGAGTGTGACGTCACCCATAGTGTTCAGCTCCACTCAAATGAAGCTCCCGATGCTAACGGTTACAGGAGCGAACCTGGAGCCAGGCTCCATATTTGGAAATCCAACTGCGAGCATCATAGCAACCACAAGAGCCAATCATGATTGAACGCAACGCAATGAAACGCATTAGTTGTCAAACAAACCTGTTGCTAACACTATCAGGAGTGACCTCAGGGAATGAAGGCATCTGATTGTTCTGTTATTTATGTTCATATCTTGATTTAGTAAAAATAGCAAATTGAAAAATTCAGGATCATGTATCGCCGGGTTCATATGAACAATTTAAGACCAAAATGACGAGGCCACAGCAGCAGTTACAGAGAGAGATCAACAACAACAAGATCCTAATGTAGCCTTAGTCAATTGGAACCAGGGTCAGACAGAGCCAGAAGAGCCTCCTGGTGCACTTCTTATTTGGAAGCGCGTTAGCTATGTCCATTTATATAGACAGTCTCTGGGTCTAGGAAGGAACAATGGAGATGCACATATGGGCATTAGGCAAATTAGGTTGGTATGATCAAATCCAATCAATAAGCTGGAGCCTAAGGGTGCACTCACAGACCATGTCAAAACTGGGACTTAACCTGGACTAGACCATGACTAAACCAGAATGAGAACAGGATTGAACTGGGACTAAATTGGACAAATCAGCAGCAAATATGGAAAAGTATGAACCCACCCCAAATTGCTACACTACCAAGTTTGGACATACTGTACCATCTCATTCAGTGTTTTTCTTCTTTACTTCTACATTTTATATACACACAGATGGGGGAAGGGGACCCCAGGGTTGTATTAATTTATATTTCAGGGCGGCCCATTTGAGGATTCTTGTCCTGGGCCTTCAAATTTCTGTCAACAGGCCTGCATACAGAAGACATCAATATATATAGTAAGATATATGGAATATGTAGTAAAGAAAAACATTTGGGGGGTATTTTATATCGTGCTTCATTTTCCATATGTATCTAAATGTAGAAAGTGGTAAAAATAAAGGAAAAAAACACTGAATGAGAGTGTGTGTCCAGACTTTTGACTGGTAAGTGTATAATGTAGTCAAAGGCTGTAAAATACTAACAGCTTTTAAATGTTGATCGACGATTGTCTTAATTACATGTGACACCATCTTGTTTCAGGAGCACATCTACAAATTGATGAAGAGTGATTCTTACAGCCGTTTCATCCGTTCCAGTGCCTACCAGGAGCTATTACAAGCCAAGAAGAAGGTAAAGCCATCACATTTTATTACTTTTAAAACAACAGTTACCCGTTATGTTTTTGGTATATGTTTTAGCATGCTAGTTAGCTCACTGTATCTCAAAGCTAACAATCACTTTTATTAGACACATAACGTATGAAATAAGCAACCTATTAAAATTCAAATTAATTAAAGTAAAGACTGCCTGACTGCTTTTAAATGTAGAATACTTCAGTTTGTGGCATTGTTGTTGCTAATACTTATAATGCCTCAAAATGAGCATTAGCGTTAGCATTGCGACATAATCCTCTACCTTTCTAAAAAAAAAAAGGTGTCCTCCAGTGAAGAATTTGTTTTATTTGTGGAGTTTTTAACATGCCTTACCTTTAAATAGCTATTAATTTTAGCTCAGCTCAGCAAAAAACCCATAGAGCCTTTACAATCCTGTGTCATCAGAATGTTCAAAATTGTGGAATGGAGGCAACTGGAGGCAAAGTGAAAGTGACATGACATATTTTCACTGATTTCACTGATTTTCACTAATTAACAGATCTAAATGTGAATGGTTTTACAACATTATAACAAAAATAAACAACAGGTTTGAATTTCCAAGGTACAAATATTAGTTCATTTGCATATTAATAAGGATGGAAAATACTATTCTCTAACCTCAAAATTTTATTTGAGCTTCACAAAAAGTTGCCTGGAAATCCAGAACACTTTCTCTAATGTATCTATCTGTAGATAAAGTGGCAAAATATAGTGGGCTCAACTTTTCTGTAAGGATACTTAAATAAACAAATAATGTGAACCACAATTGTAAATGTTTTTAAACCAGGCTCTGATATTACTCATATGTATCCGAGTGGTTTTTAAGTTAATCCCAGTTGTCCCATTGAAATCACGTTATGTCCATTTCAATTTTGCCTCCAGTTGTTTCCATTCTGGAATATAGCATGTTTTTGGTTTTGTTTACATATTGTTTAAAAGATATTGTATAAAGAAGTGGACTAAACTCGCAATGCTAACGGTGACAGGAGTGAATTTAGAGGCAGGCTCCATTTTATGAATAGGATTTTTTTTAATGGACAAAATAGCGGAAAAGAGGATCATGTAGAGAGGGTTAATTTGAACATTTTAAGACCAAAATGACAAGGCTCACAGCAGCAGTTACAGAGAGAGGGACGACAATATTCCAGTGTAAGTCAGTGGGAGCCAGGGTCAGGGTCAGTAGGAGCCGGAAGAGCATGTGAACTTCCTATTTGGAATGTGGCAGCTAGCGCGTTAGCTATGTCCATTTATATATACAGTCTTTGGTTTTAAAGGGTCTACAGCATGAATGTATAATAAGATTTTATCATAGTTCTATGGTCTACAGGTATAACATTGGACAGGAAGTGTAGTTGCTCGGCGATATACACACACAGAGCCTATTGCTTTCCCAGAGTGTCATTTCTGCACAAACAAGGCCTATTTGTTTCAGTTGCGTTTTGGTTTTAAATGACTTTCATATTTACCAGACTAATCTCCAAACTTTAAAATCTCTCTTGATTCCCACCCACTTGTGAGCAGGGTTTAATGGTTGGATGTTTTTGTTGTTATGGAGTGGACTAATAGCGTGTGGGGGGATGAGGATTTGCATGGGGCTTGTAGGTGCGGTGAAGGCAAAGAGGCTGTCACAAAATGATGAATTATTTAGAATTATAGAGGATATATTTATGCTTAAGAATGCACTCCCACGCCTTTCACTCCGTCACGCTGGGTAGATAAGTACATAAGGAATAGAAAGTGGTTTGGGTGGAAAATAACAAGCTAACAAGTCCTCAATTTTGAGCCGACATTTTGAGTTTTTCCCTGCTCACAAATAAAACTGTGGTTAGGACTCATATGAAATGCATGTGTTCACTGTGTTTTCTTCTGCTTATTTTACAGAAAAGTAAGAACTTATTCTGAAGGTCGCTGCTTCCAGGTGAGTGCTTTTCTTATCAGAACACTGTAGGGGCTACACTGGCAGAGTGGTTAGCGTCCTACCATTCAAAATATGAGTGTCAGAATTTACATTAAATGCCACTAGCAAATCAGAGGTGGGCTGTCGGTGTTGGGAAGTAACTGAATGCATGTACTGAAAATATTAAGTGACCAGCCAGAGCCATACGCTTTGACAAAACTTAACAAAGACGAGTTAATCTGGAGCCATGTCCTGTCTCCCTGATTTCAGAGGGCTTGATTGACAGGCGGATTAACCCATCAGCGACACATGGTCAGTTAGCGTCAAAAACAAACGGTTTATGCGTCTAAAGGCGGGAAAAACAACATAAAGAACTGAGAAACAGCACAGATTTTTATCACTATCACTTATCTCAGGTAGAAGAAGTTGTATATTCTTCAGCATTTGAGAAACATGTGCTACAGGTTAGCGGCTGTGGTTGGATTGTCTCAAATTAGATTTGTCACCCTCTGCTGTCCTCTTCCAAGCCCTCCTGGATTCAAATAGATTGTTGAAGGGACTGGCTGCTCAGGCAACTGAAAATATCTATTCAGAAATTCAGAAATACATATTCTTAAGTGTACTGTACTTTCCATTGGTGGTATTCAGAATGCAGTTAAATTGTAATCACTTGTAAGCTTCAAACTGCACAGAATTAATGAGAAAATAGAGAAGACAGCTTTTGTGGAACAAGCTTGTGTGATTTTTTCTCCTCTAATTAGTGATGAATAAATAACAAACAGTGCAACAAACAAGCTGTTGTTAATCCTCTGTTGGGTTTTTTAATAAAGAGCAACCATAAATGAATGTGAAAGTAATCCACGTATTCTCAATACAGTACTCTGACTGGGCCAAAATACATTTTAAATTTCATTTATATTCTGTAAATTCTGTAACATTTATATTCTATAACTAAATACAATTTCAAGTATTCTTCCCAACACTGCCTGTCTCACTGCCATGTATATGTCTGTGTTAGCCTGAAGCACAAAGTTAGTGGGTTAAAAGCACAGACTGTCTATATAAATGGACATAGCTATCCCGCTAGCTGCCGTTTTCCAAATAGAAAGTGAACATGGAGGCGACTCTGTTTCCAACTGACTTACACCTCTCTCTGTAACTGCTGCAGTGAACCCACTCTACATGATCATGGTGTTTTTATATCCCTATTTTCTGAGTAAATACATTACTATTCCTAATATGGACCTGGCTCCAAATTTGCCGATATAACTGCTAGGACTGTGAGCTTCATTTGACTGGAGTTGAATGCTATGGGTGACGTTTCACTCTCTTTCTTCTTTATACAGTCTATGGTTAAAAGATAAAGCAAGATAAAATATTTAAATCCATGGATATACAGTACTGAGTCGATTTTATGGATCTTTCCACGAAAAGCAAACAAAGCAGTAATCTTTTTGTCAACCCCAAGACAAATCAGTGCATTACAGATGGCAGATGAGAAACCTGATCATATAAATAATATTGCCATGTTTTTTTTTGCCCCAGGTCAAACCACAAGGATTCACGAGGCTGCCCAGTCATGTGCCATCAAGCTTATTTCACCATATCTCCCTCTCTCTCTCTGTGTGAGGGGGTGAGGGGAGGGAAATCGTGTCTTCATGTCTTCATCATGGTCTGTCCATCGGCTGAGGGCCCGGAGACAGGGGCCGGCCCAGTGTGTGTCTGTCGTCCATGGGATGTTGCATGTCCACCAGGGGGACAGAGCTCCTCCATGTCTCTCCCAACGTTCCATATCTCCAGTATTCTCCGTGCGGCTGCTGCTTGGCTGAGCTCCGGACATGGACAAATAAAACTGGCAGTAGAGATGTCATCTGAGGACTTCTGATCCTGTGTTTCAGCTTTCCATCGGATCTTTAAGCTCCTCATTCACTTCCAGCTCCAACCGATGATGTCAGAGAGGAGAAAAAAACACAAATAACATGGTGAAAAAAAGAATACAGCCACTAATTACAAGTCATCTCTTAACATAGGTCACCAATATTTTGTCACGCTATGGGAAGTGTTGTGCAGAATGAATACATGTAAACAATATATATACATATATATTATGATTATTCTTATAATTATTTATTGTGCATTTACTTTGCTTTACATTCTTTTCTTGCACTACAATAATTAGCACCTATATGATTTCCATTGCACTTGTAAAGTCACATTTCAGATACCGCAAAGATCCGTCTCCTGTCTCTTATGTAAAACATGATTCTTTGTTATTCTCCTGCATTTATTTTTATACCATATTTAAAAAAAACAGAACACTTTTACTTACTTGTATTATTAAAGTTGGCCCTCTATCTGTTACTGTGGTGTTAGCTGGATTCATTTACTTCTAGTACTTATTTTTATTTATGTCATTACAAGATCTTTTGTCCACTACTTTGGGTTGATTTCAAAAATTAACATAACCAACAAGACTAAACAACTATTAATAATACTTCAGTTTGCGAGTTTGCGACATTGTTTGATTTCCAGTGCACAAACAAAAGCTTAGGGTTCTTCCTCATACTGGTGAATATTCATTTAGTAAAGAGGACCATAAAACGCAGTGGCTCTCAAACATGGCTAAACCAGAGAAATAAATATTGGGCTTCCTAGTCTAAAATCAGCAGTGGAATGTAACAAAATAAAAGTAGTAAAATACTGCACTTAAGTATATTTTAGGTGTATGTACTTTACTTAAGTAGATGTTATACTTTTCACTTTTACTTCACTACATTTGAAAGCAGCTATCTGTACTTTCTACTTCCTACACATATGAAGCTTTACTAGACTTTTTCTTGGGTAGACAATTTCAGGCTATTTTTCTCTTCTTTTGCTTTAGTAGTTTTCGCGCCGGTATCTGTACTTTTATTTAATTAACAAAATGTAGTTCTTCGTCCACCCCTGTCTTAAAGTGGACTACGTTACTGCCACTGTAATTCTAAACAAGAAACAATCCAAAGGAGAACAAAACATGTACCATAGGTTGAGAAAGACTGCCATAACTTTCTCCTAAATAACCATACGCTTCCTCTATCCACCACAAGAGGGAGATGTACTATTTCCGACCCGCTCCTCTCAGCAGAGCGCAGCAGCAGAGGTGACAGATGCCGTTTTGTCATGCGAATGTGTCATCGCTGTCTGCTCCGTTCAAGGGCTTTTTCACTGCGCTCTTCAACTTGAGGTTTTCCTTCTTTTGTGAATATTTTAGCTCTTTTATCCAGACAGCCTAAGAACTACCCAGTGGTAAACTCTATAAGACCCACAAACTTCAACATGATTACTGTCCCGGGGAATGCGCGCGTTTTCAAAGACGGCTCCAAAATGTGCGGGTGCGTGTGGACAGTGATTTATGGTAGCGTGGTATTTATCTGTTTCCAAAGCGGCCTGTCTAGCTATGTTATGGTTTTAATGTAGCGTGGTTTCAATGCCAATAAGAAAAGGGTTTAAAGTGATAAAAACGCAGACTGTTTTCCAACACAAGCGCCCCGTATTGTCCTTGCGCGTCACTCAGACACTTGGAGACTGGGACTGAGAACAAAAGCATTGTCATTTTGATAGGCCTGGCTCCTGATGGATGGGTGGGATGGTGTATAAAAGATAATAGAAACAAGAGACGGCAAAGGAGGGACAGAGAGGAGAGAAAGTGGGAGAAGTGAGAGGCTTGGTTTGATTCACACAATAGCCAGGGCCAATAGGAGCTCAGCGTCCCTGTCTTGAGGAGGGAAGGGGCTGGTAGGCTGCACAATAAGGCAGAACAGAACAAGCACTGCGAGCTCCAAACACTACAGACAGCGCCAATGAGTTCAATCTGATCCTGCTCTAGAACATCAAGACACAAGACAAAGCAGGTGAGAGTCGGGACACTGGTTTTTAGGAGCTGGAGCGCCAAGGAGGAAGGATACTAAGGATACTACAGATTATGTTGCCATGGAAACCACAACCTGGAAGCGGACGCGAGGACCAGTGAAGGTGGACGGTCATCCATAAGCGCATCCTCGAGACGCATCTGTCATACTCAATTGGGAGGTAACCAACTTTTTACTACTTTCTGAAAAGTTTAGGAAAAAGCTTTGAAAATGACATAAAATTTGAAAATGGAGGCCCCAAACCATTAAATAGAGTTTTGAATGAAGTTATAAATAAAGACACTAGTAACTATTAATGAAGTTATAAATATTAATCTAATCTTATAACTTTTAACCAGTCTATTCAGCTATATAAAAGACAAGTTTGTTTTTACTTGCTTCTGTTTAAAAGAAATACATGCCTTTTTTTTTTTTTTTTTTAACTTTTGTAAGAAAGTGTTAAACAGTTTTCATGGCGCTAAAACCCCCCAAGATAGTTTAGTACACCAAAAATGACAAGGAAGGCTACATTGTATTGTAAACCAATATTCTACGTATTCTGTGTATTCTCATCGATTTCTTAGACAAGACTTCACTTATCACTAATCCCATCCTACAAAACAGAATCACTAACATACTCCAAATACTCTGCAATTTCCCAAAAGTCAGTTCTTTCTTACATAAATTCTGAAATCAGAATCACTAACATACTCCAAATATCCTGCAGTTTCCCAAAAGTCAGTTCCTTCTTACATAAATTCTTAACTTGATCAGTAACTGTTCCAAACTTGGCTGGAGATGGGCTGATACTGAGTCATTGAGTGCGAATGAGTAAACACAAGGCCATGTAATTCTAACTTCAGCAAGTGAAGAGATATTTACTATTCCTGCCAGTTACAAGTCTGTTCCCAGTGGGGTACAGGAAAAACACAGGGCTGGAAGGTGAGGCGCTGCTGGAGGATAAAGTACCTCCAAAATGACTATAATTACTGGTGCGATAGTTTAAGGAATTAGCAACGCGATGGGAGAATTAGCCAGCAATGACAGAGACAGATTAAGATGTTGCGGAGTTTTTCCAGCAGACAATGATGAATGCTCTGAAGTTATGGTTGACTTCTGTAATGGTGGGGGTGACTGAAAATGCTTAAGTAGAGTAATTAAAAGATACTAATAAAAAGTACTGAAAGTGATATTTGCCCTTACTACTGACAATAATAATTACTGCAAGTACTAACAGGACATACTTCTCCCATTGAAAAACTATTAAAAGTTTAGTGTCTGAATCGGGGTGGTACTTTCTGCTTCATTAGTCCTATTGTCAGTATTAATACAAATCCAGTGACTTTTCTGAATACATAATATCACTTCTGCTATTCTTTACAGCATTATTTTTGTCATGTATACATACCTATTGTTAAATTACACTGCAAGATTGATAAAAGTGGGTAGTACATTTACATGAGTACCTTTTAAAAGAAATTGTACTTTTCAGAGCTTATTCAATTATTTGAATATGTGTTTCTTGCATCGCTCCTTCAGATATGATTTAGTTTGGCTCATGTTTGTGTAATTTATAAATCAGATGTTATGTCCTGACTGTTACTTAGACAAAATTTATTGCTTCACAAAGGACATCATTTGGACTCCTACTCTTGAAGTTATTCTTTCTTGAGTAGTACTTTTCTCAAATACTCGTAACTACTTGAGTAATATTATTTTGAAGACATCACTTTTACTTGAGTAACATTTTTGGCTACTCTATGCACCTGAAGCTTGTAGTATACCAGTACTCGTACTACCACCACCAGTACCACACTATTCCATTAATATTTTGAATCCAGATATAATTGGACTATGTGTGTGCTAATATTAAACCTTAAAGGTGCACTGGGTAATCAGAATGCCTGTTTTTATAGGTATTTTTGAGCAGGAAAACCAGTTGTAATTTAATCAATGTAAAGAACTGTTTAATGTCAAACTGTGGAACATTCCAGGTAGAGAAATGACATCCATAGAAGCAAGCAGGATGCACCTCCAACCAAAAAGTAACACAACGCCCCTTTAACAAGTGGTACACTATATTACTCTAACTACTATGACTGTTAATGTAAAACCACTGCCGTTAGCTACTATAGACATCGCTATAGATGGTCCCACTAACTACCTTTAGCGCCTTCAATCCATTAAACACTACATACTGTATATGTGTTAAGTAAGTGAAATTAAGTGGAATTAAGATATTATACTTCATTAAGATATTATATGGATGTTATATATGTCGCGTGTAAAAATGCACACAAAATTGAATGAGCAATAGTTACTTAGTGCTGCCTGTATGTGTGTGTGTGGATGTGTGTGATTGCTGTGAAGTGAACACTGTTGAGTTCCTGATCCTTCTTACAGCTCGGTGACTGCACCTCCTTGCACTGGCCGCACTCTGATGTCAAAGAGGATTTAGCGCACTCGGACACATTACCATTTCTTAGGCAACACAAAATGCTCCGCCATAATCCCCCAAAGACAGCCAAACAAGCAGTTGATAGAAGGCCGTATGACATGCTTAACACAGGAGGGGTCGAGGGGTGGGGGCGGAGGGGAAGTATTGGCAGGTCAACTTGGTGAATGCAATCAGTTATACAGAAGAATCAGTGTTGGGTTGTTGTAGAAATGGGGTAAAGTGGATTTGGCGATATCATCAGAAACTCTGGAACATATGGGGCCAAATGTTTTTCAAATACCTCCTGGCAAAACTGTCTTTTTATTTGTACATGTAAATGTGAAGTGAATTTTCATTTTAACAGCCCAAAATGACGAGTGTTTCGTTCAATTGGCCCGTAAGCCTAATATTTATTCCATTTTAACACAACTTGTATAGTCAATTCAGCCAGTTTGTTTTGTTGAACCTAATAATTGCTTCTAGCTCGTTAATGCAGGCTTTGGGAGCGTGAAGTTTCTTATTATATAACTTCACTGGAGCAATGGCTCTACTGCAAGCTCCTTCTGAGTTTCATAGACTGCATTCACTCTTGCACACAAATTGCATCAAAGCTGGGACAAAACTGGGGCTAAATCTGGAAATAAACAATGGAGACCAGGACAAGGTGACCAGATTTTCCAGATTTTCATAATTGAAAACTGGGACACACCCAGGTTGGGATGTTTGGTATAAATAAAACTGTGAATAGAGCGTGTAACATTGTCCGTTCTTGACTCACTTGCGGGTCAGTCTAAGAGACTTCTGTCAGTGCATTTGTTTTGCCTTATGGACCTTTTCAAGTTGTTTTTTGGTATTTTAGGCAAACAAATGACTTATTGCCGTTGACAGGTATCAGGTTGGTCAACAATCGAGACATCTTGGAGATTTTTTTTTTTTACAGCAGGCCTAAACTAAGACTGAACGCACCATGAGTTATAGAAATCTATGTTGATGTGAAGTCCCAAAAAACAGTGATTCAAATACTCATGCAAAGCCTGTATAAATGTCTATGGAATAAAACGGTTTAATTCCTTGGAAAAATGTGAACATCTTCTACCACACAGCTAAAACATGCATGCTTCATCACAAGGCCATGACATAATATAATGTTAGTGAAATAACTTGTCTTACCAGAAGCTGTAGAAGAGTTAAAGTTAAAGGTGCATTGTGTAACTTTTCTGGTGGAGTGTCCGTCACCTGCTTTCGTCCATAGAGATGTATGATTGCTTTGTCTGGATGTCATCTTCAATGTGACATCTTCATGGGGACTAAAACAGGTCAAGTTACAGGTCAGATCTGTGGAGAGGCAACCCCACTCAGAGTGCTTGTTTTTCTATGTATTTTTGTGCAATAAAACCATCTGTAATTGAATAAATGCAAGGTAGAGCTGTTTAATGTCATACTGTAGAACAGTCCAAGCAGAGCAATGACATTTTCATAAAAACAAAACAGTGATGGACCCCCAAGCGAAAAGTCTTTAAAATTAGAGTTAAAATTACATATGTTTGTTTTTTAGCAACGATGTCAAGAGCAACTTCACATTATAGCCAACTCAATCCTCTCCCAAGCACATCTTTTTAGTTCATCAGAATTGCCAACAGACGTTCTCAAAACCTCACTGCTGCTGTAACTTGTATTCCAAACAAAACAGACAGGACCATGTGCCCTTTACGAGCCTGTCTTACCACAACAGTTTCCTCATGTTCCGCAGTGGCCCTTTAAAGTGTAAATGACTTAAGTTTGTAAACCACTACTTCAGGATTATCACCTGATCTGGAACACAGCTCCATCAAAGCATCTTTAAGTACCCCTCATTCCCAACTGCAGTGCTTTGTGTTGGAGACAGTCAAATTCACATTCTTGCTGGTACTTTCAACTGCTATCTGGTGCCGCTGTGTCCATTATAAAGATGGATTACGGGTTGTGACAATTGGCCCAGAATGCCTAGCGGAGCCTCTTGGTCATGTTGTTGGCATTGAACCCTCAACCCCGCCCCTCCCTTGGCTGCTTAAAGTGCATGTGATAGTTTCTCATGATTTTTTCTAATTATTACTTGGCTTGGTGGGATGGTAAGTAGTAAATATTTATCATAGTTTTACATCATTTAATAGGCAGTTTGTAAAAATTGCGAGACAATTTACGCACAAGGAAGGCATTTTTCTGGCAGTTTAAACCTTCATTTAAAAGTGCTTTCTGGTGGAGGGTCTGTTACCTACTTGTCTCCATGGAGATATTAATGCTTTGCCGGGAATGTTCCATGTATCACATTAAATATATACATCTAGCATTTACTCAATATGGGTGTTTCTATTGCTCAAAAGTACAATAATTCCTCCTGTGAATAGGGGTGACTTTCCACAGATCTGAATTGTAATGTAGCGTAGTGTTTTAACCTGCTCGTCTCCCTCATGATAGATAGGTATCATCTATACTGTGGAACATTCCAGAGAAAGCAATGACATTCATAGAGATAAGCAGGTGGCGGACTCTCCACTAGAAATGCTACGCAGTGCATCATTAAGGTGTTTTTCTTTATATTTGTATTAAATGTGCAATTTAGACAAGTCTTGGCCCTTGTTAACACGGTTGCTAGGTAACATTCATGGAATTACCTCTACTTGTGTCACATCTGCTACCCATGTCCAACCAGGAAGTAAAATATCAACTTAAACCAAAAAAAAATAGGCAAGGTTTTTAGTCAAATCTGAAGGACAATCATTTTTTACTTTAGTGAAGTGAGTACTAACCTGTCATATACACTTTAAACTGTTAATGAGCCAACAGTGGGGCATAGTTTGGGAAAAGGGAATCCGCAAATACAGATAATAACATGGTTTCTCCCGGTGTAATTGGCCTGGAGTGAAAACATTTGATTGAGTCCTTTTCCTCTGTGTATCCTGCCTGTGTGTGTGTGTGTGGTCATGTACACAGTGTGAGTGTGTGCCGGGCTGGAGCTGCACGCTGAATTAAATGCGGTTCAGCTGTAATTAAGTGCACTTACGGGTCTGTGTGAGAGACTTTCTGACGCACCGATAATTGAGGCATCAGCTTTTGTTTGTTTTAACCTGCCTTTGATGGGGGCGTGCTGGGAAGACATTTCACATGGCTTAGGAGCGGTGTATATACATGTATGGGGAGATGTGAGGGGAGTGGGTCTGTGTAACACCTAAGAATAACACCCCATTATGGAGCAGAAAGGCCTTGTAAATGTGGAATTAGCGCAGTTTGAATGAAAAAGTATACAGTGTTCAAGCTCTAATGTGCACTTTTGTCAGGATTATTTTACAAAAGAATCTAGCCATCCAACAGCAGTGTTTATAACTCATTAAAGGTCCTGTACACGATGTATTCCTGGGTATTTGAGTGAAATTTGTCTTGCCCCAGTACAGATATATTCTAGAAGCAGCTCTTGAGGTCAAAATAAGTCCACTGTCTGTGGCTAATTATAAAGGGTTTTATTGTCAAATAATCAGGAAGTGTGTGGTTAGCTTTGTTGTTCCTTTTACCGATGGCAAAACTCAGCTCTTGTGTAGTTGTGAAAAGCGCTTGTAAACTCATAGGAAGCTCTAAATGCATAAGGTAAGTGAGGAATAAGTTTGAACCACTGTAAATTGTTTAAAATGGACTGGTTCTGTTTTTCACGTTTTTATATATTCTTATATAGCATTCTTATACATACCATTAGGTCAAATACTAAAAGTGCATAATACGTTACATAATTTTATGAACGTCAGTTCGTTCAGCTTATCCGATATACCATTCCACTGACACATTTCATTCCATTGTCATACCAGAGCTATAAATTATAATGAATTGTTGATCTACCCTTGGGCAGACACTTGTTCTTATGATTGCAACCATGTTTTGATGATTACAACCATGTGAACAAGAAGTGACTTGATAATGGAAAAAATGGTAAACAAATGACAGTCTCTAGAGTTTAATTTGCCATTCTGTTCTAATTCATTTAGATCATATTACCATTTCTTTGTATTATTAAAGTGTCAACATTTTACCCAACTATGGAACATTTCAATATGACAATAAAAGTTTTACGGGGTGGGTTTTTATCACTGGAAAGAGAAACTAAAGCTGAAGATTACACTATCATTATCCCTTGTTTGAAATGGAACAACTGCTACTCAAGCACAAAACGGACTGGGGCATAAAACATGGGATCATGCAAAACACAACACTACGATTTCCCATTGATAATAGCAGTTGTTTTCTTGCTCAGCACTTACTGGTATGGCTGATTTCATTAGAGGTCTGAATTTTGGAACCAAGGTCTGTTCCAGATCACCGGAGCGTATCCCTCAAGTATTTGTGGTTGTGCTGAAACATAACAGTGTGCTTGGAGGACAGTATTAGTGAAAGCAGCTCTGCGAAACCACCGTCTCCTTCCGTCTGCGAGATGACGTGATGATTAGTGCGTTTGTCGACCAAAGATGGACAGATCCTGTGGCCGATGAAGACAGATGGAGAGGAATAAAGATGAAAAACTGACAAGAAGGAAAAGGAAAGAAACATATAGGATACAGGCTCCCAGCGGGTCTTCAGTGGACTATCATTAACCCAAACCTCACTATCTCACAAGGCTAACCGCTAACCTCCAGCAAACTCAGCCTTCCCCCTTTAGTTTTCCCAAAAAAACCTCAGACCGTAATTTGTCTCTAGGCAGAGATGGATGAGAGAGGGCTTGGCAGAATGCACTAGGATCCTGCTTAGACTGAGAGGAGAGGCGGAGAGAGGCTATCCGTGGGCCTATCTATCATGCGCTTATATACACAATCATTCAAGTCTTCCTTGGTGGGTCCCAAAGGCAGTCTTGACGTGGTGCTTCCTCCCCTCCAACAGATCCACGGAGAAGGCGAAAATCCAGCAGACAGAAGCAAAATATGTTAACGGAACTAAGACAAATGGGAGTGTGTGGAAGTGGGTGAGGAGGAGTGTAGTGGGGTCGCGACCTCAGGAGGCAGGGAGCGACTGGAGGTCCTGGTAGGGGGGGTCAGGTTGAGTTATTCTAACCTCGGCCTGGGTGTGTGTAAGCAAGCATGTCGAAAACGTTAAAGCAGTGGTCAGGCATGTTCCATTGTGATTGTTAGTTCAAAGGTCACGCCTGTGTTTTTACTGAAAGAAAGAAATAGAAATAGAGTGATTTCAGATGGATAAATGATTTGATGGCCAGAGCGGACAAAACCAGTTAAAATGAAATACAAAAAATGAAGAAGGGCTACTTGTGCACTGTGTAACTTTTCGAGTAGAGGGTCCAGTCGATGTGGTGTTTTTTCCTGAAATGTTCTACAATTTAACTGTCTCCAGCATCTCTCTGCACACTGGTGCTGAACAAGAGCTGATGAGAGGAGGTGGTGGCTGATGGTTTTGCTGCTGTGGTGGAAATGGGGTGAAGGGTTGGACATGTGAAAGAGCGGGTTGACAGAGAAGAGCAAAGTACAAAAAATAACATGAGAAGAGAATGGTAGAGAGGTGAGAAAAGTGGCTACATGATACAGAGAGATGAGTGTAGAAAACTGACATCTTCTTAAAGACATGATTTTGTCTTGTATCTACTATTAAACATATGTATCGAAACAGCTTAATGATAGAAACACGTCCATTACTTTGAAACTGCAGAGCGGAGACTCCTCACCTCTTTATAGTGGCATTTCACCATAACAAGCAGAGGAATTTCATATTGCTGTAAAATGACTAAGTGACACGAATAAATCCTAAATGTATGACCCCAAATCCACTTTTTTAAATTAATCACAAGCAAGTAGACCGAAGTAGGTGGAGATAGGAGGCAATACGTTTTCCTTAAAATGATGTATGCATAAAAATCCTCTGACCTGGTACTGCAGTTTGTTGTAAATATTGTGTTTTGAAGTGTGTGTTTGTTCAATGTATCTTTTTTAACTCTCGACCAAGAGTCTGTAATAAAGTTTGATGATGATGATGATGACCATATGATATACACAAGTACACAGTACAGGAGAGTGTGATGTCTGCACATGAGGCTTGATCTGCCCCAGTGCTGCGCTTAAGGGCAGAAGACAGTGCTAAACAAAGTGGATTAGGACAAAGTGCTTTGTTCCGTGTCAGAGCGAGTTGCAGGTTGAGGAAGAGAGAGAACAGACAAATGTGCACTGTAAAGAGGTGCAGCCAATGGCCTTGAAGCGCTCTGGTTCTCTGTCCGATTTTCTTGATGTCATGCGATGCTTGTCAGGAGCAACATCTGCTGAAAAGATGCTTGAGTGATGCTCAAATATGTGCTGGCACAAACACTGACGGCCCGCACAGACCCACTGACGCTCGCCCAATGCTCAGAACTCATTTGTGTGCATCTCTGTGGACACAAAGGCTGTGGCGTTCATGGTCACTATGGGTCATTAGCAGTTCACTTTGCTCTATCGCTAAAGAGTGAGGAGTGGACTGTGGAGGGGCACTGTACAGCCCCCGCTCTCCTTAATAACATGCAGATGGCCCTCTAATGCCTGTTTACATATCTGTGGCATAGTTCATGACTAAAGTAAGCAAAGCCCTAATTATTTTACCCGGCGACAGGACCAATAAAATCAACTTCCCCTTCTCGTTATGGTTGTTTAAATGTATCCTTTGATGGCAGGTTGTGTTTATTTTTGAAAGAGTTGCGTAGCTGAGAGGAAAGCAAATAGAGCTAATGACACAGAGATGCTGACAAATGAAGGCCCTGCTGATGGATTCATTTCCTCATGTTGCCTGTGAGGCTGTAGACAGAGCAACAGCCCCATGCAGAACAAACATTATATGGAATGATAATGATATGTTTGGGCTTGTAATCACTTAGGTCTCACAAAGGTAGTCACAGTGAACGACATTTGTGCAAATACAAATCAGAGTTATTTAAAAAATAAACACAATCTCTGTTTTCTCTTTCAGAATGCTGTGGAGAATCACTCTTCCTGTCCTGCTAGCGGGGGTCCTCTGCATCTCAGCGGAGACCCGAAAGCCCCGCCCACAAGGCTCTATCCCCTCCCCCTACAAGAGCAAAGGAAACCTGTCATCAGAGCGCCATCGCCTGATGCAGAAGAAGCCTGAGGTGCTGTCCTCCAGCAGAGAAGCCTTGGTGGTAACTGAGAGGAGGTACCTGCGCAGGGACTGGTGTAAGACCCAGCCCCTGAGGCAGACCATCAGTGAGGAGGGCTGTCTGAGCCGCACTGTGGTCAACCGCTTCTGCTATGGCCAATGTAACTCCTTCTACATCCCCCGCCACATGGGCCCCAGCTCGGGCTCTGGGAGGAAACAGCACACCAAACTGCAGGAGCCCTTCCAGTCCTGCTCTTTCTGTAGACCCCAGCGCATCACACAGCTCACAGTGCAGCTGGACTGTCCTGGTCTACAGCCCCCTTTCAGACATCGTAAGGTGCAGAGGGTCAAGCAGTGCCGCTGTATGTCTGTGGAGGTGAGCGGCCATGGCAAACTCTGAGAGACACACTGACTGTGCATCTGTGCAATGGACACAAACTCGCCCATAGACTGTAGGGTGAAGTGTGCTGCACTCGGCCTCTTATCACAGACTGTTTATGAAGATGAGCTGCCGCACTTGTAAGCTAAAGCCATAATGGTTTTCAGAGGTTCATTTGAACTTTAAAGTGTGACATTATTTACAATTGTCATGAGATTAAAACGTGCAAAAACCCTTGTCACCTTTCTTTTGAAGACTTTTGCCATTGTTTTCATTTGTTTACATACTTTAAATTTATGCCAATTCACAGCAAATTATGTTTTTGGAACAATAAAATAATATCTTTAATTAATGTCGAAGTGATAAATCCTGTGCTGACATTTTGCCTGCTGCCAGTCGTTGGTGAAAATGTAAAAAAGCCTAAAAGGCGATGTGTGGAGGAGGTGCAATGGCATATAGTGTATACAGTACAAATATTTGATATGCGAGTGTATAAATATCTATATAAAATACATTAAATCTATTTCATATACTATTTGTGTATTTTATGTGCTCTGATTCCAAGAAATTACGCATATTTATAATAAAATTTATTCAATATTTTGGTCATAAATCTTTTTAAATTGTGACAAATTTCGATTGTATTGCACAAGAATACATAGGTTTGTACAAGCAAGCAGGAGATAACAACTGCATAGAAACACAATGTAAGCATGATCTTATGATATATCAAAAATTACCACACTTTAGGCGAGCAGAAATAGCCACAAGGGAACTATACAAGATCTCAGACACACTCGGTCAAACTCCTCCGTAAACACAAACGTCCAGTGATTTGACTCTATGAATAGGCCCCATAAGTGTACGCTGTCCTTTAGACAAATGGCTGCGTAATAAGGCACTGAATGTATGGCTGTGTGTGATCTTCCCGCACCACATCACAATATTTCAGACGGCAGTGCTTCTCTTGCTCGCAGATGTAAACGTACCACTCACTAAAATAGCTCTGTATAAAGTACCAGAGAGTGCTTCTGGAGCCATTTTGATCGGCCCATGACTTTAATAAATCCTGTCAGCTTAACGGCGCCCAGCGGTAGGCATATTTCATTGGAATTACAGGGGCACTATCAAAGAACACTAAAACGAGCCCACTTTTTCACTTCAGTATCAACATTAGATCCACTTTGGACTCGCTCACAATAAACAGCAACCTTAAATCAATTGAAAACAAACACCCGGGGTAAATAAATGTTGTCAAATTGACGTATGGCCCGTGTCAAGATTGTCTAAACAGTGCAAGTGCGAAAGGATGCTTGATGATGATTTTCCACCTTCTCGCGTCAGATCTTCTGGCCCAACTTGGCTTTCTGAGGGAGAAACAAAGCAACACATCTGGATTATTTAAAGCGCTGGTCAAACTGGCATGGTGCGGAGAAGAAGCCAGGTGGTGGTAATGTGGAATAGATCTCGGGGGTTACAAGAACAATTTGCACCAGGGGAGAAGTAAAAGGTAAAACAGGTAGAGGTGGAAATGGGTTTTTTAAATGGAGGTCATAAAAAACAGAACATACTATTCCAGTTGCATGTTTGGGTTTCACGTTGTAGGAAACCTTCTCTCTGGCCTGTTTGAAGCATTCCTCAGCCATTTTCACCCTAGAAGATTAAATCAAGATATTTATTTAAGCACACTCACTCTGATTCATACAAAAGATAGTATAGTATAATAGTGTCAATGAATAAAGTAATTCAAAATAAAAAAGAAATTGTGTGAAGGCATTTGATAAAGACAGCCATGTGAATGATAAATAATGATAAAAACCTACACAAAGTTTACAAAGTATATAAAGTATAGTTAACATTACTGTAATATTTATTGTCAGAGGCTCTTTTCTCACCAAGTACCAAATAAGAAAATAATTAGACTTCTGAGTACCACCAGATCTAAACCAGGTCCATAACAAGACTGCGCCAGGGCTAAAAAGATCCAAGTCAGGTTATTACATCAAATATTAGTACTAGAAAGGACAGAAATGTACATAAAACCTTATATGAAACAACTCTACATTAACTACAGAGAAGTCTGCATACCACCTGTAGTACATGTACCACAGTTTGAGAAGCACTGATCAATTCTGTTTTTGATCAGCCTCCCTGTGTCCTGTTCACCCATCACAGAGCCATACACTGCTTAACTAAAAGGTCATTAAGTTAAAGGTTTCACTGTTTGACATTTTGTCCACAAATACATATCCTTATTCCATCTTTATTTGAAGTAATGGACCAATTATTGTTTTTGTTGGTGGAACAAATATTATCTTTGTCTTCATCAAGTCCCCATAAGCCGAGTGGATGGTGCCTGTGTGGTTCTGATTATCAGGGTGAGGCCTTCTATATGGGTCACTTAAACTCTTTCCCTTCATGAATGTGTATGCAGTCGATATGATCTGCAGTAAAACAACATGTACTATAAACTGAATGATTCAAGATATTGTGCTTGAGGACAAAATGTAAATGTTGGCGATTAGTAACGCTTTGAAATAAATGAAATAGCTAATTTCCACATGAACACAGTTGGCGCTGTTAGGTATGGCCTTCACAGAGATATGCAGGACTTTTCTCTGGGGCGGTTGCACTTATTTTGTACATTTTCATTAATTTGATCATGGAACACTTTTCCATTTTGCCCCAGTCCATTTTGAACAAGCTTTGGTACAGACAAAACATACCATGTTTATAATACATGTACATGTGAACTTCTTATACAACACAGTAACAGTGATCACTGGCTGAAGGTTAAAAGTCTGATGATCACCAATGCTGTTGTACCCTTGAGCAAGGCAATTCAGATATTGTGTAGCTGTGTTGTTGGTTAACAAAAATGGAAATGTATTGGATTTTCTGTTGTTCTAATCTAATTATTAAAGGCCCAGTATGTAACATTCTGAAAGTACCATGTCACCTGCATGTTTCCATGGAAATCAGAGCCATACGTTGGAACATTCTCCATGAAGGTAGATGCTTTATGCCATGTTGAGGAAAATTATGGCCAAAAGAAGAACATTCCATAGAGAAAAGCAGGAAGAAGGAGGTTTGTTGAGAGGCAAGCCCACGCACAGTAAAAACACATGTTTTTCAGTGCAAAAACACAACCAGAATGAAATCTGTTTGTGGCTAAAATGTTACCTATGAGCTTTAGTCACTGAAGCCACCATGACCTGGCCCTGACAAACCTGGATGAAGTTTTAAACAGAACTATTTTTTACTTGATCAACATTTTAAGTCAGAGTTTGTCACTTACCTTGCATCAGTTTTTGTAGTTCAGTGCAAAATAAACTGTTAGCTTTGACAAAACCTGAGGAGCAACTGTGTTCTGGTCTAAGTATGAAAGTTCAAAAATTGGATTCTGTGTGTGGGTTTGTGGTGCAACTGTAGAGGTATTAAAGTTCACATGTTTTGTCTGGGCGGGCAGGCCTGTGCTTACCTCTCCTGTAACATCAGCTTGTTCTGCCTCTTCCACTGCTCTTTGAAATCGGAGGAGAACTCGTGCCAAATGGAGAAGAACGTGTTGAGGGAGACCTCCTTCTCTCCTGCTTTGGGTTTGACTGAGAAAGACACACTGAGCTCCAGGAAACTGTGGACACAAAGCATTTCAAAACTCCATGTGATTGAGAAATCAAGCCACTGGATGTTAATCTTGGTCTAATGTGACTATTTTTGGTCTAGTGGCTGAGGATTTTTGGAAACATTTTATAATAATTACACTTCATGCCTTAATAAAGCTGGGACAAAGACTTCATTCATAATATATAATAAATCCATGGATTTGCGCTACATTCAGTACAGAAGTATTGTATAAGCAGCTCTTGAGGTCAAATGAATAGAGACAACAAAGAGAAACCACAAACCTATAAGAGAGCAGTGTAGTCATGTTTTCTGCAGTTATCTCTTCGTATTAAAGTGTTAAAATAAAGCTTTGTGTGTATTTTTAGGCAGCAGATTACCCAAAACAAAATACTGGCCTGTGCTGGAGCTTTAAGGCCAATAGTCCTAACACTAAAAAGGCCAAATATTGGCTTGATATATCGGATATGTCCCTGCTATGCTCTGTCTGCATCTACTTAGAAAGCATTTTACTATCTGATAATCAGGAAGTGTGCATTTGTATGCTACTAGCTCATCATAAGGTAAGTGAGGAATAACTTTGAACCACTGTTTTCACATTTTTAAGACATTAAAAATCAGGTACAGTGCCTTTAAATGTCCAATATTATGCAAAACTGACTTGTTAAAATGTTTACTGTTACCTCCTCAAAAACCTCCCTAGAGTTGTGTTTTGTTTCATTCACACATGTTTGAGCAACCCTTTATTATTACTCTGTCCACATCTCCAAAGATCAAAATGCTCTATTCCACCTTGTGATGTCATCAAGCAGTAGGTTTCAAGTTAACAGCTCCTTTTAGCTTGGTTCAGTAGAGAGTGGCAATTCCAGGGCTGAATTATCCAAATGGTCCTAGTGAAGGTGTGTGGAGTTTAAAAATACAATGGAGCACTTCCTGTATTACTACATGAAATCATGGTGCAACAGTTTTATGGTTAAGAGAAGAACTCAGGAAAAATATGCAGGGTTTGTGTGTTAAACATGTGTTAAGGAAACAAAACACAACTCCAGGTATGTAGTGATGATCAGAAAATATCAGGTTTAGTAACTTCTATCTTAAACTTAATTCAATTGTTACTAATCCTGAATCACCTCAGTAAACAATGTCATTATGAATGAAGTTTTTTCATGCTTTATTAACACAAATTAAGATGAAGTTAATTCTGAATTCTGAAGCACAAGGCCGAGATGACTGTGCATACCGTTGCCATGGTCACAGATTAACTCAAAAATTAATAACACCTCTTAGTCCACCCCTTATATAGCTGTACTGTTGCATTTTGTGGTGTTTATCCCTAAGTGTATATAATAAAACAGGAAATAAGACACACAAGAGTGAGCTCACAGCACAATGTCACGCTCACAAGTGTTAAATGTGGCGGCCATTTGCAGTGGATCAATAGAGAGACAGCTTCAGTTGGCCTTTGTTTGGAGTGTGCTATACGAACACATTCTTTGGTGGCAGTAACAGAAGCCGGAGCCGGAGCTGTCTACTTTCTCTGGGCTTAGATAAACAAGGCAGACACCATACTAGGGGCCTCTCATCAGCTCAGAGCACTGGCACCATGCGTCGCACCTACAGCTGAAACATGAGGAACCGCCAGTACTAAATATTGACAAAACAGCTGGATTGGGTTTCGGCAACATGGAAGCAATAATATCCGACCATCTTGCATCGCTTCCAGGCAAATTCACAACTAAATCGTCAGTTTTACAGCTAAAGAGGGGATTTATTCTGGAAGCAGATTTCTTAAGATTTTTCTTTTTTAAAGAATATGTTTTGAACCAACTTTTTAGGAGCAGTCTCCCCTTCTCATGTCACTGCTAAACAATACTGAGCTATATACTCATTTAAAGGTGCACTGTGTGTGCAGTAGTAGTTCTCCTGAAATGTTCTACAACATGGCATTTAATTTAACTACATCCATAGAGACAAGCAGCCTACATCACCAGGCCATGTTACTCGTCAGCTCTGCAGAGAAGTGGACCTGCTCACAGTAATAATGCATGTTTTTTCAGTAGTTTTGAGGAATACAAACATTTAGAATTTAATAAATACAAGATATATTTGTTTAATGCCTTAGTGTGGAACATCCCAGGCAAAGCAATGACATCACCATGGAGACAGGCAGCTGTTTCCACCAGAAGAGTTGTACAGTCCACAACAATGAAATTCATCAATGTTTTCTTAAAGTTTACTGCCAGCAACTCTGGATATTGGGTCACATATATGATGTCCAACTATTCACTCACTGTAATTCAATTTAGGAACAACAGATTTGTTTATTCTCCTATAAAATCATGTTTGTGGAAGCAGTAACACAGAGAAGACATGCAAAATCTTAAAAGTACATTATGTAACATTTCTGGAGATGTTATTGCTTTGTGGCATTTAACTTTCTCCATGGAGGCGACACCAGGACAAGTTTCAGGTAATTTATAAAACTTAACGTGGAATTCTTACTAAACGTGTACACAAAAACAACACAAAACTTGCTCACTTCTCATGTCCTCGCCTTCTGACTCTGAAATCCTTGATGCCCAAAGTTCACTTTTCAGATCAACTAATTTCCACAACAAGTTCTTCTGTAATTCTTTCTTTTTACAGATCACTACCACAGTAATAATGCATGTTTTCAAGGTATTTTGAGGAATAAAACACCTGTAACTGAATAAATGTAATGAAGATAAGTTTAATGTGCATATACAATAGTTATGCCTTATTTGACATCTGTCTCTTGCTATTTCTGCTACTAATTTTTAATTAATTATTACCCTTTATATCTTTGCTCTTTGTTGTTATATTTATTGTGATGTGTGAGCTAATGTGTCCAAATAATTTAGCTTGTTGAGCAACAAAGTCTAAGAAGCACCTAGTGGATCAGTCACCAGAAAAGTTACAAAATACACCTTTAGTGACCAAGCTAAAGCGGTAAAAACTCTTCCAGCAATCTGAACTGATTACAAACAGTAAAATATAAGAGGTATTACACTGTCACTTGCACTGTTTTCAAGCCACGAGACCAAGACATGAGAAAAGCCCATAGACATTTTTCAGATTGTGGAGACTTGTGAAGTGTTTTTAAACAAAGACTCACATCTTCTGAGTGTCTGCCAGCTGCCTCTCCTGCGTCTCCAGCTCTGTTTTGGCTGTGAAAGGAAGCAGGAGATTGATTAAAGGAAAGAACGCGTGTATCAGTAAATACAGGATTAAAATATTTCCTGTACAACTGTCTTTCACCTTTAGTGCAACATGTATATACAGGAGGATTCCACGTGTCATCATTACTTAAGCAGCAGTCATGGTCTAGATCATAGCAGTGCCACCCGCTCATGTGTCGGATGGTCCCGCTGTTGCACAACTGACAAATGAGTGCGGCCCATCGGCCCCTCGTAACACAAGTGCTTCTTTGTGCAGACGCAACTTCCAATGGAGACAGATGACTGTGGGTTTGTGCACTTAAGAGCGTGTGTGTGTTTGTGTGCATGTGTGTGTGCATGCGTGTGTGAAAGAAAAAAAAAGTCACAGAAGCTACACACTGCAGATTATCACACTATTACACATTTGACTGGCGTAAAGGACCTATATTACACTATTTTCTGATCTATGTAAAAATGTTGAAACATACCTGACATTGTGTTTTGTTTCATTCATACCTGCAAATTTAATTTGAGTTCTTTTCTCAAACGGAAAATACTCTGTTCCACCTTGTGATGCCATGTGGTAATATATGAAATGCTCCACTAGAATAATTTCAGCTCTGGAATTGTAAATGCTTACAGAACAAAAGGTAAAAGGGAGCTGTTCACTTGAAAACTACCACTAAATGACATCAAAGAAAGACTAATAATAAAGAGTTACTCAAACATGTGTGAATGAAACAAAACACAACTCCAGGTATGTTTTTGATGAGGTAACAACATTCTAACATGGTTGAAAGCTCACAAGGGTCAATTTTGCATAATTTTGGACCTTTATATTATAATAAAAGATACCATCAACCAATTAATCGACTAAATAACTACAACCCCAGTAGGTTTAGCTTTTTATTGAATTCTTGTTTTACCATGGGACATTCTCTAAAATGTGGGATGAGGTGGGAGTCTATGCAGTAAACCCCAAAGAGGGACAGATGCTCAACCTACATATGATACCCATATAGAGATATAGAGAGATCAGAATAGGGCTAGTTTTTATTCTCCCCATAACAACGATCAGATCATAGTTTTTGTAATCCATCAGAAATATCTTGGTAGAAGTTTAACTTTTGAAGAATGGGATAAAATTAAAATGCAGAAACATCACCTTGAACCTAGGCCTGTCACAATAACAGATTTTGAAGAGTGATATATTGCTCAAGTCAATATAGACGATCAATGATAATACTGAAACTAATTTATGCCACTGACACAAACACTCTAAAGCAGGATTATCCCCCCCAAAATATTCTAAAAGTAGAATATGGTTAAAAAAACACAAACTACTACAATAAAGAAATATCAGAATAAGATACATTTGCATCGTCATAGGAGTGATTTATTTAACCCTCTATGGATCAAATCTTATTGTAGTACAGACGCATAACAAAAAAAATCTCCACTAGTTCTAAGAAGAAGTACCCACAATAAATATTGACCCTCAAAAATATTGTTCCAGCTTTCATATGCTGAAGTTGATATAGTAATTATTCTGACAGGCCTCCTTGAACCCTTTTAGAAGATTACACTGCCAGGTAAAAGAAGATTATAGCAGAGTTATAGAATGAAAACGTTTCTTCTCTCTTTTGAAAGGCCTTGTCATCTTGAGTGCTTATTTGGTATTAGCAGTGCAGTTACTTGTCTGCGTGTCTTAGGCTAGTCTATATTCTCGGCCTCTCTCCTCTACCTGTCAAACGCTGTCTTTAGCTCATGCATACATTTACTTTGAAAAGACCAATTCTTCACCCCAAGGTCGCTGTCTGTGCACAGGGCTTCACTCACCTGTCACATGATCAAACTGACCTCTGACTTCCTCACTGATTTCCAAGATACACAGCTCAGTGGATGGAGGAAAGAATCTTTCCTGGCACAGACGCGTGTTCCTCTCTTATCCCGGGAATATCTGGTTGCTATGTGTAATTGAAGCCAGAGCCACATCTAAAGATCTGAGTGGAGCCCAATGGGAGCAGTACCGTGCTTCACCATTCCTCTGCATTAAATCACTGTGTACCTCGGCCTCGTCTGTGCTGCTAACAGCTCATCAATGCTTGATGACAAATTAGGCAATAAGGCACAAGTCTCCATGAAATACTGTAAAGGTCACTCATTTATTCATAGTTGAGGGGAATGTGTTTAGATCTTCAATGGATTCCTACTAAGGATAACAGAAGCCTTTTTCTCCTATCTGGACCTGCCACTCATACAGCGATGTAAAGACAATCTGATGCCCATGTAAATATAAGGCAATTTAGGTTGACAAATTCACCCAACAAAAACAATGAGCAGCAATGACTGCAATCTGGAATGATCTTTAACAGCATTGTCCCAAAAACAGGGTTCACAGTAGGACCTTATCATGAAGGCGGTTGCGAAATAATGCAGATATGCTGAAATGCAATTTCCCAACTTTTTTATCTAAATGAGCACTCAAATCCATTTATTCATGTGTTGTAATGGAAAATCTTATGACTGTACATTGTGTACAACATACACATGTAGTCTGGAACTAGGCATTCAGGTCTCCTGCAGAGTTCCAGTGTTTGTGATTGACAGGAGTATTAGCCATCTGTGTCAAAACAAACGTGGCTGCATGAAATGGAAAAAAAAAAAAAAAGACGGACGCAGATGTATGCAGAATCCATGTGCAAAGCACTAAACACAGTTTAACTGAGGTGAGAGAAGTCTGTTCTGAATGATGTGAGGATACTCAAGAGGAAATGTTGGCTTTAGAGACACTTAAGTATCTACGATTGGATCAGCAAAGAAAATGATCTGCTGTGCCTGTTCCCAGACCCTGCTGCATTCAAACTCAAGCCAGTCTCATTTTAAGTCTCATTGTAAATACATAGGGCCTTTAGTAAGAAGAACATTATAGTGAGGTGCAGCCAACAGGAGTAGTGAGAATGCAGCCTCTGTGTCTAATCTCCATGTCCATCACACACACATTATCACAGGGCCACAGTTCGCCTCACGACCTCCTTCAAAGGCCTGAGTGCATGTGAATCTGTGAGGCAGACTAGACCAAACAGCCCTGCTCCTGCAGTGCGCTCCCACTGTTATTCTGTGGTGAGTTTCATGGTCAGAACATAAACAAACGCGGTTTCAACTGTGGAGCCAGAGACAGTTTAACCCCGTGCTTGTTGGAAATTACAGAAATAACAAAAATAAGACTTTTGGCTGTTGTTCTTTTGCACCACCACAGAAGAGGAACCCCAAGAATCCTGTCTGGAGCCTTAGCAATCACACGTTCATGTTACAGAACTGCATTTGAAAGAAAACTCTCATCAAAGTACAGAACTACGATATTTCTCTCTGACACAAATATGCAAATACCAGAGAGGCCTTTCTCCGCAGACTTCCTTTAGCACCAAAAGACATATGATCTATATTACACTCATTTGAATACAAAAGCAATAGAAAGTGGCCTGTATGCCCGCTCCTTCAGAGAGATTGGTCACAGTGGAGCGGATGGAGTCAAGGTTACATTCAAAGTGATAGAGTATGACAGTTAGCTGGTTAACAAGCACTAACTTAGACAGTGAGGGACAGCATGTTAATAGTGTTTGGGTTATAGGCATAAAAGCAGAACTGTATGACATCTGGGGAGTGTTAAGCTCAGCTCTTCTTCCAACTCCTGTGTGTCCTCATAGTGATAGTAAAACAGGAATCAAAATTAGGAGCTGCTGATGTATGAAGGTGAAGCTCCAATCTAAATGTTTATTGTAGAAATATATTTACTCTGTCAACAGCTGTGGTTATGTATCAGGTGACTGCTTAGGCCAGAGCATTTTGTCATGTTTGAGAGTGTGATAACAAAACTGTATTTCTAGTATCACATTTTATCAATTAAGTACAAAAGGTCCTATTTTATGTGAAACTGACTCTTGTGAGCTTTTAGCCATGTTAGAATGTTTTTACCTCATCAAAAACATACCTGGAGCTCTGTTTCAATGTTTGAGTAAACCTTTATTACAAGTCTGTCTACATCTCCAAAGCTCAAAATGCTCTCTTCCACCTCGTGATGTCAGGAAGCTGTAGTTTTCAAGTTGACAGCTATCTTTTATATTTTGTTCAGGATAAATGAGCAATTCCAGGGATTAAATAATCCAAATAATTCTGATGAAGGTGTATGGAGTTTACAAACACAGTGGAGCGCTTCCTCTATTACCATGACATGACATCACAAGGTGGAGCAGAGTTTTTTGTTTGAGAAAAGACACCAGCCTACAAATGCAGAATCTGTGTGCTAAACATGTGTGAATGAACCAAAACATAACTCTATAATGAGAAAACAACATTATAACATAGATCAGAGCATAATATAGGCCCTTTAAGGTGAGTAAGCCATTAGTCAAGTGGTACGGCTGTAGTGCTGAACTGAATTAACCTATGTCGAATTATAGGTAACATAAAAAATGTGATTGAATTGGGACTAAACTCAGAATTAAAAAACCATGTCTATATCAAGTCTCCGTTTACTCATATTGGTCTGAGAAGTCAACAACACTGAAGTTGACATCCTAGATGATCTATTGTGACATCTTGAAATAATTAAACATAGAAATTAGCCTGAGAAGTTTATTTTGGTTCATTTAAAAGGCCCACATTGCGCTATTTTCTGATCTGTTATAATATTGTTTCCTCAACCAAAAACATAAGCAGTGTTGTGTTTAGTTTGATTCACACATGTTTAGCACAAACACCCGGCCACATTTAGGCTGAGTTCTTCACTTAAACAGAAAACACTCTGTTCCACCTTGTGATGTCATGTGGTAAAACAGGAAGTGCTCCATTGTGTTTTTAAACTCCACACACCATTTGGATAATTTCAGACCTGGAATTGCCAATGACTGAACTAAAGGTAAAAGGAGCTGTTAACTTGAAACTACCACTTCATGACATCACAAGGTGGAACAGAACATTTTGAACTTTGGAAATGTAGACAGAGTAAAAATAAAGGGTTACTAATACATGTGTGAATGAAACAAAACACAACTCCAGGTATGCTTTTGAGGAAGTAACAACATTCTAACATGGCATAAGCTCACAAGAGTGAATTTTGCACAATATAGGACCTTTAACAGAATTTTAGTGAAGTATAACAAATACAAATTAACTGTGGGGAGACCAGCAGTATTGTAGATTGAGACTACTCCAATGTCCTGTCAATCATTTCTGTGCAGTTATAATACTTACAATACAAGAGTTGAACAAAAATATGTTTTAAATAAGTAACAGATCATTGTCTTCATTTATTAACTGCCAAACAAGAACCATTTTAATGTAGTTTTAATTTAGTTACCTCTGCGCGTTCCCATGCTAGTGTAAAAAAATGCAACCCAGTTCAACTATTTGGATCTATGTGTTTACCACTGAGCAATTTCTTACAATATTATGACAATATAGTCAAACAATACCTCAAATGTCCTCACAGCTGGTAGGTAAGGATCAGCATAAATGTAACGCTTCATTTACACCTGATATTAACTGCACTTTACAGCATAACAGCTAGGTGCAAATATTGAAATAATACACTATTGTGCTTTAATTGCTCATCACTCACCAGAGCTTGTAGTAAACATCCCACTTTGAAGACTTTGTTTGATTTCTTTGTGTAAATGATGAAGACTGAAAGTGGAGAGATGGGGTCAAAGAGGCTACAGAGCGCTTTGATTTCCCTGATGGAAAAAGTCTGTAGCAAACACGGCACCAGGACACAGACAGGAAAAGGAGGGCCAGGTATCTTAGAATCTCCAACACTACAAGAACAAAAAGCAGACAGGGACCTGACAACAGCTTAACAGTACACAGAGATACAGAGCAAACAAGCCCAAATGGTGTCTACTCCTGATGCTATCAAGGAACGTGATTGTGAAGCCTTCAGCCCAACTCCATCAGGGCGAAGAGACACAGAAGATACTATTTGTGAAAAGAAACAGAGATAAAACCGCCAACAAGCGAGACAAACTTATCTATCACAGCAAACTGTAATCTGTGGACTAAACCAATAGAAGACAATAGAAGTTGAATACAAAATGCAAAGAGAGTGTTTAAGGTATAGTATTTTAACTGGTTTGAATGCATGGATTGAATAACTTGGCACATGCCAGATTGATATGTGAAGCACTTTGTTTAAACTGAGTTTTACGCATAAATTGGGAATGTTTCTCGCTGAAAGCGATCGGAAAATGCACAACGCCATGACCATTGTTTGAATCTGATTGGTCAAAGTGTCTATTTAACTTTGGTCTATCCAGTTGAGGGAAAAGCACTCTCCACAAATGTTTACTTTCTGCAGATTTTTCACAAACAAAATGGTCCGTATTTCCCCTAATATACACAGAAGTATGTCTGTTGGCATCACCATATTTGTTTTGGTTTGTTTAGGTGCTTCGCCTTTGACTGCCGCACAAACCTCAATGCTGCGGCGTGATTGGTCCACCCAGCGAAAGTTTCTCTAGATGGATTCTCGTGAATTTGTGAACTCACAAATATCGCAAGAATCCATTTTGCTGTGCAAGGTTAAATACTAACCAAACCAAAGATATACTAACTACTAAGCCGACACAGCACATTTAGAAGCGTGATATAATGCTACAGAAAAAAAAACACATGTTAACATGATAAATATAAAAATATAATATCTTGTTCTTCTATCATGAATTGAACAATAAATTGATGCAGTAATTATAGTGACAGGCTTATTAATTAATTGCACCTTTTATTGACATTGTCATATTCACAGTTTTTTTGTGATCTAACTACTAAATGGTTAATCAAAGAGCTGCCAAATTCATTAGCAACATAATCATCAAGTTCTGCAACTTATGATTATGTTGCTAATAAATTTGGCCGCCCTATCCTGAAGTGAGATAGTGAACTCCAAAAAAAAAAAAAAAAACACAATGATTTTGTTCTCTATTTCTGAAAGTTACATGAAATCTGCCAATGACATTTGGGATTTCATATTAATGATAATGACAAAACCTTTGACAAAATCCTGGATCTTTGCAGTGGGTTGAATCTCTGCCTAAACAAGCTGTTCCTTGCCCCCTGCGGCCTTTCCTACTGTGTAAAATGCATTAAAATCAGAACCATAACTTTATGAAGGATTTAGTGTCCATGATTTCATAAAAAAGTAATTATCATTTTACAGATATGTTTTTCAGATATACATATGTTTTACAGACATATCTATGAGACACCTATGTTTTTTATATACTCTCTTGGTCAAAGTATTGCTTAAGACAATACAGTGAACTGCCAGGCATACATGGGTGACAACAGTGATTTTTGTTTCAATCCAATACAAAATAATAATATGGAACAAATATCACAATACTGTATCTAACCAATATCTAATAAAATATATGTGCAGATAAAGGAAAAGAAATATTTATTTTATTTATGTGTTTATTAATTTTTTTATCAATATTTTTAAATGAGAATTAATACCTGACCAGCGAGAACCACACGCTTTGACAAAACTTTACAAAGACGAGTGGATCTGGAGCCATGTCCTGTCTCCTTGAGTTCAGAGGGCTTGATTGACAGGCAGATTAACCAATCAGAGACACATGCTCCGGTCATGCCAAAAACAAACATGGCAGTTTACAAGAAAAAGGTGAAAAAAAAACTATATAAAAGGACTGAGAAACATCAGATTTTTGCAGAATTTAATTGAAGCACCAAATTATTATTTATCTCAGGTAAAAGAAGTTGTATATTTTGTTTGTTGAATGATACGAGAATTTTAGAGAGGAAATATCTTCTGCATTTGAGAGACACGTGGTGGGTTGGTCTCAAATTAGGAAGGAAGATTTTCACCTTCTATTGTCTGGTTCCTGTCCTTTCTGGATTCGAACAGAATGTAGAAGTGACTGGTTGGTCAGGAAATCAGTCAGTAGCAATTTTAAATGGATCCACCAAATCGTTGTAGCACGATCATTTAGAGTCTGATACATAAAATACAGCTGGATTTGTACATTACCTTTGTTGACAAAGTCATCCATCTTGTCCTTAAAAGGCTGGAGGTTCTCTTCAGATGACAGCTTGCACACTTTGTCAGTTTCCGCCGAACACGCTAAAGACAGAAGCGTAATTATTATTTCAGAAACCAAAGCTCTCATATAAAGCTTATTCAACATTTGTCTTGTAATTAGTAACTCTACAGGGCTCTTAACGAGGATTTCGTCTGTTTTGACAAATCGCTATAGTATTTCTGCTGCGTTAGCAAAGCCATAATGAACCATAATGACTAATAGGACACCCGGAGGAGCCACAGGAAGGCCCGGGTTACGCTCCCAGGAGAACCCCATGGTCACGCTCTATCTCCAGCCCTAATGGATACACAATCGCAGCTCTGGGCCTGGGAGGTGGAGAGGCCATGAAATGCTTTAGGGGCAAATCAAAACTCTGGACACTTTCTAATGCTTTCTCCATATGACCCCCTTTCTTTCTCCTGGAGGTACGCTGAGATGTGTGCTCCTGCGCTACTGGCTGGACGTCCTCCGGGCTAGCCAAGGCCATTCGCGCACCCGCCCACCTAGTTGAACCCCCCCCTTGGACTCTGTCATCGAAGCTGAGTCTGCTATAGCGCTCAGATGGGTTTTAGGAGGGGAGCCCGGCACAGGTAGAGTACAGCGATGATGTATATTTATGTCCCATCATGTGTCCCTGCCATTGGGTCAGGGTACACTACAAGTTTGCCTCCCATGTGACAAACTACATCTTTCTTAATGGAAAGCATTGAACGGCTTACAGAATTATTATGGATGAGGAAAAACAATATTTGGCAATGCGCTTCACAGGGTTAATTGGTTTAGCAGGGGAGATCCATAAAACATGATAGAGCGCAGAGCGTGTATGGGGAATAGTCAAACGCTCAAATGTACTGACTTGCATATAGGCACATCTGCATTTTACACACATACATGTATATCCAAAATATACAGTCATTTTTCTAGCACATGCGGACGGACGAGAGGCTGGAAGTGTGCGAGGTGTTGAGAGCCATGAGAGAGTAATGAAAGTTAGTATTTCCCAATGCGCTCATTCATTAAAGGACTTTTTTAGGCTTTAGCTGTCACTTGGCCTTGTCAGGGTCTGATCCTGTTGCCACATTTTTTCCTTCTGCAAACAGGGTAATGGCATGCAGGCTCCAGCTCCGTTCCTGGCCCTAATTCTCTATAAGTCATCTTGATTTGTGGCGTATACCCCGTGTTTACTTTGTATTCACTTATTTTGACAAACGAGGAATTTGACATGCTTATATTACGGCTGTCATCGTGCGGACTTGCAGCATGTCATTGGGTGGGGATCAGATAAGGGTATTTATTTTATAGTTCTCATCATATATACCAGTGGTTCCCAACTGTTTTTGTCTCGTGTACCTCCAAAGCTTTCTCTTACACCCAGAATAGTTCCAAACTTGGCTACTAGGAAAGACTACTAAGAAATGTGTTTTCTATAGTAGTATAATTTAAATACACTCAACAAAAATATAAACGCAACACTTTTGTTTTTGCTCCCATTTGTCATGAGATGGACTCAAAGATCTAAAATTCATTCCAGATACACAATATTACCATTTCTCTCAAACATTGTTCACAAATCTGTCTAAATGTGTGATAGTGAGCACTTTTGCTTTGCTGAGATAATCCATCCCACCTCACAGGTGTGCCACATCAAGATGCTCATCAGACACCATGATTAGTGCATAGGTGTACCTTAGACTGCCCACAATAAAAGGCCACTCTGAAATGTGCAGTTGTTGCTTTATTGGGGGTCTGGGGACTCAGAACTAGTCAGTATCTGGTGTGACCACCATTTGCCTCATGCAGTGCAACACATCTTCTTCGCATAGAGTTTATCAGATTGTCAATTGTGGCCTGTGGAATGTTGGTCCACTCCTCTTCAATGGCTGTGCGAAGTTGCTGGATATTAGTGGGAACTGGTACGCGCTGTCGTATACGCCGGTCAAGCACATCCCAAACATGCTCAATGGGTGACATGTCCGGTGAGTATGCTGGCCATGCAAGAACTGGGACATTTTCAGCTTCCAAGAATTGTGTACAGATCCTTGCAACATGGGGCCGTGCATTATCTTGCTGAAACATGAGGTGATGTTCATGGATGTATGGCACAACAATGGGCCTCAGGATCTCATCACGGTATCTCTGTGCATTCAAAATGCCATCAATAAAATGCACCTGTGTTCTTCGTCCATAACAGATGCCTGCCCATACCATAACCCCACCACCACCATGGGCCACTCGATCCACAACATTGACATCAGCAAAGCGCTCACCCACACGACGCCACACACGCTGTCTGCCATCTGCCCTGAACAATGTAAACCGAGATTCATCCGTGAAGAGAACACCTCTCCAACGTGCCAGACTCCATCGAATGTGGGCATTTGCCCACTCAAGTCTGTTACGGCGACGATCTGGAGTCAGGTTAAGACCCCGATGAGGACGACGAGCATGCAGTTGAGCTTCCCTGAGACGGTTTCTGACAGTTTATGCAGAAATTCTTTGGTTATGCAAACCAATTGTTTCAGCAGCTGTCTGAGTAGCTGGTCTCAGACGATCTTGGAGGTGAACCTGCTGGATGTGGAGGTCCTGGGCTGGTGTGGTTACACGTGGTCCGTGGTTGTGAGGCCGGTTGGATGTACTGCCATATTCTCTGAAACGCCTTTGGAGACGACTTATGGTGGAGAAATGAACATTCAATGCCCGAGCAACAGATCTGGTTGACATTCCTGCTGTCAGCATGCCAATTGCACGCTCCCTCAATGCTTGCGCCATCTGTGGCATTTTGCTGTGAGACAAAACTGCACATTTCAGAGTGGCCTTTTATTGTGGGCAGTCTAAGGTACACCTGTGCACTAATCATGGTGTCTGATGAGCATCTTGATGTGGCACACCTGTGAGGTGGGATGGATTATCTCAGCAAAGCAAAAGTGCTCACTATCACACATTTAGACAGATTTGTGAACAATGTTTGAGAGAAATGGTAATATTGTGTATCTGGAATGAATTTTAGATCTTTGAGTCCATCTCATGACAAATGGGAGCAAAAACAAAAGTGTTGCGTTTATATTTTTGTTGAGTGTAATTATTACCATTATATATTTTTTGTTTTAAATATATACCAATGTTCAGTATTCTCCAAAACATTCTCAGATTTACACCAAAGAACCTTTTTATTTAAATACTATCATTTAAATTTCAGCTTCTTTTAAATTCTGAAACTGGTAAGTGACTGCGTATTCCCAGAAGTACTTGTGCACTGAGATATACTGTCAATGGCTTCTGGTGGTTTTATTTCTGCAATTCTTCTTTGACAGTGAAACGTTTTATTAGTTGTTTTTGTTAGCACTGGATTTGAGTTTTTTCTTAAAATGGTTGTTTTTGTTATTCCACCAGTGAGAACATTCTAAAAAGTACAAACTCTAACCACAAACTGTGTTTAAAAAATTAAAGGCATATTCTTTTCAAATCCTTATTCATAGTCTAACCTGGGCACTTCACAAGCACTTGAATCAACCACCCATTTTCAACGAACTACAATTTCTTTTTATTTTACATTGCCAAAAAATATTCTTACAAGCTTAGCCAGCAATGTCAACAAGTCCACACTAAATTTAGTGTAGTCGGGTGATGACTGAAGTGTCCACGTTGAACATTATTTTTATTCTTTGCACAACACGCTCTGATCGCCTTCATAGACAGAGCAACCTTTCTGACCCCCGTATTTTGATCTCTATTTCACCAGGACAGTAAAGGTCCAACAGGAGTCTACCTCTGTCAGACACATGTGCTTGTGCTTAGCTCCTCTATGACAAACAGATGATATCTCTGAGCTGACCTGGCTCCAGCGCCCAAACATGACCAGAGCAACCTGCCATTAGGAAACTATTCTTCATTCAAAAGATGTGGTTGATTAATGCAGCAAAATGAAAGTCTGTTAAATACAGACATCTTTTATCTGGGGAAAACACAGTAACCTTGTCCAAAGTGCTGACTACTGCTATTGATTTTCCTAAAAACTGAAGCACTTGAAGGTAATATGGAGGAACACAGAGGATAAAGGTACACTACGCTATCTGTCTGTCTCCATGGAGATGTTTTTGCTGCTCTGGGAGTATCTCAAGATGGATTCTCATGGGTTTGTGAACTGACAAATATCGCAAATCTTTCTGTGCAAGGTTAGGGATGTTCCACAGAATGGCATAAACATCGTTCTTGCTTTTTTTTCAATTACAGTTGTCTGTGTTGCTAAAAAAAGTGGGGTTGTCTTTCTCTTGTCAGATCTGACCTGTAACTTGGCCAGCATCGCCTGCTTGTGTCAGTGGAAATATACACTGCTGTGGAACATAACAGTCAAAGCATCAGCACCATGAAGATATATGCTCAACTAGAAAGGTTACATAGTGCACCTTTAAGCCACGTGTTATGTTTTGTGTAGTGTTACTATATACAGATTGCTTGGCTTTTACTAATTACCAGACACACCCCAACATCGTGTAGGGAACTCTATTCTATAATACAGTATGTTCCAGAAATATCAACTGTTTTGTAGCTATTGTGTAACGTATTTATTGACTGAGTTTGAATTAGGTTGAACAAAAATAACAACTAAAGCAAATTAATGTAGAAGTTACAAAAGCTCACAAGGTTAAACAAACAAAAGGTTCACTTACGGTTCATCTAACCTAATACCTAAAGCCACAATTCCCTCATATCCTGTAAGGGTAAAGCATTGTAACTGTGAGACATCTGTATCGGTGCTGAATCAATATTTGCCCAGTCTTTTTTGGCCTATCAAATCTATATAAACTTGTTCACCCTTGGCAAAGGTAACCGCAGGTGAGTTTCCATTTGTAATCTGTGTTTAATTTTAGAACACATGTTTGCCAGTGCAGATATGCTTTTACAACAGCTACTTTTGCTGGTATTGGAAAATAATAACACAGTTAATGTTCCTGAGCTGAACTCCCTGCCCAGTTCTTGGTGAGGATCAAAGTGTAAAATGGCTCATGCAGACTTTTTGCCCTTTAGAGTTACCAATTTGCCAAAACAAGTATTTGGATGGTGGGCACTTTCTAACCATTGAGGTCTTTTCTCAGTTTACGTAAGTCCCTCTCAAAGTCATCAAACTTCATCTGTGAGGCCTGGAACAGGTCCTGGGGCTCGGGCAGTGGGTACACACAAGTCTCTTTGCCAGCATCCTGCACAGACAAATACACATATATACATAATACATATCAGATTAAAGAAACACTGTGGAACTTTTCTAGTTCAACCACCATAGAGATTTTAATGCTTTGCTTGGAATGTTACAAGATATGGTAAAGAACTCTTATTTTACTGTAGAAAGCAACAGTTTTTCTTTTAAACATTTTTAATTCTGAAAAATGTTTATGTGGCATTTTTATTTGCATGTGTATCACACACATTATGTTTGAGTGATTACAAAAAGTCCAGAGAAGTGGCTCATGACAGTGGGCAGATGAACACACTCAAGCCCTCAATGCACAATATGTAAAATCAAATCAAAGTTCGTTTTACATAATATAATATTTAAACTGGCATTTATTCACAATTACCTCCACAGATTTGGACTGGCAGTTTGTCTACATGGGCATATAGATACATTTAATGCCAGATTGCGGAACATTCTAGGCAAACAAAACAAAAAAATCTCCACAGAAACAAACAGGAGGCAGACCCCACTCACCAGAAGTTACACATGCACCTTAAAAGAACAACCACTAGATTAAATTGTTTCTACTGAACAAAATTCTCCACAAAATCTTTATCAAATTCACTACATTTGAAAATTTATTAGATCTAAAAATCTATACCATATACTTTTACTATTTACTCTTTAAGTACATTTTTAAACAGGTACTTTAAAGTATTTTTTTCATGTGATACTTTTACTTGAGTAGCTGTATTTTTACTTTACTAAGGTGCATTGTGTAACTTTTCTGGTGGAGGGTGAGTCAGCTGCTTGTTTCTATGGATACGTCATTGCTCTGCCCGGAATGTATGACATACCTTACATTTTTTAATTACAGATCTAACCTGTAGGTTGGTCTGGTATGGTCTCCATGAAGATAAAAGGTTTAATGCCATACTGTGAAACATCCCAGACAAAGCAATAACACCATTTGAGGGACCCTACACCAGAAAAGTTACACCTTTAAGTGACAAAAGTGAGTACTTCTTCCAGCACTGGGCGTCACACATCAGGGGCTCTCATCTTCACGTCCAAATGCGCAACTAGAATTATCAGCAGTCCAAACATCCTCTGACCATTGCACATAAAGACCAGCGAATCTGTACTGGACCCCTGCTAGCTCTGGCTAACCGTGTTACAAACCCGTGTCCGGACCAAGAACTATGTCATGCAGGTTGACTTTGGCAGGCAGCCTCCTCACTGAGTTCATCTCATCTGGAGAAACTAATTATTTACACTAGCGCTGCTTTGGATGCTGTGCCAATGAGCAGACAGAGAGAGTGAATAAAGCCAGGGAGAAAGAGTGAAAGACAGGGCAGAGAATCAGCAACGCGGGCCAGAAGAAGAGAGAAAGACCAGTTTGTGTCGTAAATGAACAAAGGGAAAATAAATAATTTGATAAAGGATAAGCCAACGGTATCCTCTGGCTAAAGGCGAGATGAAAAGAGGGCTCTGGAAGGATTTCTAAGCAAATCAAAGCGAAAGAGAAAGCCAGTCAAATAAACAGAAAAGCAAAACATACCTCATCAAAGTGCTTCAGATAGTAAGCAACGATGTAGGACAAAAGACTTTGGGAGTTATCCTGCAAGCAAAGAGAGACGACACAAATAAATAAACCAAAATCCCTTTATTTATTTATTAATTTCATCATGGCAGGAGGAACAGAGCACTGGAATTTGTCCGAGAATACCAGAATACAGACTGCGGTTTTGGGGAGTTGGATTGGGTAGCATGACACTGGGCTGGTAATGCAACAACAATACAAAAAACCTGTGCTGTGCTGGCTGTCATAACTTGGTGGAAAGTTTGATGTTCTTTATGGATGCAAGGGCCAGCAGCAGCGCTACAAAACACAAAGTGGTGTGCCCTTATATGGTATTGTCGTGGGCAAGTTGAACTAGCAGAGATATTAAATAAGCTCCGTAAACACAGCAGTCCCACTGATTGTGCTGTGCTGAGAGGAGAAGTGAAGTGAAGAACAAAGATGAGATAGTGTGGCTAAGTACTACCTGTGACTGCTCAAATGAGTGTTTTGAATCTTGGGATGTTCGTGTGATGCAAATATGCTAGGCTGTTAGGGATGTCCAGAGTAAGCTGTTAATCAATATTTATGATTATACAAGTCACAATATAACCGCAAGACCTAAGAAATAATAATAATTGAGTGAATTTAAGAGGCAAACCCCCCCCCAAAAAATCTAATCAATCTATGCTCCAAAAAGTAAACCTCAAAGTCAATTGCTTTTTATATGGTTGCTTTGTCACATTAACTTATCATTCAGAAAGTTTGATTTCAAAAAGCTGGTCACATACTAGAAGAACTATGATCTATTTGACAGTTTGAATGAAAATTAATTAAAGAATACCTATAGTGCTTGTGTCTGCTACATAGCCATAATCTATGACACCCGTGGAAAAAATGCAGTGCCCCATGGGAGCTGATGCTGTCGTAAATGTAATCACAACAAAGTGTTGGCACGTGTGATCGACAGCTGCACATTTTTTCTTTCATTTGTACCAAAATGACAGTGCAATGCTGCAGAATCCTACGTGCATCACCAATCAAGAAAATAAAATTGTAGCACAAAGTACTGAGTAGTGGGTGAAAAGGGGATAGATCAGCTATAGGGCGTCTTGAAAATAAGCAATCAAAAACATGCAAATCAATCCAAATACAACTTTGGGTGAGTAAATGGTGAGAGGAAGCAACTATGACATGGCTGAAAGTGCTAAAAAGTCGATTTTGCAGAATAATTCTGCTTTAACTATTCCACTGTTGTTTGGCTAGTAATTGTGAATAATCATAGTATGGTGAGGATTCTTCATGACATACACAATTTGACATTGTGACATCCTTGCAGATTTTAAATAGAATAGTTAGTGAGAAGAATCTATTTGGAAACAATTGGTAATATACTGAGATGTATTTTTGCATTTCCAAACCTGTAGCTCTTAAGTAGTGTTCATGGTCTGCACTGGTTATTTAATCAAGAATTTTGGTATTTATTCTGAAGAAATACACAGAAAAACTCCACATTTATATATAGTTCAATAAGTGTGATGGTGATATAACAAATATTCTTTCTGTTGTGAATAAGTCTCTCAGTAAGTCTTGACTGTAAAGACTAAAAAACAGAGCTGTGAATATATTCCAAACTTGTTAAAAAATACTGCTCTAATTTTACTTAAGAATTTCTGTTTAGGATCAGAACCTGTTTTGCTTTCTAACATTGACTTATCCAGACCACATTGTATTTGCTTTGTTGCAGCAGACTCACACTGCTCTTGACGTCCTTGAGTTTTGGCAGAATGTCCAGTGTGAAGCCGTCAGCCTGCCCCCGAGTGCGGTTCCCTCCGTTCATGTAGTTTCCAAAGGCGAGCACCAGACCCAGCACTTGTAGTACACTCTGGCTCCCCTGCAGATTCTAATACACACCAATACACATAGAGACATACACCCACACACAAGAACACATACGCACATACACACACATATAGAAACAGACAGACACACATATACACACATATACACACAGACACAGACACACACATATACACACACATAAAGAGAAACAGGTCACTGCAATGAAACTCTAGCCTGACAGACTGGAGAAGGACCATATTTCACCTTGCACACTTTCAGAAGGATGTCTACTTTTCGAACGACGGAGCTGATGCACTCGTGGAAACTCGACTGGAAAAGGATGCAAAAGACTCGCTGGGAAAAGTTGGGAATTTCAGATAACTGGTGCAGAAATCTAAAAAGAAAATGCAGACATAAAGCAGAATAAGGCCCTATTGGCAGTGGTAAAAATTTCACAAAATATAGCTGCATGTTTAAACAATCGTCCTAAAAAGCACGCCAAATTATATTCTGTCAAAATGTTTTTAATTTTAACAAAAGCTAGTTCGTTAATAGGGCCCATATTACGTTTTTTTTATGCATATTTAGGCTTAGTCTCTCAAACAGAAAACACTCCGTTCAACCATGTGATGTCATGTGGTAAAACAGGAAGTGCTCCACTGTGTTTTTAAACTCAGTAGATCTTCACTAGAATCATTTGGATGATTTCAGCTCTGTATTTGCCCATCTCTACTGATCAAAAAGTAAAAGTTAACTGTTAACTTGAAAACTGCCACTACATGATATCACAAGGTGGAACAGAGCATTTTGAGCTTTAGACATGTAGACAAAATAATAATGCAGGATTACTCAAACATGTGTGAATGAAACAAAACATAACTCTGGTTATGTTTCTGAGAACATTCTAACATGAATTTTGCATACTACATGACCTTCAATAACAACTTCAAGTCAATTTATGGTCCCTGGCATCATTTTTAAATATTCCTATGTACTTCAGCAGTAAGCCATGTAGCAGACATCGGAATTGTCTGGAAAAATGTACAGTGGACCATCTCTATTAAGTATACAATATAAAGCTATTGAGCTCTTACTGTTCTGGTTTGTCCAGTAGCTTGGCATCCTCCTTGTCTTTAGTTGCAGTGATGTGCTTTTTGATGCTGTCCAGTTCATCTGCTTGAGCTCGCTAAAACACAAGAGCACACATAGTACAGATACTCACTGTTGACCTATTCCACACTCACATAAATGTAATGGTATGATTCTTCAGTGCAGATCAAAATATAGTCACACACAAGCACGGCTGACGCTATGACTGTATGAGCTAGACTGAGGATTGAACCAACAACCCTGAGTTTGTGGACAATTTGCACTACTTCATCACAGAGCATCTAAAGGTGCAGCATGTATTTTTTTCTGATGGAGGTTCGTTTGTTTATTTGTATATTTGTCTATTTATGTTTTAGTTTTTTTTATCTAACAAAAAGCAAAGCAAAGATGCTCATTTCCATGTGTTGTTCCCTATAGGCAGATGACACAAAATACAAAACAGATACAAAGAGACATAACACAGAGCCGTAAAAGGCCACGTTAAAAGTGTTCACAGACTTGTTTTTCCTTCATCCACAGCTATCTCCATGAAGAGAATCAGGTGACACCACTAGGCTAGGTAACAAGCAAGTTCTGTGAATAGGCACCACCACCCTTACGCATAGTTTTATGGTATCTCCTAGGCACTCATTAATGCAAGATGGACATACAGTGTAACATTCCCAGCAAATCTTTAAGCAAGTGACAAAACCCAGCGATGTGACGCTTGGGCGGGGATATTATTGCATTTCACAATTCATATCATATTTGTTTCTATGAGCCTATTTAGACATCATTAAACTATTTCTATAAATTTACTAAAAGAACCCACAAAAGCACAAAACCTGCTAAAACAGCATTTCCCCTCTCATTCCAGTACAGTGCAATAGTTGCATAATAAACTAGGAGTTGCCCAAAAGCCAGTCCACATTCCTCACTATTATCCTGCTGTCAAGTGGGACCACAGTTTTACACAGAGGTTTGGAGAAAGAGCACAAGAAATGCCCCTTCATTTCACAAGACCCAAAGACAATAGCTGTTAATGTTTCTGAGAGAAGGGAATAACAATGAAACCATCCCGTAGGACACAAAATAAACTCTTTTGTAATTCTTCTTCATAGACTCACTGGACCCTTTACAGTGCAGTGCTACATGTTTGATACGCTCTGAGAAGTCTTTATCCTCTTCTAACAAAGTAACGCCTGTGTGGTCCATTGGAGACATGAGGTATCCCTGAATTTTGAGGGTGGAGGTGGGTTTATTCTTTACTTGCTTGAGAAAAAAAAAAACTAAACAAGAACTATTACTACGGAAATCCACCATGTTTGAAAGAGCAGTGCAAAATGTCTGTAGAGATGCATTAGCAAAACTGTGCAAAAAGGTAAATAAAAGGGCCATGATACAAGTCGTTAAGCTGCTGAGTCACTACTGGAAAAAACATTTATCACTCTATAGTTTTGGAATACTTCTGAATACATGCTGTGTAGTATTTAGTAACTCAAAATCTCCATTGGTTTAACATCAGGGTAACTGAAGTAAACAAACAGCAGGCCTGTCACGATAATTACTACATCAATTTATCATTCAATATATTACAGCTGGATTTTGGGGAGATGTTTGTAATTTTTATGTAAAATAATAAGATTGGAGCCACAGAGGGTAGAAAAAATAACTTCTATGGCTCCATATTGATTAATTCATTCATTTATTTGTCCATCACCTTCTTGTTTCTATGATGAAGTCATTGCTCTCCTTAGAATGTCAATTACAGATGGTTGTATTGCTCAAAAATACATAGAAAAACAGGCATTCTGACTGACAGATCAAACTTGTAACTTGGCTTGGTTTGGTCTCCATGGACATAGAGAGGTTTAATACCATACTGTGAAACATTCCAGACAAAGCAATAACATGTCTATGGGAAAAGAATTTGATGGACCCCTCCACCAGAAAAGTTACACAATTTCACTTTAATCATACAGTATATTTAAAAATGTTTTTCAAGGATTATCCTGCTTTGTGTCAGTGGCAAAAAAGTAATATCAATATTATCATTTATGGCAATATTTCTCTGTTGTGATATATTGTGCTTCAAATGTTAGCGTGATGGGCTTACTCTATACCATATTTTTGGATTATTGTGTGTATTTCCGTAACCTGAATCATAACTTTCAGAACCACTCTGAGACATATGCATTGTACTGTAAGTTTAGTCTGAACAGTCTGCCTCTCTGCTCTTTGCCCTCTGCTTGGATACTTGAGAAACATCAAATGCAGGCATCAAACGTACAGGGCCCGATTAGTATTCTACACAGCGCTGCCTTCTGTCGATGAGGGCAGGCACTCCTTCAGCCTCTCTGGAGATGTTTTCAAGTGTAAATATATTTAACACAAAGCAGATCCGTTTCAAAGGGCACCAGCAGAACCTGCCGGTGTTTGCTGTAATTGGGGACAAGTAGGCATTAGCGTGTGATCTTTGAATTGTTAGGGCATGTTGCAGAGGTGGTTAGCATGAGAAATACAGTCCCATGTGGAATATCAAATGCAAAAGAACTAAAGATGAGATTTGGGATGCCAGAAGTCCGGCGGTGCCAAGTGGTATTCATTAGTCAGGTTTTTGAACAGAACTGGATACTGGCAGCAAAAGCATAATCATTATTTATGTCAATCACTGAAATATTTGGATGCTGTGCAGAGGTTTTAGAGACAAGGTGGACCAGTGTACAAAATACACTAGAACATATGTGAACTTTTTTCTCTATATGCTCCTCTCCAAACATGGTTAGTTCAGAGTAAGTAACTATGTGCACTGTTTGTATACGTGATTGTCTGTGTGATGGTGCTTGGTGGTGGCAGAGGGGCTCCAGGGCAATCTTGGCAATAAGAATATTATTCTGCCCCCAACTGTGATGGAGGATTTAAATATTGAGTCCAATGTGAAAGAAGTGTCTACAACAACATAAATGATTGACCTGCAAGATGTTTATTTTTTCTTACTTAATATTCATGACCTTCTATAAAGTTTTTCTCTGCATCACACTACTAAAGCTTTTGTGCAGTCTGCATAATACAGGGAGTCCATAAAAAACCTCATATGACAAAGTGGAATGTGTAACGGCATGCATGGGAATATCATTAGAATATCACAAGCCTGTGGCAGTGACCATAGCGTTCCCTGACCTCTGACGTGGGACTGTAATCTGTAACAGTCTGAGGGTCAGACGTGCTGTCTGAGATTAGGAGCAGGACACTGTCACTACACGACCATTTCAGGGTTTATGCTTCAAAGCATGGGAGACATACAGCTCAGGAACTCTGGGCTGGGAGTGTCTGTGAGCCATAGGCTGTACTGTATATAATATATATATAACTAATATTTCTCATCAACACTGCATACTGAACCACAGAAAACGCAGAGGGCTGACACCAGGCTGGTGGTGAATTTATTGAATAATTCAAATGGGTGCATTAAGCGCAGGTTTGACTGAGATGAAATGTATTCAAGATTATAACCTCAATAGGACACACTGAAATGTTTAATATCAGGTTAATAAAAGGTTGTTTTTAATTGCAGTAAAAAGTATTGCTTATGATATTTTGGGCCAATTCTCTGAGAAGACTGAGAGACAAAAAGTTGGTCTGAGACCTGAATTTGGCTCCAAATCTGAACATGCCTAACATAACTTGTTGGTGTGCCTTTCTAAACTCTGTTTTTCTATTATTAACTGATGATGCTTGATAATATTCAGAATATTCATCATGTCCATTACACTGTCAATCGTCAATCGGCATATCCTTATAATATATATGTACTGTATCATGTCTGTGCCCTATAAGTATGTTGTGATTGACTGTGATGGATGGTCAAGGAAATTAAGGAAGTATAAGAAAAATTATAGAAGTGCAAGGAAACCACGATAGCTTCAGTTTTGTTCAGTAGTCAGTTTTATAATGTCTTTTAAGTGCTTTCTTTTTGAGTATCCAAGCTGGAAATTCTATTCTATTTTTGTTAAAGCACCCACAATTGCTTTCATACAATCCATCATTCTTATTTCAGATCTGTAGCGCACTAGCCTGTACAGCTCTCATTGGTTTGTTTGTGCATCGGCGCAGAGAAGTGTGGGATCTCTGGGAGTAAGTCAGGGTGTAACCATTAGAAGCCCCTCGCATTCCTCCAGACGGCCTGACTGTGCTGCCAACTGTGGTTTAGGGGCTGCAGACCCACAGACAGGATGGAGTCTCGCAATACAAAAGAGAAACAATTTGGCTCCTGCGCTCAAAAACAAGGCCTAGGGCGACACAGGGCAGAGAGAGAGAGTGAGAGTGGGGGGGGGGGGCTGGACCATAGGAGCGCACGAGGTTAGAAGTTATAGGGGGCGTTTGATCCTGAATTATGACACGCTGGTTCAAATTCCCATGATTAACATTATTAATATCACTCCACAGCCAAAGGTCCAGGGGCCGGTCTGTGTAGTGGTGCCAAGAAGCAACGCGCAGGAATTTCGCACCATCTTTAAACGGAATCCCGGTCCAAATGTGGAAAACACGCTGCTTTCTGTGTCCTACTATTTAGTGATTTGATCTGGGTTCAACAGTATCTTAAGTGCGGTGAGGGGGAGGGAGAGCTGATGACTATGTAATGACTGTACACAAGGACCTATCAGAGCCGCATGTAGATGGATGAGAGAGCGGTGATGACAGTTAAGCTAAATGGAATATCTTCACTTGAAAAGGCTAAGAGTGCAATCTCCATTCAAATGAGTCTGTGTTACATATAACCGCTGGCCTTATTTCAGCATAATAGTCCGTAATAAGATGTATTGATAACAATAATAATAATAATAATAATAATAATAATAATAATAATAATAATAATAATAATAATAATAATAATATGTTGTCAAAGTACTCCAGAAATACATCCCATGTCAAGTGAAAAAAATCCAATTCCAATTCCAATTCTCTCTAAGTTTATCGTTTATCCAGTTATTTGCACATTTGCTGAATGAACTCTCTTGTGATGCCTGTAGCTAATTCGCCAATAAATAATCAAACACTGATTGATCTCTGTTTCAATCTGGACACTTGTTCAAAGTCACTTTACAAACATCATGCTTCAACATGATGCGATAACTGTAAAGAGATGTTTCTAATTAAACACACACACACAAACACATGGAGGAGCCCACAGCTACAAGAAGCGCCACAAGTTTACTTATTTTGCAGATCCTTGCTCTGAGGTGGGACTTAAAAGATAACCTAATTCCAAATTTAAAGATGCATTATGTAACTTTTCTGGTAGAGGGTTCGCCACCTGCTTGTCTCCATGGCGATGTTATTGCTTTGCCTGAAATGTTCCATATGTAGGCCTTATGAACCATGCCATTGTCATTTATAGCAAGCTAAGGCCCCAAAGAGCATTTTACCCGATTCCCCACAAAACTTGAAACAGCCCTGCTGATCGCTCCAGTTCTATGTACCTAATAAAGATCAAGGGGCATTTATATTACACTATTTTATGATCTAGGTTATAATGTTGTTCCCTCATCAGAAACATACACAAAGTTGTGTTTTGTTTCATTCACACATTTAACACACAAATCCTGCATATTTAAGATGAGTTCTTCTCTCAAACAGAAAACACTGTTCCACCTTGTGATGTCATGTGGTAATACAGGAAGTGCTGCACTGTGTTTTTAAAATCCATACACTTTCACTAGAATCATTTGGATGGTTTCAGCGCTGGAATTGCTAAATCTCTACTGAGCTAAAGGTAAAACTCAAACATGTGTGAATGTAACAAAGCACAACACCAGGTATGTTTTTAATGAGGTCACAACATTTGAACAGTGTTTAAAGCTCACAAGAAAAGTTTGCATAATATAGGACCTTTAATTATGTTTACTATGTAGAAGCACTGACCATAGCCCACCTGTGCACAGTCCTCCCATGTGTCTCTACTCACTACAGCCCTGCTTTTGTGACTGCACTGGTATCAGTATATAACACACACACTTTGCCGTTCAAAGGGAGAGCCGAATAGAAACTTCCCCTTCAAATGTCAAGAGGAATATTTGACTGACATTAGAAATAAACAGATGTGTATTATGTCAATATGAGGACAAATCCAACTACAAAGTCTATTATTCTGGCTAGACAGTGATCCTTATATAATCAGTCAAGGTATTTTTGAGGGATTGTGTTTTGTGGCTTACCCTCTGTGAAGGACCAAACCAAACAGCCCTAACAGACGCTGAATGATTTCTTACCATACTGTTGATATGAGGGCCAGCTAAGCTCTCTCCAGTTTCTCTTGCTAATGAAATGATTGGCTGCTATTGGAATATGGCATGAAACGGCTAACCATAAATCATTTAATTTGTCACAACTGAAAGCTCAGAACTGATACTTTTGCAAACCACAGAGAAAAACTCCAAGAGCAAGGTTTTCCCAGGCCGAATATTGCAGTCACCTCAGTCCGAGCTGTCAGCACTGGTACACTGTATAATTATTGCAGGTTTCTTGCTCAATTCTCAGTGTTTATGGGATTCTGAGTTGGCGAGTAACTTTTTGGCACAATGTTTTATCACAGTTTTAACAATATGATTACAGATAATTTTGCATGGTATGTTAATGTTTATATGTACTTACATTTTCGTACAGAGCTTGCAGTGTCTCCAGGTCCACGATGCTGTTGTCCATGTTGAGAACGGCTGGAAAAGAAAAGGATTATATAAATATAGAGAGGAGACTAAATAAACATCTTAATTAGACATATTCGTTATATTAATCCTTTCTTGGCCTCTTTTTGCAACGATACAGAAGTCAAATAATGGACATAATATCTTTACCATGTTTAATCAAGTTTGTTCTAATGACTCAGTAATCCTAACAAATTCCTGTAACTTGAGCATGTGAAAAAAATAGAGCCAATGACAACACAAATTAATTAAAGTCTTAGTTAAGTCTTAAGTGGATGGAAAGTTCTTATTTATAAAACAATATCCAAAGCTTAGAGCTTTAAAAGATATTATTCATGATTTTAAATAAACTAGGGCAATCCAGTTAAGGATATAACAAGCTTGTGTCAATGAAATTAAGAGATTAGCTGCCGACATGGAATAAATATTTGATGGTCCTGCTGACTCAAAGTTAATCTGTGGGTTTTCATAGAAGTCCCGATCAATCTGCTCTTTCATAAAGAAGTCAATTTGATTCTCTTCTGTGTGAGAGGGCACGCTCAAATGGAAAACAATCTTCATAGTTAGAAGTAGGAGCTTGAATTGAAGCAATGGCATTATAAACTTGTGTTAACGATAAGTTAAAGGCACACTATGCAACTTTTCTATGAAGAGTTCAGTACCTGCTTGCATCACTATTGCTTTGCAAAGAATGTTCTACAGCAGGGGTGTCCAAACTTTTTTCAGCAAGGGCCACATATTAAAACACAGACCAGCGTGAGGGTCGATCGAGGGCCATGGATTGTTAGTCAAAACAGTGAATAATTCAAATCTGTGCTTTTATAACGGGTTTAAATGACCCTCCAGACCTTTGTTCATACTTAGAGCCTCAAAAAGACACACTACATTTGCTTGATCAAGGTAGATTTCAAAAACATGCAGTAAAAAGTACGACTTGTGGTGATATGGTCCAATTCACCTGGAAGCCTGAGGGCCAAAACAATTGCTCTGAGGGCCACATTTGGCCCCCGGGCCATAGTTTGGACATGCCTGTTCTACAGTATGGCATAGCGTGCTTGTGTAGTTATAATCTATGACACATGGATCTTTATGTTATAATTTGAACACTTAAATCACAATATTCATCTAAAACAACGTAATAAAAAAAAACAAGTCCGCAGATTTCTGCGTTAGAAAACTGAGGTGCCCAATGATGTTGTAAACGTCATCACAACAAAGAGCCATGCAGCTGCCAGCACCTCCTATGAAGAGTGGCTTTGTTTGCATTTGTACCAAAATCACTAGGCAAAGCTGCTGAATCCTGTGCATATCATAGATTAAGAAAATAAAATTAAAATACAAAGTAAGTAGAGAGCTGTAGGTGTATATTCAAACATGCATGGTCATCAATATCACTGCTTGCGTGTTTCATGCCTCATTACTGTTAACTTTGAGTGTAATTAAAAACTTGGCAAAAAAGCTGCTGTTCCCTTTTGAGACATGTTGTTAGCAGACTAACAGACTGGTGTAAGCCTACCCCTGGATTTACCTGCCACCTGACTACCATTTGTTCAAACATCATTTCCAATCACATCGCTCTTTAGCAAGCTCAAGGTGGAATAAGACAAAGGGCACAGTCTCCCTTCAGAGCCCTGGGATAATGTCAGGATCGGTGTGTGCAGCCAGTTACACAGTTATCACTTGTCATGGTGATAGTAAAACATAAATATGCAGTTTGGAGCAGTCTGTCAGGCCTACGAGATGTGTGTTTGAACTCCTGTGTTTGAATTCCTGGTGTCGCCTTTTTGTCTCGCTGTGAGGACCTGGCGCCCGCGAGCATTAATCCTTTGAAAGTAAATGTTTAAAGACAAACACAGCCCGGGGGTCTGTGGTGTTGCTGTACGCGCAACTGCACACAGCCCAGCTCTCCACACCTATATATGTCTGTGGGAGCTTGAGGTGTCTGAATGACTTTTGATCAGTGTGAGAGGTGCACAGGGAATGTCACTGTGTCATGTGTGTGGCAGGAATTCAGTAATAGCTTCACTGTATTATACAAAGTTCACTCACAGCCTAGTTTTATTGTATACAGTATTAAGGCCCATATCAGTCATTAAGCAGCAACTTATCCACTATCACTACCAGCACTTTCCTTTTTGTTTTGTGATCATTTGACCCAATAAACTCACAGTAGGTAACTTTCTGGAGGTGCCATGTCGCCTACACAATTCCATGAAAATAAAAAGTTAAAAGAGGCCCTCCGCTAGCTTAAATATGAAACCGGTTTGTGGAGATTGAGTGCAATAAACAACCAAATTAAAAAAACAACAACATGCTTTTATTTTAGTCTATTTGTGGCTAAATTGTTACATATTGTAGCTTTAAAAGTGCACTGTGTAACTTTTCAGGTTGAGGGTCCATCATTTTCTAGTTTGTATGGATATGTCATTACTCTGCTTAGAATGTTTCACAATATGACTTTAAAACAGTCACAGTCAGAATGCCTGTGACTTACCTCTCCACTGATCTGACCTGTAACTTGGTCTGGTTTGGTTTCCATGATGATAGAAAATTTTAATGCCATAATCACTGTGAAACATTCCAGACAAAGTAATAACTTCTCCATGAAGAAAAGCATTTGACAGACCTTCCACCAGAAAAGTTACACAATACACCTTTAAACTATAATCAATGACATTGGTGTGGCAAACTGTGCCATTTTGACTCATAGAAGTGTTTCTGATTAATGCATTTTTAAAATCCTGTAATGACGTTTGTAATTAAAAAAATGTTCCATTCTCAAACCATATTGGATATAGTATTACTAATTTCAGCGTGCTTTGTCACAATATTTGGTAATTTAAAGGTCCTAAATTAAGCAAATTTGACTCTTGTGAGCTTTTAGCCATGTTAGAATGTTGTTACTTCCTCAAAAACATAGCTGGTGTTGTGTTTTGTTTCATTCACACATGTTCAATCAGCCGATTCCTGGCTAAAATTATCCAAATGGTTCAAGTGAAGATGCATGGAAAACACAGTGGAGCACTTCCTGTATTGCCACATGACACCACAGTGTAGTACAGAATGTTTTTCTTTTGGGCAAAGATCACAGCCTAAATATTCAATATTTGTGTGTTTTGAATGAAACAACTCCAGGTATGTTTTTGATGAGGAAACAACATTATAACATAGATTGGCCCCTTTAATAGCCAGCACAAGCCCTATATGCATGTAAGGCTTGCATATATATCTATATGCGTTATAGGCTATAACGCATATAGATTCATAGACAAAACAACGGCTGTATCGGCTGTGTCCACTCTGTTCTGCTCAGACAGTTATATTAGTTTAGCTGCAGAACAATCAGTGCAATAGTGTAGGAAAATGTGTCAACTGTTCTGAGCAATTTAGCTGTCATACAAACCGACAGCGTAAATAAATGATTCATAAGTTGTTTTTCCGTTTCATTTAGCAGGCTTTATAGATGGCATCTCGCCTATTATTGCTCTTTGTCAGTGAAGAATTACAGCAAAATGAAAAGAGTGAGTCACTACAATTAAAAAGTTCAGACTAATTCATCTTTCCTTCTGTAAACATGCAGATTATTAAAATTCACCCCAGCCTCAAACCTGAGATCATTTCCTGGAGAAAACAACACTGGAGTTTTGTTATATGAATATTTCACTCTCTGCTAAGCCTAGTCCACAAATCAACTCCAATGAGAATAAAACAAACAGAATTCTCGCTGCTTCTGAGGTCAGATTTTGTTGATGAAAAAGAGCACAGGAATGAATATTAAAAAAACATCATACAAAAATGTTTACTTCAATTCAACAGCTGCCAGAAATAGATGAAAAAGTATTAGATCAATTTTAGTATTCATCAAAGAATAGCTTTCCTTAAAGAGGCAAGGTATAGAGTATACATTAAAGTATACATTAACCTTAACTACAACATAGGAACTGATACAAAATACAACATGCTTTTGTATATCTTATACTATCTTGAAAGGGTCCATACACTGTTTTCTGATCTATGATATGTTTTCTCATCAAAAACATACCTGGAGTTCTGTTTTGTTTCATTCACACATGTTTAACACACAAATGCTGCATATCTAGGCTGAATACTTCTCTTCACTGCAATAATTTGAGCAATTTCATCTCTGAAATTTCCAGTCTCTACTAAACTAAAGGTAAAAAGTAGCTGTTCGCTTGAAAAGTATCACTACAAGTCATCACAAAGTGGAACAGAGCATTCTGAGCTTTAGAGATGTAAACAGCCTTATAATAAAGGATTACTCAAACATTACTCCAACATGGCTAAAAGTTCACAAGAGTCAATTTTGCGGAATATTGGACTTTGAAGTAAAAATATAAAAAGTCCACATTTTACATCAAGTTACTGTAAATAGTTTTAATACTAAGTTACTACATTTTTTATATACTGCATTATTCTGTTACTGTTTTTATTTACTTCTGCCACAGTGTCAAAAGTTGTTGGAATCAGATATATCTAGCCCGTGATCTCACCGACATGATATAATGACTAGTACAATCAGCGCTGATTGTGTATGATGGTAAAAACTGTCCTAACACTGGAGACGGATGACAGGCCTGATGAGAGTGGCCCCAGTGTGACCTCAGACTGAGAAGCACTTACGGTGGAACTACTCTCTCTCTACTACTACTCAAGTAAAAGTACTGTTACTTTCTCAGTAATAATACAATGTGTTCTATAAATGCAGCTACCACTATCACTACTACTATGGTTTAAGATATAACTATAAGCACTGCTTCTAAAATAATGCTTCCATTATCAAACATATCAACAGGGAAGAGGACAGAATAGAGCACCAAAGCACCTAAACTTACTACTAAAATGCTTTTCCAACAGCTATCATTAGTACATGCAGTGATGGGAAGAATACTTTAAAAATGTATTTAGTTCCAGAATAATGAGTACTTGAATTAAAATGTATGTTGTACAGCAGAATACTGTATTCTGAATACTTAGAATACTTTTATATTGAGTTGCATTCAAATGTGAAACGTAACATTGGATTAAAAACAGCTTTGTTTGTTTGACCATTTGTTACGCATTTACAGTGTTTATCACTAATTGGAGAAGGAAAGATTGCACATGCACACACCACTAGTGCAATGTTTTTTTCATTAAGCAGTGTGAAGCCGAAATTGTGTGATCAAGCACAATGATGTATTCCTATGAAAGGTAACTGTATTCCAAATGAAAAATAACTGTACCAGAATACAGTTATCCAAAATTAGTATTCATAATTTGTATTCTCGGTGCGTGTATTCAGTTACTTCCTAACACTGAGTACAAATGGCAGGTTTATTTTGTTATTGGGTGGGACAGTAAAGAGGTAAATATTGATCATAATTTTACACCAGGTAGGTAACAGTAATGTAATACTCTCTTATGTCATATCTACTGCCCATGTCAAAGCAGAAATGATAAACTTCAATAAAATTCTCCAACTAAGGAAAAGTAGGTAAGATCATTAGTAAAATCTTATATACTGGTATATACATTTTAGTGAATTGTGTCGTTTAAATTGTCATACGCACTTTAACACTAAGTTTAATACCACCACTCCACCTATTCCTATTGCAGATTTGCTTCATTTGCATCAAGCAGCTATTAGTACATGCCGCCTCTATTAACACTATATTGCTAGTACCCACATGACTAGATCGTCATCGTTTCTTATTTTATATAAAAAATTGTCATCCTGTGAGTGGGAAACAGCAAGGCTATGGGCGCATGGACACCTTTTTTAAATATTTTGACAAGATTGAACTTGAGTGACAACTGATCTTTGACTTTGTTGATTTTCAGTGTTCTTTTTGTTTAGTTTCGTGCAGTGTGGAGAGAAGGGTGGAGTGTGGGAGACTTTTTTTTCTATCTATTTGTAGAATAAAATTAAATAAAATTAAAAAGCTTGTTATTTTAAGCTATTTGATTAGAAAATAGTGTATGTGCATTTCAAAACTCTACCACAGAGTGAAAGTACCTCGTTACAGCTGAATGTGACACTGTGAGAGAAAGTCTAAATGCAGTTTTATGAAAAGCTTTGAAGAAAAACCAGCCCCTGAGCCTCACTGTTTACTGCCTGTTTAACACAAGACGGGAATGGTCTCTGTGGTCGGCCTTTATTTTCAAGTTGTCTATCCCGCTGCCATATGTGCCACAATAATCAGGTTTGGGGGAACGGTCCCTGTGAAAAGGATGGGAAAAAAGGGGCCTGATGTTTAGAAATAAGGGCGAAGGAAGACTAAGGAGCAATTAGACTCAAATTCAAACAGGAAGACAGTTGGTTCCCATCCACCTCTCCTCCATGACTTCACCTCAACACTGTGACCGAAGAGCTGTTGACAACTCATCAAAGGCGGACAGTAATGAAGAATGTGCGATTAGCCCCGATGTGAGAAAGGAAAAACACTAGGAAGGATTTGAAACTGTCGTCCAATTTTATGACTAGCGATAAAACAGAATGGACTTAATCTGCATAAGTGACATCAGCAATGACCTCAACGGACATCTCATTCAAAATAAGATGTCCCTTTCACCGTCCTAACCAAACACCGTCAAGATGATCCCAAAGACAGCACTTCCTAAAGCTATGGAAAGTCAAAGTCTGCCATGACGCCTCGAGGAAAGCCAAATACATTACAGTAGAGATGGGCTTGAGTGGTTTCGCAGCAAAGTCTACTTTAGAATTCTGAAAACAGTGCCGGAGCTGGAGGGGTTGAGAGGTTAAATAAGTGAATGAGCACTCAATAAATGGAAGTGGGTTTTGTACATTGGAAATTTGAGAAAGTTGAACGGGGTGAAGGACATGTGGTATTATAATAAACCTTAACCTCTGTAACGAATGCTGGAAGTCACATTTGTTAACCCTACACTTGGGGCAGGATCCTGCAGTGGCTGAAAACTACCATAGTAAAACTCATGACAGTTTTAAAGGGGAAATGGACTTGGACTACTGCCTTACTGAAATCAACCTTTTTATTGTCTATTTAAGAGGAATGTAACTTCACATACTTTTAATTAGTGAAAATGTTTATCCTAAGTAATGTAATAAGAAAATAAAGGTGTATTGTGTGACATTTTTGGTGGAGGGTCCGTTAAATGCTTTTCTTCGTGGATATGTTATTGATTTATCTGATGTTTCACATTATGGTATTAAACCTTTCTATCTTCATGGATGCCAAACCAGATCAAGTTACAGGTCAGGTCTGTGGAGAGACAACTCCGCTCGCAGTCAGAATGCCAGTGTTTTCTAATTATTTTCAGCTATAAACCCACCAGTCATTTAATGCATGTAAGACAGAGCTGTTTAATGTGATACTGTGGAACATTCCAGGAAGAGCAGTGACATATTCATAGAAACAGCAGGTGACAGATCCCCAACCAAAAAGTTACACAGCGCACCTTTAATGCAATATTACACAAAAGATAATGCAAAAAATCTTAAATAAGTAAAAATGATTAAGTCGAGGAAAAATGCCAAAGGTACAACTTCTATCTTACAATACAAAAGAAATGTATCTCCTGCTGCATTTTCACTTGAAATTTGAAAATAAAGAAATATGGCATACATCTGTGCAATTAGTCCAATTTGAATCAATACTGAAATTCAACCATTTTAAATCCTCGATGACCAGCCTGGGCCTTTTGATCGTAAAGTAAGAGCATGTGGTTTGGACCTGTGTTCAAACTTTGGAATAAATTTGACTATTTTTGTGCTAAATGGCACTGATTCAAAGTCTTCATCCTCAGAGAATTCTTATTTTTTATTTGTTTTTAATAGAACCTAATAGAATCAAATTGCAGATCCGAATTGTTCAATATTATCCTAAGGTTTGAAATAAAATGATGTAAAAATATTATTATTGGCAACTGGCTAGTCAAAATCTACTCAAATCTAAGACAAATCTACTCAAATCAAGATAGAATGATTTATTCACAATGTTTATCTGTGAAATCAAATCTTGCATATTGCTGAGTTCTTCTCTCAAACAGAAGATACTCTCTTCCACCTTGTGATGTCATGTGGTAATACAGGCTCCACTGTGTTTTTAAGCTCCATACACCTTCACTAGAATCATTTGGATGATTTCAGCCCTGGAATTGCCCATCTCTTCTGAATTAAAGGTATAAAGCGGCTGTCACCTGGTGGCATAGACTGGCGGCAGTGCGCAGTAATATATCCGGAGAGAAAATAGCACCAAGCATTTATTAGGTCTGACTTTTTCGTGGATCAAATTTTGTGACGCAAATGTATCACTCTTTTGAACACATATTGTTTTGAGAAGAAAAACACTTTATTTTCAAGACCCAAGCCAACTTGCCGGACTACTTTCGTCAGCACCGAAACCAGGGAAGAACTTGGCTCACCGGACACTCTCAGGAGGTAAGTCAGTGTTGATGCATGACACTGCTGACAGGGATGCCATACAGATTCAGGTAAAAAAAACAAAAAAAACTATCCCTTTAATGCTCACAAGAGTTAATTTTGCATAATATTTCTTTAAGTACTGAAAACTCACCTTTTTGCACTGGCATTTTACACAAGCAGAGCAACATTGTTTATACTTTCTTTTTTCTGTTATTATGATTTTTCAGTCATTTTAAATTTGTATAGCACTTTGGGCAGTGTTGCCTGTATTTACTGTATAACCTTGATCTATCTTTTTCTAGTATTTTAGCTCATTTGCATCACCCTCTGAGACTCACCATTACGGATGTCCTTCATGTCCAGATGAATACTAGACATCAAAATGCCCACAGCCTGAGACCGCTTGTTGCTCAACAGCTTCACCACCTGAATCCAAAAACACATGAAAGGGACATTAAAACAAGAATACACAAGTGCACAGATGAGACACACATTATGTAAGCAATAATGTTTTTGGATAGACATTTGTGGGAGAAAAAAGTGCTGATCACATGTTTTCAAAGACTTGTTTATTTCAACATTTGCAAACAGCTACAGTTTTTTGTTTTGGAGGTTTGTCACACCTGGTAAACATAATTAAGGAACTGTAGTATTCAGCAGCATACTAACATTTCAAAGCACCGAAATGAGTAAAGGCCTTTTTACACAAAGTTGACTCATGTGAGCTTTAAGCCATGTTATAATGTTGTGACCACATCAAAAACGTACCCGGAGTTGTGTTTTGTTTCATTCACACATCCCAAAACTCAAAATGCTGTGTTCAGCCTTATGATGTCATGAAGCGGTACTTTTCAACTACCTTTCATGTTTGTTTTTTTTAGTAAAGACTGGCAATTCAGTACTGAAATCATCTATTCTAGTGAAGGTGTATGGAGACTAAAAACACAGTGGAGCACTTCCTGGATAACCTGACATCACACAATAGAAGAGGTGGAACAGAGTGTTTTCTGTTTAAGAGAAAACTCTGCCTAAATATGCAGGTCTTGTGTGTCAAACCTGTGTGAATGAACCAAAACAAAACTCCAGGTATGTTTTTGGTGAGGAAACAACATTAAAACATAGATCAGAAAATAGTATAATACAGGCCATTTAAAATATGAATTATAAAAGGAAGTTCAGCAGTTGATATGAGGCCAGTGTTGTTAGTTGGCATCCGAATGAGGGGACCATTAGAAACCGCAGCCTGGCTGAGTAAGCAGCTAGTTTTAACATTGGGGGAGAGAAAGGACAGGAAAACCCTGGTCTGCTGCAATCCAGACAGAAATCTTCCATCCAAACCAGATCACATCAACCACAAGTCTCCCCAACATACAGGAAGTTATATCACCAAACCCCCCCTCCCCCTCAAAAATAGTACACTTTCTCCAACCACAACTTCAGTATACTCTTGAAATGTGATGCAAGGAGACTGGCAATTCGCGTGTTATCTGGCCACCACGGCTCCTGATAGCACTGTTCTGTGTACTTTACAGTCCATTTATACACATTTAAAATTCCTCAGTAGTCACCGACAGAAAACAAAACACAGATGGATACGTAGACCGCTAGTTATTATTTTTTGTGATGGACTGTTTCAAGGGAAGCCTTTCAAGAAAATAAAAGGAAGTTCCATCATAAAGTGGTTAACAAAGAGTTATACAAGCATGTGTCTTCAGTTCATGGTTTATGGATATCCTCGCATTAATTATATGATGTTTGGTAGAGTATGTACAGTTTGGATATAATGAAACAAAAGACAAAGATATATGAGAAAATGTTTGAATTTCACTCATTCAGTACAATGGCAAATTCCTGAAACATAACCACAGACTGTATAAAGAAGTGGACTAAAGGAGTGCGACATCACTCACAGTGGCGGCTGGTGCTATAATTTTTTTTATATATTATGTACGTAATATATATTATGTATGTATGTATATGTATATATTATACATAGGCTATATATAGTATTAGAAACAGACAGTTAGTTTGGTCACTGTTGGCTGAGCTATACTGTATCTATCAGATCATAATGCACAGCTAGTAGTAACTAGCTAAAGTAACTAGTGCAAAGTTACGCAGCAGCACAACCTGATCCACTGCTCACACTTAGCCCCAACAACACAACGTAACACACCACTCACAGCCATCCTCCACAACCAGCCCCAACAATGTCAGCAAACCTACAATAAGAGGCTTTGGTCACAACACAAACACATGGCATCAGCACTGCTCCTACAGCACACGGAACATCAGAGTAGTTCCGTCGCACCCACAAGCTCATTTACGCATTTATGCACCTGTGAGGCTCCATCCTCAGATTTGCCCCAAACTAACCAAAACAAGCCTCTTAGCTTCTCCAGAGGACTGAAGCAGAGTGTGTCCTCTATCCACTGTCCTGTTGGCTCTGTCTCCAAAAGTGTATTATTGTCCAGTATGAAGAGATAAAAACTAAAACTAGTCTTAATCCCACTTCCCACTTAAATCTGAAAGTTACACCAGTCCATATTAGCACTAAGGCACCAGGTAGACTTAAGCCCTCTGAGCCAGGTGAAACTTTTATGCCCAAAAACGATTTGGGAAAGGCTGACAGCACAGCGAGCGAGTGCCCCAGGTCACGGCGGAGGGTGTGTGTCAGAAAAGTGTCTGAAAAGACAACACATTACTCCCTAAAAACTGTTCATCGAATGCATTTAGACTTGAAGTTGAACTATAGTAGTAACATGATGTCAGTGAAGAGTTAGAGTGAGGCGGGACAGAGCGAGCACGCTGAATCACAATGGGTCAGATGTGTGATAAACGTTTATGAAAACCAATCACTTGATTTGAGTTCACCCTCACCCTGCGCCCTCAAGAGGTACTTCAGGGCTGTAATGTAAAGTAATGGCCAAAAGCAACGTAATGTCGTAAGACAGCTTAGCGAACTTAAAGGCCAAACATGTGATATGAGCACATTTAACATGATAAAAATGTCTATGCAGATACACGTTCAATTTTAAACAAAATATTAAACATAAAGCGTAATACAAAATAATATATTTCTTCAAAATAATTATCTTTATTTTATTATTTTTTTAATCTTGGTCAAGTTAGGGAATGCGGCACACTTGCGCTCTCTATTGACCAGCTGCCACTGGTCACCCATCAGCTCCAGTCAAATGAAGCTCACAAGGCAAGCCGTTATAGGAGCAAATTTGGAGCCAGTTCCATATTAGAAATAGGAACTTATTTACAAAATAGTGAAAGAAAAACAAGATCATGTAGAGAGGGTTAATACAAAAATTTTAAGACCAAAATGACAAGGCTAACTGCAGCAGTTAGAGAGAGAAGGGTGACAATTTTTCAGTGTAAAGTCAAATGGAACCAGAGTCAATGGAGCCAGAAGAGACCCCATGCTCACTTCTTATTTGGAAAGCGGTAAAGAGCAAGTTTGTTATTTTCAATACAAAATGCTAGAAGAGGCCGTAACTCTCTGTGCTGACAGACGTGCAGGAATTGTACCTATACTAATGCAGAAATGTTCAGACTGCACTGTGTAACCTTTCTGGTGGAGGTTATCACATAAAGTTAATGGTCAGATATATGGAGAAGCAAGCATGCAAATAGTAAGAGTTCATGTTTTTTAAGGTATTTTTGAGCTATAAAACACCTGTAACTCAATAAATGCAAGGCAGATATGTTGATTAATGCTATGACTCTCATCTTAGAAGAATAGAAGAACAGTGTTTTTCTGTGTTTTTTTTTTCTTTTCTTTTCTTTTCAGAGCAAGTGACAATAAAGCCAATGTGCAGGATTCACTTTGACAATAAATCCTATTCAAAACACACAATATTTTGATGAGGGAATAACATGTTGATAGAACAGAACCCACCCAGCCAATATCTCACCCTAATATTATCATAAGGAAATGGATGGGTGAATTACAGATTCCTCTCACTATGTCCTGTTAGTGCATGTTCCCCACAGTGAATGAATGCTGTGAATTGTGTAGTCATATTACACTACCTCAAATGCGAAAGTCCAATAAAAAAGAACAAAGAAACGAGTTATAGTGTCCAAATGGTGTGAGAAAATAGTTTGTCCAAGTAACAAATTAGTAACTGCACCAACACTTGCGTCTTTTACCAATCGCAACATCAGAGTCAAGGACAGTCTGTACGGCAATGTTAATGATACAGTGGCATTACCTCACTCTCTCATGGTACGAACAAGGCAGCTCCAAGAATCAAATGCAACCCACCTCTGACAAACTACTTTTGTACTAAATGTGTAATGCAAGCCTTGGCAACCCATAATAATTCACCTGATGTGGTAGGTAAATATTGCTCAAATTCCAACTAGGTACAAAGATTAGATGCCTGAATTTTCAGCAGCCTACCGTGTAAGGACAATGTCAGCACTTACTGTGATGCATACTGCTGTGGTCCTCTTTTGTGCATGATAAAGACTTGGCCCGTATAAAATGTGAAATGAAGCATCACCATCGTACATGCAGGACTTTCACAGTTCACATACATTTTCATAAATGTTGGTCTTGGATTTAGGATCCTTGCTCAGGAGGCTTTCCCATCAGCGTGTGCGCCCAATAGTCACATTTTGTGTCAGGAAATGCTATACACTGAGTCCACTGGGTTTTAATTAAAAGGGGAAACACTCTTCCCTGGTGCAACATCATTTGTGATTTAGAAACGTAACTCATGCCAAAAGAACATCAGCAGAAATGTTCTGGACTGGAAAAGTTTTAAGATGTGCACTGTAGATCAGATGTCTGACCTGCAGATTGATGGTGTGACATAAAGGCTGTTATAGAGGAAAACAGTAAGACTATAAAAGTAAGTCATACAGAAAGCACAATGGGACAAACCCCTGTATGTAGTACAGCCCCAGGCCTGGTCTCCTCTCTGCCCTCTCCACACTCATCACCATCATGAGGTTTCCTCACCGCACGCGAGCTGTTGGCTCAGTGCCCATAGAGTCCCAAGGGAGTCGGGCGGGAGCCAGAGCTCACACCACATAATAACTGTCTGGCTCTAACAGTTCCTCCTGTCACTCACACAAACTGGATGTAAGAAACTACAGAGGATGGGGAATCTTCTGAAGCAGAGAGATACTATGCTACATGCCACAATGTCATACCTGTTTGGCTTTGGTCTTGCTGATGGTGTCTGAAATGGGCTTTTTCTTTTCCTTTACAGCGCTTTTAGAGAAGAGCTCCACAAATTCGTCAAAATCCACAGATGGTTCTTCAATTTTTTCCCACACCAACTTGTCATTTTGCCTGGGGATAAATGAAGAAGGTGATATTTCAAATGCAACACGTAGCAGTTCAAACTGCCAGCACTTACTTTTAAAAATATAAAGGATACTTTCATAATAAAATTGATGATGTTATTCTATCGTAAGAGTTAATGATAATTGTGCGAATGCGATTTGTGCTTGTTTATGAGTATTCAGATGTCATAATTCTTAATAAAATGCTCAGTTTTGACAAATCTCTTAGCCTACAAATTATATTTAGATTGCAGTATCAAGTTCCCCACTTGAAAGTAAATCAAGCAATCTATTTGTAGCTGCATGTTGGGCCGTAATTTTCCAAGCCTTATTAAGGAAAAGAAAAACCTGGTTCAAGTCAATTCACTGCCCACCACAAAGCCTGGACTACATCACTTTCATTTTCCACAAGGTTAAGCATCTCTACTGCCGTCACAGCACGCGCCTGATCTTAACTCCTGCCTTCTCCACTGTCTGCTCATACCTGTGCACAAATGATGCGTATCTATCGGCCCTTACTTTTTAGCATGCAGCTGGATGCGTGTCCAGTACAGCGGCTTCATGGGCTTGGGGGGCTCAATTATGGCCTTGGCAGGAGCTGCTTCCTGGACAACCATGGAGGGCATGGGCCCTGGTGGAGGCGGAGGACCGAAGCCCAGAAGTGGGGGTAGAGGTGGACCCATCCCGGGTGGAGGAGGTGGTGGAGGAGGTCCACAACCAGGAGGAGGGGGTGGGGGAGGAGGTCCACAACCAGGAGGAGGGGGTGGGGGTGGTGGTCCACAACCAGGGGGAGGGGGTGGGCGGAGTGGTCCCATACTAAAAGGAGGGGGAGGAGGTGGCGGAGGAAATGGTGGGCCCATACCAGGAGGAGGAGGGGGAGGAGGTGGAGGTGGTGGTCCCATACCCGGAGGAGGAGGGGGTGGAGGCGGGGGAGCACAGAGGGGTCCCATTGCAGGTGGAGGAGGTGCAGCTTTAACATCACTTTGCTTCTTCTGGCAGATACTGCACACAGGGCTGTCTGAAGATGAACTGGGAGTAGATTTCCCAGCTGATGCCTGGCTCAAAGGCACACTGTCAGCCCTTATTTGCTCTTTGGTGGGGGAAGTCTGGACACACACATCTTGTCTTTTCCCCGCTGCTCTGCCTGGCACCTGTGAGGTCTTGTGCAGAATACCAGCCCCTGAAGTGTCACCAGACTTCTCTGTTTCGTTTGCGTAGCTGCCCTGCTGGCCCTGCAGCGCATCAATCTTAATCCGCAGATCACTGATGGTGCGCTCCAGCTGAGGCACCAGAAGGCCTTCATCCTCTGAGGAAGACTGTCCTGATTTCAACCTGCTGGATTCTGTCTATCAGGAAAAAAACATATATATTTAAAAATCTTTTTTAATAACCTATATGTATGTGTCCAAAAACAACTCAAATCCTTCTTATGAGCTGAAGACACCTGAGCAGGCCACAAGGTCACGTCATATATCTTCTGTAAACTACATGTTATAACAGAACAGTAAAAGAGCCACAGCTGAGGGACAGGCCAGAGATCTGCAGTGGGCTGAACACAGTGCATTGTGTCTAGTCTCGTCAGAGCGCTGGCTCCAGACTGGTTACATCAGGATGAGAGGATACTGAGAGATTTGACCCTGAGACACTGAGTCTGGCTGGGCCTCACAAGAGGAGGGTCTGTAAACATACATTCACATATAGTAGTCACATCTTTGAATCTTACAGTGCTCACTAGGGCTTCACTAGTTTATTTTGTTTGGGAAGGTAAGGATTACACTTGAAATGGTAAATCAGGACAAGTCTGACCTCTGCTGGACAAAAAGGATTTTACACCTTGTACATGCATTTATGGGTTATACGAATTTATGAGTGCAACAAAAAGCAATCACGACACTATCTAATATAGATTTCATTATTATTTTAGGAATATTAGATTTTGTAATGTCAAAGGTCACTTAAGTCCTTAACAACATAGACAAAGATCAGCCCATTCCAGTTCAGAGTGGACAGTGTCTCACCGGAGAGGGCAGTGCTGATGAGGGTTTGACAGGTGATGTCTGGTGCAGAGCACGCCTGGCATTAGTGACTCTGCCAGTGCTTTTACCTCCATACAACTCCCATATGTGAGAGGACACAGGCAGCCCCAGAGAGGCCCAGGTGTACAGCTGCTCCTCCTACAAACACAGAGATAATGTCTTAGATTTGATATCTGATTGTTATTTATTTGTGTATCTTACATCACTAGTTTTTTCTTATTTTCTATCACTAAACAGAACATTCAAAATGGAATTGTATGGCCAAGAGAACCTCAAATGTGTAACTGCTAGTGAGGTGGATTTGATTGGCTTCACTTAGAATGGTCCATACACAGTGGGTACAATACTGCCATCTAGTGCTGTAGTGCATTACAGCATAGGTCTTGAGATGCATCTGAATCAGAGCATCTTCCAGTGTTTGTCTGAAGAATCAAACCAAATAGTCAAACTATTCCAATGTAATGTAACCTGATCCATCTGTTGCTTATCTAGATATTATATGTACTATTGGACTTGAAGAAATACATAGATGACAATATAAAGTAGGCTCATTCGTTTTATGATAAATATGTGACTGTATAAGGACACAGCATTCATGAATTATTACATACAGAGGAGCTGCAGAAACAGTCTAATCTAATGAACTGAAATTATTTACATTCAGGGCAGATAGAAGATACAGCAGCATATAGGTGTATACTTTAGGTGGCAACTACAAAGATTATATCTGGTCAGAATGAGTAATAGAGTCCTCCAGGCCTTGCTTGGCTGCAGCAAGGACAGAAAAAGCGACTGTGATAGTGTGTCCAACGGAGTCAGGGAGAGCTCTGAGCTGGAGAAGAGCAGCCGGAGCACAAGGCACGTGGAGCTGTTACATAACTCGGTCAGCAGATGGTCTACGCAATCACTCATGTGTGTATGACTGTGTATGTGTGTGTGCTTTTGTGTATGTGTGTGCCTGTGTATGTGCATGTGTGTGTCTCTGTACGTGTGTGTGTTTGTGGTTTTGTGTGAGACAGAATGTTGGGAGGGGGTACCATTAAGCCAGCCAGGCAATAAATAAACACAAATACATAGACTCTAAGTGCATACATGCTATTAATGTTGCAGGCTTGTATATAACTGTACGAACTCAACACATAATAGGTTGCTTGCTCTGTGCTTTAGGGTGTTTGTTACATTAGTTTAATATCATGGACTGACGCAACAACAATGTGAATACAAACACAGTTTTGGTCAAATATAGTGAAATATCAGAAATGTCAGAATACCGAAAGGCCAGCGTATATTATGACTGTGAAGATTCTAATTGACAGGACACTGTTACTGCTTGGAATTAAACTTATTTATCTTGCATTTAATTAGTTACAGGTGTTTTTATTGCCTTGCTCACTTTTCCACAGAGATGACCTGTAACTTGGCCTGTTGGAGTCACCTGCTTGTCTCCATGGATGTTATCTCCAAAGTAATAGTATCTCCAAGGACACAAGTAGGTGACAGATCCTTCACTAGAAATGTTACTAATGTTGTGTAAAGGTCCTATATTACACAAAATGGACTCTTGTGAGCTTTAAACCATGTTAGAATGTTGTTTCCTCATCAAAAACATAACTGGAGTTGTGTTTTGTTTCATTCACACATTTGAGTAACAATGCATTATTAGGCTGTCCACACCGCCAAAGCTCAAAATGCTCTGTTCCACACCATTAAGCTGTAATTTTCAAGTTAACAGCTACCTTTCACCTTTTGTTCAGTAAAAATGGGTAATTCCAGGGCTGAAATTATCCAAATGGTTCTAGCGAAAGTGAATGGAGTTTAAAAACACAGTGGAGCACTTCCTGTATTATATGACATCACAAGTACAGGTATGTTTGTGACAAGAAAACATTATAACACAGATGAGAAAATAGTGTAATATAGGCCTTTTAGTTCAATGCTTTCATTCGCATATAGATTTTCAATATTATTATAAATACACACACAATATTTGCCTTATGTACTATATGACTATACTGCACTATAGATAGTATTGTTATTTTTCACATGGATGCTTGTATCTGCTTGACAAATGTTCATGTAGCAAATGTCCTAACGCATGCTTAAGGCCACAGCAGCACATTAGTGGAGTGGACCACATGAATCTTTCAGAGCTGTCCGCCTACATCTCTGCTTTTTGTGCAGTGAGCTTGAAAGCATGTGAATTTTTAAACCTCTGCTAACCGACATTATAACCACTCAAGTGTCTAAAATGGGTGTAAAAGTGAAGTGAATCTTACATAGAAGAGAGGAGAAGTTGGTGTTGTGGCGCCGTGGCTGGACTCTCCGTTGCTTTCACTGAAAGCGTGGAGTAAACCCATAGCCAACATTTTCTGACATAGGTCCTTTGCTTCTTGGCCAGTGCAGCCCTCTCCCTGCTGCAAACTCACCCTCTCCAGCAAGGTCTGACCTGAGAAAAACACACAGATGTATCATAGTATCATAGTAAATAACACAGCAATAACTAGGCCTGTTACGATAAATACTATACTCACTTGTATCTATCTATATCTGTATTATTCAGTAAATGTTAGATGAGTCAATAATTTTAGGGGGTCAATATCAATATATTCATTATGGATATTTCTATTGCTCAAAAGCACAATAATTCCTTCTGTGAATAGGGGCAACTCTCCACAGATCTGAAATGTAATGCAGCATAGTGCTGTAACCTGCTTCTCTACCTCATGATAGATACGGTAGCTTTAATCTATGCTGTGGAACATTCAAGACCATTTCAGTGTAGACAAGCAGGTGGCAGACCCTCCACTAGAAATGTTACACACTGCACTTTAACGGTTATTGTGTCAGTGCTATCAATTAGTTTCAATATTATCTTTATCATCTATATTTTCTTCACCAATATATTGTACTTGGTGATGACGACATTGAACTTTTTTGTCGTATAGCTTCAAGTTCTACTTCTGAATTAAAGGTGCATGCCATGTCTGTTTTGCCACATTCTTTAAATAAACGTGTTTGGGATGTGATAATTAAACACCTACTCCTTATTCACACTGAGCACATGAATTGTCAGGAGATGTGGTGTTAATTAGGCAGTGTCAAAGTTACAGTAGTGCAAAGGGAAGGTGTAGCACAGTTGCATTAATTATAATGAACTTTAAAATGTTAAGGTGAGAAACTTAATTTGGATGACTATTATCATTATAGGTCATTAATAAGTATTAGTCAACCATAAACCACTAATACTGAGATTACTACTACAATTTCTATCACTACCACAATCCCCACAACAATTTCTATTGCAACAATAACTACTACCTTACAATTCTTATTACCACCACTACTACTACAGTTTACTGATGTCACAATGCTAAAATTTCAAATCAATTTCGATACTACTGGACTCGATAATCTGTACTGATACTGATCCTGTCCATGAGTGTATGTGGTCTACTTGCTCTGATAGATCTCAAGATCATTCTAAAGCTATTTGGGAAAGGTTCATTTCTGTCCTGTGAATGTGACTTTTTTTAATATTGATACTTGCTCAAATGAGTATCTAGTTATGATACTTTGATACTTTTGACAACTACAATTTCCATGTCTAAGTCAGTGCTATATATTATTTAAATTAAATAACACTTGAAGTTTCTTTAAATAATTCACCAGCAATCAATCTGATGCATTATAAAATCTCTGCTCTGCTGTCACAAGGTCGACTAGACAAGATTCAAATGGATGTCAACTCATGACTCATTTGTATCAAGAAGATATGCTGCCATGAGGATTTAGCATCTAAAAGTGCACACGGGGAGACAGGAGGTGGGCATTTATCACACTGTGGGGACAAAAATCGGTGTACACACTCACATCATACTATCGGGATGGGGAGAAAATCCACTAATGCAAATCCTTTATAAATTAGGTGAGGTTCAGGTTAGGTAAGTACTAAGTAGTGGCTACGGTTAAGGGTCAGTCAATGTAATGTCCCCAAAAAACATGGAAATCCAGCCCCTGTGTGTGTGTGACAGCGGAGCCTGTGGATGAGGCCAGAGCCTCTGTTGTCATTCTCATTGTGCTTTATGAGCTCAGGTTCAGACAGTGCAGAGCAGCTGATCCCTGCAGTCACCACAGAGCAGACCACACAAGCCACTGTGGTGTTCAGGGGATGCTTTTGTTCCACACACTCCACTATAACTCCACTGTGTCATCAGGCCTTTCATCACTGCCTTCACCCCTGCTGAGATCATTTGTACAATATGACAATGTGAGTTCATTATGAGAGAAATCAACATGCAGTTACACTAATCACCAAACATTATCTCATTGCATAATGACCCACTCTGAAAAACAGTACTGAACTCCAGCACACAATTGATTTTAGATGGCTATGATCATTAAAAAAGACTGAATAAACTAGAGAAAGGTCACAAGGCAATAACAATAGAATTTTATTATAAATTTCAGTCATTTTATGAGAAGTGACTAAACAGCTCAACTCAAATAGGCCTGTAATCCAAGCATCAGTGCAAAAATAGTGAATTAAATAGTAGTATGTAGTGCAGAATTATTCCAGCTTCATGCATGGTCAAAAATTCTAACAAAGGCTGTATTATGTCAAACTAAAATAATCCATCCTACTCGCATCATTTGATTAAACAAACATGACACTAATTTAGACTTATCATATGTACTTCAATGACCAATTTCTCACTCACAATAGTTTTATTTTATGTTCTTTTTTTATCATGTGATGTTTGTAACATTTCCTTAAGACGTGAGTTCACTGGCTTCTCACGTGAAGATGCTAATGTTTTGTAGCCTCTTGGCTAATGCATTATTTGTGCAGAAGTCTCACTTCAAAGACAAGGAAATTGTAAAAAAAAAAAATAAAAAAAAAATAATAAAACCGTTACATTACCAGTCATAGCTCAGGTGTGGGAAATAATGACAACACGATGACGGCCTAGAGGCTACGTACCCAGAGCAGGAGAGAAGGGATCTACAGGTTAGCTGATAATGTTTGTTGTTTTTAGCTAAAACGGGGTCAAAACGTGACTGTGGATATTATCAGTGATCAGATATGGACTATTAAATCCTTCACTGCGGTTAGGCCTAATTATAGCTTTAGACCAGGGCTAATGCAGGCTTAAAGTAGCCTAACGGAATTGTTATATTGACTGTCGTCTAAATATAGGCTATGTTTTGCCAAATCACTCACAAACAATCAGATCAGGTCAACGGCAGGATACTGACCTTTAGGCCCAGATTAACACCACCGCAACTACAGAAGATTATACTAAACACTCTGGTTCTTTAATGATTACGGGCAAAGTGTAAATATTGTAGGCTACATAATATAATTGTATTCAATAAAGTTTGAACCTGTATTGTATAATGTAGTTTTCCCTCATGCTTTGTTACAGAGCTTTGACTCACCAGAGAAGACATCCAGATAGGGAGTTGGGGTGTTGGAGGCCTGCCGGACATAGTGTGCTCTCCTGGATCCCAGAGTCCAGTAGGTCCCAGCTGTAAAAACCTTGTCTTGTGTCTCCTTCTCTTCTCCTTTGACTTCACTCTTAGGCTTGATGTCCAACTCCAAGTCTGCTTCCCATTCCGCAGCACTCAAGGGCCCAGCGATGGAAGAAGACCTCTGCTTCCTCTTTCGTAACCCTGACGACCCTGCACTTGAGTCCTGGGCTGTGGCTTCCTTCCTGGGCACGTTGGGGCTGGTTAAAGGAGAACCTATGGGAGAGGTGAGTTGCCTGGTGGTTGTCTTCACATAAGAGGGGTGCACAGGAGGGTAGAGTTTGACTGTAGAGCTTCTTCTTCTTGTCTGTGAATCTATGTTTAGCTGATTGGACGACATACTATTCTTCCTCCTTTTGAGTGACAGGAAGTTTTGTCTTCTAAGTTCCTCCTCCTCCCCTCTCTCCATTGACAGATCGGTGCTGCTTACACTCTTCTGACCACACAGAGGCCCTGCACCTGCTACAACACCAGTATCCAAGTAAATATTTGGAACACACATTTTGCTCTGCCGGCCTGGACTGACTGGAACCGGGCTCTCCAGCTCATCCTGGGGCTCCTCCGCACTCTCATAGGATGTTGTGGTGCCTGTAGTATCTGGAAAACTATATGTGCTGTTTGTTTTGGGGAAAAAGCTACTATTGCTTAGCTCTGCCAACTGTCCACTTTCACCAGACGAATCTCTAGACATTGGAATACCCTGGTTTGCATTGTCTATGGTCTTTGCTGCACTTGTGGGAGTTAAAGCTTGTTTATTCTTGCTACTTATGACTTTGCCCTCAGCGGTTGTCCTTTGGGAGTACTGACTGACCATTAGCTCTAGTAACTCCTCGGTTTCGACACACTGCTGTCTTATGCTCATTTGGATGTCATTTAAAAGGTCTTCATTGTCCATTGCCGCAGAGTGATAGCTGTAGAGGTCAGCATCTGATCCTGAGCTTGTTTTGTGTCCGTTTTCTCCAGACTGCTCCCGGTTTGTCACTAAATAGTTTGGATCTCCTTCATAATCTGACAACAGTCCAAAATCATCCACAGACTGACTCACCTCCACTTTTTGCTCTTCCAAGATATCTTCTTTGGAGGATCTTTTAGCCTTTTTTATCTTCATGTTGGAAAATACAGATGTTTTGGAATCTGACTTTGCTTTCTTCTTGCTCTCCGCTTTGTTGTGCGACTTTTTTGATTTCTTGTCCACATCTCTATCATCATCTCCACCACACTGGGTATCCCCTGCTGCTCCTCCACTTGCCTTCTTCTGTTTTGCCTCTTGATTGCCCATATTCCTGAACAAGCGCACCCCCTTGGCTAACAGGCTGTGGTGCTGTGCTCGTGGCGGGGCATCCTGGTCTTTTTCCTGGGCTACCGCTGCTCCTCCCCGGCTGTTCTTTCGCTCCGATCTGTCCGCGCAGCTTAATCCCTGCTGCCGTGCCAACTCACTCAGATGTGATGCTGATGCTGGGGATGCTACGGGGAGTGGGAGGAGACTCGCGCTGGCACTACCATTCACCCCCCTGCTGCCCGGCTTACTCACTTTCTCGTGGGCTTGTTTTGGCCCCTCCCCTCCCTTGCATAATGGGCTGCTGTTGGAGCGGGTTAGGCACAGATGCTGGGAAGGCTCAGAAGGGGAAATGCTTTGCTGTGCAGTAGGGTGTTTGTGTTCTAAGATGCATTGCTGTTGTTTGAGCTGGAGCGTGTGCTGCTGTTTGCGGAGGATGTTGGTCACGCTGCTCTTACGCCTCCCTTTAAATGTGGAGGTGAATAAACTCTCTTTGAGGAAGGGCACTTGTGTCTCCACCGTCTTGATAGTCTGCATTTTGAGATCTATAGGGGAAAGATAGTCATTCTGGTCATTGGTTATAGTAAAATGAATTAGAAAATGTTATCACTGAAAGTCCTATATCACACAAAATTGACTCTTGTGAGCTTTTGTGACTTGTTATAATATTGTTACCTCCTGATGTAGTCTGGCTACATCTCCGAGGCTTGAAATGCTCAGTTTTTAAGTTAACAGGAGCCTTTTACCTTTACTTCAGTAGGGACAGGCAATTCCAGAGTTCATCCAAATGATTTTAATCAAGGTATATGGTGTTTACAAACACTTTCTGTATTACAACATGACATCACAAGGTGGAACAGAGTGTTTTCTGTTTGAGATAAAACTCAGCCTAAATATGTAGGATTTATGGGTTAAACATGAGTGAATGAAACAAAACACAACTCCATGTTTTCTGGTGTCTGGCTTGCCACCGTGGAAATAGTATTGCTTTGGAATGTCCCACTATATGGCATTAAATGTAGCTATCGTAACGTATCAGTCCTGCAGTGCAAAAGTCCGGTATCTCGATCGATGTTTCTTCTGCTCAAATAATGCCTGTGAAGTGATGACATCTGTGAATTTGTACTGAAGAAAGTGTAATCTTAAATTTTCACCTTGTGATTGTAATTCTTAATGTCTTAACTTTTCAATTCATATTCTAATGGATACAATATACATAATACATTTTATGTACGACTTAGAAAAATGAAATTAGCTATTTTTACAAATCATTCATCCCAAATAGATTTTAACATTATACCATGGAAGATTCCAGTCAATCCCATAACATTTCCAGGGAGATAAGGAAGTGGCTGACCCCCACCAGAGGAGTATGTATGTATGTAACAGAGAATGTTGTGCTCGCATGATTCAGTGATTGACAAGAAAAAGCCTTTAGTTCTAACATCATAACAGCTTTACAGCACCATAATTCATTTACACACATCAGTTTGATCTTTCTTATTTATGGACTGCTGTTATGTAATGTCAATAGTACACTGCATTCTTGCAGTTAAGTAGTGTAAAGAACACGTAAGTAAGTTACCATATTCTCAAAATGCTGAAATCATATATTTGATGAATACGTTTTTAATAGGATGCTCTTCTCTTGGTGCTGTTTGTGTCTGTAGTGCTACTGACTATTACATGAAGCGCATTGGTCAGCCACAAATGTGCTATATATTGAATTTAGGTTTAAGTAAAATTCTAGAAAAAACATCACACACAACCTATACATATTTTGATCTATGTGCTCAAGCAATTAAGAAATTAAATCGATGTTTCTAACTGTCTAAAATATGCTGGTATAATCTGTGTTTATTTAATAATGTACCTCCAAATTTGAAACATTGTGAGCAAATGTATTGTTATACCAAGAAGACTGCAACCCATAAACTCCATAAAGTATGCAGAGCCGGCACAAGTCCAATTAAGAAGAGTTTGCTCAAAACACAAAAAGACCATATTATGTAATCCCTTTAGTGTAGTTTGAATGGTGTACTTGCCTGTTGGATGGACTCTCCTCAGTGGTTCCAGACAGACTGAGAGGAGAGACAGACTCGGGTTTGTCTTGATCTGAGAGCCGCTCCTTAGCCTGAGTCACATGAAGCTGGTATTTTTCTCATCACATGTCTGCTCTTCCTTAGCTATCTCCATTAGCAGTGTCTGAGAAACAGCCCTAACTGCATCATGGGAACAGGGAAGCGCAAAGAAGCTCTGGTTTACTGAGCCCTGAGTTTTAATCATACACAACAATGATGAGGTAGACTATCTCCACAGGACCTTAAACATGTATTTAATGCAGAGAGGTGGGAGGAAAAAAGCATAGTATTGCATTTGTTGTTTTGGAGCTTTGCAAAGTTAGAATATACTCTTTTATTTTAAAAAGTGGTTGTAAAATTAAGAAACTGCAGACTTACATTCTTTCAAACATGGGTATAAAATTAAATTGTTTAAATTTACAATCTACTTTTTGTGAGATACTTGAAACTCTATAATAATAATAATAATGCATCAGTTTTATATAGCGCTTTTCTGGACACTCAAAGACGCTTTACAGAGCATTATTCATTCACTCCATACCCGGTGGTGGTAAACTACTATTGTAGCTACAGCTGCCCTGGGGCAGACTGACAGAAGCGAGGCTGCCAATCTGCGCCATCGGCCCCTCCGACCACCACCGACACTCACGCACACACCACTTTCATACTAGGCAATGTGGGTGATGTGCCTTGCCTAAGGACACAACGACAGTTTTTGCGACTGGCGCCCCACTGTGGCACCTGGAATTCCTTGTGGTCTCCCATCCAAGTACTAACCAGGCCCGGCCCTGCTTAGCTTCTGAGATCTGACGGGTTCAGGCTTTGACGAGCCGGTATGGCCACAATCAGGTATGTTTTAGCTAGCACTTTTCTGATGAATTGTCATAATATTGTCTGAATATAATCACTGGGATACACAAACAAAAATATTAAAATATTTATTTCTGCCAATACTGCTCATCACACGTAATATATTTTTAGAGTAAAGACTAAGTAATTTAATCCTAATAGTTGTTTTTCATCACACTGTAGTTGCTTTTGTTCTTGATAATCCGTCCATCTGGTTTTTGGACTGTACAGAAGAAAATTTGACTTTGGGGGGCAAGTAATTCAATTCTACGTATTTTTATTTTCTATAATAATAAATAAGTAAAAAATGTAAATAAACCAGACAAGACAGGCAGCTTTAGTGTCAGTAAAGTCTTTTAATGACTTAAAATACAAATATGAATAGATTTGGCATACTTAAAATGTAACAAAATGTTTGTGGCAACATCATAATAGTGTACATTCTTAATATTTAGGACAAAATAATCTCTTATTTCATAAAGAACGCACTGTCACACTATAGCACACTGATAAATCAGACAAAAAATCCACTGATGATGGGGATGGGAGATTTTAAATGTTTTTCACACAGCACATAAGCCATCCTTTTATGTTATAATCACATTCATCCTAATATATAGTCTCCAATATATAGAATTATCCCCCACCTGTTACATTCTCTATATATATTTGCTTCATTCAACAATGCATTTGTCCAATGTATAGTCATTACAGATACATTTTCTATTTCTTTTTGGAACATGGGCCCCTGACATTGAATTATTATTCACATATCAATCAATAAAGTAAATTAATTACACTTAATATTAGTCTTAAAAGTGTCAGAACTGCTAGGTAACAATTTTAAGATGTATGTGATATTGCACAAGCTAAAACAAAAGGCAATTTCCTTTAGAGGCTAGCCTTTATATTTGCAAAATATTGGCAAATATAGTTCACTGTGCATCAGTATCATAACTGACAGTGTCACACCTTGATTTGACCACTAGAGGGTACCATTGCTCTACAATACTAAAGGTGTATTGACCTTACAGTACAGCTTTGAAAATGCAAAATCATAATACACTGATGTATTTATGAGTGCAATCACCCACCAAATGTGATGAAGAAATATTGAAATATACACAAACATAATATTTTTATGATCATTACAGAATAATCAATACTCTTCACAGAAAACTCCTGAAGCACATAAAACACAACCCAAGTACTTTAGTGTCCACCATAAAAACACAACAATCACATTGAACACAACAGCAGTTCACTGACTGTGGTGCCACACATAGCCACAACTCAGTTCTTTTTCTGGCTCAAAATCTCGTAAATACCTAGACAAAAAAAATCCAATATCACAAAAATACAGCTCTGTATTGACTGCAGTAAGGACACATATTAAGAACGCTTTATAACCCATCATTATACACAGGAAAGCTATAACCATGTAGAAAGGCAATGTACACAGTTCTGATAGAAACTTTGTGCCAGTTGGTATGGCAACACAAACTCGTACGATCTTGGCTTTTTAGCGACAATTCACAAGTACATTGTTTTGTTTTAAAATTCAAACTGTTCCTTACAAATCTAGCTACCCACAGAAAATGGAAGGAAATGTAAATCCAATACTTCTATCCATTTGAATCATTAGCACTTGAAATATATCAATGCATTTTTCAAAACTTAGACAAATCCCTCCCAGCACATAGATTAGCCCTTTTCTTGAATGCTCTTTTCAGTTCATTCTAAAACTTGCACAAAATGATTCTTGAAGGACAGACTCCACCTTCACATGACTTCAAGCACACACATTATAGGCACACATGTACCATCACAAACATGGCAGGGACACCACATGTTTGTTTAACATAGGTGCGCTGTGTTCGACTAGAAACACAGGAAGGATTTATAAGCAAAGAACTCCACAGAAACAACACGAAGATGCTTCTCAGGTTTGCTTGTCCCTTGGGAAATGTATTCACCCTTCGTTCTAATAAACAGTTTTTTACGTGGACTCACGGGGAATCCTCCGGTGGAAGACTACAGACTGTCTCTGCTCAAACTGCTGCTTCCTCCTCTTCTTCTGGTCCCACTGGCACAAGAGGATCATCTTGAAGGTGGTCCGAAACGTCTTGTTGCAGAGGGCATAGCACATGGGGTTGACTGTGCTGTTGACGTAGCATAGCCAGTAGCCCACTGCCCAGAGCACAGCAGGGATGCAGCCCTTACAGAAGGCATTGATGAGCACCATGATGTTGTAAGGTGTCCATGTGATGATGAACGCAAACAGAATGGCACTTAGTGTCTGAGCTGCCTTCTTCTCTTTAACCAGGGACATGCGCTTCCTCTTGGTGATCTGGTTTCGAGCTCGGGCGGCAAATCGCTTTGCCAGAGCTGCCTCTTTGAATGAAATTGGGACAGAGGGAGATTTGGTGGTCATGCTGGTGGTAGAAGAATCATTGGCAGTGGTTGTTTGACCGTCTAACAAGCTTGTATTGGCATTAGCTTGAATGCTGGGCATTGACTGGATCTTACGGGCAAAGAAGCGTTGGTGATAGCTGTTGTTTGTGCTGTTAGCCCCATCTGAAGTGGTTGACGTTGGGGTGTTTGTTGTGGCCCTTGTGAGGCTGTCCTGACTGTACTCAGCGCCCCTCAGGGGGTCCTCCTCTGACACAGCATCTAAATCTTCACAAGATGTGAGCTGGGAGTTGACCGCAGCCTTAATCCCTGGAAGACTAAGGACAATGGAGAAAATGGTATGACTCTGGGAAAGCATCTCCTTCCCTCCACAGTCCTCCTCCTCTGATGAGCCAGATTGGTCCATGGACATGGCTGTATCATTGTTGTTCCAACTGTCACTGCTGCTCTGATCCGGGTCCCCCTCTCCATGTCTGATACTACCAGGTTTCCAGGATCGAACTCCAGGCCAACAGTGTAGGCGACCAACCAGCTCTCTGCATGTACTTTTTCTTCTGGACATTCTGGTAAGCTCATAGCTGCCACAGCTCCGCCCACTTCCTGTCTGATGGACAAAATGGGCCTTCTCTCCTGTACCATTCCCACTTTTTTGTCCAATGGCACCACGTCCAACAGACCCTTGCAAACCAGCCAGCTCTTTCGAGCGGTTCTGAGTTTCCTTGTAAATCCGCCAGTACAGAACACTCATAATTGTCACAGGCAGATAGAAGGCTGCCATGGCTGTGCAGAAAGTTATTGTGGGCTCAGATAAAAACTGAATGTAGCATTGATGTGAGGGTACTGTCCTCTCTCCCTCAAAAAACTGCCAGAGTAGAATAGCTGGTGCCCAGAGCACCAGAGACACAAACCAGGCCAACCCGATCATAATCCCTGCCCTCTTAGTGGTCCGTTTGGCCCGGTAGGTCAGAGGTCTGGTGATGGAGAAGTAGCGGTCAAAGCTGATGACCAGTAAGTTCATTACTGAGGCATTGCTGGCCACATAGTCTATAGCAAGCCATAAATCACATGCCCAGTTTCCCATGGCCCAGTGTCCCATCACCAAGAAAGCTGTATACACGTTCATAGAGATGACCCCGATGATGAGGTCAGCTACAGCCAAACTCAGCAGGAAGTAGTTATTGACTGTCTTTAGCTGACGGTTGACCTTGAATGACACCACAACGAGGATGTTGCCAATTATGGTGACAAGTGAGAGCATTCCTGTGACCAGGACGATTAAAACAACCTGCCACAACTGGTGACCCCCCAAAGGGTCAAAAATGTCTGTGCCCTCAGTGGGGACTTGTGTGGTGTTGTTCCACAATCTGTTGGCCAAAGAGGAGTTGTCATCCCGGCTGCTCATGGAGGAAACAAACCCTGAGCTTCCTCCAGTTTGTCCTTGGTAGAGAGCACTGGATTGTGGGTAGGCTCCTGCAGCGGGTGTTAAAGTGATGGCAGTAAGGAAGAGGCCAGGGTCTGTGCTGTTGGAGCTCATTGTTAGGTCCTGGCATATTCTGCGAGGGAAAAACACAAAACAAAAACAAAAAAAACCATCAGTACAAATTTCATGGCAGTGTGCATAGTTCACAATTTAACCAGTAGGGGAAGCTAGAGTACCATTACAGATACTCAGCAGTGACAGAGAACGCGGATGATCTGACTTTGTAGGCAACAAATGTCTCAAAATTCAAACTTTGCATTTATCAGTTTAAATTTATTTTGAATATACCAAACAAAACACACAGCACCTAAATCAAAAACAGTTTTTTAATTAGCATTATTTATACAAGCAAGCACTTTTGCGTCATTCAATGTTAAACTGACCATTTGCATACATGTTATTCAATGTTATTCATTATTATTGATTTAGTTTTTTTTTCTTTTTTGCTGAATTCTTGGTCAGTATTATAATAAACATTGATTATACAGATGGACCTCTCAAAATGTTACAAAAATGACCAAAAAAAGTGTCTCTAAAGTGTGGTGGGTTTTACAAAAGGAAAGCCATGCAGAAGTTAGGAGCAATTATGTTTTTCAGAAAGCATCTTTTGAGAATAAATGATATACATAGAAGCAAGATACCACCTGCATAGAATGGTGTTTGGTGTTTCAAGAAAATCAGCCAAAACACAAACCCCTGCTGGGTCTGCCAAAGCAACTTGTAATGAATGAGGCAGAACTTGAGAAAATATTTTGTAAAGCAGGGTGTCCTGTTATGTGGGTTTGTCTATGTAATTACCTATAATTGTCACTGTGACTGTTTTTAGTCAACTTGTAAAACAGTGCTGCCAAAATCAGAAAAAACAGCCAATTAAATATAAATATAATATAGCCAGATATAATTATGTAAAACAACAACAGTAATGTGAAAGATGAGAAAGAAGTTAGTATAGGTACAAAAGTAGAAACGGATACAACCAGACCAAGAAAGACTAGGTTAGTGCTGTACATGTTACCAAGACACAAAACAGAAGAAATATACAGATTATTGTAAAAAAAAAAAAAAAAAAAAATTCATGCCACAGGGAATGCTATTTGAAGCTGAATGTTGCACCTGTGCTTTGGCAGAGACTTATCCCTCCCTCTGAGACACTAAAGAACCCAGTGGCCAACAGCAACCCACTGCCATCACAGCACCAAGAGATCCTTCTATCTCCTCCTATAGAGGAATGTCCCCTGTATACACACATAACAATATATACACGTGCATTGTTTATAAGAGATGTGCCAAACATAAAGCACTGTCATTTCAGAAAGCAAGACATTAAAACCAAAGCTCCAAGAGGGAAATGTAAATGAACAATAAACAATAAAAGTGAATGCCTTTAAGAGCAAACATAAAGAACAGTTTATGCCTGCATAAAAGCCTCACACATGTGCACAGAACTTTTAAATGTTTACAAAGCTAGTTTGACCCAGCACCTCCCATTGCTGCTAATGAGTGTTAAACATACTTCAATTGGATTATGGAGCAAAATGTGTTTATGTGAAGATAAGAACTAAAAAGTCCTCAAATGAGGCTTTTATCTGTTACCTTGAGTTTACGTAAACGCAAGTGAAAATGAATTAGAAAAACAAATCTAAAGCTGTATATCTCACAAACACTTTCAGAGACTGGACTCTTGACGTGTATCCTGCTGGAAGTAAGCCAGACGTCAGACTGAGATTCGGACTCTCTTTGTCTGACAGCTCCAGAGAGGCTAAATCTGCCCAGATAAGTCAGGTAAGCCCCTGGCTGTCAGGAATCATTCTATGAAATACAATGGCCTGTCTACATGTGAAGTATGCATATACAGTAAGCCGGCTGTATTTGAGTATGTTTTATTCATGCACTACACAGTACCACAGCAAATATATTCACACATGGTACAATTGAGCCCTGCTTATGTTATCTTTTTCAAATTTAAATTTATAAATCCCAAAGCAACAACATTTGGTAAACTGTGCAACGGAGATAGTACTTTAATTGTTTATGTACCCTGAACTTGAACTGATTGAGCTGTCAGTTGTCAGATAAAAGATGGGATCCTTCTGGGGTAACATGGTAGCCCAGCCAGCCCTCTGATAAGCACATGTTTGGGCACTTAGCATGGAGACTTTGTTTTTATAGCAGTATGTTTCTAAGTCTGACTATTGAGCATGTTAGTAGGACTTCCAGGGACTGCAGATGGAAAATAGCTTTTTTGCTAAATCTGGTGCAAAACATCTCCTCTTTTCTAAGATTAATGTGTTTGTACATGGTCCCTGACAAATAAATAATAAACTAAAAAAAAAAACTAAACTAAACTAACTAAACTTCTGTGCTATCTATTCTTCATTACTGTGCTGCAATGCAATGTTCCCTGACGTTCTGAGGCCTTTGTCCCAGCGGCTTGGAGAGTACAACCCAAGATCCAGGGATCTGTTGGACTAGCTAAGTGACAAATATCGAACGATTTCTGTTTTCTATTTCTATTAACAGTCAAACTTTAATCAGATGTGCACAGTAATGTTTCTTTCACATTGCTCTCATTTTCAAATGAGTTACATCAACAACCTTTTGAACATGATGCGCTTCGCTTTGAGGACTTACTGATGCAGTTTCCTGTTTTTTAATTCCGAGCAGCTCAGTTGCTTCATAAATATTCATGCATTCAGATAAGACTTAGTAACTTTTCGGTACTAAACATGTATAAATTCCATACAAACTGCACTTCAGGGATGGAATGTACGGCACTAAAAACAAGTTGTGCATGAGAAACATACAAACATACAAAATACCACTCTGGCCAAGATAAAGAGATGCAATCACTTTGTGGAGAACTGGTCTGAGCTGTAATAGAAGAGCTGATTGGAGCAGACGGTGTTGCCCAGCGCTGACAATAGAAAGAAGGTAAATGTGGGCAGTTAGTCATCCTGCAGAGGCCAGTCTTCACAATCAGTGTCTGGCCTCTCTCCTTTATGCAAATGAGAGCGCTATGGAAGCCAGCACACAGGCAGAGGTGGAAAAAATACTGAATATGTGTAAAAAAAAAAAAAATTACAAAAAACCCCCAAAACCCTATGGTTAAAATCAATTCTCCTCAGTCAACTTAAAGGTGTAGTATGTAACTTTTCTGGTAGAGAATGTGCCACTTACGCATTCCCATATCTTTGCACACCACCAGGCCAAGTTACAGGCCAGGTCTGTGGAGAGGTGACCCCACTCACCGGAAGAATGCTAATTTTTCAAGGGATTTTTGAGCAATTAAAACAACTGTAATTGAACAAATGCAAGTAGAAAAGTTTAATGCCATACTGTGAACTGTATAAATAAGCAGACTAAGTGAGTGTAACATCACCCATAGTGTTTGGCTGCAGTCAAATGAAACTCACAGAGGCTAGCAGTTATGGGGTGAAGTTGGAGCCAAGTTCCAAATTAGGAGTATTAATTAGGTAATTAATTTACTGACAAAATGGTGAAATAAAAATCACATAGAGCAGTTAATACGAACATTTTAAGACGTTTAAGATGTGGAGCCTGACAGCAGCAGTTGCAAAGAGAGGGACAACCACTGTTCACACATGCTCACTTCCTTTTTTGAAACACAATGGCTGGTGGGCTAGCTACTATATGTCCATTTATATATTCAGTGTCCATGGACTTAAGCAGATGGCGCACCTTCCACCAGAAACGGTCACAGTATTAAGTTTTTTTCCCCCTTATATCTGCCTTATATTGATGAGGAAGTTACATCATACATCTACAGGCAAAACAAGCACAACCAGATTCTTTGATGTGTTCAGAGCATTGCCCCTATATGTATCAGAGTATGTAGTGGCTCTATATAACATAATGGGCTTGATACATGATCCAGGTAGAGCATAAATTCTAGGTCGTATATTGAGCCCAGAGGTAAAGTGTGTGTGAAGGTGAAATAAGATCATACCGTATTGCTACAACAGGTCCGGTACACCGATCGATTGCGCTTCTATTGAGTGAAAAGCCTTGTGGGTAATGAAGGGGCCGGGATACACCAACTTTGACCTACAAGTTTTATCTTGCATGTGCAAATACGACACCGCTGAGTGACGTAAGATTAAGTGTACAAGCAAAGTGAAGACTCTAAAGATAGACTTCGATGAAAGATGGATCAATAGGAAGATAAGCTATTCAAAGCACAGGTATATTTAAAGGGCCTGTACTATGCTGTTTTCTGATCTCTGTTATAATGTTGCTTCCTCATGAAAAACATACCTGGAGTTGTGTTTTGTTTCATTCACACATGTTTAACACACAAATCCTTCATATTTAGGCTGAGTTCTTCCCTCAAACAGAGAACACTCTACAGTATTCCAACTTGTGATGTCACATGGTAATACAGATGTTTTTAAACTCCAAACACCTTCACTAGAATCATTTGGATGATTTCAGCGCCAGAATTTCCCATCTCTACTGAACAAAAGGTAAAATGCAGCTGTTAACTTGAACACTACCACTATGTGACATCACAAAGTGGAAGAGAACATTTTGAGCTTTGAAGATGTAGACAGACTGATAAGCAAGGATTACTCAAACGTGAATGAAACAAAACACATCTCCAGGTCACAAGAGTTAATTTTGTGCAATATAGGACCTTTAAAAAGAAAAATAAAGACATGGAGACACAAAAAGATAAAGAATGCCAAATATCCATATAATTTTGTCTGCTTGTCTCCATGGAGATGTTCCAGATATAGTCTTACACCTATCTTTCTCCATGTAGACAGGCCAAATTACAGATCTGTGGAGAGATGACCCTGAGAGGAGAGGGGGGGAACACAACCGTAAACCCTCACAAAGACTATTATTAAACACCCACTAAACTGTCTCCCATCACTTATAGCCAATGAGATAATGACTGTTTTTAATTGGAAAGGTGGCTAATTATATAATGTCTATTAAAAGTATCCAAAAGAGTAGCAAATGTGAGAGATATGCATGATAAAATAGAGAATTTTAGAAGCCACCTTAACAGTCTACCAGAAAAAAAAGGTATAAATAAAATAAATACATTTTAGAGTGTTAATTTTAGATTTGCGAAGTTATTTCTTACAACTGAATTACAGTACGCACCTGACTTTAAAACTGCAACAGCATGTGCATTTTCGGTTCAGTTAAGAACATGGTAAAAACAAGTCTATTAAGGTATATTTAGATAGAACTGTGAAAAGAACATTCGCACAATCACAATGAGACAAGTTGCCTTACTCATATGATTGCATTATAGGTTTCAGCAGCAGTCTTTTCTGAAATCAAGCATTTTGCTGTTTCTGAAAAAAAAAAAAGAAAACTAGAAGAGCCAGGGTTCAGCATTTTCTATTCACTCTGGATGTGTTTCTTCTGGGTTTTGTTGTTTCTTTGTTGGTTTGCCAAACTGTTTAGATCCTAATTCAACTGAGAGCAATCACGACTATTCTATACCTTACCACCAATACCTTGCATAGTAGGGGTGTGCATAATAGTGAAATAATAGTGAAATCTCATGAAACTAAATTTGGTGATAAAGTATTGTCAATCGTGGGCTGCTGTAGTATTTTTTGGGGGATATTTTTTGGTAAGCGTGCTACAAGCGCAATTTTTTTTTAAGTGCACTACAATTTTGTTGCTTATTTAGTGGAAGGAAACTTGTTTATGCTAAACACTTGACATATTCACTGTTCTGATGATTAAAATAGATGTATTTCATATTAACTTTTATTTATACAAGAAGTGGTTTAACAAAGAATTACTGTTGCTAAATGTATTTGGTTCTTTAAAAAAGCAATATAACACAGCGTTATGACACAGAGTATCCTGTGTAATATATTGATTGCATTTATCACATTTATCTCCATATCGTGATAATATCGTATCTTGAGCCATGTATCATGAATCATATCAAACCGTGGGTGACCCAGTGATTCCCAGCCGTATAGCACAGTTGTAAATACCTCAAAATACCTAACTCTGTTTCTGGAACATCATAAAAAAAATCTCTAGGAATTATGGATGGATTAAGCGGTTTACACTTTGCCAAGGATGAGTTCCATCTTTCACAAGCTGCTGAAGATGGGGCTGGTGCCAGAGAGCGGTGGCAGGGGTTTCAGAAACACCATGAGGCCATCTGCCAGGTGCTCAGCTCTGACAACACTCGTGGTTAGTGCCCACTTGGCAGAGGGGAAGTTTGGGGCGAAACTGGACAACTTCAAAGATTCTTATCAGACCCAAATCCCACATCAATCTATTAGAATGTGCAATTCACTGACAAATATGCACATGGTGAACAGTCAACGTTTGGAAAATAAACATAATCATAAAAATAAACATAAATTCTTTACAACCTTTTGTACATAGCTAAGATATATCTGTATCACTATAAATCTATATTTTATTTGTACTTGTACATATACATTTGTAAAACTATTGCTTTATTTATTTGCCTCTACTGAACAAAAAAAATCACTGTTTACAGATTAAAAATTATTTCTTCTATATGTTTATGACAGCACTACAAAAGTGGTGTGTGTATGAGTGATGGTGGTGGATGGAGGGACCAATGGTGCCGATTGGAGTGGCAGCCTTGCTTCTGTCAGTCTGCCCCAGGGCAGCTGTGGCAACAACAGTAGCTTACGACCATCAGGTATGGAGTGATTGAAGATTGCTCTGTAAATAATGCTCTGTAAAGCGCCGTTGTGACATATGTCTGTGAAAAGTGCTATATAAATAAATACTTACTTATAAGCATATAATTGGTTTTACCATTTTTTAAAGCTAGTTTTTAGACTAAAGGGGGCACTGTAGAATCTTCTACTAACACTGTAGTGAACTATTAACTGTGCCTTATTCATTATTAATATCACAATGGCCAATTTTTGCTAATAAATATCAAATTTCAGGTGTGACCTCAAAACACACATTGTGGTTTTCAAACTTAACTGAAAAATCTTGTTCAGTGGTATAAACAAAGCACAATATATATAAATAAATACAAAATACAAAAATAAAAGAGTAAGAAAGGTCCTCCTGTGGGCTCACCACCCACAGAGGGGTTCATAGGGGGCCCCTGCGACCCAGCTGGATTAAGCGGGAGAAGAAGGATGGTTGGATGGATGGAGTAAGAAACCTCAAAGGGAGCCTTGCTGAGATTCTGAGATGTTTGCACTTCAAAAGCAGAAGCTGTGGAGGAGGAGGACCAAAGAGCTATAGAGCAGATGCTGCCTTCAACATGGGGCCTTCTCCAGACTGTAACATCTTCACCTTCTCAACCTCACTCTGGAGTTACAACAAGGCAGCCGGCCAGATACAAGATACTCACATTTTGATTGATTTTGAACTTGATTTTGATACTAAGGAAAAGGCTTCATAGCTGAAAACATGTTGACACTACACAACTGTAAAAAAGTTTGTTTTATATCTGCTCGTATGGTATCTAGTTTTGATACTAGTTTTAGTATTGATTTGTATCTGGTTACTGATTTTAGATAAACTTGGTAAATACATAAATTAAATAGATAAATACATTCCATAATTCAATACTGCCCAGTCTTGAATATCCATGCTGTCCTGCTTTGCCCAGTGTGTCATATGTTTAATAATCATGAAACATCGAGAGCGCCTGTATTTGCCTTGAAGCTGAAGTTTTGTTCCCAAATTTGAAGAAGCCCCATTCAAACGAGAGAGACAAGCCTGCCTGCCATCTGCCATCTCTGTGGTAAGTATTCATCTCTACAGCTGTCCTCCCAAACCAGCTACTCCCACTCCAGCCAACTACAAACACAGTGTACCTTGAATGCCCTTATTTAACACGAGTCACCTTGCTCTTGTGTTTCTGCACCAGGTAAGAGCTAGATAAGCTTAGCAAATACCTGTCATTTGTGAAGTACCATCTTGTACAGATACAGAAAGCTGAATGTTCAACCACTATTTATCTCACAAGTGCTCGACATGTGAAGTTCCTGGGTCCAAAACAAATACACAAGGATCTGTGAAGAGATACTACAGTGACATGTACTTCTCAATGGAGTCGAACTACATCAGATACAATATATTACTCAGAGGTTACCAAGAGTCCTTACAGAAATGCAAGCAAGGTAGATACGCTTTTACAACAATATTTCTCTTTTGTATCTATTTTCAGTAATTGCTGCGTGTTGATTGTTTTGTTGTTGTTTTTATTTATGTTGCATTTACGGAAAGTACTGCTAGAAGACATACTTTAAATGAATGAAAGAGCGCAGGAAATAGCTCTATAAATAATCGTCAAAATATTGGCAGGCCATAGACTATATATATAAATGGACATAGCTATCCCACTAGCTACTGTGCTCCAAATAGAAAGTAAGCATGGGACACTTCCTGCTCCTTCGACTCTGATTCCAATTGACCTTACATTGTTAAATTGTCACCCCTTTCTGTGTAACTGCTGTAATGAGCCTTGTCATTTTGGTCTTAAAATGTTCATATAAACCCACTCTACATGATCCTGGTGTTTTTATTTTGCTATTTTGGATGTAAATACATGTTCTTAGTATGTACCTATCTCCTTTGCTCCTATAACTGCTAGAGCTGAACATTATGAGTGATGTCACACTTTCTTACACTTCACTCTATACGCAGTTGCTACATGAAAAGGTCAGCCATATGCAGAGTAGGAGCCATTTCACCACGCTGCACATAAAAGGTCTTGCAAAGATAATTTTGTAGATATTATTCTATATTGTCCTAGTCTTCATTTACTGTGATTTAGAAATGTAGGAACATACGATATGACCGCCACCCCCACTAGATGGATTAAAGAGCAACAACACTGACATTTCTTCTCATATAATATATCCACAATGCACATTTCAGCACTTCTTTTTCAGTGGATTGGTGGTTTTACAGTAACATTTGAGGCTGCAGGTTAATTAATTAATTAATCATTGCATTTATATAGCACCTTTCAAGACACCCAAAGCACTTTACAGTTCATTGTTCATTCACTCTACACTCAGTGGTGGTAAACTACTATTGTAGTCACAGCTGCCCTGGAGCAGACTGATGGAGGCGAGAGTGCCAATCTGCACCATTGACCCCTCCGACCACCACCATCACTCACGCATGCAACACTTTCTTACTAGGCAATGCAGGTGAAGTGTCTTGCCTTAAAACACAACAACAGTTTATTTGCCACTGGCGTCCCACTGTAGCACTTGGAATTCCCAGCGGTCTCCCATCCAAATACTACCCAGGCCCAAATACTGGGGGGGTCAGGTGCACAGAGGTCTGGGGGGTGAACAGCTGCCCTCGCGACCCAGCCAGATAAAGCGGAAGAAGATGGATGAATGTGAAAGGGCATCAAATGTCTATTTTGACACCACACGCTTATTTCCTGTCTTGCCCCTGCTAAAAAGCCTCGAGATGCTCTGTTAATGCTAAAAAATTAGAAACTAATTTGAGCGGCGCGTAATGACGGCCATTGGATGCACGTATGACATTGCTGGTGTAAATTGTCCCACCGGTTAAAATAGAAAGCGATAGCTGTGCGTATGCTGCGCGTGTGCTGTGCGGCTGTGCTACTGCGCTTACATGCTGTTACTGATTTGATGTAAATTGAGGATTAGATAACAAAGTTACTTGTCACGACAGAAAAGTTTACTGTCTGTGAAGTTATGTGCAAAGTCAAAATTGAATAGGCTGCTATATTGTTTTTTTTAAGAACAGATGCTTATTTTATATGGGACAAATGGATAGTGCAAATTTCCTGTAGGGGAGTGTAGACCTGAGCTGAGCGGTAATAGGAGCTGTACTTGAGCCTATATACAGAAGAAGAAGTCCGGTCAGTCGGTTAATGACAGGAAGCAGAACTGCGCATTATTCGCCCTAACCTTGTTTATTCTGCTTTATGACCACGGGCAGCCAGGAGCGCTCTGTCTTTTATTGAGGCAGAAATTTTTTTTCTTTGCACAATCCAGATAACTCCAGCAGTGAGTTCTGCACTGGCACCAGGAGCTACAAACAGATGGAGGTTTGACAGCGACTGCCACTGATAAAATAACAATGGCACAGAGAGAAAAATAAGCCCTGAGAGGTTAAGCAGTTGACACAAAATGGCTCCACTACATGCAGTACTCAGACAATATGTGAAACTGGCAGCGATTAATATGGATTTCAATTGTGGGTAAAGGCTAGGACAACTTGTAAAACGGCAATGTACAAAATATGTTTACGTTTTATCAGAACAGTTTGTCTTGGGTTGTATTAAACCATGACACTTTCATGGAAGGGTCTTTACAAGTAATAATATTGTTACTACTCTGGCAAGCAAGTCAAGTCAAAGGTATTTCTGAACACTATAAATTGCGTCATTATTTTTTCTGAACATTTAAAAGTCCAAATTGAGTCTTGTGAGCTTTAAGTCATGTTATAATGTTGTTACCTCATCAAAAACATCCCTGGAGTTGTGTTTTGTTTCATTCACACATGTTTGAGTAATCCTGCATTATTAGTCTGTCTACATCTCCAAAGATTGATGAAATTAAGATGATCCACCTTGTGATGTCATGAAGTGATAGTTTTTAAGTTAACAGCTACTTTTTACCTTTAGTTCCATAGAGATTTGCAATTCCAGATCTGAAATTATCCAATTGATTCTAGTGAAAGTGTAAGGAGTTTAAAAACACGTTGGAGCATTTCTTGTATTGCAACATGATGTGTTTTCTGTTTGAGAGTCTATAGGGCTATAACTAAATATAGCCTAAATATAAAGTTTGTGTGTTAAACATGTGTGAATGCAACAAAACATAACTCAAGATATGGTTGACGAGGAAAGAACATTATAACAGATCAGAAAATAGAGTAATACAGGCCCTTTAAATACATGCTGACTCTAGACACACCTAGTGTTTTTTAATAACAGCCACATCACAATCACACAATAAAATGTGCAGCATTTTGCCTAAAAAGAACGGTATGCAATGCCAGAAGGCCCTTAAAAATAGTAATAATTCTTTTCAACCTAATAGTGAAGTGCATGAATGATAAGTAATCTGTATTGAGTGGTTATTAAAGCTTTAATACTGAGCTAGAATCTAACAGCAGTATTTCTCAATCAAGTATAGCTTTATGTCAGCGCTGCCTACACAATACCATACACTTAATCTTGCACTATATTTTACACAGAGATACTTTGTAAAATGTGCTTGAGAGTGGCACCACTGGCCCTGAAACCACTCCCCAACAGAAGAGCTCTGAAAGCAGACACAGAGGCGGGGGAGAGATGTGAAGGTGATGCAGGAGAAGTTTGAAAGAGCTGAGTTAGCACAGGTGGGCTGGAGTGAAAAGCTCAATTATAAAGAACACTAATTAGTTTGCGCTCAAAGCGAAGAAGAGACATAATGGACACAGCGTTTTCTTTTGATACCAAAGTGCTTTTAGGCAGTTTCAGCACACGTTTTTAAAAAGATATTAATTACTTAATACTGCAGTCCTCCTTCCCCAATTGAACAACAAACAGAAAAGGAAAGTTAAGTACATTAAATTACGCCAGTTATTTTATTTTCTCAACAGAGCTATTTAGGACCTCCCTTTGTGTATTAGTGGAAAAATATTGTGTAAACAAACCCAAAACATTTATTTGTTGCTATAATAAATCCATCCACAGACTGACGGCTCTTGAGACAGCATGTTAGTTTTGTCTGCTTGTTCCTATTTACATTCTAGCAGGGAATAAATATTTTAATGCTAAACCTTCATATTGCTGACATGCCAAAGGGTGATGCCATAATCCAGTCAATTACGTCATTTCAGAAGGGCTATTTAAGATTGAAAATGCCCAGCTAAATTCTAGACAAACATAAGTGTCAGACGTTAGACAAAAGCTTGAAGGTGCTATTTTACACAAAATTGACTCTTTAAGCCATGTTATAATGATATTACAGATCCTTTATTAGTCAGTCTACATCTCCTAAGAAGAAAATGCCCAACTGTAATTATGTATGTGATGAGGAAACAACATTATAACCTAGAGCAGAAAATAGATAATATGAGCCCATTAAAATTCCCAGTTAATCTGCTGAGATGGTTAGTTTTATTCCTTTAACCTTTTAGGGCACATACCCTTGGAGTGCTATGGAGTAAATTATTGATTACCTTTTTGACATTTGAAGATAATCGTCAGCTGGATCTAAAACAGACAGAGTATTATGTTATAATAGAGTGTGACGACTGCCTCACTCACCGTGAAATGAGTCCTATTGCTTTTCTTTCAGGTGCTTCCAGCCTTCAAAACACTACAAAGACATTAACGACTCTCCACTCTGCAATAAAGAGACAAGGGGTTCTACGTAACTTTTTTAAGTGGGGAGTTTGTCACTGGCCTTTCTCCATGGAGATGTTATTGCATTGATTGGTATGTTCCACAGTATATGTATTCTTATTGAGAGGTGTCTCCTCTCCACAGATCTGACCTAGTGGCTGCACCTGCTTGTGTTCAGAAAGATACGTAAATACTTTTATTGCAGTACTGTGGAACATTCAAGGCAAAGCAATATATTCTATCTCCATAGAGACACACAGGTAGAGGATTCTCCTCCAATAAAGTTACATTGCGCATGTTTAAATACAAGTCAGTATTCAATGTGCAAAAATGTCTAATACAGTTTGAAGAATTTGAACACAACATTAAAATTGGTCGAAACAGTCACTCCCTCTTATGAAGATTGTTTGATGAAACTTCTTTCCTGAAATGATGTGATGCCACTGGCGCAAAATAGCAGCTACAAGGTAAGGTAAGGTTTATTTATATAGCGCTTTACACAGACACATGTCCCCAAAGTGCTTTACACAACATTTTACAGAGCATTCTTCATTCACTCCATACCCGGTGGTGGTAAGCTACTGTTATAGCCACAGTTGCCCTGGGGCAGACTGACGGAGGCGCGGCTGCCAAGCCAAGCAGCGCCAACGGTCCCTCCGACCACCACCAACACTCACTCACACAACTTTTACACCTACAGTGCATGTTTTGGGTTGATGGGGGAAACCGGAGTGCCCGGAGCTACAAACCTGAGTCGGCCCCATTGCAATGTTACTAACTAAAAAGAGCCACTGCCTTCTTACAGTCCTTTTTTGCACACATTAAAGCCCATATTACCCTAATTTTTCATTTGTTTCCTCATCAGAGACATAGCTGGGGTTATGTTGTGTTTCATTCACACGTTTAACACTCAAATCCTTCATATTTAGTCTGTGCTCGTCTCTCAAACAGAAAACGCTCTGTTCCATCTTGTGATATTATATAGTAATACAAAAAGTGCTCACTGTGTTAGGTAGCTGTTAACTGGAAAACTACCACTTCATGACAAAGTGGAACACAGCATTTTGAACATTGGAGATGTAAATAGACCAATAATGCAGGATAACTCAAACATGTGTGAATGAAACAAAACACAACCCCAGGTATGTTTTTGAGGAGGTAACACTTCTAACATGGCTGAAAGCTTACAAGAGTAAATTTTGCATAATAGAGGACTTTAATCATTTGCGTCACTGGCTCACCTCTCTCCTGGTTCACCTCCTACCTCTCAAACAGATCCCGCTACTCTGTCACCCACCTCCTCACCCACACCCGCTCACAAGATCAGAGTGTATGACTCCTGCCCTGCTTTGACTCCCGTCCTGCTACGACTCTACTGGCTCCCCTATTACCAAAGCATCAACTTCACCATCCTCCTCAACACCTACAAAGCCCTCCATGACCAGGCCCCTCCACACCTCACTGACCTCCTCCAGCCCCACCACACCGCTCCTCACTTCTAATCAGCTGATTCCCCCCTCTGACAGTTAAATCAAGTCAGACCTTTGGGACTGAGCCTTCGCCATCACTGCTCCAACCCTCTGGAACTGGATCTCCCTCCTCCACATCAGAAACTAGGACTCACTAAACAACACCTTCAAAAAAACAACTCAAAACTTCTCCTCATGTAACCCCCACAAATGACTGTTTTATGTTAAATTACTGTAAAGTGTCTTTGAGTTACTGTGGGAATTGCAACATGAAACCGGTGTATTTTTACTATTATTAAATTATTCACAGATTACGGTGAAAATGAATATAGGTGTGCATAAATGCATAAATCTGCCCACACCAACCACATTTTAAAATAGAATATAGTTTTCTCCAAGACTGTTGCCAGAGGCAGCCAGACCCTCTCTAAAATTCATCTCAAATAAAATAAAAAAATTAAAATGTATCTGCAGTATATTTAAAGGGAGCTTATTACACTATTTTCTGATTTATGTTATACTGTTGTTTCCTCCTCGTAAACATACCTGAAGTTGGGTTTTGTGTTGCATTTACACATGTTTAACACACAAACCCTGCATATTTAGGTGTTTAAGAGTGATGTCATGTAGTAATACAGGAAGTGCTCCACTAATAATGGGACTTCTCAAACATGTGTGAGTGAAACAAAACACAACTCAAGGTATGTTTTTTGATGAGGTAACAACATTATAACATGGTTTAAAGCTCACTAGAGTCATGGCGCAATATAAAAAAGCTGTAAAATAGTCAGATAATTCTTTCTTACAGTGTGAAGAAAATATAGTCAGACATTGCATTATACACTCAAGATTGCAACAGTATTCAAAATATTGAAGTAAACAGCCTCTAGGTGAAATAAAGAATTTTGTGTTGATATGGGGCTAACCGGAGTAGGGCCTGGAGGATCTCACACATCCTCACCTCTGTGGTAGGTCGTACTGACAGGAGCTGTAATAAGCTGCTGTTGCTGGGACTCTTTAGATATGGCACTCTCCCCTCACTTAGAGTCTGTGTAGTGTATGCCTGTGAGGAGGGCCCAGACAGGTACAGGAATATAGGGGCAAAATAGAGACAGACTTAAGGATATGTCAACACAGCCACTTGAGGTGAACTGAAGTTAACCTATTAGTCTGGGAATTTACACTTAGGGAGGTCAGAGGCGGTTGAAGTACTTCAGTTGCATAGTAAAAGTATTGCACTCAAGTAATTGTATAAAATATGGTAACAGAATGGTAAAAGATTAATGCATTTTTCCAGCCATGTTCTTTTATAATTGTAATAAAATATATGCTCCCTTGTAAATTACTGTTTTAATACTAAGTTCAGTTTAAGAATACTTCATGAAACATAGTAGATGTAGTAGTACTCATGTTCCCATGAGTAAAAAACAAGTAGTTTACCTGCTACACTTCTATTAACAATCAATCCAAATGTCATTCTGTAAAGCGCAAATTTGAAAGAAAAAAAAAAAAGTTAAAATGTGTCTCGAGTGTAAATTTAACTTTTAATTCAAGACAGCTGGAAATTCCAGGTGCCACAGTGGGGTGCGAGTGGCAAAAAACTGCAGTTGTGTCCTTAGGCAAGGAGCTTCACCCACATTGCCTTGTATGAATGTTGTGTGTGCATGAGTGTCGGTCGCAGTTGGGCCAGTGGCACAGATTGGCAGCCTCACTTCTGTCAGTCGGCCTGAGAGCAGCTGTGGCTACAAAAGTAGTTTACCACCACTGGGTGTGGAGTGAATACATAATGCAATGTAAAGCATTTTGAGTATCTTGTTGGTGTGAATTAACTATATAACTCCAATGATTACGGTAGTTAGTTATATCCGAAAAGCATTGTAATAAACTAAAAATTACACACAGAACTCGTCACTTCTAGATGAAGCCTAGTGTAAACTTAAGACTACTTTCAAAACAAAACAAAATTCCAATCTTCAAATTTTGGATGTTGCTCCGAACAGCTCTCAAGTATTAAGTTTAGCCCGGTGACAGCTCATTTCTAACAATCCCCGCTAACCAAACTATGAAATTCCATGCTCTTAGGAACAAAGCCATTCCGTGCAAGGCCAATTCCAGATCCGGAGCTGTGATAGTACTCCACACAGACACTACACACGTGTAAGTGATAGTCTACTGCAATCAATCCTTAAATGGAAGCGTGAGCATCTGCCTATTGGAGGAGAGTCTATGTAAACATGCCAGAGCAGGAAGACGGAGAGGGGTCTTTGAAGGGCCCATAGGGGGGAAGGGAGGATATTGAAGGGTGCTTGGAACGCAGGAGGGGACGGAGGCGCTGACACTAGCTCGCCACGGTCTTCTCCATGGCGGCGTAGAGTGGGTGTTTACGAGAAGGCGGAGGCACGGAAGGGAGCTCCGCAGTCAGCCGGGGTCCTGTTGTGTTACATGACAAAGAGCATGTCTGATGGAAGTCTGTGGGGTGTCAATGGCTGCACATACAGATACACTGTGTAAATGTTCTCAGTATTAAAGCTTGTAACTCACTGCAGGAGGCATTTGGGGGTTTAGGTAAAGGGCCTGTACCTGATTTTAAAGAGTCCATACTATACTATTTTCTGATCTGTTATAATGTTGGTTTATAATACCTGAGTTTTGTTTCATGTACACATGTTTGACCACACCAACCCTGCCATATTTAGGCTAAGTTCTTCTCTCTAACAGAAAACACTCTGTCTCACCATGTGATGTCATGTGGTAATACAGGAAGTGCTCCACTGTTTTAAACTCTATACACCTTCATTAGAATCATTTGGATGATTTTATCGCTGGAATTTTCAATCACTACTGAGCAAAAGGTAAACGATAGCTGTTAACTTGAAAACTCATGTTTCATGACATCACAGGGTGGGACAGAGCATTTTGAGCTTTGGAGATGCAGATAGATTAATCATTAAGGCTAACTCAAACATGCATGAGTAAAACAAAACAAAACTCCAGGTATGTTTCTGAGGAGGTTACTACATTATAACATGGCTTAAAGCTCACAAAAGTCAATTTTGCATAGGACCTTTAATTTATTCTTGTCAAAATAATGCTCCAAAGAGTCTAATATTTGTAAGGAATTTGTAAGAAAAATTAATTTTGATCAAATTTTGCACTGAAGAGTGTTAGGAAGGAAGCCCATACCAGTGCTAAAAAGCACAATAATTCAATAATTTAATAGAATTTAATCATAAATATATTTGCAGATGAACTTTTTACATAAAAAACATAAATAGGTTTGGACCTTGGTGCGCTAATATGTATTCATTTTGAAAAAAGTTTGAATACTCTTGCTTTAGATCATGCATTGTATTTTCCTGGGATTCAGAATACACACTACCACTACTGACAGGTCGATTAGTCAGTCCATCCGTATCTAAAACAAATATGGCTGCTAGCGAGGAAAAAAGAAAGGAAAAAAATATGTCAAGGGACTGAAAAACTTTGAGGGTGTCTGCAGAATACCTCTGTTAAACTGAGATGAAAAAGACAAATGTCTTTTTGTTGGTAAATGACAGGTGACCAATGAGCTTCTTTGTTTCACATCTGTCAATGGAGAAAACATATCAGCCTAGCACACACTGTATGGTAAAAGTTGCTAAATGAGAAAAATATTTGAGACTATAAAATATAAGCTATTCATTTTGCCTAGTATTTTCTCAGGTATTTACTAAAACAGAAGCTACAGACAGGGTCACCTTTTATGTCCAATCAGGCAAAATGTCACTAAGAATTATGGAAAACCACCTGCCAGACATTGATTCTCTGTCATAGAGTGACAAAGAGTAAACAGTAAACAGTAAGCACGCAGAGAGAGAGAACTACTAGGAAATATGGCATGGTGTAATATCAAAAGGACTAGGTGGGCGGGGTTAAAAGTTCAAACCAAAACATATTCCTGATTCATAGGTTGAAATCAGGTGCAGGCACTTTAACTTAAAGATATAACATGAATTTTAAATACAAAATAATTTAAGGGTGAGTTGTACTCCATTAATGAGTGTATATTTAAAGTCGAAAGTTAAAGGTGCACTGTATTTCTCTCTAAGAAATTTTATTTATGCTTGGAATGTTCCATTGAACCAACCATAACATCACCATAGAGACAAGTAGAAGTCAGATCTGTGGAGAGGTAAGCACACCCATAGTAAGAATTAATTGTTTAAAGTTTTAATTAATGCCAATGATAGATAAGTTCAGTGTCATACTGTAGAGATTTTAAGCTAAGTAATAGCGTCTCCATTTAGAAAAGTTATATAATGTCTCTTCACTACTTCTTACAACTTTTTCCTAATCCTATTGGTAAATTGGTTATCTCTAGTATACATTTCTCAGATAATAAAGCACATGGCTAAAATGTGTGTAAAATTTCACCTTGTCTGTCAGTCTGTTTATTTTTCCCTTAATGAATAACTGGCTGTGGACACTGTGTCTGTCCTTGACTTACTGACTGAGTGTACTTTCTCAAAAGTGTTTTTATCAGTACTGAGTGACCTACTGACCTTTTTAAAGTATTGACTGCACATTTTCTATGATGCCATAATGTAGTCGTGTGTGAATATATCAATAATACTGATATTTTGCAGTGACATCACGTTGGGGGTGATCTACATCAGTTATCATGGTAACGTACTGCACGTAATGCACACTTTAGCAAACACAGATAAAAATGTTTTAAGATCTTCTGAAAACTCAAGAAAAAATACAAAATGGCATTACACTTATCTGTGAGAGAATTGTTTAGGCACACAAATCAACTAACCAAACCAGTCAGCTCTTTCTGGTCAGATTGTGTTAAAATAAAGATCAGATTAAGTCTAATTTGAGTAACAGAGCTTCTAACAGAGCAGTGCCTACAGTTAGGTTCACACTAGGGTTGGGCAGTAATACAGTATTAAGGTATCCCGAGGTATCAAAAAGTAGCAAAGGTTTCAGTTTCATTACCGTCATTAAAAAAATCTGCAGCACATAAGGACCTAATATAATATTAGAATTTATAGATACCTAAATTTGTTTGCTCAGTGCAAATTAATGTGTAGTTGTAATTTCAATGTAATGCTATGTCCTGGTTCAGTCCTGGTTCAGTCCTGGTTCAGTCCTGGTTCAGTCCTGGTTCAGTCCTGGTTTAGTCCTGGTTTAGTCCTGGTTCAGTCCTGGTTCAGTCCTGGTTTAGTCCTGGTTTAGTCCTGGTTTAGTCCTGGCGATCAGTTCGGCGCTTACGGCGTGTATATATTTATACGCCACAAAGGACACAGCATAGATTTTCTTGTTCTGGTGTTTGTGGCTCCGCCCCGGTGTGACTCTAAACCAATGAGAATTCCACCCACACTCCAAATGTACAAACGGTTTGTCCTCAGCAAGTCATCCATGCATCTCTACTGTGTACACTCAGACTAATGGGATCTCTACGCACTGGTCCATTTTCAGACTACTGGGCTGTCGGACCAATGGGCTGACCACAAATAGAGCAGGTGGTGGAGGGGGCGGAGCTTTACGACAGCATCTTATGGCTCCATTGGTACAAGGCGCGGCTACAGAGCCTTGAACTTCTAGAACTCGTAGAACTTCTAAATTGAAATTTACTTTTGAAATCCTGGTGTTTACCGTGGTCAGCCTGTAAATACGGTAAATACAAGCCTGTTCTGCTGGTTAGTTTCACTGTAGGTCTGATACAAATGGCTAAACGCGCCCGGTCGAGTTTGAGCTAAAACTAAGCTCACGTCTGTGACTGAGATGAACATCAGGACCTCTGAAAAACAAATTTAAGTTCAAGTTTTCTACCAGGAAAAGTAAATTTGACCCTACAAAAACAAACAGCAGCATATTTCTTATTTACAAGTTTCAACACAACTTCCTGCAGCTTGGGGTCAAGGGGGATTGAAGCTTTCCTGGGTAGTTTGTAACCTAATGCAGGGTGCACCTCAGATACTGGTCCAAGTTTTAGGTACACAGAAAATATCACTTCCTCATTCTTTTACAACAGGAGCTACTTATAAAAAACAGCTCTTTACAGTGGGATGACATGCAGACAAATGTATTACGATATACAAAACCAAAGAACAATCGAGTCTAGAGTTATGCCTCATCGCTGTCTTTAACATAGTCTAATGCTGTGTTTTGTTTCAGCATTCTTACATGTACTTACACAAGCCAGGCCCATATGGACACTTATATAAACAGCTCAGTGATTTTGCGAGCGCTAACTCCTCTTGCGCACTGCCCATGTCCCTTTTAGCAAACACTAGTCTGGGCCAAAACATACACATTTTTAGAACATGCTCCAAGCTTCATAATACATAATACCCATCTATGACAGTCTAAACACAATACTATTACAGGCAATAAGAGCATCTCTCAGCTGCTGCTCTGTCTCATTCACTTTAACAGCCCCATCAGCCCCGCCCCTTCCTGTCAAACCGTCTGCCGCCAACATATTAACTGCCGTCGTCAAGGGGTGTATCCTATTTCGGCCAATCAAATCAAGCCAGGTGACGTGACTGTACCTGGCACGGCATTCCTGAAATAGGTTTTTCAAATTTGATTCTATAAATTCGCAGGGGAAACGCCAGCAGTCTCATCTGTCTTTCTTGATATCAAAAGCCTATTTTGTGATTACCTCCGCATATAAGGTTGACCTCGATGTGTAGATGGGCGCAGAGACGGTTCTGATGGGAGTAGAAAGGATATGCTCTCACAATCACAAGTCTAGTCAGTGGGCGGTACAAGAGGTTGGGTTCATGCTGCCTCAGTATGAAGATTGTGCTGATCAAATCTCAAGATGAATCACAGCACTGTAATAGAAAGCCAGTCCTATAATTTTACCACAGAATGTTATTTAATTTATCATAATAGTAACTGATTATGAAGTATTAGTAAAGCTACTTCAAATAACATTAGAAGTGTTATGTAATAGAGATGCAGCAGTTGTTTAAAGTCCTATATTACAAAAAATTTACTCTTGTGATCTTTAAGACGTGTATAATGTTAATTTCTTAATCTGTCTACATCTTCAAAGCTCAAAATGGTCCGTTCCAATTTGGGATGTCATGTAATGGTAGTTTTCAAATTAACAGATACCTTTTAATAAACATTATAACAGAGATTAGGAAATGGTGTTTAACTTTATCATTACCTGAACTTGGGAAGAATATATGTACAAAAATAAATTAGAATACAAGTTTTGAGTAATTATAATGGAATACAGTACCTTACTCTTTCTCTAATCACTGATAAATAAAAAACATAAAAGCCAATGCAATAACACATAAAGCTGTTTCAATCCTATGCTAGTTTATAACACTACAATATATTGCAAATAAATGTAAAAATATTGTAAGTATTGAGAATACTACTAGGACAATGTAACAGAATACGTTACAAAAAATATTTAAATGCAAGCATTCTGAAACTAAATATATAAAGTATCTAAGTATTCTTCTAATCACTAATCCTGAACGCATTAGTCCAAGAGTGAAAACTACACTTTACTGCTATAACATGTATTTTAATGATTCAAATGTTTTCTAACGAAGGAGGATGCTGGATGATTTTTGTCTTCACAGTGGTATGGCATATTACAGCAGTACAAGATCCACACACTAAATTCAAGTCCAATTGTTTCAACCCATACACTATAAATGGCATATTAATAATTATGATATTGTTAAAACAAATCAATGCTTGAAATTTATATTGTGCATTCACGTCTCAAACAAACTTCTGAAACATATTTTCATATGAACTTGTACTTGTCCCGGTGTGGTGCAGGTTAGAAATGTTCTGTAAAAGCCCACCTCTTGGCTCTATAGCACCTGAAGAGAAATCAAAACACGAGTTTTTATTTACAGAATACACAAGTGATAGTAAGACTACATTATATGCAAGAAAGAACAAAAGGTGATTGTTTTGCAAAACAGGGTGAAGGCTTCAGGAGTAATTCTGTGATTAATATTTCATGTCATTGCCAACACTGAATGTGATATGAGCTATTCAGGGCTATGGGTTACTTTGTCATAGTTGGCTTCAGGTATTCAATCAATCTGTCTTCTGTATGCCATGTTTAATTTATAGGCCTGGATATAGGCATATGTTTAATAATAAAAGTCACACTACACAGTTCAGCATGCATATGGAGAGAGGTTTAGTGTAACTGAATACTTCTGATAAAAACCTAGGCATTCATATGAAAATATAATACATATATTTATTAGAATACTCATATTCACTGTAGATTCTTTAGATCAGTTAGTGAATTCCTATAGTGATATAAATTATAGCAGTATTTTTTGTGTAATTTAAAGGTACATTATGTACATTATGTCTCCACTCTTAATGTGAGCGGGTGTTGCTTCCACAAATCCCCTATAACTTGGTCTGGTGGGGTCACTTTCTTGTCTTCATGGAGATGAATAACTCTAATGCCATACTGTGGAGCATTCTAGCCAAAGATGTCTGTGCAATCCCCCAGTCGTCCAGGTATGATCCATAGCAAAAGAAAAATTCAATGCTGTCAAATGGATTCAATTTTACATTTTTGTTTTTCTGTTACATATTCCCAAGCTGTGTAGTATTAAGTAACAGTACTTGAACTTCCCTTTTCGTTATTGTCAATGTCTTCTTTTACTGTCCATTTTTTTCTGTTTACACATCAGCAGTTGACTCTTCCACCCACAAATGGCCACAGAGCATGTCACAGCGCTTCCAACACCAGGCGAGAAGGGGGAAAAAGTAGTCAAATTCAATCCCCCGTCGCAAAATGATGGTGAAGGATGTGTTTTCTCCCCAGATGTGTTAAAACCCTATTGGCAAAAACACGTCCAACCAGGAGTGAGGTGGGCCCTACTCCAAGACAAGCCAGGAGAGAGAATTTATCGTCTTCAATTATGCTTTTAGTGGGTGTTTGCTCGCTAATGAACCCTGAATGCTAATGGTGGCAGGCGGGTGATGGATTGGCTGCGCTAACAATTGGCTCTGGTGCTGGAGTTGTTGTTATTATTAGTGTATCGGTAAACACTACGACAGAGGGAGAGAGAGGAGAGGGAAGGAGAGATGAGGAGGGAGAGAAGAGGAAGGGAGGGATGAGAGAGACATGAGGGAGGGAGAAAAGAGACAGGGAGGAAAGAGGGAGAGATTAGGGAGGGAGGGAGAGAATAAGGAGGGAGGGATGAGGGAGAGATTAGGGAGGGAGAGAAAGAGGGAGAGCTGAGGAAGGGGAAGATGAGGGAGAGAAGATGGAGGGAAAAGAGAAGTGAGAGAGATGAGTGAGGGAGATGAGAGAGATGTGAGGGAGGGAGAAGATAGATGAGGGAGGGAAAGAAGAGGGAGGGTGAGAAGAGGGAGAGATACGGAAGGGAGAGAAGAGGGAGGGAGAAATGAGGAGGGAGAGATGAGTGAAGGAGAGAAGAAAGAATGAGAGAAGTAGAAGAGAGAGAAGAGGGAGTGAAGAGAGAGGTAGAGATGAGCGAGGGAGAGAAGAGGGAGGGATGAGGGAGGGGGAGAAGAAGGAGGGAGAGATGAGGGCAGGAAGGATGAGGAAGGGAACGGTGAAGGAGGGAGAGAAGGCAGGGAGAAAAAAGGGAAGGAGAGATGAGGGGATGGGGTAGGGCGGTAATAATAGTGAGTGTATTTGATTTATACAGCACTTTATGGAGCATCTTTTACATTACATTTTCCCTTCACTCCACACCTGCTGTAAGCTGCTATTGATCTGCCCCTTCAACCACAACTAAACTTTCACTCACACACACATACACAAGGTGAATGTCCTGCCTGAAGACACAACAACAGTATGCACTGGTCCGAGTGGGAATCAATCCTATGGCCTTCAGGTTGGTGGAAGAAGTTTTAGTTGAAGTTGTTACTTTGCAGTTGTAAAAGGAACAGGGACAAGTGGTATGGAGTTTAGTAGAAAGGGAGGCGGAAAAGAAATAATGGTATTAGTTCTTAGTGGTATAAGTAGTACCCTTAAAGGTGCATTGCACAACTTTTCTGGTGGAGGGTCTATCATCTTCTTGTCTTTGTGGAGATGTTATTGCTTAGTCTAGAATGTTCCACTGTAGAGATGAAATCTATCTCAAGGGAGACAACTACAGGCAGCATTATAGGTCAGATCTATGGAGAGGCAACCAAGAGAATTTTTGCCTTTTGGATCAATAAAAACCCCCATAATGGATAAATGCTCGATAGATGTGTTTAATGTCATTCCATAGAACAGGCAAAGCAATAACATCTCCATGGAGACAAGCAGGTGACGGACCTTCCACCAGTAAAGTTGCACAACGCACCTTTAAGTAGCGGTGGAGGTGGTAGCAAGTTGTAGTTGTTTATCATAAGTAAAAGTAGTAGTAGTAGTAACATTGGAAAAAGAAACTGTGTACACGTAGACTAGAAAAAGTACCACAAGCATTTTAACAGCCCTAACAGTTAAAGAGCACCATTAGACCACAGTACATGAGGGATACAATAGAATTAGCGTCACAGTGTGAGTCTGACACGCAAATGGACTGCGGTCTGCGTAACGAAACACACTTGCATCTGCTGAGGGATGAGCTATGGTGCTTAATTGTCCCCATCCACCACACTGACACATACATTATGAGGATGGAAAGTGATGAGTTCCCAGTCAGTACACATACTACTACAAACTATTATAGTACAGAGCCATGTAGGGACTCACTGTGTACAGGCCTAATGTGAAGGTAGGAATGAGGAGCAAGCGCACTCAAATAATGTGGGTTGTTCAATCATAAAAATCATTATAAGACCATAAAGAAATCATATTGCCCATTTACACTTATAATGACTTTGTTAATATCCAACAGCATTTCATGTGTCAGGGCAGTAAAAACTTAATATGATTTTAAAGTAGCAGAGTTTTAGAAGTAGCACTTGTAATTGTTTTGTACTTGTAGGATAATAGTTTTTTTTTTTTTTTTTTTTTTTGCTTTCGCGTTGAGTAATCCATTGTAAAATAAATAAATAAATGTAATTCACGTCATTTCTACGAATGAAAAAAAGTTTAGCGGTCAACAAATAAAATGTTCAGTTCTTGTCAAAGTTTGAATTCCAGCAGTGATATTAATAGAAACTAATAAGAAATGAACAACATGAAGTAATTGGAAGTATAGTTATAGTAGTATTCACTGTAAGGGTAAATGGTCAGATTTTCATATAGCGCTTTTCCAACTTCAAGGCACTCAAAGCACTTTAAATCAAGGACCCAATCACCCATTCACACACATATTCACACACCAGTGTACACAGACACTAGGCATGAGATGGGTTAAATGTCTTGCCCAAGGACACAACAACAGCATTCATCTCTGGGAGCTGGACCTGACCACTCAACCAATGATGTGTATGTTGAGAGTGAGATTTGAACCGGCAAATGAACACTCTACCAGCAGTGGTAGAAGCATAAGATAAATGATGGTGCTGCTCGCGTCAAATCATGTTGAAGGACTTTTAAAAAGGCAAGCAGTTTCAAGTACTATATTAGCAACGTCCACAGTTACATCAAAAACTCTTGGACTTCAATTTGTCCTATTCATTTCTCCCACAGAGTAGAGCCTAAGCAGTCCTCTCTTGTTGACACTTATACACACTAAGCCAATCATGCTCCTATTGTGCTTTAATAACCCTTGTACCCTGCTGAATGGGTTCAAATATGGAAGATAATTTGTTTCTTTAGATTTTGAGTTTTAAATACCACTGAATTTCTCACTATGAATTTTTTTAACTCTGAAAAAAGATGTTTGAATTATTTTTGTTCTGAATTTTAGTTGCTGAAAATTTAAGTATAATTTTTCAATACGTCAAATTCAAAATAAAAAAATTCACGTTTCCCTCAAATTCAGCAGTCAAAATTCAGAGTGCAAAATTCACAGTGAAAAATTTCAAAGCAATGATCTAAGATGCCAAGGCAGAAGCAATCAATCAGGAGGACAGAGACTGTTTCCTATTGGCCGGCCTCATCTGTGGGCAGGGTTTACACTTAACAAATAAAAGAGATGAGGTTTTGATGAGGCTAATTCTGACCAATTAGATCACTTCACTTCACCATTTCCTTCTTGTTATTAAATTAGATCGGATCATTTGGAATAGATCGCTTTGTTCTTGGCATCTTGGATCTTTCCTGCAAATTTTTTTCACTGTGAATTTTACACTCTGAATTTTGACTGTTGAATTTGAGGGCATAAAAATATTTGTGCTGAATATTTAAAACGTAATTTTGATATATATATATATATATATATATATATATATATATATATATATATATATTGAATTTTAAACACTTTGAAAATGTACACTTCAAATTTCAGCAACTAAAATTCTGAATAAAAATAATTTAAACATGTTTTTTCAGAGTTACAAAATTCAAATTGAGAAATTTTAAATCAAGCATTTAAAATTCAAACTCTGATTAAACAAATTCTCTTCCATATTCAAACACTTGGTGGTGTGTTTAAAGCACCGCTCCTTTAATCAGACACACCATTTTTCACCCTAGGCCAGGTGTGAGCTGGTTATTTCAGATCTCAGCACTGAGTGTGAGGTCCCAGTCTCAGTACATGCAGATCCAGACTGGAAAGTACTGGAGGTGGGTGTTATATTGTAGCCTGATTCATCAGCCAGTTTCACTTTGTGGAAACCGTCTGGCCTTGCAGCATTAGGATTCTCTGGCTCGGTAGGTGGGTACTTTTTTTATTTAACCAATCGCTGCTATTTGGTGGTGACGTATTTAAAGCACTGGAACGCTCAGTGGTGTTCAAGTAATTGGCAGCACAACAGCAAATCCGGAAGAAGGGCAATAACGTCTATCCCCTTGATAAAATTCACATTCAACATCCTCTTTGTTCCGGCTTTAAATCCTTGTTGTCGGGAATTGTTACCAACACAAAATGTTTGGCTTTGTCTACATCCATTTCGACTGTTTTGTTTACTGTTGTGCTGCACCAAAAAAGGGACCCAGGCAGGCGCTTGAGTTGGACATCATGGTTTCACAGCTCTTTGGCTGGTCGTCCGACTACAACTGTCTAGTGTATCCTGACCTAGTCACTGGAGAGAAATGAAACTGAGCAGAGGCACTAGGTGGCGCCACCCTGGCTAGTTATATTGTCTACAAGGAAATTTTAATAGAATTGAATTGATAACATGCAGAATTATAATAGAAACAAAATTGTTGATAAGAAAAGTGTCAGAAAGCTGCTAAAAGATTTAAAAATTATAAATGTATTTGAAAAGCATTGGTCTTGCCCGCTGTGTACAGTTTGCATCTAATTATAAAGCGTTATATTGTGCAAGCAAGCATGTTCACTGTTGTTAGCATTACCATGATGCCAAAACTCTGCTCTGGCTTCTGATGGCTGTGAAAAGCACTGATAAAGTCATTGTGATGATGGTAAGTCTCATTGCATCATTGCATTTTAAGAAGAGTAAGTAGGGCTGCACCGATCCAGCATTTTCAGTTCCAATATCGATATCAATACTATAGCTTTAAGTATCTGCCGATGCCTGATATCAACTGATACCAGAGGAGATACTGAAAACATATAAAAAATTATATAAAAATATTTATTTCCTTTAAGCAAAATAAATTAAGACAAAACTGATCCAAATGTGTTATGGAGCTGTTATTTATCTCATGCAATCACAGAACAGCTTTATGTAGGCCTAAATAAAAATTAAAACATTCTGAGACTTTCTGAGTTGACTACAACCAGTAAACCAGTAAATAGACATATTATTTCAATGTATAAGTCTAGCCAGGATATTTGGAAGCTGATATCTGATCCAGCTAATTTTTCAGTATCTGCACCAATATTCAATACCAGTATCGGATCGGTGCATCCCTAATCATAAGGAAAATGTATTTTTACACCAGCCTCAAACATGGATAAATGAGAACTCTATCGCATAGAGCCTTTGATAAATATTAATGTATATGCATAATATATATATATATATATATATATATATATTTTTTTTTAAGTGCCAATAATTACAGTGTTTTAAAACCAGATCTAGTTTTTATGGTTATGAGAAAAGTTAAATACAAACATTGAAACAATTTCCATACAACTATGAATGAACTCAGGTACTGATTACTCAACGCTATAATCCTAAAGAAGCATTATACATATATTATACTCAGACTCTGATCTCTACACTGCTGCATATCTCTGGGTTAATAATAGGCGCGTCATATCACATGTTTTCCTGGACACATCTCCTCTCCTGTGCAACAGTTTCCTCATGTAGCCTAATAGTTTTATCTGCTGCATTGTAATGGGCACAAGATAAGCGTTATTGGGTATGAGAGAAGATGAGAGACACGGGGACGTTGAGACAGCAGCGCTAAGTATATACAAAAGAACTCCCTGTGGTATGGATTCAACTGATATCACAACCCCCCACCCCGCTCTGTCATTTCTGGGGTGACCTTATGTGGGAATTATAGTTTCACGGGGTTGTCACTCACCGCAAACTGGCCTGCCATACTGCTGTGCTCAAATTATATCCTACCATAGAAGCAATTTCATTTCCAAATAAAGAAAAGGCACTACTTCCTGTTAAATTTTACCTCTATGTGTTTTTGCCAAATTATGTTATAAGTTATGTTATAATGAATTAAATATTCTACATATACAAAAAAAATGTGTACTTTTTGTTTTATTTATTTTGAAACTTAATATGTTGTTTATTTTATTTTTTAGCTTGAGACACAGTGACCTAGATAGCGTGCTGCAGAGAGCCTGTTGTATTATTAGCACAGTAAAATAATGCTAAAATAATTTACCTAGTCAATTGTAGACCTTAGCAATATCCAACCACAAGGGATCACAAGCCACGGACAGGATGCTCTTTGTTCTGGTCCGAAGCTCACATGAATGAAGAGGGTGGCATCTGGGAGGGCATCTGACGTAATAAAATATGCTGAATCAAATGACTGCAAGATAAGGGGATGATGTTTTGCTGGGGTGCCCTCTCATGCGAAAAGCTGAAAGAAAAGAAGGGATAATATTATAGTTAATTGTTTTTGAAAATGGTGCTTATTTGCAGTATGTAACACCAGTGGGGCTGCTAAACAACTTGTTAAAAGGAACAATAGAATGTACTGTATATAATAATAGGCACTGTCACACCCACGCCCACAGAGGAACACTACTTCCTCACAAAAATGTTCAAATCGTGATGGAATTAATAAAATATTTCACAACGCTAACTCAATTTTCCTTTGCAGTCATCTTTTTTTTTAAACTATTTTTAGGCTTTATATGGACTGTTTTTTGATCTATGTTATAATGCTGTCTCCGCATCAAAATAAATTTCACACAAATCTTGCATATTTAGTCTGAGTTCTTCTCAAATGGAAAACACTCTGTTCCACGTTGTGATGTCATGTGGTAATGCAGGAAATGCTCCACTGTGTTTTTAAACTCCACACACCTTCATTAGAATCATTTGGATACTTTCAACCCTGGAATTTCCGATCTCTACTTACCAAACAGCAAATATATATGGATATATAGATATAATATAGACAACCTAATAATGCACGATTACTCAAACATGGGTGAATCAAACAAAACACAACTTCTATGTTTTTGAGAAGGTAACAACATTCTAACATGGCTCACAAGAATCAGTTTTTTTCTATTATAGGACCGTTTATCTGTTCACAGTGGTCCATATTTACTCTTTGCTAGAATGGTAATAATTTACTGCATATAAGTGAGTTTCACTGCTTTCCAAGGCCAGACCAAAGTTTTGTCATCATGACCCTACTAAAAACAGCTAGCATGCTAACCGCACACCATGTTTTTTGTTTGTTCATTTGTTTCTTTCTTTCGTATCCATTAAGAGCTTTTACAATATATCTGTGCTGAGGCAAAACAAATTTGATTTTATTACAGAATTACAGAAAAAAACGAGTCCAGCCTCTTTACATGAAAATTAAAAATAGCAATTAACCCTTGCTTATTGCCCCTACCGTAATTAACAAAATAATGAATAGACAGTTTATTATGTAATCCTTCATTATGTTAATTCTGTAAAGCACTTTGAATGACTTTGTGTAAGCTATAAAAATAAACTTGCCTTGCCTTTTTTGAAGACTAAAACCTCATCCAATGGTATGTGCACATGACTGTAAACATATCCACACCACTACTAAAGACACTTAATGTATCTACACTGTCTCTAACAGTCTGAAGTACTGCCCCGGGCTAAACCTCCCAACTTCTAAAGATCCGCAACGGCCCCCTCTGGATTTACCATTTTTTAGGCCTGGTTTCACAAAAAAAAAAGAAAAGAAAGAAAAATATTTGAGCGGAGTGAGCTGGGAAGGCAAGGATAAAACGTAGGGCAGCTGAGGTGAGAATCTGGAGAAAATATACACATTAGAAGTAAACTTTCCCCAGCTCAGTAAGCGAGTTAAACTGTTGTATGGTACAGATCAATAATAAATGTAGCCTTTAGCGGGCTGTTTGTCACCGCACAGTTGCCACAGTTTATATCTGCATCCGGAACATGTCATAATGAAACATGTGCATTGGTTCAGTGTCATATTAGTCAATGGGATACAATGTGAGCCTGCCCTTGCACTATACAAGCATTTCAAAGTTGTGTGGTGCTGCTGTAAACTTCAATAATGATTTAAGATTGTTTTTAACAAACAGCAACAAGCGGAAAGAAGAGTCAAACAACTTTTATTATCCTAATTACTAATATATTACTCTTCTTATAACCAACAATCACTGCTTCTTTCCATATATGTTTGTAGATTTAAATTACTATTTCAAATCTACATAAAATAAATATGATATTACTGTAGAAATTAAAGGTGCACTTTGTAACTATGCCAGCCATTTGCTTATCTTTACACCATGGAATCCTTAATTTCTACTAATAAAATTTTTATTTCATTCTGTATTCTCAATGTTAACTGGGTCACCTCTCCACAGAGCCAACCTGTAACTTGGCCTGGCACTATCACCAACTTTTTCTCTGTGTTAATGCCATACTGTGAAACATTTCAGACACAATAACATTTCCATGGAGGCAAGCAGGTGGCAAACCCTCCACTACAACACCTACACACTCTTCTTACGCTGATGTGATTTATTTTTGGACTCCATTCCTACAGTTTTTAGGCTCAGTGACAGTATTTACATTAGTACAATAGGATATACTAATTTCTGAGCATTTCTAACATTGGTGGTCTAGACAAATTAGGTGAGCATGACCCCATTACTTGGCTTTAGCATTCTTTAAACACTGCCTAAACATTGCTTGGGGAAGGTGGGATTTTAATGCATGTTACAATACACACTCCCAGTTCTGTTTACTCTCTCCACTTATACAGAAACCAGCTGAACCCCTAAATGTCTGAAGTCATGATCCAATGCCAAAGCAGTACCACACCACAAAGACCTGGCATCGGTGGATTTTGCCATGCTGAGACCTGCTTTGGAAGATGGCGCAAGGGCCACTGATGAATTATTCAAACGCCATACATTGTCCCAATGTAAGGCCTGTGTTACCCAGGATGCCAAGCGCCCCATGACTGTCAGCCAGGTGGATTTAATGAGAGCTTTTTAGGAAAACTGTCCACGTGGAGGCGGACAGAGGAAGGGGTATTTTAGTAACGCGGGGTGACTTGTTGGGGATGTTGACACTAAGCAGATTCATTTTTAAATGAATACAGCAATTTGCCACCTGTTTTGTGAAAGCAGCTAACAGGACACGCTTACAGCACAAGCACTGGGGTGTTTACTATCCACAAATACATATGTTTAAAATAGCTGCAAGTGTGAAACATATTGAAGTTCTTATGTGGAAATATCATATGTTCAGCTCATTATGCTACAGTGTGGTGTTTCATTGGTAATATATCACAGACAATTCACTATTCTATGGATGGTCAATAATGGCATAAAAATATATCTTTGTAAGCCTTTGTTATGAAGCAAATATATTACTTTAATGAATTATTAATCTATTTAATTACATAAATTTTGTAATCGAAAATAGAATTCATTCATTTCATTATATTATTACTAAATGATATTAGGTTGTGACTTTCTCAACAGGTAAATTTTGATTTGTTTGAAATAGATGTGATTTCAATTATGCCAAATAATCATGATTAGGATTTTTGCCATGTAGCAGCCCTATATTTTTGTGTGTCAAAGCTCTGTCACAAACTCTCAATATGGAATTTGACAAAACTTATTGATAAAGGTTTAATTTTCTTGACAACTTCCCAGGAGACATCCAGGACAGAAGCCAAAAGCACCTAAGATTAAGTTAAAGGGCATTTCATTGTCCCTGTAGGGAAGATTTCATTCTTTAATGTCACTGAGGCAGACCCTTCTCTGTGATCTTGTTGCTGGGCTTGGTCAGGACTACTGTAGTTCCCCAAAGCTCATGACCAGGTTTCGACTCAGCTCCTTCTTCCCCATTTCTTTATTGTACTTTGACAACAGATAATCATTTGCCTGACTATAATTCAAACATTAGTTTTGACCATCCAATTGTCAGATTTGAGTTGTTCTGTCACATACAGAAAAATGACAACAGAAAAAAGGTCGTACGTGTTTTACAGAATAAGCAAAATGACCTCAAATTGAATAGTACACTTTGACTTCCTCCCACAGGCCATAGGGGTAACGTTACAGTAATCATCCAATTTGCTGTTCCTCTGAAAAGAAATTTGGCCAAAATGTGACACCACATGCATTTTGGGTAAATATAATCTCTGACAACATGGCCACAGAGGATTTTACCATTCAGTTCATTCTGGGCACGTCACTGCTCCTGAATCTCAATTTTTATTTTAGCTCCAAAAAGTTCAAGCACTGGATATATCTCCTGCATGCATTTTTAGACTGCAGCCGAGCAGAGCGCAGGACCCAGATGAAGAGGAGATTTGAGTTCTTTGTTACCCGCCTCGTGTGACATTAAGACAGCAGGTTGTGTTGACTGTATGTAATAAAGAGGAATGGTGACAGTTTGTCTTGGTGGCAAAAGCGAGGGATCCGTAGGCTGGTGTGAAAGGACAATAATGCTGTGGTTGTTTACACATTTCTCGCCTCTCTGCTCTCCGGGACACGTGCTAAAAGAATTTTAACTAAATATGTCTTTCCAGTTATTAGGGGACACTATGAACTACTACTAATACAATCATGGAACAGGCTGAGACATGATGGGGAATGTACTGTATAAAACATTACAACGGGGATACACTGCAATTTGATCACGATTAAAATAAAAGTACAAAAATAGAACATAAAATTGACTTTCAATATTAATTTCATAAATTAGACACATTAACACAAAAAAGTCAGTTTAATACTGGGTTTAGACTAACCAGGACCATTGATTTGAATGACTGAGTTTTATGGGACCAGTGCAAGTCCTGAAGTGCACTTATAGTCAGTTTACACCCAGTGTAATTCTTCCAGTCTGAACTCTGGTCCAAACCAAATGCTTTTACAGACAGATGATTGGCTGTGTGACTGATTAAAAAGTATATCGGTGTCTGTCTTTCAGTGATGGCATTAGGTGCTGAAATAATAGTCGTATCGTGCATTGGCCGGGGAAAGTCTGTCAAAAAAAATGTCTGCGCAACTCACAAGCTCTAAAGATCTCTCTGAAAAAATGAAATAAAAATTAAACTAATGAAATCAATTTCATCCAGTAAGAAAAAAAAAAAAACACAAGGAAATAAAAAAAAACTTGCCAGCATTAATTAAAAAATCAATCATTAGATTGCAAGGTACATGTTTTAAAAGCTGTTATTTTGTTCTTAATCACCTTAAAATATACTTTGCAAACTATATTTACCTTAAACCATGCGGCCTCAACTTTTAAATTGACAGTGATTTTCACTGAAGGTATTCTTTTGAGGTAATTTGTGAGAACGCTTGAATGTCTCACACTGACAGAACCAAACTGGTGTAAACGAGATGACAAAGCTGCTTTTCAAGTTAAATTAATTCAGGATAATTAAAACCCTCACAGCTCCTTTTGGAACTCCTCCAAGCGCACGATAATGAAGCAGTTTGGTGTAGTACATGGAGAGTTATGCTTATGCCTTTGAGATTCTGACACCAGTGTACACCGTCTCTTCTGATTGTCACAACTCCCAGACGGATATCACAGCATGCATTGCTTCACCTTTTTCATTTAAAAGTCGGTCTAGACATGTTTTAGATGATGAACGCCTTTTATTCTAGTCACAGGGGACAGGGGCAAATCTGTCTCTTTCATGTCTAATTATTCAAAGAGAAAAGTTAAAATCAGAGAAAGTTGTACTTAAGATTATAATTATCTTGAATGAATATCCACTAATCAGCATAATGGTTTGCTAAGTTGGTGTGTAAATGACATAGTACTCTGATGTTTGTCCTTACAGATAATGTGACAACAGCTTACATTAACATAATGACAACAACTAAGGAAATGGATGCTCTAGTAGTGGTAGCCTGGCCAGAGCACATGCTAAATGGTCACATTTTAATATAGGACTTTTCCACCTTTAAGGCACTTTACACCAAGGAACCACTCACACTTTCATATACGAGTGCACCAGACACAGCTGTCAATATTCCTCTTGAATAGCCAAATATCTGCCATAACATTTCTATTTTATGAAATTTCGAACTTATTTCTTTGAAGTGTTTAGTGTTTCATTGAGGAGCTGTTTCTCAGTCCTTTCTATTTTTTTTCTTTCTTGTTTCCTTTCTTTCTTTTTACCTGTAAGCCAAAATGCTTGTTTGGATCCAAACTGACCATGCTTTTCTCTGATCTGAGACATGGCGTCTTTTGTTAAGTTTTGTGAAGTGCAACATTTTAGAGATAGAATGTGTCAGAAAGTTTTCCACTGAAAGACTTTCTTTGACCAAGCGTTGTGTTTTGTTGTTACAAACAGATACATAAAAGAGGTAACCTCAGGCGTCTGCTGTCTGCTCCAAAAGGAACAATGGGGGGCATAGCTTTTACATCCAACCTGCAACTCTGACACACAAGAACAAACTGGACAAGCACCATAGGCACAGCCATCAGGGCTGTGTCTGTCTGCAGGACTTTTTCCAGAGAAGCCAGAAAAGGTGTTGTAGAAAAGGAGGAAGTGGCTACTTTTCAACAGTGTGGGGCAAATGTATACAAGAGGCTGCCTCATTGTAAAATGGGGGAGAAACAAAGAAACAAGTACAAGCATGAACACAAGTTGTGTACTATATGTTCTCAATCATATGCTTTAACATACAGGATAAACAAGCTTTAAGGGACGGAGCATTTATCCCTAACTAGAAAATCCACAATAAAAGTTTGGACTAAGGTTTCATGATAATCACAGTGTGGTAGAGGACACTTACAGATGAAATTAAGGTTGGTGGTTTGATTCCTGGTTTGCTTAGTTATGATATTGTCTGCTATGTGCTCTAATATGTGTAACTGCACTGGATATGAAATAGCTGCCGCATTTCCATCACTTTGCCATGAAACTGCTGTGGCTACCATCAACAGTGACTGACTCTGTAATAAATGTGAAACAGATGGAAAGAAAAGCACCATATTTCCACCTTTCACTCACTTTCACAACATTTCCAGTAAAACTTTGCCCTAACCTACACTGTCACTTAAATGCCCACCACAATAATGTTGTCATGTGGTGATGCTATAGGGCTGCCTGCCTGGTGCTTCGTCGTATAATGTGGAAGCCTGTTCAAATGAGCTGCTGGTCCCCTTGAGGATCCCCCCAGCCGTCCATCACACACTCACATTAGGTTAGCCCCGGGGCCCTGTACTCTGACTCAAGCAGACAGTATGAAATATGGGGCCACTTACATAGTGATGGACCCCATTAGATTCACGCCATGTTATGCAATTGTAGGTCAACTGACTCAATGGTTAGCCTCAGGTGGTCGCCTACTCGGTGTGTAGCTATAGCAGCCTCCGGCCTAAATGCAAGGGGGATTCAAAGATAAAACTGAACTAACCCTAACCCTTTAAGATGTTTGGATGTAGTCTTTGATCTTGTTTTTCTCAAGAAGACGATGTTTCACCCAAAATAACAATTAACAGCCCTGTACCTGATTAATTCCAGTGTGTCTGAGCAAACTTTGTCTTGCTCCAGTACATTGCTCCAGTGTATTGTGTAAACAGCTGTTGAGGTCAAAATAAGTCTGTTGCGCGCTGTCTCCCTCTAATAAAAGCATTTATTTTTCAGTAATCAGAGAGTGTGCGTTAGCATGCTAGTTGTTATTAGTTTTACTGTCAGAAAAAAATCAGCTCTGTTCTCTTATAAACTCATCGTGCTGAATAATTAGGCTGCTCTGAATGCATAAAGTAAGTGAGAAATAACTTACTGCAAATTGTTTAAAATGAACTAGACCTGTTTTTCATGTTTTTAGAAAATGAAAAGAATTAGAAGAACTTTCACCTCACTTGCCTTATCAACCAGAAAATATTCACTAACAGCAGAATTAACAATACTATTAGGATTTTCATCACTGAAATATTTTAACACATTGGGGTAATTTGCAAATATAACTGAACTGTATTAATATTTATAACTTTTTCAATTCTCAGGGAAATTAGTCAGTAAAAAGCACAGTTTCCATCATTAGAAAGCTAATAGGTCCCAGAACATTTAATAAGACTGGTTAATTTGGATTTGAGATTCAGCACAGAGGAGTTCCCCATGAGAGATATATAAAGTTTCTATCACATACAGGAACAAATGACAAGTAGCATTAGCTGTACCTTGCAATAGAAAAGAAATAGTGTTCAAATTTGAATACGAGCTGTCTGGGGTATTGCTTAGTTCAGCGGTAAATGCTATGTCCATTGACCTATCGCTTCCATAGTATGAAATTAAACCTATCTTGCAGTTTCTAATACTGGGAATTTTATTGCTAAGAACAAACAACCTTGAAAATCATCTTCCATACTGTGGTACACTCCGGGCACAGCAATAATACTTCCATGGAGACAGCAGGAAAAAGTTAAAGAAAGCACCTTTAAAGGACCCATATTATTTTATTTTCTGATCTATGTTATAATGTTGTTTCCTCATCAGAAACATACGTGAAGTTGTCTTTTGTTTCATTCACACATGTTTTACACAACCCCAGCTTTAGCACAGGCTTTATTCTTCTCTCAAACTGACTTTTTAAACCCCATACACCTTCACTAGAATCATTTGGATAATTTCAGCCCTGGAATTGGCAATCTCTACTAAACAAATGGTAAAAGGTAGCTGTTAACTTGAAACCTACCACTTCATGATATAACAAGGTAGAACAGAGCATTTTCAGCTTTGGGAATGAAGACAGACTAATAATAAAGTATTACTCAAGCTTGTGTGAACTCTAGGTATGTTTCTGATGACATTATAACATTGCTTAAAGCTCACATAGGACCTTTAAGATCATGGATTTGATTCTCTTCTACAGTAGATTAAAGAAAAAGTTTTGTATATATGTTTTTTAGCTTTTAAAATGATTTGTCTACTTGCGTCTTCAAACTTCCAAATGATCAAAAAAACTACTTTAATATTTAACATCGCTTAAAAATGTGCAAAAACAGGTTTAAAGAGTACAAAGAGACGTTCACTATGTGAGAGAATTATTCAACACTGCAACAAAAGCCGTACCGTTGTTACATTCCCCGTCTCTCCTTTGTTTTGCCATGAAATACAGTACGATTCTGCAGTTAATTATTAATGAATATCCCCTAATTACTGATAGTAACCTTACCACTCAGTTATTTGGGCGACTTTCTTTTCTACGAAGCATTTAAGATTTTGTTTTTTGTGGCTCCACTTTAAGTTTTTCTTTCTTTGGGGCCCTTGTGCTATTAGATCAGTGCTTCATCAGGAGAATAGGGAGGAGGGACATGCAGGGATGGGATTGTATTGATGCTATAAAGTTGATGAATTTGATGATGATGAAGCAGTAGTGATTACAAACTACTCAAGTCTATCTTTCATCCATTAAAGGCTTTGTGAAATCTTTGAACCAAATTATAATTCAGGTGAGATAAACCACACGTAGATATTTCAAAAAGCAACTGAAATACATCTTTGCGTCGCTGAGTGATAAAAATCGTATGCAGCGAAATTAATTAACTTCCACTGACCCAACCAGCAAATGAAATGAGAAAAGCTAAGTAAGAAAGATGTGACCGCAGACAATTCCACTGGAACTTCGCCACTCAATCACTGGCATCATTGTGTTGTTTATCCTCGCCAATCAATGTGTGTTGCCAGGTTTGCTTCCTGTACTGGATTTTTGTCACGCCTGATGGAGCCCTTTCCAGTTGACCTCATCCCCTCCCCATCATCCACACAGCTCTGGAGGAGAAGTCAATGGACCACCGAGCGTTCGCCCCTGGAAGCACAGACTGCAAAAAGAGAGCTGATCCCCCAAATCCAATTTTAGACATCTTTTGTGCTGCGGCTTCCAGTGGAGAGGAGTTTTATTGTATGCCTCAACTCAATTTTTCATGAAACCGGTGTGAAGTGTCTACGGTGGTATATTTTTGCAATATGTTTCATTACAGGTTTAAGTAAGAGTAGATGTGCGATCTCTATAGGGATTAAAAAGTCCTATGTATTCTTGCAGGGTTTGGGTATTAAGCATGTGTGAATGAAACAAAACAAAACTCCAGGTATGTTTAATGAGGAAACAACATTATAACATAGCAGAAAATAGCGTCATATTATGTTCCCTTTAATTTCCAAAACTCCAAACTTGATGTAGCCACAAAAACGGAACAGAGACATTTTTAAACACATCACGCTTCAAGTCTGATATCCCAAACAAACTTTACAAAAACATATTATGCTTTTGTCTGCCATCATCTCAACAAAACGCCACTCTACCAGACCATGACAGCTCCGCCTGTGGATAGCTACCACAGACACGCGACGCTGCTGACGCCTATGTGTTAGAAAATACGTTTAAAGAAAATAAAAGGAGATGAAGTAAGTATAAAGCCAGATGACTGTGTACAGGAGTTAGCGGGAAATTAGACTTTTCAGAGCAATGGTGTCTTGAATGCAGGGAAATAAACATTACTAGAATATTGATTACTCCAATTTACATGGATCTCTCAAAATCAGTGGTGGAACCTAATGAAGTAAAAGTAGTAAAGTACTGTAAGTATAAATTTTAGGTATCTGTTCTTTACTTAAGTAGATTTTTAAGTGGATAATCTCTACTTTGACTGCACTACATTTGAGGGCAGGTATCTGTACTTTCTACTCCATTACATTTTTTAACAGGACTGAAGAGTAAAAGTATTTTTTTTTATTATTGTGTGAGACTTGCTGAAAAGGCTGAGGCTTTATTTTTAACATGTTCATGGTTTGAGGAAACAAAAATGAAAGAAAACCAGCTAGGAAAAAACGGTTGATTAAAATCTTTCTGTTGAACAAACTGAGCACAATATTTTTACTTTTTACTCTTTAAGTTCACATTTAATTCATATTTTAATGCTTTTACTTAAGTAGATTTTTCATAAGATACTTTTACTTGAGTATTTTTTTGCTTCGGTTTCTTTACTTTAAAACAGTGCTTCCTCCAACACTGCTCTAAATGCAGGTCTAAATGGAAAGGGTGCGTACCGTCAATCTAAAAACAAATGCAATAGACTCATCGTCCAGTTAGGTGCTCCTCTTATACTCCTATAGATCAGCATCTATAGAAACATTCCTGGGTGCTATAGTATTAAAGAACACGCACAATAAAGCTTACCAAATATTTAAACACTACTGCAGACAAGGGGCAGATGAAGCAAAAATCAAAGAAATTTATCTTTGTATTCCTAAGACATTTTGACAGTCAGTCTCTTACATTTCACCCATATTGGCATTTTAAAGAGTTTTTATCGCCACTCACTCAAAAGATGACATTTACTCAACCTTTTGTTTTGCTTGAGGAGCCCCACTGGGATTACCATTTTGTGTTTCAGGGGAGCACATGTCCCACGGGGAAAAGCCTGTTTTTTATATTGCACTCAGGCATCAATTGGAGCACCCAAGGGACACCTACTATGTTTGCAAAAAAAAGATATGCAAATCATTTCTCCTACTATTTCAAAAGGCCTGGTGGTGGGATGACTTTTTCTGTTTTTGTTTTGAAAAGTTGATATGTTTGTGCATACTAAGATCCACCTTTATAACATTTGCTTTTGAGGAGTGAATGCAAACTCGTATAACAAAACCACATATAGTATAATGAGGTATTTGCCTTGGATTACCTGAATTAAGATGATTTTGGATTACAAATTGGAACACAATTTTACTTTGTTTATCCCAAAGGCTTGTGCTATGTCACTTGTCTAGTGCAGGGGCTGGCTTGTCTCCATTGAGATGTTATTGCTTTGTCAAAAATGTTCCATATTGCTCTATAGGCCAAGTTAAAAGTCAGATGTGTGGAGAGGCGACCACATTCACAGTAAGAATGCGTGTTTTTCAAGGTATTTCTGAGCATTAAAACACGACTAACTGAACAAAAGCAAAATAGGTGAGTTTAATGCTACAAAGTGGAACATTCCAGGCAATAAAATCTTGTAAAATAAATATTGCATTGCCCAAAGACACTGTATTTTCTACTAAACTTCACTCATTTTATTTTTGCTCACCCAAAAATTCTACAAAGTCTTCCACTCAATAGAATGCAGATCTATCTTGTGTTGACCTTTATCCGCTGAGCTGCTGTTTCAAACACTAACTTTGATGGTTTCTGGCGGCTTTGAAAAAACTACTTTTAAAAGATTTGGGTCTGAATGGTCAGAACTGTTTTTTTTTTTTTTTCTGTCTCTCGCTCCCGCTTCTGTCTTTGTCACACTCCGGTACACACACACAGACACATAGACGCATACCAGACCGGCCAAAAAGTATAAAACATCACATGAAGAAAAGTCAACACATTCTGGCAAAGAGCCTGTATTACGCTTTGTTATAATGTCTCCTCATCACAAACATACCTGTGTGTGCTTTGTTTCATTCACACATGTTTAACACACAAACCCTGCTTATTTAGGTTCTTCTCTCAAACAAAAAACACCATGTGATGTCATGTGGCAATGCAGGAAGTGCCTCATTGTGTTTTTAAACTTCGTACACCTTCACTAGAATCATCTGGATGATTTCAGCCCTGGAATTGCCTCTCTGTACTGAATTAAAAGTAAAAGAGGTATCTCTTAACTTGAAAACTACTGCGACATGTCATCACTAGGTGGAATGTGAGCTTTGGAAATGTAGACAGACTAATAATAAAGCATTGCTACTAACATGTGTGAATGAAACAAAACACTCTGGGTATTTTTTTTAGAGGAGGTAACAACATTATAACATGGCTTAAATTTTGTGGAATATAGAACGTTACCCTGTGAGCAGTAACACAGCACTGTGTTCCATATGTTATACAAGCTGGCCCAATACAGCCCTCTATCTTCTCCTCATTATTCTGACTTTCTCAAGAGGACCACCGTAATGACCTCTGCAATCTTCTCTGCATTGTGTCTCACTAGCCCATGATAACAGCAATACTAAGCAGACAGGGTTCACTCCATGGAAACAAATCCAGGAGACTTCACAAGACCGATGTGCTCAAGTTTTAAATGGTGATTTTAGATTTCATTAACTACAGCCGCCAGCACTGTGTAAACCTTAAATACTGAATGCATGGTCCATAAAGGCTCATGTGCACAGTGTAATTGATTTTATATTGATGTTTTTCTCTGTTCAGAAAACACAACTATATGAAGCCTTCCAGTGTTGAGGAAGAGATCTTGTTTATGTTTTAAGAAAGTCCAAATAAACCTGTGTGTGTAGGGGGGGTGTTAATTACTTGTGTGAAGGGTCAATTTTACGCTGTGTTCGGATGTTATAATGTTGCTTCCTCATTAAAAACAGTTGTTTTGTTTCATTCACACATTTTTAACACTCCAGTCCTGCATAGGCTGAGTTCGTTTCTCAAACTGAAAACACTCTGTTCCACCTTGTGATGTCATGTAATAATACAGAGAGTGCTCTACTGTGTTTTTAATCTCCATACACCTTCGCTAGAATCAACTAGAATTAACTTGAAAACTACTCATTCATGACATCACAAGGTAGAACGGAGCATTTTGAGCTTTGGAGATGTAGACAGAATAATAATGCAGGATTACAGAAAGGTGTGAATATTTTTGAAGCAGTAACAGCATTCTAATATGGCTTAAAGCTAACAAGAGTCAGTTTTGCATACTATAGGACCAATTCTTTATAATATGAGTATAGTTTTGTTAGCTTTGATATTACTTTCAATATTGATTTATATATCTGGATTTTTTTTTGGGCAGGTGGGGGGGACCTTTTTTGGTCATGATTTGCCTTGCCTTGTCCTTGTAAGTGCCCATTTTAGTGGTGTGCAATTTCATCGGTTGTCCCAAACTTGATCAATATGTTTTTAGGTGCAAGCTTGGTTAAGAGTGGGAGAGAGACATTCAGCAAATTCTTGAAATCAACATCAGGCTGCTGAAGCCTACAGAGAGCCTGAACTGTACTATAGCTGGGACCACTAGACCACCACACACATTAAGAGATGTTTTCACACTATTTCCGACAACACTTTAAGTATTCACAATTTAACCAGAGAATAACACTCGGTTTCATAAACTGTGATCTAGTATACTCAAATACTGTGTACCTTTCATGGACAAACAGTTTAGCGAGAGGTAACCAAATAACTGCGCACAACCATCTTAGGCTTCTTAATTACGCCCTTGATACAAATGGTCTAATCACCAGAACTGGGCATCACCATTTCAATTTCAGTCTTTGGACTTGGCTCTGCCCTTATTGCCTCTTGTCGATTTTGGCATTTATTCTAGCTTTATTGCAGTACAATTATGGGCCCGTGTTATTACCAAACAGTGTATTGGCTTGGTCTAATATCTTTAGGGTTATTGCACATGGGCACCAGACAGAAAGGAGGCAGATTACATTGTCTCTATTAATACAACACATCTACTAAATACTAACAGCCATAGTTACGGATATGAAAGAAATAATGTGATGATGAAATGTAGATGCAATCATAATTTAGCCTGCAGATTACACACAGTCATGGGTTAAAAAAGAGGAAATGGGGAGGAAATAAGGAATCTATTTGAAAAATCTTGGCAGAGTGGATTCCAAAATTCTCAATCTGTTTTCCATAGAGTTATTCAATTTGGAGTGTTTTCTTTTTAACCGAGCAAAGGCATCAGTGCAGCAATTTCCCATTGAATAATAAATCAGCCCTAGGCCGCAGACAGACAAACAGGCAGCGTGTGTGATAGATGGGCAGACAGTTAAAAATGTGAAAAGGCAGAGTTCGAATGGGGAAAACGGTGGAGAGGCAGCATAAGCAACATGAAAGTAGCCATTATCACGAGGAATAATCAGACGAGGCCAGGCGGATTTAAACCAGTGTTGCCTTGGGAGACTGACGCACAGATAGGTGATGGACGATAGTCACAAGTCAAATATTACAAAGAAAAAGAGACAGAGCTAGTGTTTGTTTTCTTCACTATAGTTATGTAAATAGATTTTTGATTTTGAAATCTAGCAGTTATGCATTTTGTTACAAGAAGAAAAGCAGTTCTTGCTGCTCTCCACAAGTTTCCGATACTTTCTTTTGAAAAAGATTTTAACGTTTGAAGGCCTTACTGGACAGAACAGTCATAGTATGAAATGGGGAGAGAGAGGGTAGAGACATTAGAGGTCTCCAACCTTTTCCTCCGGTGAGGAAACAAACAGAAATGCAAGAGAGCTATTCATTTTAACGGTCACAAGAAATGTTGTAAGTATAAAAGCCAGAGCCTTAGACGGGGTAGTTAGATCCCTATAACACATAAACCATTAACCATTTATTGATGCACAATGTTAGACATCACAATGATACATTTACAATGGCAATAGGCAGTTAAGTAAACAAATTTAAGTAATTCAGAAATCCCTTGGCAAGCTAATTGGAAGGGGAAGGAGAGCCACTAGCTCCTGAGCTACAGGTTTGAGATCGTTGTCTTAAAACACAACTAACTAAAGCTATAATACGAGTTTGAGAAATTTTCAGAACTTCTAACATTATTGCTATTGGGACAAACCATCAACCCAGCAAAGCCTGGGTCTCCAGGTCCTGAGGTAGATGTATGGTCAGGAGTAACTTGTTGAAGGATTGATTTAGTGTGCATGTTTTCCTGAGTGGAATTCACCCACTCACAAACCCCCTTATAGTCAAAATACTACGGATGTGAAGCAGAGCACTAACCATTCAGCACCATGCTGCCATTTTACTGTTTATGGGCTATTTCAAAACAAATATATATTTTATACTGGTATATCATTCTAAGGAAGATCATTTTTATTACTTCCGCTGCGCTCCCTGCATCCCTGCAAATCACCCTTTACAAGTGACACTAACAGACACGCTGAGGTAAATGATAAGTGATACACTACTTTAACAGCTCAACACAGCTTCTACTATGATCTTGAGGTTGTTATTTCTTCTGTGGCCGGCTCATTGTGACATAAAAAGGCAGAGAGTGCATCTCCCCCGTGCTAAATCGTGTGTGACTGTTTTACGTGTCCATCATTTTCTCAATAGTCTAATTACAACTGGTTCCGCCTGGCTACTCTCCACTGTCCTCTTCCAGAGCGGGACCACGATAACCAACTTCTGCCCAGATTCAGTGAAGAGAAAAGAAAACAAGCCTTAATTGATATCCATGGTGTATCCATGGACATTATTATCGCAATTTTCCTCCCCAGTCTTAGCCATCATCACTCTATCTTCTTTGCCATCTTGAGGGATTTTATTAAACTCAATAAAATAAATCACTGTCATTAGATACAAAGATCTTCTTGATCTTCTACCCAAACTGGTAACATTACTTCATCCGGCTGTCATTATAAGAGGCCCTGACCAGACTGCAGTGTGGTGTGCAAAATCTAAAATAGTTGGATCATTTCGCCAAGATCTAAGGCGAATCCAGCAAAGGCGTGTCACAGTAAATCACCAGTCTCAGCCATCTGCGGTTGCCATTAAAGAAAGCCACTATTCTTGTGTTAAAATAATGATAGACACACTGTGAATAATACACACAGGTTCATTTCATCAAGAGGCACATTTTTAGTGCAGTCCTTGGTGGTTTTCTCACGCCATTACCCCCGAAAGTGATTTAGAAACTGCCACTCAGACTAATTCGGCCCAAAAACTTCTAAAAGATAAATTTAAACATTTTTATATTAAGAAACTGAAACAGGGAGTAGGATGTGCTTTGACAGATGTTTTTTTTTCAATCCTTGCCAATAAATAAAAAGAAAAAAAAGAAAAATAATCATGGCCCATAACGTCATCTGAAATTAGAGGCAACATACTTTTTTATCTGAATTCCTTTATGCAACGAAATTCTTCTATGAAATAAATAAATACAATTAGTGTTAGGAAGTATCTGAGTAAATGTACCGGCAATATGTATTCCAAATACAAATTTTGAGTAACTATGGTACAGTTCCTTTTTCTATTGGTGGTATTCAGAATACATTTACTTTACTAAAATCAAAGCAAAACATTACAGTATTTCATCATGTAATTTAGGCTTCAAACTGCACAGAATCAGAGAAAAAGACGACAACACGGCTTTGTGGGGAGTGCATGTGTGATTTTTTTTTTCATCTCCAGTGATAGGAAATGCTTTAAAAACAGTGAAATAAATATAAAGCCGTTTTAATACTTAGTTGTGTTTTCTACACTATAATATAAATGCAACTCAGTATTCAGAATATGTTTTTCTGATTGGTCCATGTATTGGAATATGTTCCAAAATACATTTTAATGCAGGTATTTGGTATTCTGTGACTAGACTAGACATTTTCAAAGTATTCTTCCCATCACTGATTAAAATACAATGACAACTAAGACAAATAATACTAAACATGTTTTCTCTGTCATCTAAAGAAATATACTGAAAACCCATCTTGCTCAGAAGTAATGTTCATGTGAATATTGTAGTTCAGGACCATGTTTAAAATAAAAACTCTGAAAGTTTCACCCAGAATAATGTTTCATAACAAGGTGCTTACCCATTGAGGAGAAAACATTGCATTACAAGCCCCAATTCCCAAATCACATTAAAAACTGGGCTGTGGAGCGGTCTTTAGACTGTTAAATACAACCTCTCACTATTTCCTCTCTTTGTATTCATATGAGAGTCCAACAACTTACCCAGGAAGTGATTTGGACGCAGTACTACATTATAAATTACAAAAACAAAGAGCAAAAATATAAATGGTAATAATAAATTCAAAATAAGTAGCAAAAATAACAAGAGGCTGCTATCAAATAAGGCGGAATTATATAAATGTATATGTTTAAGTAAAAATAAAAAAATATAGTAAAACAAATCACACTGCAAAATGAAATAGTACTTGTCATGACAGAAGGTTATCTATTACATAAGGGTGAGTTGTTGTACATTTGTAGGGAGTATTAGCTATTACATAAGGGTGAGTTGTTGTATAGAGCCATGGCATATGGTATAAATGTTGTCCTGTATCTGTTTTCCATAGCAAATACTTGTTTTTCAATATTTTTGCACTTAAATCCTCTATTTTCATCAGACATAATTCGCCGAAAACATTTAAAACCAACTGGTGTCAACATCACAAAAATACTCAGGCTGTGACCTCCCAAATCCCAATAGAGTCTCCAGCCATTATCACATTTCACAACAGCAAATAAAACACTGAATCCTGCCAAGCCATTTGGATAAGAGCAAAACACTGGCACCTATAAATGTAAAAATGCCAGCACCACATAATTACTACTTATAATCGCTTATTATTCTTAGATTTTGAGCCTAATTGCACAACGGGGGATGACACTCCAAATTGATCAACCCCTTGATGCCATTATGGTGTCTGTTGTGGGCTCATTAGCAGGAGCGTGGTTTGTTTTGCCTGTCTATAGAAGCCCCTGCCACCTTTTGTGAATGACAAGTGTAAATCAAAATGCGCCGGGCATGTTGGAATTGGCAACGGGTGTCAAAATGATCAACTTATTGGCTGATATGACAGTTGTGAGTGACTGGGTGGATTAAGTGAGGATGAGTGACAGGGAGCAGTGAGCACAGGCTTTTAAACGTGCACTGTGTAACTTTTCTGATAGAGGGTCAGCCACAAACTTATTTCCATGGAGACTTTATTGCTTTACCTGAATGGTGTCACAATATGGTATTGAACAATTGAAGGTTGCATTTATTAAAATTTAATTGTTTTACTGCTCAAAAATACTATGAAAAACGTCCATTCCTACAATGAGTGAGCTCACCTTTCCACAGATCTGACCTGTAACTTGGTTTGGAGGCATTGTTGGCTTGCCTCCGTGGAAATAGATAAGTTTACTAGCATAATGTGAGATATATCCATGAAGACAAGCAGGTGGCGGATCCTCCACCAGAAAGTTACGAGGTGCACCTTTAAACTACGTATGACAGAGATTAAAGATTTGGACTTAATGTGGTGAGATTATTACTATTTTAAATATAAATTGTAGTTTTATCCAAATCAAGAAGCAATTTGGGGAGAAAATTTCAAAAATATGTTTTTGAAGAAGTAGAGAGTTCATGATGATGACATCAAACTATCCATGAGTTAAGCACATTTCACACGTAAGAAACTATTTTCTTCTGGTATTTTAAACATGATTTCAACAATATAAAAGTTTTTTCTCATATTTTTATTTCTCAGATAATTTCTGTGAGCATTAGTAAACTTTTGCTAGGTAATGGTTATGTAATTCCCTAATGTGATGTCACGATTTTCAACCTGGAAGGAAAAATGTAAACCTAAAAAAATGGTCAAGGTGAGGGTGAACCATCTTAAATACAATGATCTTAACTGTGTTTTAGTAAAATGAGTAGTTCATCCTGCCATAGGCACTTTAAAGATGTGCATAAATGTTATAGTCTGTTTTACAGTACAGTTTAAACAATGATGATTAGAACTATGACCATCTGTCCGTCCTTAGGAATCACTGTAATGGAAATAATATAACTTTTATCACACAGATTTCTCACCTGTTCCTGTTTTAGACTGTTTACTGACCATTGCAGACAGTGAGAAAATCTCAACAAGAGCTCCACACACAGTCATCAAGCTTTACAAATTCAGCCATTGTCAAATTGATAATGGAACTCATCTGATGATAATCCAAACTATTAACTCGCTCTTTATATGACTGAAAAATATCGAACTACAATTCAATTAGACTTTTTTTCAGTTCAGTTCATTTCACACTTGAAGAATAAACTAAATTACTATAAAGTAAGCACATTTTATACCTACCAAGAGGCAGAGGAAGACTGAGTACAGAGAACATTATACTAAACTACACAACAATTGAAGTCTTTGTGACCATCATAGTCTAAGATGTTAAATACATCCCCTCCCTGACAGGTGCCATGGATAATCAATAATAGATCCTCTTCACCTGTCAGTGGTGATAATGTTAAGTCTATACAGCAGCTTGTATTTCTGCCGAAGGACGTGCATTGTGTAAGAGAAGAAGCCTTTACAAAGCATCTAGTGTCAGTGGAGGCACATGCCAATAAATCTGCTCTGTCCCTTCAGTCTGCAGCGCTTCAGAAGACACCGATAACTAGCGTCACCGCGGTAACACCTGTCAACCTGCAGACACACTTTTCCTTTGATTCCTTTTCCTCAAAGAGTTTCTTAGGGACCTGGCAAACAGGTTATCGTTCAACAAAACATCTCAGTTGTGAAGCACTTGCCACAGTCACACTGCACTTGTGCATATACCTAAGGATGACAAGAAGAGAAGACTAAGAGCCTATTCAAAAACAGAGTGACCAACATGGAGCTACTTCACATTCAAACAGACTGTTTCCGCTCTGTGAATGGCTCTTTTATGAAAGAGAAAATCCATTAAGTTTGTGAGTGTTCGTCTGAGGTGGCATCAGTCATGAGTGAGTCGCACATAACAGTTTATATTACATTTGCTTTAGGCCTTTTTGCACATGACTTCTAATCACGTTGGCAGGCAGGTTGCTGCTCGGCAGGTGGCTGCTATGAAGAAGCTTTTTGTGTTGATTGATTTTAAAAGGCAGAGCGCGCATATAAGGTGTGGAGGACAGGCACAGATAAGAAGCTATGTAAAGAATGAAATAGTGTTTTAACTGTGGGAGGTGAGACAACAGAATCAAGTAAACGTTTTATAACCCAAGCACCTCGTCTAATGAAATACGACTGCGTCAGACATTTATTGCTGTGAACTCTAAATTATCCATGGGGCCATTTGGAAGTCAGATTTCCGGCCTGTGTGAGTAGGACATGTTTTATAGCCTTCCTCTGCACTTCCACACTGTGGGGAATTGAGTTTGGTGATATTACGCAGCACATGTGACATACAGTATATTGGGTTTGCGGACAAACAAATGGGCGGCTATTTCTGGCGACCAGGTCCAGTGTTGCTTTTACCACGGCCCCTTCCTCCTATAATTTTGTTAGCTAACAGTGCAACATAGCCCGGACACTGATCCTAATCTCTCCAGAGGGCCCCGAGCGCACAGCACTTTGTTATGAAACATTTGTCACCTCAATCATGACCAAGTGATGACAAGAGGTGGCCACCCAAAAAGAACATGAAAAGTGCTATGTCAGGTGTGTGGACAGTGGACACTGTGCACTGAGCTCCACATACAGAGTAATTCTGCTGGACATCTCTGACTAAATTTGCTAATACATATTTTTCAGTAATTGCTATAAATCAGATTTTTCTTTCAAAAAAAACAACACAAAAAGAAAAGAAACAGGTTAACATAAATCATCTTGGCAAGGTATGCGTCTACCACCTGTTCCAGTGCCCTTTGTGAGGTCCTACTTAAACTAATTACATTCCCAAAAACCTACTTTAAACAAATACCCCATAATGAGTCAAATCCAAATAAAAATAAACTACACAACTTCTTAATATGGTTAAACCCCAGGCTCACATGCAGTTTTATTCAACAGGCCAAACAGCACACTTATGAGTCACTACTGTAAATAAATTCTGAGTTACAGGAAATTTCACGCTGCATTTTAAGTCACACCGGTGCTATTACGGATTATGTTGGAGGATTTGACCTGGACTTCTGAAGGCGGATCACACAAACTCCTGCTGTGTCAATCCTAGTGGAGAGAGAGTGGAGTCCTGCCGGACAGCACAGTAAAGTATAGTTCAGTCCAGTTCTTATGGCTCCTCTGGTGAACTTGAGTGCCTACATTCTTCTCTCCATACTTAGGTCTCTCCTGTCTGTCTCTCTTCAGTTTAGTTCTCTCTTGATCTCTGCATGCTTTTCCACATCCCCATTCTGCTGCTGCCTTTTATAGTCTGCACATTGTCTTCAAACGCTATCTGCAATAGTGGTTTCTTTTATGGGAGATTAAGTTCTCATGCTTAGAAGGTATAAGGAGACATAACAGATTCAAAGATAAAATGAATGTATAACAATTTGTTATAATGAGTTCATTTCAAATTCTTCTATGGACGAACTTCAGACTGACTGTCAAGTCATGGCACAGTTTTACGGACCTACGAGCAGTGCAAAATATATAGATAGTTTACATGGACTTTTTGAGTTTTGTTTTATTTCCCAGACTCCCTTAGTGCACCTGTCTTCCTTTAAACTTTAATGCCAGAAATTTAGCTACAAATTACAATTCAATATATTTCCCAAATTGCACAGCACTAGTCTACAATCTACCACAACATTCACAGAGTTTTCATAATCTAAAATGTCCCCTAGTGCTTCTGTAATTTTCATATTATAATACAAATTGTAAGAAAAACTCCAAAAAGACCCCAAACCTGTTATAATACCCCCTCAGAAGAATACATTTAATTAACACTTCTAAACATTGTGGCCACTTGATGATTCAAAAAGCAGGACTAAAGAAGGGCCTTTGATTTGCTCTCAAGGACAGACTCATATTGTTCCCGTGGCACTGGCTTTTGCATTATGTCCTCCCGGTGTAGCCATTAACACTGTGTCATTGGGGCTGTTGGTCTGTCAATGGCAACTTGCAAAGGTGGACATCAGAATTCACCGGATAAAAAGCTCATTGTTTTTCCTTTATAGTCTCCCATCGTAAGCAGGTGCAGGAGCAGCACCGCTTTGCAAAAAAAGAGATGAGATGTTTTTCGCTGGATTCGGGGCAAACGAACAAACAGAACGATACAAGTTGAGTAGAGAGGGAATAGATTAGCTTCTTTGATGTATCTGGGGGTGAATGTGAAGAGAAAGGTCGGAAAATAACAAAGAATTAAAGACGCAAAGGACTTCATTTGTTGATGGTGTGGCAAACAAATAGTTATATAGTTCTACAACCAGAAAAATAAATTGGACTAAAAGTGTAGAATTTTATTTCATTAGTGACTCATGAAAAGGTAAATTAAAACATAAAAGAGAACCTCTTGAGGCGCAGTTTGTTAGATGCGATAAGTGGGAGGATATCTCAAAATGAAATGCTTCCTGGAACTTTGTAAGGGCATGCAAGGTCTGACAATGTACTAGTATATCTTCGTCTACAAAGCAAATACAGTAAAAATACAAAATGTCCAAAACATTAATATCTTAAAGGACATATAATACACAAGATGGATTCTTGTGAGCTTTAAGTCATGTTATAATGCTATTACCTCAGGTTGTGTTTTGTTTCATTCACACATGTTTGAGTAATACTGGTTTATTCATCTGTCTACATCTCGTGTGCTTTCTGTTTGAGAGAAGAACTGAGCCTAAATATACAGGGTTTGTGTGTTAAACATGTGTGAATGAAACAAAACACAACTCCTGTATGTTTTTTTATAAACATTGTTCAGAAAATAATGTAATAATGTAAATAATGTAAAACCCTAATTTATGATTCAAAAGTACAATGAGAAGTTTTACATGCCCCACTAAAGAAGCAGCAATAAAATACATAGTGTATTTTAAAATATGGGTCTGAGCAATAAATATTTACTGTAGGTTGCAATAACAGACCAACAGCATGGAAGAGGTGTATATGCAGTTCTTATAAAAAAAAATTAATGACCATTGAACTTATTTTTTCATTTAATTTCTTGAAATTTATAGGTTTTTCTGAGGACAATAGGATTTTCTCAGACGCGCTTTCCCACACTTTTGAAACTATGAATAAATCCAAAACACAGAGCCGTCCATTCTCATATATTCTCCAACCTGATAAGTATTCTCTGGCTCTCAAACCCCATTACATCCATCTCGCAAAGTAAACCATATGCATTCATTTATGCTTTGAATTCAGAAGGAAGAGGCCTCAGAGCAGCTGGGCCCAGCAGCCAGAACCCAACCATTCCCAAACAAGGATAAACAGAGCATTTGCAGTCACTGGTGGTAGATTAATACTCATTTGGTGCACTAATGAGTTTCTAGCAGGGGTCCCTAAGACTTGGCAAAGGATTCAACAAAATTCAAGAGACACCTTTTTTTTTTCTTTTCCAGATTTTCCAGGTCATTTGAGAGTGTTTTTCTTCAATTATCACAGCTCAGTTCAGATCACTGCAAGGACATTCAGAACAGGTACAGCTAGGATTTATCAGAAAGTGAATAGGGAGATTACTTATACAAAATCAATGCACAGCTTATTTGAAGTTGTTACAGAGTTCAGTAATAGAATAGAAAATCAGTAATAGAAAAACTTTTCTTCAGTAATTTGAAGGCATCTGAAACAAGATAAACAAAGCTTAGAGATCACTCCATTTCCATCATAATCATATGAAAGTTCAAAATATGCTGATCACTAAGGCACGTACAAACCAAGCAAGATACTGGAAAAATGCCCCTAAAAACATTTTGGTGAAAGTAATATTACCCATAAAATGTAACCATCCAACAATAATAAACAATGCATTAGTCACCTCATGTGTTTCACCAGGTTCGGCATATGAGCTCAAATGGAAGGAGCTGCTATTAAAAGGTTGCACCTGATGGGTACTAGAAATTCCATTGCCAAAATACACAAGAGTAAAGGGCCCATATTATGCTTTTTTTCTGATCCATGTTATAATGTTGTTTTGTCATCAAAAACATACGTGGAGTTTGTTTTGTTTCATTCACACACATTTAACACACAAACTGCATATTCAGACTTCTCGAGTTCTTCTCTCAAACAGAAAACACTCTGTTCCACCTTGTGAAGTCAAGTGGGAATACAGTAAGTGCTCCACTGTGTTTTTAAACTCCATTCACCTTCACTAGAATCATCTGGATAATTTCAGCCCTTGAATTGCCCATCTCTACTATTAACTTGAAAACTACCACTACATGACATCACAAGGTAGAACAGAGCATTTTGAGTTCTGCAGATGAAGACAGACTAATAAACTAGGATCACTGCAACATGTGTGAATGAAACAAAACACAACTCCAGATATGGTTCTAATGAGGTAACAGCATTAAAACATGACTTCACCCTCACAAAAGTCAATTTTATGTGATATAGGGCAGGATATTAGTCAAACAATAATGAACATATACATTAGTAACAATAATGTGTTTCACCAGGTTGGGTCATATGAGCTCCACTGGAAGGAGCTGCTGTAAAAGATGTCATCCACTGGGTACTAGAAATCCCACTGCCATAAATACAACAGTTCAAAGCTGCCATCTTGCAGCTACTTCTCCATTCTTTTATTACATTTCTACTGCACACATAGTAGGCCTGTCACAACAATTACAGAAGTAATTTAAACAGTAACTTATCGTTCAATATATGATAGATGGAACAATCATTTTTGTGGATCAATATATTTTTTCTTTGTACTAGTCAGACATTTTTTGTTCTATGATTAGATTTGAGCTGTAACAAGTTGAATAAATAATTCACATCCATTGGGTACTGGAAATTCCATTGCCAAAATGTAAAGTAGTTGCAGTCTTGCAAGTACTTCTCCATTCTTGTATTACTTCTCTATGCTCTCTCTTTTCAATTTTATGATGGTTATTTATGTTTTCATTTATTTGTATTGTGACTTGAATGCATTTCTTATTCTGTAAAGCAATTTGAATTACTTTGTATACGAATTGTGCTATACAAATAAACTTTTTATTGCTTTTCCTATTAAATTCTTATTGCACACATCCCCCATAGCATTGACTATAGTAGTATAAACCATGTCTGAACCAGCTCTGTTCCCTATGCTCACTGGACTGGTCAACTTCCAGCCCTCTGAAGTCACTGTGGTGCAGAGAATCCATTTGGCTTTTATTCACCTGAATCTTTTAAGCTGAATCTACCAACTCTACCACCCTCAAAATTCATGTGTGAGCCAGTCCAAAACCTCTGCGCTCTCCCAAAGCACAAAAAAACTCTCATCTGGCGAGTATAGACTTTTGCCTCTCTGCACGGTTCCATGTAAATTGGATGCTGACCAACAGTACCCCTGCAAAATGGAGATCGGGGTGTTACTAGTATGTGCCATCTGCTCATCCTATGAATACAGTGTGAGTCTGGTTTTGGGTTATTTGTGCTTAAATCACCCATGTAACTGTGCCTGGGTGAACTCGGGATAGGTAGGCAGACAGTCAAGGCAGGGGAATTCAAAAAGCATGAGAGGTAGATGATTTTTCTTGCCTAACCAGCTGCCATTTCTACAATAATAGAGGTATTTTGAGATGTCATAACCAACTCCAGTGAAGCGAAAGGTAGTTCAGTGTGTAAAGTGTTCGAATCCTTTTCAGATTGCATTATATTGAGTTTTAATTGAAATGTGGCAGAAAAAAACAAAACAATAAATGCGTTTGAACTGATGAAGGATAATTATATCTGGGTGAAGTGAGATATTAAAAGCTGACATGTCTCACTGGGCGTAAAATCTAACTTTACCACAATGTTAAGCTTCTGCAAGTAAATGAGCTAATGCAAATGAGAAGTTTAGTGAATTGTGCTTTATGGGGTCATTTGAGTTAAAGCTGCATTGTGTAACTTTTCTGGGGGTGGGGGGAGGGTCTGTCAATTGGTTTTCTCCATACAGATATTACTACTTTGTCTCAAATGTTTCACAATATTACACCTTTTAATCTTCATGGAGACCAAACCAGACCAAGTTACAGGTCAGATCTGTGGAGAGTTATTCTGTGCTATAACACTATTAAATGTAATGCATGTAAAGTAGACTTGTTTAATGTCATACTCTGTTACACTCTAAGCAGAGCAATGGCATTTCCATGGAAACAAGCAGATGATGGACCCCCAACCAAAATGTTACATAGTGCACCTTTAACACTGCTCTAACATCAACAAATCACCCTTTCTGACAGAGAAAAGGCAGCCAGGCTTGAATGTTACAAGATTTTATGCACTCAAAAGTGAATCTCCTTGGAAATGATAATGCTCTTTGAAAAGGGTGTTCTGTTTTACATCTGTTTTTCGTAGGCTCCAGGAAAAACAAAATGAGGGCAAATCCATCCATTTTAACATGGTGTAAATACATGACTCATGATAAAGACCAGAGTGATCCAGCAGGTGGCAAAATAAAATCAGTCACAGTCAAACATGGCAGACCACAATATTTTAAAAGCACTTCTGAGAAATTCTACTACTTTTCCTGTTCAAATCCTTATAGTTTGTGAAATTCTACCTACCAATCACCAAAATAAGAAAATCACTGTTTAGTGTATTTTTGTTTTTTAAATTGCAAACATTATTTTTTATTATTTATTTAGTTGTTCTGAGTGGCAAGTCTTAACCAGTTGCAGTTAAAGAGGGGCATTTGACTTGTATGGGGTGTTAAATGGTCACACATAACATATTTAGATCATCTGTTGCCTTTTATTGTTGCTATAATTGCTGAAAACAGCATATTAACATGTATGACTTTATGTTCACTTTTGTTTTTACTCCCTTTGCTCCATGCATTAAGTCACCCCCCATTGAGCGCTATCACAACACAATCAGAGTACATTCAGCGAATGAGGTTTGTGGAGTTGTTGTGTACAATTTTGTATTGTGATTTTGTATGTTTATGGATAATTGTTGTGTGGGAGCAAGGATGATGAAGCCTTGTGGGCAGAATCTTACATCTAACCATAAAGAGGGTTTGAAAAGGGTCTGGAAGAGATCGCTGAATTACTGAAACATGTATGGATGACACCTAAAACCTCTTCAGGCATGTTTTTAGTTACATTATAACATGGTAGAAAGCAGGTGGGTGGTTCTATTCCTGTTAATGTATGTTACCTCTACAACAACTATTAGTGCGGTTACTACTACTACTACTACTACTACTACTATTACTACTACTACTACTTAATAATAATAATAATACTATCATTAGACTAGCAAATTTGAATGTTTTTGAGCTCAGAAAGTACTCAAAGATTAGTCCATTTCATGGCTATATCATATTTTTCCACATCTACATCATTGGACATGCAAAGTTCAACAGCTGCATAAAGCAGAGCCCAGCACGCCAGCCATTGTAACTAGTTTGTCCATGCTGCGCTGGCAAATTACATCGATACCAATTACCAATGGGGTGCTGGTGTCTCGATCTACTGCAAATGAAAAGTGAAACATGCATTATAGTTTGTTTATTTTCACACCACATGCCCCGATACAAAGGCCTTATTCTGAGCTTCTTATCAAATATTTGTAATACTGTGGAAGCAAAACTCAGCATGTTCAGTCATAAAGTAGTAGACATATGTTGTTCTCATGCTAACATTTTCCATGCATACTGTGTGGAAGAGAAGGTAATGACTGTTATTAACTGAGAGGTCTGGAGCTCTGGACTATAACAGGGTATTGGTGACCCATGAGGCCCCTGCACTTTACCCAGCTTGCCTGTGTTTAGTGATGGGCCAAAGTCAGCAAGATTATTCCATCTGGTTCAAACGAAAAAGAAAGTATCAAAAAAGATGTCTGTAGAGATCAATATTAACATTTTGGCTCCTTTGCCAATCTGGCAATTAATCAAATTATGGGGAAACTAACCTACTAACTAAATCAGAGCAGTTAAAGGCTATATCTTTAATTGCATCTGTTTTGTCTGTTATTTTCCACCGTATGGCATTAAGGCTCTGTTTACACGGAAACGGTCTGAAGCAAAAACGCAAGTGCATTTTCATTCTCACTCTTATTCCACATTTACACAAGCATTTTGGGTGGGGAATTTTGCATGCACACAAGATACAAAACTTCCATTTTGCAGATGTAGTATATTATTATGTTTCCTCATGAAAAACATACCTGGAGTTTTGTTTTGTTTCATTCACCCGTTTAACACACAAACCCTGCAAGTTTAGGCTGAGTTCTCTGAAATTGTGTGATGTTATATGGTAATAAAGAAAATGTGTCACTGTATTTTTTTAATCCATGCACTTTCACTACAATCATTTGGAGCATTTCAGCCTTGGAATTGCCCATCTCTACTGAACAAAATGTAAAAGGTAGCTGTTAACTTGAAAACTACTGCTTCATAACATCACAAGGTGCGACAGAGCATTTTGAGCTTTGAAGATGCAGAGAGACTAATGATAAAGTACTACTCATGTGTGACAAGGTAACAACATCATGACTTAAAGCTCACAAGGGTCAATTTTGCATAATGTTATGGCCCCAGACCTCCAGTTCTTTGATTTGTGTTGTGTGCTTTAATTTCTTGTTTTGTCATTTGGATTCTTGCTGGTGAGCCCTGGTCCCTGATTGGTGGGAATTTCAACCCTTGGTCACTCCTACCTCACCTCCAGCCTCCTCCCCCTATTTAAGCTGCTCACCTGTTCAGGGCTGCAGGCCTCTGTGGTCAGTCTGCCATTTTCTGTTTGTGTCTCATTAGTGTTGTTAGTCTTAACTTTGTGTGTGAGACACTAGTTTAGTTTAATTCTGTTTTGTGTCTTTTCAGTTGTCACTTGATTCTGTTTGTAGGTTTATGTGACTTTTGTTTAGCGACATTTGTGATTCTGTTATGTGTCCCTTAGTCCGTCACTTTTGTATATTTCAGTCCCGTCCTTTTGTCTCTTAGTTTGGGTTATTTTATGTACATATTTTAGCCTGTTTTGTTTAATTTACCTTGTACATTCCTTTTAATTAAATTACCTTATTTATGCCATTTTACATCTTGGTTATTTTGTTACTTCCCCGGTCCCTAGCAGAGCTGAGCCGTAACAATAATATAGGACCTTTAAATGAAGGAGCATACTGTATGATTTGCAAAATACAATGAAAAGTTTATTTTATATGACACATTCACAATTGTAGATGTGCACTTTGGTCACCGTGTTTATATTTAAATTTGGACGGTGGACTGTAGAAAATAGATATGACAGGTTGAATTAATTTTTGGCCAAAGCAAAGGTTTTGGCAGAGGCTAAAGATGGCGAGAGCATCTGGACTGAACCCAAACACACAGCTGTGGTACACGTCAAAGGCCCGGCCACTTTGTGTTTTCCAAATGAGTCCAGTCAGTGAATGCATTATGACAAGTACTTCCTGCTTTGACCTTTGGGCTCTCTCCCATCTCCATAAGTGGCTGTGTGGTTAGAGTATGAGGCGACGCTTTCTATTCTATTGCAAATATAAATCATTTTAATGGAAAAATCCAATTTGTTTTACTATATGAAGCTTTTAATATAACTTGTAAACTTGCAAAGGCTAAAATTTCACAAGAAACTGAATTGATATATTTCTTAGTAAATAATCAACAACATGAAGCTTGTGACATGACAAAGGGCCCATATTACACTATTTTCTGATCTGTTATAATGTTGGTCCCTCATCACAAACATTCCTGGAGTTGTGTTTTGTTTCATTTACACATGTTTAACCCACGAATCCTGCATATTTAGGCTGGGACCTTGTCTCAAATAAAAAACATTCTCTTACACCTTGTGATGTCATGTGGTAATACAGAAAGTGCTGTTTTTAAACTCCATACAAATGCAACTACTCTTGATTCATAAGGATCATTTCAGCCCAGGAATTGCAATCTCTACTGATTTAAGGGTAAAATGTAGCCGTTAACCTTAAAACTACTACTCATGACATCACAAGGTGGAACAAAGCATTTTGAGCTTTGGAGATGTAGATGGATAATAATTAAGGATTACTCAAGCATGTGCGAATGAAACAAAACACAACTTTATTTTTGATGAGTTCATAACATTCTAACATGGCTTAAAGCTCAGAAGACAAGAGTCAATTTTGCATAATGTAGGACCTTTAATTGCAATCACAGGATTTCAGTCAATATCAGCCAGACTCATTTCAATATGCTCCTGACCGATTAAAATGAATGTTCACAATTTTTCAATAATTGATGAAGTGAGACCATTTCGCTAACAGACTAGTTTCGAATGACATTATGAGGATTGATTTTACATGACATTGCAGACAGTGGAGGGAGGGTCCAGACAGTGAGGCGTCATCCATCCAACTGCTGGTAAATGTCTAAATCCGCTCATTATACCAGTCTTATACAGAATACACAGGATTACAGTAGAATGCAATGGAAGAAGAACTCCAACTGTACTTCTGTTAACATAATTAGAAAAACCTCTGCTTTATTTCCATTGAAGTGATGGAGAGAAAGCCAGGCGTAGGACTGTATAAAAGCTCCACTAGGGAATAGATAATTAAGAGCATTAAGTTTATTGGGCTCATGTTGATGTAAAGGGGAGGAGAACCTAATGCAATCATTGGCTTTCTGTTCTGGCTGACTCTGATTTAAACAGCCACATTAGAGGCTTTAAGCACAACTGGCCAAGATGGATGAAGTCTTAACTAATGCCAGTTAATAGCTATTAGCCTCAAAGACAGGTCCTTTATCAAAGCAGATGGGTCGCATGACACAAGGGAAATCCATCACGTCATTTGCATGTTCTGTATTCACATGTTTGAGCCGTAACAGTTCATCTAAAGTAGGGCTGCAGTCACGCAAATATTAGTGTCTTGTTTTCATCTTAGCATCTGAGTTTTGTTTTTTTCAAGAAACAAGTAGCCAATATAGATAGAGGTGCATCTTGATTTTTTTGTATAGGAAAAATAGGAAATGGATTTGTATTCTATTATAAAAATAAATCATTTTTATAGCAATGTTCAATTCATTTTATTATATCAGGTATTTGATATAGCTTGTAAACTTGCAATAATTAAAGATTCACAGACATTGGATTGAATTGTATATTTTATCAAACAATCAACAGCGTGAAGCGTTTGACATTCCCTATATTACTCTATTTTTTTCTGATTTATGCTGTAATGTTGTTTCCTCATTAAAACATACATGTATGTTTGTTTTGCTTCATTTCTACATGTTTAACACACAAATCCTGCATATTTAGGCTGAGTTCTTCTCTCAAATAGAAAACACTCTGTTCCACCTTGTCATGAGGTAATACAGAAGGTGCTTTAAAACTAAATTAAATACCAACAAATAGGAAATTGATTTCTGTTCTAAAGTGGTCTATTTGCATATTGTGTTTTGTGTAGATTTAGGAATTTCCTTAAAGCCTCACCGTGTAACCTTTAAGCCAAAAAATATACCAAAAAAATATATATATATATGTTTTTGGGTGTTATTTATTGGTCTGAAAAACACCAGAATTTTATTCAGCCTGGAGATGGGAATCCTGCTTGTTTCCATGGAAATGTTGTTTTTTGGCTATAATATTCCGACGTCATGGCATAAAACACGGTGCATGACGTTAACTTTCTGCCCAGGTAATCAAGTGATACAGGTGCTTTAAAGTCATATCAATATGCAGCCCTGGAGGACTGGGGAGATTTCTTACTGTTTACAGGGAACAGAGGAAACAGGTGCTTTGATTTTTGGGACAAACATGGCTACAGGGTTAGTGAGGCTTCTGTGTATCTCTCCATGCACATGTGTTATTCTGTCCATCTCTGCCACAGTGCGCTCCTGTCTGCATTTCAGATCAGTTCCTGGTCCTGATGCCTGCAGATGCCGCTGCCATTTACTCCCCTGCCAATCAAAGCGAGCACAGCAGAAGCTATTCCCCCTGCGGCAGTCTGCAGCTTACACAGATATTGGAGACACTCTCTGGTGCCAGTGGAGCTTTTACTGGTGCTTTACATTGGAGATCAGGTACTGGAAATAGGCATTTTAGGGCAATAAAACATTTAGGGCAATAAGACTCTAAAAAGTTATTAGTTTTGATTGTTGGGCTTGCCACCAAAGTTTAAACTTGTTATCTTTCCAACTGTTTTTTGGAAAGGATATTGTCCGCAATGCAGATACTGCTGTAATATGGGAAAGGTATTGAAAAATGTGTAATATTTCAATTGTTGTTTTGGGGATATGCCATTTAATATTCTACTAAATATTCTATAAAGTATTAAATCTATAGTGAATATAAATAAATACATAAAAACTCAGATATAAAACTCAGACAGTCTTCCCAAACATAATTGAACCTCAACCAAATCATCTAAATATCACTGAGATATTATTTGTGGCTAATACTGTCATGGCGATGTGTTTATATATGAATACTGAAGCTTGAACATTGATAAGTTTAGTAGAGCTTCAGTTGCTTTGGAGTAACAGAGAAACAGCAATGCGACAGCTAGAGGATAGGCCCTCCCCATCTTTAGAGGAAGAACCATATTTATTATTCCCCCCTATTCATTGTACTGTTTGTCATCATTTTATCATCAAAGTCCATTTAACCTCAACTGCAAAATGAAAAGTGAAATTATCATACAGTTCTGCTTGGTGACAGTTAAACCAGTGCACAATTAGGATAGTAGCCAATTCTTAAATGTCAAGGTTAAGACCCTTTAAGCAGATTATGTTTAAATCCTGACAAATCAATAGAAAAGAGGATTATTATGCATTTCCATGGGGGGTGTGATCTCCATATGTGTCTGCGGAAACACGAAATGTTAGACTTTTATCTCTATAGAGGTTGAATTAGCTGCAGAGGAGATAATGGCTTTTCTTTAAGGACTGGCATGGTGCTAAATTAAGTGCCCAGGGGTGAGGTCCCTTTAACATGACAGGTTAATGAACAGCACAGAAAGGAGATGGGGCCAAACCAGAGGTGGTGGTGATGGTGGTAGGTGGTGGTGGGGGGTTTGGGGGTTGTAGTTTTTCACTCCAACGATCCCCAATGCCTGACAACAGAGGTGAAATGAAAACGCGAGGTGATGATGAGAGAACTGACATCATTGCTGACATTTCAACTCATCGAACGGCTGTACCATCTTCTCTGGAAAATGCAATTGATTGCTACACTGGTATTTGTCTGAGGCATAATTGTCATTGAAGGGCCCCAATGACAAAGCATCCCAGTAGTAAAAAAATAAAAAGTGGATTTAAGATGTTGCCGTGTTGATTCCCAAAGAGCTCCGGTAATAACTAGCTTTGGTTGTAGAAGAAAAAGGTCCTTTCCCAAATTGCATTGCTGATTCTGGCACAGATTAGCATAGCCTGTAAAGAATTGCTGATATCACTAAAACAGGCTATACTAATTAAAGCCAGAATCATCAATTCACATCTTCGGAAGACAGCTCCACGCCGATGCAAGCTAAAATTGGAAGGGGACCAAATGTTAGTGGTACAAAAATACATCATAAATACACACAATACAAGCACATATTAAATCATTTTTGTAGTCAATTTTCATCTTGCATGACCACCTGCACCCAATACATGTGCTTGTTCCACCATTATGCCTCAAAGGGAGGGCGTGTTAGCCTCAATGAACCAGCATCAACTCATTCATGTTGGGGTCTATTTGGTTCTGTTAGCCCATTTGGTTGATGAGATAACCCAAGAGAAAATGTTACAGATTAAGAGGGTCAGGAAAAAAGTCTCACTGTAGGCCTTTTTAGCTCAACAGTAGGTGTTGCTTTAAAGATGCACTATGGAACTTTTTGGTTGGGAGTCCGTCACCTGCTTGTTTTTATTGATATGTTATTGCTGCCTGGAAATCAAAAATACCTAGAAAGAGAGGCATTCTGACAGTGAGTTGCCTCTCCACAGATCTGACCTGTACCTTGGTCTGGCTTGATCTCCATGAACATAGAAGGGTTTAATACCATACTTGTATGGTTTAACTATTCCAGACAAAGCAATAACATCTCCATGGAGAAAAAACAGTTGACAGACCTGTAAAGGAAATTAAAATATTCTGTGATTATTTTATCTTTAAGATCTTTGGTCTTGTAACTAAAAGTCATGTGGTTGGTTAAATAGATAAAGACCCTTCAATGTAAATACTTCTGTTTCCTATTGCTTGATAATCTTGTCAGGTGGTAATCTTGTCAGGAAGTGCCAAAGGCAAGTGAATATTAATGCAAATCAGATCAAGCAGTTGGCTTTCAGATCTCTTCCTCTCTTTTGAAATATGTCACACCTTGCATTGGACCCTCTACCAGAAATGTTAACCAATGCATCTTTAAAGCAAACATTACTATTAATAGATTAATGTTTGTCAGCTACTTTTTAAATCTCTTACTTTTTCTTACATACAGACTGAATCCTTGTACAGAACACTGCAAGACAGGGCATCTCTTGGGAAGCACTTTGTCTTAAAATTGACAGTTATTAGTTTGTGTCCAGCTCTGACCTCAAAATAACTCAATTTGTATTTGTCCTCTCGTTTAAAGTCATGTGATGTCATGTGCAAAGGTGATTTCTGTTAAAAATGCACATGCCTGCGTACGCAATTGTCAGATTGAATAGGTTTATGTTACTTTTTCTCTCCATCTGGTGTAGGCAGTTATCAAAGAAAGAAAAATGCACAAATTCAACACGCAAGAGAACAATAGAGCTAAATGTGGCCATAGACATTTCTTTCATCTGCTGTTGGAGATCTGTTGCAATACATATGTTTATATATTCAAGCAAATACAACTTTTTAAAAATATTTTCAGTTATCCAAAAGCCTAAATAACTTCATAAAGGTGCATTGTGTAATTTTTCTGGTGGAGAGTTCATCAAATGCTTTTTTTCTCCATGGAGATGTTTTTGCTTTGTCTGGAATGTTTTACAGTATCGTAGTAAATGTTTTTTTTATCATCATGGAGACCAAACCATGCTAAGTTACAGGTCAGATCTGGGGAGAGGCAACCCCGCTCAGGAAGAATGCCTGTTTTTTTTTAAGGAATATTCCACGCAGAGCATTGACACAAGCAGGTGACTGACCCTCAGCCAAAAAAAATGACATAGTGTACCTTTAAATTGAGCAGGGCTAATACTGCTCAGACACCGTTGGAGACTCATCCTCGAAGTCCCTTTCAGACACATTGACCACATGTTGCATTCATGTTTGGAATCAACAAAGTCTCTGGTGGAGGCTCCTTCTGTATACCCACTTTATCTCACTGAAAACATATCACAGAATTACACCATGCACATGAGCCCCTTCCCACATTCCCAGTAACACATGGTCGACCAAAATGAATGGCATGGTGGAGGAAAAATGCATTGGAAAGAATAGAGCAGGGGCAAAATTAGACAGGGGCGGGTGAAGCTGGAGAGATAGACGAATGTAGTGTATGATAACAAACAAATGAGGAAGGTCCTGGTCTATGAGATAAGAGGATATATTTGTCTAAATGCAGGCGATGTGCAATAGGAATTATCCAGCGTAGCCTCAACTAGTGATGGGATTTTAGGCTCTTTCATTTGAATCTTTTGGATCCATTCATTTTAAAGAGCTGTTCAAAACACTGGCTCGTTTAATATTTACTTCTACGAGAAGCCATTGTGAGTATTAACAAACTAATCACAGATAGACATGACCATGGCTAAGAAATGGTTCAAAGTGATAGTGGGTGTGAAAGTATGCATTATCTAAATTAAATGTTCAAAAAAAAGTTAAAATGTATTCAATAATAATCATTTTAAAACTGTTATTATAATACCATATTTGTTTTGAGTAAAAAGCCGTCACTCATATTGTCTACTCTGCTTTTGTTCAGATTCATAGTGTTGGCTAGTGTAAAAATTCATACAAATTTGAAAGAAAAAGATTTGGTTCTTTTTAAAAAGGCATTCACATTAAAGGTGCATTGTGTAACTTTTCTGGTGGATGGTTCGTCAAATGTTTTTTCCATGGGGATGTTATTGATTTGTTTGTAATGTTTTACAGTAAGGTATTAAACCTTTTTATCTTCATGGAGACCAAACCAGAGCAAGTTACAGGTCAGATCTGTGGAAAGGCAACCCTGCTTACTGTCAGAATACCTGTTTTTCTAGTATTTTTGTGCTATAAAACCACCTGTAATTGAATAAATGTTAGGTAGAGCTGTTTAATGTCATTCTGTGGAACATTCCAGACAGCGCAATCGCATATCCACAGAAACAAGCAGGTGACGAACCCTCAACCAAAAAGTTACACAAATCAAGAACCATTCAATGCTTATACAGCAGGGAATAGAAAGTTGAAGAAATTAACCTACTTGCTAGCTCGTGACTATAGGTACATATATATTTCAAGTACAAAAATGTTTGAAAAAACTTCGCGAAGGCATGAAACAAAACTTTGTGCTGAAAAATTAGTATGCTAGCTCAGAAGTCTTAAGAAGCTTCAATGCGTTTATCTGTGCTCCGGTAAATGTCCATTCATTCATCACATTAATGTTGCAGATCTGAAGATATGGATTCATCAAGTGAGGAGCATTTTCTTTCAACGGTAGATTCCAGAGAGGTTGTGTAAACTAAAATGGAACAATCGGAACAAGAATAATGAGTATCTGCATTTCATTCAAGTGTTGAGTAATTGAATGACATGCAAGTAAGATAGCATGTACTGAATGTACTGAAAACTCTGTATGTTTACTGTAAGAGCAATGTTGTATGATAATACCGAGGTTGAACAAAAAAATGTCTTGAAGTATTATGAATGTGGCAGATGGGTCTGGGTCCAATGTGGTCCTTTAACACACAGAGCAAAACAATATCAAGGATTTGTATTGATTTAAATGAAGATTCTTTATTAGAAACACTTCCTGTACAGATGGCCATTCTCTGAAGAGTTGTGCCTTGAGCGCTACAGCACTGAAAGTATGAAAAGTCACCACTACCAAATTGATTTCATAGATAATTAGCTCGTAGAGACCACTTATCTTAATGCATTATTCAAGAGCAAGCTGATTTTAATGTACTTATTTCCCATCAAAAGGAGAAAAGGGTTGTAATAAAAAGCCAAACAAGAAAAAACTATATCATTTGTTAAAGGTGTACTGTGTAACTTTTTGGTTGGGGGCCCCGTCTCCTTCTTGTTTCTATGGATATCAGTGATGTGCCTGGAATGTTCCACAGAATGACATTAAACAGCCCTACCTTACATGTTTTTCAATTACAATATATAATATAATAATATTTTATAGCTCAGAAATACTTAGAGAAATAGGCATTCTGACTGTGAGCGGAGTTGCCTCTCCACAGATCTGACCTGTAACCTGGTTTCCATCCATGAAGATAGAGGTTTAATAGCATAGTATGAAACATTCCAGGCAAAGTGATAACATGGAGATTTAATGGAGAAAATCTCATGGACCCTCCACCAAGTGTTATTACATCAAGCCAAATTTTAAAACCACCATCCATAAGTTTGTTTGATTTTTTTTTTCATCAGTAGATGACAGAAACCTGTACTCCTCCCCTCACCCGGCCTTTGATGGAGCTCACCTGTGCTCTCTGGTCTTACACTATCAGACTGCACTAACGCAGATGGCCTGTAGTGGTGATGAGTGAGAATACAACAGGAGTCCACCAGTCTAATTACAGTTAGTAGCTTTAACAAAACATAACGTAACATACGTAAATTATGGTAATATTTTACATTTTGTTAAATTCATACCATACTTGCCAAGATAGAATGGTTTGTGTGTACCAGTGGCACCAACCAAGCAGCACGGTCTGAATGAGATGGAAATCTCACTTGGGCGATTGCAACCTTTGAGTTTGTTTTTGTTTTTGAAGTTTTTCTTTGTATAACTTTTATCTCTGAGGCCTTGCCTGAGCTGTAGTTTTCAGAACTGCAAGAAACATGTTTCTTTTGCAGATGCCTGCTGAGCAGTGTTAAAGTAGTTTAAACAACATCATTAGTACTAGGACAGACAATTGAGCTAAAAGCAAAACAAACACTGCCCCTCTGAAAAAATATATATACAGATATATCGTTAGGCAGTATACTGGACTTTTCAGTGTATCAGATATCAGCCTTGAATCTCCAGGACAGGCCAATACTGTGTATTGGTCGATCTACTTTTCAGAAAAATACACAAAAGCTTCATTTGAACACATAAATAATTACACAAAACATGACGACACTGATCTCTTAAAGGTTTGTAGTAAAAAAAAAAAAAAAAAAAAAGGCTGTGGGGGAGTTTTTAGTAAACATCATTTGGGGAAAATAATGAAAATCTGCCAAAAAAATATCAGCAGACTTTATTGGCCAGTGGTGTCATATTGTAAACAATCGAAAACAAAAAATGATGAAAAACCCCATATCAAATACAGCTTTTTTTCGACATAATAATAATAATAATAATAAATTTTATTTATAATATTTTGGCAGTATTTTGTGGTGTCCTAGTCACATATGTTTACAAAAGCACACGTTTGGAGGACACAGCGGAGTCCCTTTGTCTCAGATGCTTAATAGCCGTTCGTCTCTCTTGAATACAGATGTCCTCATCCATACTTACTGATTTCCCAGTTACCTCAACATTGTACTCCTTGTCCAATTTATAACTCACGTCGCTGTGTTTTATTTCATCATTATTTAAAAACAGGTCTACCCAACAAATTTGTCATTAAGGGAGGATAACATTAATTTCAACCTTGAATCTTAAATATGGCTGAAAGGTGAAGACTTGACAAATACAGCAAAAAGGAGCCTGAAGATGGGGATTACACTCTAAAATGCAAATGAATTAGCATTAAGGCCATTAGCACAAGCCATTTAATTACCTTCCCCCGATAGTACTAACCCAGGCGTTATTAATGGACAACCTGAGATTCTTGGGCCGCTGTCTTACTGTTTGAATACTAATGTGCTGTTTAGTAAAAGTGTTTGTGGAACTGCAAAGCCATTTCAAACGGTACAAAAGTAAACGGTAAATGAAGACGGAAAGTAATGATCTGTGAATATTAAAACAATATAAATGCAAAAAGGAGATGAGAAGTGTACTTTAATTAGAGAGAAGTGAACTGAAAGCTCAGGTTGTAGGCAGGAGTCTGGCAGTCTCCCTCCTCTCCTGGACCAGCTCGTACTGGTGTGTTCCAGTCAGTAACTTTAAGCGCTACAACAACAGGTTTAGAGTAACAATGTTTTTCTCAGCTAATAAAAGTGAAACTGTTCTGATTACAACATTAGAACATTACTGACTTTAAAAGGACTTGTTTTACTTATCTGTATTGCAATTAAGCATAGTTATGTCAGGTTTAGTTTTAAGTTTGTCATTTGTTTTGATAGTTTAAGTTGGTTCAAAGTGGGTCAAGATACAAAAGTTGTTTGAAGCCTGAAGTTTTTGTGTCAACTATTTAACTAGGCTAACTTCGCATTGTGAAATTTTTCGGAGTGTCCACCATCTGATGATGTAATTATATTGCCTGGGATGTTCCACAGTATGACATTACACAAATATATCTTGTAGTTATTCAGTTACAAGTGTTTTCTATTTCTACCACAAAAACATGTATTAATACTGTGTGTGGGTTTACTTCTCCACAGATCTGATGTGACGTAGTCTGCTTGTCTCTATTGAGATAAATTAAAAGCCACACTGTAGAACAGGGGTGCCCAATACTTCGATCGCCAAGGTGGTGTCGGTAGATCGCCAAGGTAGTTCGTGATGTAGTACTCGAGACCGTTTCTTTAAGGTCTTGGACCGCGTTTGGACTCGGTCTTGAAGGCGTTTGGACTCGGTCTTGTCTCGGACTCAAGATATGACACTCGTCGAGTGATGCACAATCATTACAGCCGCTGCAATAAACTCGTCCCGGTGTGCGGGAGTGCGCGGGCCGTCTCTCTGCAGCCTATGCGCTCGTCCGGAGCCCGCGGCGCGGCGCGTCACCACACGGGCTGCCAGCGTGCGCAGCGTGTCCACAACATGTGTGTGGCCTCACGTAACAGTGCGCATCACAGGGCAGGTTAAACTTCTTAAAACATCCTACCTGTCCATCTGCCTCGCCTTTTTCGCGCTCTCGCTCCTCCCCAAGTAGCGCGCACATAGACTCCCTCCTCAATGCGCGCTGATTCGAAGGGCGACGAAACGCGACGCAAAAACTAATCAAAATGTATGTGTTGGCACAGAGTAGGCCTACAGCACAAAGCAGACCTACCGCGACGGGTGGAGGAGAGGCTGCTGAACATCACTGCAAAACCAGTAAGAGAATATAACTCCAGGTTTCAAAATCCTACACACTTTCTTCACAGTTTTCTGTAAAGTGCCAGTGGAATTTCTCTTAAAGAAGGGTTGTCAAACTGTGGTTGAGGGTCCAAATAGGGGCAGAGAGTGTTCAGTACAGTTTACAGTCTTATTTTAAGCATAAATTAACATTTATCAGATAAAATGTAGATAAATCTATAAAAACTTATTTATTTGAGTCAGCTTTTCCCCACACGAAGATCATTAAGTCCAAGTACTGTTCCACATTGACTGATTTTCAATATATTTATAAATAAAGAAATTATTTGCATTTTTGTAGTAAGTAGATGATTTTGACTTGGTCATTTTATAAGTAGCTCAGATGCTGAAAAAGTGCGGGCACCCCTGCTGTAGAACATTTCAGCAAAAAACAACATTGAGTCAAGCAGGTGACAAACCCTACCAGAAAAGTTACACAGTGCACCTTTAATCAAGTCTCTTCATTAGCATTTTATACCAGTTCAGTTCACTAATCTGACCAGAAACTTGGCCTGGTTTAAAGACATACTGTGGAACATTACAGATTGTACATAAGTACATCGCAGACCCTCCGTCAGAAAATCTTACTTCCTACTTACTTATTCCTTTGCTGTCAGAAAAAAAAAAAACACATTTCTTTGGGGCTTTATGTTTTGTGAGGTGTTAAATATTTCAAGTCTGGACAAAGGTGAGACTAGACTTGAGCTTCAGTGATGCATTCCCATCGGCAGAGAAAACATGCCTATCTGCGGAGTGAGGAAACGCCAGCACATAAAAGTGTATTTATGCCATAGAGAAAAGACAGGCTGATACATCTGGACTCTGTCTGGAGCAGGTATGGGACTGTGTGTTCTGGAAGAACCATAAAACACAGCAGTCGTGTTCAGGGAAGGAGAAGGGGGGAAGACAAATACTGAAGTGCCATCTTTTTATCTACAGTGTGCACCGTCATTTAGACTGAGCTCTGGTCTTTACACTGCACAGACAGTCATCATGAAAACTCTATGGAATACTTAAATACGAGAATAACAGACCAGGGCTATCTGTCTATACACTAATGGGGTAATATAATCTATCCACATTATTTGGTGTAACTGAGCAAAATTTCAAATGTTACAGGTTCTGTATATTTAGACTAAAATCATATTTAAAAAATTAAAAGTAATAAGATTCCTATAGAAGTTGCTGTTTTTGTATTTATTGTTAATGTGATTCACACTTAATGTAAAGTCAATGTGTTATGCTTTTATTTTGAAGAGTGGACCCCAGTAAAATAGTCTGTGCACTGGGATGGGGATCCTTAAATAAATAAATTCTCAAGAAAATACTACATTTGAGAGATATGCACTAAAAATTGACAATATAATCTATTTTTGGATGCAATGTGGATCTAGTCCCAGACCCTGCATTTGAACAGAATTTTAGTTTTTCAGATAATAATATTCATTATATGCAGTACTCATAACAGAAAGAAAATATAGATTTTGAATAATTATGTCCACATCTGAAACTCCTTGTTTAATATAAGGTTTAATTAAAAAAGGATTAAAGAAATATGATTTAGATGCTCTTGTATGGATTATGTTTTGCAGATAAGTGAGGTAGATGTAGTGATACTGTGCTCCTCTTATTTCAGAAGGTCATTCTAAGTTTGCGTATTACTTCAGACACACAGTCTAGTCTGTTGCCACAGTCACGGCCCCGAGGACTGTTTTCTACTTACAACTTCATTTGTTTTTGCTGCTGTAATCACTTTGAGGCAACCTTATGTAACTTCCATCTGTGAAAGCACGACTCATGGGGACATGGCAGTGAGAATTACATTGAAAAGATGCAGCTCAGAGATACAATAAGAGCGTTGACATCCGTGAACAGGAACACCAAAGGCACATGGGATTACAGTGGAAGAGAACAGACCTGTAGAAGCCGCTGTGAGGCTAGAACTGTAGTAGTGGGATTGATGGTTTCCTCTCACACAATGTTTGGAGCAGATGGAGCAGAATGTGGCAGTAAACCAAAACTCATTATATGGTCCACATGTCATGCCTTTTTTGTCATCATTGCTACACACTAAATAATACAGTAAAGCACCTGTTCCATTCATTCAATTATATCATTATCATGAGCAATGTATTTACTGTCACTCTATTAACTTACATTGAAAACAAACGCATACAGAATTGATAGCTATATTGTAGGGATGCAGCTTTATATGTTCCCATGTACTGATGTCGATATTATGGCTTCAAGTTTCTGACGATCCCGGATATCAAGCAATAACAGGACAGAGACTGAAAATATGATTAATTTCCTTTAAACACAAATGGTTTATGGGAAACAATTATCTAAATGTGTTCTGTAACTTATTTATTATTTAAAGAATAGCTCTGAAAAAACACAAGTTCAATATTACAAGGTATTTTGGGAAAATATTGGTAAGTAAATTGTCTTATTACACTACTTTATATGCCAAAATTGGATATTAACTGGATCCACCAGCATTTTCAATACTGGCACCGATATTCAATACATTTTTTTTTTTTTTTTTATCGGGGCATCCCTACTGTATTTATTCTTATTCTTATTCTTATTCTTATTCTTATTCTTATTCTTATTCTTATTCTTATTCTTATTCTTATTCTTATTCTTATTCTTATCATCAGCAGCAGCATCAGGCCTAAACCTGGGCTGAATCAGGATTAATGCCTAAATTATCATAAGTATCGAAAAACAGGTCCAAATCTGCAGGCTCATAGGCCAATAAAATCCCATTAACACAAGGGCTATTTCAAGATTGTTTTAACCCTGTGTCAGGTGGTCGCCCAACTGACTGACAGAGGAAAAAGCATTAATCAAATATCATGTGATGGCTGCTGTATTAAAAATGCAAATGCTCATCAAATGAAATATCAGCTGATTTTGCTAGTAAATGTGGCAGGGGACACGCGTTATTGAGCCAATCCCGCTCATAATGATGACACGCGTGAAGAGATGTCATTACCATGCAGCATATGTGCCTGTGTATACCTTAATGGGATCTGCACAGAGCTGGAGCCCTGCCTGTCTGCCTGGGTGACAGCACCTCAGGGCACCCATGGGAGAACAAAAAGTCACAAGTGTCACAGCTGTGTGCCAATGCGACTGGGCTGTTTTTCTTTATAGTAATATTAACAGTTGATGTATCTTCAGACTGTCCCCAGGGGGTGCATACTCTAGCCCACAGGCACCTCAGAGTGGAGAGGATCACAGCTGGACCCTCAAGTCTCTCGCTGTATGATGCTATCACCTTAGAAAACAAATGGGACGATGATTGTATGAAATGAGTTTAAGACTATTACTAGAATGATGGATTGTCTGAAAGCCTTATAGCACTTATATAAAGCAGAGTGCTGTACCAATGTTATTAACTTAGAAGATATTAACTCATGTGCAAGCAGAATCACTGTCTACAAAGCTCTAAGCATTTGTACACATACATTTATATAATTATGCCTCATTTGAAACCAGTCTCTTCCTATTTTTGCGACATGTTTGGAATTTAATATCACCATTTATATTTTAATTATAATATTATAATACATTGTGGTGTGTGAGCTACTGTATCCAAATAATTTCCCTTGAAAAATGTATATTGGGAACACAGACATTTTTTTAAATTAATGGCATTTAACACAAAGAAATAGTGTATTTAAAAGAGTTATCAAGAGATAAGAACTTATAAATATATTGCAAATAAAAAAGCAAATTTTGATCCTCCAAACTAATCTCGTCCAAAATGTCAGTAGAAATACTTAATGCAAATCCCTTCCTTTGCAAACAACAATATTCATAACATGGCTTTTTTTTCAACACTGACACCAGGCTTCAAAATACCACTAGTTGACAGATGATGTGAATTCTCAAAGTAAGGAAAATTAATGAACGGAAAATGAAATACAGTATCTACATTATATGCCCTAGTATGGCCCTGCAGAATATGGGTTAAACACATACTCAATATAAAAGATTTAAGTTGGTTTTACAGCCAAGACAGACTAGTCCGATGATTAGCCTGTAGATACTAGAAGTGTTAATATGAGTCACACTATTCTGAGGGTGAAAACAAACTTGTTAAGTCCTCCGTATCTGGATAAGACCACAATGTTTGTATTAATAGAGATGGAGATTTCCCATCTTTAGCTAAGATTATAGAGTAATTGAAAGTATTAAGGCAAGAGAAACGGGCTGAATACCAAATAGATTTTTATAAGGCATTAGCACACAGGAACCCTGTGTCTAATGATGCCCCAGTAGACTGGAGTGTTTTTACTGTAACCCACCTTTAGTCTCCACAAACACTTATACCTATATTATTCATGACAGTCAGGGCAATGAGCTGAGGGGATGAGCATGCCACATGCTAATAGAAAGAGAGCAGGTGCTTAAAAGTTCAACTACACTGAAATGAAAACGGGACAAAGCAGCCATAAAGCAGGCTGACCCACTGGCCCTATCATGCAATGGCACTCCAGTTTCCCCGACCAAACTAAAACATGCACAATAGTCAAACTCCTGACCAAGCCGAGCTCAGGATTAGGAGATGGGTCCCTAGGCACTGTATAGCATTTGCCCACTGTGTCTGACGGGTTTCCACAGTGACACCGAGAGATGGGTCGAATGCAGATGACAGATTCCCCACAGGGATCAGTAAAGTGTACATTAACGAAATAAAGCACACATCTATATTTCTGTAAGTTCTGTAATTGTGTAAGTAGTAGTTTGAGCTGCCAGGTGGGACCAAGCAATAAATGAATAATGCAACAAACCGTGAAATGATTGTCTATAAAATGCCACACAATGTATGCATTATGCAGACAGCAAATGTAGCAAATGAGTAAAGTACAAAAGTGTGGTCCTTTTGGTCTTTAACAGTAGAGCTCCCTTTACCAGGAAAATGTCATGTTCTTGAGCTTAATCTGAAGACACACATCTCTACATAAGTGCCAGGCTAACCTTTCATCATGAATGTAACAGGCTCATGCAGTTTATGTTAATAAGCCAATTAGCCAGCTCTGACTGCTGCTGGTTTACCCGCAAAAAAAAAAAAGAGACAGTAACAAAAGCCTCAGTCTGCCATTGTCTCCGATGATTTATAATTCGGAGATGCAGATCTGCCCCTGTAATCACCAGGATATGCACAAGCACAAGCAGGAATGAGAAGGGAGCAACAACAGCACGTAGTGTAACAGGGATGATTAGAGAGCAGGAATATGGAAGAAAAATAAATGTCTACATTTGCATAAAAATAAAAATGGGAGAGGGGTTATGAGTGATTATGAGTGATTGCAAATTATCAAAAAATAATAAATTGGTGGTTCTTGGCTACAGCAAATCCTAGGGGAAAGATGTGGATTATGGACAGTTAATAATCATTCAGTTACATGCTGTGGTTTGTAGCCATGGGTTCATTTTCATCTGTTATCCTGCATTTGCTCTCATAAAAACATACTCTCACTCACAAATCAGCACAGCCAAGGTTTTGCCCAAGGATACAACTGCATTATGCACTCATTTGACCTGGGTTTGAACTGCCAAGATTTAGGTAGATTTTTTTGTTTTTTTTTTACTTTATTTCTGAATTTCACCTTCTGCATTTGTTCAGATTTGGCACTGGCACAAAGAGTGAGGTATAACCAATATTTACATTATTACACAAAACTGACTCTTGTGAGCTTTAAGCTATGTTATAATATTGTTACCTTATCAAAAACATACCAGGAGTTGTGTTTTGTTTCATTCACACATTTGAGTAACCCTTTAGTCTGTCTACATCTCTAATCTCAAAATGCGCTGTCCCACCTTGTGATGTCAGGTTTTAAAAGCTACCTTTTACTTTTAGGTCAGTAGAGATGGGCAATTCCAGGGCTGAAATCATCCAAATAATTCAAGTGAAGGTGTATGGAGTTTAAAAACACAGTGCATCACATGATATCAGAAAGTACAACAGTGTGTTTTCTGTTTAAGAGAAGAACTCAGACTAAATATGCAGGATTTGTGTGTTAAACCTGTATGAATGAAACAAAACTCACAACACAACTCCAGGTATGTTTGTTTTGAGGAGCCAACAATATATGGTCCCTTGAAACAAACCAGACTGTTCTATAAACTGTTTTATATTTTCCACTCCAAATTCATATGCACAAATATCTCAAAATCTGATATTGTCTCAGTGTTCACATTGCCCGCCACAACAAACTCTTCCCATGTAAGTACATCAGATGAGGGAGACTGAATGCATTGGGCCAGACAGGTAATCACATTTGAAGAAATGAGATGACACAAGTGGTTTATCTCTGCATTAAGAAGAACTCCTTCACCAGACACAACCTGCATCTAAATACACCACCACGCCTCCAACTTTATGTTACCACAAACCCAAATTAAATGCTGATTTCCCTAGTGCTTGGAACCTCTCCCACTGATCTATTGATGTGCGTCGTGACCAGCTATACTCAGCAGGTAGCCGCCCAATGCATGGGTCAAGGGACATGGGCTTTCTGAAATAATCATGTTTGGGTTGAAACATTATTACTTTTGGATGCTGATGAATTCACTTTAAAGAGCCCATGTTGCGCTATTTTCTGAGCTGTGTTATAATGCTTCCTCACCTCAAACAGAAAATACTTTGCTACACCTTGTGATGTCATGTGGTGATACAGGAAGTTCTCCACTGTGTGCCTTCCCTACAATAATGTGAAAACTACAGCTTCATGACATCACAAGGTGGAACAGAGCATTTTGAGCTTTAGAGATGTAGACATACTAACAATTACCGTATTTTCTGGACTATAAGCCGCTACTTTTTTCCCAGGCTTTGAACCATGCGGCTTTTACAAAGGTGCGGCTATTCTGTGGATTTTTCTTCCACCGCTAGGGGCGCTCTAACCGGAATTTCATACACAAGATAGACGGAAAATTAATGCAAAGAAGAATACGCTACTTTTTATTTAGCAGATATAACACACACGACAAATTACTAACTGGTAATTATTTTCAAATCCTCACCCCTTCATCATGAAAAGCACATGAAGGAGTTTGTATGATGCAAGTTTTAAGTTGAAGGCATCGATCTTGCTCCAGGAAGGAAACCGTGCTGTAGAGCCCTGCACCCGCAGGACCCAACACAAAACAGTGTGGCGCGGGACATATTCTGAAAGCTTATTGCGGGCGCGGGCGGGAGCGCGACCGCACAACGCGGGAGCGGGCGGGAGCGGTACCGAAGAATGCGGGAGCAGGACTGAAGAATGCGGGAGCAGGACTGAAGAATGCGGGAGCGGGCGGGAGCAGGACTGAAAATTCTGCGCAGACCTCTACCGTGCTGCTGCACGTAAGCTTGGGTCAGTGGTTTCAGCGGAGATGATTAAAGTGACTTGTGGTTTCACTGCACAGGAGAAATGAAGGTAATCAATTACTGGTTCTTTTCTGTTTTTGACCTCGTTTTAATCAGCTCAGTTGCTGCTGTGTTAAAAGGCACTGTTCGGAAAGAATCTGTTCAGGTACACAAATGTACATTTACAGTACAAAATCTTTCTGTATATGCAGTAAATATCTCATTTTTCAACATGGATATCAGCGGCTTATAGCCCAGTTGCGGCTTGTATATACTTTTTTTTAAATTAAAAAAATAGAGTGGATGCGGCTTATATGCAGATGTGCTCTATAGTCCGGAAAATACGGTCAAACATGTGTGAATGAAACAGAATACAACTCCAGGTAGGTTTTTTCTGAGGTAATAGCATTCTAACATGGCTAAAAGCTCACATGTGTAATTTAATTTGGCATAATATAGGATCCTTCATACTTTTTTCTCATTCCCATGCAAGACTACACCTACTGACTACAGACTACTGAAATCTGAGACAAGCTTGCAACTATGGCCAAATTGACACTTAGACATTTGGTCCTCTACATGTCTGCAATTATCAGGGTGTTCACTATTGTTGCTAGAGTATAAATGACAATTAGCCCCCTCCAAACCAAATTCCAATTAAGGACCTTATGCACCTAGCCACTGTGGTTGCTTAGGAACAATGCCTAACCCACCCTGTCATGCTAATGCTGTGGCCCCAATGACATTTTCGGGTTGCTTGCTTTGTATCACCGCCCGTGGTTTAATCAAAAAGCCTACCTATGCTCTGTGTTTGTGTGTGGATTTCCTGACATTTTCTCACTATCTGCTTCTCATCTGAGTTGAGTAATTACACCACACATTAATAAACATTGCCATGATAAGGATCTGAGTAGACACGGTCCGATGGTGCATTTCCATTTTGGGATGCAGTGGAGTTCTTGCGTTGTCTGCATTGTTTAGTTATAATTTAAATGATGTGCGTATTACCAGATGGCTGAATTACATAACCAAAGTTTAGTCCATTATATTGACAAAAATAAATGAAAGATCCCTATGCAAAATTTACTCTTATGAGCTTTAAGTCATGTTAAAATGTTATCTCAGCACATATTCAGAGTTGTGTTTCATTGTTTCATTCACCCATGTTTTGAATAATCCTTTATTATTAGTCTGTCTTCATCTCCAAAGCTCAAAATGCTCCATTCCAGCTTGTGATGTCATGTAGCGGTGGTTTTTAAGTTAACGGCTACCTTTAACCTTTTGTTCAGTTGGCAATTCTAGATGATCCAAATGATTCTAATGAAGTTAAAAACACAGGGGAGCGCTTCCTGTATTATCACATGGAGGTGGCAAGGTGGAACAGAGTGTTTTCGGTTTGAGAGAAAAACTTCTAAATATGCAGGGTTTGTGTGTTAAACATATGTGAATGAAACAAAGCAGAACTCCAGATATGTTTGTGACGAGGAAACAACATTATAACATAGAGCAGAAAATGGCGTAATATGGGCCCTTTAATATGAAGTGCTTACAGTCTTACTATTTGCAGCTCATTAGATGCATGTATACCTACTATAGGCATTCATTGATATTAGTTTCTTCTTATAGCCCAATTAGACATGGTTGGTTAATGGATCTCACAGTGTAAAATGCTTGGAGATTATGTTGCGATCCTTGATCCTTACGAGCCTGATCCCTCAAGCAGGTATAAGAGAAATGTCTAAATGTTTCAACTGTAATTTCATCCACAAACCTAATGATTTAACTGTTACTTGAACCCTCTTTTGAGGAAATGCAGGCGGCACATTTTTTCAATTCTGTTACTGGTATTTAGTATTTATTTTTTAAACAAAATTAAAATAAGACACAAGTGATCCAAATGTGTAATGTAGTTGTTATTTATCTCTCAAGTAAGTACAGAACTACTTTGTGTAAATAAAAGTTACTGGGCATACTTGGACTTACTGGGCATACTTGGCCCAGAAAGTCTCATAATGTTTGATATTAGATCCAACTATTAGATCCAACTAGGATATCAGCTGAAGCCGATATCCAATCCAGTAAAATTTTCAGTATCGACGCTGATATCAGATACTAGTATTCATTTGTTGCATCTGTAGTTTTAGTGCAACGTGTGTTAAAATAGCTTGTAGATTTGTTACCATTTGTGACGACGGGTGGGGTTGTGGACTCACCAAATGGTGGGGAGTATGTCTGGAGGTCACCTTTCAGTGGAGCAGGGTCGTGTGGTGTGCATGTAGTCTGCTGGGGTTGAGCTCTTGTCCAGCGTTGACTTAACCATGGTCACTGTGAGGGCAAAACAACAGGTCAGAGAACGACAGCAACAGTACAGCTAAATTAGGAAGGGAAAGCATTTGTGGTGTTCCTACAATCTTACTTACTTATAAGTTATAGTTCTTTCATTTGTACATTTTCATTCTTTTTGCACTGTGAAAAAGGTTTTCAGTAATACAGGTAATCAGGTTATAACTCCCTATTTTACACATGTGAACCAGAGGAGTACAGTGTGAGGAGGATAGCCACCGCTCCCCGCTGGAGAGTATCTGTCAAAGGGAAGAATGGCATGTCTTCATGTCTAGGGAAGTCTTCATGCCTTATATAGTCCTGGTCTAGTACAAGCTGCTGCTGCAAACTGGATCAGGCCAAGGGCTACGGAAGCAGACCTTATGAGAACTCATTAGACAAGTCTTTAAATCTAAAGAGACAGATATGAATGCATTATACAAAATGGGCTGCTATTAAAAGTAATCAAAAGTAAAGGAGTGGTTTCCAGAGAAAAAAAAGAGACTATTAAAAACCTATGCTTTGGAAGGTTCTGTGAGAACAGTGAGATAATGAGCTCACTGAGCTTCAAGTCCATATTACTACAGTGCCTAAAGAACATATATTCCAAAGGCCATTTGAAAATACATTTTACTGACATTTCCGATCCACAACATTCAGTACAGTACAGTACATTTCTCAACATTGACATTTTCTCTGTCTTCTCCAGACTGTGCTTTCACATTCAAATGTATTATGTACTAGTGAAAAAGAATCCACCAGTTTGCTTGTCAGGGTTTGTGAGAGGTTTCTTGACAGGAAGGAACACTTCATCCTAATACCGATGACCTCAGTGCACTGAGCTTCAGCTGAGTCTGCAGGGCCTCCTCAAGTGGGCTATAAACGCAGCCCCAATGAGACAATTAGCATTTTTAAGTTTCCTTTCAAAATCTGTGACGACACGGGATAAGAGCTCCCATTTGCATACTGTATGAAAGAATGAGAGGGTCTTTCCCACAATCATATAAAATGGCAATTCTTCCGACTATGAGTGTGAAAGTATAATAGCTCATTACCAATCTGCAAACCCATGGCACTGCTGTGAAAGAGCTTATTGGGTTAGGAGTTAGCATAATGCATGAGCCTTTGTTCACAAAAAAAGGTTTGTGCAATAGCAAAAGTCTCAAGCACAAAGCAAACTGGTGAGAGGGGAGAGTATTCATGGTTAATCAGCACCACTTGTACAGGCAACAGTGACAAACATGTAGTACACAAAAGAGAGGCGCTGTATACTAGTAAAAAAGTGAAATAATTACACACTATATGGCAAAGGAGAAATCAGTTTGTCTACTGGGCCAAAGTTTATTTTGGTCAAATACGTTTTACAGCTCATCCAAGCTGCTTCTTCAGTTCTGGTCAGAGTGCTATGGACCTCTGGCCCTGACCTGATTATCTCTATTGTTTTCTTTGTTTTGATTTAGGTCTGAGGATGGAGTTGCCTCTTTAACTCCCCTGTCAAACCAATTCTTTTCTCTGGCTAAGATCTGTACCTCACTATACTCAAAGGAGTGACCCATGGCTTTTATGTGAAGACTGAGGTCCACTGTTGCTCTCTTGTCTGTGCTGGTACATCCTCTTGTGGACTGGCTGTTCCGTTTCTCCAATGTAGCATGCACTGCAGTCCTCACTACACCGAATGGAGCAGACAACATTGCTTTGTTTGTGGCTCTGTGTTTTGTCCTTTGGGTGGACCAGTTTCTGCCGGGAATAGTTGCACCCTGAGTTCTGGTTCTCATTTTTGTTCTTCTGTTTTTTTTAGCTCTCTCTGTTCTATTGAAAGTCCATTTAGGATATGCACAAACAGAGAGGGCATTCTGCACATGTTCTCTTTTCCCTCTGCTTGTAGGAACCACTTGAGCCCCCTCTCATACGATCCAAATAACTCCAAGTTTGTGTTGCAGTGGATGGTATAATCAAAAAGTAGGTAAAAGCAGGTGGGCTTCCTGAAGACCTCTACCTGGAGTCACCGGCCTTCTCCTATCGTCTTCTCTTGTCTATTGTATTATTCATGCACAATCTATGAAAGTCAATGTGTTCTCCTTAGCATCTTCATGAGTGAATTTGATTCACACTTTGTTTGAATCTACAGTATTAATATGTGTAGTAAAAGGTTCCAAATCTTGGGACCTTTTCTAAAATCTTTTGATTTTAGAAATGTTATCCTGGCTTCTCGGACCCGCCGCGCACAGACCTCTCTGACTTGGCACGTGCACATGCCTCTTGGCCCCACCTCTCGGACCCACCTTGCACTCCTCTAAGACCCGCTGCACACTCCTCTCGGACCCGCTGCACACTCCTCTCGGACCTGCTGCACACTCCTCTCGGACTCGCCATGCACGTCTCTGGGACCCACCATGCACACTTCTCTCTGTACATCAGCAGAGGTGCATCAAGGGGCACTGTTTCTTTCAGCGCTTGTAGTTTATGCAAATGTGCCATGGAGTTTTAAGTTTCGTTTTTGTAGAGACAACGTGAGCATCAGTCCTGCATACTGTTGTTGCAGGCGTGACTTCTGTCTTCCAGCACGTATGTTAGACTCTACATTTATTTGGAAATGGCAGTTATTTATCAAAATATACACCTGCAGCAGGCATTTAAAGGGGACCCGACAGTTAATTGGAACCCAGCTCTTATTTGGTATTTTACGGTATATAATTTAGCAATGACAGGAGAGACCGGTTTTCCCATTGCACAGCCGTGGATTTGCCTGTAGAAGTTTCCTCTGAACTGGAAATAGGTGGTAATTAAATACATTTTCAGCAGTTAGCAGATTTGGTTAGGTGAAAGTTTTGTTCTCTCTTCTAGCTTGGTATCCTACAATAGTCTCGTTGCTGCCTACACCACTACTGATGTAGGGATACAAGTGAAAGGAGAGGTCACATCAAAGGAAACCATTGTCTCGTCCGGGTCAAACTGGAGATGCTTGGTTTTGTTCACAAATTTTTCTGTGTTTTCAATATGGTGCTCCGTGTTACCTATCAGAGGGGCCAGAATGGTCTTCACATGTTTGGCCAGTTGACAAACTGAATTTTTCCTTTGCCATGGATTCTACCTGGACGACTGAGGGATTTTACATACACACAATATGCAATTGTTCATGCAAGTAAAAATGTGTTACTTAAAGTAAAACTAGTAATTCTTATGGTATTGTTCCTCTACTGCTACTCAACTAATTGAATTGAATTTTGTGTAATTGTAACTGTACTGGCCTACTACTACTACTACTACTTCTTCACTATCACAGCAAAGCACTCAATATCTGTCTGCTACTAATACATATAGTCTTACGTCAACCAAGGTAAAAGGTTACTTGCTGTAGATCAGTGGTTCTCAAACTTTTCCTATGACAATATTCAGCTTTCAGATGTACTACGAGACCTAAATCCAAACTCTATATTGCCTAAACTTAGACTAAACCAGGTCTAAAGTAATACAAAACTATGGAAATTAAGTTCTAAATGACAATTACCTCTAATTAAGGAAACATTTGTAGATGTGTCTATAAATTTCAGTAAAAAGGACTTTGTTACTTCGCACTCCTATTAGATATCTAACACATATCTAACATCTTGAAATATTAAAGGTAATTTTTTTTTTTTTTTTCTAATTTTTTGGTTGGGGGTCCGTCACCTGCCTGTTACTATGGACATGTCGTTGCTCTGCCTGGAATGTTCCAGAGTATGACATTAAACAGCTGTACCTCACATGTATTCAATTACAGGTGGTTTTATAGTTCAAAAATACCTAGAAAAACATTCCAGACAAAGCAATAACATCTCCACCAAGAAAAGAATTTGATGGACTAAAATGTTACACAATGCACCTTTAAGTCTGACCCTACCTGACCTGCTTCTGTTTTTATTTTTTATTATTTGCTTTTTTCAATGTTGTACAACTGTCAAAACACCAAGCAAACATCTTTGTAAGCCACTTAGCAAAGTTCCCTCTTCCCCACACCCTGTTTTTCTTGTTTACGCGTAAATGTACCAAATGCAATGATCCATACAGCTGCTTATGGACTCATGGCCTGTCTATAAACCTGCGGGTGTCAGGGAAGATATCTCAGCCATATATTTACACACAGGGGAGTCTTACCACCCCACAGCGCAATAAAAGAGATACAATCTACCACGGACGTACTGGTTACACTCAAGTTTGATAGGGTAGATTATAAAGATCAGACATAAAGCACTGCAAAAATCTCTCCACTAACCGTCCTTCTTCTCGATTTACCCCACTCCTTAGGGCTGTCACATAAATCGCCTACAGAGAATGGGTTGATATCGTCATCCTTCTTTCCTATGAAGGCCATGTAAGCGAGAGCAACCATAAAACAGATGGGATTAATGCGTGTGCCGGATTTATGTAACTTGTTTTAAATGAGGTAAAAATACATTGCCGTTAAGGTGAAAAGGCAGATGCGATGTTTACTATTTTAGATTCCATTTTGTGAGCATGCTATCCTTGTTTGACAGAAAATGTTCCATGATCGTAAATGCTTAGAAATGACAACTCCGTGTTTAGCCACCTGCTTGTAAGGGCTTCACGAGTGCCTCTTCCTGTCTTCAAGAATTGTCTCCCAGATGGCTTTTCCTGATGAAGAGATTGGATGGCTATATTGTCTCCAGCTGCGATACGGTATACCAGGGTGTGTAGGAGTGTGTGTACATGTGTGTGTGTTCGTGCAGGTATACAGGACAATGACAGGTGTATACAGCGAGACCCTAACACGAGATTGTGTGTGGGAGTATGTGCATGTGTGTGTATGTGTGTGTGCAGGTAAATAGGACAGAGAAAGGCATATATAGTGCAAGCCCAAAAGGACATTATGTGTGTGTGTGTGTGTGTGCAGGTATATAGGATGAAGAAAGGAGTATATACGTCGAGACCCTAAAAGGACATTATGTGCGTGTGTGTGTATGTGCGTGCAGGTAAGCAGGACATAGACAGGAGTGTAGAGTGAGACCCCAAAAGGACATTTTGTGTGTGTGTGTGTGTGTATATATACAATGGCCTGGTTGTCTTTGAGATGTGAGCCAATTCATCCTCTTATTGGAGATATACAGTACAGTGGAGGCACTCACTTGGCCGCTCTCCATCTGTGGTTGCTGATAAGACCCCGGACACTTCATGGCCAGAGAGACGCCATTGTGTGGGAATACTGTGTGACTATTAAGACACATTAAGATTGCCTCAGATCATTTCACTTCATGTATGCCCTTTCAAAGACGGGGAGTGAATGTAAAGGCCGCTATAAGAACTCCAACAACTCAGTTCCACTTCATTTTCTCTTATATAATGCAGTAATAACTGGATTTTAGCTTGATTTTAAGGATTTTCAGGCAAGCATCAGCTGACTAGAATATTTAGGTCAGCTTGTCCGAATGATTTATAATACATTCAAAATTCCTATATTTTGGTTTTGTTGATTTAAAATAATACCAATATAGTATTCAAAATAAAAGGTAGATATATAAAAAGATATAAAAAAAAATGATAAATGAAAAAAATGAAAAGGTATAAAAATGAAAGCAACATGGATTGCATATTATTATCAACAAATTCTTCTTATATGGTTGTTATTATTATGTGCAAAAATTCCTCTTGTGAGCTTTAAGCCACGTTAGAATGTTTTTACATCATCAAAAACATACCGGAGTTGTGTTTTGTTTTATTCTCACACATTTTTTTAATACTGCATTATTAGGTCTGCATCCCTAAAGCTCAAAATGCTCAGTTCCACCTTGTGATGTCATGAAGCAGTAGTTTACAACAGCTGCCTTTTACCTTGTGTTTAGTAGAGATTGGGATTTCCAGGGCTGAAATTCTAATGAAGGTGTATGACATTTAAAAACACAATGGAGCACTTCCTGTATTATTACATGACATCACAAGATGGGACTGAGAGTTTTCTGTTTGCGAGAAGAACTAAATAAGTCTAAATATGCAGGGGTTTGTGTGTTATATATGTATCAATGGAAAAAAAATACAACTTCAGGAAATACCATTATAACATAGATTTTTAAAAATGTGTAACAAAGGCCGTTTAAAGTAAGATCAAGTTTGCAAAGTTGAATAAAAAGTTTAAATAAAACAGCTGATGCTTGTATGTTATACAAAACGTTTCAACAAAGTCTGCACAAATGTTCAAATTTTAGGGAAAAAACATTCATTTCAGTAATAACAGAATTTGTTCTTCTTTAATTCCAGGCACTGACTGTTACTGAATGTCAGTTAATTCCAAATTACTTCCTCACTTTATTAAAAACACAAACACACAACTTGCATCTGAAATCAGTTTTAAGAAATGATTTGTAATACATAATTTGAATTCTATACTGCCTCCATACTTGTTATGTATAGCTATAATCAAAGGCTTCTAGTTGTATTGCAGCAAATTTTTTCTCCTGAGGTGCTTGAAAGCCTTGCGATGGAGAGGCACACTGTTAATTGGTTTACACATGTAGGCTAGGGAACAAGCAAAGCAGCCTGGGAGCAACTTCACTGATATAAGAGTCTTAATCAGAGCCATGCCCAGAGCCCACGTTGTCCCCTGGAGAAGTCTCTGTAAAAGGGGGACGGTTTTTAATGGTGCACCTCCCTCACTGAAAGTAGGAACCATCAACATTTGCAGTCACAGCGGAGCGCAAAAATAATTTATAAGTTACAACAAACATGGATCACTGAGATAAACAGGCAGATATAGCAATGGACATAAAAGAAAACCGCGAGCTGAGTCGAATGAACACTGGGTGTGAAAATGCATCTGGAATATTTCAGTGCTTCAAAGATCAGAGAAGACAAACTTACATGTGTACACTGGGCCGAGTCATTTTAGGCTTGTTTATGGTTGGGTAATGGGCTGTGAAGTTTACCAAAAAGTAAAATACAGTTTTATAGAGTTTGGGTTTCAGTTGGAATAACATTTTTAATTTATTTTTAACAGCCAAGAACACAACTTTATACAACATTGATGTACTTTTAAATCGTGTACATGGAGCATTCTTTGAAATATTAAATGCAAAAAAATTTCAGTTCCATTTTTCACCCCAAAAAATGATCTCTGTAATTTATACTACATCCTCTGCATTTGTTATCCAACATCTACCCTTTTTACTTCATATATAAATCCAGACCAATCTTGCAACTTTGGTGGCAGAATAAACAACTTTTCTGCACTCTATGCGGTGTTCCTAGTTTCTTTTAGAGCTGGAAAAAGTTAATAAATTAATCACAACTAATCCATTCTTAAAGGTGCACTATGTACCTTTTCTGGTAAGAGTCTAGCACCTGGTTGTGTCCATGGAGATATGCTAGGGAGACTGTTTTTTTCCTGGAATGTAGCATAGTACGGCATAAAACTTGCTTATTATTTTCATTTATGTTTTACAATAAATACAATACCTTAAAAAATATGCATTCTACTGTACGTGTCCACCTCTCCACAAATCAAACCTATAACTTGGTGCTTGTCTCCATGGAAATAGATAAGTTTATATAATGTGAAAAATTCCAGACAAACCAACATGGTGATGTACCCTTTACCCGGAAAGTTACACAGTGCACCTTTAGGAGAATCGTTGACTTGTTTTATTAATCATCTATACAAAGACTTTAAAACAGAATGCAGGATTAATTTTACTACACCTTTATCTTTTGCAATTAACCGATTAATCAAAAGAATAATGATCACTAGATGAATTGCTTAACAAAATAATAATTCGTTGCAACCCTAGTTTCGTAAAGCTTCACTGTGTAACTTTTCTGGTGGTGGGTCCGCCATCTGCTCGTCTCCATGGTGATGTTATTGCTTTGCCTGAGTATGACATTAAACAAAATTGTCTTGTAATTATGGGTGTTTTTATTGCTCAGAACTAAAGCAAAAGCATACATTAATAATGTGAGCTGGCTCACTTCTCCGCACATCTGACCTGTAACTTGGCCTGGTGATATGGCCTATTTGTCTTCATGGAGATACTTAAATTAAATGCCATACTGTAGAATACAGGGGAAAAAAAACATCTACATGGACTCAAACAGGTTTCGAACCCTCTACTAGAAAAGCTACTCAGTGCCCCTATGTCCAAATCTTTACTCATTACAACACTAATAAAATCAAACCAAATGCACATTTTAACAACTCATGAAATTAAGACCAGGCAGTGAACCACATGACAAAACAGACCTCCACACTCTCACTCTCTCCCATCACCACTGGAACTGGACCAGCTATATTCAGCCCTAACACTTCTCAATAATCTTAAAGGGCCAAGCAAAATCAAATTACTTTAGTCACATTTTACACCTGAATTTTAACTTGGTCACTGTAGCTTCTATTGAAGGCACTCGCTTCTCTGCATGTTCCATCTGATGCGGTCACTGTGCACCTGAACAAACTTGAAGCAGATCCTTTAACAGATTTACACCAAGGGCTAAATAAAAGGAATTTATGAGCTGACTTCTGTAGAAATTATAACCCAGACAAGGGAGTTCTATTTTCCTTTAGCGCAGCCCCTCAAATTTTGTTAAACTGTCTGGCTGGAGTGTTCTTGCAGGTGGCATTGTAACAGGCCAAATCATTATGACCACCAGTCTATTATCGCATTTCCTGCTATACTTCAAATGTGTCTGGTTCACCACATCCTCGCTTGGAAAATATTTGAAAATTGCTTACCAGTCAGAATATTAGTCTTTGTTTTGCACCATGTTCTGCTTACAGGTTCACTGAGTAACATTGCTAGCTAACTAACTAACTAACTAACTAACTTAAATTAAATTACAGCTTATATTTCTGTTTTTCACTTCAATTGCCTGTGTTCATGATATTCTGTCTGCCTGGTGCATAAACCTGATCTTGCATAATAAGATATTATTAATCTTACAAAAACCCCATGCACAAAACAGCATGACTGGACCCTCACTGTGCTTGTCTAAACTTTCACATAGGTAATAACAGCACGATGTGTCTGCTGCCATCTGCTCCCTCACTGCTCCCTCTACATTCTGTCACCTTAAAGGGCCCATATTACACTATTTTCTGGTCTATGTTATGATATTATTTCCTCATCAAAACCCGGGGTTGTGTTTTGTTTCACTAACATGTTCTTAACACACAAGTCCTGCATACTTAGGCTGACTTCTTCTCTCAAACAGAAAGCACTCTGTTCCACTTTGTGATGTCATGTGGTAATACAGGAAGTGCTCCAGTGGGATTTCCAAACTGTGCTGAATGAAAGGTAAAATGTAGCTGTTAACCTGAAAACTACCGCTTCATGAAATCACAAGGTGGAAAGAGCATTTTGAGCTTTGGAGATGTAGAGAGACTCAGGATTATTCAAACACGTGTGAATGAAACAAAACACAAGGTATGTTTGTTGAGGCAGTAGCAACATTTTAACGCGGCTTAAAGCTCACAAGAATCAATTTTGCGTGATATAAGACCTTTAATTCAGAACAAATGGCCTAAATCTGATGGACTACTGTGTGAGAGGTTGCATAGGGCTCCACAGTGTTATCACCATAACTACAGCTGATGATCTGAACATGCAATGCTTCCTGTGAAATGAGCCTTAGCCCATGGAGGTGGACCAATTGGCAGGAAATGAGAGCAAATTGATTGAGGAGCAGATGGGAGAGAGGCAGCCAGTGTAAGCACACGCACGGTTGCGAAGGAAGGAAGTCAAGATGGAAACAGAGCTCTGAAACACATGACATAATAACTACACGACAACAATCTGTGGTTTATGGGTTATAAAAGATATTACGGAAGTTTTAAATAGAAATACAAGGACAAAAGAACAACCAACCCATATTTTAGAGTTCTATTGGCCTATACAGCTTTTATAATGGCACCACAACATGGGTGATATGTAGTGATGGGAAGAATACTTAAATTATTTATTTAGTTACAGAATCCTGAATACCCAAATAAAATAAATAAATAAATTGTAACATATTCTGATACATAGTGCGAGTATTAAGTGCGAGTCCTAATACTTAGAACACTTTTAAACCATGATATACTAGTAATTACAAACAGCCTGATTTTTTGTTTTGCATTAACTTCTAGAGAAAAAAAAATCTCTCTCACACACACACGCACACGCACACACATATTACAAAAATCCAAAACTGTGATTAAGTGATCAAGCACCATGCATTTTAATTTAAGAAAGTAACTGTATTCTGAATACCACCAATTGAAAAAGTACATTCAGAATACATATTTTCAGTACATGTATTTAGTTACTTCCCAACACTGGTGATATTTTATTTTGGTAGTGTGATTTGTTAAACACTGACTTTATGCAAGCTTTTTTTTTTTTTTTTTAAAATAATGTGAATAAAAATATTTGACTAATAACAAGGTTATACTGTCTACTTGTATGTATTTTAGATTATTCAAATGGCTTATCCATCCTGGTTGAGTAGTATCTGAATACAGGTCAGCTTTATTACTTTGTGCCCTATAACACAATGTAATCCTTATAAGCTAAATAAGGTATGGTTGGTATGGTTGGTTTTGCTTTTTAATTGATTTTAATATTATATATATATATAAAAAAATTGAGAAAATAGATAAATAAATAAAAAATTAAATAAAATCCTCCCACGGCCAACCCCCCTGCGTGCACGACAAAGATGACTGGTATTTTATACAAAAATTAGTAAGTAATAGTTCTCCATTGCTGCTTAATAACATTTTTTGAGTGTTGGCAATGAGTGTTAACAAGCAACTTAGCAAATAATAAAACTATGAGCACATTCTGATGAAATGTTTCCAGCTAACAAGACAAGAGGAAACAGGGAGTCTTGATATTTGGCTAAATTCATGTAAGCTCTTCTTTGGACTCCCACATTTGTTAAATATCCTCCTTCTAAGACACAGTATGCTCTGGGACACTCAGTCTATCCCTCACTGTAATATGTTTTGAATTCATTCGCACTTCTGGCACCAAAGGTCTGAGTGACCCAAGAACAGTTAGCACGAGAGCTATGCAGATGCCTCACAGGCCAAGTATTTCAGTTCGCAGCTATAGAGAGTAAACAAGCGGAAGGGTCACTTGATCATTTCTAGACAGCACTCCCTTTTCAAATGTAAGTATTCAAATAGATATTCCAAAAGGTAGGGTTCTTTTGAAGAAGCTGGTATTTTTTCAGTGCATGATGAAAAGTAGCAATGGAAACGTACAATTAAAAATTGAGAAATGTGCACATATTATTAGCACTTGGAAAACTTGCGGAAAATATTGTTTGTTGTGAACATTAAAGAAAATATATCTATAGGGTTTAGCGTCCCCCTCATTAGCTTCGGATGTAAAGTTCTGGCTTGTGGTTTCTTATCTTCCTAACAGTAATGCTGACAGTAGCAGCACATAGGCACAAATGGTAATGTCTGCCATATAAAACCACCATGGTCTGTAATTCTGTATGTGTGGATTACCTTCAAAGAAAATGTATGGTGGTATTAAATATATATGCAAACTGTTTTTATTATTATTTATGATGATTTTCAATCTCAGCAGGAATGCAATATTTTTGGTTCCACGGCGCAAATGCAGTTTTTAATGGCCCTTAAGGAAAATGACAGTTGGAAAATAGCTCTTATCTTGCATTTAATCTGGTCATTACTGACTATAAGTGTGTTCCTATTGTTAAAATGTGTATGCTCATAATTTAACATAACAATTCTGAGCAACTGTAATCTAAGAAGTATTGTTTGTGGTACAAAAGCAGGAGCAAGCAAGTAGCAAGTAAAAATAACAATAAAGCACTGGCCACCAACAGCAACTTTTATACAACCCACATTACACTATTTTCTGATCTATTATAATGTTGTTTCTTCATTAAAACATACTTGTGTTTTGATTCATTCACACATGTTTAACACACAAACACTGCATGTTTAGGAGTTCTTATTTCAGTCAGAAAACACTCAGTACAGTACATTTTTATCTCCATACACTTCACTAGTATTATTTAGATGGCCTAGAATTGCCCATTTCTACCGAACTAAAGGTAGAAGGTAGTTGTTAACTTGAAAATCATGGCTTCATGATATCACAAGATGAAACAAAGCATCTTGAGCTTTGGATAGGACCTTTAAGTGTTGCTGTACCGGCGAAAAAAAAAAAGTATTGAGTAGTGAAATGACAGTATAGCAGATAACATACATACATTCTTGTACAAAGTAGAGCAACATATTTTAATCTATAATCAAACTCAAAGTACTTCTACATCAGTTCTGCATCAGACACATCATGCTCGGTTTGTTACTTGGGCTGACCTCACGTAGTCAGGGTCAGGAAATGTCCATTATTCTGCTTCAGTCTGAGGGAGTCACCACATAAATCTGTATATGCTGACAGATTATATCAGAATATCCCAAAAGCCCCTCCGGTCTGAAGAGTGAAACATAGCTCATCACAATATAACACAGATTGATTATTAGCATAGCCGTCGTATAATCAAATAAACAGCCAACTGGGGAATCAAACACAAATAAAAGTACAATCAGTGCCGAGGCTCGCTAAGTATTACCTTTAATAGAGCTGGTCCTACATAGACATAAAAATATAGGGAAATCTTCCATTGCATTAGCTTCTTATTTGGGGATATTTGAAGAGGGCTGCTCTGTGGGAATTGCTATCAGGGCAGGTTTTACATCAGGCTTTAAAAAATTGAGGAGAATAAAAATGGGAATGTATGCTTCAACAATCATCAAGTGGTAAAACTTTGAGATGTTGTGCCCAATATTACATTCTAGCTGCAACTGACACAGTTGTTAAAAATCAATATGTGTTTTTTGATCGAAGTGGAGTGTGGAGGGTTTTTTACAAGCCATAAAGGGAATAAAGGCAAAGGCAAAAGCTGCACTATTATGGGGAAGAAAAATAGAAGACTGAAATATGAACAATTAACTATCCGATGAATTTATTAGTAGGACTTGGAATTACAGGGTCCCTCACGAATCGATACACAGTACATGGTTCACAATAAGATATTATCATGATACGGCAATACATGCATATTTTTGCACACCCCTAATTACAAACATGTTTCAGACTTCTAAACTAAAGGTACAACAAGATTCTTCTGTAAAAAGATAATATTTTGTTCATTGCAGAAGACATTTTATTAACAATTAACAATGTTAACATTTGCATCCTGTTTGATTTGAAAACTGTGACAACTCAAATTTTGATTTTGATATATTGTGCAGCCGTTAACTTATACAGCATCGTGGAACCTCCGCCATCTGCTCATCTTGATGGTGATGTTAATTTGCCTAAGATATTCCACAGTAAGACACTGAACAAATATATTCAATTGGTGTTTTTATTTGTCAAAACATGCATTAATAACGCAAGTTTCTCCACAAATCTGACCCGTAACTTGACCTAGTGATGTGACCTACTTGTCTCCATGGAAATTTTTTAATTAAATACCATACTGTAGAACATTCCAGGTAAAAACATCTGCATGGAACCAAGCAAGTTTGGGGCCCATCCATCTTCTTCCACTTTATACGGCTGGGTCGCAGGGGCAGCAGTTCGCCGCCCAGTCCACTGTGTGGTGAGGGTGGACCCATGGTCCTTGAGTTCATTTCATAAGGGTGCTGGCATGTTTTGAGTTGATGGGGGAAACCGGAGTGCCCATCCAGACACGGGGAGAACATACAAACGCCAAAGAGAAAGGCCCCGGCGACCCAGGGATCAAACCCAGAACCTTCTTGCTGTGAGGCATGAGTGCTAGCCACTCAGCCACTGTGCCACCAGGTTTGAGACCCTCTACCAGAAAAGCTACACACTGCACTAACTAACTATGCACTAAGACAGTACATTTGAGAGCCCCTTATGATACAGAAAGCATCTTTAAAATGTTAAATGTACAAGTTAACAGGCTGTTGAAAGAACCTAAATCAAGCCATGTCTCTTTAAAACGTCAAAGAAAGCAATGTTTTACAGCACAGTGGCCTCCAGCAGCCCAAAGGTGGTGACTTGATTTAAACTCACTGTCTGCCTGGTGCCAGCTGCTATTATCAGCCTATTGATCTGAGTGGAGAAGACAGTGTCAGATAATGAGAGATCTATGGGGGAGTCACCTCAAATTACACTCAAATATGCCCATTGACAATGCCCTAAATAAACAGCTTGTTGAGAGAAGTTCAAAGGTCAAGCGTCATCCGTGATTAGACTGTGAATCGTTGTCAACAGAGGAGTGCGCATTAAAAACCAGAACACGCTTTTTGCATCATTAACCCTTCAGAGCAATAATGACCTTTGCTGTTCATTTGATCTCCAGTTTGGTTGAGCATGGAAGTGATCGGGGGTCGGGGCAGTAGGTGGATGGGTGGATTCTCTTTGATGTTCTAATGCTAAAATTCTTTTATCTCCCGTGAAGCGTTCCTGAGTCTGGGTCAGCTGTCCAAAAACTCAATTATAGCTCCTCTGAATGTGAGCAGACAGCGAGAGGAGGAGACGGAGACGGAGACGGAGGCGAAGGCGCGAACAACACATAGGGATGAGCAAAAATGATCAAACTGGTGCTAGAAAACGCTCTCCAAACTCCTCAACAAAAGCGAAAAGAACATCTTTCTGCAGTTTCATTGTTAGAGGGGTATCAGGAGACGCAGAGATCTCAATTAGAACTAGTCTCAACCAACTCCAGCCCTGAATGTGCGATCTCCTGCTGGTGTACAGACTCTCACTTAAGTTCCTGTTAATGGCTAGTATTGATGAATTATTGAAGTGCAGTGCTTGACAAATGACGTGTATCCTTGTTGCACACAGTGAAATTCCTCAGCCCATTTACCAAGATGCAATCCAACAGTTTTGTCAGTGTGTTTAAAAAAAGGGCATAATACAGTTCCAGAAGCTGGGGGTGTTTGTGCACTTGGCCAAAACTTCATAGAGTTGTTTTTTTTTTCATCCCCATGACACAAGTTGCACCTCAGGAGAAAGGTAGAGAGGGGATGACAGAAGGCAGTCCTTGGAATATGTTCTATGTGTGTGTTTATGCATTTATAAGAAGGACACAGCTGTTAGACAAACTTTGGTATGACTTTGTGACTTGGAGTACATTTTGTTGGTCTTTTTATTGATACAAATTTGCATCCCTCAATGTCCCTGAAGCATAGGGCAGCCACAAAGCAGAACCCTGGGGACAAGTCCAGATTATGAGCAAGGCTTTGGAGGGAACAATGCCAGGAAGAAAACCACCCAGACATGAGAAGATTCATATCTTTTGGCAAAGAAACATTGGCACCCATAAATAGCCATGTGGAACATTGCCTATATCCAGCGGCGGCTCATTTAATAAGGGCCCAAGTGCGCCGCCCTCCCTAACTTGATCTAGGTAAAAAATAAAAATAAAATGTTATTTTGTATTAGGCTATATGTTTTGTTTAAAATTTAACATGTATCTGCATGGAGATGTTTCTATTATGTTAAATGTGCTCATATCACTTTATTTGAGTCATCTCTTTGGCATTTGAGTGTGCTGAGTCAGAGCACCCTGGGGTTCTACAGGACAGCCTGAACTTTTGAGAAAATTTGACACTACTACATTGCTTTTACCCCATTACTTTACATTGCAGCCCTAAAATACATTCTTGGGGCGCGGGGTGGGGGCAACCTAAAATCAAGTGATTGGTCTTCATAAAGGTTTATCACACACCTGACCTATTGTCATTCAGCTGCTCGCTCTGTCCCACCCAGACCTCTGTGCACTGGCGGCATATTACTGCTATAGGCTAATCAATGGATACACCAGAGCTGTGTGCATTACAGGTATGGCGAGCCCAACTTCAGTCAAAGTGCATCTGAGGAACAGTTTTTAGGGAGTAACATGTCTTATCTTCAGCGGGACCCTTCTGCCAAGGAAGAAAAGTGGCATTAAGCTAAAATGAGTGCATCTGTAATTGTAATTGTAAGTTTGCTAACGTTGTTGGGGCTGGTTGTGAGCTGTGTGTTACATTGTGTTGTCGAGGCTGAGTGTGAGTGGTGTGTTATGTTGTGTTGTCGGGGCTGGGTGTGAGCAGTGGATCAGGTTTATGCTGCGGCGTAAACTTTGAACTTGGCTGTGCGCTATGATCTGATAGATATAGAACAGTGACTGTTTCTGGCATTTGTTATAATACTATTTAGCCTTTATATAATATACTTATACATATACTTATAATATAAACTTATAATTTTTCCCCCCCAAAAAATTATACCACTAATCGCCACTGCCTATCTAGTTTTATATACTTCATAAACATATACTTTTATCTGTTCCACTTTTTAGATACCAACTCCTGTCCCTAAGAGGTCAGCAAAGGAACAAATGTGTGTGGATAGGTGCTCATCAAACTAGTAGGGTTTAAATTTCCTATATTACACAAAATTGACTCTTGTGAGCATTATGTCATGCTATAATGGTGTTAGTTCATCAAAAACATACCTGGAGTTGTGTTTTGTTTCATTCACACAACTTGAGTAAGCCTTTAATTAGTCAGTTTATATCTTCAAAGCTCAAAATGTTCTGTTCCACCTTGTGATGTCATAGTGGTAGTTTTCAAATTAACAGACACATTTTAGCTTTAGTTCAGCTGGCAAATCCACGTTTTAAATCATCCAAATGATTCTAATGAAGATGTATGGAGTTTAAAAACACAGTGGAGCACTTCCTGTATTATCACATGACATCACAATGTGGGTGTGAGAAAAGAACATGGCAGGGTTTGTATTAAACAAGTGTGAATAAAACAAAACTCAATTCCAGGTATGTTTTTGATGAGGAAACAACATTATAACAGCTCAGAAACTTCTATGGTTCATCTTCAGTTACCAGTATAAATGATTTACATTCCTGTGGTGACTGCAAGTAACAACAGTGACTGTAAATCAGACAATTGGCAGAAACCACAAAATAGCAGCAATACTGCAGGAACCACATTTTAGGCAAATACACTTCGACACCACACTAAAGAAGACAATAGTCAACTCCTGGTATATGTGTTAGAGTAATGCATCTATAGGCTTTAATTAAAAAACCCAGCACTACCTTTTAGTGACCATGAACAGGTGCAGTGCAGACAAATTGAGGAAACAGAGAAGGAGCGGAAAAGCCAGAGCCGCTTTTTAAATTATCCCTTCCATCTCGCCATGGTCATTGGTCATCAGAAACATGAGAAAACTGACTTTTCCTTTTTCCAATTCCATCTTGCTCAAAAGCACGGAATATGAAAATAATACGAGACTCCTTTATTATGAAACAAGTGTAATAAACTATCCATGCATGGAGGATTTCAATGGCATTGTCCCAGCTGCCAGTACCAACAAAAAGATATTCTCGCTTTTCCAATCTTCCATCAGGATATAAGAGCTATTTCAAACACTCATCTCCTAAAGCCGCAACAGCCGTGAAATGCTTCCTGTTGTCCAAAAAGAACAAAATCCAGGCAAAAGTTCGAGGCTACAGCTTCACTGATAATAAACCCCTAATCCCTCACTGCAAAAATGCATATCTAAGCAAGTTAAAATGACTTAAATTAAGAATATTTACTTTCTTTGAGTAAATTCAACTTGACAAGTAAAATTATCTACCAGTGGAATACATGCGTTTTTCTTAATTCAAGCAACATCAGACTTTGTTTAAGAACAAAAAGTCTTCCACTGGTAGATAATTTTACTTGTCAAATTAAATTTACTCAAATCATGATAAAACTTTAATTCAAGTAATCTTAAAGGTCCTACATTATACAAAATTGCCTTTAATTGAACTTTAATCCATGTTATAAAGTTGTTACCTCCTACAAAACATACCTGGAGTTGTGTTTTGTTTCATTCACACATGTTTGAGTTATCCTTTATTATTAGTCTGTCTACAACTCAAAATGCTCTGTTCCATCTTGTGATGTCATGTAGTGGTAGTTTTCAAGTGAACAGCTCCTTTTACCTTTAGTTCCGTAGAGATTGGCAATTCAAGATCTGGATGAGGTTTAAAAATACAGTGTTTTTTAATTACCACATGACATAGATCACTTTCAGTTTGAGAGAAGAAGTCTTCTTAAATATACATGGTTTGTGTATTAAACATGTGTAAATGAAACAAAACAAAACTCTGGATATGTTTGTGATGAGGAAACAACATTATAACATAGATCAAAAAATAGTATTATATGGGCTCTTTAACTTTTTGTAGCGCTTAGTTTTAAAGATAACATAAGTATTGACAAGGACTTGACAAACAAATAGAAACAGAAGATGACAATCTTTCTCACACTTGGATGACACTGTGGAAGCGATTGGACATGCATATGCTGGGGAGTGTATGTGAGCATTGCATAAGGGATACCGGAAACCATGGGAACAGCTTCTTAGGCCATTTGTTTGTCTTCACCACAAGTTATTTGTTCAGTTTGACCTTTTAATACCAAACAAGCACTTCTACACAGTGGGGGCTACCGAGTCTTTACTGTGCCTTGGAAAATAACGGAAATCATCCCTGGATCAAAGTACTTGATAATGGTTACCGCTAATGAAATAGTTGTTAAAGGTGCATTGTGTAACTTTTGTTACTGTTATTGCTTTGTCTGGAATGTTTCACAGTATGGTATTAAATCTCAAAGTTACTTAACATAACCTCGGTTCTTTGATAACAACACGTCTGTCTCTGACAGACAGGATGACTGTATCTCGGGCTAAATCGAGCCAGACACCCTTGGTTCTAGCACTAGAGATATCCAGTATATAGAACTGCACAAAGGTATGCGCCGATGCCCAGCTGGCCACAGCACATATATCCTGGATAAATACACCTCTGAACTGGGCTCATGAAGTAGCTACACTCCTGGTGGAATGTGCCCTCAACCCCTGCGGAGTTTGAAGAGATGGCTCCAACAATTGAGTGAGAAAGCCTTTGACTGGACACTGGCCTGCCCAAATGAGGAGAAGCCCATGACATGAACAACTGCTCTGCCTTTCAAAGGCCAGCTGTTCTGTCAACATACACTGGCAATGCCCGGACAGGGCACTGGGAGTGTAGTTGACGCATCGCAGAAGAGGAGAAAGGACTTGCGGCCTTTTATCCTCTGCCTAACGTAGAACAGCTATAGGCCGTATCCACCTTGGGCACAAAGGCCGGGTTGGGGCACAAGTGCACCTTGGACAGGCCATGGGCAAACTGCAAACATGAGGGGCTAACCGACAAGGCTCGCAGTTCACTTAGACAGATGTTAAAACAAGAAGCAAAACTCCCTTCAAAGTTGCATGTTTCAAAGAAACAGCCTCCAAAGACTCAAAAGAGTGGAGACAAAGGGCATCCAGCACAACTGAGAGATACCACAGGGGAACCAGGGGTTTTACCACTGGAAGTTTTCAACATGTGCCCTTCATGAGATGACAGACCGGGGGGTGTTGATCCACTGTCTTGCCTCCAAAACCCACATGGCAGGCTGAAATAGCGGCCAAATAGACCTTGATAGTGGAAAAAGCCTTACGCTTGTCCACCAACTACTGTAGAAAGCACAAAACGTCAGACACAGCAGCCTTAGCACACTAAATGGTGTTAGTAATGAGTGCAGGGAGACTGGCGGTATTCAAATTCCACCTTTCGCGGGCCAGACCCAGAGTGCCAGCTGGTCCAAGTGGGGATGGTAAATTTCCCCACCCGCCTGAGATAAGAGGTCTCTCCTCCCCAGAGGAGCTGCCCTCACCACCAGCCACTTGCCATCATACAGGTCCCTGTCCCCACCATCTGTGTCCACAGCTGCAGGTCAGGGCACATTATGTCTGGCAGCAGCACGTTTACTCATGTCATACAGGTTGCTATCCATGGGGGTTGAATAGGTCATTATACTAGTAATAAGTTTGTGAGAACTTACCCAGAGTACGAGCCAAAGCTGGAAACTGCGCTCATCAACGATATCCTTTATGGCTCATTTGTGAACTGTTAAACAGAAGCTAGCATGCTAGCTGGCCCGTAACGCTGAGGGAGCTTGAGTTGTGGCTTCCATGTGGGAAGAAAGCGAGAATGATTAGGAGGATTAGGATGACAGTGTCTTGTAATTTAACAAATGTAAGGTAGAGCTGTTTAATGTCATACTGTGGAACATTCCAGGCAGAGCAATGACACAGCAATGGACAGAAACAAGCAGGTGACAGACCCCCAACCAAAAAGTTACACAGTGTACCTTCAAGGCCTTGATTTCTTGCACTGAAACACTGATTAAACTCCTGAGACCAAATATAGTTCCAATTAACTCCGCCAGTAAAGTTTTGTTTTCAGTTGCACTGATTTGTTCCTTTGTTTGATAGCTGTGATCATTTAATTTTATGGAAAGGCCTGTTGTAAGCCAAGAAGAGAATTAATTGTGTCTGTTGTTATTTAAAGCTTTACTCATGAGGTGTAAAGAATTTGTTTGCGTGTCATTCATTTTATGAACTATATGCAACATCTTAAACAGAGGTCCAGCTGAGTGAACAAGCCAAAGTTAGTAAAATCTGCCCTGCCCTGTAAAATAGAAAAGTGGACAACTAAATGAGAAGTTTTAAAGTCCGTTGTAGGTGGTATATCACCGACACTCTTGTCAGTGATATACAGAACCAACTACAACAGACTTTAAAACTTCTCATTTAGCTGTCCACTTTTCTATTTTACACAGGCCCGGCCCTAACCATTTTGACACCCTAGGCAAGATTTCAGGTGGCGCCCCTTGGATTGCAAAAAAAAATAAATAAATACTGCCAGAGTACAGATACTCACAAGAAATCAAACAGTTCATAGTGACGATGTTTTAGAACAGGGGTGGGCAAACTTTTTGGCTCGAGGGCCACAAAGGGTTCTAAAATTTGATGGAAGGGCCGGACCAGGAGCAGATGGATGGAGTGTTCTAGTCTGACTACGTCAACCCAGCAAATAAGACGAAAATAACTTGCAGGATCCAACAATTTACATGTGACATATTCAAACATCTCAATTCAACATGTGCACCATATATCGGGCCGATGATTTTCCACTTCAAAAATTAACATTTTTCGTTTCAGAAGTTTTGACTTCCGTTTGATTGTGACACATTTGATAATTCTGTTGACAGTGTTGGGAAGGTTACTTTAAACTGTATTCCCTACAGATTACAGATTACATACCCCAAAATGTAGTTTGTAATGTAATCCATTAAATTACTTAAATAAGTAACTGGATTACTTGATATTGTCATGTTTTTTTAAAACTACATGAATGTAGCAACCACCTCCTGCAAATTCTTGTTTGGTTTTAGACCTGGTTTTAGTCCTGGTTTAGACCTGGTTTTAGACCTTGATTAGACCTGGTTTAGATCTGGTTTTAGTCCTGGTTTAGACCTGGTTTTAATCCTGGTTTAGACCTGGTTTTAGTCCTGATTTAATGCTTGTTTACACATGGTGTAGACCTGCTTTAGACCTGGCTTAGTCCTGGTGTTAGTTCTGGTTTAGAGGTGCACAGGAGAATGCGAGGTCCACGCAGCGTATGCAACAAGACACAGTCCACGCGCGGTGTCCACACCGAACAAGAGGAAATGTGGCACGCGCTGCAAGGGAGCAGGTGCAGTGTGCGCGGCACACTAGATATATACTTGGCCGCAGTGCTTTATGGGAAGGTTTTCGGACCATGAGTGAGGAAGTCGTGTTCAAGATATAGTTCTACCCCCGGGCACTGTACACCTGGCCCATGTGGATAATTTGGTTTTATGTATCACTGTATCTAGAGTGCGCCATCTATTGGGAAACGCCAGAATTGCAGGGAAAATAAAACTAATACATTTTATTGCAGTTCATTCATGTTTGGCGGGCCGGATTAAAAAGGTTAACGGGCTGTATGTGGCCCCCGGGCCGTAGTTTGCCCACCCCTGTTTTAGACAGTGGAGGATTTTATCCCCCATCGCCAATTTTTGCGCTCGGCACCCCCTAGTGGAGCGGCGCCCTTAGCATTTGCCTATGTTGCCTAATGGGGGGGCCGGCCCTGATTTTACAGTATCAGTGCAAATGCTTTTAACACTTTTATATCTTTAATCTGCAAATGTTTCACTGTCTCATACTACAATTCATTGTTTCATGTTATGATAGATGTGTGTTTGCGACTGTATTCTGCTTGTGCTGTTTTATGCTGCCTCTTGGCCAGGTTGTCATTGTAAATGAGAAGGTGTTCTCAATTGACTTACCTGGTAAATTGTTTAATAAATAAATGAAAAAAACATGTTACTAGGACTACAAGATAAATCACAATCGAAATCTTATTGCCTTATATGACAACAGTCCCTTGCTACTTTTGATACTTGAATTTATTACCAATTATATTTTTGCTCTTATTATAATATATTCTGACATGTGAGCTACTGAATCCAAATCATTTCCCTTGTACATCAGTAAACTTTGTTTAAGTCTATGTCTTGCTTGTTTAAAAAAATCACAATTAGATAAATTGTGCTATATCTTACACATTGCAAGATAGGGCCATTGTGTGGGCATTTGTGCAATCCCTAATCAACATGAAACATCTATCTTCCAGCTAGGCACCTCACTAAAAGTCTGACTGAAAATCCCTTTTAGGTACAGTGAAGTACAACTTAAGAGGTTCAGGTTTGAATTTTGCGTAAATAAAAATAGCTGAAAACATTGAATGCATAGCAAACGGAGCGCATGTTGCCAAAGCTGACATTTATTTCACATTTTTTTCGTCAACCATAAGACTATTTTGTTCCTCACTTCTTGTCTCAAGCCTTTTGCAAAATGAAATTGTTTCGCTAAAATGGGATGGGGAATTGCGCCACATTCTCATTTTCTAGCCAGAATTTGGTTGCCAAAAAACCTTTAGCGCCGAAGTCAATTTCCACTCATTCGTTTTTATATGAGATCAAATGCAAGAGGCCGAGAATGAACCCTTTTGCATTTTGTAGAGGCGGAGGAATAGCTGTGATCCTGTGCTCCACAGACATGCAGAGATGTGTTTGATTCAAATGTGGAACTGTGGGGCTTTTGAAGGAGCTATAAGCCTTTAGGAGGGCCCTGCTTATTCTCAATTAGAGTGTATGCTCCTCCACGAACGAAATTGGGAGCTCAAATCCTGCCTCTGCCACAGGTGATGGAACAGGTAGGGACAAGCTAGAGTCAGCCCCAACAGTCTTATTAGAAAATTTATACAGTCCACAGGGGAAAAACAAAAACAAGAGAAAAGTGGGCTCAAGTATGGTGACGCAAAAAGGTTCACAAAGTTAGCTTTTGGTAGCTTTTAAGAAAAAAATAAAAATAAAAAACATAAAAATATAAAAGAAAAAAAAGTTGGGTGCAATCAAGGCCTAGACCTGCATTTTTTCTGGTATTGATAATGAAGTGGTGAAGATGCCAAGCTTTCATAGGTGTGACAGTGTACACAACATTAGCATTAGGGCAGTCAGGAGGAGGAGAGAGGTTACCAGCATTTCTAAAAGGCCAAACCCAAAATGAACAAGAAGTCCAATATTTGAAGAATCACAATATAATACAATGCAGAGCTGCTTGCCATACAGTAATGAAAAATGAAGCTGTTCTCATACAAATTACAAAGAATGTCAAGTCTTTGTGACGGTAAGTTGGTTTTGTCACATGACTCTGTTTGGCCAGTCACATGCAGGTATTCACAGTGCGTTAAATCCCCATAAAGAGAAAGGCAATAATGCATCAGTATCAACAATGGTGGCAATAGCTTAAAGGGATAGTTCAGGATTTTTGACATGAATCTGTATGGCATCCCCGTCCGGTGAGCCGAGTTGATTTTACTCCAGTGCGCCTCCATATAACATAATTAAAAACCCTTCCATTGTCAAATTACAAGAACTTTAATTTTTACTATATTCTGTAGCCCATTCAAGTCTGAGAATATCTGATGCATACACAATAACACGAGGAGATGAAATATACAAACAGAAAAAGCAATCAAACCCAGACGCAGCCAAGAATGAAGTGTAACAGCCTGAGCAGTGCTGCCTCATCTCTGCCTACAGACACAGGGGAAGATTTCTGTTCTAATCCTTCACCACTGCTTTTGTTGTTCCTCTCCTGAATCAGTTAATTCTCCTCCCAATGACTGAGGGCTAAAAGTGACAGCACTGAATTAATGATTCATTATGCCCAGTGTAAGCAACAGAAAGTCACTGACAGATGAAAATGAATTTACACACAACTAGTGCCAACCATGACATCTCCGCCACAATTAGAGAAATGCAGAACCAGATACCTTCAGAGGAAGCAGGGGCCATGCCAAAAGTCCTGCTCACTTCCAGGCGCATTACTGAGGCATACATCTCTGGAAACTTCAAACTCTTAAAAAATACTTACAACATTTATAACCATTCATTATACATGTGATGTATTGCTAGCTCAGGCCTAGGGCTCTTTGCTAAATGAATTTTCCATTTTCCCCTGTTTTTGTGCCAGTCTCTTTAGTGCATACACCTCTCACCTTATGTCTAACATAAGCGTTAACTGGGTGGTTAGTTCAGTGAGGTAAAAAGTGCGGAAGAATTTCCATGAACTACAACAGGATTAAACAGTTTGGAATGAAACATGCCGATCCAGTAACACAATGGTTTCGTGGGTCATTTTTTCTTGGACCATATAAATGGACACTGAGTTCCAAATAGGAAGTGTTCATGGGGGCGCTTCCAGCTTTTTCGACTCTGGCTCCAATTGACTTTACATTGGAAAATTGACACCTCTCTCTGTAACTGCTGCAGTGAGCCTCATCATGTGGTCTTAAAATGTTTCTATTCACCTGCTCTACGTGATCCTGGTGTTTTTATTTCGGTATTTTGAGCTTCATTTGACTGGAGCCAAACTCGATGGGTGATGTTATATTCACTTAGTCCACTTAGTCTTTATACAGTCTATGATGTTGACTTAGAAAAACTTTATTGATCCAAAAGATAAATTATTTTGGACACAGTAATTCACGTATCACAATAAAAAACACAGGGCAAAAATATAAAAGGTAATAATAAATTCACAATAAGTGTCAACATAGCAAGAGACTGGGGTCAAATAAGGCATAAGTATTGTATATGTACAAGTCAAAATAAAAATATAGAAATATTGTAAATATAAATATATAATACAATATATATATGGCTGTGTACAAGAGGTCATAAGGAGAAACAGTGCAAAGATTAAATAGTGATTGAAATAGGGTTATCTGTTACATAAGGGTGAGTTATTGAACAGTTGTATGGGGTATAGGTATGAATGTTGATTTAGAGGGAAGGGATTTATAAATACCTCTATGAACTAACATCAAGGACCATGATGTCCACCCTCCTGTGGGCTCACTACCTGCAGAGGGGTTCATAGGGGGGGTCAGGTGCTATGAGGATTGGGCAGCAAGCTGCCCCCGTGACCCAGTCGGATTAAGCGGGAGAAGATGGATGGATAGATTTATAATTTTTGAGGCACAAAAAACTTCAAATTGTTGAGAAAACAGACAACTAAGAAAAGCTTCTGAATGTAGAATTAGAACAGTTTTGGCAGTAGAATTAAAAGTGTAAATATAAAGAAGTTCAAAAAGAATAATAGATATGAAAGAGATGGAGATGTGAAGTAATGCAAAAGGGTAATTATATTGTATAAATGTTTCAATAGAAGATAAAAAAAGTGAATTGTGCATACCTTGATCAAATTATAAAGAAAAGGAATGCATAAAATAAATTATTTAACACGGAAGGAAAAGCGATGGGTATTAATACATTTATACTTCCTCCCACTCCTTTTCATGTCCTGAACATGTACATAACCCATATATAAAGATTATGTATCCTCATTATTGGTTGGTTTTCTTATCCTTTTGTCTTTCTTGATACTGTTTTTTCTATGCATTCTCGAAATAAATAAACAAACAAACAAATGTCGTCCTATATCTTTCACAGTTTGAGTGGAGCTGTAGGAGCCTGTTTGAGAGTGAGCTCCTCTGTCTCCCTATCGTCTACACTCAGTACTTTTTTCCAAAAAAAAATGTTACAATATAAATGTATAAAAGCCTTAATCTTCAGTGTCCGTGGTTCACCTCCGGGCTGTGTATTCAACCGAGCTTTGCAGATTACTCGTTCACTTCTTGAGCTTCTATTTTCAGGCGAGTGTTTTTGGAGTTCTCAAATGTTATATCACAGTCTCCCTCCTACCACCTTCTTCGTCTTCTTCTTCCCAGCTCTACCTCCCTCTCTGCCTTTGTCACGACCTGGAGACAAGGCGCGTGTAAATTATTTCATTAAAATTCAGCTCATTTAAGGGGAAAAAGAGGACTGCCTGGCCAAAGCCTCTCCTTTCATTTTTCATAGTTTTTAAAGCCTGTAATATTAAGACACAGCTCGCTTCTTTGCTACTTCCTCCAACTTTACAAAGGGCTAGCCAAGATTCTATTTAAAAATATATGTATTGTTCAACAACAAACCCTTTGAGCAAAAAGGGCTTCGGTTTTGAGAAGTATTCAGTGTGAGGCACTGCTGATACATGGAAAAAAAATAAAAGTTAGGAATTTTTATCTACTGACATGCATCTGTGGTGGTTTTGAAACTAATATTGACCTAAACCTGAAACTTAAACATTTCCTTTTGAGATTTTTGCTTTGGCAGAATCTCATCCCTCGTGAATATGTATTAAGGTGGCATGATGGTGACAGATTATGAAGAGGTTAAAAGGGGATGGCGAGGTCTACCTGGAGGTACAGGGGCGTCCCATCTGCATACGTCTCTCTGATGGATGAGCCAGGAGCAGGATTGAGTGACCTCCCTGTTTAGACAAGCCATGCGTTAGGTCAGGCTCGATCCCTGTCACGAGCCCTGAACGATTGTCGAACTGAACCAGAGCATGCACAGTGATGCACCTTCGATAATGGCACTGAAGGATTCTGGCATTTCACTTTAGGAGGCATCCATCCAAATCAACGCAAAGGTGCCATGGGTTTTGGAGCACGTCAAAAGAGAAAAACGGATGATGTTGTTAGGCCTGTCACAATAAAATAATACATTTTGAAGCACAATATATTGCTGAAGTAAATAAAGATGATAAACAATAATATTTAAAATAATGTATGCCACTGAAACCTAAGTGCAGATCTAAACGTTCATTGTGTAGCTTTTTCAGTAGAGGACCTGTCAAACACTTTTCTCATTGCTTTGTCTGGAATGTTTCACAGTTTGGTATTAAACCTTTCTATCTTCATGGCGACCAAAATAAAGCAAGTTACAGGTTAGATCTGTGGAGACAACCCCGCTCACAGTCAGAACACCTGTTTTTCTAGGTATTTTTGAACTGTGAATCTTTCCAGACAAAGCAATAACATCTCACCAGAAAAGTTACTCTATGCACCTTTAAGCACTTAGTTCAGTATCATCTGTAATTATCAGTCATTGAAGTTATTCATTCAAACTTTTATGCCTAAATCTTATCATATAGGCAAGAAATTACCAAAAATGTCCCATTATTGCAAAGAAAACAAAACACATAATGAATATTGACCCTAAAAAATATCCTTCCAGCTTTCATATATTGAACCATAAGTCATCGACAGTAATTCTCGTGACAGGCCTAGATGTTGTCAGTGGTAGCACTACAATACAAAACATTTTTTCACTGAACATCTAAATAAATTCTGAGCATGTTACCAAGGGGGGACTTGGCTTCCCCATGGCTCGCCTCCCGATGATGTTACCATGAGGAAATTGATTTTCTCTCAGACATCCAGACCTCTAAAGACTGTACAAGTCACAACAGAGATAAATCAAATAAGCAAGTGGGAGATTTACTAAAGAGGAACAACAGCAAAATCTCATAATAGTAACCTCAATGCCAAACCTGATTGAATAACAATAAGTGCATCTTTCTGACTTCGCTAAAATTTTCCAGTAATGACTGCATAATAAACAAAGTATGAAATTACTGCAACTATTATTGTCAGTTCTTAATTTCTAAAGGGAATTTAATTGTTGATTAAACAATACGGAAAAAACAGACTCACGGTGTTCAGGCTTTGAAAGTAGTAATGTTAAATCTATTCAACAAAACAAAAGAGTGCTGAAGTACAAATCCACTGCATAACACCTTGAAAGGAAGCAGCCATCTGCAGATTTGTCATTTCATTTTCTTTATGCCTCTTTGGACCATTTCACACAAATACGAACGATTTGTTATTCTCCAAGCCAAAGTATAAAAGCTTTTCTGTGAGCTCTAGTGTATAAAATTGTGTAAACCACTTAGTAGTACTTTGAAAGAGGTGAAAAGTATCAAGTTTATTTCCCTCAGCTAATTTGATGGACAAAAGAACACTCAAACTTTTCTTTTCTGAGCACTTGGAGAAATGTTTGTGTGGGTTAGAGTACCAACAGAAATAGTCCCAGTAAGTGGCCATACCATCTTGTCAATGTCTGATCCCGTCACATCTCAGAAGCTAAGCAGGGCCAAGCCTGGTTAGTACTTGGATGGGAGACCACTGAGAAAATGAGGTGCCACAGTGGGGCACCAGTTGCAAAAATAGCTGTTGTGTCCTTAGGCAAGACACTTCACCCACATTGCCTAATATGAAAGTGGTGTGTGCATGAGTGATGGTGGTGGTCGGAGGGGCCGATGGCGCAGACTGGCCGCCTCACTTCTGTCAGTCTGCCCCAGGGCAGCTGTGGCTACAGTCATAGATTACCACCTGCGGGTATGGAGTGGATGAAAAATGATCTGTAAAGCATCTGTGAGTGTCCAGAAAAGCGCTATAAAACTTATAACTTATTATTATTAGATACATGAATAATATTTACCACTTCATGACATCACAAGGTGCAACTGAGCACTTGAGAGCTATGTTTTTGGTGAGGTAACAATATTCTAACATGGCTTAAAGCTCAGTTTTACGTAATATAGGACCTTTAAAAAGTATGATTCTATTCAAAGTTTACATGAGATTTGATAACTGCACCAACTCAAATTTTGCTTTTGATTCAATTGTGATAAACACAAAGCTCTAACTCCAGTGCATATTTTGTATTTCTCAGCATCTTGGTATCCTTAAAATTTGACCCAGTTTATCAGTGCAGTAGATGGTCAGAAAAGCTGAAAGCCGCAGTTCTGATTTGACAGCATCCTTTACAGAAAAAAACTCTGCTTCAATCAGCACATCCCGAGGCAGGTAGCATTTGACAAAGTGTATCTGGTAAACAGCTGCATCAGAGACTGCATTTATGCTCAAAATATGTTCACAGTAAATAACCTGATTAGAACACAGCCACAAATCCGCCATTTTTGTATTTTTCTCCTCTGCTGGCACGTTTGCGTATGCAAATAAGTACCAATCCCACACCCACGGGCCATAAGGAGTCAAAACATGTCAGCTAGCTATCGCCAATATGTCTCTGGAAGTCCTCAAATATTCTCAGCCTCTTACTTCTTTAGTGACGTGCTGTTTTAACTTATCCCTTTAAACACTTGAACCAAATTAGTCTTCTGCACATTAGTGAGACGACTTGGAAACTTGAAGCTCAAACGCTGGCTCGTGAACAATGTAAATAACCTTAAGTTTGTCACATCCTGATTATGATGTATGGCCAAAAAGTGGTGTTCTCAAGTGCACTGCCAAAATAAAAGGGTCTATATAAAAGCATGGAGTCTCTCAAAGTGATCATTATATATCTTAAAGGGCTCATGTTACGTTATTTTCTCATTTATGTTATAATTTCCTCATCAAACGCATACCTGGGATTGTGTTTTTGTTTCATTTACACATTTACACATACACAGACTGAGTTCTTCTCTCCAACTGAAAACACTCTGTTCCACCTTGTGATCTCATGTTGTAATACAGGAAGTGCTCCACTGTGTTTTTAAACTCCACACACCATCACTAGAATCATTTGATTCATTTCAGCCCTGGAATTGCCAAACTCTACTGAACTAAAGATAAAAGGTAGCTGTTAACTTGAAAACTACCAATAAATGACATCACAAGGTGGAACAGAGCATTTTGAGCTTTGGAGGTGTAGGTAGACTGATAATAAAATGTTACTGAAAGATGTGTGAGTGAAACAAAACAAAACTCCAAGTATGTATTAGATATGGTACAACATTATAACATAGAAAGCGAGACAAAGCCTGCACACTTCCAAACTGTTTTTAATAAATGACGTTTTGATCAATAGATCCACAGACTGTCTCACTTTCTAGGTTCACTGGAGTAGCCTTGCACCAGTGATCTGAGTATACCTATAGCTTTTACAACATTATAAACTTACAAGAATCAATTTTGTTATACAGTTACAGAGTTACCGTACAAATAAAACATAACAAAGCAGCTAAGAGGTCACCGCAGGTTTATCCAGTTCGCCTCAAGCTTTTTCCGGAAGCCAAGGATTAAACCTATTTTGAATGGCTTCATCAAAGAGAGATGAAACATGGTATCTATTAAATGAGATTATTGTAAGTAGCTTTAGTTAAATTAATCTGGATGAACAAAAAGGTCAAAGAATAGAGAGGAAAGGCTATGTCAGATCTTATTCAGGGTCACCCATGAGAGAGACTGGAGTAACTTAGAATATTACCAGAAGCAAGCGTGTGTGACCAGTGTAGATGTAGGTCAATTTCATCTGTGGACCTCAATACATTCTGAAATCAATCAGGGCATGCTTTCACCACAGAGGAGAAAATATTGAAAGCTGTTACTCGTCAACATAGACCACGTATGTGAGATAGGCCAGGCTGCTCAATAGCCTGGTTTTATACTGAGAAAAATGCCATTTCTGTTTTTTTTTGCTACAGCACTACAGTGTATGGCATGTGAAGGTTGAAGCCCCTGTCATTTCTGATGTTCTTTTGTGCTGATCATGCAATGTATATAGGCCTATGGGGATATTATAGAGCACAGAAAGAGCCTGTAGTAAACCAGGAAATGTCAATGTCACTGAATCTTTCAGAACTGAATTTAAAAAGAAAAAGAAATCTGAAAAAAGAAATAATAAATAAATAAAATAAAAATGATATTGTGGTATATGAGTTATCAAGTCACCAGTGCATATTCATTATTTTGTGATCAGTGCTTAAGGTGAAAATGAAATACTACTGACTTTTTGTGTTTAATTTAAATATAAGATAACATATATTATTGTAAATGTCCCATCATTGTTTGTTATACAGCTAGTATCTGTCCATTTCAATGTAGAAATTCCACAATTAGCATATTAGCATTTGGTTAATTTGAATTTTTATGGTCTTCATGAAAATAAGAACATGATGCTGGTGGAACTGACTTCAGTATAAAAATGTAATAACTTTTGCGTTGTTACTTAAAGGTGCATTGTGTAATGTTTCTGGTGGATGATCTGTCAAATCCTTTTCCTCATGGAGATGTTATTGCTTTGTCTGGCATGTTTCACAGTATGATATTAAACTTTTCAATCTTCATGTAGACCAAACCAGACCAATTTACAGGTCAGATCTGTGGAGAGATTAAGGTAAGACTGTTTAATGTCATACTGTGGAACATTCCAGGCAGAGCAATGACGTATCCATAGAAACAAGCAGGTGATGCACTCTTCACCTCCAACAACTCCTAGCAGGAGCCAAAAATCTCCCAAAATAACTTCAAAAATCAAACAATAGCCACAAAGAAATATGCAAGTGTGTGAATCGTGTAACTTGTTTTACCGTTAGGTTAGATGGTGTAGCTGGAGCTGTGAAAGAGCAAACTGCACCTCGCGGTCTGTGTAAACACATCATCAGCTGTGCCACTTCTCCAAAGTTTTGTTTAAAGAAGATCCTAAACAAGTGCTAGCACGGCTAACTTGGCGCCTACATCCAGAGCCCCTGCCAATGTCGCTATTACTAAAGAACAGACATAGCTCGGGGTATGCTTTGTTTGCCACTTTCTTTTATGCCACTGATTTAGACTGCATAAATCAGCTCTTGTATTTTTAATGTTTACACTGCAGATTACAATACCTAAACAACAAGCTTCCCTGACCAGCAATTTGGATGTATATGTAATAAATATGTCTCGTATAGGTTATGTTACATTTCAGTAGAACAGACAAGATTAAATAAACAGTTTCCTTTTGGACTAGCATTCTCCTGACAAAAAACTTTTATGGATGTCTGGAGAATTGCCAGGCATCCATCTTTCTTTTTCTGGTCTGCACTTCATCCCAGATACAACGGTTACTTTTAAGACACTAGCCGCTGCACTCTTTCTCTCATTTCTGTAATACCTCGCAATCTGTTGATTTAAAAGTGAATGCAAAGCTACAAAAGCACTTGTACAACTTTCCTGTTGAGAAGCCGCTGCGATAAGGCTTGTGCCTGCTGTTTGTTTTTGCAGGCTTGCAAAGCTGATAAGAGGAAAATCACACGCGATCGGGCCCTAAATCTACCTCGGATCATTCATGCTTTTGTACTCCAAAGTTTTCTTTTTTATTCTTTTTTCCAAGTCACACTTTACACACATACATGCTAAGATGAGCTCCAGATGATTATCGCTCAGCTAAATGGAATTAAACCCTTGGGAACTGTTAGCGCGTACACCATTCATTCCCAAACACTTCAGGCCAGATGCCAAAGAGGAGAAGGTGTGAGTCCAGGAATTACAGTTTGTTTTGATGGCATGCTCGAGTGGTTTTAAATTAGAATGTGGTGCTCAGATAGAAGTTAAATACTGGATTATGTATCTACTGGATAAGCAACTAACAACCACAATTACTACATTGATTTATCATTCAATATATGAAAGATGGAACAATATTTTTGGGGCGCAGTATTTATCATGTGTACATTTCATTTGCACTGTTGGTAAATGTTTGTTTATTTTTTGGCAATATAATCTGAGCCATAGAAAGTTGCAACAGTGCAAACTAAGCATTAAAGTATTTCATTCTGCCCTTTACCTATTGCAGCTCATGTTTTTTTAAAACAATTTTGAAGCTTTAGAATATTTTTTGTGGTTTAAATCTGCTCTTGGGTTATTGTGTCAGTGGTATAAATTTGTTTCATTATCATTTATAATGTATATTTACTTCAGCAATATATTAAATATATATAAAAAAGGGGTCAATGCGGTCTACTTTGTTCATTCTGAGTATAATTCTACATGTGGCTACATTCTTTTCACAAATTTTCTGTATCAAACCTTCATTGTGAACCTTCATTGGCTTGCTGCCTCTTCTATTCTGAGTCACTGGTTGTCATTTGTCATTACAAAACAAGTGCCCCCCCCCTACCCAGAGCTGTTGTGATTGGAGAGGGCTGTGAGGACGGAAGGTCCAGTAGGGGTATAAAAAGACAAGATGTTCTTGGATTATTTGGTTTAACTAATGGCAGTTAATTACCCTTTAAGATGGACAGTTTGAGCTATATTCCATAATGTAATTGCTGTAATCTCAATAAGAGGGATACACGATCCAGCTTTTTCAGTTCTGATATGATTTCGATACTATAGCTTTATAGTAAGTATCTGCCGTTACCCGATATCAAACGATACCTAAAAAGATATTTATTTCCTTTAAACAAACCTCAAATATGACAAAACTGATCGAAATGTGTTATGTAGCTGTTATTTATCTCTCAAGTAACAACAGAAGTAGTGTATAAATAAACATTCAAACACTATGAGACTTTGAGGGCCAATTATGATGAATAAATCATTTTATTACATCAATATATCCATGCAGGATATTGACAGAACTGATATTTGAAAGCCGATATCTGAAAGCCGAAATTATTCAGTATCGGCACTGATATCCAATACCAGTTTCGGATCAGTGCATCCCTACTCAGTAAATGTCTATACAGAAAGAAAACATAATATCTAACAATGATATTTGGACCTCCACTCCCCGTTTTACTACAATCCTATGAGACATCAGTGCAGTCACATTTTGCGCAGTGCTCTCTTTGTTCAAATAAATCTCAACTGGTCATCTTAAACGAATTATAAACCAACAAGGCCAACACGCTAAAAAGTGCAAATATCTATCTCCTATATCTAATCACCTCGCAAACGTTACATTTTTCCTACTGTAAATGATTATGTTTTGTATTTGATTTATATACTCCCCTCTGTTATCGCTCACTGAATGGAAATGGAAAAACTTAATAGTACATTAGTGTAATATTGGCAAACTAATATTCTGTGTACATTTCCACCCTCTGTAAATAGATTTCACAGTGTAATAATGAACCCACTACTGTACAGGTTGTGAATCATTATCATTTGAAAAACCTGCTGATTCAATTCCATTTCTGACACACATACAGTGCCTTCTTTGTTACCGTCTTATTGTTATCTAGCCGTGTTTGCTATATTCCCAATTTGGAAATGTCCCAAAAACCCAAGAGGAGCGTCTGCCTCTGTTTTGGTTTTGAACCTGGGCTGATACAGATCCAAAGTAATGAACCCATCTCTTGTTTGCAGGTTTGCAGCCAGGATTGCAAATTGGTGCAAACCCTCATTTCCATCGCGTTTGAGCTGCCTTATCTGCTGCCATGTTGATGTCAGAGGAGCAACCTGACTCCCGGCCCCCAGCTCTGTGCCTTAGTGACATGGATTAATTTTCTTCTTCAGAGTTTTGCTTGAGGGTGGACTTCTACATCGCGTTGTGGTGTGGTACAAGTTCCACCACTTTCTGTCTCCTTCTCAAATGTCAATCACAATGGAAAAGGGAGGAAATATTCAAAGAAATGTATTAAACATGTATCAAATTACAGGTAGTTTTATAGCTCAAAAATGCCTAGAAAAATATACATTTTGGCTTGCCTCTGCACAGATCTGACCTGTAACTTGGCCTGGTTTGGTCTCCATGAAAAGAGAGAGGTTTAATTTATGATGGACCCTCCCTGTCAGCCATGCACCTGCTCGCGGAAAAGGAACTTTGAAATCCATACATCTTGGATTGTTTCCTTACTCCTAAACATAGGGTTTCATCTCACTTTGGTGTTTGACATTGTGTATGTGATATAGATACAGGGTTGAAAGAGGGGATTTACTAAGAAAGATGTAAAGTAAACATGCACCAAAGGGTAAATATTAAGTAAATGGGTAAATATTGTTTAGTAAAAAAAAAAAAAAAACAGCACATACAAATTCAAGCATTTTAACATACTAGTGCAGTATAGATAATGAAATTAAATAAATCATAGTAAAATGTAATAAATGCATGGATACAAAAATAATAAAGTTAGTGCATTTCTGTGAGTCAAGGTCAATTAATTTGGAATGTTCAACATAATTTAATAACTACATTGCATTCATTGTAAAAATCTTTAAAAAATAAAAAAGATTTATGTATAAAATGCTTTGCAATTAAGAGGATTACATTAAAGGTAAACTATGTAACTTTTCGGTCGGGGGTCCGTCACCTGCTTGTTTCTATGGAAATGGCATTGCTGTCTGGAATGTTCCACAGTATGACATTAAACAGCTCTACCTTACATTTATTCAATTACAGGTGGTTTTTATAGCTCAAAAATATCTAGAAAAACAGGCATTTTGAAAGTTACACAGTGCACCTTTAACCAACAAGCAGTCCAGTTTGTTCTCAAGCACAATTCCATATAAAATATCTGTCATCGAATCTAGTTTTACCTGTATATTTTTCTGTATCAACCATTTTTGTGCTTGGGTCCGAAATATCTTATAGGCAGTGCATGTGTAGATGATGTGCTCACTGGGTAAATAAATAACTGCTCCCAGTACAGCTGATATACAGAATGACAAAAAAGCAATTCCCATAAGAATCTAATGTAATATGCATACACAATTTGCATTTATGATCAGCATCTTTGTAAACAACTCGTTGCATGTGTATATTTTGTGAATAAATGCAGAGTTGACAGCACACTTATACGCACAATTGAAACAAAATGAACAAATTTGTCTGAATATATTTTTCGATAGCATTAAACAACTCCCAAAGCACTGTATTCATGAGTTTGTTTTGGTGGGAAATAACAGTGCACTGCAGTTCAGGAAGCCATTAGTTTAATTATTTTCCATTTCCACAACTGCCAAATTGGTGACGGCAAACACTGCAAACTATAGCAATTTCATTTTGAGACAGCAGACATTTATATATAGATTTTTGTTGTTGTTTTTTTACACGTACATATGCATACAACTGTTAGCATACCAGTCTCACAATAAATTTGGTGGTTGTGGAGATATCAAACCATAACATGTATATAAAAATGGACATAGCTAACTGCTAGCCGCTGTGTGCCAATTAGGAAGTGTTTATGGGGGCACTTCCCACTCTATCGACTCTGGCTCCAATTGACTTTACATTAAAAAACTGTCACTGCGCTCTCTGTAATTGCTGCTGTCAGGCTCGTCATTTTAGTCTTAAATGTTCATATTAACTCAGTCTATGTGATTCTGGTGTTTTTATTTCACTGTCTTGTCCATAAATAAATTCCTATTCCTAATGTGGAATTCTGCTCCAAATTTGCTCCTGTAACTACTAGCCTCGGTGAGGTTAATTTGACTGGAGCCGAATGCTATGGGTGACGTACGTCATACTCCCTTAGTCCACTTCTTTAGTCTATGTATGAAACACAATGAAATGAATGTATGTGTGTACTGATACATGACTAACTTGGCCATTTCTCAATGACCTACAGCTACCAAAATCAGTGCTATCAGTCAGGTACTACTACAGTATATTCAATAACAGATTTTTAGTGAGCATAACCTCCTCCATGTTTGAGCTTACATGATGGCCTTAAAGGGATAGTTCGGGATTTTTGACTTGAATCTGTATGGCATCCCCATCAGCAGTGTAGTGCAACACTGACTTACCTCCCTGTCTGCATCACAAATCATAACGACTTTCCTGCAATCCTGAATGCTGGTGTCTTACAGACCTTTTTCCACATTGAAGCCTATGGCGAGAAGCCAAAGTTTCCTCAGAGTAATGTCCGTCACAGGAAGACAGTGAAATGTGAGAGGAGATTCAGCCAGATTTTTGTTACAGTCTGGATAATCACAAGTCTGCACCATTTTTATTTATATTCTTATATAGCTTATAGAAGCTTATATACTTATCGCTGTAGCTCTCGCATTAGCTCTCTCGCAGTCATTGGTTTGAGCATGTGAACACCGCCAAACTACTAAAAAAAGTGTTGGATTTGTGCGCAGCAGCACAAAACCGGACCAGAACTCGGCTCACTGGACAGGATGCCATACAGATTCATGTCAAAAAACTATGCCAAACTATCCCTTTAAGGGTTAAAAGGTACACTGCGTGACTCATAGAGTGTATGTTATTTAGTTTTCTCCATGAATATGTTAGTACCTTACCAAGAATGTTCCACAGTATGAAAACCTCTCTATCTTCTGGTGACAAGCATGGCAAGTTAACTGTTTTTCAAGGTATTTTTGGTGAATAAAAACAACTGTAATAAAATTAGACATGTCACAGTTATTACTTTATCAGCTTATCGTTCAATACATGATAACTGCAATAATGCAGAGATTTTTGCCATTTTTATGTAATAATGTCATATTTAAACTGTACAGGGTAGAAAAAAGAACAATTATTTGTTAATTCTGCCATTTGTTAGTTGCAGCTCAGGCTTTTTAATAACAGTGTATTTAAAAATTAGTTCATTTGTTCATTATTTTTGCTTTGTGTCAATGGCATAAAGTATTTTTAATATGTATTGCAATATTTTTCTGTATCAATATATCGTGCTTCAAAATGTGTTATCATGTCAGGCCTAAATGAAATAGATATGATTAATACCATAATATGGAAAATTCCATGTGTCTCAAAAGCAGCTCACCAGAAAAGCTATGAAGTGTGCTTTTTTTTTACATAGCTGCAGAAAATACCCACCAGAAATCTGAATCGCTAATATATGGTGTTAAAAGTGCATTGGGCAACTTTTCTGGTAGAGGGTCTGCTCATTGCTTTTCTCCATGGAGATGTTATTGCTTTGCCTAGAATGTTCTATGGTAAGACATTAAACATATCCATCTAGCATTTATTCATTATAGGTGTTTCTATTGCTGAAAAATACAATAATTCTTTCAGTGAATAAGGATTCCTCATCACAGATCTGAATTGTAATGTGTCACAGTGCCGTCACCTGCTTGTCTCCCTTGTAATAGATATGTTTAATCTATGCTGTGGAACATTGTAGATAAAGCAATAACATTTCCATGGAGACAAGCGTAGAAATGGTAGAAATGTTGCACCTTTAATGCCTATCATACAAACTAATAACAAAATACCAAAACATATTTACATTCACACCTGGCTAGACACCTTCACCGGAGCGATAGACCTGTAAGAGTGAGGTTGCCAGTGTGAAAACAAACATTTCCCAGTGCAGCCTGCAAACATGAATAAATGTAAATGAGTAGCACATTAATTTACTGATCACTGGAGTTAGTCACAGTCATGAAATCAATCCATCTCGCCACAAGACATCAGCTCTTTTATGTAAATTGCCAGACTTCTCTCTGTAGACACAGTCAGCACAGCATGTAGGTTAGATCTTAGACTCGCTTGTACAAAGTGGCGTTTTTGTCCAGAAGCTTAGGCCAAATCTTATCAAAAACCCAGCTGGCAGTAATTCCGCGCTGAAATTACTTCAACAGGTTTACACAGCAGCTAATCAACACCTCTAAGTGCCATAGAAACCCTATCTTGCGTTCTCCTGTACACCCAAAATGATCCTAATGATTTTAACAAAATCTGACAAAAAAAGAGACAAAACAAAGTGAGAGCAGTTTTCGAGAAGCTGTTGACCCGAGTTAGTGGTACAAGGTTACAGAAAGACAAGTATGAAAGCTTCTTATAGAGTGGAAGCTTAAAAGACAATCACCTGGCTTTGAAATGTACTTGATGAGAGACTTTTCAAACGGGAGACGTCGACACACTGGAGCTAACAGTGATCAAAAAGACGCAGGAGACATCTTTCAGTTGCAATGAGCCAAACATTGAGCAACATGAGTTTAAAAGAAGAAGTAGCATGCTGATAAATCTGAGAAAGCCATTATGACAGGCCTATAATCACACAGTAGTTGCTAATCAGTGGGGATATCGCAGTGAATGGACTTCAGACAGTTCCCATTTAAGATTTAAATTATGAAGTGCTTGTAGTAATATTAAGGGAGTATGATTCACCACTTGTGAGCCTTTGTAATGAGTGAGTATACTTAAGCAATCCGAGGCTTTTACTAGCACCAGAGCGGTTAAAGGGCCACTGTGTAACTTTTCTCAGGTCTCCATTGCTCCAAAATATATTGAAAATAATGTAGTGTTATTGTGAGTGGGATCGCCTTTCCACTGATTTGACCGGTAACTCTGCTTGGTGGGGTCATCTCCTTCGTCTCAATTGAGAGAGATCAGTTTAATGGTGGACCGTCCACCAGAAAATGTTCATTATGCACCTGTGGAGGCAACTTGCAAATGCCTATATTATCCTAAAGGCAAAATGATTTCCCATCATGCATAGGGATTGCCTGGAAGTAATGATATTGTATTCTAAGCATGCAGGATATCACCTTGGCGGTACTGTACTAATCTATGAGTGTCACTGTCAACCCCTCTATGTCATTATGAAAATGCATACTGCAGCACAGTGAGAGCCAATGTGATTTTAGGTCCCACCTGATCCCCTATGGACAGTATACGGCTCCATACAAATCCATATCTAAAGGCATATATTTCTCTTTATATTGAAGATTACTTTTTAACAATGCAATGATATATAAGCCAGGTGCTTGTTCTCACAGCAATTTGGTCTCTGTTTCCCGAATGCATAGTTTCAATATGTTATAATACATGGTAGTTTACATAGGTTTAAGGAAGAGAGCCCTCCTCCAGCCGTTTTACGCAAGGCTTAGGTGTAATCGGACAGGCTAAGTGAAATCATCTGGGTCAGGAGCAACAGAAGGAGATGATAAAATGTGTCAGGGGAGTCTCAAAATGCAAAAGAAAAATGCTGAAAATCCCATCATTTTTGGCTACTGTTCACCCAATTTTCCTGATTGAGATGTCTGAAATGAAACAAGAAATTGCTATGATTAAGTAGAAGATGTAGAGGCATGATTGATCAGTATGTCAAGTGGTTAATTTCCCAAGTGATATTTACTGAATCAATACAGTATGTATGTAACTATGGTATACACTAATGAATGAAAACTATAATTATTTGCGCACAGCTAATGTTCAGGAACACATATTATGCATTCTTGTGGCTTTATTCATTTTAAAACTTGCTTCTGCTATGAGTATTTCACATTTTCTAACTTAAAGCAAGTCTGCATTTGAAAAATATACTTGGGTACATTGTATAACTTTTCTGGTGGAAGGGCCCTCAAATGCTTTTCTCCCTGGACATGTTATTGCTTTGTCTGGAATGTTTCACAGTATGGTAATACAGAATGCCTGTTTTTTAACCTGTATTTAGCCTGTATTTTGAAACTACAAAAACGACAGAAATGTAATACATTTAAGGTTGTTATGTTATGTTGTTACTGCGGAGCATTACAGTCAGACGAATATACAGAGACATATCCATACAAACAAGCAGGTGACAGACCCTCAACCAAAAAGTTACATAGTGCACCTTTAAATAACTAATTGACACTTCCCGTTTCCAATGGGGCATTCAGGCATCGATGCTCCCTCTGATGTTAGCAACAGAAATGGGAAATTAAAAAAATGAAGTCTTTATCTCGGTGAATGTTATGCTAACAGAGCCATGCATTCATTGTGAACACTATTTGACTATAGAATGAGTCTGGTGATGGTTTATGAACTTAAGAACTACACGGAAGTTCAGAGTTTTATCTCTGACACACTAAGTGGGCAAATTGCGAATAGAGAATTTTTGACTGCTCAGAGAAGCGCACTTTGGTTTAAAGGATTTACGAAACAAGCGTGAAGCAAAAATACAACTCCTATATTCAGTATAACATGATTACCAGCTCAAAAAAGTGTATCTTGCATAATCTGTGTTCTTAAAACTTCTGACTGAATTTGGGTGTTTTTTTCTTTCAGTTCTGCAGAAATAAAATGGTGCAGATTCACTTTCTTTCTTGTGTAGTTTGGTCTTTGACATGAAGAGAGAATATGTATTTCAGAAGCCCACACTATCACTTTCAGAATGTGTCTTTCTTTCTCCCTGAACAGCACTCTCTCCTTTGCCTTGAAACACTCCCAGAGGACGTCCAGAGAGGATGAGAGGGCAACTTGTTATTGATTTACCTGCTAGAACTGACAGAGCTCAAACATAAAAGCATTCATATATAAGTAATGACCCCCCTTAAAAACTACAAATAGTGTTAGCCTATTGATACTGTATGACAAAGAAACGCTGATCAAAAATTCAAGCACATTTCTGAAGTTGCAATGACAAGCTGAGATCACAGAAAATGCAGAACACACAATATGTACACAGAATGTAGATGTATACAGCACTGTTGGCAGGCCTACAGGCTAGTAAAACAGCTGACAAACTGGACTAGGTCTGAACCTTTGTAGTTATCACCATTGACCTCCCACAGGCTCCCAATCACCTCTCCTTCCTGCCCATTGCATGACCTTTAAACTATAGCTCGCTTAGCCATATAATCTTGAATCCTGTGAGTGCGTGTGTCTGCATGGCTGTGTGCTGGATATACACAATATCCTAAGGCAAACACACTGGAGCAAATGGTGGACACCTTATTGCCACCAATAAGAGACAGCTCCCAGGCAAACTGACAAGGCAAAGGTCAATGACTGATGACTGTAAGTTTTACTCACATGTGATTTTGACTGTAAAAAAAGGACTTCATTGCCTCCACAGGACACCACAACGACCCATAGTAAAACACAAGGGCAACAAAATGTAACTAGGTCAATAGCGATTTGCATAAGAGCTACAATAAATAATCTTGAAGGTCCTCTATGTAACTTTCATGGGGAGGGTACATCACCTGCTTGTCTATGTGATGACATTATTGCATTAAACATATCCATCTTGCATTCATTCAATTCAAATTGTTTTTATAGCTCAAAAATACCTTGAAAATCATGCATTCTTGCTATTAGTGCAGTCATCTCGCCACAGATCTGGCCTGTAACTTAGCTTTGGTGGTGTTGCAAGCTTGTTTTTTTGGAATTAGCTTGGAATGTGCCATATTGTAGCACATTCCAAGCAAAGCCAGAACATCTCCATGGGGAAAAGCAATGAGCAGACCCTCCACCAGAAAAGTTACACAGTGCACCTTGCTTTACTGACTATACTTCTGTATAGTCTAACAAAAAGTGCATAAAGTCTTCTCAATGTATCCAAGCTGTTTATGAGGTAAATGGGGTTTGTCAGTGTCTTTCCCCGCACCGTCAGTGAAGCTAAGCAGATGCTACGAATGAAGAACAACACCACGAGCAATAACAGCACAGGGGGAGAGCAGTGACAGGCAGCCAAGGCACTCACCTCATAAGACTTTACTGTAATCGCACCTCAGGCAGCAGGCTTAAATCAAATTCAGCCTGAAATACATTGGTGCGGTGGTGAGCCAACTCGCCTGACACTAATTGACATGGTTCTATCTGATGTAGGCATTACCAGCACACACCGCTCTGCATGGGAAGAGAGTTCAACATGAGACAGTTCAAGGCCAACAACAGGGAAATGGTGTTGTTGTTTTAATCACTACACCTAAATGGAAAAGTTCTAGCCCACATGGTTGGCTAAACATAGAAGGGGGCTGCTTTCTTCTCATGTGGTCTGCATGGCTGTGAAAGTGGATTAAACTAGCTTTAAACATCAAGACGATCTTTAATGAAACCCAATGGAGGAGTTAGCCCGTCTGTTTGGCCAGCTGACTCCCGTAAAATACCTACCCATGTCTCCTATTGCCGGCACTAAAAGTAGCTTAGTAGAGCCTGCCCATGCGCGCAGACGGCCTAGGGGCTCGGGTCATAAAACAACTCTCATTCAGTTACTGCAGGCTCCGTGTTTTCTTTTAGCGGCTGTTTGTTTGTTAAGAAATGATTTATAGATTTGCGTACATTTGGAGGTGTAACGCATTTGTAGAAAAATACAAAAATCAAGTTCTACACCAGTTGTAAAGAAATCTTTTCATAAGCATTACATCATTTTGGGTGTATCTTCCTTTTAGACATTTTAACATGCAGTGACAGGACATTCACTACAAATTTGCTATGTTAAAAATATTATAAATGATTTGTGTCTGTCTTTATAGTTTATAGTAATTAATAATTATATAACCATCCCATCTTAATGGTTATTGTTTTAACAACTGAATCATTAAATTGCAATTTTCTTTTAAAATACAGCTGTCACACTGTAAGAATTTAAAATGCTGCATTTGTTCAAAGTTTTTCTGAAAAAGTTTAATTTTATAAAAATAAGAATATAATAATTATTTCTTTTAGCTTTTTTTTTCTTTTATCCTAAAGATTTTCCTGTTGCATAAATATTATATGAGCTACTTCTGGGTTTTGTGTATCTTTTTAAATATGTGATTTTTCATGTCGCACCACAAGAAAATTTTATTCCTTATATCTTTTATTGTAGATTTACAGAGATTCTTGTAAAGAATGTATACTTATCACTATGCATACACCTTTCCTACCCATTTCAGACACAAATGGTACACCGGACATTTGAGTGTTTTTTGCTAAAAATACAAAAAAGTCAAACACAACTTTATTCTAAAAGTGTTGAGTTGAATTTTATAATCTAAACTGATAACTTAACAACTGGACATCATGTTAAGTACCCTTTAATCATCAAACTCTGCACTGGTGGCCAAGAAGTGAGATAAACAAGATGCGGTTAAAATGTGCAACAGTGTCAAATTAAGCTAATGTGGAAAAATAATTGTTAACCGAAGTAAAATGGTGCTTTACATGTATAAACTTACAGAGATACAGTGAGTAAAACTGCAAAAATCTACGTTATTGTTTTGCCTCTTGTAATCCCAAAACATCTGTCACTTATAAACAAAACGAAAAAAGACAATTTGATAAGAAGTGAAAATTGCCTTTAGCAGTGTTGATTTCAGCCATCTGGATAATTTTGCAACATAGAAATAATCTTTTACTAGTAGAGTTGAGAAACTGAATTGTGGAATAATAAGTGTGAGAACCAAGATAGCGGGTTGACAGAGAACAGTATATTTACATTGAACTTTTTGTATCTGACATCTGCAGTGGTCAAACAGCCCGGCGCCCTCCACCCCCGGCCCATTTGGAAGTCATAACGATGATCAATAAGGAGACAGCATCACGCACAACACGGCTATCTATCACGCAAGGAAAAACATGAAGAAAAACATTACTCAAGCGATATTGACTGGGGCTAAAACAATACATCACACTCAAGGGTAAGCTGCAGTTCACCTTTCTCCTTGTGTCTCTGCTTCTGCCTGGATGTCCGCCCCATTGAGAAAACCAGAGAAAGAACTTCATAATTATCTTAACATACTCCTGCTCACCGGAGAACAGAGATTTAGTCTAGCACATACCAGAGGTGAATGTGAGTAGTAGTGGAGCTGAGAAAAGCCCAAGACACACTGGGCTACACATTTTTTTTAATCCTTTATCAACACTCGTGCTCACTTTTGAGACTGCGCATTCACCATGACACTGCTGACATTTGCCTCAGCACTACAATAGCGTTGTCTGTCACAATATCACATTTTGAAGCATGATATATCACTACAGAGAAATACTGCAATAAATGATTATATCAAAACTACTTTATGCCTTTAATATAAAGCAAGATAATCCCAGTAAACCAAATTTTAAATAGTCAGTATCATTAAAAAGCCTGAGCTTCAACAAATAAATGTCAGAATAAGCTAATAATTAGCCATAGCCAAGTCATTTATTCTACCTTTTACAGCTCAAATCTTGCATTATTACATTAAAATGACAAAAATCTCCACTATGGCAAAGAAGATGTACCCATAAATATTGAGTTCCAAAATATTTTGTTCCAGCTTTCATATATTGAAGCCAATATACGGTAGTAATTATTTGTTTATATATTTATATTAAAACATCATTGTTGAAATATGCAACAAAACCAAATGTTAAACTTGCGTGCTTGTTTTTGTAATAGAGTAACTATATCATGCTGTGCATTTGGAAAACTTGTTGTCTGATGAATAACTGATCACAAACTAAACAACATATTTGCACCATGGCACAAGTGGCATTTGCTCTGCTTTAACTCATTATCTAGCACAATGTCAAAGTACCCCCAGGTCACAGAAAGGGAGCATTCCTTCACATAGCCTTTTAGGGACTCCATAAATAATCACTATTCCCCATTCATGACAGCACGACACCGCCATGTATGGCCACTCTTAATTTCCTCTCGTCTGCCTGCAATAATGACAAATACTTAATATGTGATCACCCAAATAATCACAAAGATATGGAAAAGCGCGCTGCCACGTTGACAAATGCATGTTTCTTTATTTTCTTTACGCTAAATTAACTTTCTGATTTGGTTATTCATGAGAGAAACATTGTCGATTTTAATTAACTATAAGATGCAATCCGGATTTGACAGAGCTGCGCGCAGCGCTGTGGAGCAGTCCGGGAGAGTGGTGCAGACAGAAGCCGGCTGTGAAAGGTGATGCTGAGGGAAACCCCAGCACCACTCCTGCCCCGAATGCTGTGGCTAAATTCCGTGTCGCGATGAAATCAGCACATGTTTCAAACCAAGAATAAAGCAACTTCCTATATCTACTTATAGTCTAATTTCAAATGACAGGAGGGAGTTTTTATTCCAGCGCGTAAATGAAGTGCGTAAAGTAAAAGCGCTGGATATGGGCAAAGTGGAAAATGTTGATTTAACAAACGAGTAAAAAGTTTATACAATTTTCTTACCTTGACATCTGTAGATACGTAGGTCAGGAGCCGTCTCAAAGTAGAATGATACAACGGAGCAATCCACTCCCAACTTGTCACGGGTCCGTATTTGGCACAGCAGCGAGGAAGTCCATTCTGACAACCATAAAACGCTTTAGTGGTGTGTAGCTAACGAGGTCCACTACCTTGTGCCGCTAGCGAGCTGCAGATCGAACAGCGTCGGGTACGAGGCACAGCGGGATCTCCAAGGGCGCATCCGAGTCCGTGCGTCACCATTGGCCAGAGCACGGTGACGCACCGGCAGGTGGCACACCCGCTGTGTTAAAGAGGCGATTCATTCAATGTAACTGCCAAAGGGGGCGAAGGGACTTACAGAAAAGTCATACAAGACCAAAAACTGTCGTAATGATAGCAGGTTTTCTGCCTGACGACATCCTGTTGTCCCACTTCGCGCCTTTCTCCCTGCAGACTTAACACATGCGGCTTTTCCGTTTTAATAATGAGTTGCACTAACTATAATGCATCAAGCTGTTTAGTTTTGGCACACTGTATTGATACGTTCATTTGGCAAGAGGGATGTCTTAATTATCCCTCGACAGCTGTGGTCCTTAAGATAAGATTTTTGGACCTAAAGCTTCCTCTAAAAATTAATAGCGGAACTTACCTTACGCTTTAATAGCTTTAGGCTACACTGTTTGGTGTCTCATCTTATTTCGGAAAAGTAAACAGATGAAAATGTTCGGTTATAGTTAGGCCTATATTTAATATAGACAAATTACAAGAGCAAAAATAATTCGTTTTTGGCATCAAAAAGTTACATGGCAAGTTGGCAAGTCATATAAAGACCACGCCCACCAGTGCGTCAAGAAACTCAAGAGGCCACAAACTAAACCACGTGTTTTGTTGCCATTTGCCTAATGTAAAACAGTTAATCAAAGGGGAGAACAATTCTTTTCACAGCATAGTGAGTAAATTATGTTTCAACATGTTTTTGAATAATAATTATAAGCTATAAAATAGGGGATATTGACAAAAAATATCTTAATGCATTTTTTGCGTTATATCGATCACTACTCAGACATTTTAACAGTACATCAGGAATGTATTAAAATACACCTGTAAATGTATTGCTTGAGGATCAAGCATTGCACAAAACGTGAAAGGACCATAAAATGAACCAGAAAAAGGCAAATGGCACTTAACCTTTGTCTAGGAGATTACATTATGTTTGTAGCCAACTGTATCGGACAGTGGTTGTGAAGAAGGAGCTGAATCGAAAGGCAAAGCCTCTTAGAGATAGGCTCAGTCAAACAGAAGGAGCTTGAAATAGCACCACTGCTCTTCCACATCGAGAAGAGCCCACTGAGGCTGTTCCAGATGCCTCCTAGATGCCTCCCTGGGGAGGTGTTCACGTCCTACTGAGAGGAGACCCTGGGGAAGATCCAGGACATGCTGGAGGGACTAGACCCCTCAGCTGGCCTCAGAATTCCTCACGGTTCTATTGAAGTATCTGGAGGAAGTGTCTGGGGTGAGGGAAGTTTGGGAGACCCTGCTTAGACTGCTGCCCCCCAACCCGGTCATGGATAAGTGGAAGAAAATGGATGGACAGAACAATTGCAATATTATCAATTTTTCAATATGTTGTCCACCCTTACAATAAAATCAAACAATTATTGATGTAGGTGTAGGCTATAAGATTAATTTATTCATGGTATAATAAGCATTTTTATACTTTTAAAAACAATACCTGACCTTAATACCCCATTAAAATAGACCATGAGGATTTGAGCCAAATTGACTCAAATTGACATTTGAGAAAACTATTTTGCAGATCAAACATTCAAGCTGATACAAGCTGTTTTAACACTTGCCTGAATATGATTTGGTGAGCCAAAGCAAATCTTTCAATATATTTTTCTCAAACCAAATAAGGAGTGAGTGGTAATCCTTGGTGGAATGTCTAAGCCAATTACAGTTAGCTAGGGGGACTTGTGGAGTGCAGGAGCTTCCTGTGCAGGCTCAGTGCAGGCCATCCAGCAGCCACATTTCCGCTACACCTTTATACAACATCTATATGAAAATATGGAGCGCTCATTGACAGAAATAGGATGTTGCCTGCCTTCCTCTGACATTTATAGCACTCTCATCAGCTTAATGCCTACCAGCCTGTTTGACAATGTGTTTGCGTGTGTTGCCCAATTAGAAGCTGGCTGATATCCTGTGATTAAGGGGTAAATGCTTCATCTTTCTGCAGGTGTTACGAGATCTGTATATAGTTTACAGTACATAATGATGCTAGCACAATTAAGTTTTGTTGTATGCTGAGAAAACATAGGCAATTGCTGATTTATTTCCTAGGTCAGAGAGATTTTACCGGTGGTGCGGTATCAGCTAATCTAGGCTATAACAACAATGTGCAAATGTAGCATTGATACAAAGGTGACGCAGATAAATCAAGGTAGAAAACCGCAAATATTGACATGAAATCCAATTTATTTTTAATGGGGATATGCTGATTGAGCAAACAATGTAAAATAAGCTTGGAAATGATGTTTGGGCCACTGGGGAAAACCACATGTATTGTGCGTTTTGTACAGTAAACAGCATGGTCAGGGGGGAATATTAGAGAAACCTTTTAAAAGGACAGACATCTATGCTAGCATCATAAATAGCTAGCATGGTGTAGGATTTTATATTTCAGATTATAAATAATAACTACTAGTAGTATTAACAAATGTTAATGCATTGTAAAGTTTTGCTGGCGGAGAGCCCGCCACTTGCTTGTCTGTATGGAATATTATTGTCTGGAATGTTCCACAGTATTGCATTAAGTTTATCTATCTCCATGGAGAAAGACATGTGCAGGCCAAGTTATAAGTAAAATCTGATTTTATTTTTTAATTTTTTTAAGCATTTTGGAGAAATAAAATCATCTGTAATTGAGTAAATACAAGATATAACTTGGTTTGCTGTCTCCATGGAGATAGACAAGCTTAATGCCATACTGTGGAACATTCCAAAGCAAAACTAAGCAATTTCTATGAAGGCAAGCACACGTAGCGGACCCCTCACCCCACAGTGCACCTTTAATGATCTGTAAAAGGACAAGGCACATGTACTGTATTTATGTTAAATGTCAGATTTTTTGTTTTTCTCTATAAACTGATAGCAACAAGATTAAATGGCATGAGAAAAAAATTTATAAAAAATAAATAACATGGTGTAAGATATTATATTTCTGATTATAAATAATAAAAAGTTAAGGAAAAGTGGGTTTTCAGTTGAGCTAGGTTGCCCCTGATAACTCACTGTCAGGCTTTAGCATTCACCTTTCTGCAATTTCACAGTGTCTGACTCTTGGAGAAGTGCATGAACACACCGATAACTGAGCCAGTATAGCCTACTGGCCCACACAGACACCTTTCACTTAATAACAACCTTCAAATCCTGTGCCATCTCTGGAGTAACAGCAAAACAGCATGATTACAGAGCGGGTTAGAAATGAATTCCTCACCAGTCCTTTGCAATTTGCAGGACATGGTGTCAATATATAATGTATGAGAGCCAGGAGAGAGTTTAAAAAAAAACACAAGCAAAACTAGTTCACTTATGAATTTTTAAAACTAGAATTTAAAATTAATTACAAAGCCCAGAGTTACAGCGTAAAAATAAAGAAAAGATTTGTAGGATTTGCGTCAACTGAAGGAAATTGGTTTAGCATGAAAGCACAATTTGTTTGATCAGTGGAGTTTGATAGGAGCAGAACAAATTTGCAACTCTCCCTGAAACTTAAGAGTATCTTTGTGCATGCTTTGGGTCTAAAAGTAAGTTGTGGATTTTTAGTGGTACATTGTGTAACTTTTCTGGTGGTGGGTCCGTCAAACGCTTTAATCCATGGAAATGTTATTGGTTTGTCTGGAACGCTTCACAGTATGGTATTTCTATCTTTCTAGCTTCATGGAGACCAAACCAGACCAAGTTACAGGTCAGATCTGTGGAGAGGCGACCCCACTCAGGAAGAATGCCTGTTTTTCTAGTTTTTTTTAAAGCTATAAAACAGTCTGTAATTTAATATTTTTGGTTTTTATTTATTTAATAGGGACAATGCATATTCATGAACACGTACTTGTAAATACGCCAGAATTAGCCCTAAGATTACTTTACATCTGTAGTCCCTGCAGGTCAGAGAGATAGAAGCAACATAAGAACTTCACACAATAGACAAACTGTCAGTGACAATTCATAGGACAAAGATGGTAGAAACAGCACAAGAAGACACAATCATGACATACAACCCTGACATTTACATGGAAGCATAACATTAGTGATCACAGATCTGGTTTCTCTTAAGCCATTGTTTCAGATTGGTTTTAAAGGTACTGAATATGGTAGAGTCTCTTATTACAGCTAGGATATTGCTCCAGATTTCTGTACCTTGACTGATAACACATGCACCTACCTCTTTTCAAATCAAGAAAAACTGTACCAACAAAAGGCTAAGCATTTAAAGAAAATTTTATTATTTCAAGAAAAAAATGTATAGCCGTTTCAGTTGAATAATTTGTAGGAATAAATGTAAGGTAGAGCTGTCCAATGTCATACTGTGGAACATTCCAGGCAGAGCAATGATATATCCATACAATCAAGCAGATGATGGACCCTCCATCATGAAAATTACACAATGCACCTTTAAGAAGAATGTCTATACTACCACCCAAAAGAGGGCTCAAGTGCCGTCTATATGCACAGTGCACGGGAGCAGCCAACGTGTCAGGCAAAGAAGCAGTTTTATTCTTTATCTGTCTGAGATTTGGACCCAAAGTTTCCCTGAAAAAGCAATAGAAAAAATTGTCACGCACAAGTGTCAGGGCTCTATGTGAAGTCTCCCTGCACCGCTGCACCAGATCATGGAATCGGAACTGTGGTGGAATCCAGAAGATATTCCCATCCTGATGTGAAGTCATTTTTAGCAATGATTACAGCCTTTGAAATCCGAGTTATGGAAATATTTTTGTTGAATGCACAAAAAACACATTTGGGCACGGTTGGCATGTGTAAAAATGGGCCTAATGCAAGTCAAAGCAGCCAGGCGATAATATGAAAAGGAATAAAGATTCAATAGTAGGGTTGCAGCGCAGTGACACGGTGCATAGACTTATTTGATTTTCTGAAGGGTTTTCAATTTTCAATGTTTTTCTTCTCAAAAATAATTAGAACTAATAACCCCAGGGTAATTGCAGCTTGTGTGTGACTCTTGAGCGTGTCCTTCCATTGACATGTGAGGACATTACTGGCTGAATTTCAATGATGTGGAATTAATCATTATTATTGTTTTTGTGTTCAATTGTTCTCTTTCCCCCCACCTTAACTTCAAATTTCAAGCGCTGCTATTTTCCCTTTTATAGGCAGGCCCTCTTCTCTTCTGTCGGATAAATAGAGTAAATCCTCTCCCTACGTCCTGCGAAATCCCACTTTTCATAGCCATTTTAGCGTTGACCTTGATCACAGTGCGACCTGTCATACCTGCTGTCGCTTCTCAGACTTTTGCAAGCTGTTTGTAGAATATATAAACAGGACGTGCACTGTGGTGTCTCCAACATGTGGCATAAGGCCTGTCACTAGGACTTTTTAACTTGAGATGGCGAAGGATTTCAAAGTCGTGATTCGGCCTGTCACAATAATTACTTTGTCAACTTATCGTTCAATACATGATAGATGGAACAGTAATTTTTTGGATTGATATTTATCATGGGGACTTTTCCCTTGCACTAGTTGAAAAAAATTTGTTATTTTTCTGTGAGATTTGTGCTGAGGATTGAATTAGAAACTTCTTTGACTCATTATAGACACAAACTAATCAGGGGCTTTGCCGTTTTAAAGCAGTTTAAATGTAGTTAGCACCCTGTAATCATTTATATAAAGGCTATATGGAATATGGAATTATTAATATAATATTATTTGACTTATTATAGTCTCATTTTGAGCTCCCTGTAGTTTCCATTTGAACAATTTTAATCAAGACTGATTGTCGTATGAAAATGGGGCAAAATATTTTTGGTGGACTAGGAGAGACTAGTGCCCCCTCATGACAAGCGTAGTTGTGATTCATACAGAGAATTATTTATCGCAGTTAATATTTTTCAACAATTTAACATTTTTTAACAATTACAATTGTACATTTAGAATTGTTTTTTTAGAGGGATTAATTCAACTTTATGAGTTGGTTTCAATATAACTTTTATCATCTATTTATTTCAGCAATACTGTACATCGCACTTCAAAATTTGTTATCGTAACAAGCCTGGTCATGATTTACACAGAGAGATATCGGTATTGACTGCTGGCTGTGAAGTTCTCATTAACAAGAGGATGGAAAAAACTCGAGTGTGTCCAAATGTTTCCAAATGTGCTGAGGTTTGGATTGGAGCTTTGGCATAGAGGGAATGTGTGAAGGTCAATCAGGCAGCAATCATTCAAGAGGTCAGCTGCCTGTGGTGAAAGAGGCGGCCATGTTGTGTGACAAAGAGTAATCGCAGTCAAATGGGCTTAAGTAGAGGGACAGTGTGCCGCGCTCACAGAGCAGAGGAGGTAACACAGCTGATGAATAGCCAGAGTCATACTATGTTCCACTTAGCTCCACCATGGCCGCCAATGCTGGTCTATAATTAAAACTAAAGACAGAAAGCGAGGTCCTAACAAGCCTGTATTAGATTCACAACGTGTCTAAAATGAGAAAGAGAAGGGATATACTCAAAGCCCGCTAGATTACTATTGAGGGTGAAGAAACCTCAGAGCAATTCTTCAGATTCAGACTTGTATCTCAGGGTCAGGTTATTGGGAGAAAAATATATTTGATGCCTGTATTTTTTTGAATAAATATATTGTATGAAAACAAGGCTAAACTCAGCACTCAGATGACAGTAGACAGATGTGTCAATGACAGATTGGAGAAATTGGTTTATTAAACAACAATACTTCTTTTTGCTGAGGAAAATGGTCAGTGGAGGGTTGCTGAACATGAAATGGAGTTTAGACAAATAAACAAAAAAATATATTTTTCTTACAGTCGGTGGATAGAGAGGTCATATTGTCAAATTACAGATTTAAAAAAAAAACTGCATTTCTGGTGTTAGCCAACTCAAAGGTTTTTTTTGCCTTGATTCATGCATGTTTGAGTGATCCTGCATTGTACTACATTTGAGGCTCTAATGCTCTGGAAATTTCTATTTTCACCAACCCCCTATCTCTGCCCCCTGGTCTCTAATGAAATGCTTATGAAGCCTACACGCAGGGTTAGAAAATGTGACTTTGCCTTTTTTCAACAATATAAATATGTAAATGGAAATCATCTTCTTGCTATGGAGAAATTTCTCTATGAAGGCTTCTGTGTTCTGCTATTTTGAACAGGAAGTCATTTGTCCCATTTCAATTTTTAAGATCAAAATTGTGGTTTACAATTAATACAAACATAGTAAAATAGTGGTCTACTAATTCCTAAGTACCAAAAAAACATAATATGTCCCATAATATATAAAATCAAATGAATGTTGTACTTCAATTGGTATTTTAAACCTTGATTGAGCATAAAATGTGTTGCTTGGCTAACAAATTCACACGCATTCCACTCTCAAGCACCAGTGATTGTTGTTAAATCAATAGTAAAGATTTTCTTGGTGTTTAAAAAGAAAAAAACATACTTGATTGTTGAACAAAGACACGCTGGCGTCTTCGAGCTGTAACGGTCAAAGAAAACAGTATAGTTAAAGAAGAGAACAGTAAGTTAAAATGTAAGGCAGTTTAGTAGAGAGAGAACTTACTTTTTTGTCTTTTTTCATAATTAATTGTACTTCTTTTAATTTTCTAGTCTTTAAGTCTGAATACTGGTCAAATTGGATCATTCTAATCTCTTGAGAGTGTAAAGCAAAGATGATGCTAAATCATCTGTGAGCTAATGTTGACTCTAATGAAGTTACATGATGCCCAATGTAAACAGTGCAGGTTATTGACAGCACTGTAATAGATTGGGAGAAAATGGATGTCTTCAACACTAAACCTGCTACATAGAATAATCTATTTCTTCCTGGTTTGGGCTGACAATAGCACTTTTACTCTTTTTTTATATGACAAGATGTATTAACAGTGATTATTATTATTTTGAAACTCTTTATGAACACATGAAAACAAAATTAAAGAAGATAAAAAAATACATTTAAAAGGTGCATTGTAAAACTTTTTCTGGTGGAGTATTCGCCACCTCTTTCTCCATGAAGTCGTTATATTGCTTTGTCTGGAATGTTCCACAGTGTGCATTCAACTTTTCTGTCATTGTGGTGACCAAAGCAGGCCAAGAATGTTTGTTTTTCTAGACATTAATGAGCTATAAATCCACCTGCAATTTTATAAATGTAATATAAAGCTGTGTAATGTCATACTGTGGAACATTCCAGGCAGTGCAATGTCATATCCATAGAAACAAGCAGGTGACGGACCCCCAACCAAAGTTTAGACACACTATTTCAATTATGTTTCGTGTGTATTTTCATGACTATTTACATTATAGATTATCACTGAAGACATTAGAACTATGAATACTACAATCCGCATATGTCCAAACAATAAACTCAAAATAATTCAAACTTGTTTTACATTTTAGATTTTTAAAAATGGCCACACTTTCCTTTGATCTCTGCTTTGCACTTTTGGCATTTCTTGACTCTGACCAGGCACAGCTGTCAAGAAGCTCATTTGGAGAAGGCCAAGCTTCTGTAGTACTGTCAACTAGGGCTCGGACAAGATCTCATCGTACAAGAGATAATACTGCCATAAAACTCTACACGCATGAGAAAAATAATCTTGTGAGACTTTTTTCTATCTAGTTTACATTTAGATTGGATAACAAGACTTAAGGGCTGTTAAGCTGCATTTCTTACATAGTTGTGGTTTCAAAAAAGGGTCTACAATTAAAACAAAAAATTAAATACAAAAATAAACCAAAACTGCAAATAGGAAACATTTTTAAAATTATGTGAAAATCTAATCTCGTCTCGTCTTGTGAAAATTATTACTCATCCCAACCCAACTGTCAACAAATCAAAGGGTGGTTACTTTGAGGAAATTGAATCTTAAATATATATATTTTAAAATTTTAGTAATTTAACTTTTTTTGCTAGATAATTCTGTATATATGCTACATACATTATATGTCTTCCGTATGTATCTAAAATGCATAAAGTGGTAAACAAAGAAAAATCAAATACATACCACATAAACTTCTGAGTGGTAGATAAAAATCCCACAAGTTAGTCACTCCCCAGATTTTCATTTCACCCAGTTTTGCCTCTGTCCCTTCTGTCGCTATTGTCATCAACTATTCATTCATAATAAGTCATATTATCTAGACTTTTAATTACCCAAAAGGCATTAGTTAATTAATTATTGCTATCAGTGCTATAGAACAAGCATTTAGATAAAGCGCTATCTGTTTGACCTCTTTCCTTGCCTAAGGGCACAACAAGCTCACTCCGAGACATTGTAAATATTCCACAAATGGATCACTTTTGCTGGCAATTCTTATTCGTTCATTGTCTTAGCACACACAGGGGAAAGAGCTTCTCCATGCTTCAGATAATTTAGCAACATGTCTCACAGTCCCACTAGGCCCGGCTGGACTAATTCCTCAATTGTATCCCCAAAACAGGAATTTTCTTGCAATAACATGCAACCACTGAGTCTCCCTATTTGGATCAGTATGCCCTGCACAAAACGCTAGTACACATGTCATTTAGTCTTGCTCCCAGGTCTGGTAACTTCTAAAGAAACTGCTAAAAACTTTGACCAAAAAGAAAAAAAACATAGAATTTGTCACTGCAGAAAGACCAACTGGGGTTTTCATCAGTTCAGAACACTGGCAGGGTGGGTGCGTGCGTTTGATAAGGAATGAAATTGTGACAGTGCAAAAACAAGTGATAGAAAAATAGCAGAGGTGGAAGAATGGACTGAATTGAGGGCCTTTTCGAAGCCGGGAACCCTTATATGTCTCGAACTGGAGCTCAACACCAAAATGGAGCTGCTCATCTTTTTGTCTCGTCAACAGATTCTTGGCTTTGGACTACATGGACATCGCAGACTTCCAGATGTGCATAGATCCCCCAGAGAGCTAGGTGATGGGCAAGAAAAATCATGATAAGAAAAGATAAATACAGAAATGCAATGTCAAAACACTTTAGTACGTCCAAAAGAGCGGTGTCTGTCTGCAGATCTTCCTTTAAGCCCATCCATACACTTGTGTTGCTCTTAGCTCGACAATCAGGTCAAAGGCTGGTACATTTCTCAGTCCTTCAAAAGAGAGAGCACATCTGGTCTCGGTTGTTAAAGTCATATTAGCCATTCATGCCCAACTAATCAAAGCCATCCATCCCAAGCTTATACACAGGATCATACCATTTGATAGACTCATACAAGGACCTCCACCTTATTTGTTGACCAGAAATGCCAGTCAAAACAATGGCATACAAGGAGCAACACCTGAGGCCCCTCACATATGCTGTTTCAGCTGTAAAATATGCTGCGAGCTATACGTAGTCCTAAGCAAGTCTCTAAATCTGTATGTTAAATATTTACATAGTCATACAAAAGCAAGCAGAAATATGCACATGAAGCTGTGCAAGTAAATCCTTATGGCTATGATCAGGTTGAAGCTCTGAGTAAAATTCTGCACAATTCTGAACATGATGTAAGCCTAGGCCTGTCATAATAATTACCATATCTTTATTTATCTATTTTCTTTTACTAACAGAACATAATAACCTCCATACTGACATCATTGCGGTCAATACAACAAAAAATTGCCCAAAAGGAATGAAGAAGAAAAGTGGATTTATATCTAACAAACTATCATCATTTTGGAATCATAAAAAGGCAACTTATCGTTCAGTAAACAATAGCTAGAACAATACATTTTGGGGCTGAATATTTATCGTGTGTAGAATTTCTTTGCAAAAGTGGGAGATTGTTTTTTAATTTTTTATAAAGCAAAAAGATTTGAGCTGTAGAGGGTTGAATAAGTGACTTTTATGGCTAATTACTGGTTCATTCTGCTATTAATGAGATTGTCTATCTAAAAATGGTTTACTGGGATTATTCTGCTTTATTGTTATTGTATCCTAAAGTACATAAAGTAGTTTCAATATTACTGTTTGTCTCTAGCAATATATACTGTTCTTTAAAATTTGTCATCGTGACAGGCCTATGTAGGGCTGTACAATATACTGAAATTGAATCATCAAATCGCAAAGGATGCAATTATTTAGATCACAGAAAGTCCTCTGTAAAGAACAGAATATCATCATGTCTCATAGAAATTTTTGTTCTAATCTAGTTAAGACCTCTCCAAATATGTTCTGAAATGCATGGGATTCATTTAAAAGCATTGTTTATCAGTTCAGATTTCAGTTTTCTCTCAAATGTTAATGCCCCTGAAATTACTGTGTTTACTCTGAACATAATTCAATTTTAAACAAATATCACAAATCTAATAGTAACGAAAGGTAAAATAAATAAATAAATAAATCAAACAAAAAGCAATTTTGATGCAAATGATGCAGCCCAAACTTGATGACTGTTTTTCCTTTTTGTCTGGTTGTCAAGGCTGTGGAGCTGTAGCTGTTTACTTTCTCCTCCTATGGCCTGGAGAAATGTGTGGATAGATAAATGGATAGCTCTCACTTGCCCCAGGTTAGCCGTAAATACTAGCTTTTATGATTACCCCCTTTTCACAGCTCACAGGCGCACGGGACACTAAATAAGCAGTGTGAAGTAATGAATGATGATATTAGCATGCATACCTAACAGAGACCTCACATAAACTGTGAAATTTCCACTCATGAGTTTATTGACGAAAATTTTCCCCTGAGTTTTTTTTTAATTTGGATTCAATTTTTTTTAATCTTCATTTCAATATTTTATTGCTTCACATAAGGCACAAAGCATAGATTAGTTGCAGAAGTCAAGCACTCTTACCTCTAGGTGTCAACTAAAACCAATTATTTGGCTCTTTACTGACTCCTTGTGGTGGAAGTTTATTGGGTGGCAACCTACCTTACAATAAGACAGACACTGTATATTGTATAATTTTTTAAAAGTCAGGTTACCTTAATTCTTAATCTACTGCTAACCTTAAGTCACATTATAGGCTACTTTTTAGTTAGCTAGCTCACTGATTAAAGGCGCTGTACATGATTTATACTGTCATAAAAATGTGATAAACAGAACAAGTCCATTTGAAATCTTTTGCAGTGGTCCAAGCTTACGTGTTACTTTCCCAACACATTCTTTACTTCGTAATTTATCACTGCAATAAATTTATAAGTGCATTTCCCAACTTCCCCAGGCCTAGAGTGACCAGATTTTCAAATTAAAAAATTTGGGACATATTTGGTTTGGGACGGTTGGTATAAATAAAACTGAAGAGAGTTTGCAGCATTGTCCATTCTCAACTCACTTGTGTATACAATCTGAGGGAGTACTTTTTTTTTTGCTTTATAGTAATTTTCCTGCACAGTTTTCTGTATTTTAGAAATGAAATATTACAATACTTGTATATTTCGTTCTTTGCAAAACCACTTGGGACATTTCTTGTATAAAACTGGAACAAATCACTGGTTTTGGATAAATCTGGGACACAGGGCTCAAAAATGGGGTTGTCCGGGGTAACTGGTCTCTAAGCACCATACCCAGTCCATTATACTACTGATAACAACAACTAACATATTAACAACACACCACACTATTAAGTTTGTGGTAAATAGTGGTAAATGCTTTTAATTAGATGCAGATATTATACAGCAGCTTTATTTTGGCCCTGAAAGCTCTTTTTACCTTAGCTTATATCCATACTGGACAATACAGTTTTTAATTTCATTACACAAAAAAGGGTACAGAGTGAGACCCTTTAACAGACAAACAGCACAAGAGAAAAACATAACCTTTTTACCTTTTTAGCACAGAGTATGACAGGTTTAAAAATGGATGTCGGGAGTCAGACACAGATTTCTTTGATCTGTAGTTCTTGTGTGTTTGAGTCGACCTATATTTTTGCACTGAAGCCAAAAGATGAATATTGAATTCCACTGCTCCTTATGCTGTTTTTCTTCAACAGAGTTATTCAGTAATTGTAAAAAACCTGTATGAAGTTACCAAAAAGGACAAGGTCTCCTCCTGTTGTTATTTCAAAAGCTAATACAACAATATCAGTAATACATTTGTAGATGTAACATCATTTCAAAGCAGACTTTTTTTTTTTTAGTACTAACAAATGAGAGTCAACAAACATGCATCAAAGTGAGTGACTTACCAAAATTAGATGTCATGGCTGAGCTGCGCCAAGTGGTCTATTTAAGCTAACAGGGACAAGCAACTTATGACAATAAACACAGCTAATTTCTATAGATGAAAATTGACAGTCATTGTACCATAACCCTTTGGGAAAACTGTTATGAAAACAAGAGCAAGATGATTACGAGTGGAATAGAATGAGATCTTATAGGCTGGTTCACATGACATCACAACATACTACACTGCCTATAATGGCCCATAATACACCATTTTCTGATCTGTTAAATTGTTGTTTCCTCATCAGAAAACATAGCTGGATTTCTGTTCACAGAATTTGGAATGTTGAAAGTGTCTAAAATGTGATCTGTTTGGAACATTGCGTATTGGTTGTTTCTTATCTGGGATCCAAAGATTTAAAGTGATCAGGTCTGAAGATCTGTGGCTGAACCCCGAGCAGCCACAGTACTCCAGGATTTGTCAAGGGTTCTTGATCAAGATCAGTTCCAGGACCACTAAAAAAAAAACAGTCTACACATACAGTACAGAACAATCAATAAAACCAATTTCAACAGTAGGTTCTAAATAAAATGAGCTCTCATAAAATGTTCTGAATCAGTTGCATTGTTGGTTACATTGATTTACTTCAATTAATTCAACATGAAGCGCTACACTGCATCATGTAAAACCAATTATCTGTGCTCCCTTTTTGAGGCTTTTAAAATTAAATTATTCCATGTTTTTAACTTATTAAATTTCTTCTAACAATGGTTTATTGACGATTTCATCCATAAATGCATTACAAAGTGCTTAATAAGCACTACACAAAACGTAAATTAAAATAAAAAGGGCATATGCAAATATTTATAGCGCATTTGTGAAAGTGCTTCAAGTATAAACCATAAAAAAATAAAAAGCCAATCAATTTAGCACTCGGTACCCTTTTGGTTCAAAACTCCTACTGGTTTTAGTTTTTTAATGTATATAATACAGCATTTACCACATGTAAAATTAGCAAGAGTATCCTGCTAGCTTATCTCGTTTTATTGACTCACCAGCTACCAAAAAAACAAACCCAATCCACTCAGTTAGATGTGGGCATACGACACTGTAAAAGTTCTGTAAAGTAGATAAACTTAAGTTAGAACCTGTTTAAAGCTCATTGTGAAACTTTTCTTTCACTTTTTATGTGGCCATACCGGCTCGTCAAAGCCTGATCCCGTCAGATCTCAGAAGCTAAGCAGGGCCGGGCCTGGTTAGTACTTGGATGGGAGACCACTGGGAATTCCAGGTGCCACAGTGGGGCGCCAGTGGCAAAAAACTGTTGTAGTGTCCTTAGGCAAGGCACATCACCCACATTGCCTAGTATGAAAGTGGTGTGTGTGTGAATGGTGGTGGTGGCCGGAGGGGCCGATGGCGCAGATTGGCAGCCTCGCTTCTGTCAGTCTGCCCCCGGGCAGCTGTGGCTACAATAGTAGCTTACCACCACCGGGTCTGGAGTGAATGAATAATGCTCTGTAAAGTGTCTTTGAGTGTCCTGAAAAGCGCTATATAAAACTGATGCATTATTATTATTATTATTTTCAGCTGGTTTGACTCACTGTGTGCAGTTCATGTGCTCTCCGGGTCACTGGTCTCAAGCTGTGCAGGCAGCGTGATACATTCAAGGGGACCTAGGAAAAGAGTAATGCGTTCAAGGGCCGGTCGAAAATAGTTTTTTTTGGGATAAAACATTAGTATCCATATATTTTTATGGGTTACACTTTTTATTTATTTTTTATTTTTTTATTTACTTGCCACTGAAAATGCTGCCATTATTAAACTCGAAAGGTGAGATTCTTGTCAACATTTGACAAGAATACGTATACGTATTTCTTTTTTGGATATTTCTTTTAAAAAATAGTGTCCTAAACCTCCCAAGCACCCTATTTTTTATTTATTTTTTTTAGAAGTTGATCGTCAGAAAACTTTGATTCATATAATGTGTACAATAACTTTAACACTAAACAGAGAGAAACGCCAGCGGCGCCCAGTTCCATCAATATCTCATTACTTTGGAGCTCCGCCAAATATAAGATCTTTCTTATATTGAGTTTTCCTGACCAGTACGCACCCTTCAGATATGGATGTAATTTACAGATTGCACTATCCGATGTTAATTAAAAAAGTAAATTGACTGAGCTATGAACTCTTCGTGAGGCCTTTGTAGATTATGTTGTTGTTATAAAGCAAAACAGTTCAGGGTTAGCTCAAGTCAAGTATGTAGTACACACACGTGCTTTGTGTGCTATATAGTCATAATCTATGACCTGAGGATGTTATGTTAGCATTTGCACATTTTAAATTTAAAACAACTTAATAAAAGAAAAAGATTAAAGAAATCCACTGACTTCTGTGTTAGAAAATGGTAAATGGTGACAGGTGCTGCCATAGTATTCCAACTTTTGGTAGTGGTTCGATCACATAACAAAATGTGTTCTTGAAAAAAAAATTAATAGTTTTGTTCATCTGATTGTAAAATATATAATTATTATTTTGTAAATGCTAAAATTTTAATATTCCAAAACAATTACACACATATAAATAACACTATGTAGAAATAAAACAATTTACTAAAACAATAACAATATAAATATACATACGTACACATATATACATATATATATATATATATATATATATATATATATATATATATATATATATATATATATATATATATATATATATATATATGCAGAACAGCAGTGGGGACAGTGCGTCTCCTTGGTATATGCCACATGTCAAATAATCGACCGCACTGGCTATGGATACCGACTCAGAAACGGGGCCACCATCAGTCACCTCCTCTACATGGATGACATCAAGCTGTACGCTAAGAGCGAGCGAGACATCGACTCACTGATCCACACCACCAGGATCTGCTGCACAGACATTGGAATGTCATTCGGGCTTGAGAAATGTAGTAGGATGGTGACAAAGAGAGGGAAGGTAGTCCACACAGAAGGGGTCTCACTCCCAGAGGGAACAATAACAGACATTGAGGACAGTTACAAGTACCTTGGTATCCCACAGGCAAATGGCAACCTTGACGAGGCAACAAGGAAAGCAGCGACAGCCAAATACCTGCAAAGAGTACGGCAGGTCCTAAGAAGCCAGCTCAATGGCAAGAACAAGGCACAGGCAATAAACAGCTACGCCCTGCCAGTGATCAGATACCCAGCAGGAATCATAAGTTGGCCAAAGGAGGAGATACAGACCACGGATGTTAAGACACGAAAGCTCCTGACCATGCATGGAGGGTTCCATCCCAAGTCCAGCACCCAGAGACTGTACACGAGCCGGAAGGAAGGAGGCCGAGGACTAGTGAGTGTGGGAACCACTGTCCAGGACGAAACATCCAAGCTCCACAACAGGCCCGGCCCTAACCATTTTGACACCCTAGGCAAGATTTCAGGTGGCGCCCCTTGGATTGCAAAAAAAAAATAAAAAATACTGCCAGAGTACAGATACTCACAAGAAATCAAACAGTTCATAGTGACGATGTTTTAGACCAGGGGTGGGCAAACTTTTTGGCTCGAGGGCCACAAAGGGTTCTAAAATTTGATGGAAGGGCCGGACCAGGAGCAGATGGATGGAGTGTTCTAGTCTGACTATGTCAACCCAGCAAATAAGACGAAAATAACTTGCAGGATCCAACAATTTACATGTGACATATTCAAACATCTCAATTCAACATGTGCACCATATATCGGGCCGATGATTTTCCACTTCAAAAATTAACATTTTTCGTTTCAGAAGTTTTGACTTCCGTTTGATTGTGACACATTTGATAATTCTGTTGACAGTGTTGGGAAGGTTACTTTAAACTGTATTCCCTACAGATTACAGATTACATACCCCAAAATGTAATTTGTAATGTAATCCATTAAATTACTTAAATAAGTAACTGGATTACTTGATATTGTCATGTTTTTTTTAAAACTACATGAATGTAGCAACCACCTCTTGCAAATTCTTATTTGGTTTTAGACCTGGTTTTAGTCCTGGTTTAGACCTGGTTTTAGACCTTGATTAGACCTGGTTTAGATCTGGTTTTAGTCCTGGTTTAGACCTGGTTTTAGTCCTGATTTAGACCTGGTTTTAGACCTTGATTAGACCTGGTTTAGATCTGGATTTAGTCCTGGTTTAGACCTGGTTTTAGTCCTGGTTTAGACCTGGTTTTAGACCTTGATTAGACCTGGTTTAGATCTGGTTTTAGTCCTGGTTTAGACCTGGTTTTAGACCTTGATTAGACCTGGTTTAGATCTGGTTTTAGTCCTGGTTTAGACCTGGTTTTAATCCTGGTTTAGACCTGGTTTTAGTCCTGATTTAATGCTTGTTTACACATGGTGTAGACCTGCTTTAGACCTGGCTTAGTCCTGGTGTTAGTTCTGGTTTAGAGGTGCACAGGAGAATGCGAGGTCCACGCAGCGTATGCAACAAGACAGTCCACACGCGGTGTCCACACCGAACAAGAGGAAATGTGGCACGCGCCGTGCGGGAGCAGGTGCAGTGTGCGCGGCACACTAGATATACACTTGGACGCAGTGCTTTATGGGAAGGTTTTCGGACCATGAGTGAGGAAGTCGTGTTCAAGATATAGTTCTACCCCCGGGCACTGTACACCTGGCCCATGTGGATAATTTGGTTTTATGTATCACTGTATCTAGAGTGCGCCATCTATTGGGAAACGCCAGAATTGCAGGGAAAATGAAACTAATAAATTTTATTGCAGTTCATTCATGTTCGGCGGGCCGGATTAAAAAGGTTAACGGGCTGTATGTGGCCCCCGGGCCGTAGTTTGCCCACCACTGTTTTAGACAGTGGAGGATTTTATCCCCCATCGCCGATTTTTGCGCTCGCCGCCCCCTAGTGGAGCGGCGCACTTAGCATTTGCCTATGTTGCCTAATGGGGGGGCCGGCCCTGCTCCACAAGTACATCAGTGACAAGGCCCAGACTGATGACATACTCAGAGAATGTCTCAGACAGTGGGGCGCAGAGGAAGAGGTGCTGGAGAGACCATCATGGCAGGACAAACCCCTACATGGGGCGTACCACCAAAACATAACTGAAGTGGCTGATATCAAGAAATCCTACCAATGGCTGGAGAGGGCTGGTCTGAAAGACACACGGAGGCACTCATCCTGGCTGCACAGGAGCCTTAAGCACCTGAGCAATAGAGGCCCAGATCTACCACACCAGACAAGACCCAAGGTGTAGGTTGTGCAAAGAAGTGCCTGAGATAGTCCAGCACATAACTGCAGGGTGTAAGATGCTGGCAGGGAAAGCGTACATGGAGCGACATAACCAAGTAGTGGGCATAGTGTACAGAAACATCTGTGCAGAGTACGGGCTGGAAACCCCAGGGTCAAGGTGGGAAACACCTGCAAAGGTTGTGGAGAATGAGCGGGCCAAGATCCTGTGGGACCTCCAGATACAGACTAAACCAAGCAGAGAAGTGAGAGAACAAAGCCGTGGTGGTGGACATTGAAATACCGAGCAATGTCAGGAAAAAGGAACACGAGAAACTAGAGAAATACCAGGGGCTCAAGGAAGAGCTGGAGAGGGCCTGGAAGGTGAAAGCATCGGTGGTGCCTGTGGTGATCGGAGCACTTGAGGCCGTGACCCCCAAACTGGATGAGTGGTTGCAGCAGATTCCAGGAAGAACAACAGACATCTCAGTCCAGAAAAGTGCAGTACTGGGAACAGCAAAGATACTGCAGAACTCTCAAGCTCCCAGGCCTCTGGTAGAGGACCCGAGCTGATGAGGGTGAGAGAGATTGTTTATATATATATATATATATATATATATATATATATATATATAAATTATAAATAAAATATAAATATTTATATATAAATATATAAATTATATAAATTATATATAAATTATATAAATTTAATTATATAGCGGCTGGTTAGCTCAATGGGTTAGTCACTGGACTTTCCCATGGGGGGCCCGGGTTCGAATCCCCCCCCAAGGGCATTAGGAGCAAAAACCAGTGTGGGTCCTTGGGCAAGACCCTTTACGCTACTGCCCACCTCATACAATGATGAGAGGCGATAAAACTTACGAGATGCCGGCTCAGACGTCGCCCGGCCAAACAAGGTCTGCGTCAGGTGTCGAGGAACCAGGACACCTTGATGAGAAATGGGCTACTGGAACAAGACGGAAATGGGCGAGATGCGAGAACCAGGCTCTGTTGGAATGCTACTACTCCAGTAACCCTAGTCAGGTTACATGAACAGGATGTGGGAGAAATGGTTACTACGATACCCACAGTCCAAGCTAACGGCCAAACAACTAGTAGCTCAGTGTTCCAACATCCACAAACGGCAACTGCTATCACAACTAGAGATTGACGAGGTACAACACAAATGCTCTGGCAAGGGGGAGCCAGGAAGCCAGGTCAGAGGGGAGTTAACACTAACTCCTCAACCAGAGATTGGGAAGGAAGCCCCAATAAGTATCACGCTGAGCGAGGCAGCGACTGACCTGAAAGATAAGATCATGGCCCGGATGAACGCAAGGCAACCCCGATGCCAGTTACAGAGGCTAAGTGAAGTACCATCTGAAAGTCTGCTAGAGGATGTGAATGCAGCACTCAGAGCGATCCCTACCACAACCATCACTGAAACCAATGAGCTGATCTACACTTCAGCAGCAGTGATCCTAGAGGTGTTGGGCTATAAGAGCAACCATGGGAGCCATGAGATACGATACCCACCATGGAAAAGACGGTTAGAGGCTAAAATCAAGGAAGTGCGGCGAGAAGTGAGCCAACTGTCAGAGGCCCAGAAAGGTGCGATGAAAAAGCGAGTACCCAAGAGGTACAGCCAGATGCCCATACCTGAAGCACTCGAAACTGCCAAACAAAGGCTCCAAGCCTTGGCCAGCCGCCTAAAGAGGTACACGAGAGAGAATGAAGCCAGACAAATAAACCGCCTGTTCGCAACACAACCTGCGAAAGTGTACGCTCAATGGCAGGGTAATAACAGCAGAGCAGACCCACCAAGGCTGGAGACTGAGAGGTACTGGAAAGACATATGGGAAAGAGAAGCATCACATAACACTGATGCACAGTGGCTGGTGGCTCTGAGGGCAGACCACAGCAACCTCCCTGAACAGAATCCAGTTACCTTCTCAGTGGCAGACATCCAGGAAAGAGTCTCAGGCATGAAAAGTTGGACAGCACCAGGCCCTGACATGATCCACGCATACTGGCTAAAGAAGCTCACTGCTCTCCACGAGCGCCTAGCAGCACAAATGAACCAGCTGCTAAGGGATGGGACTCACCCTGAATGGCTAACCCAAGGGCGTACGATCCTGATCCTGAAGGATCCCGCAAAGGGTACAGTCCCATCCAACTATCGGCCAATAACCTGTCTCTCCACAACATGGAAGCTCATGTCAGGCATCATCGCGGCTAAGATAAGTGGGCACATGGATCAATACATGAGTGCAGCACAGAAGGGCATCGGCAAAAACACCAGAGGAGCCAAACACCAACTCCTGGTTGACCGAACAGTCGCTCGTGACTGCAGAACCCGTCAGACCAACCTGTGCACTGCCTGGATTGATTACAAGAAAGCCTATGACTCAATGCCACACACATGGATCACTGAGTGCCTGGAGCTGTACAATATCAACAGGACTCTAAGGGCGTTCATTGCAAACTCGATGCGGTTGTGGAAAACCACCCTTGAAGCCAATGGCAAGCCACTTGCACAAGTGACCATCAAATGTGGCATATACCAAGGAGACGCACTGTCCCCACTGCTGTTCTGCATAGGTCTGAACCCCCTCAGCCAAATAATCGACCGCACTGGCTATGGATACCGACTCAGAAACGGGGCCACCATCAGTCACCTCCTCTACATGGATGACATCAAGCTGTACGCTAAGAGCGAGCGAGACATCGACTCACTGATCCACACCACCAGGATCTACAGCACAGACATTGGAATGTCATTCGGGCTCGAGAAATGTAGTAGGATGGTGACAAAGAGAGGGAAGGTAGTCCACACAGAGGGGTCTCACTCCCAGAGTGAACAATAACAGACATTGAGGACAGCTACAAGTACCTTGGTATCCCACAGGCAAATGGCAACCTTGACGAGGCAACAAGGAAAGCGGCGACTGCCAAATACCTGCAAAGAGTACGGCAGGTCCTAAGAAGCCAGCTCAATGGCAAGAACAAGGCGCAGGCAATAAACAGCTACGCCCTGCCAGTGATCAGATACCCAGCAGGAATCATAAGTTGGCCAAAGGAGGAGATACAGACCACGGATGTTAAGACACAAAAGCTCCTGACCATGCATGGAGGGTTCCATCCCAAGTCCAGCACCCTGAGACTGTACACGAGCCGGAAGGAAGGAGGCCGAGGACTAGTGAGTGTGGGAACCACTGTCCAGGATGAAACATCCAAGCTCCACAAGTACATCAGTGACAAGGCCCAGACTGATGACATGCTCAGAGAATGTCTCAGACAGTGGGGCACAGAGGAAGAGGTGCTGGAGGGACCATCATGGCAGGACAAACCCCTACATGGGGCGTACCACCGAAACATAACTGAAGTGGCTGATATCAAGAAATCCTACCAATGGCTGGAGAGGGCTGGTCTGAAGGACAGCACGGAGGCACTCATCCTGGCTGCACAGGAGCAGGCCTTGAGCACCCGAGCAATAGAGGCCCAGATCTACCACACCAGACAAGACCCAAGGTGTAGGTTGTGCAAAGAAGTGCCTGAGACAGTCCAGCACATAACTGCAGGGTGTAAGATGCTGGCAGGGAAAGCGTACATGGAGCGACATAACCAAGTAGCGGGCATAGTGTACAGAAACATCTGTGCAGAGTACGGGCTGGAAACCCCAGGATCAAGGTGGGAAACGCCTCCAAAGGTGGTGGAGAATGAGCGGGCCAAGATCCTGTGGGACTTCCAAATACAGACTGACAGAATGGTGAGGGCGAACCAACCAGACATCGTGGTTCTGGATAAGCGAGAGAACAAAGCCGTGGTGGTGGACATTGCAATACCGAGCGATGGCAATGTCAGGAAAAAGGAACACGAGAAACTAGAGAAATACCAGGGGCTCAAGGAAGAGCTGGAGAGGGCCTGGAAGGTGAAAGCATCGGTGGTGCCTGTGGTGATCGGAGCACTCGGGGCCGTGACCCCCAAACTGGATGAGTGGTTGCAGCAGATCCCAGGAAGGACAACAGACATCTCAGTCCAGAAAAGTGCAGTACTGGGAACAGCAAAGATACTGCGCAGAACTCTCAAGCTCCCAGGCCTCTGGTAGAGGACCCGAGCTGATGAGGGTGAGAGAGACCAACCACCGTGGAAGGTGAGAAATGCGTTTTTTAAATTATAAATAAAATATAAATATTTATATATAAATATATAAAAAATAGTACTTCTATGTAAGCAAATAAACACACATGCATTTGTGGTTATGCTAAATAAACAATTGTAACTTTCATAACTTCAGCTACACGTTCTGATGACAATGTGAAGTCTCTTCCTAAAAACCTGTTTTTGTCAGTTGCTTTTTGAATTTGTAGTATAAGCGTCAAAAACTTTTGAGTTGTACTGTGTGGGTCCCCAGAACTCCTCAGTATGTCCTGTGTGTATTTGTATGTATATATATATCTGTGTATAACAATGAACAATAGCCCACTATTCACACAGCATAGAGCCTAGTGTTTACAATGGTGCCTCCGTATTATTGACTTGGTGCCGAACGTTGCCATGGCACTACCACCTGGGCACACAATGAGGGAGGACGTGCAGGTGCTGTTCACATCTGGGAGCAGATGCAGAGCCCACCAGAGCAGCATGTGCAGACACAGCAGGTGGGCACAGAGTGAAGTTGAAGTATGTGTACACAATGGATGGATGAATTCATTAGTCTTATTGCAAGTATTTATAGTAATCTAATGGACTTTTCCAATAGTGCATTCCTAGTCCCAGAGTTGTATTTTTGTTACAGTGGAATGGTAGAAAAACATTTTAAAAAGTGAATGGACCCTTCACTCATTTTCAGTGCAGCTAACATAAGGGAATTAGGCCCACTGCATCTGTAATCATTTTAAAGGTACTGTATTACACAAAACTGACTCTTGTGAGCTTTTAGCCAAGTTAGAATGTTGTTTATCTCTTCAAAAACATGCCTGAGGTTATATTTTGTTTCATTCACACACATTTGAGTAATGTTTTATTTTTAGACTGGCTGCATCTCCAAAACTCAAAATGCTCTGTTCCACCTTGTGATGTCATGAAATGGTAGTTTTCAAGTTAACAGCTACCTTTTAACCTTGATTGGAGATGGGCTATTCCACAGCTGAAATTACCATAATGATTCTAGTGAAGGTGTATATGGAGTTTAAGAACACAGTGGAGCACTTCTTGTATTCCCACATGACAACACAAAGTGAAACACAAAGTGTTTCTGTATCTCATCCTAAATATGCAGTTTTTGTGTGTTAAACATGTGTGAATGAAACAAAACTCTAAGTATGTTTTCCATCAGGAAACACTATTATATAACATAGATTAGAAAATAGGACAATATGGGCCCTTTAATTTGAAATGTGACCATAATTATTGCACAAAAGTCGAATTCTGGCAGTAGTCTGAAGCTCTTAATATTTTCACATACATTTCATATCGAGGTTAATCTTGAGTTGATCTCTTATCGTATTATAAACCACTCATTGAGTCCATTTAAATCAGCAATGGCCACACAGCAACATGACCACCCACAGTTTGGAAGAGCTTGACCAAAATCATGTCATAACTTTCATGGCAGTTAAATTATTACAAAATGTTTCAACACTGTTGTGTGATTTTAACTGAATACAAGTTGTTCTTTTTGCTTGAAATTACTTAAAACATCAGAACAGGATGACCCTATTACCAGCCGGCCATCAGCTGACATCCACTTTTCACATGAGACGATCAAAGCATTCATAGTTTCATCTTTTCTTCTGCTCATGTTCTTTCACTTGGAATCAGCATGTTTTACAAATCTGCCATCACTTCTGCTTTGTATTGGACATACTTTCATGCTATTGTTCTCAGGGGGCTATTTTGAGTTTTATGGAATTCTATGCAAAATATTCATTTGCGTAGGCCCTTGAGAAAGATTCATGTTGACCGTGACAGCGTTAGTTAGCTTAAACACATTTATTACTTAAACATTAAGAATCGGCATTTTACTTCTATGGGGTATTCGCACATAACATATTTAGTTAACAAAGTTATGTATATTGTTTACATATTGTTTTATTGCTTCACCTTTGTTTTTGATGCTCTAAGTCTCCCCTCACTGCATAAAGTAAAATCTTTCCAGGTTAAAATTACTTGAATTTAAAAAATGCTAATTTGATTTGAGTCAATTTCACATAACAAGTAAAATTATTTACCAGTGGAACAAGATTTTTTGGTACTTGTAAATACTTAAAATCTTGTTACATTAAAAATAAGAAAACCACCAACTCTTTGCACTTAATCCTGTAATGCCTGACCCCAGAAATAATGGGCAGAAAATTCTGATTTCTTGAATCTGGAACCTTTATCTGGCCCTTTAACAAAATTTGAAAAAAAAAAAAAGATTACAAAAAATTATTTGCATATATGTTTTTTCATTTGTATCGTAAATGATACACTGGGCATTACATGCAGTTCTGGAGCTACAGCAAAACATTATAGAACAGTATTTAATACAGTATTTTGCTAATCTTGTCATCACTGTTATCAAGTCAGCATCTGTTTAGCCATCTAAACCAGGGGTTTTCAACTTTGGTGAGTCTTGTAGATTTGACTCACTTGTTACGCCTCAATCTCAAATCAAGTTAGTTGTTCTCAGTCATTTAAATTTACCAAGATATTGCAGTCCTGCCTTTGCTCCCCATGCTAAGTCACTCTCCCTTCAGAGTGCCAGTTCTAACATATTCATTTTGCATCTCGTTAATGAAACTGCTGTATATTGCATCAGGTTTGCCAAGTTGTGTACACTTTTGTATCCAGCTTTTGTATATTTATGAAGAACTGTCGTGTGGGAACATGGATTATGTAGGCTTGTGGGCTGAGCATTGCACAGAATCTTACAGCTGACCAAAACAAGGGTTCAAATGGGGCCTGGGAGAGAGCTCTAAAATACGCAAACATGTATGCATGACATCTAAAACCTCTTCAGGCATGCTTTTGATGAGGGAAGAACATTATAACAGGGCAAAGGCTCAAAACCATTTTTTGCATGATTTAACATCCCAATTTTTCACCATTTGGGCTGGGTTTGTAGCATGCTTCATAACATTCACAAGGTAAAACAGAGGCTAGTTAAGCCAAAAAGTGCAACATAATCCTTACCTGGCATGCCAAAGGTGCAGTGCTTCCTCCAGGGTTGAGATATAGGTTTTTAATAGACCGAGAAACGCAAACTTTTAAAAATTAAAACAGCGGAACTGGGCAATTCTGGGGAACAATTTAAAAAGATGGCATAATAGCAGACATTTGCAGTTCTCAGCTAAAGAATACTCCTGCCTTCCAGACGTTAATCATTCCTTTTGATCAGTATGTATAGACTTGCTGTATTGAACGGAAACAAACTTGTCAACATCAAAAGCTGCAATGCGTAATTTCTTGTTTATCATTTTTGTCTTTTTGTCCATGTCTGTTTTCTAGCTTTGAACCCCTTTCATTTGGCATTTAGTAGGTTTTCAAGGCTTTTGATAACACCTGCTCTTTTGATGGCCACCTTTGTGCTTGCATTTTCATTCATATTGACAATAAATGCACCCTAATTATGCTCTGGGCTAGTGAATACACTCAGGCATGCCTTCATTGTTGGGACATTCTAAAATACTTGAACAAGATGCATAAAGCTAAAAATAAATGCAGTAGGTAAGGAAGTGAGGGTCTGTATTTTTGTGCATAGTCCATGATTGACACAAATTCATTAAATGTATTTCTGCAGAATATGTCCCTGGACTTAAAAACAACAATAATAATGTTTCTAAAAAGGGGAACCAAAATTTCTTGTTGAAGCTTTAAAGGTGCATTAAATGTGCAACTTTTGTGGTGGAGGGTCCGTCAAATATTTTTCTCCATGGAGATGTTATTGCTTTGTCTGGAAGGCTTCACGGTATCATATTAAACCTAATTAAACCTTCTATGTTCGTGGTGATCAAACCAGGTCAAGTTACAGGTCAGATCTGTGGAGAAGAACCCCCTGTGTAGAATCAGAATGCCTGTTTTTCTAGGTATTTTTGAGCTATAAAACCACCTGTAATTTAGTAAATCTAAGGAAGGGCTGTTTAATGTCATACTGTGGACCATTGGAGGCAAAGTAATGACGTATCCATAGAAACAAGCAGGTGACGGAGCCCTAGCCAAAAGTTACATGGTACACCTTTAAGCCAACAAATGCTATAGACAGTGTGGGTGAAATGTTTGCGCTCCTTATTACAGAGAGAGACAAAGAGTTGTGGCGCATTCCTTTAAATTAGATTGGATGAGCGCCAAATTAGTGCTGAGTACAGCAGTTAAAATCTCATCCCCCACTGTGCCAATCATCATAACACAATTTCAGCTGACAAATTAAGCCCTGTTTAGATAGACAATTGAAGGTACTAAAAACAGTAACTAGGTTCACCACTCACTCGCATTCGTCTCAAGAGACTCTATGCAAACTATGTAAAATTGTATTACCTGGGAACTCAAGTGCTTAGTAATAATATCCAGTTATAATATATCCAGTCATAAGAATAATTGGAATACCCCTCATTTGATTGATGCTTTTTCTACTGGGGTTGCTACAGTCAAATGGTAGCAACTTTCATACTGATGGAGATGGAGAGAAAGACTATGTGACTATGTGCTACTTTCTAGTTGGAAGGCAAATCAGTCGAACAGTCTGGCTGCAGATCTCCACTTTTATGCACCGTCACCTACTCGCCATTTTCATTAGTTTACTCTTTCTAAGCAAATTAATTACAGTTTTCATCAGTTTTTGCCATAGTTTACTATTAAATATTATAAAAAACTAATTAAAAAACCCTTAATGCCAAGTGTCACAAATATGCAACAAACCGTTTGGATCAAGACATAAGCTGAGATAACATCTGCTTTCCCCCAATGCCGGTTAGTGCTTCCATGGAACCTTTGGCAAGCACTTGTTTCTAGTTGTTGCAAATTTGCAACATACACAAATTTGCTATAATCAAATTAATTATCTCAACTTAATTTACCATCTACTTAAAGGCAAAAACACACACAAAACTTTTTTTATATATACATCTCTATAAATTCAGGCATTAACAGGTTAAATTTTTGCACTTTTAACACTTCTCAAAAGTTCAAAATGTTCTCTTCCACCTTGTGATGAAATGTTTTCAAGTTAACATCTGTCTTTACCCATTTGTTCAGGAGACATCGATAATTCCAGATCTGAAATGATTTGATATGATTTTAGCAAAGATGTGTTTTCGCACTTCATTTCATTACAAAAACTACTGATTATTCACAAAGGTAACTTCTCCAGTCTTATTGATACTTTGCAGTGACATCATGTTGGGGGTGTTCTACATTTCTCTCTATTGGAGGAATCTTCAACAGTTACCATGGTGACACAATTAGTAAACACTAGTCTGAAAAGTAAAAAAAAAAAAAAATATATATATATGTATGTATATGTATGTATATAAATAAATAAATAATATATATATATATATATATATATATATATATATATATATATATATATATATAAATATATATATATATATATATATATATATATATATATATATATATATATATATATATATATATATAATGGATTTAAACAGCACTTTGTGGTCCTGTTTAGGAGTTTGGTTTTCAACAAAAAAACCCAAGAGTGACAACTGAAAAACTGCTAACTAGCTTGTGTAATGTGTGAAAGCTCACCTGTTGTAGTTCCATCCAAATGTGTTTTCTGTTTGAGAAGAAGAGCCTAAGCATGCAGGGTATACACACAACTCCTGCTATATTTGTTATGAGGAAACAACATTTTATCATGGATGAGAAAATAGCATAATATGGGCCCTTTAAGTCTAACTTAAGTCTAACAGAGTAGTGCTTTCAGTTAGCGTCACAGCCCAGGGAATGTTGCTGCCAAGTATCATTGCTATATTACTACATGGTAAGAAGCAATGCCTAAAGGAAAGGAGCTCAATAGTTGCATTGTAATATGGGCCACAGGTCAGTAAGTGAACAATCTGCCTCTCTCAATAGCAGGTAACAGGCTGTCTGAACCTTATTTACACTGGACAAAGTGTCTGGATAAGCTCTCTGTGAATGTGTGGAAGTGTGTGTGGAAGGGCATGTATGTGTGTGTGCGTGTGTGTGTGTGTGTGTGTGAGTGAGTTTACCCGAGTGATAAAGGTACGGAGCAGAGGTGGATCCTATTAGAATGGTAATCCAACACAAAGTAAAGTGTTGGTCGCTGATAAGGTGGATCAGTGTACTTCAAATACTGGAGTGATGAGGTAGAATCACTCAAAAGGACTACAGCTGTCCCCAAATCCTATGAAATCACAGTTATAGCATTTCAAGAGTAAGTTTTAAAATGTCACAGAGAGTAAAAAAATGTGATTTAAATGGCGTTCTTCTACTGCTGGAAAAGTGAATACACTTTGGGCTGTCATCAAAGATTTAAATGGATTTTGCAGTAGCCCAAGGTACTGCAGATATAACCAAAAGGATACTTGCTTTTTGTAATGGCTTGTGTCTTATCTCTTTTAAATGCCTCTCTGAAGTAGAAAAATGCACTGGTCTAGAACAGAGGAAGTAGTAGACTTCCTGGACCTTATTGATATAACTTTGTATGTTATATTAAAGTTTTTCTATTAAATACATATAAAAGCGCCTTTGTGTCTTGTCATGCTATGTTTTATGTTGTCATGCCAAGATATTGCTTTTTGTAGAAACATAATGAAGTAAAAGTAGTAAAATGCTGCACAGAAGTACAAATTTTAGGTATCTGTACTTAAGTCAAATTTTAAGTGGATTCTTTTTATTTTTACTTCACTACATTATTCAAGCAGGTATCTGTACTTTCTTCTCCTCTACATTTTTAACTGTATTAAAAATTAAAACTATTTCTTATGACCTGCTGAAAAGGGTTAGTGTTTATTTTTAACATGTTCAAAGTTTGAGCAAATAAAAATATACAAATAAATACAGGAAGGAAATGCAATTGATTCAATTGGTTTTATTGGACAAATTGTGCACAAATCTATATCAAAATCACTACATTTGAAACTTCATTAGATCTCAAAATCTGTGCTAAATACTTTTAGTTTTTACTCTTTCAGTACATTTTTAAACTTTAATACTTTTACTTAAGTTAAGTGAGGTTTTTTTTGCTCCAGAATATGTACTTTTACTTAAGTAACACAACTGAGTACTTCTTCCACCACTAGAAACTGATAAGATTGTGTATTAGTTGCAGGCTTAATTCTGGATGAGTGCACTGAAGTCAAAATGTGGCTAGTGTGGAACTTTATTATGTATGAATTAAATATGAATATTGTGAGCCTGTGGTGCATGACAGCAGGTGATGTAAGGTGGGAGTGCTAACTAATGCATTTATGTTCTAAAGTTAAACCATTGTGTCCTGAATCGCTCACTTGTGTTTTGTCTGAACAATTTGAAAACAACACTTTTATATTCAGACAAACAGACCGCTAATAAGCTGTCTGTTTGTCACTAATAGATGAAATGTCATTGTTTATGACCTCCTTTCATTATGTTCAACATGATACATGATACATACAAAATTATTGTCAATGGAGAATAGAAATGGTGACACTGCTGATTAAATAAAGTCAGATATTGGCTTTAAAGAAATATATTATGTCATCTTTTTCTGTTGATCCAAAGCATTTGTTTGGGTTCCTCTTTATAAATTTATCTATTTAAAATATGTTGAATGAATGAACATAAAACTTAATATATTATTGTTAACATTTTTTTTAAATTAAATAAAAGCATATTTTTATATTATGGATGTTCTATTGCATGAAATATGACTGACCCCACAAATCTGACTTATACTTGGTCCGGTGGAGGAATCATACAGGTGACATGCCACTTCCAGAAAGTTACTTCTATAGTCATGTGTATAAATGATCACACCAACATAAAAGTAAACTACACATTTTATACTTTTATATGAATACTTATATATGAATATAATATGTCTCTCATAAGGACAATGCAGTGAAACTAACTGACAGGACTCTTGTTCAAGCTCTTTTGCTACAGTTGTCGTGAATGAATTCTCATTTTTATTGCCACTTCTATCTAAAAGTACAGCGTTAGCCTCTGACCCTCCTTGGTTCAGTTGGATAAAATGAGGTGAGGTGCCCCGAATACAAATGGAGCATTCTGCAGTGCAGCGTGTCTCTTTTAATCTATGCAGACAGACTGGAGACCAGTGTCCTGGCACGTTACCCTGGCACACAATCATTGTTTCTGTCTCTGTGCTGTCTCATAATAACTTTGATTTTTTGTGATATGTGTACCTGAGGAGTAGACTGAGACAGGATACACACACTGGACATGGGCAGTGGTTTTGTGGGAACAATCAGTTCAATACATTCTTATCTTAACCACAGAATGTACTTGTAGTTGGGCCATCATGAAATGCTCCACAAAACTGAGCCATAGGCAAAAAGCAATGCAAAAGAATCTCTTCCAAATAGTATTAGTGAGTCCCCCTCTTCATAACTTCCAAATCCTCACTCAAGTCCAAATATTAAAAAGAAAAAGCTTAAGGCGTGTAAGTTCAGCTCTACAGTGGCAGTGCACAGACTTCAGCTGAAAAATGGTTTTGTCACAGGAAGTCTTTACAGTCTATTAATTCATCTTGGGACTTTATTACAGATGGGAGCAAGTTTCAGGGAAAATACTTGTGGAAATGTTGATCTAAAATGACAAGTGTGTATTCGACTTTGGGCTTTAGAATAGCTGTGCTGTCAAAGGGAACAGCTCACAGAACATGATGCACTGACTGCAACTGGCACTCACAAGTTTCAAGATGTTTTAGGTAAACCAAGGAGTCATGGAGTGAGGCATACTGAGAAAGAGAGCAAGAATCAAATACACATAAAATACTAAATAAAATATTACATGTACTACTGGTTTAAAAAATTACTACAATCAGAAGTGAAACTGGGTTGTGGCTTAATTTACATAGAGAGAACACATACAACTCAATATATGGCCATGCCTCATGTGAAAGCTCAGACCCTCTAGAATTCACTCCCTAAGCTGCAGAGGCTGCACTAGCACTGCTTCATGACTGACTGCAGGTGCTGGGGTTTAGGGAGAGACCATTCTCGCTCTCCGGAATCTCCATCTTGTGGGAAGCACTACTGCAAGACATGATGTTACAATGGTCCTAAGGTAAACGGGGCCACATGACCAAATGGACAATAGATAATCAACATACTGGACAAGTCGAGGATCTGTGTTTATTAAACCCTTTTTAAATGGATAACAAACTCGGTGTAAAGTATATTCACGTCTCATGTCATATTGAGTCAGCGAACCTGTGTGTCTGTAGTGTGGGAAAATACTGTGTCCTGTTATGTCCTGGTGCTGCTCATTTTACTACATTAATCCACTAAAATACATCGCTCAGCTACAATTAGAAATCTGCTTTACAGATATTGATATTAGTAAAAGCCATATTTGATTTAAACTGATGACACACATATGCCATATTAAAGAAATAAAAAAAATATATACATAACCAACATTTAACATTGAGGTTCAATGGAGAGTATTTTTTGTTTTGTTTTGGGGTTTTTTTTTTGGATGCATTCACATTTCATGCCAACACATCAAAACAAGGACTTATATAAAACACCCAGAACTAAACCTGGACCAGATCACAACTCAACAAACAATAAATCTGGAGCAAAGACTGAACTGGGCTCAAACTTGGACTAAACCAGTACAAGTGTGATTGCTATTGTTCTATCTTTCAAACTATGCTGATGTCTGTACTTTATCAACCTGTACCTTCCCTTTATCCTTCCTTCTATTTTAAAGCATAATGTTTTACTACCAAAACATTTTCAATACAAGTTCAATGTCTGCAAAATCCTTCTTGCAAGTTCAGCCCTCCTTCATGAAGAGAAATCTCAAATCTGCCTTTATAACAGCTGCAAATTATGATGTGGAATGAATAATTAATAATAATAATAATAATATTTGGGGAAAGAATCCTGTCTGTCTGTGATTACTGATGGGGTTAGAGAAGAAAGTACCTGCACCAGCCTTGTAATATATTCTGTGTGATGAGTAGTTAACAATCAGACTCAGCAGCAGCACCGTCCTGGCAAAAGTTTAATGATGGGAATATAATGGCAGAGATAAGCTGGAGGGACGGGCCAGGGCAAAACAATTGACTGCGCTGTTTATTTTGAGTAAAGCTCCCCAGGCCAAATTCTCTGAACAAAGTGCTTCAGGAATTGCATTTGATTGCGGGGCTGTTAGGAGCGTTCTTACACACACTGAGAGTGCAGTTCAACCCAAAACGCTAATGGATGTGATGTGGTTAGTTAAGATTAATAAACAGAGTCAAACTAGAACACGCTTGAGGTCATCTGCTGCTCTGAGGTTAAAAAGCAGTGATTGTGTTGTCATAGCAATTAACAACAGTTGAAAATCTATGAATACTGTAAAAATACAAGGGAGAATGCTTTTTTTTGCCATCTAATACATCTAATTTGCTTCAGTATTCTACTATGATAGTACTAATACAAGTGCAATTATTATTTTATTCTCTCTCTATTTTTTGAGATATGTTACTACACACAAAATTGTAATTAAAAGGTTTAATCATTTAGATCATGTTAATTGATTAATTAATTAACCACTGGATTTTATGTAGAACCTTTTCAGATTCTCAAAGTGTATTATTGCTTTATTCATTCACTACATACTTGGTGGTGGTAAGATACTATAGTCACAGATGCCCTGGGGTAGACTGACAGAAGTGAGACTGCCAATCTGTGCCATACCAGCAAATGTGGGTGAAGTGCCTTGCCTAAAGACACAACAGCAGTTTTTGCTACTGGTTCCCCACTGTGGCACCTGGTATTCGCACCAGTCTCTCATCCAAGTACCTGTGTGTGTCCCTTGCTACTATGATATAATTTTGTGAGCTTTAAAACAAAAACAACATTGAATACTGGTGTGTAGTGTCTACAATAGCAGATCATTTGTTTCTTCGTTTGCTGGTAGTAAATATGTCTCAGGTTTCCGCCCATGAAAACAGACTCCTGAGGCAGTGAACTGGAGAAGTGTGAGTAACAGAGTGGATCATATCTGTGTGATAACCTTGAGTTATTCTGGCAGCTCGACCTTCACATTTATGTGACTGCTTGCAATTCTCTTTTCATTCTGCTACTTTTTATCCAAATCAGAGCTACTTCTGCACCAAAAAATATCTTGATTGAATGTACAATTTAACTCAGAAAATTACAATGGTTTATGGGTCAAGGACTTTAGACATTTGTTCAAGTAGAACAATCGGCCAGCACAGTTACATAACTACTGCAAGAATATAATCGCAATAACTTCAGTAGCTCTTACTTTTCAAGTCTTTGCTAATGCTAAATTGGATTTCCCCCCCTAATTGTTTCTTTTTTAATATTCATGTTATTGCTTTTATTTGGGTTATTTATATGTCCATTTCTTGTTTTAAACACTACATAGTGTAATTGTTCCTACTGTAGCTTTACTTTACAACTATTATTACCTTTGATTGAGCTAAAATTAAAAACAAAAAAACCCTTCAATTTATTCTGAAAAGTCCAAAATCACAACAGCAGTTGCCTCTTAGAGGTTAACATGTTTTAATCAAAGTTAGAAAATCAAACAGTGAAACTGACATTGGTCAATAACAGTCAAGTAAATTGACCAGCATTCCTCAAAAATAATGACAGTCCCAGAACATTCTCTGTCCTTAGACCCTTCTTTTTGGGAAAAAAAAACAAAAAACAAAACAGTGCGAAGGAGGAGAACCACAGTGATGGAGAGATCTCTAATTTCTAATTTGGACAGACAAGGCATTATAGTGAAACAGGTTAAATATGGATTCACAGACCTGTTTTACAAAGCTGCTAATAATTCACTTTGTAATTTATGACAATATTTTTTCTCATTAGCGATTTTGGATTTTTGCATTATTTGGCCTTGCTGCGACCATTATTTTCTTTGCCCTGCTAATCTTGGCTTCACTGGCGTGTTTCAGGAGTTACTGTGGTCATTTTCACTAAACAGGAGTCCATTTGCCAGTTGTGGTGGGTCCTCTGAAGCCCCCTGTCTCTTTCTGCATTGAGCCAAGCCAAACCATCTGCTGTGCAATTGGGCATGTTCAGGTGAGTGCTTATCATACACCCCAGACAGCGAAGGAGCCTGTTTTTCAAACGTGCATTGTGCTCTTCTGAGAAATAAATCAAATCTTTAATCTGCACTGACGGGTAGGGTAATGGCTTTAGATTGTAAGCAAGGGAGGTAAAAGCAGTGACCAGGTTTTTCATATGCAGCAAATAATGTGGGTATTGACTTTTGTGTGCTATCAGGCAGTGGTTCTTAAAGGTCCTATATTACGCAAAATTGACTGTTGTGAGCTTGTTTTGAAAAAGTTATCTCCTCAAAAACTTATCTGGAGTTGTGTTTTGTTCTATTCACACACGCTTGAGTACTTTATTATTAGTCTGTCAGCATCTCCAAAGCTCAAATTGCTCTGTTCCACCTTCCACCTCATGAAGTGATAGTTTTCAAGTTAACAGCTACCTTTTAACTTTTGTTCTTGCAATTCCAGGGCTGGAACCATCCAAATGATTCTAGTGAAGATGTATGAGTACTTCTGTGTTACCCATGGATCTATAATAAAAGTTTTGATTATATTTCCATGTTATTGCCCTATGACATCAGAAGGTGGGACAGTGTTTTCCGTTTGAGATAAGAATACGCAGGGTTTGTGTGTTTAAACATGTGAATTAAACAAAACGCAACACCACATTATGCCCCATTCATCTGCACTGACATGTAGGGTGATAGCATTAGATTATAAGCAGAGGAGGTAAAAGCAGTGACCAGGTTTCCATATGCAGCAAATAATGAGAGTATTGACTTTTGCTTGATATCAGGCGGATGCTCCTAGTCAGTATTCACAATGGCAGTGTGTCTGTTTCTGACACAATCTATTTTTATTGCTCTTGAAAGGGTTTTGGTGGCAGTCAGATAATCCAGTCCCATCACTCTCGGCAGATGGAGCCCTAAACCACTGGGATGTGTCTTTATGCCATCAAGTACCTACCTGAAAGTGTGTGTGTGGCAATACGGTAAAGGCTAAAATAGTTGCTTAAAGGGCCCATGTTACACTATTTTCTGATCTATGTTATAATGTTGTTTCCTTATCACAAACATGTGTGGAGTTGGGTTTTGTTTCTTTCACACATGTTTAACACACACATCCTGCTGTGTTCTTTTCTCAAACAGAAAACACCTCCACCTTGTGATGTCATGTGGTTATATAGGAAGTGCTCCACTGTGTTTTTAGATTCAATACAACGTCACTAGAATCATTTGGATACTTTCAATCTCTACTGAGCAAAGGGTAAAACAACTGTTAACTTGGAATCTACCACATCATGACATCACAAGGTGGAACAGAGCGTTTTGAGCGTTGGAGATCTAGACAGACTAATAACGTGAGAAACAAAACTTAACTCCAGGCATGTTTTTGGTGAGGTAATGACATTTTAACATGGAAAGAGTCAATTAATCTATAATATACAGGCAGCAGTGCTCCTCAGAAAACATGTTTGATAATTATCCTAATTTTAATAGAACTTCAATAATGATTTTTATATCAAATAAAAGAAGTACAAGCTGCAGCAGCACCCCTCTCGTCATAGCTTTACTTGTACATAAGTGTGTTTTAGTCCCTCAAATGGTTTATTACTTAATCCTTCATTTGCATCGGAAGTGTACGGGTCTAAATGGGTTCAAAGCGTATTTCTTTGTCTTAAATGTTTCTTGCAGTTTATTTTTATTTTGTTTTGGTTAGGTTCTGTTTTTATTCACATTATCAAAGAAAAACAGCACTACTCCCATCCACATTCTCTTTCGAAACTAGAACAAAATAGAACAAACTACTAACACATTAAAAGTCATGCAAAGACCACAAAAAGTTCCATGCAGAATTAAGAAAACACAGAAGTGCCAACATTAGTGAAGATGTTGTTTTTCTAAATGTGGGAGAAACAACTTTTGTAATTTATATCAGATTAAGAGCAAATACAGTGTAGACTAGAGAAGGGAATAGAGCTTTTTAATGTCATTGTATTTTTATCTTGAAATAATTGTGCTGTATATTGATTATCCTATTCTGAGCATTCTGTGGGTTGTATGTTGGATGGAAATTTGATTCTGAAGCTATAGTTTGGTACAAATCATCAATGTTGTTCAACGTTTCTTTGATCGAAGGCTCCATATTACTCTATTTTTATGACTCATACTATATTGTTGTTTCCTCATCAAAAAACATTCCTAGTATTTTGTTTCATTCACACATGTTTAACACACCAATCCTGCAATTTAAGTCTGAGTTCTTCTCTTAATTGGAAAACACTCTGTACCATCTTGTGAAGTCATGTGGTTATATAGGAAGTGCTCCACTGTGTTTTTAAACTCCACACACCTTCACTAGACTAATTTGGACACTTTTAACCCTGGAGTTCCCAATCGCTTCTGAGCCAAAGCTAAAAAAGTAGCTGTTAACTTAAAAACTTTCACTAAATGTCATCACAAGGTGGAACGGAGCATTTTGAGCTTTAGAAATGTAGACAGACTAATAACAAAGTGTTACTCAAACATGTGTGAATGAAACAAAACACAACTTCAGGTATGTTTTGATGAGGCAACAGCATTTTAACATGGATTAAAACTCACAAGAGTCTTAAGAGCATAAGGCTCATGTTCCCTGTAAAATAAATGAAATAAACTAAACTAATAATTAGCTCGAGTGCGTAGGATTAAACAGTTTTCAACCAAACTTGAGACATCAGAAAAAGGTGATTTATGGTCAGTTGATGAGATGACCCAGCAAAGCAATAGCAAAATTTGTCAACAAGGGGAAATTAGACTGAACTTTATAAATAGTCCTAAATCTCAATTCCCAACTGCTGTCATCCATTCAGCAAATGCACAAACACAACAGCTGAGCAGGCAGATGTCCAGGCAGCTGTGGATACAAAAACACATTCAAACGCATTTAATCTCATTCCCTTTTATCTGACGCCAACCTGGTCTCTACCGACTTAAGTTCAGCCGAAAAATATAAATAGCCTCGGTATAAAGGTGCACTGCGCAACTTTTTGGGTTGAGGTTACACTACAGCGTTTATTGTTATTACTGGGCCTGGGTTAGAGTTGCCGGAAATGTTCCACACTATGGCATTAAATGTATGTATCAAATATTTATTCCATTGCATGTGCTTTTATTGTTCAAAAATACATTGAAAAAGAGCGAGCTTGCCTCTTCACAGATCTGACCCATAACCTGGCCTGGTAGCATTCTTGTCTCCATGGAGCTGAATGCTGCATGCTGCATTCAACTCTACTAGAAAAGTTACACGATGTACCGTTTAAGCTTTCTTATTTTGTCAAACGAAAATAGTGAAACTCATACTAGTCTTTTTTCTGCCAAATAAAGCAGTCCCCCTAATTTTCTGACACACATTGCCGGAAAATTGTGCCATTTCCTGAAATTCTAGCTTGAGTAATCTAATTTTCCATTTTTAATTATTAACGTTGGCACCTGTCGCTAAATTCGCTAAATCAGTGTTTGAGGAAAAATAAGAGGTAAGAAATCCACTAGTTTAGCCGCCACTGAAGCAAATAAACTACTTTGTTATAGCATGGTGGTGGGTCCTCTGTCTAGTGAAGTGTTTGTGCAATGGGTACCTTCTTCCTTTACAGCAGCTTCATTGAATAATTGGCTTTCTCTTGGCATGCTGTCCAATCTAAATGGTAATTCAGAGGGGCATTCTCTGCTCACTGCTGGAAGCTTGCTTACTGGAGACAGGAGGAAAAATGAGGTGAGGAGAGTCTGACAGACATAGCCGAAGTATGACCAAATGCCTTCAGAGTCCACTACCGTATAAAGACAATATTGTGAGGGGAATGAACAATAAAGTAATCCCAAAATGTATATGTTTCTGCGCCATTTTAGGAAGTTGTGTATGGTGGAAATGGGGCTCATATTACTCATGTTTAAAAGTCTCTTGGTGAACGTAGATGGAAAACAGGTGCAGAAGTGGAGATTTTTTTGTGATGATGATGTCACCACTTGACCATGAAGCAATATTAAAGAGTCTGGGGCGTCCGTCCCATTGACAGAATCAAATAAGAGTAGTCGGAATTTCCTACAGCATTACACAGAATATGTTTTCGACTTTGCCCTTATATACGTGTGCAGCAAATATTGAAGGTGTAACTTTTTGGTTGGGGTCCATCACTTACTTGTTTCTATGGATATGCCGAATATTCCACAGTATGACATTAAACAACTCTACCTTACATTTATTCAATTACAGGTGGTTTTATAGCTCAAAAATACCTAGAAAAACAGACATTCTGACTGTGAGCGGGGTTGCCTCTCCACAGATGTGACCTGTAACTTGGTCTGGTTTGGTCTCCATAAAGATAGAGAGGTTTAATGCCATACTGTGAAACACTCCAGGCAAAGCAATAACATCTCCATGAATAAAAAAAAAACTATGCACCTTTAAGTTTTATTTCAAGACCTGGTTACCTCAATATGATGGATGCACTGGAGGGAGTTCTTAAGATGTCTCGGGGTGAGGGAGTATTATGAATCACCCATGTAAGTAACACAGACATGCATTATTTATTTGTAGTTTTAAAAATAAATTTTCACATGGTTGTTCTTGGTGGAATATGAAATTAATTGGGAAATGCTGAGATGACCTGAACAATAAACAAAATAGAAGATATTTCTTTCAGTATGGGTAGTAATTCTCCTAAAAGTATGCACAAGTGTTAAGTATCAGTACATTAGGCCTTGAATACAACTTCAATTGCACAAAAATTAACACCTTCTTTGGGTTTTGAGGAAAAGGCTGGCCAAGTTAATACTCATTAAAATTGTTGGCTTTGCTTGTTTTGTACATTCCAGACCCAAGATATTTAAGATGATTGTGGTGTCTGGTATGTACAAAACAACAGATATTGTTATAAGCAGATAAGAGGTTGGAGTAACTCTGGTTGGGTTGATTACGTTTAATAATTTTGTATGACTGTGTAGCGTCAATGAAATCTTCATGTAAAATAATACTTGGCAGCAGCAGTCGACCATCCATCTTGCCATCAGTGGGGGCACGCCGTAAACTGTTTGACTTGGGTCATTTTGGTCAGTTCAATATTTTGCTGGAAACTGTATGCAATGTGCTTAATGTTGTGGTTGGATGTGTGGGGTTCATGCTTTGTACATGATTGATGCAAATTGAGAAGAGATTTACTCCCAAATAAGTGTGAATGTAATGAGTGGAAAGAAAATGTGATTTTCTTGTACCAAAACAAGGTAATTTAATACAATACTGAGCCTTTTTGCTTTCCCCCTGTTTACATAAGAGACACAAGACAGGACATAGCAGAATCATGTTTATATTTACGACATTACATAAGTTAAGACACACACAAGTTGCTCACTGTGTAATAAAAATATATTGATACAAATAAATTATTAAAAGTCCAGTATCAAACAAAAGTGACTCATGTGTTCTGTAAGCCATATTATAATGCTGTTGCCTCCTGGAGTTGTGTTTTTTCATTCACATGTTTGAGTGACCATTTATTATTAGTCTGTCTAGCTCACTAAAGCTCAAAATGCTCTGTTCTACCTTGTGATGTCAGAGATGTAGAGATAGGAAGTTCCAGAATGATTCTAGTGAAGGTGCATGGAGCATAAAGACACAGAGGAGCACTTCCTGTATCACCTCTGAAACACATCATAAGGTGGAACAGAGTGTTTCTAATTTGAGAAAACACAGCCTAAACATGTAGGATTTGTGTTTTAAATGTGTGAATGAGACAACTCAACAAGTCAAGGCTGAGAACAGAACAGATCAGTGGACTTTTAAAAGCCTCAGAAACAAAGTTACTGGACAGCTGAGAAAGGTGAAAGTAGACTTTTTCTTGGAAATGATTAAACAGGCTAAAGGTAATAGTAAAATGATGTGGAAGTGTATTGATAAATTATCAGGGAAAGAGCAGACTGGATATGGACCCACTGAACGTCACATAAACTCGCTTGGAGCACAAGCCACTGAAAAGGACAGCCTAGCCATAGCCAACATGTTCAATGATTATTTCACTTCTCCCATTACAGAAGTGTGTAATGTATCGGACACAGAGCTGCCCTCAATATCACTTGCAGCCTCTGGAACAGAGACACAGGAGGACCATTCCCCACTCAGGTGGAGGTACTGGACTTTTGTTGTGTGAGTGAAGATAAGGATAGCAAAGTAATTTCATCTCTTTCAAACTCAAAAGCAAAAGACACATGGGGGCTTGATTCGCTCTTCCTAAAGAAATACAAGGGGGTCTTAGCAGCACAGATTATGTACATAATCAATCAGTCATTAATAGAATGTGTATTTCCCTCATCCCTTAAAACTGCTGTTGTAACACCCATTTTCAAATCAGGAAACTGACATGATATTAAGAACTATAGACCAATCAATATACTTCCGGTTGTCTCTAAAGTTATTGAAGAAATTGTTGCCGAACACCTGATTGAACATCTTGACAGTGGAAATATGTTACATCCCACGCAATTTGGTTTTCGGTCAAAACATTCCACTGACACCGCATGCTGCTATTTCCTTGAGGTGATCAAATCCAGTCTTGATAAAGGAGGGGTGGTTGGGGCAGTTTTCCCGGATCTTCGTAAGGCATTTGAAACTGTCAACCATTCAGTGTTGCTGACCAAAATGGTAAATTTTAGCTTCTCAGTAAATACCATCAACTGGTTTCAATCATACCTAGCCGACCGTTACCAGTGCGTGAAAATTAAAGACAAAATCTCACCCTCTACAACCTGTACTACAGGCGTGCCGCAAGGGTCCATTCTGGGGCTGTTGCTCTTCTGCTTATACATTAACAACCTACCTTCCGTCTGCAATGATGTAGAGGTCTTAATGTATGTTGATGATACAGTCTTTTTTGTGCACGGTTTGGACACCAATTCTGTTGCCGCCAAGCTATCCATGGCAATGACAAAAGCATAAGAGTGGCTTGACAAGTCCTGCCTTGCCTTGAATACTGAGAAAACAGTCACTGTGTATTTTTCAAACAAACAAATTAAGTGTCCTTCCAAATATTTATGTTGATTGTTGCATGATGAAAAACGTTGATGAGGTTAAATATTTAGGTGTCATATTGGACCCTACGTTTAATTTTAAAAATCATGTTAAAAAGGTTTGTCATGTTTTGAAATTTAACATTAACTTTCAACACATCAGAAATGCACTATCACTAGAAGCTGCAAAATCGAATTTTAATGCCATGATCATATCTCATATCTTGTACTGTATATCATCATGGTCTCAAGCTAACCTAACAGTTCTAAAAGCTGTTAGATTACTGCATAATCAGGCTCTGAAAATTCTCAATAAAAAGCCCAGGCGTTACCACCATTGTTACATTCTGGAGAAATTCAACATATTAAGCTTTGACAATTTGATCAGGTACTCTGATCTCCGCCTGGTGTATAAAATACTGCATGACGCCACCCCACCTCCTCTTAAGACCTACATGCAGCCTCGCTCTCAACTAACAAGTAAAGTACTAAGGTCTGTGTCTAGAGGTGACTGCAATGTCCCTGAAAGAAAGTCTGCCTTCTCTCAATCAGCCTTTTCCTGTAAAGCCATCAAGGAATGGAACAGGCTTCCAGATCATTTTAAGAACATTTCCACTGCTTCTCACAGGCAGTCAAAAATTTGATTCTTGAGCACCAGTGTTGCTCACATCAATAATAGTCCTGCTCACACAATACCGGTTCTTTATAAATATGTATTGTATTGTATTTTATTGTATTCCATTTTATTGTATTGTAATGTGTGTTTTTCATAATATGTGAGGACTACAGATGGAAATTAGTTTTATACTAAATCTGGTACAGCCATCTTTTTAATGCAACTGTACACTGTCCTTATAAACAAATAAAAAAATAAAAAAATAAACAACACAACTCCAGATATGTTTTTGATGAAGATACATTATAACATAGCTCAAAAAAATGTCAACCAAACAAATGTGATTAAAAAAAAGGATAACTAACTAGCATGGTATACAACAAAAAATAATTAAACAGTTATTGAATTTGTGAGTAAAGGTGAAATCCTGTAATGTATTCCCTTTGATGAAATCTAATAAATAATATTTGTATGCGGTGTAAACAGTTCACCGTCTGCATCAATCGACTTGTGTTGACTCTTGTTCGAGGACCTTATCGAGTATCTCAAGGTCTCTCCGATTTCTTTCATCCCAGCTGATCCTCATATTGCTTACGGAAACAGTCTCCCACAGGAAAGAATTCCCAGCTCCGCTCCTGGTACATTTTCCAGACATAGGATTCCTGGCAGAGTTGAAAGCAGCCATGTAAAGTGAAACTGCCTTCCTTAATAGTCCACGAGTGTACTGTGTATGTGGTATTACACAACTCACTAACTCAAGTATAGAGAATGATGTTAATGAATAATCTGTTGACTGAGAAATATTTAGAGCATATTTAAAGAGCTCACATTACACTATTTTATTGATCTATGTTATAATATTTCCTCACCAAAAACATATCTGGAATTACGTTTTGTTTCATTCACACGTTTAACACACAAGCCCTGCAGTGGTTTTTTCTCAAGCCTGAAAACACTGATGTCATGTGGTGATGCAGGAAGAGATCCACTGCTTTTAAAACTCCATACAAACTCAGTAGAATCATTTGGATGATTTCAACCCTGGAATTTCCAATCTTTACTGAACTTAAGGTAAGTACCACTATATGACATCACAAGGTGGAAGAGAACATTATGATCTTTGGAGATATAGACAGACTAATAAACCAGGATTACTCAAACATGTGTGAATGAAGCAAAACACAACTCTTGGTATGTTTTGAATGAGCTAACATTATAACATGCATTCCAGCTCACACAAGTCAATTTGGTGTAATATGGGACCTTTAAACAAGTCAAGACTCATACCTGTCCTGTGTACTCGGTTTCATCCTTGTTTATGAGGTAGCTCAGGAAAAATCTGCCATCAAAAACAGAAAGAAGATTTTTTCACCATCACTTAATAGTCAATCGGACCAAGGAGAATACCCGTAAATCTCATAGCATCCATACTATATAAGGCTCGATAAGCCTGTGCTGATGGCCATTATTGATGTAACAACAAAGAGACTGTTGCCTTTAGAAGAAGCATTACTCATACACCCAAGAGCCCGGGTGAGTTCTAGGTCTGCTGTGTTACCGGCAGCTTTCTCATCTCAGCTAAATCTCAATATACATATTACATACACCAATGTGCTTACAGAAATTGGTATTTTTAAGTACAAATCTACTCACAGATAATTGGCCAAATTATGATCTTGTAAAGTGTGGGTCTCAAAGCCATGGGGAATTGTGTCAAAGTATTCACTTCCAATTCCACAAATGAAGCACTTGGTCTGTGGAAAAAAAGCAGGACAAGATTTTTAAATACTCATACCCCCAATATTTCCAACTAATTGCCTTATAAAGTTATACACTCCTGCCTCACACAGTCTGCACAGTTAAAGATATGACACCGCATTCCAACCAAGACCAGTATTCTGAAACCTCAGTAGGAAAAAGGCAACTGTAAAGATTTACTGTGAACTTTTTTCTGTGTAGAGTGGTGAGATAATGTTAAAGCAAAGCATCTGGTTTAGACAACACTCAACTATGATTAAATGCCTTTTTTACCCATTAAACAATTAAAGCATAATGTTAACCAGAATATACCTCCATATCCTCTTTGACTTGCTCCTGTTGGTCACGAAGTTCACCAAAGGCATCAATTATTAAACCTAAAAAGATGTTCCACCATTGTCACAAAAAGGCTGGACTTCCATTGGCTGAGTCTTTGTATGTAAAATGTGTCGTTCAAGTGTAGGTGCACCTGCATGAATATGTGCATTTGCCCAGACCGAGCAGTGACTCACCCTGAATAATAGCGAGCAGAATAACTATGACAAAGAAGAAAAAGGTGATGTCAAAGATGATGCGCTCCACCTCAAATTCATCTCCAGCCGGGTCCTCAATCTCATCACCAATCCCACCTCCTGCCCGCACCCCCACATACATGTGGAACATGTAGCACTGAAATAGACACAGCACAGAGTTCAATGAGAGTCAGGGTAATGCTTCATACATGAAAAATTCTAAATAGTATGTTTAATGACTTTAAAAGGCATTTAATATATTTGTCTCTTCATACCTTTTCCTTTAATCATATTTGTAAAGAACACCCTTTAGATTAAAAAATGTAGAGCGGGTCTTAAAACTAAAGTTACAATAACTGCCAATAGTTGTGTTAATATAAAATGCTGTCCCTGAATGACGTTGGAGAACAGAGTGTTACAGACTAAGCAGGAGAATGTGCATGTGAACAGTGAATAATGTGAATGGAGAATTTACTGAAGATGGCACCCAAAGAATCCTTGTAAAACCTTTCCAGACTTCACAACCCGAGTGTTGATGTTTATGTAACAAAGAAAGACCCGGTGAAAGCAGCATAGAGACAAAGTGACTTGGTTAGCTTACATTGAGCATGTCATTGCACTTCATGTCCTGACGCTCCTCATCCTCACTCTTGTTGTAAAACTTCCTGAAGAAGTTGAAGGCCACAACAGTGTAGAGATAGACCACTACTGCCAGCAATCCCACCGTGAGGACCAACTGCAAAGCACAGGAAATTCAAATACGGTGGAGCACTTGTATTACCACATGACATCACAAGGTGGAGCAGTGTTTTCAGTTTGAGAAAAGAACTCAGTCTAAATATCTATTTTAATGAGGAAACACTATTATAACATAGATCAGAAAATAATGTAATATAGGCCCTTTAATGAGTGGATTTCTAGAGTAACGGTCGTATTTGGAAGACATTTAACATTTTCTCATTTTGTCTTTGCCACAATAATCGACCCTTTTTGCATAATGTTCTGTGTCAACACCTGCACAGATGTGAGCAATCAGGAAAATCAGATTACCCACATCAGATGTTATCTGTTTACATGGCATTTCAATAATCTCATAACAAAATCAGATTCTAATCAGATTTTAGTGCACATGGAAACATAGTTTGTATATGAAAAATGTTATATATTTCACGCTTAAACTTCTTATGACAGGTTTTGATGATTCTCAAATTTTTACTTAAAAATTAAGAAACAGTTTGTGAAGAAAAGTTGAAAAAATTGGAGGAAGAATTTAGGGAGTTGAATGATTTCAACAAAATAAAGGTGTTTTTCTTTTATTTTCATTTGTCAAATAATAATTTCTGGTCCATTGAACCACATGGTTGCTAGGTAACAGTTATGGAATTATAATTATAATTAATAATATAATTATTATTAATAATAATGTGTCAAGTCATGATTTCCAACCAGGAAGTAAAATTTTAAACCTAAAAAACTGGGAAAGAAAATATTCACCAAAATCTTAAATATAATGATCTTAAATTATCTTAAATCTTTAACTGAGTATTGGCAGTTTTCAGATTGTAGAATGTGAGGATGTTATACTCTCAAATGGACTGCAAGGGTCAGAATTCCCTTTTGATTACATTGTACTTTGCCATGAAATATCTAAAAGGTAACCTCACAAATGTTGAACCTGGTATTTTCAGGTCATCTGTATCCATGACAGGTTTGGCTACACATTTTACTAAAACACAGATCATTATATTTAAGATTTTACTAAACCTTTTACACTTTCCATAACTGTCATCTAGCAACCATGAATTTTATTATTTGATGAATAAAATGATAAGAAAACACCCTTTGTTTTTTTTTTGTTTTTTTTGTTAAAGTTAAAAAAAAAAAAGTAAATATAAATTGTGCATAAATTATAGATAGAATACTTTATTTATCCTGAAGGAAATTCATTAATATAGAAAATGGAACTCTCTAAAATAGAAATTTGCACTTCCTGTAATTTTTAACTTATTTTTCAACTTTTCTTCACAAACTACCTCTCTGTTGGTGCAAAACTATTTATACTACTATTTATATGTACAACAGGTATTAACAGGTATTATCATCAAAACCTGTCATACACACTTCAGTATTGTCCTATAGAATGCAGTACTAGACAGACACACCTGCTTTCCATTGTGTGTGACAGACGAGAGGATGGTGCGGAGAGTCTTAAAGCCCATAGCGACGTCCAAAAGGTGAACGGCAAAAAAGAAGTTGTTGTAGTGACCCAGAACGGACACGACCATATACCAACCCAGGTACAAAAAGGACTGCACACACACACACGCACACACACACACACGCACACACACACGCACACAAGAAGGTAAGTAATTTAGATGAGAGGAGCAGATAAAATACAAATGTGTAATTTAGATAAGAAGCACTACAGGATATGAACACCTCAAATTCTGCCCATGTGCAACTGTATCAGATCTCCAGTGAACAATGCATTCAGATTCATGTAATGTTATTTTAAGAGCTGGAAATGTTACTGATCTTAATCATGATAATCATATTATAGAAAGAGATAATACTCCCTACAACTGTACAACAACTCACCTTTATGTATTAGACAACCCTATGTCCTGTCAATCATTATATCATCTTTACACTGTTTTCCTTATGACTTCTGGATATAGCTGAGATATTTTTATTACTTATTTTCTATTTTATTTTTATTTGTACCTGTACTTTTATTTCACACCAGTCTCTTGCTATTTTTTGCTACTTATTTGGAATTTATTCTTACTATTTACATTTTTTACTTTGTTATTATGATATCATGTGATATGTGAGCTATAGTGTCCAAGTTATTTCCCTTGTGGATCAATAAAGTTTGTCTAAGATCTAAGTCTAAGCTGAATGCATTGCATACTACAATATTAGTCAAACAGAAATGAAATAGCTTACTCTGTCTGTTAGAATGACCCCAATTTTCCAAATTTGATACATGATGTCAAAGGAGGAAAATCTGAAAAACAGAAACAATATTTTTTTTTAAATCAGGTCAAATAGTCCAATGGTGATTTAAAAAAATAATATGACTATGGCAACAAAGTGTTTTTCAAAGAACCACAGTTATGTGAGTGGGACACAGAATGTACTGTCCTGCTTTAAGTGCACTTCCATTTCCTATGGCTCTCTTTCTGGGGAAAGCTCAGTAACAGTGAAAAAACAAAAATATGACAATAGAGACATTTACATGGCATCTTTCACAAATAATATGACTATAATATTTTTTTTTTTTTTTTTTTTACAAGATTTCATGTGATGCTGTTTATATAATTAGTCAAATAAATCAGGCTCTAGTTGTATGGAAAACTCACTTACAAAGATCCCAAAGCTGCTCTTTTGTGCTTCTTTTCTTTCCTTTGAGAGTTGAAGTCTAAAGAAGCCTTGTCCAGACCTAGAAGTTTACTGATCTTCTCACAGCCATATAACGCTCCATATTTTTCCACTACCTAAAAAACTCCAAAAGTTCAAAAATAGTGTCAGTGAAGACTGGAATACAGAAAACCTGCAGTTAAAGGTGCACTATGCTCGGTTTGAAACAGTCTTTTCTTTATGGAGATATGATTTAGCCTGGAATGTTCCACGCTATGCTATCAGACTGAGCATTAAAAAAAAAAGTTTTTGCAATAAACAGCTGTAATTTTGTGTAATTCTGTGGAATATTCCATGAAAAGCAATAATATATTTATGAGAAAAGCAAGTGGCAGACATACCACTAGAAAAGATTACATAGTGCATCTTTACAGATCTTTACAGCTTTACATGAGATTAGTTACACTTCTAGCAATGGACAGAGTTCTACAACACATTATGTAAATTAAGATTTGCTCTTGACTACTACCCATCACATTGAAGATAGTAAAGATGCACAGATGCGGGGGTGTTCTATATGCATATGTATTGACAGAATGTTCACCAGTTACCATAGAGATACAATGCACACATTAGCAAACACTGCCAAATAAGTTTTAAGATCGTGCGAAAACTCCAGAAAAAACACAAAATGCATTTAAACAACACATTTTCAGGAGCCTGAGATTAATATGAACGTTCGTGGTCCTGTTTAGGTTTGTTTTTCAAAACAAGGTGAGTGTGACTGAAAAACGCTGGCTAATGCTAGATAGCTTGTGACTGTAATTTTATGCGTGAGAGACTTGTTTAACAGCAAAATCAGCTCACCTGTTGTACTTCCAACTAAGTTGTTTTTTCTGGTCAGACTGTGTCAAAATAAAGCTCAGACTAATTCTAACAAAGCCTCAGACAGAGCAGTGCTTACAGTTAACATCACACTCCCAGGGAATATTGGTGACATCAGTTGCAAAGTATCAATAAAAGTAATATTATACTCCAATAAAGAGCTCTAGAATGGCATTAAAACGTTGTATAAAAATTAAAAAGTTGTATCTACAATGTCTAAACCTCACCTTCCTCTTGACAAACTTATCCCAGTAGTTACTTGGGTATGATCTGAAAGAAAACAAAAACATGGCGGTGGTATGGAGACATTATTTACGGTGTGTGCGTGTGTCTCTGAACATACGGAGTGTTAATGACCAGCCTGTCCCACTGTCCTTTGATGTCCTCGTCAGGCGGCTGCTCTGTCACATACAACCCATCGAACTCGAGTCTGCGAGCCACTTCCTTCTCACGCTTGAAGATCACCAAGGGCACCTGGCAATTAAATATTTCATCTCTTACTTTCCTACTTCTGAAACATGTTCAGAATCTCCCTATTTACTATTCTATAATGTACTGTATGTCGTTCCTCGTGAATACCTTAAGGCAGTAGTATCCAATAATACAACAGAAAGAGATGAATGTATGGGCCAAAGCCAGGAAATGGAGAGAGGGCTCCATGTATCCACAGCTCTCCTCCAGCACAAAATAAACCAGCCCCTCATTGTCATGTTCAGCAGAGGAGTCGAGCTCTTTCTCTTCTATGTTGATATCATGTGTTCGAGGCAGTGGTGTTACCTGCAAAATACAGATCAGACATATTACTCCGATGTGTATATCTATATCGCATTTACATAAGTGAATTCATTACCTTATAGAAGAGAAGGATGAAGTTTATTGCAAAGGTAATGAACAGAGCAAAAAGGCGCATATTGTAATAATTCCGTGCAAAGTAATTCTGAAAAAAATAAAAATAAAAAAACACTGTGTAGATTGAAGTGGAGTTGCCCTAAGTTTTAAAATAAGCAGACATCTGTAGTGCATATTACCAGCACACTCTTGTTGTAAGTGCTTATTGTGTCCCACAGCTCAGAATGCTGCTTCACTCCTTCCTCTGTCTTAGTGGAACAGCGTTGAGGCACTACATTAAAATCCTTCTTTGCAATCTCCTTCTCTCTGTGTATTTAGAATAATATTAACAACAGAGAGATAGCTGGAAATGTTTTAAAAGTGTGCCGCTTTTCTGGTGGGGGATTTGCTCTTTTCCATGGAGATGTTATTTCTTCGCTGGAATGTTCAATATTATGGCATTAAACATAACTATTTTGCATTTATTCAATTGCGTTTTTTTATTGATTTTCCTGCTTGTCTCTGTGGAGATAGAGATAAGGTTAATGCCATACTTTGCCATTCCAGGCAAAGCAATTCTCCCAGGAGACTCTCCACCAGAAAAGTTACATAGTGCAACCTTTAATATTGCAAAGTATACTATACCTTTCAAAGTCAGGTGATTTAGAAACATCGGTATATTCATGTTTCTGCTGCTGAGAGAAATAACAAAAATAGAAATAGTTGTGTTTTACTATAGATATCAAATTACAATGAAAGGACTGCACTACATGGATTACCTGAAGTTTCTTGGTGGCTGTTCCTCGTGTGGATGGAGTAAATAGATCAGTAACACTGGCATTGCCCTCTGGAGTCATAAGTCTGTACAGACCTCCTTCCTTCTTCACCTGTAATCCGAATATGTCTGACATTACATGCACAGGTCTAGAGTAGCTCACGTGTCCAGTCTCCATCGACTCGTTCCAAAAAGAGGTTTGGTCCGAATGGGATTGTTTGTCCACATTCTCAGATACATCCATAACTTCATCAATAGTTGGCTCCACAATACCACCAAGTAATTCAGACACACTCATGTTTTTGGCTGCTTCTATGAGTCCACCACTAATGAACACCACATAAAGTACGTACATCACACTATAGACTGCGGTATACGAGCACTCCCATAATGCTAAGAAAATGTGGTGTAGAATATTGACAAAAGACCTGAAGATATCTATAGGGGTCATTTTCATTAATATTCTGAGATTCTTGACTGACAATGAAGACAAGTGTAAGAACACCCACTGAAAAGCAAAAAATGAGCTGTCACTGTCAATGGACTTCACTTCACTTTCTGGTACATTTTTTTCAGAATTTCTCTCCTCAGCCTCTGAAGAAATATTTGACGCGAGTTGCATTTCGAAGATGGTGTCTTCACAGAAATTGACAAACATCTCCATTTTCTCTTTGTCTCTGCTTTCGTTGACCACATCAAAAATAAATTGCCTTTTGGACTCTTTCACTTGAGGTTTGTCCCACTGTAAGCGGCTGGATTCACTTATTTCAAAGTAGACACGTTCAACGCGCTTCCCACTGCCTACAATCTCAATGCGTCCTAAGTATGGTTGAAAATATCCAAGGACACATTCTGCTAGCTCCAAAAATGCACCAAGTCTAGCATCAAAAGGCATGTGCTCAGACAAGTTAGTGAAGAGAACAGAAATGCTGAACCCAATATCTTCGGCTGGTTCGTGGAAGCGGTCCACAAATATCTCATAATTGAGGATTTCATTCTCATCTGTCTCAATACAAGAGAGAACAAACTGGGTTTCCTCATGAGAGAAGCGGCTGCAGGTTTCCAGGGCTCTCTGAAAGTCCTTCCGGGAAATGCAGCCCCTATTCTCAGGATCATACTCCCTGAATCCAGCCGAGGTTGTGAAGTCCTTAAGTTTTAGGAACATGATAAAGAACTTAAGGATCATTTCCACATTGGCGGATGACTCCACTAACATATCAACCATCTGCTTCCCAGTTGTTCCATTCACCACATTTCCTGCAGCAACACAAATACGATAAGGTGTTTGTTTTCTGTGAGTGTCCAAAAAAGAGCTGCATGTATTTAAGTCCAATGTATTATGATTATTAAATGTACAAAAACACATGTGACTGTACACAACTCTTACCTTCAAGCATAGAAAGCAAAAATACAACCATATCCTTTTGTAAATCCATGAATTCTTTTAAAAGTTCAATTTGTCTTGAATCCTGTTTTAAAATATTTTTTACATTTTTGTATGCAAAAATTATATATATATATTTATGTTTATAATGAAAACACACCATGTTACCTGTGATAGTTTCATTTGCATGTGTGCAAAGACATGAAGAAAACCGACAATAGCGTCCCAAAGGCGACTGTGAGCCAGGCTCTGCTGGTTGCTACTGCATGGCCCCTGCAGGTGAGCACATGTGTTTATCATCAAAACTTTGAAGGAACAGAGCTAATCATTTAAAACATGTCTAACCTGTATGTATTCAGTGAGCGTATTAAAGACCTGCTTAGCCACCTTTATTGCATGTGAGAAGTTGTACTGGCCTTGTACATCAATCACATCTTTTCCAGAATAGTACCAGTAAAAGTCACTGATTGACTCCTGTTGTAAAAAACAGTTTGTTATTCTAATTGTTGTTTCAGAATTTTGATTTAAGGTTGGATGGCTCCTTTCCATGCTCTTCTATCCTTCACCATGAACCGTATTACTTTATTGTTAAGAAAAAAATGACATTACCTGTACTCGCAGTAAATAATCCACAGTTGATATAATGATGTTGACAGTCGTGTTGTTTCCTGTCTGTGTTCTTAGGTAATTCTGAAAATCTGAATATATTTGTATAGTAAGTTCAGTAGGTACAAAATCATTTCACTGACTTCAATGTAATACCTGAGTTATGCCCTTCACATAACAGCTGGAGGAAACGGAAGAGGTCACAGGTCAGCTCATTGTCAGGTATTGCAATCCCCACTGGCCACAAAAGAGTAACAAAACAACAATTTCAGATAAAAGACTGAAAAAGGAAAAAGGTTGTGTTTGTTTCATTCACACATGTTAACACACAGACCTTGCATATTTAGGCTGAGTTCTCCTCTCAAACAGGAAACACCTTGTGATGTCATGTGGTAACACAGGAAGTGCTCTACTGTGTTTTTAAACCCCACAGAGCATCACTAGATTCATTTGGATAATTTCAGACCTGAAATTGACAATCACTGCTGAACTAAAGGTAAAAGATAGCTGTTAACTTGAATACTACCACTACATGACATCACAAGGTGGGACAGAGCATTTTGAGTTTTGGAGATATAGACAGATTAATAATAAAGGGTTACTCAAACATGTGTGAATGAAACAAAACACAGCTTTATGCGTGTTTTTGAGGAGATGACAATATTATAACAAGGTTAAAAGCTGAAGAATGATTTAAATTTGAAACAGTACCTGCGTGCTCGTCCATCGCCATGTTTAGTCCTTCTGCCTTGTTCTGCCTTTCAAAAGCATTCAGATCCAGAACACTGGACAGAAAAGCATTTGAGGACACCATTTCACACAATGACAAAAATAACACAGAAAAACTATTGCAATATTTCAGTTATTTTCAAACCTGCATGTGCACATAAGTCGAGCCGTACTCTGGAAGAAATCAACATCTTTTTTTGCTTTCAAATATTCAAGCATTCTCTGTTCAACAAAAATAGGCTAATGAACATAAAGGCAACAATTCTACTGCTTACTGCCTGAATGTAATATGCATAAAACTACGAATGTATCATCATTTAGAACATATTTACTGAAATATATTAAAGCTACAATTAGAAAGTATGATTATGGCATAGCACCTGTTGTACATCAGCATTTCCTCCATTAAGTAGAGCAATTCCCAGCTTCAGCGTGAGAGCAATCAGAGAGCCAATTTGTCCTGATGAGACAGTGAGTGAAAATTACAATATATTTCTAAATATTTAAAGAGCCAATATTACACTATTTTCTGATATCTATCTATCAAAAAATATCTGGAGTTATGTTTAGTTTCAGTCACACATGTTTAACACAGAAACCGAGGCAGAAACCCTGCATATTTAGGTTCTTCTCTCAACCGAAAACACTCTGTTCCACCTTGTGATGTCATGTGATAATACAGGAAGCGCTCTACTGTGCTTTTAACATACACCTTCACTAAAATCATTTGGGTCATTTTAGCCCTGGAATAAAAAAGAGCTGCTAACTTGAAAATGATGACATCACAGGGTAGAACAGACCATTTTGGTTTGGATATGTAGACAGATTAATAAGGCAAGATTACCCAAACAATTACTCAGATGAAACAAACCACTGCTCCAGGTATGTTTTTAAGGAGATAACAAAATTATAACATGGCTTAAAGGTCATATCCATACAGAATCCATTTTGTTGAAGTATAATATAAAAACATATCAAGACAAATAACAGAACAATATGTTGGCGGTTCTTTCTTTTACCTTTACTTGCGCTGATGGTTTGCAAGATCATCTCTGAGGCACCACGGTGATGCAATTGCGCCTGCTGATAAAGTAATTTCTGCTTTTCCATCTCTTTTTCCTGCCAGAACCAAATGAAATTACTTTTGGAAAATTATAACAAAATATAGGCACTATGCAGGCAGTATATTATTGAATACGAATCCGATTAGATTGAAGTCATAATTACTTACCTCAAAACTTTGCATTGACTGCTCTCCATCATCGTCCTGTGCTGTGTGACAGCTCTGGTGTGTGTGTGTGCAAAAAGTAGTGGGTGAATTAAGCAATAATAACCAAAGAAAGTTTTTTTTCTAAATTTTACCTTAGCCATTATAGCAAAATAAGACTTGCAAAGGCTGTCATCTCTGTGTTAAAAAAACAGAATACATACAGTATGTTATTATAGTGCTATACATCTCCACAAATTTAATGTCAGTTAAAGGTGCACTACTATGTACCTTTTTGTCCATTGTCTGCTTGTTTCTATGGATATGTCATTGCTCTGCTTGGCAGTATGACATTAAACAGCTCTACCTTTAGATTTATTAATGTACAGGTGGTTTTATAGCTCAAAAATATCTAGAAAAACAGGCATTCTGACTGTGAGCGAGGTCGCCTCTCCACAGATCTGACCTGTATAACTTGGTCTTGTTTGATCACCATGACGATAGAAAGGTTTAATACGGTACTGTGAAACATTCCAGACAGAGCAATAACATCTCTACAGTGAAAAAAATTTGATGGGCTCTCCACCAGAAAAGTTACACAATGCGGAAACCAAACCTTGTCCAAATACATACCTGTCTGTCAGGGCACTTTGACTGAAGAGTGTTATGAGCTGTTGCAGGGGGTCAGCTGGTGTGACACAGTGTTCACTGTTTCCTCTCCTGTTAGACTCCAGCACTGTCACTGCATTCTGCCATACACATACTTACAATTAGAAAGGTTGGCCTGTCACAATAATTGCTATATCAATTTATTGTTCAATATGTGAAAGATGAAACATATATTATATTATATTATATCAAATATTTTTGGGGCGAATATTTATTATTGTGTATTATTGTGTATTGGGGTGTATTTTTATTTATTTTTATTTTTTATTATTTTTTGTACTGCTGTATTATTAATGGTATTTTTATTATTATTATTATTATTATTATTATTATTATTATTATTATTATTATTATTATTATTATTATTATTATTATTATTATCATCTATACTGACTTCAGCAATATATGGCAGTTCAAAATTTGTTATGACAGGCCTATATAAAGGTGTCAACTAGGGGTGGGCGATATCTCGATATTTAAAATATATGAAGATATTTTTGAAACTCGATATGAATTCTGACATATCGATATATCACTATAATGCTTACGTTCACTTCCGGTTTCGCTGCTTCGCTTGTTTTGCCTTCTCTGTGCTGCGCTCGCCCCCGCGCTCACCTCTGCCTCCTCGCTTTTGTCCCCTGAGCTCCTCCGCGGAGCCCGGAGCTGGCCTCGGACTAAACCAGGACTAGGACCAAACCAGGACTAGGACTAAACCAGGACTAAACGCGGCCGCAGAGTCCGGGGCTCGGTCGCGGACTAAACCAAGACTAGGACCAGGGCTGTCCAGTGCGCCCATTTCACTCGCATTTGCGAGCAAATATTTCGTCGTGCGAACGTGGAAAACAAAACAGGCGCATCTGTGCGAGTGTTTCTGCAGCCACAATAAGGAGAACTGCGCACAGACATAACGTGACGAGTTAAACTTTCTAAATGCACCTGCCCAGCGCGAGCACAACCACATGACACCTCCGACCTCGCACGACTCCAGCATACGAGCTCCGCGTGTGGCCAATATCACTCATACGAACAAACTCCACTTCAAAACACACCTACGCCCCCTTAAACGAGGAGCGCCCCGCAGCAGGACCCACTCCTGTCCCACCACTCATTAGACACCCCCGTGCCCCTGGACTTCCTTCTCCACCAAAGCGAGCTTTGTCTCTTGTCTTGGACTCAAGCGCATTTGGACTCTGTCTTGTCATGGACTCAAGGTCTGAATACTGAATGCGATCATATTTCATTAAGGCCGCTGCTGTCGCCAATAAACTCATACCAGTGTGCGGGAGCGTGCGGGGCTTCTCTCTGCAGCCTGTGCCAAATGCCAAATAAAGCCATTTGTCATAATGTGCGTTTGATTTGGTAAATGTGCAGAGACTAAATACCACTTTAAAACAAGAGAATGTAACTCCAGTTTGGAATATGAAAATACAGGTTTAAAAATCCTACACACTTTATTCACTTTGAAGCAGTTTTGTGTAAAGTGCCAGTGGAAGTTCTCTTAAAGAAGAGGTTCTTCAGGTAAACTGCAGTACTAAATGGGGGGGGGTATTTTCCTGTAAAGATATCGAGATATATATCGTATATCGAAATATATATAAATATATCAAGATATATTTTTTGGTCCATATCGCCCAGCCCTAGTGTCAACAATGAAAGTACAACTCACTCACTTCCTCATTATCTCACAAAGTTAAAAATAATGTTTATATGGTTTATACTCACTGCTAAATCTTCCACAAGCTTCTCCTCACTGCTGTTGTGCTCGGTTAAAACCCAAGTCTTATTGTATCCTTGAAGGAACAGGTTAACAACTTTGTGCCTAGAGAACATTAGATGTTAGCTCAAATCATAAACTGTATAAAGAAGTGGACTAAGGGAATATGACGTCACCCATAGCCTTCAGCACTGCTCAAATGAGGCTGCATATCATTTCTAGTAAAGAGTCCGCCACCTGCTTGTTTCCATGGAAATGTTATTGCTTTGTCTAGAATGGTCCACAGTATAGATTAAACCTATATATCACAAGGTTACAGCACTACACTATGTTACAATTCAGATCTTTGGAAGGTCGCTCCTATTCACAGAAGAAATTACTATCGGCAGTAATGCATAAAAAACGTAAATACATAGATATAATACAAAAATACCTTCTTTTTTATAACAGTAAACAAAAGTAAGTATATTTTTGACACCCATAGGGAATAAATGCTAGATGATATGTTTAAGGTAAAATGTAAAAAAAATCTACAGCTATGTATTTTGTGAATAAACATAAAAAATGTACTTTTCCAAATGTCACTGTCAATGGGGAAGTGATAAATAATGTCACTAACTATCGATACTTGGGTGTCACTTTAGATTCCAGTCTCACCTTTAAAAACCATGTAAAGCAAATGTGGCAAAGTCTTAAATACAACATAAAAACTTCTAAAAGCATTAGAAATTCATTAACACCGGAGGCATCTCAAACCTTTTATAATGCAATGATTATGTCCCGTTTTTATTACTGTATAACATGCTGGTCTCAAGCAGGCAAAACTATTCTGCGGCCTCTACAATCACTGCACAAACAAGCTTTAAAAACCTTAGACCGGAAACCACGACAGCATCACCACTGCCATGTGCTACAAAAATATAGACTGCGATAACATACAACGATTTGCTGCAATTCGAATGGTTCACAGAATTCTGAATAACTCCTCACCTGCACCACTTTGTCCAGTTTACATCAGAGGTGATATCTAGAGTCACACGCGCTTCCTCCAGGGGCCACTGTGTACTATCTAAATGTAAGACCTCATTTGCACAAACAGCTTTCTCCTATAATGCAATAAAAGAGTGGAACAATCTTCCAACTGAAATGAAACAACAAACTATGCAATGTTCACTGTAGACCTTAAAAATTGGCTATGGAATAGTCAGACCTGCCAACACTGAACTATTTATGTCCAACACAGCACCTTCTTGTTTCTGCTTCTGTGTTATGTATAAATGTAGATTGTGAACTTTAACCAATGTAATTCCTTCTCCACAGGAATACTTATTGTTATTTGTAGTTGTTTAAATTGAGCTTGGTAATGTGCCTTTTATAAGACAAATGTTCCTGTAAATAATGTTGACTGAGATGTGGTTATGTCTGTGTGTGAATGAGTTTTTGGGAGAGAGTGAGTCTATGAACTACTGCTTTAACTAAGTGTAACTGCATTGTATTTTTATTCATGTAAATCAGGGACTGCAGATGGAAACTAACTATTTAGCTATAATCTGGTGCAGAACATCTCTGTTTTTATGAGCTTAATGTCTCTGTACATTGTCCCTTCAAATAAAGGCTAACCTAACCTAAAATGTCATATCATGGAACATCACCATGTAAACAAAGTGGCAGACCCTCCACCAGAAAAGTTGCGCAGTGCACTTTTAATAACAGGTCAGCCTCATATGTTTTCTCATCTCGTAATACCTTGGTAGATTGTACAGGGGAGTCATTCTTAGGCAGGCCACCACAGCTCGCTTTCTTTGTTTAGACAAGACCTTAATCCGTGTAGATTTTTTGGTTCGCTGAGGATTTTCAACCTGGACTCAATCCAGAAACTTTGAGCATTACCAAAAGTCTCTATACATTAATCTTATTGCTGTTATAAACATATTTAGTATTCAAGAATATTATACAGCATGTCACTGTCTAATGTAATGTCTTACCTGGTCCAAATGATAAAGAACTTGAGCTACTCTAACAATCCTGCTTGAGTCTCTTTGTAGGTCTAATGCAGAGCCCTGTGTGTTTGGACTTTCTGAGTAAAGGGGGTCCTCCACTGGAAACTCTGGGGACTGTAAATACAAAAAAAATTTTATAATTAGTGGCAATTAAGTATCTTGGCGTACATAAATAAATACTTGTTCAGTTGTTTTGTAAGTATTTATATTTACCTTCCTCTTCTGGCTTGACAAGCACTGGAAAATATGCTTGTGAATCTCATCCTTGGAGTTCTTCTGTTAAAAGTGGAATCCAAAGCTCATAATTTGGTGCAGTCAAAATTTTGGAATATTAAACAGAGTGCCATTAAAGCTGACCTACCAGTGAGAAGTCATTCTTTGCCAGATTAATAAGGTGATGGTCATTTGAAAAACAGACGTTGAGGCCAATAGGGAGCAGTCTCTTCACAGAGGCTACAATGAGGGATGTTTGTGTGCAATAACGATCACCCTTTCGCTTTGCCCTCTTGTTCCCATGGTCAAACTATATAATAATGACTGTATATTAAAAAGTAACAATATGCACTCACTTTGTGTATCTCACCTTGGACATGTTTTGCACCAAAAATCCCAAATTGTTTATTTCATTTTGGACCACATAATTCTGTTCTTCCCACTTGAAATTCTAACAATTACACAATGGATATTATCACATATAATGAGGAGACAAAGTCAGTGGGTAGATCTTTATAATTCATCCATACATGAGATTTGGCCCAGAAGATAAAGACCTCGGCCACCATGTTGAACAGCTGCTCAGCATCAGGATTCAATTCTGTCAGCCAGCTGGCTCTGTAGTAAAAAAGGAGATTTTCTATTTATACACATTTGTACACAGTACGTGTGAATTTTGAAGCATGTCAGTCACATTTTGAGTAATACACCATTTAGTTTCATGTCTTACCGATGAGAGTCCACATATGGGATCAGTATAGGATAAAAAGCATAAAGGTCCTGTACAAGTACACTGAATTTCTCCTGAATCTGAAGTTGGTTCTCACAAACTCCATTGTCTTTTGATTTGATCTTCTCCTCCTCAAGAAGCAGAGCTTCTGCTTTTTTGCATAACTTGTCCATTAGTGGAACAAAATTGATTTTTAAAAGTTGTGCACTTGCTTGGCATATGATTGGCTGTGAAAAAACTGAAATATAATTACAACTTGCTGTAATAAAATCACTTGCCAACAGCTAATGAACAACGCAGTAAAAATCACTATCAGTACCTGCCAGTTGTTTAATCCAGTCACCCCTACTGTCTCCCACATGATTGTGGATGATGCAAAGGATGTGGCCAAGCAGATCACTGACGAATGCAGGAGTGACAGAGGAGAAGTCGGACATGTGTGGTTGGCTCCAGTGAGACGTGTAGCTACACAACATGGGCAGGAGCACCTCTGTGACATGGATGTAGTGAGCCTGGCGAGCAGCTGCTCCCGCCTTCACCACCTTCTGCACCTCTCCCAGCGCCTGACCCAAAGACGGCAGGTGAGGACACGCCCCTGCCACTTGCTCAGGCAGCCCCAGCTCTGACAAAGAACCATCACATTAGATGCAGTTTAGGATAAATAGTATTATATGGGTTTTACTGAGTTCATTTGCATACCTTGTATTTCAGTGACACTCATGGTGGTGTAGATAGAAAATGGGTTGTTTTGGTTTAATTCTGGTTCAAGAAAGGAAACAGGGAAGGTTTGGGAGAGGGCAGCAAGGCACGCACCAGCTGCTGATTGTGGCCTAAATGAAAATGTACATTGATGTTATACAAACCAAGATCTCCTTCTATTTCAGACTTCTTTATAAACTAGAAAATACCCCTCTCTCTGAATGCTGCTGTCAGTACCAAGAGAGTAAAGAGAGTTGAGAATCCTGTAACAGGACACCTGGATACTCCCCACTGCAAAAATAGAGATTTGAAACAGTCAGGGAAATAAATTGAACAATAGCCAATTATAACACTATAGTATTACATCCTATTCATTCCAATGACAGGGAAAGACAATAAAAATCAAAAACAGAAATACTTAAGTTAAATTGAGGACACCCTAGCACTTGAACTAGATGTTTGAACATGTATTTATAATTTTTTTTCTATAAATACTATGCGTAAAGTGGCTTCACACTCACAGTGCTTACCTAAAATATCAGAGCCAATGTTACTGTTGCCAAGATGCTTAAAGAGGGAAGTGAGAGCAGGTAGTAGCACTGAGGTCGTGTGGCTGAGAATCCCCACCACTCCTCTGGCTGACTGACTCCTGTTCTGAGAGAGGGGAGCCAAGGCCACATGCAGGTTTTCCACTGTCATCTCCAGGTCTGCTGCTGCTGCATCCAAAAATGAATGCAGAGATTCATAGATAAAATCTTTGGCTCCATGCATCAATGTCCTAAAGAAAACAACACTGTAAGAACACTGTACAAAACAAAAAACACAATGTTCAAGCAAATTATAATCTATCTATCAAGTCCAATTTGCCCTAAAGTAAAAGATCATGAACAGCTGCTGTAATCTCACTCTCTGACAGATTCAAGTAACAATGCTGCACATTTAACATTGTATCTATGTATCCATGTGTGACTGTAGTGCCATCTACCTCACATCCAGAGACTGGGTTAACACTTGGAGGCAGCTGGTAAATGACAAAGCTTCATTTCCTGGGAAAATATAATTGAAAATAAATAAGAGAGCATATGAAACCCATTAAAAGAATGACCAAATTCACCAATTACCAAAAAGTGTGCTTCTGTGTCTTATTAGAGCAGCAAGCTTGCAGAAAAGGCTGTGTGATAAAACACAAATTATGCACTGAAATAAGTTTGCTATTAAACATAATTGAGAGCACATTTTTAATTGTAAATTATTCTTTAATTACTTTTGGTTCATACCTTACAACTATCTCTTTTTCTTTGGTTGATGCATAAACATTAGCGTTAGAGCAGAAAGAGCTTGAGATGAAGTACAAATGATGATCCTTCAGATATTCTTCCAGAAGAGGGAGAACAACCTGTTAAAAAAAAAAAACTCACTCATTCTGATAAAACATATATCTTTAAATGCTTTTGACAGTTAATATTATAATAAAATTCCTACACAAAGGATGAGAAGTTAATTATCTTTATGGACGAATAACTCCGTGGGAAGTTTAATCAATGCACCTCTCAGAATGGCACATTTGTGTAGGTTTATAATATAATACAATGCTTAGATTAAATATACTGTAATACATTCCCAAATGCTCACAAGCATGTTTTAATAATGTGCAAGATGATGGTGAAAGGATACAATGCAAACAAATAAGCACAATTAATTTATTATCTGTAAACAGAATACAAGAGAAGCAGAGAAGCTAACCTTGGGGAAAAAATGTATTGTCTGGAGATGTGAGGCTTTGTCTCCCTTAGCCATGTGTCCTCTGACGTGCATTACCTCTAAAAAGAAAAGAATAAGGAAATAATGTGAAGTGCAAATAATTAAGCACTTATACAATCACAATGAAAACTAATATAAAATACAATTAAATGCAATATTACCCAGCTCCAAAATATTCTCTTGAGCAACATCGATGAGATGAACAAAATGCTGAAGAAGAGAGAAGCCGAAGCATTTGGCTGTAGCTGGAAAATGTGTGTCTGTTGTCCTTTTCTCTCTGTAAAATAAAGATATAAAATAAATAAAATAAAAACACTTATTAATGCATAAACCATTATAAACCACAATGAAACCAACCTCCACACTGTGTAACCATTTAACAGCAAGAACTTAAGGACATCTTGAGCTCTTTCTCTGAATCGCGTCTTCTCTTTGGCAGACAACATATTGTATGGGACAAGCGTAGAGCGGCCTCATTCCGTAAATAAATACAAATAAATAAATAAATGATCAATAATAAAACATGCTGCCAAAATAAATACAATATAGAGACCTTGGTCATACCTTTTCCTTGAAACTGCAATTTCTTTTTCTTGGCCGAGACATTATAATTGTTTTCTGACAGTTGTTCTGCCATTGCCTTTACAGTAAATATGAAGAAGAAATTTTCAAGGCTAAATTTTCTTTGTGCAGTTGTTTTGTGTTAAGAATAAATGCAACAAATAACTTACACACTGATCCCAAGACAAGATGATGCTGCTCATATCCATGGGCTTTGGGCTAAATGTTGATGCACCTTCAAAGGACAACTAAGACAAGTGACATATTGCATAAATAGAAATAAATTATTTTCACATAATAGAGAAAAAGCAATAAATGTGGTTCATTAAAGGGCCCACATTAGTATAGTAAAGTTATAATGTTGTTTCCTCATCAAAAACATACCATGATACAGGAAGTAATTCAGGAAGTGCTCCATTGTGTTTTTCACTAGATTAATTTGAATAACTAGAACTGACCATCTCTACTGGACTAAACGTGAAAGGTGACTGTTAACCTGAAAACTACTGCTTCATGACATCACAGATGGACCAGAGCATTTTGACCTTTGGAAATGTAGACATATTAATAATAAAGGTTTACTCAAACATGTGTGAATGAAAAAAAAAACACTACTCCAGGTATGTTTTTGAGAAGGTACATTCTACTTTCAACATTCTAACATTGCTTCAAGCTCAGAGGAGTCAATTTTGCGTAATAGAGCATGTTTAAGTTCAAGTTAACACAAAGATCACAGTGAAGCTAGATAAGTAGAACTAAGCAAATATCCGCGAGTATTAAAAATACCTGAGATTGAGAAATCCTACGAGTGCATGTTCGCTTTCCAAATACATCTCCTCCTTTAGTTCTATCTATAGTCCAGCCAAAAGCCAACATCACCTTTAGTGTCTCCTTTATTGAGCAGCGATATGCTTCTTTATCCTGGAATAACACGAATATTAGTGCAGACAAGTTTGAACATTTGGCACCTGTGATTTGTGGTTGTACCTTTTCAGCTAGAGTTCTATATGGTTTCAGAAGAGGATGCACTTTGGCATTTTCACACAACTGCTCCCCATGCACCCAGCCTGCTGTAAACTATTAACATATCATATATATTCAGGAAATAAGCATCAAAATTAATAATCATCAATAATCAGTAATGAAGACAATAAATGTTACCATCTCTAGAGACCACTTCTCATGTGAATGTTCTGCAAACTTGTTGAGAACAGATTCCAGGTGCTCTGGCACAGATACACTGGAGCAGAAAACACAGTGTTCAACAAGAGCCCAAGGCAACTGTCCTGGTATGAGCCTTGTAGATAAACGGCGTAATACTTTATGCTGCACTACTTTTGATGAGTGTCAGCATCTTACTTTGAGGTATCGAGAGGCTGAGGGTCAAAGTTTTCATCTGCGTCCATTGTGGCTTTTCTGTCTGTCGGGTAACTGGGATTCATATAGTCTGGAGGCAAGCTCCTAGCAACAGTTGTAAGGCACAGAGCACCAAGCTTATATAACTGTGGTTCATAAGACTGCAAAGAGGATAGGTTAGGATGGTGTAACATACAAAACCATCATTACCATAATAAAGCCATAGATTAAGTCAGGTTAGCTCAGTTGGGTTACCATTTTCTCCAAGACATTAAAAACAGTCCAGAACAACTTTCTGGACATGTGTCCCTCCTCCTCAGAAGACAAGTCTTTGTCCAATCCACCTGTTTGTAAGTAATATTTCCACTGCTGCTCGTAGTGTCCAGTCAGCATCTAGCACAACAATAAAAAATACAGTTTAAATGTTTGTTTGACAGTTATGGGGAAAAAAAGGAATAAACACTCCACCTTCAGCTCCAGTTTGCTGTGTTCTGAGAGATGACTAATGTCAATTATGAGTTGCTGCAGAAGCGGCTGCATTAGAACTGGTGTGAGTTTACTATAAACAAACAAACAAGTACATGGACTTGAACTATTTTCCTGTCCGCTTAGACATGTCAATCAGTGTTAATGCTTAAAGGCTGTGTGGAAAGTTACTTAAAATAATTTACCTGCATATTGCCAGCAAACATTGTTCAGTAGTGTCTCTCTGTGCTTTGGTCAAGCTTACAGCCTTGGAAAAGCTGTACAGGGCTAGAATAAAGGAGTTTAGGAGTGGGGCATGTTCCTCCGAATCACACAGAAGAGCTGAGCATTTGGTAAGCATAGGAAGCATGGCAGAGGCTATGTATCTGTTTAGTGCCAGGGCCATGTCAGTGGATCCAAAGTCATTCTGTGAAAACATGTAAACAACAACTGTGCTTTATGAAGAAAAATACAAAATAACTTCAGAATAAATATGGTATATCACTCACAGTGTCAAGTGAAACTGCAGCTTGCAGATCAGGCAAAAACCCAAACTCTAGTAAGTGCAGGAGAAAAACCTGGGTCTCAATGCCATAAACCCGGTCCATGAACAGAACCATGGAGGCCTTGTGATCTGGACAGAATACTGCAGACAAGTCAGGCTCTTCTACCTCGCCATCTGGAAACAAACAAAAAAAATGGAAAAATCCCAAAACACATAGCTTTGGTTTACATTTTCTGTGACAAAACTGCTGAAAGAACCTTTAGATATTGAAGGCAGTTGAAAAGGCAAACTAATTACTCCCTCAAGATCCTGAACTGGTATTAGTGATCTTAATATGGCCCGGATACGAATGGCCTCTCCTTTTCCAGCTTGAATCAGCTAAAAACAGATCCAGCACATTTAACCATTATTATATATGAATGTCTAGTGGAATGTATGCAAATATGAACACTTGCATGCATCTCAGGAGCACATCGGCCCAGGAGGTCTATAAGGGACGAGTAGAAAGTCATGATAGCATGTCCCATGTGAATTAGGTCATCCTCCAAGTCCTGAATGTAACTGTCAAAAAAAGATGGAAAAAGTAATCAATTAGCATGTCAAATTAAAGGTGGTGTATTGTGTAACTTTTCTGGTGGAGGGTCTGTCAAATGCTTTTCCTCATGGAGATCATCTGGAATGTTTCACAATATTGTATTAAACCTGTCTATCTTCATAGAAACAAGCAGATGACAGACCCCCCTCCTGCCCTTTAAATGAACAAAATAATAATAATAATAATAATAATAATAATAATAATAATAATAATAATAATAATAATAATAATAATAATAATAATAATGCATATCCTGTTTCTTCACAACAAACTCACAATTTCTTGCTGGACTGATTAGCTGCATAAGGTCCATCCATAGACACGTCTTGAGAGACCCTGATAGCTTCCTCCATGGCTGAGAGAAGCCCCTGTCCCCCTTCACCGCGGAGAGCAGGCCCAAAGCATTCAGGGTGGTGAATGAGCAGCTTTAAGACAACATATGCGTTTTCCTCCACACTTTCACCTGTTCAGCATTTAACAAACACCACTTACTTTAATTTCAGTACATGTGAATAGAAGGTGTATTTAACTGAAGATGAAAGTTTCATTTTCAAACAAAACATCAAACATATTCAACTCAACAAAAACACATTTGATAGTTACCATTACAAAATACAGTAAAACGTAGAAAATCCAAGTATCGCTCGCCCTCCACAGGGTTCCATGCAATGTCAGGGTATCCATTAGCAATAAGCATTGGACAGCTCTGGACACCACAGTTTGCAAGATATTTAACCACCTAAACACAAGAGATAGAAGTAGAAGTATGTAAAACTGATGACCTATTACATTTGTACATGTAGCATAACTGCACTTAAATCCAGAGGACAGTGTTACCTTTTGTAGTTCACATTCTTGTAATGATAATGCTAGTTCATAGTTGTCCATTACAGAGGCGGCTGCTACATCCAGAGGAGTGGCCCCTCGCATTGATGGTGAAGCTCAAAAAGAACACAAACAAGTGTATTTTATTGTAACAAATAACTCCACTAACTATTGTAAACAAATCATATTTTATAGTAACAGGAAATATTCCATCAAGTATTTTCCAGCACAATATGAATTATTTAATTGATGCCAACTGGTGTTATTTATTTATTGCTATTTTATGGCTTTGCTCTTATTTGATTTTACTGGTTTACAGGTGTTTAGTTTATTATTATATTATATTAATGTTGTTACTATGTACTTGTGCCGTTCTTTGAAAACGGTCTGTTATTGGAAAAAATATATAGTTTGGATTGGCTTGGTGTTATGAATTGACTTGAGAAAGTGCCAATCAGGTCTATCTGGTCAAGAGCTGCACATCTATGTCATGTGGGTATAAAGTCTCCTCCACCCCAAACCACACAACCTTACCCAGTCCAACCTGACTGTGTTCCAGCAGGTAGCTCAGGTGGTCAAACAGCGCTCCTTGATTCTGGCGACTGATGCGACAAAAGTAGCAGAGGAAACGACAACAGCTGGCCACCATTTTGGGAAACATGATCTCCTTTTGACAAGCACACACAGGCCCATATGGCCACAAACATAATGCATATGTTTTTACATAGTATATATGTATCATTTAAATCTTACATTTGTTCTGCCTTCGCCCAAAACATTTACCATCACCTCCATTACAGTTTCATGCATTCCCAAAGCTCTCATTAAATTTGGATGTTGGTAGAAAACTTTGTTGTTTATGATCTCTCTGTGATATGTGGAATTAAAAACAAGGAGGTAAACATAAATAAAAATGAAATAAATAGCAAATATATCATTACTAAATATATCCTCATAACCTACCCCAGTTTATCAGTCATCAGTTTCTCCTCCTGCTTGCCCATGCGCACTCGAAGCAGAGAGCGTATTTGGCACAAAGAGGTGAGAAGGGCTTTGGTGTCCTCAGTTGATGCTTGGCTTATTGTGTAAGCTTTATAAAGGGCTTCTCCCATTTGGCCACAGAGACCTTGATACTGTCGATGCAACAAGGAGAAAATGGCCTTCACCAAACCAGGGTCATCTATTTTAGCTTCTGAAGCCCAAAGCAGCATTGTCTTGGAGAGGAGCTCAACAAAGGATACTACACAAAATATAAATATTAAAATAATATTTGCTAAATTATTTATTTCTTTGACACTGTAAATAAAAATACTCTGGAGCTTACTGGGGCTTTGAACTGTGGCATTACAATGCTTTTCATCCATGGATGACTTTCTTACTGCACAGGCTTGAAATACCAAACCACTAAGTTGATCTTTTATAGACATCTCCTCACTGTCCTCATCTTCAAAGCCTCTATCTAATTTAGGGTCTGCAACATATCACATATTCAGACATTACTTTTTATTAATATATTTCTTTTCCTGAAATGTAAATGAGTTTAAGTTCTAACCACAGTGCTGCTTTAGTAGATAGTGGAATTCTTTCAGAAGCTTCTGAACTTCTTCTGGGCATGGACAATCCTCACATTTCTTCTCTCTCTCTTTAAAGCCTATCAGCATGTTTATCTATAAATATGTACACATTTTACAGTACAAATAACAAAATGAATACATATAGTAATAATAAAAAGACAGGTTTGCTTTTGTTTATTTACCTGTTCTTGTGGAGGGGATCGGAACTCCTTTGTTTTGCGAGCAGTGAGAGCTACAGACATGTTGAGGGCCTGCATAACTTCATTATACCGAAATCTTTGGTTTTCTTGAAGATGCTCGACAAAAGTGCTTGAAAATGCAACTATTGCTTCAACCCTGTGTCGCACTTCACAATCACAGAGAAAAGATAGGACCTGACAAAGCTGAAAATGGAAATTACTTATTATAATTATTATTCATAATAAACATATTTTAATAACAAGAAATAACTGGTCTACCTCAAATTTAACAGCTTCTGGGAGTTTCATGTGAAGCAACCCTAAATTATAGAAACTATTTTGAACATTTTCCAAAATTTTTTCTTCATTGTCTTTTTGGTTTGGGAGTTCCTTTTCATCAGAAAAGGCTTGCGGTAAAAATAGAGTGAGAACTTGCTTCAAGTCGGCATCCTCAAATACTCCCATCACAAGCTCAGTGTAAAACAGTCGAATCAGAGGAACCAGCAGCAGCTCCACACTGCCCCCTGCAGGATCTCTCAGACCCTGATCAACAGCGGTCACAGCTGCAGTGAGCATTTCTACAGTAAGATTCTTTAGTCGCTCTAAAGGGATTTCAGGAGAGTCAACACAAACTTTTCCTGCTTCACTTTCAGCACTTCTTTCCTCACAAGTTCTCACAAAGACAGGAGTAGAAAAACACATGTGTGGTTTAAGGGTAGAAGACAGTGTGCTTGGAATATAGCTGCCAGTCACAGTGTTGGGATTAAGAGAGGTAGCACAGGGCGGGTCCATCAAAGGAACAATATATTCCTGTTTCATCATCAGACATGCAGAGCTGTGGCAACTAAGATGAATCTAAAAGATAGAGAGATTATTATTTATTTTTTACAATATATATATTAATACTATTCTCACTTTATCATGCAATTACCTGAATAAGCAACTGGTAAAAAGCTGAGCGTAGAAATCCTGGGAGGCTGGAATTCTGTAGGGCATAAAACATCTGAGACTGGTCCACTTGGCTACAAAGGGCATGGCAAATTCTGGTGTTCCCCAGAGCACACAAAGAGCAGTAGAGGAGCAGGGTGTGGTAGTGAAACATCAGCAGCTCATCATGTTCAGTCAGCTCCAAAATGTCAATGCACCTGTGTGTGCCATATGAATGAATCGGAACAGGTGATTTTGCTTTGTTATTTGGTATAGGTTCACAAAGAATGTACACCATATCTATTTCACAACATCTCACCTGTTTTCATCTGGGATCTGAATTGACATGATTTGGCTGGACTCCGTGCATTGTACTACCCAACCATGGCAGTTTTCTCTCAGATCTACCAGCACATTCAGTGTATTGTCAGGTACCCGGGACCAGGTAACTTGACAAAGGTGTTGGACTTGTAACCTATCAGGCCATTGAGGAGTTGTGTCCCTCCTGAGGCTGCGAGACAAACCAGCTGATAGGGGCATAACGTTCTGAAATGTGTATACAAATTGTTTAGTGTAAAATACTTTAAAAAATACTTTTAGTAATTTTATGATTATTTATTTATATATTGTTTAAATATTGATATACACAGGCCTTTACCTTAATACTGCCCAGTTCAAACTGAAACATGTTGTTTGTTGTTGGCTTGACAAACACAGCAGGGAACAGCTTTGTACTTGCCTCTACCTGATTATATTTTTATTCAGATGAAGGACAATGTAGAAAAACAAATCTGCTGAATATTTTGTGGCCTACCTGATAGAATATTGTCATTTCAACTCCACTGGAGGTAAATGTGAGAAGCCCAGAGGCTGTATCAACTAAACAGCCGATTTCCAACCCTGTGCTTCTGCGACTTTGAGACAGACCAGTGGCCTCTCCAGCACAAACCATGTAACAGTTACAGCGCTTGGCACTGGGAAAAATGCAGATATGTGAGATGTAAACACTGCCATTTAGAATAATGTGCAGTGTATAATAAGGTTGTACACAATACCTTTCCTGGACCTTCCCAGTATCATCACCAAGAGTTACAGTAACAGTGTGCACCTTGTCAATATCGAACACTGTGCTACTTTGATGAAAGTCAGCTGTGACCCAGCCAACCCACACACTGGAGGGTGCTTGGCCTGGAAGAACTCGTACTGAATAGTAATACTAAAAGAAAAACAGCTTATTTATATTATATTATTTTCAGTTTAATCATAAAACAATGATGTTGTGAATTATGTACTTTAGAGGTCTGGATAAGATGATTCATGTTGTCTTTGTCAGCTAACACATCCTCTAAAAGCCTTGGTGATGAATTACTGCTGACTAAACCTGGTTTAGTCCTCTTCAGCATGAACCTTCACAGAATATGCAGTGTGGTTAGTTTACAAGTGTGTTACAGTACATGTTGTATTCTATTAAGCATGTATAGTTGATAAGAACTTTTGTTTCAGCTTTGATGTTTTGTCTTGGCTGTGATCCTTGTGGTGATTGAGCTCATCTCTTGAACCAGTAAAATTGTGAGCTGATTTCATCAGCACTTCAAAGTCAGAATCCACCTCCTCCTGCTCTTTTCTCGCTGCAGATAAGAGAGAAATTATGTGTAGCACATCACAAGGAACATAGTACACTAAACAGCAACCATCCGTTCATAAATGTTTATTTTTATTGTTGACATAAAAATGCAATTTTGCTGATTAATAAGTTAACATTAATTGTGCAAAATACTGATTTCATTACACAAATACCTGGTGATAAGGAGCTGGGGGCTACAGGAGGCACTGTTCGAACTGGGCTGCTGAGGATCATGGCACATTCAATGGGCATGTTTAGACGATAAAAACACATCTCCTTGGTGCCACTCTGATGGGAATATGAGCGCTGAGAGACTCTTAAACTCGGCACAGAATCCTTCAAGCTTCTTGTGATCTACAACATAATTCACCATAGTAATAATATTGGACATTTTATATGGTATTTTGTTTATCCATTCAAACATTAACAAATTTTATTGATCCACAAAGGAAATTACTTGGACACACCCATTACAATATAACAAACTTACTACTAAATTTGGGTTGTCAGGTTTTATAGAAGCAAACTGAGGCTGCCACCAAGTCAACCATAAAGAAGGATCTCTGGCCATGTCAACAGCAAATGGCTTGTAACCCTCCTGCAAGCCGCATACAGAAAAATACTGCAAAGAGTCCGGCTCAGAACCCAAGTTAAGCTTTCCCATCTGGTTCACTCCAAGATCAACAACAGGTAACAAGCCTGAAATGAAATGAATACAAATGAACAAAATGAAATAAAGTGAGTACTGTTATACACTGAAAATATAACCAATAATAACCAAGCGTTGTAAAATAGGAGTGACTTATGGAACACCTGGTTTCTCATGGTGCATTCGAGGTCATTAATGAACAGAAATAATAATGACCATGGATGGTAAAAAACATAAAGCAAGTATACAGATAAAGTAAATAACTAATAAACAAACCATCATTGATGGGAAAGTCTTTGGAAAGCAGATCAGAACCCTTTGGGTTAAACAGGAGATCTCCATTAAGAGCCACCTTTATAGTGCGTTCAGATAAGTCCAACATGCAGCCCACCACATCACCTTTCTGCCAAGGTAATGTCCCGAGGGCTACTCCACCCTGGTGATACCACTGGGCCTATTCAGAAAAGAAACACAGCTTAATGCCAACTAATACAATGCTAAATTGATCAGTGTTTTCTTTAAACTACAATCATTTTCAATTCATGACTTTGTTTTAAATGCTATGTCCTACTACATTTAGTAAGAGTATATTAATTATATCATAAAATCTGAGTACAGCATACCTCAACTCCACTGAACACAAAAGCCTGGTCATCTGAGCCAAGTTCTCTGTCTGGAGCACAGCCAGGCCTGGCCCAGCCCACTCTCATATTTCCAGCTGTCAGTATTTCAAATTCAAAGTACCACTTCCCCTCAGTCACAGCATATGACTTATCTGGTCTGAACACCCGGCACTTCTCAGTAGAAACAAGACAAGGAGTTGATAATGAAACTGCAAAAACAAAACAAAACATATTAGATCAAGATTTGCATTCACATGTCCTTTAGAGACCATCTGATCAGTTCATAAAAATGGTAAATGGTCACATTTTTATAGCGCTTTTCTACCTTCAAGGCACTCAAAGCGCTTTACAACAAGGAACCACTCACCCATTCACACACACATTCATACACTAGTGTACGCAGACACTGGGGGCGAGGTGGGTTAAGTGTCTTGCCCAAGGACACAACAACAGCATTCATCTGTGGGAGCTGGAATCACACCAGCCAACCTGTGGGTCCGTGGATCTGACTGCTTACCAATGATGTTTTTATGTCGAGAGCGGGATTCGAACCGCCAACCTTCGGATCAGTGGACAAATGCTCTTACCAACTGAGCCCCGAAATTACAGAGTGAAATGTAATGCAAATTCAACATAAACCAAAAAAGTTAGAGGACTCTGATATGATAAAAGTAATAAAAACAAGAAATACACATACCCCATTCCTTCTTAAAGGACTCCAGGCTGTATCCATAAACTAGCAGGGTACAGATGGCATCTCTGACCCCCTCCCTCCCCACTCTTCTTCTTCTTTGATCCAGCTGGTGGTAGGGCACAAGGTACAGGCTTCGCTTGGCTTTCACATCCTACAAAGACCAGCAAATCCAGTAGCTTGTTTTATATCTTTGTCTTACTTTGAACGAATCTTTCATTTTCTATTTTTTATTCATTTTTTTTTTCATTTTTTGGTCATATTGAATTTACTACAAGCATAAGTACCTGTTGGGCTCCATAGGCCCACCCTTGCTTGATGTGTTCTTTGGCCCAAACACTGTGCTCATTTTCAGCCAACAAATCCACCAAGTTTTCAAGAGCTGGACTGAGTAAAACATCACTCAGGTCTAAAGGAGCAGGTTTGTAACCACTTGGCAATTCAAACCTGGAAAAAAGTTAATATATAGTTTTATGTGTTAATTGGTTTTAAATATATTCATAATTTGTTTTGTCATTTCAGAGGTAAAAAAAACACTAGGTATTACTCACTTGGATGAGAGGGAAATGTATTTTAGTCTTTCCTCCGCCTTTTCATCAGACAATCCAATGTGAAAACCAAGGGCAAGGATAGTTCTTTATGAAAATAAACAAAATACTATTTTTAAAAGCAAAATTTTTCCATGGAGATGTTATTGGTTTGCCTGCCTAAATTGATTTATTTCTATGGTGAAGAATGTGTGTTTTCAAGGTATTTTTTTTAGCAATAAAAGCACCCATTGCAATATCATACAGTGGAATATTCCAGGCAAAGCAGTAACATCTCCATGGAGGCGAGTAAGACCCTCTAAGAGAAAAGTTTGAAGTCTGAACATTTGGAATTTCATTTTCAGGGAAGATGATTGATTGTGCACAAATGGATTTATGACACAATACGTCAATAATCTGGAGAGTGCTCACTTCAGGGTATCCTCTGCCATTTGAATCATTTGGTTTTGTTCCAGTTCTGTGAGATTACAAAACTGAACCATACAGGGATCAGTCTTTTTCTCCTCATCTTTTACCTATGAAATAAAGACTATTACAGTAAACTGATTAAATATTGTGTACAGTAATTCAAGATAAGATTACAGCTCCAGATGTCCATCCACGTTCAATTTGGTCCAAGACCCGAAGTTCATGGAAATGTTCTGCCATTTTTCTTCTGATGTTTTCAAGTTGAAGGGGCAGTATAGTCTAGGGGTTTAGTAAATATTTACATTAGAATACCTGCAAGTAAGTATTAATTTTTTATTTGATCAAAAATCAAACTGATTACCTTACTGATGTCAACTGGGTTTGGAATAAAAATAACAGGTTCACAAAATTCAGTCGGGCCGATGAGCTGTTTCCCGTCTTCTTTGTCCAAAATATACGATGGGAATGGTTCTACCTTCAACTTGCTTTTTGGAAGAAGAGCTTCACAACATGGAGCAAAACCAGGTGGAGGCAAGAACCTAAACTCTCCGTGTTTCCCTCCAAACAAAAAACGAATCCTAGTAAAAAACATTTGTAATGAGTCTGCACACTGTAGTAGCCATTAGTGATATCCATTAGTTAAGTTTATCCCACTCACCTGACTCCTGCTGAGAGACTAACAACAGGAAAAAGAAACCCATCCATATGGAAGTTCTCCAGCATCCCCTGCACAGGCAGACCATTGATTCGGAAAGAGATACAAGGAGTACTGAAGTCCACACAGCAGCTAACTACATCACTGTCCTTGAGCAAATGAGGAAAAGGGGAGTTTACCCTGCGCCCAACTGAACCTGTATTAGCAAATGAAACATAGATTAACCTCCCAAGAAAGCAATTGCACGCAGTTTGTAACATCTTGCATACATTACATTAGAATATTAAAGGCCCTATATTATGCAAAATTGACTCTTGTGAGCTTTAAGCCATGTTGTAATGTTGTTATGTCAAAAACATACCTGGAGTTGTGTTTTGTTTCATTCACACGTTTGAGAAACCTTTTATTATTAGTCTGTCTACATCTCCAAAGCGCAAAATGCTCTGTTCCACCTTCTGATTTCATATACTGATAGTTTTTATGTTAACTGTGATTTTTTAGCTTCAGTTCAGTAGAGACAGGCCATTCCAAGACAGAAATTATTAACGAAGGTGTATGAGGTTTAAAACACAGTGGACAGAGGGTTTTCTGTCAGCCTAACTATGCAGGGTTTGTGTGTTAAACATGTCTGAATAAAACTAAACAAAACTCCAGGTATGTTTGTGATGAGGAAACAACATTATAATATAGATGAGGAAATAGCGTAAAATGGGCCCTTTAAACTTTTATTACACTTGTGGCTACACACCTGACCATAAGTGCAGTCCATCAAAACCAAAGGAGCTGAGGTCATCTCCAACCCCGTTGCATCCCCAGCCATCCCCGCCTGAAGGCCTGGGTTTATAACCGGGAGTGGAAGCCCAGCCCACCCGCAGGTGAGTGGGGTCAGGTGTGACAAAGTGGTCAGCATGATCAATAATCACCTCATAGTACCACTTCCGATGTTGGGCAGAGTTATCTTCCATTGACAGAAAGATGTTTGGTCTTATACTGGAGTGATAGAAGATAGTATTTTCTGTTTTTATATTTTACAATCTAAAGTCAAATTTAATACATTTAGGGTAAGCGATTTAAACATTTTTTTAATTTAATGAAGAAAAAAATACATTATCCACTGAGCCAATTTCCAAATTTTACCTGATGACCTGATTAACCAGACGAGTTTGGAGCAGCAGATCTCTGTACGGCAGCAGGCTGTCAGAGATAAGGTTCTGATTGGAGCGCACTGCAGTACCATGGCACACGCACAGAGAGCAGAGCACTTCTAACACCTGGAAGATACACTGTCAGCATCTCATATACACAACAAACTCAAATGTGGCAGGGAATTTGAGATACATTATTATTCAGTGAAGTTCAGATCTAGATTCTAGACATTAAAATCTCAAGTTAAATTAGATAGATCATTTATTACCTTGTGGCTGTATCCATGTTTGTCCAGAAAATAGACAATGGACTGAATGTGCTCCTCTTTTATCATGTTGACAGCTTCAGGACTTTCAAGAAGAATAAAGTGAAGAACCTCCAAAACCCCTACCAAATAAAATAAATGTATTTATTACTAAGATGCTATATATTAGGTCAAGTTTGTGTGAATAATAGTAAAAGTAAAGCTATTTTATGAATGGTTAAAATCTAGTTAGTGTATTAAAGGTACACTGCGCAACTTTTCTGGTGGAGGGTCTGTTACCTGCTTGTATCCATGAAGATGTTATTGCTTTGCCTGGCATGTTCCATAGTATGACATGAAATATATCCATCTAGCAACTATTTCTATTGCTCAAAAATACAATAATTCTTTCTGTAAATAAGGTTGACTCTCCACAGATATGAATTGTAATTTAGTGTAGTGCTGTTATCTGCTTGTCTCCCTCGTGATACAGTATGTAAGTTTAAGTTTAATTTATACTGAGGAACATACACAGTGCACCTGTTAAGTTTTAAGTATTCCTACCAGAGGAGGCTTCATGGCGGTCTAATTTGCTCACTAGCCATTCAAGAGAGGCTGAGAATTGTGCACAGTTCGAGCGATTTCCTCTGATCAATGCAGCTAAAAAAAAAAAAGTTAACATGGATGTCCTTATATGTTGTATGGTATATGTTCCTTACCAAGTATTTTATAAAAGCGCTTAATGATCTCTTCCCACTCTTTAAGGCCCTCACTCTGCATGGCCTCAGCATCACAGGACACATCACTATGCTGATGCAAATGTTCAATACATTCAACCACTAGGTCTATTATCCCCTAAGAAAAGATAGGATATGTTCAGTTAAGACATGGTAATGATGACAAATTTATTTTTATTTATTATTTTTATTGTACCTCTTCTTGGAACATTTTCTGACGTTTTCTTAACTCGCTCAGAATTTTCTGTTTAACGTCAATGTCTAACTCATCAGGCGGTGGCTTGAAAAACTCAATTAGATCCATAACACTGCACATCACTGTCTTTATTGGAAAAATATCAGAGGATGGGTTTCCATGTTGAATGTCTAGTTTCCTGACAAAGAAATGCAACAAAAGCAATTAAATAACAAATACTTTTTCAGTACAAAATTATTTATAAATACCTATCTTACCTATTGAGGCAGGTGAAAAGGAAAGCAGTGCTACGTATGAGTCTTGCAGTATGGAAGTCCTCATTCTGAGATCGAGACAGTGTTAGACCATCATCCATGTGGCCCTCACTGTGTAAGATAGCCTGAAAAGAGAAAATATTTGAAACGTTGTTCACTCTGATGTGTTTTGAATAGTTGGAATAGTTTTACCTTACGATGACCACTCAGTGACCCAGCTGACTTAGCATCAGAGCTGTATGTCAGCCATAGTCCTGAATAGACATGCTGAATAAAGCAAGTTGAGTCCCCATACTTGATCTCTGCTGTTCCCATGCCATTGACAACTGTGTTTGGACAAGGCTCAAGTTTTTCCTATAAATAATTAAACAGAACATCCATAACATTTCATAACATCTACAAAAATTAAGATAAACTGTTTTTAAAACCTTTGTAGGTCTGAAGCAAAAAGCTGTTGTTTTGATGTCAGCATTGTCTCTGTTGACCAGATAGAGACCATTCTCTGCTGTAAAACCCAGGTATTGCCCAGTGGTCAAATGGCACAGTCGGAAGGGTTGTGACCAGTGTGTGTGACTACCACTCCATCTAGGATAGATTAATATAGAGATAGATAGAGGTATGTATAATTTATTTCAATTCAGGGAACAGGGTTACAACAAAGTAGTTGTTGATGATAGAACACCCACAGTAATAAGAAAAAGTGTACTTACACAACTTGAAGAATCTCTAGTCTCCAAAGAGAGCAAGCACGATTAGTGGCTGGTCCATTCTCATAATATAATTCCCTGTAAATAAGAAATGGTAAATGTGTAGCTAAACCAGACATTTCTCTGACTTGTTTCCAGACTAACCTCTGAAAGTCCTCTGAATGTTCTCCAGAGAAAACAGTCAAACATGCATCACTGTGGCTGTGCAGTAGCCGGAGTGTGTCTCCTCCTCTTAAAAATCCTGAAGGTGTATCACCATAAACATACACACTGTAACTCTCTATTTCAGAGGTTAAACAAAAATGCATTAACTATAGTACTGAAACTTGCCTTGAGCGACACCTCCACCAGAACAGATTGGACCAAGACGCCATAGACTGTGTTGGAAAGCTACAGACACCACAATGTCATCATATATGTTGTCAGAAACTGCACCAGTGGACAGATGCTGAAAAATAAATGTCAAAAAAGCAAAATACCCTAACCTAGTAAGATATATATGAAAAATAATTGGAAGAATGAAAAGTGCAGTGGATACTTACCAAATACCTTTCTGATGAGATGTTAACTAATATAACATCATCTCCAACACGGACCTTCTCACCATCTGATCTCTGTCTAGATGCAGGATGCACTATCCACCAACATGTTTCATCTTTAAAAAATGGAGTACATAGATGCTTATTAGTACTTCAAATTAAGTTACACCTATTCAATTACCTGTTTTATTATCTTGGATGCCAACATCAAATGCTAGCTTATCTGCTGAAGATTGAGATGAAAACATGCAGCTCAGATACTGGAAAACAATTAATAGTTAATATATAAATACAATTTGCTGGGATTTATTAGGATACTCTTTTGTTTTTGCATTCCACTTACCATGCCACTGTATGAATGGAGGAATAACACAGCTTGTCCGTATAGAAGTGTGCGATGGCTCCCATTGGCACCCATCTGAAATGACAGAAAATGATCATTGCAAACCAAAGACCTAAAGTAAAGTTAGAGCAGCCTGCATATGTGCAATGACAAAACCTCTGGACCGTACTATGTATCTAATTTTTAAACATTTTTGTTAGTGATAATAGCAAAAATTTAAGACATAGGACTATTGAGCCCTGAAAAGCTATCTGTTCAAACCACCTTTTAATAACGTTATCTTCTGTTTGGCTATTCTTGTGTCCTTATGTAAAGCATCTTTGTGTATCTTGAAAAGCTCTATATAGGTGTTACATATTTGTTATTATTATCATTATCACATAAGATGATCATAGTTTACGAGATACAATAAAAAGATGTTGAATATTCACCTTCTCTGATATTTGTTCATTGTGGGCCAGCATCTCTTGTAGAGCCCGGACAGATAGACACTGAGCCAGCACAAAGCCACATAGGGACACGTCGGGAGGAACATTCTGAGAAAACAAACAGTATATGCTGAATGAATCCCCTGTTTTAAATAAATAATGTCAAAGTGAACCATTTCTTTACCTTAGAGTTAGAAGTTGCTTCAAGAGAACAGCGTCTGCTACCAAAGCCTTCAGCTGAAAGACACAGCTTCACAGGTTCTGAGTTACAGGAGAAGGTACTCTGCAAAACTACTTCATCTCCCTGGGGAAAAAAAACAAAAACATTATATACCACACTTAATAATATTTTTTCCACATTTGTCACATTCAAATTAAAATACAAACTTTCCTTTGTCTCACCTTTGTGCACACATGGTGTATACTTCCATATTGGGAATATAGTGGACTATCTGACCCCTAATTCACCCTTCTGTCCACTCTCATATCAGCAAAACTCTGGAACCAGTCTGCCACACTCCCTTCCACTGACACACCACCATAGAAACAGTTAACAAGTCCTATTTTCTAAAGTTTGTTCTAAAGTTTCTCTCTAAGTAATTAGGATAGAAGATCCTGTTTCCCTCACCTGAATCCATAATAGTGTTATATAGAGTGGCTTCAGAGACAATTTGGATCTGTTTCTTTATGAGGAGGGCCCTGATTCCCACATAGCCAGTCACCAGACACTGTTCTCTGTGACATGCCCTTATCAGAGCCCTGAGATAATGAGCAGTCAGAGGATGACTTACAGTTAATAATGTTAAAAATAATGTTATTTAAGAACAAAAACTCAAGAATAACTTAAATTTAAACTTTATTAGCACTAGTCGTATTTGTATGCATACCCGACTTCAAAAGTTTAAGACACTGAAGCATGTATATTATAAAACATGGCCTAAACTATGATTAAAAATGTAAGATAATAATTATAAATCTGAAGATCTAGTGAACCCAGTTAGCCTTATGTTTTATCCGTTTAAAAAAATGCTTAAAACAAATTATGTATTCAATGTATTCATGACTTATAGATGAGTAACAGAATTTTAATACATTTCTCAATTAACTCGGCTAATACGTTAAATGTATATCTTGAAAAAATAATTGGATTGTGAACTATTTAAAACAGCCTATTTGTGCAGAACTGTGCACCTGATGAGTTGACTTATGCTAGCGTGATACATGTTTTTTACCAATTATAAGAAGTGCAAAACTTACCAGTCGTAGAAACTGAAATTCTTCATCTGCATCCCCAGTCTCCATCATGTTGTCATCTTTGACTGATGGTGGAGGACATTTAGAGAAATATAAGAGCTGATGCCTCTGAGCCAAAGGTGTTTAAGAATTGCCTCCTTATCTGTAGTGCAGCACGAGCCTCTACGATAGGCCCACGGCCTGTGGGCGGAGTCTCGTCACGTGACCACCACTTGAACGTGAAGACAATGAATTATCCTTCCGTTGTTCGATGTGAAAATGAAATATGTATTATAAGAATATGGTGCCTTTCATTTCCTGAGAATTAAGAACATCCAGTACTTATGTTTCATTAAATAAATCAGCATGTTTATTAATACAATAACGCTTTATTATGATTATGATGAAGGACATTACACATTCTGCATTTGTGATGATAGTTATTTATTAGACAGTTTAGACTGAAGTAACCAATGCAAAATGCAAATACATCAATTTAATAGATACAAAACCTGTTTGTTTGCAGTCAGGTCAATAGGGAATCATAATTTAAATATGTTACAAGACAAGTAATACTAGCTGATTGCATACGCAAAATCATGGCACAAAATCAGCGTTGCCCTTTGTTTTTAGTTTAGTTACAAAAAGCATGACTGCATCTTTTATTATTTAGATCTCTCAAAATTAGGGGACGTTTCTTTCACCAATTATGACAGAAAAAGCCTAGTACACATAGAACAATGCACAGCATGAATGTGGACAAACAATGTAACAACATTTCTAATAGAGGGCACCCTGGAACTAGCACAAATAACATTTACCATGGTTGCATTATCAATAATTAAACCTCACGTGATGGAGGGCTGATTAATAATAGGATAAAGAAAGGGGGGTCATAAGGTTAAAGGTCACTCTCGCCATAGAGGGCAGTGGAGAAGGCTGTGTAGTCTAGTGCGCCCGGTGGTGCTCCAGGGACTTTGTATGCTGGCATCCTTGTGATACAGTACTCTGCCTGCTCAGGAGGAAGCTCTCTTCTCAACTCCTCAACAAGTATGTAGGGCTGCAATGTAAAATCACAGATTAGATTTATTCTGAAATATCCATCCAAATATGATAAGTCACACAGTACTGCACTGTGGACACATGCCTTGTCAGCTGCCAGGATGCGGAAGGACGCCACGACCTGTTCAGCGGTGTCTGTGTCGGCGGTCTCTCTGGTCATAAAGTCGATGAACGACTGGAAGGACACGATTCCAGTGCCATTAGGGTCAACAAGCAGCATTATACGGGCAAATTCTACCTCTCCCTGTGGGAGACAGCATTAGAGTCAACAAGCTGTCACGTTTAATGTGGTCTCATATTTGTCTGTAGATTTACCAAGTCATAACCCATTGAGATCAAACAAGCGCGGAAGTCATCCGTTTCCATTGCACCATTTTTCTTCTAAAATTGGACAGCATATAAAATACAAAAGATAAGTGACAGGGAAATGCAACATTAGGAGAAACTTTAACATACATGAGAAAATTATATTGCATAAATAAGACTCAAATACCCGGTCAAAGTGGTTAAAAGAAGATCTAAACTCATTCATCTGCTGCTGACTGATGCCCTTTGCATCACGAGTCAAGATCTGGGTCTCAATCTCATTAATGGTTCGAGCAATAGTGGTGAGGAGCAGCTCCCATCCAACACGAATGTGCTGTTCAACCACCAAATAAAAAGTGAGTAAAAACCTTATCCAAACCAAATCTCTTTTCCAAATCTCTTGTTGTGTACCTCCATAGTGTAATTTGTGTGTTTGTTGTCAAACACCAGTGACTCTTGGATGAGTTGGTGGTCTCCTTCCAGCTTGTCAATGTTGGGTTTGTAAGCTACTATGACATGTTCACACTGTTTCAGCTGGGTCATCTGGTCTTCAAGGGCGCCACCGATCTCCAATGAGCAGCGTCCAATTTCCTGGTATTACAGTATCATACATAGTGATTAAACAAGTTTCTTAGCACCTTTCAACAGTGATTGGTTTTTAAAGCATATTTGGATTATTTCCATTCATTAATCATCACAATTATTCAAAATAACTCATTTTAAACCCTTATTGGGTTTTAATAACATCACTGTGGGATTGTTAGTGTGTGTTTCATCCACAACTGACTTCCATTCTGGTCTGTATCCAAGGAGCAATGAGATTAGCCTGGGCAGCAAACTGACGTCTCAGCCTTTCATGGGCATGCTGGCGCGCCATCTCCTCCTGGAGGGCACTGTCTCTTTGAGGGACCAGCTTTTTCACCTACAAAAGAATTTATAATGTAACATATATCTTCTACGTTTGCAAAATATTTATAATGACATATTTTTGTTTTACCTTGTCCCATTTATCAAGCAATTCTTCAGTTGTGATGGAGCTGTAGGGATTGACAAGAGAAGCCTTGAGCCCGTAGCTTTGGGAAATTTTCTGCACCTCGTTGTGGATTCCTAAAATGGCCTGCCTCTCAGCATCAGCTTCAGGTAAAGTCGCTTTAAACTGCTCATGAGCAGCAATTAGGCTCTGATAAATTAAAAGAGGGTAGGGTATAAGAATGAATGTTCATTAAAGGTGCTTTGTGTAACTTTTCTAGTGGAGGGTCCATCAAATGTTTAACCAACCTGCCAATCTTAAAGTTACACAGTGCATCTTTAAAATGTGATTTCAATTATTGCTCTGAATATTAAAACTATATAATACTGTTTTTTTAAATGTTAGTGAGCCCATTACCTGAACTTCTTCAATTGTATGTACTATAAACATATCCTGCAGATCCTCCATGGCTCCCTCCATCCAGTTATTAAATGGCGCTGACCTCTTGGCAAACTCCAGGAACAGCTGATCAATAGTCTCTAACAACTTCTCTGTGCGCTAAGACAAACAGGAATATGACAGGTATTACATCTATATTTTTACATCTTCAAACTCCACACAGCTCCTGTCCAACACCAACACAACCTTCATACCTCGCATTGAAATCCAAAAACAAACATCCCCTCACCTGTTTTGATGGCTAATCCCACAGCACATGCCATTGTTCTGGCCTTGTTAACCCCCAATTCTGGCAGGGCACACGGTGACATGGTGCAGGCCCCTCACCTCATCAGGGGACATTTGGAGTGACAGAAAGCAAGTGTCTGTCCCTGTCAGTCAGACTAAGCCTTGGCTCTTTTCCCCAAGCCCACACATTTACAGTTTGGAATAGGCCAGTACACTCAGCTACTCACTTCCAGGAGACAAATCAAACCACTTTTACTTTACTTAAATTTTCATTTTCATTTTAACTCCAAGTGACATTTCATTTAAGATGTTAGTAACTCACAAATGTTTATTAAAGGGCACATAGACTATTTTCTGGTCAATGTTATAATGTTTCCTCACCAAAAACATACCTGCAGTTGTGTTTTGTTTCATTCACACAAGTTTAACACTCTGTTCCACCTTGTGACGTTATGTGGTAATAGAGGAAGTGCTCCACTGTGTTTTTAAACTCTGTTAGAATAAAATGCTTATAATGAAGTTATTTAAAAAATGTACATCAAACAATCTCATGGTACAAGGCAGGCTCAGAGGATGAAAGAGCCTTTGTTAACCTATCTCTGCTAAAACCAGATGTGTGACCTCTTGTGACCTCTTGCTTCGCACTGAGCTAGGTTCCCATCGTAAATTTGTTCAAATGTAAAACAAAGTCATGATATACTTCACTATGTTATCTGTGGTAAACTTAACGAGATTATGTATACGTTGATCAGGTTGCCTTTGTACTGACATGATGGATTGTTGGAAATGAATAAAGGTGTGCCGCAGGGGGAGGAGCTTTGGAAGAGCAGCGTGAACGGGCCTAGAGAGCCGGACGCAGTGGCCATGCTCTTCTCCGTGCAAAAGGCACGTAAAAGAGATCTGACTCAGTGGTTTAATCCCAATTGGCAGGAGACTGGTGTTTAAATGTCAGAAATACTGTCACTGGTTTGTGATTGTATAAAAATTATGACAAACTCCATCTCCACCATCACTAAAATCAACTGGATAAACTACTACTTGATGACATCACAAGGTGAAACAGAGCATTTTGAGCTTCAGAGATGTAGAAAGACCAATCATAAAGTGTTATTCAAACATGTGTGAATGAAACAAAACACAACTCCAGGTATGTTTTTAATGAAGTAACATTTTAACATGGCTTAAAACTCACAAGAGCCAGTTTTGCACTCACAAGAGCCAATTTAGAACTGGGAGTATGAAACGTTGGCACACTCTAGTGGTAGTTAACATTTTACTTGATAGCAGCTGCCCAAATATTTATGAATTGAAAAAAGCAATATTTAAAAAAAAGTTATGTCATTATTATATTATTAGTAATATTACCTCAAGTGCCTCTCTTCTCTTCTGAGTCAGAGTTCCCAGTCTATCCCACAAATCACAAATACTTTGACAGCGCTGGTTCACTGCAGCCACATCATGGTAATCGAGCTCACTAAGAGAAACAAGCAAAAAAAATGTATGTTACAAATTAAAACATACACAATACATATAATTTAATATTTTTTACATAATTTCAAATCTGCTTATTTGAACTATTTAATATTTCTCCCCATCTAGCCCACATGTAATCTCAAATTGATCTATACATGTGTGCAAATGAGTGTAAGTGTGTGTGGCATTTTTTTTCTTGCGAGATCCTATGTCATGATGTCTTTTCCCATCCCTAATAATAAATACAACTGCAATGTGTTGATAAAATACTGTTGTCCAAAAAAACACACATTAGGGCTAGGGCTGGGCGATATGGACCAAAAAATATATCTCGATATATTTTGCTATATCTCGATATACGATATATATCTCAATATCTTTACAGGAAAAATACAGCCCCCCCAAACTACTGCAAAAAGAAAAAAACTAATTTTTTACTGATTAATATTCATTTAGTACTGCACTTAAACACTCTGCACCCCTTTTTGGACCCTCACCCACAGTTTAAGAACCTCTTCTTTAAGAGAACTTCCACTGGCACTTTACACAAAACTGCTTCAAAGTGAATAAAGTGCAGGATTTTTAAACCTGTATTTTCAAATTCCAAACTGGAGTTACATTCTCTTGTTTTAAAGTGGTATTTAGTCTCTGCACATTTACCAAATCAAACGCACATTGTGACAAACGGATTTATTTGGCATTTGGTACAGGCTGCAGAGAGGAGCCCCGCACGCCTGTATGAGTTTACTGGCGACAGCAGCGGCTTTAATGAAAAATGACCGCACTCAGTATTCAGACCTTGAGTCCTTGACAAGACCGAGTCCTAATGCGCTCGAGTCCGAGACAAGACCAAGACAAAGCTCTCGCTTTAGCGGAGAATCAAGTCCAGCGGCGTGGGGGTGTCTAATGAGTGGTGGGACAGGAGTGGGTCCTGCTGGGGGGCGCACCTCGTTTAAGGTGGGCGTGAGTGTGTTTTGAAGCGGAGTTTGTTTGTATGAGTGATATCGGCACACACGTGGAGCTCGTACGCTGGAGTCGTGCGTGGTCGGAGGTGCCATGTGGTTGCGCTCGCGCTGGGCAGGTGCATTTAGAAAGTTTAACTCGTCACGTTACGTCTGTGTGCAGTTGTCCTTATTGTGGCTGCAGAAACACTCGCACAGATGCGCCTGTTTTGTTTTCCACGTTCGCACGACGAAATATTTACTCGCAAATGCGAGTGAAATGGGCGCACTGGACAGCCCTGGTCCTAGTCTTGGTTTAGTCCGTGACCAAGCCCCGGGCTCTGCGGCCGCGTTTAGTCCAGGTTTAGTCCTGGTCCTGGTTTAGTCCGCGGCCAGCTCCGGGCTCCGCGGAGGAGCTCTGGGGACAAAAGCGAGGAGGCGGAGGCGAGCGCGGCACAGAGAAGGCGAGACAAGCGAAGCGGCAAAACCAGAAGTAAACATAAGCATTATAGCGATATATCGATATGTCAAAATTCATATCGAGTTTCAAAAATATCTCGATATATTTTAAATATCGAGATATCGCCCACCCCTAATTAGGGCATTTATTGTATATGATACAACATTCAAACATTCACAAGTGTTGAAGTGAATATTCCTGCTGCCTGTTATTCTGGGTAGGGGGTCCTCAGTTACTTACTGGTATCTCTGATAGTGGACTTCAATCCACTAGTCTCTGCCTGTACTAAAGCGAAAAGAGAAAAGCATGAAGGTGCCAGGTGGGATCTGTCCATTCAGGAAGTACAAATACTGATAATAAAATCCATAACTTTGTGGTTGCTGGTACATTCCACTGGACATTATTGTGGCCATAAAGTCATTGCCCTCTACTTCAGCTGATAGGGCATAGTCACTGAAATAGCTTTGTGGTGGGTAACGTTGTTCTTCAATTTCTCGTTGATTGTGTCCACTGTCATTTTTAGATTTATAGTGATAGAACTTAATAGTAATGTTGAGAAGAATTTGGAGATCCTGGCATCACTGTGTCTAGATGCTCTACATGCTCTACATCCCATTCTACATTCCCGTAATTAGAGTTTCCTTCACGGTGGTCATGGCACCTGGCTGCAACTCAGAAATTGCTTTATATCTAGATAATGAGGGACCAGTTTCTGGAGAGTAACTGGGGACAGGTTCAGCCTCTGCATATGTTTCTGGGGTACTTTTTTGGGACAGTATAGTTTACAGTATACAGTACAGTTTACAGTATACATTACAGTATACATAGAGGACACAGTTGGATGATTTGGCTCAGTGGGAGGAGGAAGGTAATTAATTAGGTTCATAATTAGAATCCCATCCCATTGAAAGACATAATCATAAGTTTGTTTTGTAGATGTTTACACAAATAGTTACCATACTTAGCAGAAAAACAAAGAAAATTACATCTCAACACTGCAAAAAGGAGCAAGAGACAGCAAAAGAAAAAAAAGAAAAAAAATTATTTAGACAGAAATAAACGTAGCTTATAGGAATCCATGAAATCATTTAGCTAATTCTGAAATGTTGCCTTTGTAAAATCAACAAAAAAGAGCTCCAAATTTCTGGGTATGTGTAACTGACTTCTAATCAGACCCATCCACACAGTCTCATTTTCTGAAGACAGATTTTTCTTTGACACTTCAAAGTGTACTGCATAACATTCTAGTGGAGGGTTCCCCACCTGCTTGTCTCCATGGAAATGTTATTGCTTTGTCTAGAATGTTCCACAGTATAGATCGATCTGCAGTATTTATCTGTCATAAGGGAGACAAACAGGTTACAGCACTACGCTACATTACAATTTAAATCTGTGGAGAGTCGCCCTTATTCTCAGAGGGAAATACTGTATTTTTGAGAAATAAAAACACTCATAATGAATAAATGTTAGATGTATATGTTTAATGCTATGTCAAGGAACATTCCAGGCAAAATAATAACATCTTCATGGAGACAAGAGGGTAACGGACCCACGGGCAGATAAGTTGCAGAGCACATGTTATGATGTTAACCATTATTATTAACAATTCATATTTTAGATTTTCGTACAAACTAGAGTAAAATTCATACTTAAGTTCCTGGGCAATGGCGGCGATCTGCTCCACTCTGTCCTGGTGAGCGGCCAAATCACTTTCAAAGGCCTCATGTTTGCGAAGCAGGGCTCTCACTTCTGTCAGGGTAGATGTTTCATAGTCCTTTTGTGAGAGGATCAGCTCCTTACCTGCACCATAAAAATTAACAAATAAATGAATTGGACTGAAACATTGTGCTTCCCATTAACGGTGTACTATGTAACTTTTTTGGAAGTCCATCACTTGCTTGTTTCTATGGGTGCCTGGAATGTTCCACAGTATGACATTAAACAGCTCTACCTTACATTTATATAATTACAGGTGGTTTTATAGTTCAAAAATGCCTAGAAAAACAGGCATTCTGACTGTGAGCGGTGTTGCCTCTTTACAGGTCTGGTTTGGTCTCCATGAAGAAAGAAAGGCTTAATGCCATACTGTGAAACAATCCAAAGAAAGTCATAACATCTCCATGGAGACAAGCATTTGACGGACCCTCCACCAGAGAAGTTACACAATGCACCTTTAATTTCATATTGAACTAACATCGTCATGATTCATCTAAAATTTTAAATAAGCAAAAGTGACTGACCAGTAGCCCAGGTCTCATGGTTTGTAGCTTTTTGACGGAACTTCTCAGCCAGATGGTCCAATCTTTCCAACCTACGAATCTCAGTTAGAAGCCACTCTTCATAACCTTTCTCTGCCTGCTCCAGACCCTGCCAAGCGCTGGCTATATCCTACATGAAATAAAAAGAAATATTTTAAAATCAATAATCCTTCTGCTGACCCATAAATGCATCACTGGTCAGGCACCACTGTATCTGCAAGATCTGATCACTCTACAATCTTCCAACCGCACTCTCAAATCTTCAGGTAGCATGCTCCTTCAGGTCCTCTCCACTAGGTGCACCACGACTCTGGAACTGCCTCTCTGTCCAGCTGAGAGCCACACAGAGCCTGGACTCTTTTAAAGCTAATCTAAAGACTTTTTTTCTATCACGGACCTATCATCTAATCATCTAACCTCTGGCTCACATTTCATTGTCAAAACTACCAACTTGGTCTTTTCTTTATAGATAATTAGTTACTTACAGACACCAGCTTCCCCTCAGAGGGCATGAAGGCAGGGCGGTTACTGATGCGTAGCTTGGTTTGCAGTGTGTTGAAGTTAATTTCCAACTGGCACTTTTCCTGGACCTTGGGGGGCTTGTGTTGGCGCCTGTAGTCCCTGAAGTCCTCCAGCTTCCTCTGCATCTCTGACACGGTCTTCTCTGGGGTCCTGTTCTCCAACCAGGGAGTGGTACGGTGAATCCACTCCAGCAACTGCCCCACACAAGACCAATAAAGCAGTAATCAAGTTGATCATTATTTCATCTTTGCATTGTTGTATTTGTATTCAGGCCCATCGAGAATTTTGAAAAATTATAGGGCCTGAGACAATAGACTCCTTTGTCCCCTCTGTCTTCTGCCCCGTTTGTATTACTATATTTCTATAGATGTTACTTTTACTTGTAAATATACATTTATATAGTTATGCCTTATTTGTCACCGTTCTCTGTAAGAATGGCAGTTCTTTTTTTTTTTTTTTACTATCTATACAATTGTAAAACCCCAAAATATATTATTATCTTAAATGAAGTTTGACCTCTTTTTAAAACCCCATGAATATAATTGCCGGTACACCCTGGGAACCTGCTCTGTTTAAATTATGCAACATTATACAAGAAAGTTCAAAGGTTTAATTTAACTTTTGGCTGTATTTCACAAGGTGTCATCAGCACAGTTTTACACATAACATTATTTCTGCTTTTACTGTACCTCACTGGCCAGTCTCTCATATTCCTCCATCATTTTTTCATTCTCCTGGTTTACTCCCAAAACTTTACAAATCCTGTTGGCAGCGGTTTCTGCCTAAAAGAACAAAGGCAAAAATGAACAAATATATAGCAATAAAAAACAAAACTTAAACATTTTTTCAAGAAATTAGATAATTACCATGTGATTGCCTCACATGGGCCCCCATCAAATATAAATTAATAGGAAGAGGGTCCAATCCTGGGCCCCTAAATCCCTGGGGCCTGGGACAACAGACCCCTTAGCCCCCCACTTGTCTACTGCCCTGTGTGTGTATGGCCACATGTATGCATGCATGTATGTATATTTATTTCACAACAGAACTGAGTGAAAATAAATGCAAAAAACTTTGTCACCACCTCAGATAGAAGACATACCTGTTCAGCTCCAGCAAATGCATGGTAAAAGCAGGAAACATAAGTCATGATGGCTCTCTCATCAGGCTTAGGGGTATTGATAATATCTGTGGAAAATAAATGGCTAAAATCAAAGGTATTCAAACATTTTAAACATTTATAGTATATATAAAAAACTATATGTCACCATAGTAATTCACTAAATGTTGCCATGGTAATTCTGACAGACATTTTTATTTCCCAGTACCTTCTGCATCCAGCATTTTGGGAATGTCCAGGTGTTTCTCGGCAATGTCAAAAGCCAGGTTTAGGTTCCCCAGTGGATCATCCTAAATAAAGAGCACAATTCACTGGGCAGAAATGCTTGGACTTAACATGCCGCTGCGCTGACCTCCATGCTATGGTGGGCTCATCATGATACTGACCACAACGGCCATCAGGATATGTGTTATATTAATATCTATATTTAAACAGTAACCATATTTGTGCATTTATTTTTAGACTCAAAACACTATTAATTTCTAACTTTTCTGTTAGTGATAGAACTATAGACATATATTTATTTGTTTATTCACCCAAGGGTCCAAGTGTCTGGGCCAGAGTGCATTAGACAACAGCTGACATGGAAAGCCCTAGCTGCTAATGGGGCAGTGGGCAGTGAGTGGGGAGAGTACAGGGCGTACAGGGATCATGGTGTTACAATTGTCTCTATCTCTGTGGCACTGTCCCGTAAAGCACCGGGCTGATACAATACATGACAGGGCCAGCTGCTCCCAGATCCAGGCAGATACAAGGATAGAGTAGTAGACCGATGACGAGATGGTTGATGAGATACTCTAAAGCCAAACAGTGTATTTACAGTGCACTCCAATTATAATTGTTCCTAGTAGGGCTGGGTAGAGGAGAAAATACATACACTAAAAGTTTGGAATCACCCTCTCATTCAGCATTTACTATTTATGAAACTTTTTTTCTTTACTAAATATTTCCATATATCTTGCTTCATATATTTAATTACTTTTGTATTTATGTAAAATGTAGAACGTAGTAAACAACATTGAATGAGAGGAGTCCAAACTTTTGAGTGTAAATATGTTTTTCACCCTTAAATTGATCAACCCAGTTTTTATTATTATTATTATTATTATTATTATTATTATTATTATCTTTTTAAAAACAAAATACCTTTTGATACCAATTCCTTGAACTTTATCAATACATATCTTTAATCAGTGCCATTTTTTACTCCACAAATTAATGAAATTTGTTCCTCCAGAGTCTGAATTCTGCTCCAAAATACATACTTTTACTGGCAGAGGAACAGCTGCGGTAGTGGAAGGTAAAGTATTTAGTATTGATAAGTGTGTTTACTAGCAGTTTGACAGGTAAACTTGTAGAGTTATGCATAAAGGATTTCTGTATTTGTTTTTTCCATGGACAGTAGCTCCAAAGTGAGTGGTAAGGCAGGGACAATAGAGAAGGAGCTAAGCCTGAGATCAGTAGGGACTAGGCTCATGTTTCTGTGACTATTCCGGGTCAGCATCAAATCAGGTCAGTTGTGGGCTGAGGAGTCACTGTTACCCCAATGATGACAGGGAGAAATAACCATAAATCTGTACCTTCTAAATCCTCCCAAACAATAAAGCTATAATAATTACCTGTCCTCTAATTAGGGCTGTATAATTTTAATTGAGATTCAGTTATTTCTAATTGTCAATGATCAGATTTACTCTTTAAATGAGAGTGCCACAGTCACACAGGTGGATTGGTCCAGTGTCTGCAATGATGTAGTCTACATTCCTATTCTCCCCTATGATCATAAGCTTTGAGTAATGACCAAAAGGGCAAGATTGTGGATACAAGCGGTCAAAATGAATTTCCTCTGTGCACCATTAGAGATAGGGTGAGAAGCTCAGTCACACAGGAGGAACTCAGAGGGAAGCCAATCCTCATCCACATTGAGAGGCAGAAAAGCTCCCATAATATAGCATAGAAAATGGATGGATGTATTTTGGAGCAGTGATCAGACTTCAGACAAAGACATCTGACTATTTTTGTATTAAATGACAATGTTTAAGAGTCTGTATTGTTCATGTTCAGAAAAAAATATTCAGAACAATGTGAGGAAAAATTTCCTTCACCCAGCCATATCTCATGTTATACATGTTTAACTAAGTTAAAATTTAGAAAAGCGCAACAACCTCATAATGAAATATTTTAGTTTGACATTACATGGAGCTGATGTATATCATCTATCATGCAAAATTGGTTATGTTTTGAGTTGGAGAAAGTGAAAAATACTTGCCTACCAGTGGGAAAATTTTGAGATCAAAGACATGCATAAAAAAACGTGCCGTATTATATCATATATATTCATTTTAGAAATGCATAAACGGCAAAACACAAATGACCAACAGAGTTACACACAGTGAATGTTTAGCATTCGGTGCAGCCTCTCATCAGTGGCACATTTGCGTAGACTGGTTCGTTAGTATTTAGGGTCTGGCACACACAGCACCCTGTTATCTGTCTGAGCACACGACACCTTGTTGAGCTTAGAGTAGTCGATGAGGTCGGGTCTGTGTCTATGAATCAGGGCGCAGAAAGCCAGACCGTCCTTCCAGCTTCACCGGCCAGCAATCAAAGAGAACCAACAGTCAGGTCCAATAAGAATTAGGGCTAAAGCTGAAGTCTACCCACAGACATTAACAACCATACAACACTTATAGCAGACAAGGCCGGGATTAGAAAAATGTAAAGAGCGCTAAACTTCAAATTTCCATTCTGACCAGCCATTTTACTCACCTGACATGGAAGTTTTGGACATTGACATTCCTGTAGGGTGCAGTTTTTCTCTGACACCACAAGAGAAGACCTTCCTTTGCAGATGTTTCTGAGCAGAAACAAGAGGAACAATATTATTCACTATTGATATTTTTCAATGTTTTATTCAGTGGTCTCACCTTCCACAGAGATGTCCTGAATGGCAAAGCGGAGGATGATGGTCCAGATCATTCCAAGAGTCATTTTTACATTTCCATCAACAATCTCTGAAAGAAATACCAGATTGGTGCTATCCATTCTTTGCTAAAAACAAAACACAATTTGTGCTTGCTTAAAATTACCTTCAGCTCCAATAGAAACCAGTTTGACCCCTTTGCTTGTAATGAAGTCCAATGCTTTGTTTACATTAGCAATTTTATGAAACCGCATCTTCCCTCTGTCTGGTTTGGGTAACCTTTCACCTGTGGCAGATGAGGAATAGAGAACAGCATCATTAATATTCAGGGAGTTTTCAAAACACAGGTTCCTATTTCATGCATCAAAATCTAAATCCTGACCTGAGATGACTTCCAAAAGAAGCATGAGCTTGAGACCATTCCTGAGGTCCTCCTCGATATTTTCAATCTGTGTGCCAGCTTTCCTCAAGTGAGAGTTACACCAAGCTGTAAAGGTCTATGAGAAGAAAAAAGTTAGATTTCATGTAACTTTCAAAAGAGAAAGCAGTGAACATGTACTTTTTATTGCACTGATGACATAAAATCTGATTAAACATTTTGTATCATGGCAAAATAAGGTTCTCAAGACATATATTAACATTTGTAAGCAAAATAGAGACAAAAAGGCAAAATAATCAACAAAGCGATCATAGAGTGACTTCAGCTAACTATAATTTATTATAAACAGGTAACAGTACAATATATTTGTCACTAGTTCTTTCAACAGTTTAACTACATCAGTGGTGATTTTACAACACAACTGACCCTCACATACTGTACACCAAGTTAGGACTAGATCATTGTCCCTCAAAAGCCTGCAGTGGAGCAGAGGGATCAAGCACTGTACGGATAAAAGCTGAAAGCCCACCACATTCCAATTGATATAAGGTGTTAAATTTAGAGTGCTCTGGTGTGCTTTATGATAAGACATGGGGAGGAAAACGTCCACATGGCTGAAAATGTCACGTGTCAGTCTGCATCACAGTATAATGAGCGGGTCCAGCTGCAGATAGGAGATAACCTTATCATAAACATGTATGCTGTTCGTCCAGGTGACACCTTTTACTATGCCCGGCACGAATGACAGTTGGAAACGCAATCCAGTTGGCCATTAGAGTCAAGTGCTACTTAACTACTGTGATGGTTTACATGCCTGTAAACTTCTTGGGTCCCTCAAATGCATTTTGGGACATAGCAGTCACTGCATATTTTGAAACAGAAATATTATGACATCTTATCCAGCCACATGAGGTCACCCCCGCACACTGTAGTGGTTGGATGCAACAGGATAAGCTACTGGTGTAAAAACAATAGTGTTGTGTTTCTCTCAAGACTTTGTGACTTTGAGCTGTTGCTACATTACGACAGATCGGACTCCTTTTGACCCTGCTTCCAAAAACCTGCGGTACACCCTCACCACTCTTTCCAGCACTACTGCTGAGCGGTGACGAGAGGTGCTAAAAATATTTATGAATCACACCGACCAGGCACCAGTGAACTGGCTCTTTTGGCGGTGGCAACTACCAGCTCAAAAGTCTGTCAAGCTTCTAAAATGATTTATATACAGTGGCCATTTCCATTTAGTTTTACAGAGAATGTCACAATTTATTTGGTGTAGTGAAACAACTTGAATAAAGCATTGAATAAAGCACATTCATTTTATATATGCTCTGGAAACACAAGCAGGTCAGGTTGTCCCAACAATGCCTTGTGACATTACTCACTGTAAAATGTTTAGCTCTGCTTTAACCTCAGTATTACCATGTGTATCAGAAGAGGAGGGGGCATTTCTAACAGCTGCCTGCTTCTCCAAGCACAGCCAGTTTGCACTTATTATCTCCAAATGTTTATTATAGGCCTATGGAAAATCACTATGTCAGTATGACCAAAATATACTGAACCAAAAACTATACCAAAAATAGTACTCAGACCTGAGTTCTGTCCTAGAAATAGGACTAAAAAAACAGAGATCTATGCGTCAAGTGAGTTAAACAGAAACAACAGTAACAGTTTGTTTCTGTGTAACTCAGACAGATATGGAGATGTGCTGTGGTTGGGACAATATTTCTTATAGGTTTCTATAAACAAAAGAATTACAGCACCAAGGACACCGGATTAGCCCTACTATAAAGCTTTTGGTCCCGGGGTTAAATTTAGATGCAGCGTCCTTTCTAATCCCAAGAGCGTCATCATGTGTTGGAGCATCTGTTGACAGGCCGCATTCCGCTCGTATCAGCCGCTGGACCCCTGCTATTGTTAGCGGGTACCAGCGCATCCCTCCTCCTCCTGCACACCACAGTCACGCCAGCAGCCTATACTTTAACCAGTACCACGGTGGCAAATAGGCACAGTAATTAGAACGTGTAGATGAGGTTTTCTTGCAACTTGGGGTGGTTATTTAAGTCATAAGAGAACTAAAGTAAATAAAAGCCAATAAAACTTGCAAACTGTTCCAGACAGAGAACATTTACAGGACATGCGGGGTTGTTGTAGTTTTGCTTTGAAGAAAAACAAGGCCGAGGAGCAAATATCAGTTATAAAAGAGCTTCTCTGTGGGTGAGACGTTTGACTTCATAATAAAAATGTTATAAAAAACTAAAGGTCAGTAAAAGATTAATTAATAAACCGCCTATCATCACAAGTGCTTATCAAAGTTTATTTTGAATTGGCTCAATGCGCGTAATAAACCTTTTGACGCACGTTGGCGTAAAAAAGTTTAAGTTACTGACTGACTTACTTTTCTTTGCTGTTGTTCCCAGGCAGGGTCGAGAAGCATATCCCTGTCCCACTCATCCTCCTGAATCATGTACTCGTCCTCGTAGCCATTATCATAGTGCACCGTGGTTATTTGGGTCATCATTTTTGCGCTCTTCTTTTTGCTCAAATTCGTTGACTTTCTTTCGAGTTGAAGATAATGATGGCAAAGTTTCCTGAATAGCTTTCCTCAGAGCTGTTGTTGATCTCTCACGCTTGCCCTTGTCCTCTCGACCCGACAGACGTCTGGCCCTGTCGCCTCAGTTCAAAAGGGACGGGCTCATTAGTACTGACCACTCACGTGACACCATCTGAACTTTGCCCAAATCCAAACGGCAGATGGAGAACAGCCACATGATCAAAAACAATCTTTATTATAGAAAAAACAACTCCAATGATTTAATCCAAGGATTTAAAGAACACAAAGAGTGGGAGACATAAATAAATGCAATATATTCAAATACTCAGAGCACTAGGTTTGCTGCATTGCATCATTTCAAAAAATAGCCCGTTTATTCTTGTCAGTAGAAAGTGTGGTGCGTGAAAGCAACAGAGTGTATTTGGGCGCAAACAAACAATATTTAGGCCAAATTATTGTATTATACTTTAAATGTATTTAGTTTTACATGACCAACTAGGATGTCTTAAAAGGTGCATTGTTTAACTTTTCTGGTGGAAGGTCCATCAAATGCTTTTCTCCATGGAGATATTATTGCTTTGTCTGGAATGTTTCACAGTATGGCAATAAACCGTTCTACCTCCATGGAGACCAAACCTGACCAAGTTACAGGTCAGATCTGTGAGGAGGCGACCCTGCTCACAGTCAGAAAGCCCGTTTTTCTATGAATTTTTGAGATATAAAACCACAGCTAATTGAATAAATGTAAAGGTAGAGCTGCTTAATGTTATACTGTGACACATTCTACGCAGAGCAATGACATACCCATAGAAACAAGACCCCCAAACAAAAAAAAATACATAGTCCACCTTTAAACATTAAACTTGCTAGAAGTGAGTTAATAGCAGTGCACTTGAAATTAATTTGTCCTATGTTTCAAACAGCCTGTGTAGTCTGGATTTAAAAACAAAATCATGAGCCAAGTCACCATGGGGAGAGAGTTCATTTGGAGTGCAGTGTGTAGTTTAGTTGGGACAATTTTCCAACTCCACCAACAAGCAGGGAAACATCAGTCACAGCTGACGCTAACGCTATTCTCCAGGAGCTCAACGTTACCCCAAACAGTCTCCGTGCTGTGACCCCGGCTGTGTAAACCAGTGGAGTGTTTGGCAAAAGAGAGGCCCCTTTGGATTCCATCTATCTGTATGTCATAGTATGCAGAGGTCTGGATTTGGTCCGGGGTGGGACAGTCGGAAGTGACCAAAGGGAACAAGGGGAGGGTGTTTTCCATTTCAATCTGTTTCATTCAGGCTACAAGGTCGCCGCCACTCCTGACCCCTTTCATGAATCCATTTGTTGGATACTGGGAGGAAAAGAAATATCATTAAAAGGGCCTATAGTATGCAGTTTACCTGGAGCTGAGTTTTGTTTCATTCACAAATGTTTAACACACAACAACTGCATATTTAGGTCCTCTTGTATTACCACATAACAGTGTTCTCTGTTTGACACAGGAAGTGTTACACCTTGTTTTTAAACTCAATAAACCTTCACTAGAATCATTTGTATAACGTCAGCCCTGGAATTGCCAATCTACTGAACTAAAAGGTAAAATGTAGCTGTTATCTTGAAAATGACCACTTCATAAGAGCTCAAGGTAGAGCAGAGCATTTTGAGCTTTGGAGATGTAGACAGACTAATAATAAAGCAGTAAACATGTATGAATGAAACACAACACAGGTCCAGGTATGTTTTTGAGGTAACAACATTATAATACTCACAAGAGTCAATTTGCGGAATATCGGACCATTAAAGACACACAAAATAAGAGATATGAACAAAAGGCATGGAAATTTACCCCATTTGTTGCCCACTAGAACAGGACATGCTGCATGCCGGGTACTGTAGTCTCCTTCCCCATTAGGAAATAAGTTGTACCAAAATACTGCACTATTCTAGAAGAGGAAAAACAGGAAAAATCCATTTAAAAGCATGCTACAATAATATAATTGTTTTTTAAATACATTACATTATGTATTTAGCTATTTTGTTTTAGCAGTGTCAAGTGGCTAGTAGTTTACACATACTTTTTGAGGCCAAACTGCTGCTCCAACATCTGGAAATACTGTGGCTCCACCAGCTAAAACATCACTCATCTAGAAGAGAAACATAACTTAAGTGTTGTTTAAGCCATTGTATATTAATAAACACAAGAGATTAGTTTCACACAGTTGGATAAGCTCAAAAAGGTCATCAAAGATTTAACAGTTTCAAGTTTAGGACTATATGATTACTTTGCAATCTGCTAAATCTGACTTGATTGCCACTTAAGGATTATATATTATTGCAGTAGTACTGGTCATAGTATTGAACTAAATCACACTTACATAGAAAAGCCATGTTGCTATACGGTTCCCAGTGCCCAACTCTTTGAAGGCATCCGGCTCATCTTTCTGTGGAGGTAGGAATAAGTTTGATGCTGTTCCAACACCACCACTTTAATGCCATTGTTAATTTAAGCTTATGAACCTACCCTTCCAAAGTCAAAATGAGGTTCATATTGTCCACCCACACCATAATTAGCAACCTTAAAATTGATATAAAAACATATTTTAAACTGAAATAATCAAACCCAAACAGGTAAATCTTTAGCTCAAAGGGATTTACCTGGAGCTCCTCTGCTGTGTCCATTTCCAGACCTGTGATGTCCTCAATACGTTCATTGATTATCTCAACTACTGGATCGTCATAGCCTGTAAGCCAAGCACTTGAAAGCAGGCAAAATACACATTAGCAGTGATATTGTGTGATGCATAACTATACCACTAGATGGCAGTAAAGGTGTACTTTTGAAAACATGCAAGGAACGTTCATTCACCTTTAGCTAACTCCTATTGGTATTTTCGCAGATAAACTGAAGAAATAAAGAGCTCAATGTGAATGAATGTCTCTTTGTCAGTGAACAAAACTTGCTAATTAAGTTTTAAACATTCAGACATGCACAGAATCAAAATGTTAAAAAGTCAAGAACATGCCGTTATAAGATTAGAATCTCCAATCAGCTCAGGATACCAGGCTTCACTGTAACAAATTCTCATTTATTTGGATAACTAATGAAAAAAAAATCAACTGTTGTAAAATTATGGTGTTTATTGCATTATTTATTGTGCATTAATTTTTTGTTTTTGTTTTGTGGTATGTGAGATATTTAATGTAATTAAACAATAAAAACTCATCTGGATCCCATTAGCTGATGTGAAGTGGCAAAAACTTAGGCATTTATCTGTATGACAACAGTCCATTATTTTAATAAATAAGATACTTTAAGTAGCAGCTATACTGAATGGTTTATGATGAATACTATTATGCCGTATATTGTTAATAAGGAAGCATCTTGCTCTTCTGATGGCCTGTTAGCCTTACCTCTTGGAGACTCTGTACTGGGCTGTGGTAAGTTTCCCAGTTTGAGGGTCATGCACCGTGGCTCGCCTTAACTACAGTGGTTCCCGCAGAACAAGGAGAGGATTATAGAAAATGTATTGTGTGATAGACACAGAAAGAATGGAAAGAGAAGAAAGAGCAGACAGTCACTATATTAATATGGATTATTGCATAGTTAAAGTTCTATAGGACGCTACAAATAAGCAACACAAACCCAATCATTTGTTTGTTTGTCAATTTTTATCAGACTCCTGAGCAAAGATTTGTTCACTATCAACTTATAACTTATGAAAAGCTGTTGGTATGAAAATGAAAAGGTCCAAGATCTTTTTAAACTAGTGCAGGAGTCTTAAGAAAAATTGAGTTAGGCACAGAATACAGCTGAGAATCGAGCTCTTCGCCTGATACTCTTTTCTGTGGACGGCCGTTGCCTTACCTTTTGCTGATTCGATAATGAGCCGTCTCCAGAACGCCTGTGATGGGGTTGGAAATGGTGGCTCTGCGCAGCTGAGAACCAGGAATATTATTTATCCCCCCCACAAACTGATGTGTAATCATGTCATTTTTGCTTTGGTTAACCTTAGCTGTGACTTCACATGTAATTGGTAATAGAGATTATGTTTGTTAGATCTTGGGATTGTGTTGTCAAATCTCATTGAAATTTCAGTTGGCAAAAGATGGTAGCTTTCCATGGTAACCATGTTTTTTTTTTTATCCATCTGAAGCTCTATTAATTTCTATCATTATATTATATAACTAGATTTGTGTACTACAGGAAAATAAAATACATAAAAAGTAACTAATAAACTTACCCTAGGCTTTGCAAGCTGTTTGACTTTTGCAACTTCTTCATCAGAGATTATGTCAATATAGCGGACAATGTAGGGCTTGTCCCACTCATCTTGCTGCTTGATAGGGGCCAGTAAAAGTCTGGGATGACGGTTGTTGTCATAGTAACGACAGAAAAGCCGACTCTGTCTGCGCGGGGTCTGTGGGAGAAACGGTAACATATAGTACAAGTATATGAATACTTTCTAATGGAATCTGTGTCCAACAACTGCTTACCATTTTATTCCCTTCTCCCCGGCAGAGCATCTCATACTTCTTTCTCTCTGGAATAAGATTGAATTCAGCCTTTGGAGATCTCTTCTTTATCTTTTTCTTTACTTCAGCTTTCTCAGTTTCTAATTCTTCTTTTCCACCCTCCTCCTCTGCAGCCTTCTTCTGCTTCTCAAGTTGAAATTGAAAGTACTTCAGATTACCGTTGGCACGCTTGTGTTCTGGGTCTAAAGGAAAAAGTATTAAATCATTTCACCTTATAATAATAATAATAATAATAACAACAATAATAATAATAAACATCTACCAGTATTTTTTTATATCCATCAGAAATTATTACTTTTTCTAAATTATTTTCTACAAAGTTTTACAAAAGAATTACTGACCTAAGGCAAGCAACTTTTTGGTGTAATCCAGGGCCCTCTCCATCTCCCCCTGCTGGTAAATAGCATAACTGAGGTAGTCGAGCACAGTCACTTTATCCAGAGTGGACTCTTCTCCTTCTTCAAGCTGTCTCAGGGCCTGTGCCATCCAAAGCTCTGTGTGATAGTAGTCTACCTCAGTGTAGGCAATTTTTCCAAGCTCAAAGCAGTCCTCCGCTGTCATGCGGCTCTTGTATGTCACTCCTATGATGAAAAGAACAGTGTCCCATAAATATTTTGAACTCTGTACATTAGCTGAGGCAGGTGATCTTTAAAGGCTAGACTGTTCCTGACCAGGTAGATCGCCTGTGGAGATGGTGTTGGAATCCAGCCTGTAAGTGTCTTGTAGTCGGAGAAGGGCTTTGGCAGCTCCAGTCTGGTCCTCATCTGAAGGGAAGTACTGCCTTTGGATAGTCAAGTTGGAAATGAATCCTGGAAAAAAAAGGAATAAAGAAGTAATAATTAAGAAAAATAAACATCATCAAGTAGTCTCTGAAGTGGCAGTGAGCTGGGGCGTTTATAAGATTTTCTTACGCAGTATGCATGGGACAGAATTGTGAATGTGAATTTCCAAAACCTCCACTACTGAGGTGTAGGACTTTACTTATCCCTGCACCATTAGACGTATACACTAGCACAACAAAATTCCCTCTTATTCCTTTATAAATGAGTCCCCAGCTCTGGTTCCCATATGATAATTGTCATGGTTTCATTTTTATCTGTCTCCTCTAACATTAATATAGATGTCCTGGATGGACACAAATCATAGTTTGTTCAGATTTTATTTCTTTTATTCTTCTCAGCCCTTGAGGAGATGTATGATAAACTATTGGTACTTACCATCAGTGGTGTCACTCAGCACAAGGCTTTCCAAGTTTCCCCACTCAGTATTAAGCCTTTTAACCAACTTAAAGGCATTTACAGGGTGTCCCAGGAAAGCTTCAGGGTCTTTAGTGGCTGTAGTGGTCAGTGAATCCAGCTTATCAGCCCACCTAATACAAACAAGGTACATTTATTTTTTACCTTTCATGACACAAATTTAATTAAAGATATTCACTTTAATGATCAGCAAAATGACAAACTTACTGTTTGATCTGAGCCAGCTTGTTCTCTTCAGCTTTAATGTAATCCTTCAGTGAAGTGACAAGATCTTTTTCTGTATAAAGCAAATCTGTCATCTGGCCTAGGGAATACACAGGATACTCAATGTTAAATGCATACAGTAAAACACAATGGCATAAGATATGAACATTATAAAAATACAGAAAAAAACAACAATGTAGTAGACCCTATTTAATATAGATGAAACTGTGTAGTTTTCTACACATTTGAATCTCAATTCTCAATACATGAACATCTGGATACGGATCCCTGATCACTAACCCTGTAGTTTATATTTGTGCGCAAAATATGTACCGGTAAATTCTTATATTCATTTGTCAGTAAAGATTTCAGTCTTTTTGTTAACTCATCTGGACGTTTTTATAATGTGACTTGAAAAGAATCCTACTGTTAAAACCTAAACTGCCTACCTAAATCTAATCACAATGCTTGTCAAAACATTTGCAATACAGAAGATTTTAAACTGAAAAGGGAAACATGTAAGGTAAGGCAACTTTATTTATATAGCGCTCTTCACAGACACAAAGACGCTTTACAGAGCATTATTAACAGAGTATTCTTCATGTGTTAGAATTAGGTCAGCATTGCATTTATATTTTACCTATGGATGTGAAGAAGTCTGCTGAGACAGACTGTAAACTGCTTAACAACAGTAAACACCAGCACAGGAGCTCCATTCTGAAAGATGGAAAAAGTACAGTATATTAAGCCATATGAATAATATACACACTGTAAAGAAAAATGCATCTAAAGTGTTATATCCTTGTCAATATTTTGAGCATGATAGGAAATCAAATTCTGGAGTGTTTGCTCAATGCACCCACATTGATCTATGAGGTTGTATAAGTTTTGTTTTGCTGAAAATGACTGAATAAACTATTATTAACTTTAACAACTTAACTTGACAAAGATTTCATCAACTTTACACACAAAATAAATACGTACATATCCTGCAAGTACAATATGATCTAAATGCACATGGAAAAATGGCAAAATGTAAAATAATTCCCTAACATGTCATTAGAGAATATAGACTTAGGAACAGAGCCAGAAAGGGCTATGTTTGGAAGACAGTGATGCAACATTGCTTTCTTGGCAACAGTATGGTTTTGTCCTCAAAGACCAGCATTATAAAATGTTTGCATATAAATGACACTGAACAGCTCAGCCAATACCGTTTTAAATGCCATTTACCCAGGCTATACTATGTCACACACTGAGGAGACAGATAGATCCATGATCGTAGCATGGTACATTAGTTGCCCAGTACAGTTAAATTCGGTTAATGTCTACTTAAAACTCTTTTTTTTCCCGATAAAAACACACATTTTGTCTGTATTTTAAGTTTGAGATTTCTCAATTCGGAAGAGCTGGACGGAGGAACTATTGCCACGTCTTCGCCCCTCCCCACCGGGTACTCGTGTGCGCCCTACGCACTTCAATGGAGTCCCAAAATCTTTACCTGCTCCAACCTGTCAATAACCTTTAAACCTAAGGCAAAATAGAGGGTCATAACTTCACATGTGCAAAACATTTATGCACGAAAGCAAAACCAATTAAATTTTGTCCTGTAAATAAAACACATGGCGGATTGCGGTCGCTTTCCCACTTTTCCCCAGATGAAGTTGGGAGTTTAGCAGCGCAGAAGAGCATCCCACGCTGACTGCACAGGAATGCGTGCCATTTCGGTGGATTAGCAAACATAGTAGCCTGTGCGTGAAGCCTGGTTGTGAGAATACAAAGTAACAAGTGAATAAACTTTAGTTTTGTAGCATATATGAAGCGCGTTTGCGTTTGAGCTGGGCGGAGTTGAGCACTGATTTACTGTCGTGAAAGTTAACTTTTTCAGCTAGCTTAGCTGAGTTAGCTTACTTTATATCTCTTGTTTTTATAGAAACAATGCTAACCCTCCTGAGATGTGCTAGGATAACACTCATAACTCTGTTTTCTGTCTGATTTTCTGTTGCAGAGATTTATTCTAAATTTCGTGGAAGTTTTACCTTGAGAAGAGTAAATCGCTGCAGAAAGGCTGCCCCCCGGCGTGTTCTCCCTGCTCCGTTCAACTGAGAGAGGATGCGTCTGAAAAAGCCTCCGTCTGAAATTTAAGGTAATCCGTGGGCCATGGATGGGCTGGATTTGCAAAAGTCAGTGCTAAACGCTACGTGCCGAATCTCACATCCAAACTCACGAGAGTCAGTGGGCTGTCTTTGGTAAATTGTAGGGGAGGGATCTTCTGTTGACCGCGGAGAGACACCCATGGGTGAATTTTTAGGGTGAGCCTCTCACAAAGCTGCATACACATGAAAGGCACAAAAAGGAGTTGTGTGTCACATGAGACTGTGGTGTCTCAGTGCCACGCGTAATAAAGGAGTCAAAGCGGTGTTCATCATGGGCGCAAACTTGAATACATTTAAAACACATTAGACATTAGATTAACTTATACATTATTCAGGGTCGATCTTTCAATGACAAGTGATTAAACTATTTTTACTCAAGTCATTTTGCTTTCCTTTTATATCAATTCCGGACAATTCCTTCAGGAAGAAAGCAGAGGGATTCCAGCTGCTGGTGGGGTGGAGTTTAGTGTGTGTGAGTTCAAGCCTGTAGTTTCCAGATCCCTGCTGCAGCTCACATCTGTCCATTTACATTAACACATAACACACAACACCTCTTTATTGGCTTTACTCAAATCAAGTTAGGCAGTCTTGTTAAATATTTTATTGAAAATCTATCACCAAACAAGCATCTTGACAGTACCCATACAGTAGTTACACTTTGGAGCCACTGTAAGAGTTGTGATGTTTTTGTTATTTAGGCATAGCACAGACACACAGTAGGGGTTTGTGGACGAAACAGGAACAGGCCTACTGGCAAACTTGTGGAGGTATTAACAGGCCTACTATAAAGTCTCTCAGTCCTCATAGTGCAAAATGAGCTCATTGTTAAAACAATTTCCCATTTGAGGAATTGAAATATGATTTAACAAAAATTCAGTTTAAATCCACTTTTATCGGCGAATGTCATCCAGTGAGGTGAGTCTGCTCCCAAACAGCAGTTCTTCATAGGTCAGAAGCTGCTGCAGAAAGTTTATATTGGGCGCTGTGCACGCCCGCCTCTCCTTTAACCAGCGCAGGGCATGCAGCAGGGACCAGTGCCTGTGCTCCATGAGGAAGGCTAGTGTGAGGGCCGAGCTTCGACTTCTGCCCATACTGCAGTGCACCAACACCCGGCCTGCAGGCACCCCTTTCAGAGCTTGATGGATAAACCTGGAGGCCAGAGGTAGTGCCTCCACCAAGTCCTGCTGAGCATCATCGCTCAGGGGTAGCCTCAGGTAGCACAGCATGTTGGGGAAGGCATCTGGACTCTTGGCTGTAGCATTAACCACATGGGTGATGTGGAGGTTCTTAATGATACGGTAGTTTTCTGCCTGAGCTGCTGAGCCTTGATACAGGGCCCCCTCCAGGATTTCTGAGGGGTAAATAGTGAGAGTGTGGCGCTCTGGTTCGAGTAGAACCATATGAGAAGTACAGAGAAAAGGATAGAGGGTGTTAAACGCTGTGAACCCTCCCAGGAGAATAACGGGGTCCATTCCCAAATCACTGAGCTGGAAGAAGCAGCGCTGGAGATCAGGGGAGTCTGTTCGGGCCTTCACACTGCCCACTGAAACACATACACAATCATTTACATAAACAATGACCTTAATCTTAATATTAAGTAGAATTGTGGGTTTCTGACCTGGACTGCTGCCTTCTTCTGCGTACAATAGTATTATGGAATACTTTTGTAGCTCTATACAGCTGATTAGACACCCCAGCTCTGGGTGAATCACTGTGACGCAGGCCCGTGCTGTCACCACGTGGCTGTCCTTGTACCTGACACATCAATAAAATACACTGTGTCTGTTTTGTCTTTGCTGTGCAATGTAACTTCTAGCATATACTTTTCAATATTTGTGTACTTTGTTATAAATAAATGTGTTACTTTATACTGAGTTACGTTGTGCAGGATAATCAAACGGTACTCTTGTATTGTATAATTCTTACAGCTCAGAAGCATCCTTCTGTAGCACCCACCTCTCTGCACTCCTGCAGTCCAAGATGAGGATATAATATGGATCGTAGAGCATTGGCTGGCCCTCCTCTGCATTCAGAAGGTTATACACTTGTAAGGGGGTGATGTAGCCTCTCTCTACACGTGCAATTTCTGGAAGCAAGGGCACTAGCATCTCCTCGGGCTCACACACGTCTTTGAGGTAAATTGTAAGAAAAGTATTTTTTGAGTTTGTGGCATGAATTTATGTACATTACACAGTTTTATTTTTAAAAAGAAAAGGATAATACTAAGTACTCCTTGGCCTTTTATTCAGCACAAATAAAGCTGCCCTTACCTTTATTTTGGATGGGAATAATGGAGGAATGGTCACTGTCTGTACTGTTGACCTCTCTGTCAGAGACACTGTTTACAGTTGGTATGGTGCGGACAGCCTCTCTGGAGGCCACTCTGCAACTGTTGTTCACTCTGATGTAAAAAATAGACATAAAGACGAACATATCAACATGAAACTAATTCCACATGTTGATATCACAGCAGTGTAATAAGAAGAAAGTCTTTACCTGGACAGTACTACGCCCATCTCGTTTAACTCCTTTGGCAGATGCATCAGCTGTTCCCACCTGCCCTTCATTAGAAGAACATGCTATACAGGAACTAAAATCCAAAATGTCTTGGAGAACATTTCCAAACTGATAAAGATTTGAAAACTCGCAATGCAGTATTTGTTTTAGGTGGTCACTGCCGTGTCTCAGTCCTGCCCTTATTTTAGCTGGTGGTCGTGGAAACAGAGTAACAGTTAAGTGCTTTAGAGGGCCTCATGGGAGCTGGAGGTGACAGCTGACTGTAAAGAGACCCACAGTCCTTGTTCACATAATAGTTGCTTCCATTTTCAAAGTGTATTTAAAAACAATTTGTTTTTAGCGTGAGCACCAAGTTCTAGAGAGAGACAAAAGAAAAGAGACATGTTATTGAATGTGGTGGGACATGTGATGGAGAGAAAGACTCTGGAAATTAAATCATATAGATAACAATTACAATATTCAGTTTTTATCAACATCATCAGAACACACAGTGAGAGATCAGAATAGTAACGAATGCCAATGTATTTGAAAGCCATTACACCTAAATATTATGTTTTCTCTATAAATATAAAACGTTTTTAAATAATTCATCTAATGACATTAAAAAAGTTAGACATTGTTTAGAAAAGTGGGACAGGGTCATAAGTGGTTGTGCTGGACAACCAAAATATATTTAGATGTTTATCCTAGCTTTTCCTCAGTTAACTGTTTGAAAATAGCCAATATACAAGGAACTAACCCATAACAATTTGCCTCTCATTGGAGTTACCAAACAAAAGCAGAGAATACAACCCCTAACTTTTCATTTTACACTTAAGTGAACATCAACACCAGTGGATGGAGGCGGAGCCAGGAAGCACAGGAGGTTCCCAGCTGTTGCCATGGCACTGTGATGAATCAATTAGAGCCCCTCACTCTGCCACTGTGTTTGTATGGACCCTGGGCTCTCATGTAAACAGACCTGTTTACTTTGAAGGTGCATAGAGATCATGTGACCCGGGAGGCGATCCTGTGTGGGTCTTTGAAGAGCCAGAGGGGCATGCAGGGTTCCAGGGTGAGGGGGAGTCAGATAGGGGGTAATACAGAGGATCAATGTCACAAACAGATGCTAAAGTCTGGCATTAGGGCAATGGTTTGGACTAGCCCTCTGTGTTTACTGTAAGTCAATAAAAAAGGATTTCAGATGACATCACGCTAAAGACCTGCAGTGACATGGGCTCAGGTAAAGTAACCATAGTCATTTGGGGTGTGCATTGCCTTTAGTCTGACTATATAATATATATCATACTATGCATGTCACGATTCAATATATCATAAAATACACTAAAACAATGGATGATATATTGCAGTTAATCAACAATTACTTCTAATTGCTGGGTTTCAGATTACATCGCAGCATTTTTTAGGCCAGTAATATTTAATACAACACAAAAACCTACAGTTAAAATGTAGGTTTTTGTTGTAATATAGCAAGTTAGTAGGTTTAGTCACTAATAGAAAACATTACATTCAAGATTTGTGAATAAACTTTTTGGATATTTCATGACATTACAATGTTATTAATAGGGAAATCTGTCTCATCATCACATTCTAGAATCTGAAAGTCACCAATAATATAATAATATACTTCACTAAACCTTCACCACAACAGAATTGTATGACAATTTATTGCATGTTTTAAATTATGAGAACAGTGAATGTAACTAATGCATTTTTGTGCAATATATTATTTAAGTCGGTACAATGCATTTTGAATTGATTTGAGAATTGTGCTGTGAAGTATCACTATATATCACTGAACTGATTTTTTTTCTTACACCCCAACAGTTATGCTACAAACTTTGATTCATGTAGCAGCACAATAGAAATAGATGTCAGAAATATGAATTATTTGTATTTAATTAATAAGTATTATCCACCACAACTTCATAACTGAACTGAGTTGAAATTATTTTTTCATCCATTTGTCTAATACCACATTTCTTATATGTGACCAGTTTTATGAAATAAAACTTCATAAATGATCAAGTAAAGAGCCAGATAAAATGGCTCCAGATAACATGGCTCTTTACATGTAGTTTTAGAACTTGAAATGGCTTTCTCCCTTTTTATCATTGATTTTTAAAAATTTTAGCATTACTGAATTTAAAAACAGGAGGAAACCGTCAGATTAAGTTGATACAATTAGCATATTCAACAATCTATAAACAACATACAGTATTGTATTATAAAAGTGTATCATAAACTTTAGAAAGGTTAAAAGTGCATTACCTATTAGCAATTCACTAACAAGGACCATGCCAACAACATATGTGTGAAACGAAAAGAGTTTATTCTAGGGAGGCCAGGCGTGGTGGGATAACTGGGTTGAGACTCTAGGGTGGGGGTTCAAGCACAATCTTCACATGGCCCAGCAGGAATGGGACCCCCCCCCCCCCCCCTCGTAGGCGTCTTGTGTCTTGAAGACAAGAAGACAAACAGATAGGGGTTGGAAGGGTGGGGTCCAGTCATTCGGGACAAACTAGGTTGCCGGGATAGGTTGCTACCAGAAGCCTATTTGGCTTCTGGGAAATTTAGGTGTGGTAGAAGTGAACTGTGATTTGCTGGAGAGGAGGCGAGGGCAGTTGAGGTGTGGTCCTGCTCCTGAACCAAAGTTAATCATATTAACTACATTTATAAACAGTTGTGTAGTCCATATTCTGACTTTTTTGGTTTTCAAGCACATTTCCCAATGGAATACATTTCACTAGCAAGGCCACAACAAAGGAACACAATAAAGATATTTATTGACAATGGATAGACGTGATGGCTGGGAGTAGACTCTGGATGGGGACTCTGTCTCAGGTGGTCAGCCCAGCAGGTTCAGGACCTTCCATCCTTTGTAGATGACGTCTTCAGGCTGAAGAAGAGACACTTCAGGCTGAAGAAGAGACACAGGGTGGAAGGGAGGGGGTGGATAGAGTGGAAACAGGCGGTTTTGTTGGGATATGCCTGTATAAATAGGGCTTCTGTGTAACTGAAGGTGTGGTTGAGCCTAGCTGTGGTTCGCTGAAGAGGAGTGGAGGGAGGTTGAGGGGTGGTCCGGCTCCTGAATCTCAGTGAATCATATGTCATATCAACACATAAAGAAAGTGCAAAGTCCATCTGGACTTGTTAAAAAAAACAGTGAGGTTAATACCTGCAGCACAAAGCAGGTACACACAGCACCTGCTGCCGAGGGGAACAGTGCTTTACATAGCTGATCATTCACTATCTGTGCATCTGGGCTCACTGTTACTAGGGTGAAGTACAAACATGTTTTCTGACATTATGCTGGTAAGTCTTGGTGTAATTTATTTATAGGACTTGTGTCTTTTCTAAAATCTGTTAATGTCTAATTGTCTTGTTCTATAGAGAATTTTCTGTGGAAAAAAGATCTATTTACAGAATGAATGCATTATATGTAAAAGGTAACTCCACTTCGCATCACTATTACTACTTTGTAAATTAATCTGAATATTATTTTTTATGTCATCTTATTTTTATTTATCTTTGGTAAACAATACCAGCTGATTCTTATGTATGTTTATTTTAAGGCACTTTAACTAATTTCTCGCAGTTCAGCCCAAGTGAAACATGGCTGGTGTGTCTCGCTTTTGAAGAATCTTCTCTCCAGTCAAAGTCTGAAACCACTGGTGCCCACTCTGTGTCTCCTGCTCTTTGTGATCTACAGCCTGGGAGATAAGCTACACAAATTTGTGGTTGGCATATTCATCCCACAGTACCACTTTCCATATGCAGTGGCCCTTTGCTTCGGGCAGGTTGGTATGGAACAAGCATGTTAGTAAATTGACTTTATTGTCAATCATTGCTACAGTTAACCTGAGAAGGCTAAGTTATTTTTGTAAACCTGTGAGTGAGTTTGTTTGCTGTTTGACTAGGAAGGACAGGTCATACTGGGGGGTAGGAGAGTGGGAAAGGACAAAATATATTGTTGATAAGTAACAAGTTGAACAATGAACATGTATTGCTGCTTCATGGCTGAAATGTTTTATAATGACAACAGTTAACAGTTAATTAATTGATTTCATTTATTGATTTGGTTTGTGAATTTATACAAAACAACAATGTGTGATTAGTTTGAATGGTTATTTCTTTACATGTGTAATGTGACTCCAGGCATAGCAGTATATGTCATAGCACTGTTATTTAAAAATTGCATGTGTCTATTGACCACATATCCTTCTTCCTAGGGTGTGACCTCTCTGTCATTTTTTAATCTGCTGCATTTGTTGGGTGCAGTATCTCTTCAGAGTTACTCCAGGGCACTTGGTGAGAAGCTGCTTGTGCCATCTATCTGCAGCAGCATCTATGGGGTATTGTCCATGTGGGCCAAAGCCAACAGCTCAAGCTCCAGCCTGTTCTCTCTTGTTCTGCTTCTGATACCTCTACTTACTATGATTCTGAGTTCCCTCCTCAAGCTGCAGTCTCCACTGTCCATACATATCTTTGTTTTAATTTCCTTTTTTAGTGGGACTACTCTTGTCATCAAAGGTAATGAAGTGACTTTTATTGGAAGTTGAAATTTACAATGTCTGCACAATCAACTGATCTTTCATTTACTGTCTGCTTCCAGTCTCCCATGGTGTGTCTTGTGTGGACTTTCTGGAGTACATTTATGCACCTCTGGCATTGATCCTCTTCTGTGTTTCTCTGATTTGGCTGGCAAAAGTGTCACAAGTGGAGCAACAACATCCCCTCAGTTCCCAAGCCTCAGTTTTTGACATCTACTATGCTCATTTGGTCAATCAGAGCGGGATCCTGGGAGTTTTGTGGCTGCTACATCCAGACAATCCGTGGCATGTTTGGAGGAAGGGAAGCTGGCACAGTTTACTCTTTCATGGCTATCTGTCTGCCATTCTACTTTTAGGAATGGTGCTCAATTTCTTTATCTCTATAACTGTTTTGTGTTTCTCACCTGTAGCTGCTGGACTTCTCCACTCTGCATACCCACTTGTGCTGCCTTTTTTACACTTCATATAATGTGAAATGGATAGTTTGATGTGGATCCCTCAGAGACCTTAAAATGTCATAATGTCCAGTTGTATAATGGCATAATTTTAAGGTAATATTTACATTCAAGAATATCTACGGCTGTATTAGAAGAATGGGGGAAAATAATGTTACATGTGTATTTGATTAAAGGGTTTATTAAGAACTAGTCATAAATGTGTAACCATGTACACCATGGGCTAATAATGAACTCCTGTTTAAGTGGTCAGGACAAAGATAAGTTTAAGTAGCACATTTGTATGATGTTATAGACCGCTTTTGCAACAGAAACACATTCCATTCTAAATTGCATGTATGAAAAGTCATATAATAGAGTAAGTCATTATTTGAATTTGGTGTTTAACCTTGCCTTTAGGATTAAAAAGAATCACTCACACAAAACAGGACTTTTAATATATACTTTATAGAAAAAAACACTCATTTAAAAATGACCATTCCCATTACATAGAAACATTACTTTATCCATTCAGCAATACACAGTTAATCTCAATTTGTTTCAGGAGGGGTCAGAGTTGGATGGCAGGTGAATACCCAAACTCTGCAGCAGGTTAGATGCAGGTCCAGCCAGACCAGCCTGAGAGCTTAGTGACTCCAATAGATTTGTGACTAGATTCAAGTCTATGTCTAGAGGCTGGATGTCTTCTTCAGTTTCTCCAACTCCTTCCTTCCTGTTCAAACTACCTTCTCCAGAAGAGTTAGAGGAGCCATTTTGGGGATCTGTCTTGTGGTTCTGTGAAAAATAATTCAGCCAATTGGTATACTTTGCAAATGCATTTTCATACAAGTACATGACTGAAAAAAATGAACTACTACTACCTGATTAAAACTCTGCCCTATATTTGTGCCCAATAGCTCCTCATCCATTTGGTCCATGTATTTCTTAAGACTATCCAGTGTCTCAGGTCCATTCATTTCAGGTGGAACGGAAAACTCCCTTTCATCTTCTCCGCCAACATCGTCATTATCATCATCATCATCATCATCATCATCATCATCATCATCTAAGTCATCTGAATCAAGTTCTCCATCTTCATTGCCCCCTAAATTAAAGCCAAAAGTTAATTTCAATGCCATGTGAAAGAGAGGACATGTTAAACACATATTTAAATTTGTTTACAATTTACATACCTAGTAGTTTGTCCAACGCACTGAGCATCGAATTTGGGTCAAAGCTAAAAGGTTGACTAAAGCTAGAAAATTAACAAAAAATACCAAGTAAGAAATTGTAAACCAAATAATCTTCTATTCTAATAAAAGTCTTCCCACCGGGGCAGCTCAGCTCCCTCATGAGATGACATGGCATTCAAAAAGTTCTTCATTCCCTGACTGACAGCTACCAAACTGTATCCAGCGTCTTCATCCACTTGGCTGCCAACTGGTTTATCTTTGCTACAGCTCACTGCAGATTTCTGGAATTCCACACCGTCACAATCTTTGGCTCTTTCTTGTAACATTTCTTCCAAATCCTGTTCTGTAATATCCAGCCAGCTGTCACCTTTGAATGACAAAACATAGAACATACTAGATAGTAAATAATTTATCTCACAGGCTAGAGCTGATATCCCATTGACTATGATGAATTTAAAAGTAGTTATTTCACTTACTGTCCTCTGGGGGGAGCTGTGACTCCTTTTCTTTGAGCTCTTCCAGGCTAAAAGGAGGAAGACTTTCCAGCAGCTGAAGAACCACCTCACCCAACGACAAAGCACTAAAATACATTTGCAAGTGCATATTTTAAGACCATACTAAAAATATACTAATCATAGCTACCACCACAATAGACTTACTTAAATTCAGAATAGACAGACTGTTTGAAAAAGTTTTCAGCTCTGTATAAAAGGTCTTTGTAAAGAGTTGAGCCCTCAATTTCTCCCTGTGAATTAAAGAATTCATGATAAGTTGCTTATCACTGTATGGCACAAATGTGGTATAAATCCATGACTGACATACCCTGAAGTAGCTATTTTTTTTCAAACATTCAATAAATCCCTTCCATTGAGGGTTACAGCTAACTAGAGCATTAGGGTCTGAAGATGGCAATCTGGCCTTTGAACACAAAATCTCAAAACCATGTGCCTAAAAAGAGAAAAGCAAATACAAAGTATGGATGAGTGAACTTGTGCGCAATATTTAGAAAGTCAAAGTTCCATCAAAAGTGCATTTAACCAGTTTCATGCCCAACTCATGAGCTTTGTACTTGGGATCAGAGCGTGGAGGCAGGACATAGCCACTCCTACGATCGGGAGTGAACTGTTGCTGCTGTAGCTGAGCAAACAAGCAGCGAGTGAATGTCACCTAAAAACATACACAAGTGACTTTTTTAATTGAAAAAAATGTTTTAAAACAGTAAAAGATAAATATAAAACAAAACACTGTAAAGATGGATACCATAGTGAGAATGCGTGTATCTGGTGGAAATGTCTTGAAGCGTCGACAAGCCTGGAGATCAACTGGGTCCCGCAGATAAAATGCTGACACAGCAGGCGCCACAAGATCAGGGCGCTTTGCTAATACCATTGCAATGCCTGCGGGTATGAAGCAGTGGGCATGGTGCAATTCAGTCTGAATCCTCTCTGGGTACCTAAGATAAAATGATATTATATGCATTATAAGTATTCTATAACTTATATGGCTTCCTTACCCTTTAAGTCTCCTTCTCACTGCAGTGGAAATCTTACTACTTGGATGACATGCTTCTGGATTGGATGACAGCAGTGACAGGGCTTTAGTCAAACTTGGTATTTCATCCTTAGGGATACCCACTGTATTTGAATGAGTAGGGCAGGGGATTATGTACAGGTCCCCTCTATAAATAAACACCTGTAATATATAAAAACATCATGTGGTTACCGAATAGATGTGAATTATGGGTGAACAAAAATAATATATAATATAAATAATGAACATTGCTCACTCTGTTTTCACTAGTATCTGGATTTAACCACTTGGGGAGATAATCTGCTGCTTCAATCAGAAGAAACTCCCCATCATTATCTTCAACTCTGCAAGAAAAACATGGAGGTTAACATATTATTCAACCTACGTTTGTTATTGCATAATAACATAATATCATACCTGGCTGCAAGCTCTGGAAATGCTTCTGTTATTTGCTGAAGAAGGTAAACTATAAACCACTCATCTTCCACATTGTCTGTAAACTGGGTGCTTCCTCCCAGATGAGCAGGAACATCCCCTAACAGAAGGTTTAATTGGTTAATACACATCATATGAACTGACAGGCAATAGCAAACAATACGTTGGCGTTACCTTTCTCAGGATATAACTTAAGGTTAAAAGGTTGATGGTGCCAAATATACTGTGCCAGGAGTGTTGCAAACTTTGCCAAAATCTCCTTAATTAGATTAGTGAGAAGCTTTTCTACTTGATTAGTGTCGGAAATTTGAACGAGAAAGAGTTTGTACTGTACGGTGTCCTCTTGGGCCATTCTCCTCTGAAGCACCTCCATTATTTTATTTTAATTACCTAAAACTACAAATAACAGCCTACTTGACTTTACTTGACATAACACGCTTAAGATCTACAAAAACGCTCCACTCACACCACTGTTGTTTGGGTCCGACGATGTAACTTGCTCGACTCGACACAAAACACGGTTTTAAAGATATTCCTACTTTATTTAAACGCAAATAGGGTAATATATCTAAATTATTCAACCACCTAAATATTACACACAGCATGTTCAAAGTTAATTTGGGTGATTTTTTTCCCCCTCATACAAGTTAAACTTATATTCTGTTGGCATTGTGATCACATGGAACGTTATAGGCGGAGATATTTCAAAGACGCACAAAAAAGCCGCAATGCAGTGTTAAAGTTGTAGTTCTTTAAGTCATCTATCGCTGACGGAATGATCGGTTGAATTGGACAGAGTAAAATACATTTCCCATAAGACTACGGGAAGATAGACTAGCGTATCCATGACAGCCGTGTACTGTTGTTACGCCAGAAAAGGGGGGAGCCCCGTCAATACAGCGGCCACCACCAGCTCATATGCACCAGCTTTGGTACACAGTCGTGAGTAAGTGCAAAATGTGAACCCTCACAATCTTCAAGAGATCTTTACCAGGTGCCAGTCAACCAGTAAAGAAAAGGTCGCGTGCCCACTACTTTTTTGTACTCGACTATATGGCTAAAGTATATTGGAGTAGCCCCCGACGTACATTAGCTAGCAAAGAACACCGATCAAGAACCAAACTGCTGATGTTCTGCACCGACTGCTGAGATACGGATCGACCAGGTCGGACATGTATGAACCCAGTTTCACTTGTCCTCCGAAGGTCCACGCTGTGGTCACGGAATTAAAAGACCCTGGCTTCTGAATATACATGAGACACCTGGGAGGATGATTTCGCGATACAGTAGAAGACCAGTATCGCATAAACTTGAGATGTAAGCACCAAAGAGATGGGTTTTCACAAGACAACTCAATTAGGCCTATTATGTTTCGTGTTAATGTTTAAACACTGGACTTACAAAGTGTTTTTGTATTATGTCTACAGACGTGGTTTGTCTCGAAGCAGCCTTGACCACCACCCTCTTCCTGAGGAGGCAGATGATGACCATTCTACCCCACGCTACCTCCAGGACCTCCAGGAAGGGGATTCTACTCACAACAGGTAGTAGACTGTCTTAGGGCTGAATATTACCTGCATGTTCTTGGTATAATATTAACTGCTTTATTTCCTTAAGAACGAATCCTGCCTATATGAACTGTGAATGGTTGTATTTTCTAATGTCTTCTGAGAGTTAAACATTATCCACATAGAGTAAAATACATACTATTGATGTAATAGTATTTGACATAGATGTTAGCTGCTGGATTTTGTTAAGAATGAAACCTGCCTGTGTGAATTGTGAATAGTCGTGTTTTGTAATATTATACCTTCTTCTGGGGGCTAAATATTACTTACATAAATATGAGTAAAACACATTTTATTGGTGTAATATTAGCTGCTGGATTTTGTTAAGCATGAAACATGCCTATGTAAATTGTGAATTGCTGTATTTTGTAATATTACTCTCTTCTTGTGCGGACAGCTGACGCTCAAGCCCCATGATCTGTGAAACAAGGCACCAGAAAGCTCCTGATAAATTGATATCACATAACCTCCTCGAGATGCAGGCAAAAGAATAAACAATGAGCTGGCCTCTTAGAATATTCAATTACTCTGACATTTGCCCTTGATTTTCCACTTGCACTCCAACCATCACTTGAACAATTTCCACTATTTTATAAAAATTAGAATATATTTCAAAGAGAACAGCTGTTTCATTAAAATTAATGACTGATGTAGCCTTTTTAAAATTTTATTTGTGTGTAGCTCCGAGACATCTGCCGCATCAGTCCACTCAGACTGTTCGACTATTATTACGGTGGACTTTAATCAGTCCTGGTCTGGTCTTCAGAGTTCAACAGGAACTGGCATCTCCACTGAGAGGAGCTCTGTTTTCTCCTGGGGCTATGATGTAAGTGTCATATACTAAAAAACACTAAGTTGGTGTTAAAATGTGTTTGAACAAACTTGTGCACATTCAAACTGTACAGCTTAGACATTATTTATAATATCCTGTTTACATAATGTTCAATCCCTGCATTTTGCTACTACTTTATTCCACTCACTTCACACTCAATATGCAAATTCTCATCTCCTCTCAAAAGCTAATTAATATTCATGCTGAACCTGTGAAATAAGTGTCCTCACTAAATGAACAGTGTGCTCAGCGACAGCTTTAGTCATAGGCCTTCTGCATGAGAATAACAACCATCGCCTCCTGCATTATTTCTCTGTTGGAGTCTGTTTTTCTCTCCCACAGGAATTTGACAAGGCTGCATCGCGGCAGGTGCAGCAAATGTTTGAGGAGATCGACAAAGAGCTTTATGAGGGTAGAGGCAGCGGGGGAGGGATTCTGCCAGGTCTGCAGGATGAATGTCAACAATGGGCCTCACGATTCCCACATCTTCGGTATAATCCCTACCCTACCCATTCTCTAACATGTAATGTAACCTGTATAGTCTTGTATTGGTATGTTGATGATATTATTTATTATTTCACAAATAAAATATGATTGTGTGTATCTTACAGAATCATTGGCACTCAGTTGGTGTGTCCCACTGATGAAGGCTTCCAGTGGTATTCTACTTCAGGAAAAAGCAGTTCATCTAGCAGCCTGTCAGCAGTCAAAGAGCGCAATGTTAAATCCCCAGAGAGTGACCACAGCAACACAGAGTAAGTTTTAACTCTAGTTCCCTTTCTTATTTCTCTCACCTGGGCTTGCATTTTTCATGAAAATATAAACTCTGTTGTTTGTATGGACTGAAATAGTTAATTTCAATCTGGAACTGTCATCTTGTCAATGTCAATTTTATGACTAGGCCTATGCGTACAGCTGCAGTGAGGCCATCTATTATTAAACAGCCCTACTCTGCTCAGTGAGTTTGTGACCTAGATGCTTCAACTTGTTGATTAAGTTTGTTCATCAAAGTTGGTCATGGGTTTAGTAGTGATAAAGCGGTGACTGTAAGAAGTGGTGTCTTGCATTACCAAAGCACATTTGATAATTAAGTATTTTAACATACATACTATACTTTCAATTTGACAAAATTACCTAAACTAAAGGCAAAGTGTAACAAGTGACTTAATGTATAAATTGAATTTATTCATCTTTTTGTAAAAGGCTGAATGTTCAAGGTAAAAAGGCGGTGTTGAGGAAACCCTCCACATCAGAACTGGAGGAACTTCCAAGGGCCTCTAGTGGATCCAGTAATCATGACAAATCCAAAGTGATAGAAGTGGAGGGTGTCATGGAGGAATACCTGGCATTTGATAGTCAGGAGGTGTAAGTTCATCAAAAGATGTAAGACTCATTATTGTTTCCAAAGTTCTTAATATTGTTTTCTCTTTAGGGATGGTGAAAGAGAACCTGACAGTTCAGAGTCTGGGCGCAGGTATCACTGCCTCCCACCTGTGTCCCCGTACCGCTGTCGGCGTCAGGCTGTTCTGGACCTGCTGTTTGATGATGTGTGGCGGCATCTGGTTGGGTGGACAAAAGAGCTTGTTCAGCGACACTGGGAAGGGTGTACTTTGTGTAGGCCTGGACTTTTTTTTTTTAAGCAATTGAAAGTAATTGAATATTACTGAAAGATTTTTGTGATTTTTATTTTTTGTAGTAGACGAAGAGAAGCTTTGTGGAAACTTAAGCCCTGTTCCTCAAAAATCAAACCATCCGTTCATGCTGCTCTCTACACTGCCTACCACACTTCCCAAATTAGGTCTGAACAGGGTCCCTCCTCTTGCAGGCTTACCAATACAGGTCAGTAGTCTGAATGACTAGAAGACTCATTTTCTCTACTCTGCATTTAATTTCCATATTTTTGAAACCTGCTGTATGCACTGTAAATCTAATCTACCAACAACAGCATAAGTCATTTGTCTTTGTTCTTGTACCCAAATTTTAGTTCTCTTTCAATCTGTAATACAGCCCGTTTATTAATGTGTCTCCCTGTTTTCTTCCCTCCTTTTTCACTGATCCCTTTACCTTCATCGTTTGTATGCCATTCTTCATATACTATGAGTGTCACATTAAAAGCAAAAAACTTTTTTTTTCTTATTTGTTGTCTTTCTTTCTTCTGTCTTTATAAAATTTGATTTATGGTCCATTTTCACTTCCTGTTTTCCTGTCTCTTGGTCCTCTTTCCTCCTTGAAGAACATTAAGTCAAGGGGCTCAAAGCACAAGTCCAGACGGAAAAACAAAAAGCAGAAAAGGCCTTCCAGTGTATGTAATTTTCTCCCTCTGAGCCAAAATAGTGGTGTGCTTGATCACACTTTTGATGGAGGCTCATTGTCTACACTCTAGAGTATGTGCTTGTGCCTGTTGATTAACACAAACGTCTTATCTGTTTTCTTTCCATTATTCAACCATGGAATGCTTCATTCTTTATTTCGGCATTCTTTTACAGTTAGTGGGTGACATGGTATTGTTTTGGGGGATCCTGTCATTGCATGATTAGTAACAATTAATCAGTTCGACATTCTTCACGCCATACTAACAAATAATTTTGATATTTAATTTTCTATGAGACCATTAACATGCTATTTCTCATTTGTCTTTCCCTTCACAACATCTGCCATGTCCAGACTGCGAGAGCCCCCATTGGAGCAGCAGCGCAGCACAACCTGAACGACCTCATTGTCATCCAAAGCATACCTCTTCAGCAGAGAAATCTGACTGCACTGGATCGAAGCCAGTAAGGACAGTGTTTACTTGTCTCTTAATTTTGGCCAAAATAACAGTTCTGCTCCAATTAGATTTTTTTGTGGAGGCATCACTATTTAGTCATCTAGTTGTTTTTACTTGGCAGAGACCCAGATGAGAGGCTGTACCCGAGGCCAGGGTCCAGTGTTGTTCCCTCAAACAAAGCTCGTCCTCGGAGGATGCTGGAGCAGAGCTCCTCTTCATTATCTCGCCCAGCACAGTCAGCCCGACGCAGAAACCCTCCTCCCCGCACGCTCCTGCCCCTGGTCCCTTCTCTGAGTCAGTCTACTGCAGGCTCTATGGATGAGATCATCCGTGGAACAAGATTGTAAGGAAACCCCTTTGTTCCCCTCTGTAGTTGCTTTTTATTAAGTCTTCTTTAAATTACCTTCTTGGATTTGACAAAGCATCTGCATCATCCTCAATTACAATTCTGAAAACATTTTTATTTTTTTTCCCTGCAGGCCCACAGCAAACATATCTCCACTGCTACCACTGAGCAGAAACACCCTTCTTCCCCCCATTGGCACTGGAGATCAAGAGGCATCCCATGCACTGCAAAACTCTAAACCTGCACAGGTACTTGTGCAGGGCAGCACTGATATCTGACTTCTTTATTGACTCATAATTGTAGATTGTTTATTTATTTATCTGCCCAGCGTCAGAAAGGACCCTCCAGCCGTGCTCACAGTGCTGTAAATGAAGATGTTGGCAGCTCCATACCTAGAGATCGTCACCACCTCCTCGATACCTTCTCTCGCCCTAACACCACCCACACATACAGGGTAAGGTGCACTTAGACTTGGACTTAATAATTACATAGCACCCCATAACCACACCTCATAATATCAATGTAGAGTGCTTCCCAACCACAGGCCGTACTATATGCTGAAGAATTATTAGATTTAGTTGAGTTAATGTTGAAATGAAACTGCATTAATCTTTTCTCTTCACTCTCAGTCAGACACTCCTTATCGCCGCTCCTTTACTATATTAGATAACATCAGTCAGGGGAGGCAAGGAAGGGCCTCTGTGGCAGCAGGTAAGATCTGAAAAATAAACATTTTTAATACTTTGTTGGTACTCCAGTTTTAGGTAATGAATAATTTATGCTTTTGTATGTGATTCCACCAGATGCACTAGGTATTGGTGTGACTGGTGTTAGTCTTGGTATCAGCAGCTCTTCCTTTTTGGACTCATTTCCCCACCATCCATTGGGCCACTCACCAATCAAAGATGAAGATGAACCAGATCTACATGGTGCTGTCCAGGGTTTGTCAAATACACTGCTTCATAAGGTTGTACATATCAGGTAAAAGTAATTCTATTTCTTGTCCTCATAGCTCCACTGATGCCTCTGTCCATCCCACGACCATATACACGAGGAGGAATTTCATCCAGAGCTGGAAGACCTGGTTTATAACTCCTATACTCAGCAACATAAGCCTTTTATACCATACAGCAGTGCTATTACATCGATAGTGCCCTCTAAGCATTTACTTTGAAAACATCAGCCAGTTTTACAATCTATGCTGCTTGGAAAATCACATACATTTAATGGAGGCATTTTTATGGCTCTAAATAGTAAACAATTGCTGCCAAAAACCTTCAAAAAAGCTAATTACGATATGAACTTCTATGAGATGAATTGCAACATGTTTAAAATGTAAATGTAATGTGTATACGTCTATATTTATGTCGGTGTATAAAATATTTAGTTGATTGTACAGTTTTCATAACTATGCAGGGAATGACACATCCACTTACAGGGATAGAGATGCACTTTTTAAAGCTCAGTTTAGTACTGTAATTTTATATACATTTTACAAATCAACTGCTTTCTTTTGCACAAATGAACAAAACAATATGCGATGCCACATCTGCGATGCTGTTTCTGGTTGCCTTTTCGTACATTTTTTTCTCAACATCAGGGCCTAATGTAAAAAAAAAAAAAAAAAAAAAAAAAACGTTGGGAAGTCACAATCATTAAAAACGATTTAACATGGAGTGGATGGTAGTTGTGTGTTTTGAACCAGTACAGTATTGCTGGACTTGTGACAAAGCTACAAATCTACATTTTGTTTATTTTAAATAAAAGCCACTTTGAGTTGAAATATTGTGACTAATAAACACAGACATTTAGAACTTATCATCTATGCCAGATATACTAATGGACATGTCCTTTTTGGACCAGAGCTGTTACTTTTTTCTTTTGTTGGATTTTCCAGGTTTTTTAGCATATTTTTGCTCCAGGTTAGCCAGGAAACTGTTGAAGTTCTTCTCATTGTTTTCCTGTCTTAGCTGAAAAAATAAAACCAACAAATGAATTACTTGCATATATTTACAATAGAAACAAACAGACATACCTTAATCATCTTGGTCAAACTCTCAACATCATCGCCAAGACCCATTTCTTTCTGCATTTCCTCAGCTTCTTGTCTCTCTTTATCAGCCTGTTGAAACCAAACAAAATATATTGACTGCCTCTTAAAATGAACGCCATTTTTATAATTACAAAATGGCTCCATCACAATTCATACCCTCTTCCTTCTGGCCTTTTTCTTTCTTGCACTTTCTTTACTAAAGGCAGGGAAATCAGTTGCTTCTTTCTTATCAATGGCGTCCTGGATGATGCTGGAAAGTCTGGGCTCATCATCCGCAGATCCGCACAGAACACACTGCATGATGAGGTCCATGTCCCCCTTGTACTGCATGTATGTGCGAAGAACATCCTGCCGTTCTTCTTCTGTGCCTTTGTACTTTTTCTCAAACTCAATAATATCTTGCACTGTGATCTGATAAATACAGAGACAATGTAAATATAAGGGGCCAGATTGCATGTAGCTTAATGGGATATGATTCCTGAAAAAAATTCATATCAAAAAAGTCATATCCAGAGGTGGGTAGCACTCAAGTTAGATTTACTTGAACTTTTTTTTTTTTTGACAAAATTGTACTTTCTAGAGTAGAAGTTTAGGCTAACAGTATTAAATGATTTGAACATTTGTTTCTTGCACCGCTCCTTCAGATATATTTATTTATTCATTTTCAAAATAAACATTTGTGCATTGTTTGTTTACTTTTAAATGTAATTACTTGAGTTGTAATTTCCCCCAATTAATTTTCCTCTTGTTTGAGTGCATTTTTGGCTACTCTACCCTCCTCTGGCCACATCTTAAATCGAGACGCATCAAAGAGGAGTCATCATGATAATCCCTGTACCATGGGGAAAAGCGCTCTCCAGTATTCCGTCCAACAGCGGTCCTGGCTCAGAGTGTCAGTCTCCTCATCCACAATGCCCTGCTCATCATACACCGCCTTCTGCTCTGCATCACTCAACACTGCGTACACCTTCCCCAACACCTGCAGACAGCACAGCCAATAGTTAGAAACAAATAGATATGCAAAACAGTCGCTACAGTTGTAATGATTGTTGTATTAGCACGTCGCGTTTGTTTGCATCTGTAGCTTTTGGTGGCAATTTCTCTGATGTGTTAAAACACAACTGTTACTTTGTAAATAAAGTACCATATGGCCCTCATGCACATTTTTCAGAATCAAACATTCACCAAGTATTGTGCTGACTAGCGTGTTGACTCAACTAATCAAGTGCCGTTGGTGAGTCTAGCGTGGTTTGGCTAGCTAACATGTCTGACTGCAAATGACAACCTGAAATTTCTCCGTGGCAAGCGCGTCGTCTGGAGCCCGATCAGGATGAACTTTGAGTGAAACTTTGTAGTAGCCTCGTCGTATGTCAGCATCTGTCGCTTGCTTTGTGGTCCCGAGCACTTCATAGAGGTTGGAAGTCTTGAATAGCTCGTCACAGCGCTCGATTAAACCCATGGTTACACAAATACGGTAGAGTCACGTTGGGAACGTGGTTTTCGAGACAGGATTACTACTCAATTCATAAAATATCTTAAATTACGCAAGTATCCCTAAAGTTTACATTTCAGGATGCACCTAGCTCACTTTGGCGCGCTAGCTGAAGGGTTCCTGCGTGCGCACTTTGGCGCGATGACGTACGTATCCTCGCTTTTTTCTATTCGCCTTTGGACCAGTGACGTCATGGACTGCTGGGCATTCAGTATATATTTGACAAAATAATGCTTATTTCTGACGCTATTCATTCGCTTAACCAAAAGCATTTCTATGCGCACAACCTTACAGATACAGAAGGTGGTCTATCCTTGCGATGCACATGCAACTGTAAGTAGCGAAAATATGGAAAAATCTTATCTTATCTAAATGCTCGTTATAATTGTATATAAAGGTCACCATATGCCTGCAAACTTTGCTTTAAATTATCAAATGAGAAAGCTATTTAATCAGACATTAAATTACACAGAGAACTTAATATTTTATTGGTGCACTTTAAAGCAGCACAAGGTACATCAAAGACAATAAGGCAAGCCACTATTCTCATTGCTTCATGCAAAAGCAGAACACAAAGTACACATTGACTTTGAACTAAGTATCTTGATACCCATCTGTCTCCAAAAGCCTGTACAAGTTGCATTCATTTAGAGGCTACTGCACACTCATCTCATCAATTCGCCAACTATTGTCCCTCGTGTTTCTGTTTGGCACAGTCTCTGTTAATTTTGTATTTATTTCATCAGAAACCATTATGTCCATTGTACTTAGACACAAAATAAGCACTTGGACAACTGGCACAGAATTCAAATGGTCTACACAATGGAAAAAACAAAATGACAAAAGCACAAGAGATGTATTGTAACTTGTTATGAACATTTTGCTGGTGTGCAGATCCCTCTCCAGTGCCTTTATCCACATCCCATCCTCTTGGATGGGGTCAGTCCTAGTGCTCCCATGTAACCATTGTTTCTCAAGAGGGAACAGTAACTTCTGTTGGAATTCTTTCCATAACAGTAATCTTTCAAATGGCTTTTTGCATAACCATGTCTTTACAGCATGTTAGTGGTCAACATTCCCTCAAACTAGGACAGTCTGATCCTTTTCCTGTAGGGGGCGGCAGCTCAGCAGTCTCTTCTTGTCTTAACCATCTTGCTGGTGTATTTGATAGGGATCCCCCAGCGTCTCATTAGATAGACATCAAACACATAGGCCATTCCAGGCTCCAGGCCGCTGATCACAGCTGTGGTGACAGCACGCCGGGGATTGAGCTCCTGAAAATACTTACAGAGTACTCTCTCTGTGTCAGAGCGGGACTCTGGGCCCAGACAGGGGGCATTCAAAGCTAATGCCTTTCCAGACTCTTCCTCCTGACTGTCTAACTTTCTGCGATACACACAGTAGAGGCTCCGCTCCTCTGTCCCCATCCAGGCTATAGTCACACTGTTACAAGTGCGCAGCTTGTTGAAAGACTTGATCTGTAAAGTTGATGGCAGAGATGGAACCCCTCTTTTGTGATAGGCAGAGGATGTCTGCATTTTCACTGAGGCAGTCAGTCCGGCTGGTAGAACAACAGGAGTCTTCTTTGTAGGAGTCCCTTCTCTCTCTAAGTGTATTAAGTATGTCGGGCTTCCCTGGAGCCAAATCTGCACCAAATCTCCCCCCACTTTCTGAGTCTCCAACACTTGACCTTTACTGGACACAGTGACCTTAACTTTTTCATCTTTCCCACAGCTCTGCAGTGTGAGGAGACCGCTCTGCTGCCAGCCCCGTGGACGGAAACTGAAGAACTCCTCGGAGTTGAAGCCCCTATCTGGAAAGTTGACCCACCGCAGTTCTCCTTCTCTTAGAGCGATAATATCCTGACGCGCCTCTTCATGGGTTCGTGCGTATGTCCCTGTGTATGCTGCACTGGTCTCATTCAACTTGTCCATCACAAAAACATCAAAGTAATAATGAGTGTCAGGTAAGAGCTCAGATACAGTGCACACATTCTCTGCACCTTTACATACACACTGCAACTCTTCTATTTCATCAGTGTTTTGGGGGCCTGGATAGCTGTCCCATTGCTCCCACCACCACTCCTTTAGTATTGGCCATGGGGTCATCGTTCTTTTCTTCTCATTCCTATTTTGGACATCCTCTACCTTTCTCCGAAAGTTCTCTCGTGCCGCACACACACTGGGGTAGTTGGTTTTGGAGTTGACCAAAACGCAGTACTCATAGCCTTTCTTTGTCATCAGGGAAGGACTTGGTAACCAGTTCAGAGTGACACTGGTCATCCCAACCCCTAGGGTGTGAATGCGGGTGTCCTTTGGGAGCAAGGGGAATGCTCCAGAGGGTCCCACGCCGTCATGGAGGTACACCGTGGCTTTGGAGCTGTGCTGTTTGGAGCGCAGTCTGAGGATGTAGATGGAGGCGTGAGTGGAAGAAGAGCCTGTGTAAGTGTCCACGGAGTTTCCAGAGAAGCTATGGAGTTTCTCCTCAGTGCCTGGACCTCGCCACCAAACCTCTGGTGTGCTCTTCTTTGTGCTCCCTGTGAGGACATGGAAATATAGAAAATATAAAGATCTTGAATTCATTTAAGTTGAATCCAATTATTTCCCTAAAGTTATAACTAAACAAAGCACCAACAATGATGAAAACAATCATTAAATATTGCCAGGAGATAGGCAATATTTGCTTTATTTTTTATTTTGTTCTGAGTTCTGACCTACTCAAAATGTTATAATGCTGTTACTTCACCTAAAACATACTGGGAGTTGTGTTTTGTTTCACATGTTTGAGCAACCCTTTATGTCTATCTCCAAAGCTCAAAATACTCTGATGTCATGAAGCAGTAGTTTTTCAGTTTATAGCTACTTTTGTACCCTTTGTTTAGTAGAGATAGGGAATTCCAGGGCTACAATTATCCAAGTGATTCTAGTGAAGGTGCATGCATAAAGATTAAAAACACAATGGAGCGCTTCCTGTAGATCAGAAAATAGTGAAATATGGGCCCTTTAAATATATGCTCCTATTAATTTGGAGTTAAATTAATTGCATTCTCTTATTAAATAAACCCATAACCAACAATATCTTATGAACTTGACCTCATTTTCTGACACTGGTCTCAGAAATTTTCACTGAGGTGTAATATTTAACTCAGCTTGAATCAGTTTGAGGAGAAAATTAACAGTGGAGAGAGACAAAGTGAATAATTAAGTTGATTCAAAATCCACAGGCCCTGGAGTAATTTTTGAAGGAACACTGTTAATGTGAAAGTCATCTGCCTAAAATGGTTACACTGGATTAACAAACTTTTGATTTACTTTTATACCTAAATATTATATTCAGTGAAGAGGTCCACTTTATCGAATTGAATTATTATCACAGTTTATTACATGCACATTTGAGTAAGTCCTCTATGGAAGTTTTTTCACATTCATAAAACTAGACTGATTGCTTCTCAAAGCTTTATTCGGGAAGTTTATTTCTTACTCATTTTAACAGTTAAAGCTATAGGTTAAGGACAGGTTAAACATTTCATTTAACTTATTGTAATCACTACTATGTTACAAAGTTAGGCCTTCTCACTTGGTGTCTTTAAATTTAGTTTTATTATTTAATATTAAATTGTATATGGCCAAAATCAATAGTATTCTTACAGGACAATCTAAACATTTCAATTAATTAATCATTGCATTTATATAGCACCTTTCAAGACACCCAAAGCGCTTTATAGTTCATTCACTCCACACTCAGTGGTGGCAAGCTACTATTGTAGCCACAGCTGCCCTGGGGCAGACTGATGGAAGCGAGGCTGCCAATCTGCACCATCGGCCCCTCTGACCACCACCAACACTCACACACTCTCCACTTTCTTACTTGGCAATGTAGGTGAAGTGTCTTGCCTAAGGACACAACTAAGTTTTTTGCCACTGGCGCCCCACTGTGGCACCTGGAATTCCCTGTGGTCATCCAAGTACAACTCAGGCCTGGCCTTGCTTAGCCTCTGAGATTTGATGAGAGCAGGCTTTGACAAGATGGTATGGCTTTGGCAAGCTTTATTGACCCACAAGGGAAATTACTTGGACACAGTAGCTCGAACATCACATTATATTAATTACCTTATTGTAATCACTACAATATTACAAAGTTAGGCCTACTCACTTGGTATCTTTAAATTTAGTTTAGTTATATGCCCAAAAATCTATAGTATTCTGAGGACATTTCAATTCCCTTATTGTAATCACTACTGTGTTATAAAGTTAGACCTACTCACTTGACACTGACTCTTTAAATTTAGTTTTATTCAACTAATTAACCTTTTAGATCTCATTTATTCTTTTCTACAATATTAAAATGTATATGGTCTACTCACACTGCAGACTCTTGAGTGGGTTATCCTTCAAAGTCCGTGCTGCTAAACTCCACTCAATCGGCAAATTACAGGGGGTGACGGTCACTGACATTCCTGGTGTCTTCTTCTTTAGGCTGAAGTACAGCCTGCAAAAAATATAAAATAATAATCAGAATCAGTTTATACAAATTTTACATTCATGCTAATTATCAGCTCTTTGAGAGCAGATCAGAAAAGGTGACCCATGTCGTGTGCGTCATGATACGACTGCCTTGACATGTCCTGATGGATATCTGTGTTTATCACTGGTACTATGGAATCGTGCTCAGAATAGAAACAGTGATGTTGTGTGTGGTTGTAAATGCAGATGATTTGCATATCGGATTGTAGTTCAATGACAATTCAAGGGTATTTGTCATTCACATTATGCATTATACAAACCACACTGCCAGAAAGCAATATACTGTCCCCTAAGCCTCTATTTAGTCTTGTTTAATATGGCATTCATTCACTTGAAGTTACTTTTAGTGAAAATCAAGCAGGCGTGTGGTTATTTGATAGTAAATATTTGTTCTCTCTTCCTGCAATCACCATTATTCATAATATTGTGCAGATGGTGGTTGTTCCCAACAGATGTGCGACACTGTCATTCTCAAGGGCGCAGTGAGTCTTATTAAATAGAGTGATTAATTAAAGAAAAAAAACATTATTTGTTTTGCAGTTCTGGACTGGTGGACAGACTGCTGCACAGACTGCTGCACACAGGGAGATACATGTTGCAATTTTCAGCTCCCCCATATTAGAGGTTTTTGGCATGGGGCTATAGGGCTAGGGCCAAATGGGCTACCTTATGTCTGCTCTACAGTGGTGCTGGATGGATAGTGCTTATAGAGCATGGACTGCATAAAGGAGTGGACTAAGGGAGTGTGACGTCACCTATAGTGCTCCAGTCGAATGAAGCTCACGATCAAATTAGGAGCCATTTCCATGTTAGGAATAGGAATTTATTTATGAACAAAATAGCAAAATAAAAACACCAGGATCATTTAGAGAGGCTTGCGGGTTAGCGATGGCCATTTATATATATAGTCTATAACATAGAGATGTTTTTTTTTTTTTTTTTTAATAAAATATGTTGTTATAAAGATGTTGAATCTATTGTGCAGTATAACATAGAGCTTGGTAGATATTTGGACTTTTTAGCTCTTTAGCTCAAATATTTAGTTTTGTGTGACCTGCAGTTTAAAAATACCCATAAAGCTTTATTTGAACACTTAAATGCAAAGAGATAACTGCTGAAAATATGACTACACTGCTCTCTTATGAGTTTTGTGGTTAAAAAAAAGTGCTGCGAGTTTTTAGTCAATTTAAATTACATTATTTGGGGGAGAAAGTCAAAATTGGTTTCAGAATTGGCCATGAAAAAGTATTGATCTCTAATTGGTATGCCCAAACAAAGACACACTTCCTATTAGTCAGCCTCAGCAATGGTCTGAGTGAATGAATGAACAGTACAATGAAGAAACAGACGACTTTAGTTGCCACTTCAAAACTATATAAACATACTAACTTGACATGAATCGCAATAAGTTGAAAGTGTGATTATTTTTAATCCAATACTGTCTAAACTAACTATAAATGTTCTGAACCAATGCTCTTAACTTGACTAGGTCTGCCGAGGCCTAGTTTAGTGACAACCATTTGAATTTGTATTGGCTCATCCTACAGTTATTTACACTGAGCACAGCTGCGCCATCTCTGACACACTATATAATGTGTGCTCTGGCTTAATGGGATGTTGACAGAAATGTATGGGACAAGATGGGCATTTTTTACACATCACAATCTTTTAATTGATAGTAAATGTAAAATTAACAATATTATCCACCTGATCTTGAATTAACTTTGACATGCATTAGTAATTTATTGCATCAGCACCAGAGCTCTAGACGACTTTCATCTGGATGCACCAGAACATGATTTAGATCCACTGTCCACCAAAGTCCACAGCTTAAGCCATTGTAATATATTGTCCTTAAATTGCTTCAACAAGAGGGCCTAAAATAAATAGCTTGTTTTTTTACTTTTACCTGGATATACAATGCATATTCTATATTACACACTTAAAAAATAAACAAAATTATATTCAGTTAGTTAATGTGTTCTATATAATTTAAATGATATAATCATGTATCCACATTTATAATGGCTGGAGATGAGATATGATATAGGGGATGTGATGAGGATCTGTTAAGAGCTCCCAAGAAAAATCTTTTGTTGCACCAGCCAAACTTTTAGCTGCATGTGCTTTGTGCGCCCACACTGGTTGCCCTCTAGAGCCCTGAGCGCACATGCATATTGTCATTGTGTGTGAGAAGAGCTCCTCAAATTCAATTCACTATAGTGTTTCCAATTTACTATTGTTTTTACAATTTTACAATTTTACATGTCTAAGAATACCAAAGTACATAAAATTGATCATAGTTTCCTTATTCTCACCTAACAGTCCTCCCTTTGGGCAGCTTTACATGGGTGATCTTCCCCTCTAGCAGCCATGTTGTGGGTCGAAGGGGCACCTCATTCTCGGGTGAAAGCGCTGATTGGACTTGAGGCCACACAGAACTCCAACACAACACCATGACTGCTCCAAAACCCCAGGACAATGAAAGAGGTAGCATTCTGCTGGTGGGTTTTTGATTGTTGATCTGAACACAAAAGAGGAAATGTTTAATTATGACTGAATAATTAAATAGTCAATGACAGAAAAAAATACAAATAATGATTCATTGGAAAAACTTTTAAGCTGAATCAGATTTATTATTATTATGCATGCAAGTGAACTAACTTGGCAGGATACAATACTCAGAAATATGTGCTGTACAAGTTGACATTCACTGAAAAAGACACAATTTTGAAGTATGAAGTGGGCCCGCTAATATCACTGTGAAGTCGCTGCCTTTACATCTATGTTGCTATTTTTAGTGAGGTGAGTTCAATTAGATATCTGTTATCATGGGCATCGTTAGCAGCCATTTTATTAGGTGAAAGTGATGTGAAGCTGCTGTGGGGTACACAAACAACACCTGGAGGGGTCTGATAGAGTCAGAGCCAATCACAGAAAACAGATGTGGACAGCTGCCACTCTCATAATATTTTTTACATTTTTACACTATCCATGGTTTTTATTTGTTTTATTTAGACACTGTTGAGCTGGTAGGATAAATAGAATACATTTATTGTATCTTAACATTTCCTTATTGTTCTGAAGGAGCGCCACAGTATATCATCTTTGTCCTTACAGGATGTGGTAAATGGCAAAGAACTATTGTTCTTTGCATTTACACCATTTGCCCTTCCAGGCACAACTCTATCTTTATCTATATTTGGATACAGGACAAAAACTACTCTAGTTTGTGACCTCTAGTAGAAATCATTTCACAAAGGATGTATTTTTTAAGCTTTCAGAGTAAGAACTAGTAGCTGCCAGCAAATTACTCACTCAACTTGTATCTCAGGAATAAGATTAAAGTACACTTAATTGTAAGTATTCATTCCCTGCATTTGACCCATTCTTCACTGGTCCTGTACAGCAGCAGCTCACTGCGCCTGACAGCACTTGCGGACCCAAGTGCTGAGCTGGAACTTTGTATCTATACTTTGTATCTTTGTATCTTTGTATTCCCAATTATCTCTGGTTATAAATACAATGGGTATAATACTTTGATTGTGCCTGTGTGAGTGGCAGCATATGCCCCTTTGAATGATTACTCTCCTGTTCTGTCCCCAGAGAGAAACACATTTGTTCAAAGTCACAGTCATCCAGTTTTGGATGATGGAAGTAACCTGAATGCCCACAAAAAACCCACCCAGACATGGAGAAAAACATGCAAACTCCTAACTGAAAGACCGGGTCTGACCTGGTAGTCGAACCTGTGTTCTTGCTGTGAATATTACGGCTAGTCCTGATTTCTTTTAACCCAGTTAAAACCTTTTTTCAGTTGTCTGTACAGTCCAGAAAAACTGATATTGCGTGTTTAACAGCATGTCAACCTGCAGGTCATGCATATTACTATGCACTGTCCCCACCAAATCAACTGCTATGAAAACATTTCTGCATTATACAATACAACTCACTATCATATTTTGGCCCTTTATCTGTCTCTTTTTACACAAACAATTTTCTGTGTGAATTCCCAACTATCTCTGGTTATAAATACAATGGGTATAATACTTTGATTGTGCCTGTGTGAGTGGCAGCATATGCCCCTTTGAATGATTACTCTCCTGTTCTGTCCCCAGAGAGAAACACATTTGTTCAAAGTCACAGTCATCCTACCCCCCCTTTCCCTCTAACAAGGTGTATCATGTCGGTACGGTGCCCTATAGATCAGATGACAATCACAGCAGAACCACGGAGGCGGTAACGGCAAGAAGGCACATCTGAGCCTTTTTGGGCCCCAGGACGCTCCCACATGCAAACTCTCAAACTGTGGCAAAGCTACAAAGTCAGGCAGTAGGCGCCTTCTCATTATCCGTGCACCGAGGAGCAAGGCAAGAGAGCGACCCATAAAGCCTAGAAACGGAGGGAGTATGAAATTGTAAGAACTGGAAAATGTTGGAATAATTAGAGGGAAAGATATTAAAAAATGAAACTTGCAAATATTGCTGTGTGTTGCAATATGGCTGCTTTAATATTCACAGTTCTAGCTCTGCACGTGATTGGTTTTGTGTGTGTGTGAGATGTGTGACATTTTAACTCGCAACACACCCCCTCATTGAGTCTAGTTATAGAAGACGAGTCACACGAAAAGGCTTGGCATGGCTTGTTTCTACAAATCCTACCCACCGATAAAATATGCATATGGCTCCCCGGCAAATTATGGCCAATTGAATTTTCATAAGGCGAAGCGGCTGGGTCTTGCAGAGAGGAGAGAGAAAGCGTGCAGCTTTGGTGAACTTAACTACCGCCCTCTATAAATAAATACACAGTCTCTTTAAACGCAGCAGCCCAGGACTTTGATGGTCCCCCTTAGTGCCTTTTTCCATTCACTCCATATTACAGAGTACGCATACTGCAATTACTCATGCATGCATTTGCTGGCCATATTATTAGGTACATATTGCCTTTTGTTTTTATGCAAAAATCAAATTTACAATATGCATGTGTCTGGCTGTTTTGTGACCTTAGCATAGAAGTGAAAGCATATATCTTTCTCTTGATTTTGTTTTCCTTTGGGACCATTTTCTGTATAGCTTTTTGTTTTAACAGCTTATTTGAACTACAATATTTTTGTCCCCTTATTTAAGATAAAACAGGTTAAGTTTAATGTTGTTATTTTTTTCTTTGCATTGTATAAGCTATCCTTTCTAACTCCCTCTGTTGGGACCATCTGCCTTCTGTTATCTGCGGGCAAGGGACAGATTAAATGGCATGGGGTGGTCCCGGCAGGATCTGTTGTCCCCTTGAAACTACTACAGGCGAAAGAAGTGGCCTGTGGTTCCCTGATGGTGGTTGGGGCGTAAGGGGAAGCCCCTTACCCTTACGCCCCAAAAGCATGAGACGAATAGCAACCTGATAGGATTTTACGGCTGATTTCGTACATCACATTGCACATGCAAATAGTCAAATACGTCTTGGGTCTTTGTCCTTGGTCTCTGCAAACTCAAACTGACTTTTTACACATACGAGAAACTTAACTTACAGCAGGCAGACATTAAACTAAGCAACTAATGAAAAGTGCACTGCATCTCCTTTAATCTCTTTACCCATAGACCACACATGCACAAAAGAAACAACTTGCTGACTTCCTGCTCCGGTAGAAATTCGAGACACACACGCACACACTCTCTCTCACACTTCACATGGGCAGCATTTGCGCTCTTTACTAACCTCTTTTCGTCTGTGCGCAGGCTGTCCCCTCTCTGGCGCTGAAGCTTGGAGAGTGGGATAGGATCAGATTGAGAGACGTAGTGAGAAGGATGGATGAAGGAGGAGGAGGAGCGACAGCAGGTTGTTGACGGCCGCTTGGCTCGCTCCCATGGGTGCTTGCTATAGCTCCCAGTAGTTTTCAAAAAGGTGTCCCAGGTGATCCTATATTGTGGTTGTCCTTTTTCTAGATTGCCCCTCTCTCATTCATACTCAAACTGGTCCAGTTAAAGAGTTTCCCAAGCAGCTTTTTCTTCTGTTTACCTTTGCTGCTAGTGATGGGGAGCTCACTTGCAATTCAAATGGGCTCATGTGTGATTGTGTATCTGGATGTGCTATCTGAGAGAAGCAGTGAGTGGGCTGCCAGTGAGGTCACCAACTGGGGGTGGCGGTGAGGAGAGGAGAGTGTTCAAGGGGAGAGGGGAGGTGGTGTAAAAGTTAAACGCATTAACCATTTGGCGAGTCAGTCTGATAACATCTGCATTAACACAAGCAGCAGGCAGCGTTTTGGAGGTTACATCGTCTTTGGGTGCTTATCTCTTGTTCAGTCCCAGCTCGAAATGTTCAAATAGAGAAATGGGCTTTCAAATAATGAATTGATTTATGGTAATATTGGGAGTACTTGCTTGCTCTGATAAAAAATAGATGTACACAGCAGTTTGTGCTAAAGTATGTTTTGTATATTTTATTATTAAGATATCTGTACTTCACCATTATATACATTTTTTATCTAGTATGGTCCCATCTCACATGCATCAAAAACTGTATGATTAGGAGTGTAGCTGTAGGAGTCACTGAATGGTTCAATTATTATACACTTGTCACATACTGATTTAAGCATTTAAGTTATATTATTTACTAGTGTTATAGATGATCATGTTTTGGTTTGGGCTGTTATGCTGCATCTGAGCTGAAATGACCTCTAATAAAAAGTGCAACAGTGAGAATAACTTCTTGTTGCTAGTGTAGTTGAATCTTGATTTTATTTCTCTCTCAGATTTCGCATTAAGGCTAATTGTAAACCTCTAGCCCTGACTGAACGACGTTGGCAGGAGACAATGTGACGAAGTGGCAATAACTGATCCAAGGCTGTCATTCACGGCTGCTCCTCACACGACACTTGTATTAACGGCTTTATGTGCACCTCTCAAAGGTCAAGTACAGATCTTGAAGGACTCGGGGGACTTTCATATCCAGGATTCCTAAGCCCCGCCCACTCATCTCCACACAATGGAGGGCCTCATGGATGGAGCTCTCCTTCCTCCACCTTTTAATCAATATCATTAGTGAGAGGAAACCTGCCAAAGGGAGCTGCTTTATTGTATGCTAACTCCACCTGTCCATTCTGCCGTGGGGCCTTTCCCCACTCATTCACCAGGTACTTCAGAGTAGGGCTATTGAGGTGCTCCTGAATGGGATCTACTCCTCCCACTGGGAATATTGTCTATCCGCATACTAAAATCAGTCCTCTTCAGTATTTTCTCTCTGCCTTCAGCATAATTTATAGACAAGCAATCTGATAAATGATTTCTATTAATAAATGTAACGCTTTGGTGGCCATCTTCTTTTTTGTCAAGCACCCTTCTTCCTTTTCAAAGCGACCAGTTCTCCTCTCGCCATTCGCTGGCCCACTTTACAGTTCCTAGTTCTGAAGTTCTGCAATCTGGCAGTGTGCGATACGCCAGTTGCTTTTGAAGATGGATGGTGATTAACCTTACACAGATTACTAATGCATACACAACTAACAGTAGGAGCTGTCAACTTGCAACTTTTCAAAGACACTGAGTCTTTCTATGAGCTGTAGCCAGTTTGCAGTGGACATCTGCATGACATCTGCCGGACCTGGAATCAATGCATAGGCTTGGGTGACAAACACACATCTCTCCATCCTCTTTTCCACTTCCATCATCAGTGGCCTGAATATTTCTTTTGATGTGACAGCACCCTCTTGCACGTAGCCTTTAATAATGTACCCATATAATCGTCTCCCCAGCTAGATTTAGCTGTCCATCCACACAGATAAAAACACTTCATTTGTCATAATTGCATGAAAAGAAACTGCATAACTAGTCTTTTCATCTATTATTGATGCCTGCTTATGAGTCATGCATAATTCATTGGCTTGTCTTTATGACAGCCATGTATTAAATATCATGTTTGAGGGTCTAGGGTCCCTGACTGCACGCTTTCAGGGCCACAATGTCGATTTTTGCATTGGGTAAAAGCTCATACGGGCATAGTTGTAGATAGATTGAACCAGAATGACGACAGTGTAATTGGATGTAATGCAAGAGGACAGGGGACGAGGAGAAAGGTGTGATAGCTGTCAACGGGTTAACTAGAATGTTTATTTTAACAATGTGTCATCACTAAGCGTCCATCTGCTCCTGGGCTCCCAGAATCCCTTGGGAGTGTGGAAGTGTGAGAGTACTATCAGAGATGAGATCAGCACACAGAGAAAAGGGAGGACTGGTTCTGGTAATACCCAAATAGCAAGTGGCATGAGGGGACAGTAGGTCTGTAGTGTGGAGGGCTGTATGTGACAAGAAGTGGGATTAGGTGGATCGATCTACAACTGTGTTTGTTTGTATGGGGGATGGAAGGACTGGGGAAATAAGAGGGAATGGGGGAGAAGACACAAAGCTGAGAAGCTGTACGCTTTGAACCTTCAGGGGTGGCCTCAGCTACTCATGTTATTTCTATTTGAACAGTCTAGAGAAGAGAGCTTGAGATTGAGGAGATGTTAGCAGTTGTTTAGGAGTAAACTATAGAAACACATCACTTGCACACTTGCTCTTCTGCTTATGTTGACTCTGCATTTCTACAATTTTGCCAATCTTTTTTTCTTATAAACAGTTTCAGAGTGTCTCAAATGTTTATGGGTGCTTATAACACCAGTATCTGCTGCACAGTCTTGTGGGTGTCTGTTTTCTTCATCCATTTTTTAATGTCCCTTTATCAGCCCCTCCTCCGGCAGGGTAAATTTGAAGACTAATTAGTCCAGCCAGAGAATCCCGTCATACCAAAGAAGCCACCCCAGGCCACACATCTTTCTATTGATCTTTCAGCACCAGCTCAAACGCATACATTGCTAGTCTCTTGTGGACTTCCCCCAAGCAAATAAACAAGACGCAAGAAGAGTTCTGAGAGCAGCATGTATTATGAATGGTTCATACTGACAAAAACTCATTAAGCTTGCATCAAGCAAGCATCTTGACCTTGAAAGAGGTCAAATGTTTCAAATGCTATCATCTGTATCATGCTTCTAGATGCTTTTTACAGAAGCAACGGTTTCAAAAGGCTGTCAAAATCATCATGCCTGGTTCTTTTTTAGCATTCATCCTTTCTCTGCCTGCTCTGTCTATGCTTAATTTTTTTCCCCATTTTTTATTACGCTCAATTCACATTTTGTACTTCAGCTTTCCTATCTGCTCTCTGTTATTATGTCTGTATTACATCTTCTCTCTTTGTACCCCAAGCATTGTCTTATATTCCTTAGCTTTATTACCCATCCACGTTATAATTCCCTCAACATCACATTATTCTTTGCCAGCACTACAGTCCACCTCGTTGAAATGGTTACTTAAGGCAAGCAATGTTCTTATCTTAATATTTCATTTGTACAACCTGGGACTATCTTCCTGTTAAAGATTTGATGGTGGATAGAAAATATAAAATAACTCTGCGTTAAAGGTCGTCATCAATGCGTGTAGGACACAACTTGTGAGAACCCATTTTGATGGCTGTGAAGAGAGCAGAGGAGAAATATTCACGTCATTAATCACACCGAATGAATGTGCATCTCCCCTGTACTTTATGACATGTGGGGTTCTGTTCTTCTGCAGAGACTTCAGTTACTATCAAAATATGATACACTTTTAATAATTTAGCTGATTTAAAAACTTGTGGGACTCTATAATGATTTATTCAGTTAGTAGAATTTGGTTCACACTATGAAGACCATAAATAATACTAATAAAAAGCACTCTACATTATAATTCAATGCTCAGTGTACTTTGCCATGTGCTGTACTTTCTCTACATAGTATTTACTGTAGTATACTGTATGTATTGACATAGGACGTACACATAAAGTGGTAAAACCAGGCTTCAGAGTTATCCACCAGGCAAGTGGTCCATTCTCTCAGGGTCACCTTCTTGTTTCTGTCTCTGTCACATGATCTGCAACAACATATGGCAGTCTATTATTTAACAAACTACCTGTTTTATAATAGCCAATTCATATCTACATGTGTCTAAGTATAGAAAAAACTAATAGTCATGCACAGTCATTGTCTTTGACTTTACCTGCGCTACAATCTCTGAAGGATACTCCTTCAATCTGTGTTAATCCACAGCAGCGGGAGGCACAGTGGGTTATAAACATTATCATTGCTGGGAATAGCTTGACATTGACACAGTCAGATTTACTTTTCCTAAACCTATCAATGCAAGCTGGCACAGATCTATGGGGATTTGTAGATGAGACATCACTTAATCATAAAAAAGACAACAAGAAAGTGTTGGATTAGTTTGCAGTAAACTAGGGAGCATTACAGAGATGGTGATGGAGAGGTGGTCATTCCCTTGGAGAGGAGAACAGGAAATGGTTATTGGCACGAGGGATGAATGGATAGATGGCATGCAGAGGGAACAGCATGGTGGGAGGTGCAACTTAGTCACAGAGCGGAGGCGCTTTGTGACATTTTTAACCCTTGATGTATCAGTAATTATCCAGAAATAAAGCATATTGCAGAGGACGCTCTATGTTTGATATTGCTTATTTGCAGAAGCTAATTTTAATTCTATACATCTTCAGAAAAAATATGTAGAAACCCCAAAGGTTGTTGTGGGTAACATCATAGGGACTGACTGAAAGAATGATGTAGCGCAGTGCTCCAGAGGCATCCTTTTATAATGCAGCTTCTTCAGGTCTCTGCGGCTCAACTTTCCGTCTGCGTTCCGATCCAGTAAGGCAAATCTTTGCTAAGAAAAGAGAAAGAAAATACATCAGATACATGACATACAAGGACACCGGGAGAATTTTCTTGAAAATCTATTGGGATGAGGAAAAGGAATGTACTACTATGATATGATGATGACTTCTGTTGAGATTCGTGCATATCATTGCAATGAGGGAACCTAATTACTGTCTTAATACTTACTACTAAGTTACTGTGATTGAAGTTATGCAAATGAACAGACAGAGAGGAGCAGGAAAATAGAATGAGACAGAATGTAGTCGAAGAATAGGCACAGTCTCACCCAAAACTGGTGAACCATCTTAGATTTGTCATGTTCTAACTTTTTACACTTTTAGAACTACTAACACAGTTTAGTGGTCGTGTAAAGGATGTCTCAAAGCATGTATCATTATGCACATTAACATGTGTGACATCATCTTTATGGTTCAATATTATCATTATTGTAGATTGTGGGGTCGGGGTGACTCAATGGACCATATTAAGTTACTCCTTTATTCAGCCTCTCATTGAATAATTTAGTGCATATTGACCAAAACCTATTTATACAAGCTGTTCTTGAAAGCCATCGTCTTGGTCTCTGGATGACCACCCCACAGGCAATATAAGAACTTGCCATTTGTGCAGCATGTTCACATTGATTTCTTGAACAGTGGCACAGTTGGTATACAAGTGCCATTATGTGGTCCAGTGTCCCAAACAACTTTATGACGAGCATTAAATTACTCACTGGCCGAATGAGCCCTTGGTGTATTCTTCTCTTGCAGTTCTGTTATGGTTATTGATTTTATTTGCATTACTTTGATCTGTAGTTTCAGATTTATTGTCTGATGTGCATATTTTACTTGTGCCTGTGTTTTCTCTTTCTTAAAGTTGTAAGAGTGTTCTTGAATCTTCTTTTACTTTGTAACAATAAATTGGCCATGACATTTCCCTACACCTGTGCGAGCTGTATCCTCTGCGCATGACTGAGACAGCTCTGTGCGGGTGCGTCAGGTGCGTAGGACTCTCCCATTCGACTCAGCAGCAGAAACCAGTCCAGAAGGCGGTATGGAAACTGGCCTAACTCCTCCTGGGTGCAATTAGCCCTGGGAACTTGGTCAAGAGGGACAGCATTACTCACTAACGCAGAGTGGAAATAGTGTGTAATATGTGTTTCACGTCTGTACCCATGCAGGGTCCTGCGTGAGCCAGTCCCATGCGCCGCCTCTTTCTGCAAGATTCTTTATGCAATAAACACTTGTTCCAGTATGTCTTGCCCACAACACTGCACACTTGCGCCCTCTGCCTTTAAACAAGAGTAAGAGCACACTGATTATTATATATTACACAGATAAAACTGTTATATTTCTAACCTTGAACAGGTCTTTGGGCAGATGCATTTTGGCACAAGGACGCCTTTGTCTTTTACCACCTGGCACCAAGATCCCACTGGAGTGTGACACTTAAGAAGTTCACAAAGCTTTTCTAAAAAATAATACATTCATACATTGATTATTTTTTTCTGAAATGTATGCCTAAAACTAAATGATTTTAGCAGGACAATTATAATATACTAAAAAAACGAAACAATTTTATTTGCCCAATCTTGATTGAGAGAGGGACAAGATGCACATTGTGCAGCATCTATTTCATTCTGTAAATTACATTGTGTGATAGAGCACTGACAGTGCCTGTGTGACTGACCACCACATTTTCCAGCTTTCCTGTGAGAAAAGTGGACTAGACATTATGCTGGTGAACAGAAGGTGCCGAATACAGAATAGAGACTGTCTTACCTGGCTGTACTCTGCCAATATAAGGTCTCAGGGTCTCTTCTGCTTGTCTCTGTCTGCGCTGGCCTCTTCCTGCCTGCTCCAGACATGTCACAGTTTAACAAGGTCTGATCATGTTCCTTGTGTCACAGCCCTCACCATGAACTTTTTCTTTGATCTTTTCCCTATCAAGAAAAAATATTGTCTCACATGTGGTCAACCTGTTCTCAAGAGGACATGGTTGGGGGAAGACAAAAGCTGTAAACCTACACTATCGTGTTTAAGTTTACCCCAGTGAATTGACTATTGAAGCATTTAGTGTGGAAAAAAGTCCAGTGGTATGCACCTTAATCCAAAACTTATATTCAGAATCTTTGTAGTCAACGCCAGGGAAACATCTGCCTTGAAACATTTCCATATGAGTGTACATATTGTATAACCCCTTTACCTTAAACCTTTTACACAAACTTTTCCAAAACAACATATGAACAATTCACAACAAAGTATAACTATATTAATGATGCATATATGACAACTTACCATAGCTGTGCTTGAAAGTAACAGAAGAAATACAAGGGTTAAACTCAGGCTTTTGGATGAGATGTGATGATGAAAGCTGCAAGAAATAATAACAACATGGGTTATAGTGAAAGCAAACTAGATGAATGACTGTCATTTTGATCAATAATAAATCAATGGCTCCCTTGTCGATGCTCTTTACTGACTGACAGTGAGTCTGATGCTGTAACAGGAAACAGTGAATCTCCCTCCGTCTCAAAAACACAATTATTTTCAATCACAGAGGAAATGGGGAGTAGAGTTACATTGAAAGGACATTTAGCTTTCACTGGAGGAAGTGATTACTGTCTAACAAGTCATTCTCCCTCTCACAACAAGAGCACGAACAAAGCCACATCTTACCCTGTCTGCCTTGCATTTTGAATATTCTCTTTCTTTATCTCCATTCTAGCAGCGCTCTGATGTTATTCCTCCTCTGCAGTGTCTGTAAGAGTTTGAGAGCCCCCTCAGTAGTCTTCAGTCCATTTTGAAATAGTTTTGCAAAGTTGCTCTACTCTGCTTATTAGAATAGTAGAATTGTTTGCGTCGGTGCACACTATAAGATACTGAGACAACTGTGAGGAGAGAGAGAGAGAGAGAGAAAGAGAGAGAGAAAGAGAGAGAGTGAGAGTGAGGGAAAGGTTGGTTTTGAGAGTGGATGTGGTTTTAATTTAAGATGGCACTGCTCCACAGAAAGATTTACAACCCAAAGGGGACATAGGAATCTTAAACATTCCTTTCCTTAGAGACTTTTATCTTATAGCGTATCCCTTATACCGATACACACCATGGCCAATTAAAGCTATATACTTAATCTGTATTTACATGTGTAATATCATTAATTGAAATGAAATATTCAGGGCAGACTGCACTCTAGTGGTTAATGTGATGAATAACAGCTTCAGACAGATTTAATAAATTAAAAATGTAGCCTATGCAACTTTCAAAAGTAAAATCATCATCAATCAGTATAAATTATTTAACAAAAATATGTATTTTTTTATATTCAAGTGTGCAACATAACACTGCCTTAAAACAATTTTATTTATGTTTTTGTTTGTTTGTTTTGTTTTTTAGGCTACTGGTTAATCTCAAGTTTATTTTGTGAAATGAAAAATAAGTCACCCTCTCATGAGAGCACGTCTTTAGTAAATTCCCATCAATTTCTTGCTTGGACGATGAGCGTGCATTTACACAGAGAGACGACTAGAGGGCGCAACACTCAAATATACGTATATTAAATGATGAGATTTCAGTATTGGCAAATCATCTTAAAGGGTGAGGCTATTTGTGCTTGTCATGGGAAATACAATGTAGATGTAGGCCTACATAATGCAAATTTAATTTGACGTTCTTATCCCAATCCCAACACTCAAGCACAGAATGGACAGCACTTGATAACGTGTGAAACATAGGCATGTAAGATAAAAGGGTATTATATTTATGGGGAGGACACATTGCATGTGTCCATTTGTAGACTAAAGGCTACAACTAAAGGCTAAAGGCTAAAGGCTAAAGGCCTGCATCCAAAATTCACACATCTTCAATAGCTTACAACAACAACAACTATTTTACTAGGCCTATTCATCCACACAAACTAAAAGTAGCTCCTACTTACACCATGAATTACTTTACTTTTTTCTTCTTGTTTTAGTCAGAACACCTCAGCTAGGGTGTGCTCTGTAAACTGGGGGCTTATCTACAGTCTATGGACCGTGCAGTAGGGCCATACTGTCCATGGGCTGGACATAGAAGTATAATTAAATCAAATAAAATGAGTCTTTATTATAGATCCAGTAAGCAGTAAGCAGGTGATGACATTTCCAAGGCCCGCCCCTCCGCTGGGACCCGACAGGAGAGGAGGATGTTGGAATGATCTGCAGCTCGGTCCAGTCAGGCGCTACCGTGATTACTTCTTATGTTGTGTACAGTCGTTTGACCCTAAAATGGCAGATATACGCTGAGACTTCCGCGTATTTACTTCAGATTTAGTCTTACTAGTCTCTTTTTGTCAACGCTAACCTGTCAAGCTGTTGTTGTTTCGGTAAGGATTCTATCATCACTTTTCACGATGTTTACATGACCACTGTAAGTAGCGGCTCGTGTTATTGAACACCCTGCATAATTAAAGTATATATAATTCGGACTTTACATAATAGAAACAGCCATGAAATGTATGTAAAACGTATTTATTAGACTTTACTTTTGATCGCTGACTTTCCGTAACAACTGGCGGGAATGATATCTTATAGCTCACGCCGATACGAGCGCGAGTCGAGTGCCATTCAAAATAGTTTGCAACAAAATGGCTAATGTTTGGGGTGTAATGTTGGTGTTTTGTTTTAGGTCACGCTGCCGTCACCCTGAAGGTCGAGAAAAATGCCTTTGACAACGTAAAACTGGTCTCTCAACTACAAGATACAAAGAAGCACGGTACAGTAATCCTCCCGTGACAGTAAAGTATGTCAACAGCTGTAGCTTATCGGCGTCTATTAGTACCACCGTATACACGTGCACATTCAGAAGAAACATACGTATTTTTTACGTCGCCCTGTGTTTACGATGCTACTAACGCCATACACGACCTACTAGGCTACTATACTGTTACACCAGCTTGCATTGCACTCTGCCTCCTGCTGCCCAGAGGCTGAAGAAGGAGCCATGTTGTAACGTCACAACATCCCCTCTAGGGTAATAACGTGAAGAGGCATAAATGATTCGACCAGGGCTTTACGTAATCAGAAAATGCAATGTGTTAGATAACAGCCCCCTACTATGATTTTCAATATTGTAGATTTAATAAACTCATGATACGCAATCCCTCAATTTTCTTAGTAAAGCTTGTTGTCCAGATACAGGGATTAAGTGGAAATTAAGATGACAGTGTTCAGTTTAGCTCATGGTTTGTTCCAAGCGTGGTTTTGTAGTTAATTTCAACCTGTATTTTTTCCCCTTGCATCCAGCTCATACATTTATATACTATGACGAAAGCGTCTAGTCTAGTTCTGACACCAAATGTGCGTCTGAGTTGGTGCCATTTTCGGCTATCCACACAACAAGCCAGACAGTGCCCTGGGATCAACACAGTGGTGCCCATTAGGATAAGGCATGACAGATTACTCGTGCATGTAAGCGAGATGGTGGCTTCTGTAATGTTTTGGGTGTGGCTGTGCACTCCTAGACTCTAGCGCAAGTCTATGTGTGTGTTCCTTCAGCACCTGTTGGCAAGGGTCCTGTCGCGTCACCTTGGCTATGGGTGTGTTTACTATCTGATCCCTTCAACAACAGCTGAGGGTCTCTGCGGTGTGCCTTCACGCTTAAGACCCCCCAATCTGCACCTCCGCATGCACTTTAGCAGACTGTGTGTCCCGTCAGTGTCAGCATTCTTCAGTACCTACTCATGTGGAAGGATACATACTACACTTTTCATGATGGCTACGATGAGTGCATTCTAGACATAACTAAGGTCACAAGTGCCACCAACGTTTCTCCATGTTAGCAGATATGACATATTCAATATCATCAAGATGCAATTAAAGTGCCATTTGTCTAAAATAATTGTGAGAAAAAATGTTGATGTAATGTTTAGTAAAATTTGATAAGAAAGTTTTGTTTATGGTAAGATTTTTTTTTCTTTTTTTACATTGAATGGGAATGTAATAAGCCAAACCACTTTCCATAATGTAATTTAAATGCCACTGTTAACCTTGAGGACCTCGCACGACTATGAGTTTCACTGATCCTCCTTGCCTCATAGATGGCTTCCTTCTCTGTATCATTTGAGCTATTCTTAGCCATGCTTATCAGTACATTGGTTTGCCTGGTTACACCAAGAGAGATGGGAATAGCAACATATCTAGATATATTACCTACACTCAGGTATCATGTTTACACATCTACTCTCCTTTGGGGGACCTGCTTTAACAAATTTCCTTCTGTACATATAAACTTGACTAAAGTGATGGAGTCTTTTGGCCGTAAATCTAGTGCTGACACATGCGGGCTAATAAGCCATCTACAGCTGGGCTTACAGCAGGTGTGTCTGAATGCTTTCCGTGTCATGGTTTTGTTCAAGGTCTGCAGTTGTCCACACTTTGGTAATGAGGATTGTTTGTTTCCTGACATGTCCAATTATGAAGTACAAATTTAGTTTGAACTTGTACCAGTGTCTCAAGAAATTAACATTTGTACTGTATTCTATAAACATACTCTGTACTGTAGCTCTGTGCTGTACCGGGCTGTATGAGGCACCGTCCATAAAACTTTGTAATCCATAATCGTGCCTGGTGTCATGTGAGTTCCTATAGCCTCTACCGTGTGACAGTCTTAATTCTGCCAAGTCTGTGTTATGATTTTTTCTGAGTGGAGAATGTTTTCCTTTGTGTCTCAGAGCATATGGCCTTGAGTCATGAGGTGCTTTTACATTTACATTACGTTAAAAAGGAAAAATGCGCAGTATATTATAGGCATTACTTCTTCTCTCAAACACTTCATTTGTCAAACCCACCTGACATGTTTCACTTTATGCAAAGTGAAACCCAGAGATGTAAGATTATTTATGTGTTTCAAAGTTCAGTCTGCAATGCTCTTGTACGGTTATAAAATTTGCATTCTAGGTTTTATTTGCCAGGCTACAGTTGTGACTGAAAATGGTTATGCTTGTGTTATGCAAAAAGTTATTGGCCTGTTTCAAATTGTTCTAACCAGCCTTTTCAAAATGTGAGGCTGAGAAACATGTGCCTGCATGTTGAGTGATACTGATCTAAAGGCCCTTGTTGTAATTGAACCAGGGTTAAGGCTTATTATCACATAGGGGGAATTAATAAAAGATGAATGGAATGAAGGAAAGGGAAGCTGCATATTGTCCATTTATTTTACAGGGAAAAGAAACATTAAACCAAGGCTATAACTGGGTGAGTAAGACAGTATGTATCATCTGCTAGTTTTTGCCCTATCTTGTCTTTGCACTTTTTCACAGTATGAGCATTACTGAAAATAGGTAGGAAAACACTGAGGCTCTTCTTGGCTTGTTTATTGAACTATTGTACTTCTGACTGTCTGTCCAGGCTCAACACTGATAAGACTCAAACTGCATGCATCCGTGTGCTAGTGAGTATTTACTCTGCTGACTCCAACACTTGGGCTGCTTCCTCTAGACACTCTGCAGGCTTTCTTTTGGAATGGAAAAGTACGATTTTTAAAAGCATGTCAAACTTTTTACAGTTTTGTTTTGGTTCAGGAGAAGGCCACGGGCTGTGTGGGGAATATTTGTTAGCTGTACAGAGGGCAGATGAGAAACAGTAATTACTGTCCTGGGCAGCAAGACTCTAAAGATAATTAGGTTTCTGTAATTGTAATGCAGCGTAGTGCTGTAACCTGCCTATCTCCCTCATGATAGATAGTTTTAACTAAACTATGGAACATTCTTGACAAAGGAATAACATTTCCATGGAGATAAACAGGTGGCAGATGCTCCACTAGAAATGTTACACAGTGGTAGATTAGGTAGAAATATTTGCTTGCACTTTCTTCATCTTATTTTGGTTACCTTTTACCTTTGGTACTTTAGAAGGATCTATGCTCTAGTTTCATCTCTACTATGCCTTTCTGTCTGAATCCTCTGTATCAAATATTAAACACACCCATGAAGGCTGCTCTCCTACCCACTCAGCCTCAGTGTACAGGAGCCGAGCAGCAGACGGATCATCCTCTCTTCTTTGCTCTGCTGCTGCTGGGCCCCTCTCACTTCATATCACAGAGGAGCACACAGCACAATGACTTGGCACACTACAGTAGCCTCTTAGTGAATAATGGGATAATGGACTTTAGCCTTTTGGACGGGAATCACTGGACGAATCAGCATTAACTCAAAGGCTTTGAAGGTAAAATGTAATTTTATGATGTACAAAATGAAAACATAAAGATGCTTCTAATTAACAACAAACCTGTTACATAACCATCAGGGAGCCACACCTTTATTCTTCTTACCGGTGTTCAGCTGGTCTTCTGTTGTTTTTTTGGTCATTTGATCTAGCTCTGTGAGTATATCCCACCTTATTGGATTAGCATCACTTAACATCAGTGCAACCCAAGCCAGTGTGGCTTTCACTCGATACACATTAGCAGAGTGTCAGTGTTGCTTTCATCCCTGTCTCATTCTATTAGCCTCCCCTAATGCTACTGTTAATCTCCTGAGGGACAGAGCCACATCCTACTGCTGTTGTGGTCATATCATTGGCCTAGTTATGACAGACGGATATTGTTACCTTGAACACAATTTAATTTTAACTATACTAATATTAATATTCCTCCCTAATATTAATTGTCTTGACAACCTAACCCATATTAGACTCTTTTTTTTCATCTTACGGGTACATGAGAATGTTTTCTCAATCTCAAGTAAAATGTGTCCTGGACTTAAGCCAACTGTATGATGCACTGCTCTTCAAACAGAGGTTATTTAGTTATTGAGCCATATAGTTGATTTTACCTCCAGTCTGAAAGACAGTTTTACAAAGATGTAGATGTAGACCATTTGGGTTTTATTTTAGCATGAATAGAGCCAATTGTAGAGGTAATTGTATTTTATTTATTTACTTGGTTTTTTTTCTGTTTTTTTTTCAGTTCACTATACCACTTTTATTCTTATCTAGTGATGACAGTCACTTATTCTACTCACCTAATTCCATATTTTCCAAAGCACAACAATATCATTAAAAAAAGAAGTAAAATGTAGCTTATTCTTATTTTGATTTTAGCCTACCTCAAGTAAGTCATAGCAATGGATGTGGCCTGACATGCTGGAGGAGAGGGGGAAATGGTGCCAAGGCGCTGTAATGACAGGGAGGTCAGCTATTGTCAAACCCGGACAGGCTGCTGTAGGGATAAACAGCAGCAGTGGGGATCTGCTGGGCGTATCTGAACACTTTCATGCATAGTCCCACTGACCCACTAGATCATTGCCTTGACTGTCACATCCTATCTGTGTTTGTGCCTCTACTCCGGCCGAATCGAGCTATGTGATGTCTTCACTTATGAGGTTAAAAAGTGAAAGTTGCGTCAAAGTACCAACGGATGCACTTACCTCGCAAATGTCCTTTTTATGCCTCCTGTTCGGATCTGGAAATATCTCTTTTCTAGCTGCGAGTGGGCAGTGAAAAAATGTTCTGTATTTTCATATTTCCTATGTAGCTGCAGCCTTATACCTAGGACATCTATGAGGGCACTATGGGGGATTTTTATTTACAGTTCCACTTGTGGGGGAAGGGCAGGTTTTCTGATACGAGTTTGACAGATGGCCGGTGTAGGTTACTGGCTTACCTCTGAATGTATGTCACTCGGTTTCGGATGCTACTTTTTTCCCTCTTTTTTCTGGTATTTACCAACAGATGATCTATGCTGTTGTTTGAACACAGGGCTTTGTTGTCACATGGCAGTTGAGTTCAAAACTGTTAGTGGTGTTTTGAGTATTTTCAGATCTTTCTTCATTACTCAAGATAAGTTATTGTGTAATGAAGGAAGACTACCTGAAAAGTGTTGATCTTTCATTTCAGAGGAAGTAAAATGCTTTGAACTGCTTAACACATGTCACTCAGTAGGTCAGACCTTTGTAAAGTGACCTAGATATGAGAACAGCAGTGGGTGCTTTCTGCTAGTCCTGTGGGCTGAATTAGTTTTCCAGGATACACATGAAACTTGGGAGGTTTTTGAGCCATTCACAAGGACATAACCTCTTTAATTTAATTGTTCCCCATCAAACGCATGAGCACCACCCTCTGCCCCGGGCAAATGGCTTTAGCTGCGCTGTCTACAGAGCCTGACCTGATTCAGTGTGTGTCATGTCCTCCTGGGGCAGATTAGAATAGAGACAGTTCTGTGGCACTGTGTTGGGTCAGTGCAGACACATGGGTTTACCCTGGAATGTAAAAGTTTCAAAATGGAAATCCTAAAGCCACATGACTTTTCTGTCTCCAAAAATCATAAACATTTCACATTTTCTCTATGACTGACTATTTAGTGGAAGATAAATAACATTTATTTTGGTGATACAATATGCATTTGTTTAGTTGCATCATATACTGCAGCTAAGCTACCTGGGTTAAAGCAGAAGTATGCATTATGTAAATATATAAATGTTTTTATGTAAAGGATAAATAATAAATTGATCTCTCTTTTCTTTCTTTATAGTTTTGTGGGGCTCCAAGCACATCCATGTCGTTTTGGGCATGTAATGGAAACCACAGCAGCCTTCAGATCTGCCATGGTATCCAGATTGCCTAAATTTGGTGGCCGCTCATCTAATGGAGGCACTAGTGCCTTGCCTAATGGTTTGACACAGCCAACACCCCCTCAGGATGGAAAGACAACACACCCAAATGGTGTGATACGTGCACCTTCTTTTTCATTCAAGTGGAAGAAAGATGAAGTCGTTAAGACCACAAGCCCAACCACCGATGGAGCTTCTGAGGAGAAACCAAAGACTCAAATGGCTGCACCAACAAAAGAAATCAAAAAGGCTTCTCCTGGAACGCCCAAAATGCGGAGGCCAGGGCCTCTGATGGTTGCTGTTTCCAGTCCGAAGGCTATTCCTAAGCAGGCAACCAAGACAAGCCCAAAAACTGACACTAAAATAAGTCCACTCAGTGGGAGCTTGAAGTTAAGTCATAGTAGGCCCTCTCCTGCTGTGGCTGAGTCCAATCATGTGAGGCCCAAACTGCGCTCCAGTTCTCCTCGAAGTAGCTCCCAGGACAGCCTCTCCCAGTCCTCTGACTGCCTCAAGAGTCTGCCACAGGACAACATGGTGCGCTCTAACAGCTTCACTCACTTCAAACAGATCCCCTCTCCCAGCAGCCAACCCATGACACGCTCCTTCTCTTTTAACCGAGCTGTGGAGCTGGCCAAGCCTTTAGCCAACACTCAGCTAAGACCCCCACGAAGCAGTCTGCTAAAACCACCCCAGCTGAGCAATGGAAGGGTTGGTTTAGGGATGGGAGGCCTCAGTGGAAATCTTAGTGATTCTAGTGGTCTTAGCATTAGTTTAGGGGGACTTCACTACAGTAGAAACTCTCAAACTGCCTCTTCTCTGCCCACACTCTCATCTCCATCTGCACCAAACACACCCGGTTCCCTGAAGAAGGCACTGCTCCCCAACTGTGTGCTTAACAAGTCACTGAACAGTAATTCTGCCTCTGGGGGGCAAAGGCTGGCCCGGCCCTCACCAGTCAAACAGCCATTATTACCCGGTCGAGTTAAAGAGAAACTCCAGCCGTTAGCACCTGAACGCAGAGCACTTATAGCATTAGCATCAGACACCGAGTCAGCAGAAAAAACTGAGAAGTCCGATTTTCACAGTGACAGCGACAGTCGCTCCCTTGACAGAAACGGTGTATGTCGCCAGAGCCAGACTGGAGCATGTGCAGAAACCTTAGAAGACATGTCATTTTCTTCGGCCTCGTCTTTGGACAGAGGTGACACCAGTGAGGAGTGTCTCGATGACTTGGACAGCACCGGTGATGTACTCAGTGATGTGGACATGATGGAAAAAACTGACAGCGCCCAAACCCGCCTTCAGAGGTTACTTGACAACACCACAGACTGGCCTCACTCGGATATGACAGGTAAACTGACCTATCAATGTCTTCTGTATTTCCTCATTAAACTGATGCTGACATAGATGTATTTTTTTTACAGGGCCAAAGGATATTAGCCCAATGGATGTGTCATGTGGTTCTTTGGTCCTGTCTCCTGAGTCTGGCCATGTTCCAGCAGGGTCCTCCCTCGAGCTGTCCCCATCCAACAGCTCCGGAGGGACCTACATGTGGGACGAGGATGGGCTGGAGCCAATCGGAGTCTCAGCGTCACATCCAGGAGACAACTATGAGGACACAGACCTCAACAGCTTAGTGAGTGCTGTTTACATATGTCATTGAGCACATACTGAGTGTGACTGAAAATCCAGGAACAGGGTACAAACTGTCTGAACTCAAGTGAAGACACCAACTTAAGAGAACTGTGATGACATATTGTTGGTACTCACAAAAAATGATGTTATAAAATTACAAACACAAGTGTGGAATGTTGAATCCTACATTTAGAGCTAAGCTGTTGCACATTACTGGCATTAAGTGCATCTATTGGTACTTGAAGACATTATATCAAAGTCATAGTAATATTTAGTGTTCTATTTTTATCTATAATGACTTTGTTAGACAAAAAGTGTTTTTCACGGAGAAGGTGACCTCGGTCATTTATCTTACTTTGAGACCATTACCAAGTGTAGGCCTCTGGATAGCTCTCCATTACAACATTTTAGACATAGTCCATTAATCAAATCCTCTTTTAATAATTCCTCTTTCCTTCTACGATTAGAGATTAAATGAGCAGAACAAAGAAATGTCTCCTGAGTTTTTTCCTGCCAGCTTTTGTCCAGTCGAGCCAAGGTCTTGTGTCTGTGGAGAATGATGCCCTGGAAAGGACTGTGGCACCTGCTTTTGTATTGTCAGAAGCTTTCCTCATTTGGAGTTTGTACCAAGGCCTGTCTCTGAAAATGACTGGACTGGATTGGAAATAATATAATATTTGGCCTTGCTGTGCAGCATGTGATGTTAACTTAAGTTAAGTAGTCAGTACATTTTCTCTTTTTCATATTGTTGTCAGCTACATTGACAATCATGGGTTGAAGTGCTGTGTAACTTGTTAGCATTTTACATTTACCTTGTTTGTGGCCCCCATCAACAGCATGCGCATATGATGAAAGGCATTAAAGGTCATGTCTTTAGGAGCCTGTACACATGCACTGTTCTTAAAGGCATGGTTTGTGTTCTAGGCTGACCTGATATGTGACTAGGCACTTTAAGAACATTATGATATTTCAATGATCATTTATCGTAAGAAAAAAGTACATCTAAATTTGAACACAGGTATCTTGGTGTGACAGGTGACAATTTTCAGAGGAAGAAGAAGCAGATAAGGATAAAGGCAAACAGAAAATAGCTTTAAACAGGGGCAAAGCTGGTGAGTGATTACAGACGTGAGAGTATTGGATCTGTAGGGAATCTGCCTTTGAGAGATTACAGCGAGCTGTTTGATTGTCGGAAGTGAGCCCACTTAGGGTAATTGGATGCAGGCTCCTTTTCCAATATATAGCCTTACAGTTACTCCTGTTTTTTTCCTGGATCAGCTTTACATTGACAAAATTGTTTACACAACACTTTAACACATTAAATTATGCAATGTTCAGTTAAGCTGAACTCTGTACCTATGACAGACAAGACCTAAGAAGTGAAACTTGCCCAAAATCTGACTTGGCAAAAGGGGAAAACAAATTAAGATGTGAAATTGAATTTGTCATGGTGCAGTACAATAATCCATCCACTTGGAGGCGCTGTGTACCTGTTAAACAGCTGCATATGTTTACTTCCACAGTTCTCACTTTGTGCACCAAATATTTTTCAGTCTGTATATGGCTCTATCTACATTTATATGCTCCAGTTCAAAATCAAGCAATGGGCTACCTGAGAGCAAAATAACATTCCTATAATGCACCAGTCTGCACCCTTCCCAAAGTTTGGAAGTTTAGTTTAGTGAATGTCTTTTTCATGCTGACTAAAGCTGGAGAATAACACCAGCAAAAAAAACTAAAATTCTAAAATATTAAGTAGAGAATTTGTAATCTTGTCTCCCTTAATGTCATAGTGTGAAAAGGGAACATTTTCTTAAATGTTAATTTATGCATTGGGCACATCATTATTAATAATTATAATTTCCTTCTTTTGGTTTATAATGTTTCTGTATTTTTCCACTGTCCATTGTCAAACTTCTCTCATTTAAAAGTAAAGACATTTCACAAAAAGGCGGCTTGGATATAAGACACTCGTATGACGTCTTTCTCTTCTTCATTTCATATTTTTGTCTTGTTTTTCTTTTACTTTCCTCATCTCTCTCCATCTTGTTGCCTCCTCACCTCGATCTGTCACTTCCTCCCTATTAGCTGTTGTTCTGCAGATGCTATAATCCGTTTCTGTCTCTGAGCCTCTCTCCCGTACTTCTTTTCCTCGTACTTTAAGGCTTTTGTGGTGCCAGGTGGAGACAGGTCAGTTCATTAGTGTGTAAATGAGTGAGGTGCTTAAACCTTTTGTCTGTGGAGTGCTCTGCCATTTACAAAACACGTTGGCGATTCTCTCTCTTTGCTCTTGCACAAATGAAGCAGCTTTTGTTTGTGTTGATTTTACACTGACTGAGGCAACCTTTAAAGCTATAAACATACATTTCTCTCATGTTTTTTAGACTTTGTACACGGGCGAACTGCACGTTGTGAGGAACATCTGAGTCATGTTTCAAATTAGAATTTCACCAGTCAGCAAATGTAGGTTTAAGGTTTGGCATGACCTCTAATTTACTCAAAGGCTTCACGTTTGGGATTTAAAGACATAACATCAGTGTGAGTTGTTCATTGGGATGGCAGTTGGTTGTTAAACAGTCATGCCTCTTTCTAAGAAAGTTGTGGTTCCATGTTAGGTTCAGCCTCCTCCTACATCTGTATATGAGGGGCGCTTCTATGACCGCAGCAATGTCGTCACACCGTCCTATTTGTCCTTGCATAGGCCTATTGCAATAGAACATTTTGAAGTGTGATACATTTCTGAAAGAAATATAGATGATAAACTATAATATTAAAACAACATAAGAGCAGATTTATACCACAGAAACCTTTCTAAATGTACAATATTTTTAAAAAATCATGAACTGCAATAAATAAACAGCAGAATGAACTTTAGTACTTTACAGCCTAAATCTCATCATATAGACAAAAAATAAACAACAATTTCTCAGCTGTGCAAATAAAAAGCATCCAGGATAAATATTGACCTCCAGAAATGATTGTTCAATCTTGAACTTTAAGTCAATATAGTAATTACTGTGACAGACCTGTCCTTGCACAGCCAAAGCCCTTAGTTAGTTGGCAGACAAGTCTAGAATGGTATCTCTGTATTTAGAGGTGAGATTTTGTTCTAGACTTGTAGTAAAACTATTTTATTTCTCTCAACTCTCCACCTAGACTTAGACAAACTTTATTGATCACAAGGGAAATTTTGGACACTCACACATCACAATATATTATAACAACAAAGAGCAACAGTATAAATAATAAGTTCAAAATAAGTAGCACAAATAGCAAGAAAGATTAACAGTTTAGTTTTGTGTTTTTCAGTCCCCTGTGGTATTTTTTTTCTTGATTTTTTTAAGCAGGCATATGTGTTTTGTTATGGACTGACCATGTTTGTCGCTGAATGACAATACCTGTCAGTCATGCCCATCTGAACTCAGGAAGATTAAACCAGATTCACATTTTTGTAATTATTGGAAGTGTGTGTTCTGGATCCCAGGCAACTAAATTGGAGAAGCAGAGTGTCTTTCTGGATCACTGCTTTTCATTATTATTGATTCATGTCTATACAATTTATAATTTGTTTCATGTTCTAACACATGGACTGATGTAATTCACCATTGAAGCTTTCACAGGCAGACTTTGATCCAGCTCCTCTCTCTAATGCATTCATGAACGTGAACACATGTCCTCAGGTGAGTGCTATAACAGCCGGGCTCAAATTGAGCAATGGAACTGAATAAGAAAAAACGATCAGAGCTTTGAGTATACTTGACAACTGAGACAACCATGGCTAACCTGAAAGAGAGCAGTATTATAGGAGGGTCACCATGCATCCACGTGTCACCATGCATCCACAATTAGATTCATTCATTTAAATATTACATTTCACAGAGTATACACATCACTGGATATCTTTATTGCTGTAACTTTACTTATACTTACATTTAACTTGTTTATTGTAACTTAAAAAACAGTTGACTAATCACTCAAAGGAATACAGTGCTCTACTCTTTTGTTGTCAAATACCCACATTTTTCCCTTGACATTGTTGTCTTTGTCAGCTCTTAAATCAAAGTTGTGTCTTTACCGAGTGGAAAATGAGCAGCCTGTGTTCAGCTGAATCTGTGCCATGAAGCTAATTGAAATTCAAAGCGTAAAAGCTCCATGTCTGCCAGAGATCTCAGAGACAAACTCTCTAAGAAAGCCACGAGTAGAATTAACACCAATATGATGAACTTTTTATTTTCTCTGCGAGTTTATCAGTCTCATTTAAGTTTGCTGGCTGTGAAGTGTCAAAGAGCAGCACGCTTTCCAACTTTCACTCTGATTTCTGAAGTTTTAATCATTGTTTGATCCGAGCGTGTCAGTTTGAAGATTTAGCAGATGTTACGGCTGGAGTCAAGTGTGCGCTATGAAACACAGACCTGCCCTTGGCTTTAAGCTGCTCTGATTCTGATCATGGTGCAAAGAAGGAATTGATGGAGGCCTTGGAGGCATATGTGTGTGATAATGTCAGAATCATCTAGTTCAGGTCTGATAATCACCTCACAAATGGAAAACTACAGCGCCTGTGCTTTAATTGGCTCAAGGCTATTTTCAATGGAAGCCTTCACATGGACACAGCCTGATGGATTTCATTGCATTATTTTAGTTTAATTGTTTAGAATGATCAATACTTGCATTGTCAGTTGCACTTGTGTGGCTAATTAGTGGACCATTCCATCCACTGCATCTGTTTTGTGCACAGAATTGACAAGAATTACTATGTTTTCAAAGTCACTAAAGATTTAAACCTGTGGTGTTCATTTTGCTTTTCAAGTATTATTTTACACTTCTTGATTTGAGCACAGATCAAACTAAAAGTAAAATTAATTTGGGAGATTTTTCAACAGTGCCAGTTCTCCACAGATTCTTTTGTGAAGCAGAAAGCCATCTCAGAGTCTTCTCTGCTATTGAATATATTCCTCTTGAAATAGCAGTCGGAAGATTCATATACCGGTACATTATTTTGTGTTTTTGTTTCTTTTGTATTGTGTATGCATTCAATATTTTCCTTCCTTCAAGTACCAGCAATTATCAGACGACACTTCTGAAAAATGAGTAATTTAATGCTTGTGTTTTCTCGTCAAAGCACTGACAATTTAGGTTTTCTGAGGCACAAAATTGCTTGAAAAAGAAAGCTTTTGAACTATTGATTCATTTCTCCGCTTATGGGCATGCTTTGAATTATTCGATAGGCAGCGCTTACAGGCAGGGAAGGGGTTTTGAAGCTCTTAAAGTATGTTTTTGTTGCCATTTCAAACTGTCTAAAATGTACATTCTATTGACTGAAGTCCTGATATATTATTGACAAAGGCTGAATTTCATCACTTGTGCTGTTTGAACTGGTACTGAGAAGTACAGATACAGACAGTTCTTCTGCATATTTATATTTTCATAAACAAAACATTAAGAACAGGCACACATTGCATGTCGTTATTAAAACAGATTTTACACCCAGATGTTAGTCTTTTATAACTGAATTGTAAGATGCGACCATATGGTTGGTGGGAGACATGATTACTTCTGTAGGCAGACACTGTGCTGCTGTCATTTAATAGCGAAAGCTTCTCAGAATACTTAACTTAGCTCCACTGCTAATACAGGGGGTCAGTGGCGGACATTTACTTACACATAATAACACCATAAAAAATTGCTGTGCAAAATGAGAAATATTAGCTATATTGCTGTATTATTAATTTGTCTTGACACAGTGTGGTTGTAAGGCATGCCCTAAACCTGGAGTATCATGATTGAATGACTTTATTGTGCTGATAATGTGGTTCTAATGGGCCTGTAATGTGTTCTTCTGTCATGTTGTAATGTGATGTAATGTGTTGGTAGGACATCCTGGAGCACCTGGAGCCTTTGACAGACACACAGCTAGAGGAGGATGACCTGATGCTGGAGGTGGAGCTGCCTGAGGACAGCCTGCATGGTCAGCACTACACTACACACACTGCATTACTACACTACACACACTGCATTACTACACCACACACACTGCATTGCTACATTACACTGAAGTTAAATGTACTCGGCCATTTGGAGGCCATGACAAATGCTTCTGCCTCATTGACTAGAGGTTACCCATTAGTTTTTGAATAATCGCGCACCCCCAGCAAAACAACGTTCTGATTGTAATTGTAAATGAATGCATTTGCATCCAGGGTTCAGGCATACTATTTCCACTTTTATTTCTTTGTTTCCTATAACAGGAGAGTAAAATGTTGGAATCCAGCTTCTGGGGCATTCATTTAAATCAGTAATGCACACTTTGCCACTCTGTGCACTTCTGCTCCAATATTTTGGTGCTGAAAAGTATTACAGCTGCAATATAAAAGACAAATGACTACTAAACTGTGGTTTCTGAAGAAGCTTAGCTGCATTTCCCATTCTGTTAATGGGAGCTGATGCACAAAACCTTCATTTAACATTGTACATTTTATTTGAGGGATTTATATGTTCTTTCTACAGCAGCATGCTTTCAGTGTAAATGTCTCTTTTAACTCTAGATCACTCTATGTGTATCCTTTGACCTCAAGTATCACATGCGTAATAGTGGCATGGCACACTCAGGGTACAGATGTCAAGTTTTATGTATTTAATCAGATTTGCAGCTGAACTGTCAAAGCTGTGGCTGTGACAATAGCTGGTATGTCATGGTTTACAGTGCTCTTGTTTGTGGCTGAGGTGCAGCAATGTTCACTCCAGAGGAATGTGAATGGAAGTAGAGGCCTCCATTTTGGGAAGCTGCCATATTTATAGCTCTCTACATCATGAGCTGCTGCTAAAGAGAGAGAGTGACGGGAGTGAGTGGAGGAGTGGAGCAGAGGCCGGACACAGGGTCGTGGTTCCCCCCTCCTCTGTTGTCTGTCCCTGCCTCTTCACTTTTCAAATAAACACGGGAGAGAAAAGAACAGGCTCGGCTGCTGAACCTCACATTTCCCTTCTGACCCTCAGTTGGTGACTCCTCCTAAAGCCAGCTGCTTTCTCCACGACAGCTCAGCCCTCTCTCCTCTCCAAATCTTTGGGTGTTCCCAGAAGAAATGCGCCTGACGACACAGACCATAGCAGGCAGGGGGGCGGGCTTGGATCTGGCCCTTTAACAACTCACCAACTGACCGGACAGAAGTCATTTTGTTCCGCTTTTCTGCCCAAGTTTCCCAGGCTGAATGGATTTCACTTTTTCACTTGGATTATATTCCCAATGTACTAATATATGAGGAGGAGTTTACTAGACAAGAGCACTGGAATGTAGAAGGTTCACTCTGGGTCAAACTGTGCTGTGGTGACACCCGGTAAAGTATTTTAACCATGGCCGCTGAAGTCCTTGGATTTGTTCTCCCGATCTCGCTTACATTTATGTATTTCTCGGCCCACATATTTTCAAACATATACAGTAGGAGGTCAGAGGTCCTTTTGATTTCTTGCCACTGTGCTCTGTTGTCAATTTAGCTGCAGCCATGGTTCATTTCACAGCTATATGCTATATTGAGTGTTCCCAAATACTGTGTCCTTTTACCTCCTTGAAAACAAAATGGTCTGTCAGTGTCTCTGTACTCGCATTTGATGTTGGAGACAGTAGCAAGAAAGAGGGACTGAGAAGGATAACATCATGATTTATATGGATATATTCTATAGGCTCAGTGAAATACATACAGAACTGTTCATTACCAAACGGCTTGAAGCAGTAGTTTCTCCATATGTGAACCAGAGGGTGGAAATGGGAGACAGCATACTGATTTAACACGTCAGCTCCTCCATCTATATGACTGACAAATGTATTCACTGCTTTTAGATCATAATGTTTAAATGTAAAACAGGGGCTTCTATATAGTTCCAGTCTACTTGATAGTGGCTTTGTGTTTGTTTGTAAACTTAGAAATGTCCCATGTGGAGCTATCAGAGCGAGGTGGCCTGGGTCCACGGCGGAGACACCACCGCTGGAGTGCCCCGGATCACTTCCACAACAACAGCAGGTTTGAAACTAAACATCACAAACTGTGCTCATGGATTCAGTACAGTGACATATTCCCTTGTTTTCCAAGAATGCACAGCTTTCAGCATTATGACGGCTACAAGGCGCCCAGGTTTTCCTCACGACCCTTTTATTCTGAGGGGAAACAGCATGGCCACATCCCAGTGCTGGATGAACTCATTCTGGAGCACATGTCCCAGGACTGCAGCGCCCTTAAGAGTCATCTGCTCAGGCTCAGAGACCTACTGCAGGTGAGGTCCATACTATAGATACTATATTTCACCTCTTAAAGGGATAGTTTGGGATATTTGACATGAATCTGTATGGCATCCCCATCTGCAGTGTTGTACATCAACACTGACTTACCTCCCGACAGCGTCCGTTGAGCCAAGTTCTTCCCCGGTTTCGGTGCTGACTAAAGTAGTCCGGCAAGTTGGCTGGCGTTTCTTATCAAAACAATATGTGTTCAAAAGAGTGATACATTTGCATCACAAAACGTGAACGGGGAAAAAGTCAGACTTGGTACTATTTTCTCTACGGTCATATCACTCCCTGTTTCACTGTGTTTACTGCTCGGAAAGTTAATGACAACATGTGTGACTACGACACCGATGATGAAGACATTGCCTTTAGCATAGAGCCAAGGGGAGATCTTTGTGAACCTGAATATACTGAGGCTGAAATTCTCCAGATGGAGTGAGAACGGGCAGAGAGAGAGAGAGGAGGGACAGAGTGGTACAAGTTGAAGCAGGATTTTTGTTGTTACAGCCTGGATAATCACAAGTCTGCACCATTTTTATATATATTCTTATATAGCTTATACAAGCTTATATATTTATCGCTGTATTTCTCATGTTAGCTCTTGCATCGCGGCAGTCAACGGTCTGAGCACATAAACACTGCCGAATAGGGCTGCAGCTATCGATTATTACAGTAATCGATTATTCTGTCGATTATTTTGTTCGAATAATCGAGTAATCGTTTGTTATTGTCGTGTCTACTTTACACACCACGTGTACTGACAGATACACATGTTTTGGACATGAAAAACGTAATTATCGCTGGGCTAAGGTTGACTTACCTCGCGGTTTCTTTTCCACTTGATGTAATGTACGGGTGCTTTCTGTTTAGATGTTGTAGCATCAGTGTTGAGAAGGTGACTTTTAAAATGTAATCCCCTACAGATTACAGATTACATTCCCTAAAATGTAGTTTGTGACATAATCAATTAAATTACTTAAAATGAGTAACGTAATCTGAATACTTGGACTCTGGATTACTTGATATTGTCATGATTTTTAAAACTACATAAATGTAGCAACCAACTCCTGCAAATTCTTGTTTGGTTTTAGACCTGGATTAGTCCTGGTTTTCGATCTGGTTTAGACCTGGTTTAGACCTGCTTTAGACCTGGCTTAGTCCTGGTGTGAGTTCTGGTTTAGAGGCGCACAGGAGGAAGCGCGGTCCACGGAGTGTACGCGACAAGACACAATCCACGCGCAGAGTGCGCGGCGTACGGGAGATGCGGGGTGCACGGCGTACGGGACCGTACCGCGCTCTGTTTACCGCGCTCTGAGGAGGTTCTGCTCTTATTACACATCCATGGGCGCCGCGCTGTTGTGTGTACAGTGAAGTGCAGTGGTCGTGCGGAAACTTTACCTCTACCACAAAAGGTTCCGGCCATCGCCGAGAGTATGAAAATAAAACGAAGCATCGAGGCAAAAAAAATAATCGATGCATTTTTCTAATCGATTTAATCGATTAACTCGATGAATCGTTTCAGCCCTACTGCCGAACTACTGAAAAAAGTGTTGGATTCATGCATGGCTGTCACCTGGTGGCAGAGACTGGCGGCAGCGCTCAGTGATATGACCATAGAGAAAATAGTACCAAGCGATTATGAGGTCTGACTTTTCCCTGTTCCCATTTTGTGATGCAAATGTATCACTCTTTTGAACACATATTGTTTTGAGAAGAAAAATGCTTTATTTTCGTGATCCCAGCCAACTTGCCGGACTACTTTTGTCAGCACCGAAACCAGGGAAGAACTTGGCTCAACGGACGCTGTCGGGAGGTAAGTCAGTGTTGATGCATGACACTGCTGACGGGGATGCCATACAGATTCATGTCAAAAATCCCGAACTATCCCTTTAATATGGCGCAATATAAGACAAGACAAGTGTTACAAGCATCATATGATTTCTATGGTATAACATGAAGCCAAAAAACTAAAACTGATTATTATAACCATCACTTATTAGTGACCCATGGAAAAAACAAAAACTAAACCAAATTGTTTCATATTTTTATCTTGATGGTGAGCTATGCATTTGAAGCAGCAATGGATTATTCCTTTGGGGTTTGGCTTTACCTTGAATGTTGGATTCAAATGTTTAAAAAGCTGATTGGATATAGTTCCTCAGGGAGTTTACTTCTGAGGGAAAGTTGTGTATGTTTCCCTTTCACCTTATGTAAACACATAGTGCTCAAACTGTTTGTCACGTCCATGGTTTACTGTCACTCGCTTGTGAGTGAACATTATTTTTACTCTAGCTTGAAGATACGGACTCTCCAGATGATGTGGCCGAGGTGGAGGCTGAAGATAAGGTGAGCAGAGTTTAGCGCTTTTATTGATTGAATATAATGTATAATTTATATAGCCCACTGCATTCACAGTATATGTGTTTGTGTATGTCCCAGCTCCAGGAGCTGATTAAGGAAGTGCAAAGTCTCAGGGAGGAGCTGAAGAGTCGAGACAGAACTATAGCTCAGCTCACACTGCAATGTCAACAGCTACAACAACAACCCCAACAAATGGTGAGTGCTTCTACACCGGACCTGGCTTTAAAAACTGGAGCCACTGAACACAAAGCGCTGACTTGTGTTCTTTCCACCAACTTTAAGGCAGAGAAAACCTCTGCCCTGGCAAGTCAGGAAACATGTTGGTTGTTCAATGCTGTGATAACAAGATTTTGCCACAATAAAGAAAGCATGTTAATTATCTCGACAACTTCTTCCGCATGTTGCACTCAAAATTACATTCTAAAAACAAACTAGCTTTCTAACGTGCTAACAAGATGTTTTAACCATTTTGCAACAAAACGAGAATAAAGTATATCAAAGGCATTTCAGTCTGAGGATGACATGCACTGTGTACTCATCAAAGATAGTACATTATGTCCCAGCATAAAACAATAAATATGAAATAATGAGAGGTGGGATTCTATTGGTGTCTCACGATTTGATACTATTCAAAAGCTCATAATTGATTCAAAAACAAGGTTTTGATTAGTTGAAGCCTCAAATCCTATTTTAAATGTCTGTTTGAAATAAATGGCATGTGATTAAAACATATTGAATAAATATGACATGGAGTATGAATATTATTATTTTAAATTGTATATTTTGTTTTGGAAACATTTGAATGTTTGTTCTAGCACTTTTAAATCAGGTGTACTACAGGTATTCTAAATCCTTTATATTCACATTAACCTTTGGAACATAATTATGAATACAAGAAAATCTGTATGCCTCTGAAAAACATGTTGGTACTTTATACAGCCCTTATTAGTGGAGATAGTTTCCTTTTGTTCATTTGACTGTACTAACCCTTCCGATCCAGAAGCCTTGCTCACTTTGCTTTACCTCCTCCATACGCTCTGTGCCTTTCATTAGTGTCTTGACCAGCTCCTTGTTAGTCAAACAGCTGTATGCCCAGCTCACATTATTCAAATCCACACCGTATCCACAAATACCAAAATGTCAATGGATGTCCTGTCCAGGAGTGCAGCTATCACATGTCTCATCCAATTAGAATAAGCACTCTCCCATGCCCATTGTTTAGGCCTTCACCCCAGACACAGAAAGAAAAGAACACAGTGGAGTCTCAGTGCATGCCCTGTGTTGCACATAGTCTATACACATAATAGGTAGAAGGTCAGATTCATGACTCATGTACGAGCAGCTTGTTCAATTTCCTTTGCATTAACACAAAGTTCATCACACGCTGTTATAGGGCTGGGCGGTATACCGTTTGAACCGGTATACCGGTAATTTTTATTTTTATGATATGAATTTTTTATTTACCGCCATACCGTGTGTGCGCGCATATGTCGGCAACACAGAGCGGCGGAACGTCGCACAGCGGTAGATTGAGCGGGGGCTGTTTTTCAGTGTTACACCAAACAAGCCAACAAGCCAGGGAAGGATAGCGAGTTGAGTAGAAAGTAAAATCTGCATCTTCTCCCCAATCTCTGCGTAACGTTGGCATTGCAGCACAAAACACTACACAGACGTCCCTGGTAGGCGCGTTTGCTAAAAGGGACCGTCTGTGTAGTGTTAGGCGCGTTTGCTAAAAGGGACCGTCTGTGTAGTGTTAGGCGCGTTTGCTAAAAGGGACCGTCTGTGTAGTGTTAGGCGCGTTTGCTAAAAGGGACCGTCTGTGTAGTGTTTTGTGACACGGGCGAGAGCGCGGGTGCGCGGAGCCGCGCACTCCGTCTAAAGGGACCGTCTATGACAGTCATGGCCAACCCGTGGCTCTCGAGCCTCATGCGGCTCTTTAACTAGTTTCATGCGGCTCTTCAGGAGCTTTTACATAACATGCGTCAAATATGCTTGGCTGGCGTTACCATTCATTCAAGGATTGTTCAAGATAAGGAATGCCAAAAGTGTCACTAAGCAGCATAGTAAGAGAAAAATTGAAAATGAAAATTATTTTATTTTTGTTTGTGGACTTGCTTGAACTGAGAGTTTGTGTGTGTGAGACAGTGCACACAATGTTAACTGTTGAAAACAACTTTTACCAACTTTTAAACAATATTATCATGTTGGTGTGGTTATTTTCATTAAATCTGGTTGAGCATAGGTCTGTGTGTGCGTGTGCGTGCATACATGATTGAGGAATGGGATGATGTTCATGTGTACCCATGTGTATAATGTGGCTCTTTGCAGTAACACAGAAAAAGAAGGGGCTCTTAGTCTTCTACTAGTTGGCCACCCCTGGTCTATGACAAGAAAAGCAAACGTTGGAATGATATTACCAACTCTATCACACTCCACATAGCCAAAGACAAAAATACCGTTAAATACCGTGATACCGTGATAATTTTAAAAAATACCGTGATAACAATTTTTGGTCATACCGCCCAGCTCTACGCTGTTATTTTCACGGCTTTATTACATGTGTGTGAAATGTTGAAAGTGCCCTCACATACTTTCCACTGGAAGAGACAGAGGTCACTCAATAAAATGAACTCATGGAAAACTTCTTTATACTAGCTACCTCATTGTTATGTACAATATACAGTACTATGTGCAATATACAGTATTATGTGCCATATACAGTATTTATTAGTAGCAGTGGTCTACCTCTCTGGTGCTTTTAAATATCGGCCCTATTCAAATTAGGTATTTAATGTGGATTTTCTTAGCAGATGTTTTTTTTTCTTTTTTTTCTTTAATGCGCTTTTTATCTGTTTTTACTTGAATGCCTGAAAGCCCTGCACAACAATTCCAGTGGGTATGACTATTTTGTGTGCGCAGATGGCAAATACATTTCTTGAATCTCTTGAATCTTGGAAAACTAGCCTTATCTAGTAGTAATCATACATCCTTATAGTAAAGAGTAATGTGAAATAAGTAACACCCAGGGCTCTTTTCCATCAAATACAATCTGAAATCTGCACCTTTGATTATTATTTTTCCCCTTTATCACTTCAGCTTGCTCAGGGACATCAGGTCAGGTGTCAGTGCTACCACCAGAGGGCGCCACACTCTCTGCGGACCAGTGACCACCAGATGGACAAACGGAAGCAGCAGCACTATGACAAGACCACACAGACTGCCTATAGACCTCCTGCTAACACTGTGAGTAAAAGACACGGCAGTCTCACTCAGCACCTCATCTGAATACAAATATGCATTTATATAGTTAAATGCATATAGGAAGTATGAATCCAAACTTTATTAGTATTTGTCAATCACAGCTCATTTTACTGCTCCATGAGGGTTTTATTTTAAACTTTCGCCTGCTGAGTCACTCTCCTTAATGCACCTGCTGCCACTGTCTATCCAGCCGTATCTGAGGCGTCTGCTGACTATACTACATCCTCTTTATGGAATACACTTCATTAGCTGGGCACTTGTCTTGTCAGTCTGTCTCTCCTACTGTACAATTCTACACTGACCAGGAAGTGTGCGGCTAATCCTCGCAGAAAGGAAAAGGCATTATGGTTGGAAAATAAGAGAAAGAAAAGAGTGGGGGAGAAAGATCTGTGCTGGGTATCTGGCAATAATAGTGCATTGTCAGCCAAGTATCGATCCCTGTGCAGTGGCGCCACAGGCAGGCGGTGAGTAAACCCAGCTCTAATTGACCACCCTTCAGTGCAACAGAGTGACAGCAGCAACATCCAGGGGCAGGTGGGTAGTGCAGAGAAAGAAGAGATTTCAGACAAAGAGGGGGGAAAAAACATATACATGGGTTTAAAGATGCATTGTGTAACTTTTCTGGGAGAGTCCGCCACCTGCTCTTCTCCATGGAGATGTTATTGCTTTGTCAGAAATGTTTCACAGTGTGGCTTTAAACCTTTCTATCATCACAGAGACCAAACCAGGCCTCACAGTCAGTATGTCCATTTTTCTAGGTATTTTTGCACCATAAAACCACCTGTAATTGAATAAATGTAGAGTAGAGAAGAGTAAAAGTAGAGCTGTTTAATGTCATACTGTGGAACAGGGGTGCCACACTTTTTCATCAAGGGCCACATATTAAAACACAGACCAGCGTGAGGGCCGATCGAGGGTCATAGACTGGTGGTCAAAACAGTGAGTAATACAAATGTGCATTTATAACAGGTTTGAATGACCCACCAGACCTTTGTTCATGCTTAGACAAACACACTAAATTTGCTTGATCAAGGTAGATTTTAAAAACATGCAGTAAAAAGCCTACTTGCAGTAGTATGGGCCATTTCCCCTGGAAGCCTGAGGGCCAAAACAATTGGTCTGAGGGCCACATTGGACATGCCTGCTGTGGAACATTCGAGGCAGAACATTGACATATCCATAGAAAGGTGACAGATGCCCAACCGAAAAGTTACATAAGGCGCGTTTTAATATTTCAATATCTTCAGAAATCTACACCACATCACATGGGATCAAAGACCAAACAAGCATAAACTGATCAAGCTGTGTGTCGCTCCTGCACATATAGTTTAGCAGTTAGTTACCATGGCAACCATTAATCTAAGGCCGAGCACAAGAGGAGGCAGGATTCTGTAAACATTCATTGCTTTAGTGTACATTACCAGACTCATAATAGAACACAGAGTAGATTTGTCATTGTAGGTGCACAAAGAACTACCGTAAATTCCGGATCACAAGCCGCTACTTTTTTTCTACACTTTCAACACTGCGGCGTGTAATATGAAGCGGCTTTTTTATTTTTTTTTTTCATCGCGGGAAAAACATGGACCAATAAAATGAATAAGTAGTTCACTGAGGTCCAATGAAATTGTATGATTAATCACAACTTCCTTATTTCAGTCTTTCTGCTAACCCTCATCAACATGGAGAATACCAGACGAAAAGCATATGATGCAGCTTTTAAACTAAAAGCGATCACTCTGGCAGTTAAAGAAGGAAATCGAGCTGCTGCCCGTAAAATTGGCATAAACGAGTAGATAGTGCGAAGGTGGAGGCTCCAGCAAGAAGAACTGAGCCAGTGTAAAAAGACAACCAAAGCTTTCAGAGGTAACCATAGCAGATGGCCTGAGCTTGAAAACTTTCTGGAGGACTGGGTTAACACGCAAAGAGCGGCCGCGTGTTTCCACTACAAATCAGACTGAAGGCTAAAGCGATCGCTACCGTGGTTTATTCCCAGAGCGCCAAGGTGTGTATGTGCATTTCGCGTGTGTGTGTCCCAAGTGTGTGAAGGTGTGTAAGTGCCTGTGGCGCGTGTGTGTGTCCCAAGTGTCACCAGTGAGCGAGTCCGTCCCCAGAGTTCAGCGGGGACGCGTCATGGCCCATCCCGGAGGCGCTCAGGCGGCGGGACGCAGAAGCGAACCCCCCGCCTAGTCTTTGGCCAGCGGTTTATAATATGGTGCGGCTCATATAATTACAAAATTGATTTTTCTTCATAAATCTGAGCATGCGGTTCTTAATCGGGTGCGCTCTGTAGTCCGGAATTTACGGTATATGAGTGGGAAAATAACAAGGGCAAACATGGTAAACAAACAGGGTGAGGCGAGTGCGTTGTCTTCTTTCTTACTTTGAACAAGCTGAAAGATCTGGGAGCACACTGACTAGAACAGAACCTCTAGCAAGCTTGGCTTCAGCTGCTTCTGAACAGTGCTTTGCTTTTCTCTTTTGTATTTCTCACACACTTCTTTGTGCAGACTTGCAAGTTTACCTTTAAACTTGAATCTACCTTAGCTTTTGTTGGCTCAAGTATTGTTTTGTTTTTCCTCGCATACAACACACTGTTCATTTTGCTTGATTTATGAAGTGCTTTTTGTATTGTAGCGCATAGGGGCAGTCTTCTTGATAGTATCATCAAGGGCTAAGCTAAAAGGGGAAAACAGCAATAATATAAAGGTCAAAGGGCATGAGCTCAAACCTGTGTGTAGATTTAATGCTGCTATTGTGGCCCTTATCTGGAGCGAGGCGAACACTGCTGACAACTTGAATAGTAGCTCTAGGAGGATCTCTCTACACTTTGAACTGAGATTAAGTGCACAGCAAAGAAAATGCTCTGGCCCCTTGACCTGCAACAATTTTGGACAGAGGTTTTTAAGGATTTGCTTTGTTGTTTTTTCCCCTACAGCTATCTTCAAGCCATTTCACCAGGGATATGTTTTTCTAGTTTATAGGAAAACTTATTTTGAATAACAGAATTGCCCTTCAAATTTAATTAGTGTTCTTGCCAGACATTATGTATTTGAGCGCCATCCACTCAAAGCCAATTGACTTTCCCAGATCTTTATTTAAACATGTTTTGGGTTTGTTTCTTTGAACAAGACACAACCAGAGTTTACAGCTGAGTGCTTTTGTAATTTCAGATTTTCAGTGGCTTAAATCCTACTTGCTAAAAAATCAGTCACTCAGATCAACTCTTTGCAATCACCGCTCAACAAATGTTTCCAGTGCATCTGCTGCCTCTCGCTGCAAATTCCAAATGATGTTGTGAGTCTGGGAGTCAAGTGAGTGGAGAGACTGCAGTACTCGGGGTATGAGTTGGGCACACGTAGGACTACAGAGCCAACCTGATTGTTCTTACCCTCATAAACAAACACTGATGCATTGGCAGCACAATCGGCAGCATTTTCTCTGCAGCAGACACACAGGATAATTACAGATCCCTTCCCACTCTTCACCGCCTTTTAAACCTCCTCTTCATCGCCTCACCTCCTCTCTCCCACCAACCTCACAGTCCTCTAGGTTCTTCTGCTCATCTCACACTGCACCGATTCTTTCTTTCACCCTGTACGCCTGTTATTCCCCTTCTGACATTACATCTCCAGCCGACACCTTCGTTATAATTAGATCAATTTCCTGTCATGCTGAAAGACAGACTCATGAAAGATAAAACGAAGCACAGAGCCAGTGCACCCACACGAGATAAGAGCTGTTTTATAAAGCATGTGCTTCAAACTTTTACTGCTAATTTGCAGGTGAAAGGAATCTGTGTGATCCCGAGTTAAGCGCCAACAATGTTCTCTTTTTCCAGCTCCTCGGTCACAGACAGCACTGTTTACGCCCATATGGCCATATTAATGCGTGTGCACGGCAGCAGACAGGTGACACTCTAATTGCCTGAGTCAGTCAAGTGAGAGATTGTGGCGAGACATGAGGTGTTAGCCCACCTTCAAAAGTGCAGTGGATTAGAGAGGGGGGCTGATAAAGGCTGGGTCACACACAAGGCCATGGCTTTGTTGTTGTCTTTGATTATTACATAGTGAAGTGTCAGAGGAGAGAGCTTTCTCTCATCTGTTTCATCTGTCAACTACTTACACACTTTTACCATCTGCTTTTGGGAACCCACGCACACCAACTCACACACCTTATCCTCAGAGTGAGTTACATTACGGAAGAAACCCCACTGCGCAATATACTACTTTTCATTTAGTGCATTATGTATGCAGCCTCTGCTTAAGGAAATGAAGTGGTGCCAGCTAGAATAGGAACAGCCCTCTTAATTAAACAGTGTTGTGTGGATGATTGAGCCATGACTGAAGTTAGATGTTAGATGTTAGATCTTTCCGATGTCATTGTTACCTTCATCTGTGATTCGCCTGTTATGATCATGGTACTTGGATTGAAATGGCTGACTTGACTTAATGGTCCTATGCACTACTATGTCGCATACTTCACTGCACATTCTTTACTACTTCTGCACATATTTGTGATGTTGAACACAAGTGCAGTTTTTGACAGACACTACTACTGACCACTCACTAAAATAAGGTCTATGTATGAATGGATGAGAAAAATAAAAGACTTGATGGAATGAAATAAAACTTTTATTTTATTTGTTCAAATGGTTTTTTGTTCCTTTGACATTAGCTCGGCTGCCAGTGGTTTTCTGAAAGAACCTTCCCAGAGCAGGTGAGGGGGACATAGAAAGATGCCTGGCTATGTGGCACTGAAGGTCTAATAAAGCTGACAGACAATGTCAGAATAGTTTGTAAGCCTCCCAACACAGCCTCTTATTCTCAGTGCCTCAGGTTTTTCTCCTCCACAAATGAAGGCTCGATGGGAGGTTTCTGTGAAGACCGCCTGCTGAAATAGTTGTTGGTTTTCAGAAGAGGACACAGGCCCGTTCTTCCTCGCAGCAGTGACACCAGGAGGCCGTGCTGAGAAGTCACTTTTACCTTTCTTTTCTGTGCTTTTTCATTTTCCCCTCTCTTAGACATCGTATGCTCTATACGTTTTTGTTTTGTGTTGCTTACAGCCTGCTGGAAAAGCATTTGATAAAGTAGCGCGTTGTCTGCTCTACGTGATATTTATGCTGCCTCCTCACTTTGCCTCTCCCCATGGGGTCTGGACCATCTTTAGACAGCTTAACCCATGGTTTTGTTCACTCAGTAAGATTTGGAACCTTGAAATACAATGGCTGGCCACTTGTAATATTTATCCGACAGAAACATATTGTGTTAATCATATTGTGTAAACATATATTGTTCAAAAGAAGAGCTGAAACAACAGTTCATATGGAGGTCTCTTGACAACATAACTGCTTTCTATTCCCGCTAAAACATATTTCAGCACACACACTTCCCTTAATGGCCCCTAAAGCACCACACAACTCAGGTTTCAAAATAGACTTGGAGATGAATGATAGTGATAATGGGTCTCAGTAACAGACAAGTACACAAAGCTACACAAGGACAACAGAAAACTGTTATAATGTCTCCACTTCTGTTAATGAGATTGTGAGGACTGCTTGTTGCATGTGAACTAACCAAAGGTGAGTGTTGCAAAGGAAATGTATATGTAACAGGGGCTAACAATATTCATATCATTAACATGGAGTGTCAATGAATGCATGTGTTTGTCAATGTACTGACTGCTGATCAAGGTGTTGTGTTCAGTTTGGTTTGTGGTGTGACATAAGAATAAATACTATATCAAATAAATCTGTTGTGTAGAAATAAAAAAATAAAAAAATTTTAGGTTTTAGTCATTTTGGTGTGAAGCTGTAATATTAAAATATAGTCCTTAAATCATCCAATGCCATCATTCTGTATTAAGTTATATTGCTAACACACTAACAAACCTACAAATGAACCTTTGACCAAATAAAAACTGCATCCAAAGATGCTGTCACCATCAAATACCCAAGTTACCGTTGCCTGACCAGCTAGTCCCTCCTACTTTCTGTTTGAATGCCGGGGGAATCGGATCATAAAAGGTGACCAACAGCTATCCTTATTTGGGACGACCTAATCACAGACATGTCTCTCTCAGACTAAAACACTTGTGTGGTGTGAGCATGCTGTGTGTGTCCTGTGCATCATGCTTTTGTCCTGTCTCTCTCTGCGTAGGGTGTGCTGCCCACCCCCATGCTGTCCCCATGGCAGGCACAAGCCCAGGGCCTGGCCCTCACCAGCATGCCCCAGCGCAGACACAGTGAGTCACTAACACACAACTGCAGTGTGGTGACACTTTCAACATGTGGGGAATGATTAGTATCTGCAAAAAGAATCAGAACGTTCATTTACATTTTCCAGTATTTTTGTGGCAGAGGTGTTGTCGTTGAATAATAATTTTCCTTCTTGTTTACTAACAGTCTAACCGTTTGCCTAACACTTTATTTTACAGCCTTATCATATCCTGCCCAAATCTCTTTAAATACCGGTGTCTTCAGCATACGCAGCTTTTAAAAGCTTATAAACACATTGTCGTATACAATCACTGCATTTTGTCTTTGACAGCGTTGTATTGTGATGCTCACAACAGGAACTTGTTTATCAGTTTCTCTAGATTTGAATAATCTTATGCTATTGCAAAAGACAGTCACTTGGAAACAGACGCGAACTATCAAAATGATTTTAGCTATGTCAGTGTTGGAGCTTTTATTTTGTGCTGTGCTGAGGAGCTTATCGAGGAAGTCAATAAACAGAATCACAGTGTGCAAATAGGCCATGGAAAATGCACAGTTGTGAGGGAGAGAAAAAGGTGAATATGGAAAAGCAAAGCCAAGGGAATGCAGGCTTTATTGCTTATTTCAACTATACACTTAGAGACGTGTTTTTCATCATATGAGGCTGTAGCAAAATACAGCTTATGACCAAAGAATAACATTAGTCTTGTCACAAGAACAAAAGCCCACAGTCTACTCCTTGTATAGTACCGAAACAAGCTAGCTGCAGAGCAAGGCTGGAACCAAACGCTGTCATTTTGGAAACATGAGAAGACTGATTTTGTGTGCTAATTTTTGATTCCGAGTTCTTAACTAACGTCTGTCTGATCTAAAATGTGGAAGAAACTGACTGTTTGTCTTGTCTTTTTGCGCCTAACCTGAGAAGTGGAAAGTCTAGTGCAGTTCTTCACTGACAATGCGTGGTACAGTAACCTTTCCTTTGACATGTGGCCGACAGGCGGCCTCTCTGTCTGCACGCTGTGTTGTGCCTGGGCCTGATGTGTTGTGACACCAGCACGTCCTCTTCCATTTGCATGAGCGCTTTATTTTTTCATTCCTTTAAGTTTTACACTTGTATTCAGACTCAAAGCCATTCTCTGTTCAAACTTCTGACAGTTTTAGGCCACAGCTCTGCTATTTTAATTAAGATTCGATTCATTATTGGTGTTTCTTGCACAAATTTCATTTACTTTTTTTATGAAAGTGGGAAATTAATTCCTTCTGTTCATTGCATTTTTGTCATTATTTTACAATAATGCATGCGCTGATGTATTCCCCTTGTGGTTTCTTTTTTCCATCCACTGAATTGGTCCCAAACTTTGGTTTCTTGAATATTCAATGTTTATTTTGATTATAGAAAACATTTATGGTAAATTGATTACAGTTGAGCTGTTACCCTCTAAAGTAACACATAAAAATGTCCGATCAGAGACCATAATATATGGGCCTCTGCACTGGTATTCCACCAGCATCACTTCTCTGTATTTCAGCCTTCACATCTGTGTGTGTGGCCCTTGTGAAGTCCAGGTGCCTCTGCTCTGAGCAGGAGACCTTCGTAGACCTGGCTTCTGCTTCACACTGCAGCTAAATAGCTATCATTAGCAGCCCGGGTATTGAGTTCTTGCCAGTGAAGCGCTCGTCTTCTGTTAATATCTGCCGCAGACAGCTGTTTAGTGCAGATGAAGGTGATGAGCTTATAGAAAGAATACCACAAGTTCCTACAGCACAGAATAGATGTCTGTACTTGTAATGTTAAATGGACTTTGGACCTTCTTGAACCACAGGGAAATGCCATAACAACTTTTCATTGCTAATGCCACCAAGCTTATTGATGCTTGATTTAATTAGCAAATGTGCTTTGGCATCATAACCCATCACTCCTCAAGCGGAACAAAGCTGTTATTTTAGGAGAGTCAGGAGAAAGTGCTTATTCACTCACAGAATAAATCAGTAAACGGAAGGGATACAAAATGTCAAAGCCAAACAAATTTATCAAATGACTAATTGCTCAAATAGAAACCAGTTACATTTGTGACAAAACATTCAGGAAGGCACTGGATATTGGAAAGTATATTTTTGATTTAGTGGGTGCAAGGCAAGACTTAACCAGGAGGGGGAGCTGTGGTCTCAAACATATTGGTTATTAAGACAGAAACGGGTACAAAAACTAGGGGCGAGTTCCTTCAGTCTTGTGCAGAGAGGCATCCAAAGCTAAATATACTGCACTTAGCAATATATAAAATAGTTCTGACAATGAATCTAATTTGAACAGTGTATGGTAGTTAGGCTGATTAAACAAAAGAATAACGTGTATTGTTTGTTTTATGTTTATTTTGGTAGTCTGTATTCCTGTAAATGAGAGTCAGAGTGGAGGGGTTGATTTGTTGAGCATCTGCAGATGATTCAGTAACTCCAAAAAAACAAATGGAGCAGATGCTGCAGTGGGGGGAGAATATAAGATGAGCTCTTGTACAATTGAATCCAATCCATAGTCCAGTGTAGAGTGTCTAATGAGTCTGAGCTGTGGCACTATCAGAGGGGGTTTCACCTGGTTTGAAGCCATAGTGTGTTGTTTTGATGTTTTTGATAATGAGAAGTGTTCAGCTCCACAAATATTTAATAATGGACTTAGATGTGAGCACTTAGATGTGAGCTGAGTGCAGAGCTCTTCTGCATAGAATTGAACTGGTCCATTTATAGCACCTGACACTTAGTTGGGTATGTGCTGCTATCATCCTACATATAACATGTATCTACATCAAAACAGGTCCAGAAGTAGTTAAGTCAATTTATTACTAAGACACAGAGTCTGCTCACTTGTCACAGAATAGAACTCAAATGTATAAAAGGTATAACATGTATTTAGGGTTATACAAGGTTATATTAGGTGCATTTAATTCTTGAACTTGTCAAGACTGCTTGTAAAAAATAATCACTCTGTTTTTTGCAGCCTCAAATACTACAGCCTTTCAAGCCCAGCCTCAGAGAGCCTCAGCACCAGGGAAGACTAACAAGAGCAGCCTGCACCGGGGGCCGCAGTGATCAGCCCCACAGTCTCATGGCTGACCCAGAGCTGAGTCATGTGCTCAACACTCAGCTGCAGTATCCCTCCTCTCCACATGAGGCGTCTGCTGCTGCGGGTGTCAGATCAGATCCTCAGGGTGAGCTTCGAGCCTCCTCTGTCTCTGCAGGAGGCAGTGCTCTGACGGGCCCTCGGGTGCTGCAGCCCCCTCGCCTCCACAAGCGCGTGTCCCTCCCTGCGCTAAAGCCAGGGGGCGCTGGTGGACATCCTGTGCAGAGCAGACAGCTGCTGCCCCCTCCCTCCAGAGGCCTGCCTTGTTTTAACACTGGAGCCCAGGTGCACACCCCCAGTGAGAGTTGCACCCCAATGCCCCGGCCTTACAGGGATTTACCCAGGTCCAGTCCAGAGGCGCACAGCCTCAGCAGGCAAAGAGACCCCGCCACAGCCAAAAGTCTAAACCCCACTGCACGCTCAGGCCTCCCCAAGCCAAAGATGACCTGAAGAGCTCAGTACTCCCCCATCAACACTTCCACTTCATTGACTCTGTGACATGGTTATTTTATTCACTCCACAACATCTTATAGTAAGGACCCACCTCACAACATGTTTGTCCCTTTAATAAACAGCATTAGGCCAACAGACAACAACTGTTAACCCAACACACACCAGGGAACCCTGAGATCTATGTGTTATTCATGATGATTGTTTTATCTAAACAGCCAGCTGGACCTGTGGAGTTCTAGAGAGGAGCTACCCCTGACACAGCTCTGAAGAGTGTTTTAGAATAAGGTGACATGGATTTGACCTTTGTTGTGTTAAAGCAAAGGACAGAGAGGGAGAGGGATTGAGAGAGGTGAGAGAGAGGTGTATAGAGAGAAGCGCTTTGTTTTTATTTCATTTATTGTATGAAAAGCGCTCTATAAATAAAGTTTGATTGATTGAGAAGGAATATTAAAGAAGTGTATGGAATGAAAAAAATCTCATAGGAAAAGAGATGCAATCTTGCAGTTTTATCTCTGAACTAATGCAGAAAAAGGGCTGGAATCAGAACTGAAGGAGTGTGCAATGTTAACTGTTTAAATAATCAACATATAAGCAGAATTGGGAATAGCTCATTTCCCTGCAGATATTAGCTCACATGCTCTCAGTGTCATCCTTAAAACAGGTTTCACAACATATCAAACCTAGTAAGTAAAGAAAGGCTGCTGTAAACCCAGGTAAAATGCATAACTCTCAAAGTCTGACTTAAAAGAACCTTGAATTAAATAAACTACAAACTTTGCACCTTTGACCCATTTGTGTCAATGACGGCAGAGAGAGGCATTCATTAGCTGTGAGTGTGCACTTCAGAGTCAGGGTTGTGTCATTTTCCCTGTCTCCCACCCGTCCCGCTGCTGCACATCGCTGTGGAAACATCAAAGGTATTAGCTGGGTATTTTCAGGTAGGGAACCTGCAGGGCATTAGCTGTTTCAGTGGGAGTTTGGAAGAATTGTGTTTATCTCTCCTTTACTGGAGACCCTTTTGCAGTCAGTGGCTCCCAAAATGTCCCCGACCGGAGAGCACCAGTGTGTTAAAAAGGTCTTCTGACAGCAGCTCTGCTCGCATCTCTGTCACGCCATGTGCTCGCTCGCCTGTATGCCTCTGGCACGGTCCGGTCTACTGCATCCAATAATGCTCCCTACATAGAGCTAGAGAAAGACTACAGGACACAGCACACACTTCCTATAGCACACAGCAGAGCACTACACAGCCAAACAGAGTGTGCATACTGCACAAGTTTAATAACAAAGCATATCAAACATGAAGACTTCCATTTTGAGCTCTGCTGGTGTCTGTCGCAAAATGAGCTCACAAATACATTCATTCACGTGTTTGTAGTCACCAAAGATGGCTGCCTCCAGATATCCAAATTGCTCTACCTCTTGTATTTGTGTGTGTGTATGAGCAGATCCAGCCTCTGATAAATCATGTTTACCTTTTGGGCGCTCCAACAATGTGCCAAACCAACCAAGCAGTCAACAGTGCTTTTCAGCGCCAGGAGAAGCCCATTGCTTCAAATGGAAATGAAAAAAGGAGAGAGTACGAAGAGATATATGGAGGATGAGAAAGATCACAGCATGAGATAATGAGAGGAGCAGTGGAGGAAAAACAAGTGATGAAATCAGGCCTGCGTTACGATCAAGATGAGTCGTATTTGGCACTACAGGTAAAGGTGTTTCTAAGAGTTGGACTACACACACACATTGATGTTTTGGGAGCTGCCGCTTACAAAACAACCCAGTCCTCTCATTGCTTAGTAGAGCCAAACAGGAAATCAATGTTGCCCCAATGTTGCCACTCAGAAGTGTCTGCGAGTGTGTATGCATGAAAGAGATGCTCACTAGCCAAAGGTAATGTCAAGCCATTTTTTTTTCTAATCCAGCTCCAGGCTTCCTATCTGCAAATCAATGTCTCCACTCCCCCTTAGCTCTCCAGCCAATCCATCTAGTGAGCTACAGTGAAGCAAAACAGCAGAAAACACATCGCAACAGCCCGAATCAATCCAAATGCAAAATCAGTTTATTTCACTAATTGTAACATTGCACTCCAGATCAAGAAAGATGTCAAAAGAGGATAGACTATGTTGTACAATGTGTAGTTGGCACATAAGTGACTCCAATAGTATAATGTCTAAAATATATCCACATTTTCTGGCTATGAATTCTCAACAACTACTACTGCCCAGAGGTGCACATTATCTAAGGTCATAGTTTGAAAGTTTGAACCATACTGGAATGTTAGTCACATCGACACTGAGCTGTGCAAAACCACAAATAGTCAGTAAGATATCATTTCTGTTATGCAAACAAACAAAATCAACTGAATGCTTTTGACAGACTCCAATCTAAAGCACTTTAAATGATACATCTCTTAAGAGTAGCATTGATGTAGTATGTGACTTAGCCTGTTTGTTTTTATTTATGTGCAACTGCAATACGGAAATGTATTTTATTTTCTTCTTAATGTTTCTAATTTTAGCCGATTTGTCAGAAACTACGTTTTACAAGTACAGTGCTGCAGAAGTCTAATTTCAAGGTGTGAGAGAGTAGGTCTGTGGTGACAGGTCATTGATCTGTACTTGAGTGAATCATTCACCTCTAGAACATTTGAGCTGTACACTGTACAATGCATCTTGAAATAAATTGAGATTGTGAAAGTAATTTATTTTTCTTGTGTCGAATTTGCTATAGACAGGCGGGTATAATACTCATTATTTTGCATACTTTACATTAATACACATTCACTTTCTGAAGAAATACTGTAATACCTTTCATATATTTGTATACGGAGTGTCTATTTGCACCCTCGGTGTTAAATGGACACGATTCTTCTATTTACACCATAGACCGTATATAAGAATCCGTGTATCATTCGTTCATTCGTTTTTCAATATAAAACCAAAAATAAGAAAACGAAAAACAACTGTTTTTTTTTTTCATTATTTGTCTCCAAAACCAAAATGAAAAAACGGATAACGTTTCGTTTTTTCAGTTTTCGATTTTGTGTTTAAATGAAAAATGAAAATAAATAAATAATTGTAACATTTTAAAGGTGCACTATGTAACATTTCTGTTGGAGAGTCTGACACCTACTTGTCTCCATGGAAATATAACTGCTTTGTCCATAGTATAGACTAAACCTATCCATAAGGAAACTAGCAGGTTACAGTACAACGCTACATTACAATTCAGACTGGTGGAGAGTCGCCCCTATTCACAGAAGGAATTGTTGTATTTTAGAGAAATAGAAACACTGATGATGAGTAAATGCTAGATGGATATCTTTATTGTCGTACCATGGAGCATCCCAGGCTAAGTCACTCTAACTTGAGCACAAATATTGGCTACTCTACCCCTTTCAGGCCATATAAGTAGCCAACATTGTCACAACAGCAGACTTGAACATTTCTGTGAAGACAGGAGACATTTTAAAAGTTTTTGGTTAAATACAGGGGGAAAGATGAGCTCTATTCTTTCTTGTGACCTTAAGTGAACCAGAGGGCTTTGTTCTTATCTTTTCATAGCCAGTGCTGTACACCTCACATTAAGCCTAGAGTCTAATTAGGTGATGAGCTCCAGGGATGTGGGCTGAATAACACTGGACCATGTGCCAGAGAGAAGCCGCCCACTGTCACACATACACACACACACCTACACACACACCTACACACACACATACACACACAAACACACATACACACACACACACACACACACAAACACACACACACACACAAACATACACACACATACACACACACACACACACACACACACACACACATACACACACACACACACACAAACACACAAGACAAGCCCAAAGGTTTCATCTCCACGTCTTCACAGGCAGTGCAGGTAGAATAATACTAGTGCAGGAGGTGGAACACATCAGCTCTATTGAAATCATGATTCAATATTGAGCCTGAGACTGAGAGTTGTGCTAGCAAACCAAATCACACACAATACCGCTTTAACGTTGGACAATGGCTTCAGTTAACAGTTGGTTCAGGTGGTTCCATGGGCATAAGAAGTCGAGCGATGTGTGTAGATATGCTTTTTACTTTAAGTGTATATGGCAAAGAACACAAGACATTGCACTGAAACATAGTTAACATCATTATATTTATGATTTTACATTTAAAAATCTCTTTTATTTCTTTATGTATTTATTTATTTACTTATTGTGAAGTTCACTTGTTACTGTTTGGGGGTATGATTAGGTCAATACATTGAATTAATTAATTGTCAAATGAAGGTTTAAAGTGTCACTCACAGGTGTTTCCTGTATTTCTTTGTTTCTTTTTCAATGAAAAGAACCCCCCACAAAATACCACTACTGATGTAAAACTATGATACATATTTACCACAGATACTATCACACCAAACTATGTAATAAAAAAATAAAACATGAAACCCTGTCACTTTAAACAAATTATTTTTGCTTCATTGATTGTATGGAAACACGACTTTAAAGATTCTTCGTTGCACTTTGAGCTTTATAAAAATGACTAAGCTGTAGGTTGACAGGTTATTATGGGTAGTGTATCAAGTACCTGTAGCACCATCCTTCTCCCTTGTTTGATGACTGACAGTTGTGTTGGTTTGTTCTTACCTGTTCTTGCATGGAGCTAATAGGCCATGCATATTTATATTTGGGAGTGAGAGTAAAGCCTGCAGAGCCTCAGAGCATTCACAACCTATTATGTATTAAATGTGAAAAAAGAAATGTCAGTGACTAATTCAATTATTTAAATGTCACGATTTTGGGGGAAAAATAAAGTCAGTGATAGTTACCCTTAAAAATATGTTAAATGTAGCTTGTAATAAGAGAAAATAAGATGTAACCTAAATAAATAAATCATAAAGTTGTTTATATTGGGAAAAAACACTCATTAGTTCTTTTGACTTGAGGTTCTCGCAAAATGGAGCTCAACAGTTACCCCCCACTTGGGTTCCAGAAATAAATAAAGTAATAAATAATAAAGAGTGCAAAGGGATCGCTGAGGCCAAGCAGCTCCCCGGTGAATACTATCCATAAAACAGTTGTCCGAAAAGCACATAAAAAATGCAAGATTCTGCAAAAAGCTTTAATAACGTATCAGTTTATAAAGTTTCAGAAACAGATTTTGAATAAAATTATAGGTCTTGTGGTCAGTAGTTACGTCGTAGCTAATTATCGCTGAGCAAACTTTCAAAATATTTTTTTTTTCAGAATATGAGAAAAATGTATGAGATATTGGGACTAGAGAGCAAATATTTTAGTCATGATGCATTTGACACAATTGTGACCTAAATAGCAAGACTTTTTTTTTTCTTCTATATTTTGCTGTTAAAATATGTTTTTTGGTAGAACGGGACCTATTTTAACAAATCTGTGTTGTAAGAGAGAAAGGACAATCAGTTTGTCAGAACTATCTACATTAAAGCCATACTGCGGAACTTATGGACCCATAATAAGAGCACATAAACTACACACCGTTGCTCCTTTAACCGTGCAACATCTCAGAGACAAGTAGGGAGTTAACCGCCTCTAGGCCAAGACAAGTCAGCTCTGTGGAGAGGCAAGCTCACACACAAGATGCATGTTTTCAAGATATTTTTAAAGTACATGTGACAGGTTTTCATGTTTTTCTACTTATTACTTGTTTTTACAGTAATTTTAGTTAAGTGGCAGTTTGCACAAAAAAAGTTGAGAAGAAAAGTACTAAAATACAAAAAGTAGTGATGAGTTCTGGATAGCTCTACCTTTGTCATCACATCTGAAATTCCATCCAAAATGCTGGAACAATTTACGTGGAAGAAAGACATTTTTCTGGCAGTTTAAACTTTTAATAAACAAAACAAATGTGTTGTCATTCTTTTTTTAATCATAACTATTGTGCAAATCAGACAAGTTTGGCTCTTGTTAACATTATTGTTGCCAGGTAACAGTTATGAAATTACCTGTACGCATGCCATATTTGTTGATTGTGTCCAAGTAGAATTGGAACTTCACCAAATACACAAAACTAGATAAAAAACTAAGCAGGATTTGTAGTACAATCCTGTATATAATGATGTTAACTGAAATAAAATGAACCTCATATGCATATGCAGGACCCATTATGCTATTTTCGGATCTGTTATAATGTTGTTTCTTGATCACAAACATACCTGGAGTTTGGTTTTGTTTCATTCACACAAACCCTGCATATTTATGCTGAGTTCTTCTCTTAAACAGAAAACACTCCTTCCACCTTGTGATGCCATGTGGTAATACATTTAAACTCCTTACACCTTCATTAGAGTCATTTGGATGATTTCAGCCCTGGAATTTCCCATCTCTACTGAGCTAAAGATAAAAGGTAGCAGTTGACTACTGCATAACACAGAGTATTTTGAGCTTTGGAGATGTAGGCAAACTAATAATAAAAAATAACAAAACACAACTCCAGGTATGTTGTTAATGAGGTAACAACATTTTAACATGGTTTAAGGCTCACAAGAGTCCATTTTACATAATACAGTATAAAATAATAAATACATAAGTAACCTTACCTTTAAGCAGTTAATAAATAAATAAACAGAGTAATAAAGGCTATAGTTTTAAAATTTAGTTTTAATTTCATATGTACGTCTGGTTACCTATAAGTGAAACTGTTCCTCAGGTGGTAACATGTGGTTCTATAACTATTAACCCAGTGTTGGAACATAATGAAGTAAAAGTACTAAAGTACTGTACATAAGTATAAATCTACTTTGCTTCAGTACATTTTAAACTGAATACTTTTTACTTTTACTTAAGTACATTTAAGAGCAGTTATCTGTACTTTCTACTCCATTACATTTTTAACTGAAGTATTTTTTTTTTTTTTATAATAGTCTGAGACCTGCTGAAAAGGCTGAAGAGAACAAACAGCTAGGGGAAAAAACTTGACTGATTCCATTGTTTCTATTGAACAAAATTCTGCACAAATCTTTAACAAAATTACTACATGTGAAGCTTTATAAGATCTCAAAACCTGAGTGAAATACTTTTACTCTTTTAAACCGGAACTTTTACTGAAGTACATATTTTGGTGTGATACTTTTACTTTTACTTCAGTAAAAGTAAACGTATTAAGTAACAAAACTGAATATTACTTCCACCACTGCTATTAGCCCAGGCTTATGTGACATTTACAGACAAAGGACAGCGTGTAATATTAACCCTAATCAGAGCGTGTCAGGCTGAGACGTCCTCTGTGCATCTTCGATCAAATCTCTAAATAAATAGGGCGAGAGTTAACTTGCTTGTACAGTGAGCTGCCTTATTCCCAGGCGTGTTGTAGCAGGGTTAATGACCAGTGCTCTCCAAATGAGCGCTTTCATAATGTACTTGATTGTGAAGCAGGGCGTCTCACTAAGGTCAGAGCTGACACTGGCTACTTTGCATCAAGGAGAGTTCACATGGGGTTATGGGAGAATAATACGCCCTATTGTCAGCTGATATTATAGCTTTGTGTGTTTCTCATTAACTCTTCTTGTCGAATCCAGGGCTACTCATGACCCCATGTGTCTGTTATAACGAGAATACAAAGGGGAGGAGCTTCAGAGGCCTTTTGCAGCACAGGCATTATTAGATCTTATACCATGGACAAAGTCATAGAGTATGGCCAGGAAAGCCGACTCTACTGACTTGTAACGAAAATATAAGATATAAGACATTGTAAGTGACATTGCTCCAAATTATCCATCCATCCATCTTCTTCCGCTTATCCGGGGCCGGGTCGCGGGGGCAGCAGTCTAAGCAGGGGCTCCCAAGCTTCCTCCTCCCCAGCCACTTCCTCCAGCTCCTCCGGACGGACCCCGAGGCGTTCCCAGGCCAGCCGAGAGACATAGTCCCTCCAGTGTGTCCTGGGTCTTCCCCAGGGCCTCCTACCGGTGGGACATGCCCAGAACACCTCCCGAGGGAGGTGTCCAGGAGACATCCGGACCAGATGGCCGAGCCACCTCAGCTGGCTCCTCTCGACGTGGAGGAGCAGCGACTCTACTCCAAGCTCCTCCTGTGTGACCGAGCTCCTCACCCTATCTCTAAGGGAGCGCCCGGCCACTCTGCAGAGGAAACTCATTTCAGCCGCTTGTATCCTCAATCTTGTCCTTTCGGTCATTACCCAGAGCTCATGACCATAGGTTCAATTCGATTCAATTCAATTCAATTCAATTAATTTTTGTAGCGCCCAAAATCGCAACAACAGTTGCCTCTAAGGGCGTTCCAAGATTTGGATGAGTAAAACATACACACAGACATATCAAAACAAGAATAAACAACATTCATGTAAAGCAGCAAATGAAACAGCGTCCAGTCATCCCCTGTCCTTAGACCCTCCTTCTCAGCAAGGAAAAACTCCAAAAAACCCAGGGTCCTGGGAAAAAGAAGAAACCTCGGGGAGAACTACAGTGAAGGAGAGATCCACACCCATGGACGGACAGGCTATAGATGTCCAGGCCCGTGGGCCAGTTCGGTATGGCCACATCGACCCAGATGGGAAGGAGCCGGGGAGGAGCCAAACGAGGAGGAGGAGGCCAGGCGAGAAGGAGGAAGCTGGGCGAGGAGGAGCAGCCGGGCGAGGAGGAGGAGCCAGGTGAGGAGGAAGAGCCGGGCGAGGAGGAGGAGCCAGGCGAGGAGGAGGAGAGCCAGGCAAGGAGGAGGAGAGCCAGGCGAGGAGGAGGAGAGGGGTCCAGCTGCCATCAGGAGTCTGAAAGAGTTACACTCCACAGGGGGGAGTGGGACAGGGGACAACATGTGAATAGCAATGAACGAGCTACAGATGAGAACATAGTAAGTGATGCTGATGAGAGAATAGGAGGAAACAGAGGACAGTGCTCAGGTTGCCACACTTCCCCCAGCTTGTTATCTCCTGCAGCAGCTTATCTTAGTGACATCAAACTAAGTAACCTGGTCATAAGCTATTCCGAAGAGGAAGGTTTTAAGCCTGGTCTTAAATAAAGAGACTGTGGGTGCCTGTTTAACATCAACAGGGAGTTGATTCCATAACACAGGAGCTTGGTAACTGAAGGCTCTCCCCCCCACTGTACTTTTAGACACTCTAGGAACCACTAATAATCCTGCATTCTGAGAGCGAAGTGCTCTATTTGGTTGATAGGGGACAATGGCATCCTGAAGATATGATGGGGCCATATTGTTTAAGGCTTTGTATGTCAGGAGGAGAACTTTGAATTTAATTCTAAACTCAACAGGAAGCCAGTGCAGTGATTTTAACACAGGACTGATGTGATCACTTCTTTTAGTTCCTGTTAGGACTCTGGCCGCTGCATTTTGGACCAACTGGAAGCTTCTTAAAGTACCTTTAGCGCAGGCGGCGAGCAGAGAATTACAGTAATCTAGTCTGGATGTAACAAATGCATGGATACGTTTTTCAGCATCATTTTTAGGCAAAATATTTCTGATTTTAGTTATGTTTTGCAGGTGAAAATATGCAGTTTTACAAGCTTTGTTTATATGAGCTGTGAATGAGAGATTTTGGTTAAATACGACTCCAAGGTTTTTTACAGTAGAGCTAGAGGCTATACTCACATTGTCAAGTGAGATTATCTGGTCGGACAGAGAATCTCTCTGACCTTTAGGACCGACAACAATGACCTCTGTTTTTTCAGGATTTAAGAGCAGGTAATTCAGGGTCATCCAGGTTTTGATGTCCTTCACACAGGCACTGAGCTTATCGATTTGATCGGTCTGATTTGGTTTCATTGATAAGTACAGCTGAGTGTCATCAGCATAGCAGTGGAAATTAATGCCATGTTTTATGATAATGTTACCTAATGGCAACATATACAGAGTAAACAGGATTGGACCAAGCACAGATCCTTGTGGAACACCGCAAGCTACTTTAGAGCAGGGAGAGGTGCACTGGTTTACACTAACAAACTGGTACCTATCTGATAGATAGGATTTAAACCATTTGAAAGCGGTCCCTCTGACACCTATGTCACATTCTAACCTCTGCAGTAGAATGTTGTGATCAATGGTGTCAAACACTGCACTGAGGTCCAGTAGGACCAGGACTGAAGCCAGCCCGTTATCAGCAGCTAGTAGCAAATCATTTGTCACTTTAAGCAGAGCAGTTTCTGTGCTGTGGTGAGCTCTGAAACCAGACTGAAATTTTTCAAATAAATTATTGTCCTGCAGATGGTGACAAAGCTGTTTCACCACAACTCGTTCCAGAATCTTTGAGAGAAATGGAAGATTCGAGATAGGTCTGTAGTTGGCTAGTTCATCAGGATTTAAGCTAGGTTTTTTCAACAGCAGTTTAATTACAGCATATTTAAAGGACTGAGGAACATAGCCATTTTCTAACGACATTTATTATGTTATGGATGGAATCTATTATTAGGTGGAGAGCTTCTTTGAGGAGTTTGACTGGAATAGGGTCGAGCGAACAAGTTGATGGTTTGGACGACATGATGACTGAGGCAATCTCCACCTCATCGACAGGAGTAAATTTGTCTAATGCTGTTAGAGGATTCATGTGGGATATTGGTGTTACAAACTGGATTTGCTGGATTTGCTCGGTGCTGATTTTTGGAGTGGCTTCGTTGATCTTGTCTCTAATGGTTGTAATTTTGTAATCGAAGAATTCAAGAAAGTCATCACAGCTGAACTTCGAAGGGAGAAGAGACTCAGAGGCAGTGTGCTAGTTTGTCAGCCTGGCTACAGTGCTGAACAGAAATCTGGGGTTGCTTTTGTTTACTTCTATTAGGTTTGAATAGTATCTGGTTTGCGCTTTTCGCAGAGCGGCCTTATAAGAGAGCAGGCAGAGCTTCCATGCCTTCAGAGACTGCTCGGAGCGCGAGCGCCAGAGCTTCTCTGTGCGTCTCACGTGTCGTTTGAGTGATCGCAGTTCTGGAGTATACCATGGAGCCGGAAGTCTTGGTTTAATGCTTTTCTGTTTTAGCAGAGCTGCAACATCGAGAGCAGATTTTAAGGTGAGCATTGCCCTATCAACAAACTGATCCATGATAATTGGATTAAAGTTGTTCTCATTGTCACATGGCATATCATTTAATACTGGCTCAATTATTTCTTTGAACTCGGCTACTGATTTTTCTGATATTGTTCTTTTCATTATAGTTTTCTCCTGCCAAGCTGGATAGTCTTTTAGTATGAATTGAAAGGTAATTAAAAAATGGTTAGAGAGTATAGGGTTTTGAGGAAGAACAAATAAATAATTAATCTCAAAACCATAAGTTAGGACGAGATCAAGGTGAGGGTAGGAACGTAGATTGACCGGTAAATCGAGAGCTTCGCCTTTTGGCTCAGCTCCCTCTTCACCACAACGGTCCGATGCAGCGACCGCATCACTGCCGACGCTGCACTGATCCGCCTGTCGATCTCACGCTCCATCCTCCCCTCACTCGTGAACAAGACCCCGAGAAACTTGAACTCCTCCACTTGAGGCAGAGACTCCCCACCCACCCGGAGAGGGCAAGCCACCTTTTTCTGGTCGAGAACCATGGCCTCGGATTTGGAACAGCTGATTCTCATCCCAGCCGCTTCACACTCGGCTGCAAACTGCCCCAGTGCACGCTGCAGGTCCTGGTTCGATGAAGCCAACAGGACAACATCATCCACAAAAAGCAGCAGTGAAATCCTGTGGTCCCCGAACTGGACCCCCTCTGGCCACTGGCTGCACCTAGAAATTCTGTCCATAAATACAATGAACAGAACCGGTGACAAAGGGCAGCCCTGGCGGAGTCCAACATGCACCGGGAACAGGTCTGACTTACTGCCGGCAATGCGAACACAGCTCCTGCTCCGGTCATACAGGGACCGGACAGCCCTTAGCAAAGGGCCCCGGACCCCATACTCCCAACACCCCCCACAGGGCACCACGAGGGACACAGTCGAATGCCTTCTCCAGGTCCACAAAACACATGTGGACTGGTTGGGCAAACTCCCATGAACCCTCGAGCACCCGATGGAGGGTGTAGAGCTGGTCCAGTGTTCCACGACCAGGCCGAAACCACACTGCTCCTCTTGAATCCGAGGTTCGACTTTCGGCCGAACTCTCCTCTTCAGTACCCTGGCATAGACTTTACCGGGGATGCTGAGGAGTGTGATTCCCCTATAGTTGGAACACACCCTCCAGTCCCCCTTTTTATACAGAGGGACCACCACCCCGGTCTGCCAGTCCAGAGGTACTGTTCCCGACCGCCACGCGATGTTGTAGAGACGTGTGAGCCAAGACAGCCCCACAACACCCAGAAACTTAAGGTACTCAGGACGGATCTCATCCACTCCCGGAGCCTTGCCACTGAGGAGCTTTCCAACCACCTCAGTGACTTCGGCCAGGTTGATGGATGAGTCCGCCTCTGGGTCCCCGGCCTCGGCCTCCTCTTCGGAGGACATGACGGTGGGATTGAGGAGATCCCCAAAGTATTCCTTCCACCGCCCGACAACATCCCCAGTCGAGGTCAGCAGCTCTCCCCCCGCACTGTAAACAGTGTTGGTGGAGCACCGCTTCCCCCTCCTGAGGCGCCGGATGGTTTGCCAGAATTTCCTTGGGGCCATCCGATAGTCCTCCTCCATGGCCTCCCCGAACTCGTCCCAGACCCGGGTTTTTGCCTCTGCCACCGCCCGGGCTGCAGCACGCTTGGCCCGACGGTACCCATCAGCTGCCTCAGGAATCCCCCGAGCCAGCCAGGCCCGGTAGAACTCCTTCTTCAGCTTGACGGCATCCCTTACTTCCTGTGTCCACCACCGAGTTCGGGGATTGCCGCTGCGACAGGCACCACAGACCTTACGGCCACAGCTACGAGCAGCCGCATCGACAATGGAGGCAGAGAACAAAGCCCACTCGTGCTCCATGTCCCCAGCCTCCCCCGGGATCTGGGAGAAGCTCTCCCGGAGGTGTGAGTTGAAGGCCACACTGACAGAAGGTTCCGCCAGAAGTTCCCAGCAGACCCTCACGATACGCTTGGGCCTGCCAGGTCTTTCCAGCTTCCTCCTCCGCCAGCGGACCTAACCCAGTTGACAGTTCTACCCCTCTCTTCACCCGAGTGTCCAAGACACACGGCCGGAGGTCAGATGACATGACAACAAAGTCGATCATCGACCTCCGGCCTAGGGAGTCCTGGTGCCACGTGCACCAATGGACCCCCTTGTGCTCGAACATGGTGTTCCTTATGGACAAACTGTGACTAGCACAGAAGTCCAATAACAGAACACCGCTCAGGTTCAGATCAGGGAGGCCGTTCCTCCCAATCACCCCTCTCCAAGTGTCACTGTCATTGCCCACATGGGCGTTGAAATCCCCCAGTAGAACAACGGTGCGCCCGGTTGGCGCACTGTCCAATACCCCTCCCAGAGACTCCAAGAAGGCCGGGTACTCTGCACTGCTGTTCGGGCCGTAGGCCGACACCACAGTGAGAGACCTGTCCCCGACCTGAAGACGCAGGGACGCGACCCTCTCGTTCACCGGGGTAAACTCCAACACACAGCGGCTGAGCTGTGGGGCAATAATCAGGCCCACACCAGCTCGCCGCCGCTCCCCGCGGCCAATGCCAGAGAAATGGAGAGTCCATCCCCTCTCAAGGAATTGGGTTCCAGAGCCCAAGCTGTGCGTGGAGGTGAGGCCGACTATATCTAGCCAGTAACGCTCGACCTCCCGCACAAGCTCAGGCTCCTTCCCCCCCAGTGAGGTGACATTCCATGTCCCCAGAGCTAGTCTCCATGTCCGGAGATCCGGTCGCCGAGGCCCCCGCCTTCGACTGCCGCCCAGATCTCTCTGCACCCGGCCCCTATGGCTCCTCCCGCGGATGGTGGATCCAGGGGAGGGTGCTCCAAATTATTTCTGGGAAATTTCTCTCAAAAAATCCATTCTGCCATTGAATTGTTTTGACTGTCAAGCTACAATTTAGCATCATAATATGTTTATACATGGTCTCATCCACTATGTAACTTTTCTGGCGCATAGTTCCCATAGAGATTGCTACAGAGATTGCCAGAATGCTTATCCTGGGATGTTCCACAGAAAGGCATCTTGCATTTCTCTAATTACAGGTGTTTTGAAAAGCAATATGCAGTCTGACTGTGAGTAGGCTTGCCTCTCCACAGATCTGACCTGGCATCACCTGCTTGTCTCATTGGAAATTGATACATTTAATGCCATGCTGAGGAACATTCTGGGAAAAGTAATAACATCACCATGGAGATAACCCTCCCTAACATTTTCTCACGCGTAGCATTGTCCATCATCCTCTGCTCTCACATGTTCAGTGTAGGAATAGTGACACGTGTCACTAGTCCAGTACTTCTCTCTGAACGTAGGTTTGCTCAGATATGGTCCTTGTCCTTCAGCAGACACAGATTGGGTGAAGTCCAACACTTCCCTCCATATTGGAAAACCAAACATGTATCAAAATACTTGTGGCATTTTTACATTCCATAACAATGTTAGCTATAATATAACCATTTTTTAACAATTGGATTGGACTGGCAAACAGTTACACAACTTTAACAACCTTTGCACCCAACCATTCCTTACGTACACTCCCAGAGTGTGCTTTAGCGAAGATAATGATAATTGGAAGATTAGTTGAGTAAATGTGGCGCTCTGTGATGTTTTGGCCTGTCTGATTTTGTAAGTAATGATCTGTTTGTGTTTCTCTGTTAATTGCAGTCATTCACTTTTCTGTCCAGGCTTCTTCTAATCTGTTCTGAGCAGCTGTGTCACTCTGCGCACCGCTCTCTTAAACGCCAAGGGCGCTGAGGGCACATTTTAGTCTTTGTCCCTGTTTTGGAGACCTCTCGTCCCCATACACTTCACTCTTGAAGGAGAGATGCCGGGATCGTCCACCTCCTCCGGCGTTTTGCTTTCAAATATTCAGAATGGCTGCAGGCAAGATGGCTGAACTGCAGTGAGAGAGAGAACTTTTTTTAGACAGATACAAAAACATCCCAGAGTGTAATGGTACAGAAACATGAGCATAATTGGGTCCCCTGACGGCTCTTTGACTTCCATCTCAAGCACATTTTCTCAAACTACATGAGTGTGAGATTACCTGACATACCTCCAAAAAGTGGTAGTCTAATTTTTTTGTACTTTTTCAATTTTACATTTTTCTATTGTCTAGGTCAGTAGTTCTTAAACTGTGGTACCGTACAGATTCCTCTGCAGTTCTGCTTTAAAATGGCACTGTAACTTTTCTGGTGTAGTGTTCATCACCTGTTGTCTCTGTGGAAATGTAGCTTTGCCTTACTGTGTATATGGCATTAAACCTATTTTAAATCTATTTCCTGTTTTTCCCCAGCATGTTGTGGGTCGGTTTCCTCTGGTTTGTCATCATTAAAACATGCACAAGAGGTAAAATCCTTCATCTAAGGAAGTTCTCCTGCTCAAGCCTGGCTCAAGTGTACAGTGTACCTTAACCTTATCTTTTCTCCCTGTAATCCTGACCTGAGTCTCTCTAAATATTTAGTTAAACAAAAAGATGAGTGACAAACTAAAAAACTGTTGTCTAATGCTACCTTGTGACAATAATTTTATGTGTGAGACTTTTTTAAGCACACAAATCAACTCACCTGTTGTAGCTCCAACTAAATCTTGTCTTTCTGGTTAGATTGTGTGAAAATAGAGCTCAGATTGTCTAATTTGAATAACAGTGCTTCAGACAGAGTAGTGCCTCCTGTTAGCTTTACATCACCATGGGAATGTTGATGAAATCAGCTGCAAAATATCCAAAAATGTCACTGTATATTTACCAATGCGCATTTATTGAATCCCTAATTATAGCTGTGGTACATTGCTATCTGGTTTGAGTTCAGATAAATTTATTTTGACTTTTGTAAACTTCTTTGTTACCAACCTATTTCTCAGATAAGGCAATGTTTTGGGTGCCTGCATATCCCACTTCATTTCAAGGTTGATCTGTTTTTATGTGGTAAATAAATAGCTTCAAAGCCAACGTGAGTAGCTTAGCATGAAGGGAATGAAAGAGAAAAACAGTAAAATCCTCAGTAGACATTATGAATTTTTTTTTTACCAGAGAAGACATGTTTCATCATATAGGAAGCATATTACAGAAATAATGAGTTTCAGCCATGGTTTTCTCTCATTAGCTCACTCAGAGTTATTTTGATTCTATTTGAGTCATCCTGTATTGTTGTAATTCGAGGTTTGAGCACTCAGAGCATTTCTGCTTGAAAAACGTGGAAATTCAGAAATGTAAATACAATTGCTGTGTAGCCATTTGTTAAAAATAAGAACACCATAAATTAAAATCAGCTGCTTGCTAGTATATACATTTCTATTATTACATTTTAGGATAAATATTATGTTTCACAATGAACAAAATATGAAAAAAAGGGAAACCAAATGTAATTATAACCTTCTTACTTATTGTAATCATACTTTCCAGCATATCTGATTTTTTATTCTTAAAATGTATAAAACAGAACTTCATTTGTTCATTTTAACAGTTTTCAGTGGTCTAAAGTTATTCTGCACACCCTAATTATTTACCAAGACACATTTATAAGCATTTTTCACAACTTTCAGAGATCAGTGTGGAGTTTTGGTTTCAAGGTAAATCTAACAACAACTGGCATGCTAACACACACTTTCTGATTATTGAACAATAACAATGCTTTATGATTAGATGCAGATAATGGGCCGAGCTGCTTTACAAATATATATGTACTGGAGCAAGACAGATTTTCAATTTTTTATAAAATGTATTTATTTTATTTATGAAGGGGCCCATGTTTCATACATTTCACATGCTGAATAAACCATAAACTGTGTTTATCCTCTTCATATGAGGGAAGCAAACTGTGAACACATGTACTCTATGATTGTGAACAGCAGCATGGTGATGTTCAAAAGACCCATTTGAATGCCACACACCAGCTAGGTGTAGTAGTACGTACTAAGTTGTCAGCATATACTCTTGTCCGATATATATGTACTGTCAATACAGCGACAATATTTTCAAATGTCAAAACTGGTACAGAAACATTTTACAGCAAATCCACATAACTAGCCATTTCCAGTTCAGACACAAAAAGTTGATAGTTTTCTATAAAGTGTCAATGGAAAGAGTTGACACTCCTCGCCTGGCTCTTCTCCTCCTCGCCCGGCCTCCTCCTCCTTGCCCGGCTTCCTCCTTCTTGCCTGGCCTCCTCCTCTTCGCCTGGCTCCTCCCTGGCTCCTTCCCCACCTGGGTAGACGTGGCCATACTGAACTGGCCCACGGGCCTGGACATCTATAGCCTGTCCTTCCATGGGAGTGGATCTCTCCTTCACTGTAGTTCTCCCCGAGGTTTCTTCTTTTTCCCCGAGGTTTCTTCTTTTGCTGAGAAGGAGGGTCTAAGGACAGGGGATGACTGGACGATGTTTCATTTGCTGCTTTACATGAATGTTGTTTATTCCTGTTTTGATATGTCTGTGTGTATGTTTTACTCATCAAAATCTTGGAATGCCCTTAGAGGCAACTGTTGTTGTGATTTTGGGCGCTACAAAAATAAATCGAATTGAATTGAATTAAAGGGCCCATATTACTTTAATGTCGTTGTGTTTCATTCACACATGTTTAACATACAAACCCTGCATATTTTAAGATGAGTTCGGACAACACAACTAAAGGTAAAGGGTAACTTGGTAACTTGAAAACTACTGCTACATCACAAGGTGGAAGAGAGCATTCTGAGCTTTGGGGATGTAGACAGACTAACAAGAAAGGAGTTACTCAAATATGTGTAAATGAAACAAAACCCAACTCAAGGTATGGTTTTGAGGTGGTAACAATACTCTAACATGGCTAAAAACCCACAAGAGTCAGTTTTGTGTAATATAGAACCTTCTTTTACCTGAGATTAATAAGAGTTTAGTGCGTCGCTTGTTGACCATGCGTCTCTCTGTTAATCCTGCTGTCAGTCAAACCTATCTGCAATCACTCCAGTTCGTAAAGTTTTGTTTAAGCTTGTGGTTTGCCTGACCAGGCAATAAAGATAGTATTCTGAATATATTCGCCACATGTATTACTTTCCAATTCTATCTACAAGGTGAATAAGTGTAGTTCAGCCCCATCTATCATTTTCAGAATACTCACCAACCCTCTGTAATCTTTTAAATTAAACCCTCTCCTCACAGTTCTGCTGCTCGGGGACTTTTGAGTTTTTATGGACCTTTTGTACAAGCAAAAAGGTATGTAACGGCTAACAAAACTGGACATTCTTCATAAACTGACTGTAAAAGCGAGCCGAGCACTCACTGGACGCATCATTTGAGTGAATAAGAACAGACACCATTTTGAAAAGCAGATACATAAAGAGATACTGGCTCCTGATGTAGACTCGCCACCGTGGTTAAAGTGCCTGAGCTGATCCCTCGGCTGGCTTATTATTCTGAAATATAATGGTGCCTTTCTTGTGTTAGCCTTGTTCTTTTGTAAATTACTAGCAAATCAGGATTATTTCTAAATAATGTATGAACTCGGACAGGGACGGTGGAAGGGTACTTGGTGTTCTCATAATGGGGACATGGAAAGTAGCTTGTTTGTTGCCTATTTTCGAGTGCATTAGACTTTACCTTTTAGGAAGGACAGAGATGGAGAGAGAGGGAGGGAGAGATAGAAAGAAAGAAGGAGAAAGAGAGGCAAACAGATGGCTAGACGACTGTGTGCACACTATCTACTCAGGCAGCCAAATCCCCCTGTCTGTCTCTCCATACTTGAGAGACAGTAGGATTCATAGGGCACTGAACTCCATAAAAGAAGACTCAGATATTGATATGGGCAAAATAATGTAATCTTATTCATTGTGCAGTCTGGTGCGAAGGAGAAAGTGGTGCATTGACTGTAAAAAGCTTTGGTTACTTGGGCTTTAGGGTTATAGAAGGTAACACATTTTAGAGAAAGCATATTTTATTTTTAGAGACTTATTTGATGGATTACCTTTCTCAGATCAGGTTTTTGTCCCGGGGGAAAGGTGTTATGCATCCTCTCGTATACTCAAACCAATATTTCTAATGAGGATTCACACAAGACACCAGAAAAGCTAATGAGGATTTACTTAAGTGCTATGACACCAGAAAAGCTTTGATCTTTTTGCTTCTGCTCGTGAAACTAAATATTATTTTTTACTGTGTAGTATCGTCCAACAGTGAGTACAGTTACATCTATGCAGGTCAGGTAGGGCAAGGGAAAACTAAATAACATTCATTGTCCACCATGGCCACCAACCTGAAGTTTGGAGGATGGATTCCCATTTGGACCAGTGACTGCTGTTTTTGTGTTCTTTGGCAAGACACTTCACCCACTTTGCCTGTAGAGGGGGAGAGAGATACTTTTTGATCCAGAGGGAAATTCAAGTTTTTGCTGCAACAACAGTTACACTGCACTTCACTTTGTGTCTCAAAGGTCTCAGTGCAGTTTAAGTATAAATGTGGTGTATGAGTGATTTGGAGGTGGTCAGAGGGGCTGGTGGTGAAGAGCAGCAGTCTTGTTTCCAACAGTCTACCCCGGGGCAGCTGTGGTCACAGTAGTGACTTACTATCACCAGGTATGGAGTGAATTAATAATGCACGGTCAATCAAATAATCTATTACAGAGCCTTGTGCAATACTCAAAGTGACCAAAGTCCTTCTCAATAAAATCCACAGTGTCCACTGCTTCTACTTGACCAGTCGTCCTGTTAAACTGCACTGAGACCCTTTGAATGAGACACAAAGGCAACTGAGAAGCACAATGTTTCTGCAACAAAACTTAAATTTCCCTCTGGATCAATAAAATATCTCACTCTCCCTGTTTCTCTAAAAACATGTGAAACTTCACCAAACAGTGAAATAAAAACAAAGTGAGTGTTGAAAACCAGCCGGGATAGGTTTGAGCCTGGATTTAAAGAGACCAAAGTATGTGATGCACAAAACAGGGGGAAGGTTGTTCCAGAGCATGGTGACATGTCTCTCAGTAACAAAAAGTCTGAATAGAATATTTAGAATCACTCAATCGCCCAATACAGACAATGCAGTGAGCTGCAAAGATGTATTTGCAAAGCTGTCTTAACCTAGTGGTAATAACATTGACAGGACATGGACAGGTTATTGCTAGATCTACAGTGCCTAACCAAGCAATCAATAAGGTAGACAACTCCAATATTGCTACATGAATGTGTTCCTATTGGCATTATCAGTTATTAACACCCACTTTGAAACCATAATACAATTCATTCATTCAATTAACTGGCCTATGCTTGAGCAAAAATTGTGTAGTTCCAGCACAGATTGATATATTGTATAAGCAAGTCTCAAAGTCAAAATAAGTCCTCTTCATGGTGTCTGCATTTAATTACAAAGTGTTTTATTATATGATAATCAGGAAGTGCAGTCTTAGCATGCTAGTGCTTGTTAGAATTGCATCCTTTGAACTGGCACAAAGAGTACATAGCCTAATAATGCCTCTCTGCACTGACTTTGAATTTGAATTACTCCTAGTACAGTTATTTAGTTAATAACATTTACTCTAGATGCCCTCCATACCTTCATTGTCATTTATTTACCCTTTGGACTGGCACATAGGGTACATAACCAAATAATGCCTTTCTGCTCTGGCTTTGAATTTGAATCACTCCTCGTACAGTTATTTGCTTATTATCATTTTTACTCCAGATGCTCTCCCTTCAGTCATTTCTTTACCCTTTGGACTGGCACAAAGGGTACACAGCCTTATAATGCCTTTCTGCACTGGCTTTGAATTTGAATTGAAAATGACTCTCAAAGCATTATTGGCAGACTTTCAATCATAATTTCTGCTATTAGCATTTTTGTCTTTTATATCTTAACAAATGCTCGGGCTCATTCTTGTTATCACATTTATAATCCATCTTGTGTCGGCCCAATTTGTTTGAAAATGTGCGCAGATCATTCACAGAGACGGGGTATTGCTCTCAATAATATATTGTGCTGTAATGCTGCGTGGATGGCCTGCTATTTGAGACCTGCTTATCTTCTAATTCCAGAGTGCACGCCTCTACGTCGCCACTTATGGAGAACCAATGAAACAAACACAGACAAACAAGGCAAAGAATAGGGCATAGGGATAAAACTAAACACAAAATGGACTAAATGCAGTGTTGGTAAAGGAGTCATCAATCATCTATGGGTTCTATCTGGGTTTATTGTGTTATGATACATTTTGAGTGGACATTCTAGTTCTTTCTTGTTGTTGCACAGATTTTGGTTAATTTTGAATGCAGAGTGCAGAGAGTGGAACATTGCGTTAAGTGCCTGAAGCGTTGAATAATTAACGCTAATATAGACGATACGAGGAGGAGGGATTCACATTTAGGGGATATTCACCAATGTTTGCATCATATTTTTCATTTGGAACATCTCTATTCCCACTCAGGCCAATGACTATAGGTGAGGTAATATTTTGCTATATATAAGGCATAGTTACATGCATACAACCACCTTTGGCATACGTTAAAGCAGACCTATTAAGTAAAATAGACTTTTCACAGCTTTTAATTTAGTTGGAAGGACAAACAGGCGGCACGGTGGCTGAGTGACTAGCACTGATGCCTCACAGTAAGAAGGCTCAGGGTTCAATCCCCTTCCTGTGTGGAGTTTGCATGTTCTCCCCGTTCCTGGATGGGTTTTCTCCGGGCACTCCCCATCAACCTAAAACACATTAGCACCCTTATGAACCGTGATGTCACCTGAAAGGACGACGTGGGTCCTGTGGGCTCACCACCTGCAGAGGGATTTATAGGGGTTGGTGCGCAGAGGACTGGGAGGAGAACTGCTGCCCCCACAACCCAGCTGGATAAAGCGGATGGATGGACAAACATTTAATATTTTTTAAAAAGTATAGACCACAAAAATGAGGAAATCATGTCTGAAAGAATGATGCAAGAAACAGAAATGTTAAAATGCATCACTTAAGTAGGAGTAAAAGAAAAAGAAAACTCAAAGAAGTACAGTTGTATTAAGAATTTTCAGTCAATACAACTGAGTGACAAAAGAAAGGGTTGTTTTTTTTTCTAACTGTCTTTTGAAAAAATATTGATCTGTGCAACCTTCTTTATGTTACTGCCAACAGCCTGGTTCCATTTGATGTATCTCCACTATATAGTACTATAAATATATAAATATATATAATATTTGAAAGGTGCTTGTTTTTCAGAAGTGCTGGCACTTTAACAGCAAAATGTCACCCTAAATTGTCAACACCCACAGCCTAGTTTGGACCTGTTATGATGGATGTGTTACAGTGAAAAATGGGCACGCAGCTCTCACAGACTCAGGCCTGTTCTCTTGTTCCTTTGACCATCCAGCTTCTCCACTTGAGGTGACTCTGGGTGACACTAGGTGACATTGGGTGACACCTCTAAAGAGAGCAGTGAGGAGACAGGTGAACATGCATAATGTATGTGTACAGGGTCACCGCCACAGCCCCAGGTGCAGCCGCTCTAAAGGGCTCTGTTAAAAATATCTGCCTGTATGGTACGACAAAACAGTAATATCTGATCATTCATGTTCTGTGACATTAAAACAAAAAATGTAAAGCACTGAAATCAAATGGTTAAGCAGTCACAATGAAAGTGTTCTGTAACTGTCAAAGAAACGAATCCCATCTCTTTTGTATTTCAGACCCAAGGACGCGACTGTTAGTGTTTGTTTGGGTGCCGTCGTTTTGAGTTTATCTGAGCCTCCTGATGAATTAAATACATATCACACACACAAGACACACATTGTTTTACACTAACAAACTGATTACTAGAGATGGGACAATATCTTGTGCCATAAGTTTGTGCACACATTAGAAAAATTATCTTGAGATTTAATGCCCATATTTTGGATTGGACAAGGCTTTAACACTGCACACTTAACACTTAACCTTTTAAAAAGCAGAAAATGTATTCAGTAAAATAAATCATGTGTCTTGCCTCATCTTGTAGGAATTCTCTCCCATCTCATCCATACTGATAACTCATAAAATATTAGTGGGTGTACCTATTTTTATTATAATTTTTTTGTTAAAGTTGCATTGTGTAACTTTTCTGGTAGAGGGTCCATGCCATTTCTCTGCCTGGAATGTTCCCCAATATGACATTAAACAGCTCTACCTTACATTTATTTAATTATAGGTGGTTTCATAGCTCAAAAATATGTAGAAAAACAGGCTGTGAGTGGAATTGCCTCTCCACTGTTCTGAGCTGTAACTTGGTCTGCTTTGATCTCCATGAGGATAGAAAGCTTTAATACCATACTATGAAACATTCCAGACATTTCCTTCACCAGAAAAGTTTCACATTGCACCTTTAAACATACACACATGATAAAAAAAATAGTAAATCAGTTACTCATGACAACAGACCAGTTGTTTTTGTCCAATCACTTTTTCTAGTGCACAAAACTCCGGAGCAGCGCAGACTCTGCCAAAATGCTATTACAGTAATTGAGCCTGGAATTTCATTGGACCAGAAATAAAAAAGTACAATGGCATAATCACTTCACAGCTCCTCATGCTTTGCTGGCGAGAACTGAACCACCAAGCCTCAGCGCTGCTCTCTACAAACCCCACAAACATGAACATCCATGTCCTCACAACACTCCCCACCTCTTACTGTTGCATATGGATTGGCAATCTTATTTTATCCTTTTTTTAATCTGCAGCTGAAATATTTGGCCTTCATTCATCTGGATACAACAAGATGATGAACTAGGGAGTAAACAAGCGGAGAAAAGGTGGCTATAAAAGAAGCGACGATTTCTCACAACACTTCAAAAGGGCAGCCAGGGTGATTGAGCAGAAAACATCACAAAACAGGACCAAAATAGATTTTTTCTTATTTTGCTTTTGCTGTCGTAACTCCCAAGATGCTATCCAAATCGGCAATGGCAGAAACAGTATATAAAGAAAATGCATTACTTGGTCAATTTAGCCTCCAATGAACAGAATAAATTGTGGTGTAAAAGTTTTATTGACATTTCAAGCTACATCAACACTTTGTTTATACTGTATAAACATTGAGTGACATAGCAGCATGGCTAGTAGGGCTGGGTATTGCCAAGTATCTGTGAATAATATGAGACATGGAAACGCCTAAAAAGGATGTTCAAATTCATGTTTTTCTTCAATATATTTTGTAATTCATGCTGAATAACAAAATATATTAGATTTCATGTGCAGCAGCTTCAGCTTTAATGCTTTAATCAACAAGTTATTAAAGGTGGTGTAGGCCTACCTGATTTCATAAAGGTCCTATATTATGCAAAATTCACTCTTGTGAGCTTTTAATTATGTTGGAATCTTGTTACCCCATCAAAGACATACCAGGAGCTGTGTTTTGTTTCCTTCACACATCTTTGAGTAACCCTTTATTTATTTCATTATTTGTTTATTTATTTGAACAGGGACAATGCACATTAATGAACATTTCTGTAAATGTGCCAGTGTTAGCTACAAGCTAATTTTCAACTGTAGTCCCTGGGCAAGATGTAATGATGCCAACAAACCATACAAAACACCAAAAGCAGTTCATCTGTAGGGCACCACACAATCACCTCTGACCACAGACCTTGCAGCTGCGCCCACCGTAGATCTCAATCTGATGAACTCTTTTAGTGAGGGAGGCGCAAGTATTATTGTAAAAATTATTGTATTGTAAAACAATAATCTATGTGTGAGAGCACCATGGCATGTAGAAACATCCTCGCTGCCTCTGTTGTCATAGAGGGCCTTACATGTCTGAAATTACAGTATGCAGACTGAATCTGATTTGATTTTTAAGATTTTTTTTACATGGTTTTTGAAAGTAAGGGTGGAGTCAAGGATCACACAAGATACTTAAACTCATGTACCCGTTCTAGCTCCTTGTTTCCTAAAAAGACATTTGAGTTTGAGCATTTGCTCTGTTGTTTAGAAAACATCATACACACAGTCTTTTTTGATGTTTAGAAGGAGACAGGAGTTAAAAAGCCAGTCCTGGATTTGGACCATAGCAGATGTCAGGATGCAACCAGCTGCATCATTATATTACTGCATCATCTGCATATATTTGTATATGGATATTGCTACATGCCTCTGGAAGATCATTAATATATAATGAGAATAGAACTGTTCCGAGTATTGTTGTTGTATTGTATTATTAGTCTGTCTACATCTCCAAAACTCAAAATGCTCCGTTCCACCTTGTGATGTCATGTACTATTAGTTTTCAAGTTAACAGCTACCTTTTACTTTGAGGTCCCTAGAGATGGGCAATTCCAGGGCTGAAAAGATCCAAATGATACTAGTGAAGGTGTGTGGAGAGAAAAACTTAGCCTATGGGTTTGTGCATTAAACATGTGTGAATGAAACAAACCACAACTCCAGATAGATTTTTGATAAGGAAACAACATTATAACATAGATCAGAAAACAGCCTTTACAATCAGCACACCATGACATCTTTTATGAAACTAGTGAAAACAATAAAATCATAGTATTTAGTTTAACTTTTTTTTTCTTGTTGGCATCGTCCTGGAAACTTGTTGATCTCAAATTCCGAATAATACCCTGCTGTGCCCCATACCATCTTGCTGACAGGATTAAATCTATTTACTCACATAATCTGCTCTTGGACTGCTTCCATGCACTGCTGTGACTTTGAAACTTCCCTCGCAACCTCACACATCAACTTTTATGCCTGTTATAACCTATACTCTCTTGTCTCCTCACTTGCTCTCGCCCGGCTTAGCTCTGTTGGAGAAATCAGGAGGAGATTCAGATCCCAGGGAGTGTTTTTGTCAGTAACAGATCAGCTAGTGCCTCTCTGGTGGCAGGTAGCTTCATCACCTCCATGGGGCTTTCTTCTTCCCCACTCGGAGCTGGATAAGGAGGGTCTTCCAACACATCTAGAGACCCTTCTAACAACTTAACAACGGGGCCGCTCAGAGCCAAGATGGAGTGTTTTTATCTATGGCTTTAAAGTAGGATCGCGTGTAAGGGTGTACTGAAGTCATAGTGCAGCCCGAGGTAGGCCCCAAGCAATGAGCAAGACTTGTACTGTCTGAAACATCTATTAGGTTTACTAAGTTTCTGTTTACTATGGTAGAAGAAATAGTTACTGAAAATATTTGAAAAAGAAAAAAGTGCAATAATATAGCAGCTGCTTTCGTCCAAAATATAAACTTAGAACAACTTCATTGATCCACAAGGGAAAATTTTTAGACACAGTAACTCACATAGCACAATAAATCACAGAAATATCTGCAATAAAGGCTGTGCCTTATCCCATACCTGGTTAGATGCCCCCTGGCTCTGTCCTGGATGAGCGACTCTCTGCTCCTCAGTACTGAGTGGACTCTGGCCCTACAGACTTGACCTCTATCTGCAAATGGATGCACATTAGTCTTGGACACATCTGCATCCAGCCTGTGCATGAGATTAGATCTCTCCTTCACTGCTGCTCTTTCTCTTTTTCACACTTTATATCGATGTCGTAGATGTTGTTGACCAATTTACTTGACTGCTTTGACCAATGACTGTTTCACTGTTTGATTTCCTAACTTTCTTTGGTCAAATCAATGATCTTGTTAAGCCCTGTGAGGAAACTGCTGTTGTGATTTTGGGCCTTACAAAAATAAATGGAATTGAATTGTACCTGCATGAATGGTTGGACTTCATAGGACTAAGGAGCCTTTTTATTCCAAAATATTCACTTTTATTTGAAACCCCATCTTCACACAGACACTCTCTAACTACTGGGAACATGTTTAAGTGCGTAAATAATAACAATGCATTGGTTTTATATAGCGTTTTTTTGGACACTCAAAGATGCTTTACAGATCATTATTCATTCTCTCCACACTCGGTGGTGCTAAAGTACTCTTGTAGCCACAGCTGCCCTGTGGCAGACTGATGGAAGTGAGGCTGTCAGTCTGTGCCATCGGCTCCACCGACCACCATGCGTGATGCACACATACACCACTTTCATACTAGGCAATCAGGGTGAAGTGCCTTGCCTAAGGGCACAATGACAGCTATTGCGGCTGGTACCCCCCTGTGGCACCTGGAATTCCCAGTGTGGTCTCCCATCCAAGTCCTACCCAGGCCCGGGCTTATTTAGCTTCTGAGATCTGACAAGATCAGGCCTTGACAAGTCGGTATGGCCACAATAATGTATGACAGGTTTTGAGGATTCTCAAATTTTTATTTGTTGGTTATTATAACTATTGTAAGTATAAATTATAGTTTTACCCAAATCAAGAAGCAATTTGTGGAGAAAATTAGAAAAATTAAGTTGACAATTACAAGTAGAGAGTTCAAACAGCTAGACAGAGAATTTTATCCAAACATTAAGCACATTTTACACATAAGAAACACGATTTCAGCAAAATAAATGTTTTAATCATTTCTGTGTACATTAGAGGAGATTTTTCTTGTTATGGAATTCCCTGGTTTGATGTCACAATTTCCAACCAGGAAGTAAAATTTAACTAAAAAACTAACCAAACTGGGGAGACGAGTGTGAATGTTTTTTGCAAAAATCTTGATGGTGTTTCAGTAAAATTTCATAGTCTAGGCACTTTAAACCCAGCCTCTTCTAAGATTGAGCATTTTATCTGTAGCCTACCTCTGGAGGAGCCTCTCAGTGGGGTGCATATTGGAACACTACTGTCCTGCCTGGAGGAAAATAGTGCCATACACACCTTCCTCTCGAGATGCGGAGATGTCATTGAGCAATCCTTTACTGTCGGAGAATAATAGACTTGTCCGATATTCCAGTGCCGCCGTGTCTCTCCTAACACGCTTGGACAGACTGTCTGGATTGGTCCATATTCTTTGCGGGGGAAAAGTGGATGCTGGGTGATTGGCAGGTACAATCACAGCGTGTTTACTGGGCAGGGTGTGTCTGTCAGGGCACACGCGTGACTTTGGTGTGTGGAAGGCTGATTGTCGTGTGCACATGTGGAGAGTTGTTACTTCAACAAAGACAAGGTGTTAAGTTGTCCACAGGGACAGGAGTGTGGCTGTGCTCTGGCTGTAACCGTGCTCTATGTTCTAGCCATAGACTGTGTAAAGAAGTGAACTAAGGGAGTGTGATGTCACCCATAGTCTTCTGCAGCAGTCAAATGAAGCTAACTGAGGCAAGCGATTAGCAGAGTGAATTTGGAGCCAGGTCCATATTAGGAATAGGAATTTATTTATGGACAAAATAACAAAATAAAAAACAGGATGATGTAGAGTGGGTTAATCTGAACATTTTAAGACCAAAATGATGAAACTGCAGCAGTTGTGGAGAGAGGAGTGACAGTTTTTCAATGTAAATTCAAAAGGAGCCAGAGCTGTGCAAATACTTGCTTCCTATAGTTAGTGAGTTAGCTACTGTATGTCATGTTATATATAGAGTCTATGGTTCTAACAAGGAATGAATGACACATAATAGCTAACTGCATGATATTGTGCACACTATCTAACATCATGGAAGACAAGATGAACCTTATCAAAGTAAGTCTGCAATAGTGGTAATAATAATGAAATGAGGAGCTGCAACTGTTTTTTACTGCCTTAAAATGTATGATAACAGAATTATTTCATTTTAAACAGTTTGCAGTGGTCCAAAGTTATTCTTCACTTACTTTATACATTCCGATGCATTTCCTTAATTGCTTTAACTGACTATAGAAAATCCTACAAATCAGGAAGGAAACCTGAAACTGTCTCCATAGGTCTAATCCTAAATAGACCTATCCAATATCAGATTTTCGCTTCTGTTTTTTGATGAGATAAAATTATATGGTATAATCTGTCCAGTTGATTCCAAGTAATATTTTTTTGGATCATAATGTGCCTGTAACATTTTTGTAATGATTTAATTTAATCTTACTTTATTAAATTCATGTACATTTAAAAAACACTGACGCATCATATTTTGCCTTGAAACTTTGTACCAAAACTTAAATTGGTCCCTTTGCAGATAATTTTCATAGAAACTGGAAACTGAAACTACAAATTGTTCTTCTCCAATTATTGTCAGGTTTGAGCATTAAACATCCTCATTCACATCTCCATTACCTCTCACTGTGGTCTGTGCAATCTTCAGTGTGTCTCGTGAGAGGGATTTTGACTCTCTTTTGAGAGTGGCCTGGCATGTTCTCATTTCAGTCTCAGTTCATTTGCATTGAAAGACTTATAACCTGCATTTGTTTTGTATTATAGCGCAGGTCTCCAACCTTTTTCCTCTGCTGAGCTACCTTTACAAAATGAAAATGCCAGAGAGCTACTCATTTTAGCAGTCGCAAGAAATTTAGCAAATTCAGCGTTAGATGTGGTACAGTTTGATGCCTATAAAACATTTACACAATTATTATCCATTTATTAGTGCACAAAGACAAGCAATGCTATGTTTACAATGGTAATAGGCATTTAATGAAATACAATTTTAGTTATGCAGCACAATACGAATGATTCAGAAATCCCTTGGCGAGCTACCTGGAAGGTGGTGGAGCACTACTGTAGATCCTGAGCTACAGGTTGGACACCCTAGTAATATACAGTAATTTTGTATTGTAGTAGTAGTAATAGTAGTAGTAGTAGTAGTAGTAGTAGTAGTAGTAGTAGTAGTAGTAGTAGTATACTACTAGTAGTAGTAGTAGTAGTAGTAGTAGTATACTATATTGTGTAGAGGTACAGGAGGCTCCGTTCTCGCACCACCAGACTCACTAACAGCTTCATCACCAGGCTGTTAGGATGCTGAACTCTCTCCCCTCTCTAACCACCAGGCTCCCTAAAGAAAAACTTTGGACTTTTCCTTTTATTTTCATTATTATTATTATTATTATTTAACTTTGATTGAGAGTGAGAAACAGAATTTCAGTTTTTCTTAAGTGCAAATGAAAATTTGACAATAATCTTTTTGAATCTTGAATCTATAACACAGAACACGAGAATAAACCATTGTCTGAGCCAACCATATGACTTGATGATGAACAGAATAACAGGTACAGCTGATTACATGTTATTTGTTTTAAAGAAGACAATTATGCTTTTGTCTGCTGTATAGTTACAATCTATGACCCCCTGAATTAAGATAAATATCATCACATCGCTGTCAGACCATAATGACAGGCCTGTCTGAATAGCTACATTTCACATAGTGTGCATTTGTGCAGAAATGATACACAGTGCTTCTGAATCCTCCATGTGCCATATTTGTCCTTGGTTTAAAAAAAGACACTGAAGACTCTAAAGAACAGTGGGTATGTATGGGATTTTTGAAGCAATCGCGTCTCGATCTCCATGGAACAAAAAATATTACACAAACCCACAATATATCCGTATGAACACATGTTAGAGTACAAATATAAATCGGTTTTGTCTTACATTTTTTGTGTTACGGGAAATAATACCTACATCTGTCTCTCTGGCATCCGATACTTATATCCAAAGTATCACTAATGGAACTGAAAAAGCTCAATGGATGCATCACTAACTCAAAAATGGATGAATCACTCTGACTTCGGTTGGATAAATGAGAATGGAAAACAATTATAGCACGTTTAAAAGCCCTTAGAAGTCAATTTTGCTTAATGTAACTCCTTTAAACAAAATGAATGTAGCTATAAGTGATAGTTCATCTTTTCCCAGCATGAGTTGCATGGCCTGCTAACAGTAATACACATAAGACAAGCGGGGTGAGTGCATCAGTGGCTCCTTTATGTGTAAAATCAGGTGCTTCTCCAGGACAAGCAAATAACATTAAGATACAAGATCAGCCTCTTCTCGTCACAGAACAATATATGCAGTTGTGGATGAAATACTCAATTTTGTTGCTTAAATGAAAGTACAGATACAGAGGCAAAAAGTTACTCAAGGAAAATAAAAGTATCACATGAGAAAATCTATTTAAGTAAAAGTATTTAAATACCTGTTTACACACAACAGTCAACAGTCAAATAGAAAAATGTGCAATAGTCAGTAATAGTGCAATAGTCAGTGATAGTGCAAGTTATTAATGTGCAAATTATTGTTCATGTGCAAAAAAGGGTCACTCAATGTCCAGGATGGGGGGGTGGGTGGGTGGGTTCAGAAATCTGATAGCTGTTGGGAAGAAAGAGTTCTTTGTTCTTGTAGTCCTGCATTTCAAATCCCCAGCGACAATAAAAACAGCATCAGGATGAGCCGTCTCCAAGTTACTGATGACGTCATAGAGCGTCCTGAGAGCAGCTGCTCCAGATCTGGTGAACAGTGTTTAAAAACAGTCCGTACGTCTCTGCACCATGAGTTGTTGACTAAAATACACACATGATTTTAAGTGACTCGGTTGATTTTTGTGCATTTGTGCATTTGTGTAGCTGGGATGCAAACTCTAATTAAATGTGCTAAAATTAAGTCTCAGCCATTTCAACAAGTCTCACACCATAAAGAAAAGTACTTTTTACTTTTCAGTCCAGGTCCAAAATGTATTGCAATAGAAAGTACAGATACATGCTCTCAAATGTAATGAAGTAAAAGTAAAAAATTACTCAAGTAAATTTACTCAAGTAAAGTACAGATAACTAAAATTGCACTTAAGTTTTGTACTTTTACTTTTGTACTTCATTACCTTCCACCGCTGAAAATATGTCACACGGGGCTTGAATAAAGTGTCCGTTTCATACTGAGCAACATGCCTGCTTCTCAGCAGTACAGCTCCAGCTCTCCTCCAGAGTACATTTATATACAACGTTCATTTAAGCTTTGTAAACTTTGTACACTTCTGTTCTGTTTTGATTTCAGTGTTTCGAGATATGGTTAAGGAAGACCTTGCTACTACAGACTCCAGTGTTTTCTTATACTGTGTATCCTGCAGAGAAATAAAGTAGATGTTTCTGAGGTCAGTGTGAATCCTCCCAGGTATAGAGCTATTATTGACGGTTAAGCTCATCAGAGTCATTACTTCCTTGGTTCCCGGCTCAAACCAAACCTTATAATGTCCAGTAATGGGGTCAGATACAGCCATAACAGTTCAGAATTTGGAAGTGAGTTTAAGCCTGTAATGAAAGTGTGTCTCCCTATGGGCTAGCAGGATGCACAGAAGCAAATAACCTCTCTGACATGACCTAGCCATAAAAAAAAATAAAAAATCTTTCACTCCAAATGCTCCTGATATTGAGATTCAGCCAGCTGGCATATCCTTGAATCAAAAGCCCTGCAAAACTTATTTCTTTGAGCTGTGTATGGCCTTGTCCATTCTGATCAATGCCAGTCTCCTCTCTATGTTTTGAATAATTGGATAAAAGCAGAGCGCTCAACACCAAAATAAGTTTTTTTTTTTTCAATACCTGCGAATAAATAGGCAAAAATATATTCACTTAGTTTAATGTGAAATAGCAAAGACAATGGGCCAGCAAAATCAATAAACTCTATCAGTTTTGGGGGACATAGAGAAAAAGTGTGTGCTTCAAAAGGAGAGACAACAAAAAGAAAAACTATTTTGTTCAGAGTTTGAACATCTAATAGACAAAAAAGCAATCTCCACCAAGCCAGGAAACAGCCAAATACTTTGTGCTCCACTGAATGACTCATTACCCACTGATTATATTGTCAAAAGGAGGGCTGTTTCAAATGGCAGGCTGGGATCTTGGACATCTGGACACTATAGAAATGTATGTTTTATGCAACATTAAAACTACAAACACTCGAATTAGGTTTGATGAAGAATTTACACTCCAAAATATGTAATGTTGATCACTTTTTCCATTAATGCCACCATCTGTAAGTAATTTGACTGACCCACCCTGCCACCACTAGATGCCAGCCACATTACTGCAGTCTGATGTGTGATAAGACAACGGAGCGGAGAAAGGCGAACAGATTTCACATCGGCCATATACATGTGTCATAATATATTTATTAAAGGCCAACATTAGATTGTATACCCAAGGGATCAGTCAGTGTTGTCAGTTTGATCATGGCTACTAGGGAGAACAGCATTGCATTAAGGAGGTAAAGAGGAGGAGATGGAGAGTCTGGATGGCTGATGATTCTGCTGCAGCGGGGGTGATTCGGCAGTGACAAGGTGCATTTATCTATATGAATAAGTTAGAAGATGGTTGGTTACAGGTAAACTGTACAAACACAGTAACAGGTTTACAAAAACACAAGGAGGAAGATAGGAAATACCTAGTCATACTCCCCATTACGTTATACTATAGCTTAATAACAATATAGCTGAGGATATTCTTTGCCTTATAAGAACCACTAATGAGTTTTAGAAGATTAAGATTACAGGTTTTTGCGCTTTAATGGGTAGAGCATTTACCCCTGAATATGAAGTTTGAATGCTCAGCTATGTGCTATTTCTTAAGACCTACAGGACGCCTTGGCAGATGTTTTAGCTCTAGTATCTCAAATTTGTATTTTTCTACATTTTGAAACATTTTTGGCACATAGATAGTTCTACTTTTCTTGGCTTTCTTTTTGACCTGCTGCACAGATCAGTGTACTTTACTTTATTTCTTTGAACCCCTCCAAGGGTTTGCACTTTTCTGAATAGACAAGTTCAGTTCAGGTAGAACAGGCTCCAAGGAAGTAGCTGTAATCCCTTATATCCATTGCAGTTTCACCTCAGATTGCCTGGCTGTCGCTTTGGACCACCCCATTTTGGCAATTACCGAAGCAATGCCCGGGAACACATTGAAAACTTTGAGATTTTGCTTTAAGAAAAAAATATCCTAAATCAGACTGATGCAGAGTGATGGTTGGCGGAAAATGCCCTGACAGAAGTGGCGTGGAGGTGGAGACATGTCAGCTCCATCTGACATAGAAGCAGAACCCCTTTCAAGTCAGTTTAAGGAAAGTTGTGTTTTTGTGTCTGGAGTGACAGAGGCAGCCATTTTGTGTCATGACCTCTGCCTCTAGGGCTCCTCTCTGCTTTCTCAGAGGGTTTGGAGATTTTCTCTTGTGGATGAGTGTGGTTTAAATCCCCAATCCAGGAGCTTACATTTTTTAGTAGGTGCGTTTTCCCCAGATGCTTCACAGAAGGGCAGATGCTCAAGAAATGATTTAACAACAACTCTAGTAAATGTAAATATGATTTATTTTACAGATAATAGAGTCAGCCAATTAACAGACAGTTTGAGTCTGGATCCTCTTAAAGCCCAATGCAAGAAAGACCCAGAAGAAGGTGTTTGAGTTACATTTATAGTTTCTATAGGACATCCCACTCTATACATCTGGAATTTCTCAAACATGTTTTGCACAGAACACTTCTCCATTTATTACCCAATTATGATTAAATTGACACCATTGTACCGCTTGCCAGATGTCTTTTAGGATGCACATCCTCCTAACCTCTGACCCCTTAATGCTCCAAACTAGTGGTGCCAAAGATAAGGAAATAATCATCCTGGGAAAGGAAATGAAGTATAATACAGTAGTATAACAGATACCACATGAGTATATGTGGATACCTTTGAAAAAACTCTAACCTGTTGATACTTTGCAGTGACATCACAATGGAGGTGTTCTACATGTATGTGCACTGACTGAATGCTCACCAGAATGTTCACCAGTTACCATGGAAACACTTTGCATACATTAGCAGAGTAACAAACTGAAAAACGGTTGGTGAATGCTAGCTAGCTCATGACTGTAATGCTTTGATTTGTTTAACAATACAAAACCAGCTTACCTGTTATACTTCCAACTAGTCATTCTGGTCAGATGATATTAAAATAAAGGTCAGATTAAAGTCTAACAAAGTGTCAGACAGAGCAGAGCCTACTGTTAGCTTCACACAAACAGGGAATGTTGATGACACATGAATAAATGGAGGCCTCATTTAATCCCCAAAGAGAATCACTGCCTCGTTCACTTTGCCACTTCACAGTTAGCTTCACATGGATACAACATTCTGTTAAATTGTACAATGTACAAGTTTAAACAAGTTTATTGGAATGTACAATGCACATTGTAATAAACTGTCCACATTATCATTTTCAACTTTACCTGAGATAATCTTTGCCTTCAAAACAACGGCCAGGAAATAAAAGCGTTCTTCTTGCCACTGTGTTCCCTTGTACACACATACATATACATGTCACTTAAACCTTTCAGTGGATGATTTTACTGTTTTGAGTTTAAATGTCCATGCTATTTTTGCACATGCATTTTTGAAGCACTAAAACACAGGCTTAGCTAAATATTTCTCGTTCAGAAAGAGACTGGATAGTCGAGACTCTGGACCTTAGTCAGTCTAAACCTCTTTTATGACGTCTCTTCACATTTGACCCTTTCTAAACCTGAGCCGCAAAATCACACCATAGTCCTCCATGGGCTGAGGGTCAAATCTGAGACTTTTCAGGGCAACAGTGGCTCAGTGGTTAGAGCGATTCCTGCTTGAATCAAGCTCTGTTGTTGTGTTTGTAGGCAAGGCACTTCACACACATTGGATAGTCTGAATGTGATGCCTGTGTGGCTGTTTGATGGTTGGAGGGGCTGATGGTGCTGGTCCAGGGCAACTGAAGTTTACCACCAGAGTTTAGAAAGAATGAAGAAAAACTACAGTGCTACTATGAGCAACTTAAACATTTTATTGCTTCTCAACTGCTTTAATCCTGTTTTATAATTTTTTGGTACACTACAATGCCACAACTCTTAAAGAAGGTCTATTGTGCTTTTGTCTGCTACAGCAATAATCTTTGACAACCGTGGATCATTATGTCACAATTAGGCGTTTTGTGTGGTATTTTTGTATGAAAAGCGCTCTATAAATAAAGTTTGACTGATTGATTGAATTGGCACATTTTAAATCACCTAAATGATCTAAAATGACTTGATAAAAGAAACAAGTCTGCTGACTTCCATGTTAGAAAACTGCGGTGTTCAATGGGAGATGACGTCGCAGCAAAGAGTCTGCACCTCCAGTGGATAACTGCAGATCACACTAGTGAGTAGAAGATTTTTATTCATTTGTACAAAAATGACTACACAGCGCTGCCGAATCCTGTGTGTATCACTGATTGAGAAATCAAAATAGGAGAATAAAGTAAATACAAAGCAGTGGGTGTGTGCCGGTGAAAATGGGGATGGATTAGCATTATGGTGTCCTGAAAAGAAGTGATTAAAGATTGCTCAAACATGCACAAATCACTCCAAATACAACTTTGAGAGGACGAAACAACTGTAACATGGTAAAAAGCTCTGAAAAGACGATGTTGCATAATAGGTCTGCTTTAAACTTAAACATTTTATTACTTCTCACCTGTTTAATTCTGTTTTATAACATTTTGTCCACAACACTTAATACTTTGAACTAATGTATTTGCCTGTGAAGTTAGTCCGGCCTCTCTTTTCTATTGTCCTCTACCCCCTCTGGCGCTCCCAGTTAGTGTCCATTCAGATCACTCTTTAGTGCAGGAAAAAGGGTTACCTGTCCACCACATCTCCCTAAAAGCCCCCCTCCCTGACTCACTGTTTCTCTGTGTATGCGAATAGTGGCACTGAGACTTAATGTGGAGAGATAGCACAAACTTCTACCTTTTTAAATATTCATGGGCCCAAGCCAAGGCCAAAGGGGAGATGTACTTAAAGTTTTCCATTGTAGCAAACTTCTGTTCTGGCATCTTTAAGCTATTTTGTTATTGCCGTAACAGACAGACCATTAAAAACAAGAACTGAAATGAAAAGATATTATGCTATTTAAAAAAAACAAAAAACTTTGTTATAATGTTGTTTCCTCATCAAAAACATATGTGGAGTTGTTTTGCTTCATGCACACATGTTTAACACACAAATCTACATTAGACTGAGTTCTTCTCTGAAACAGAAAACACTGTCTATACTCCGAAGCTTAAAATGCTCTGTTCCACCTTGTGATGTCATGTGGTAATACAGGAATTACTCCACTGTGTTTTTAAACTCAGTACACCTTCACTAGAATCATTTGGATGATTTCAGCCCTGGAATTTCCAGTCTCTACTAAACAAAAAGGTTAAAGGAGCTGTTAACTTGAATACTACCGCTACATGACATCACAAGGTGGAACAGAGCATTTTAAACTTTGGAGTGTAGACAGACTAATAATAAAGGATTGTGTGAATGAAACTAAACAAAACTCTGTGGATGTTTTTGATGAGGAAACAACATTATAACATAGTTCAGACAAACAGAGTAATATTGGCCCTTTAAATGAACTATGGATGCTGTTCAGAAACAAGCAGTTCCCCAGAGAAACTTTTCAACAATGCTGCTGTTTTGTTTCTAAGAGCTAGTTCTGCATCTAAAATATAGACAAATATAAGAATAACACAATTCTGAATAGTTCATTTAATACTATTGCAAGTTTAGTGTCCACAGTTGGGCAAAATGTGCATCTTTACTCCATCTGGTGTGTAATTAAATAATAAACAATTGCCTTGGAGATATGATAAGAAAACTTCATTACTGTATGAAGAGAGAACAACATGGGAGAGTCTTGGGGGTGTGTGATACGCCAAAAGAAAAATAACGTTGCAATTTGTTTATTTGCTGACCTCTTGTGGCCAATTCAATATATTATTTTACTACAATAACAGCCCTTTTTAGGTTTATTTCCAGTTGATTTTAGGCGTAGGATCTGGTAAACAAAATGGGAGACTCGTGAGGCTCATTTTGCCTTCTGCTTGGATAATCGTCTTGAGAACCAAAATACCAAATGATAACACAAGCAACTTGGCGATGTTCGTAGTTTTGTTTTGGAATTAAGAAGAAGCCAGCATTATAATTCCTTGCAATTAAATCAGAATTTGATTTAAAGCATTGCGTAACGTCAGTGGCTTTTCTTCATGGAGATGTTATGGGTTTGTCTGGAATGTTTCACAGTATGGTATTAAACCTAGCTATGTTCAAACCAGACCAAGTTACGGGTCAGATCTGTCAGAATGCCTGTTTTTCTAGGTATGTTGAGCTATAAAACCTGTAATTGAATGAATCTAAGGTGGAGCTGTTTAATGCCATACTGTGAAACATTTCAGGCAGAGCAATGACATACCCACAGTAACAAGCAGGTGACGGGCCCTTCACCAGAGAGTTACATAGAGCACCTTTAAAAATGTCAACCTCATACGTATGGAATTTCAAATAAAAATTCATAACACCACACACATTCAATACCACAATTTAATCTAGTCATTAATATTCCCATTTTCCCATTACCAGTTCCCATTTCTTTTACGTTTACCCTGAGAACTTAAGATGTAAATGACTATGTATTTAAGGCTATGACCTTCACCCGGTTTCAGTCAGAGAAGAAAAACATTTGAGCTTGTTAATTAAACTGAGACTAGTCAAATTAGCCGGCCCTGATACGATATACAATATAGGAACTTATCTGTTAATTAATCTGCACTAAGGAATCACTATAATTGGAGACACTGCCAACAAGCTGGTGTGGCATCCAGGTACTCACCTTGTGTCTTTAGCCCAGCTGCCGACCGCTGTTGCTTTTTTTTAATGAAAGGAAATGCTAAAACATCAAATGCCGGTCTTCTGTTTTAATTGCCTCCCTGTGAAATTCATCTCTTTCTGTTTCTATGGCATCATGCCCTGATAAGTCTGTGGCTGAATGCTTTGCCTTTCTTCTGTTTGGTTTGAGCATGAGTGAACAAAAGGTGCAAGTGTAATTATGTAAAAACTTTGGTACAAGGTGCAGGGTGTAAAAAAAAAAAAAAAACAACAGGTGGCTAGAGTGGCTAAAAATGTACTTAAAGCAGACTTATTATGCAAAATCAACTTTTTAGAGCTTTTAACCATGCTAGAGTTACTTCTCCTTGCCATTTACTCACCCAAAATTATATTTGAAGTGATTCGTACATGTTTTAACAATCTTTAATTGCTTATTTTCGAGACACCATTTTTGCAGATCAACCCGTTTTGTCCACCATCAGCATGCACCCACTGTTGTGTAATTACTTTTATTTTCTTGATCTGTGATATGTGTAGGATTCGGCAGCATAGTAAGTTTGGTACAAATGAAAAAGGAGCAGTAGATTTTTTTTCATTTGTATGATGTGCAGCTATTTACCAGAGATGACTTGTTGTAATGACGTTTATCATCAGCTCCCATTGGGCACTGCAGTTTTCTAATGTGGATGCCAGCAGACTTCAAGAACCATATTTGAAGGTAGGTCAAATATAATGTATCTATACAGTAAATATAGTGTCAAATAATTAGTCTTAGTAAAAAGTAAAATGTCTTAAAACTGAATAAAAGTAATAATAATAATAATGCATAAATTTTATATAGCGCTTTTTCTGGACACTCAAAGACACTTTACAGAGTATTATTCATTCACTCCAGACCCGGTGGTGGTAAACTACTATTGTAGCCACAGCTGCCCTGGGGCAGACTGACGGAGGCGAGGCTGCCAATCTGCGCCATCGGCCCCTCCGACCACTACCACCATTCACACACACACCACTTTCATACTAGGCAATGTGGGTGATGTGCCTTGCCTAAGGACACAATGATTGTGGCACCTGGAATTCCCAGTGGTCTCCCATCCAAGTACTAACCAGGCCCGGCCCTGCTTAGCTTCTGAGATCTGACGGGATCAGGCTTTGACAAGCCGGTATGGCCACAAAAAAGTATCTTAAGATTACCCATCACTGTGAATAAAAACACTGTAGAACTGTTCTTGCCAATTGTAATAATTGGGTTGTAATCCTACCAAGAGAGAAAAATTCACAACCCAATTCCAAAAATGTGGAAAAGTCTGAAACTCAAATAATTTTAGCTGACCAAATTTTCTGTGTACATGTTCTGACTAGAAGGTTCGCCAGAACATGAAACGTTAATGCCCTGCAAAATTAACCACAAAAGTGCAGAAATGCCACTGTAGAACATTCCAAGAACATAACAACAAGATAACAAGTCCAGACACACCCTGAAACAAAATGCGTGGGTTGTTTTGACATAAGAGAACAGTGGCTCTACTCCAAGCTCCTCTCAGGTGATCAAGGACCCTTAAAAGTAAATACACCAGTGTACGCAGACACTGGGGCGAGGTGGGTTAAGTGTCTTGCCCAAGGGCAGCATTTATCTGTGAGAGCTGGAATTGCCCTGCCAACCTGTGGGTCAGTGGATCTGAATGTTGAACCAATGATGTAGATAACAGAAGGACCACAGATTACCCATTAACCCCAAATCCAAAATATACTCTACATGCATTCTCCTCTTCTTTCACAATTCCTGGGTTAGTTTTGTCGGCACACACCGCATCACTAGGGGAGGAGGCTATTGTGGGCCACCCCAAAACTCTTGTAAAGGGACAGATGCTGAATGCAAGGCTGCTGAGCAATAACTCCAACATAATGATGTGTGAAAAGGAGCAGAGACACAATAAGAGCTCAGGGGACTATCAGGGGAGGCACACGCACGGCTCCACAAAACACTTCAAAGGAATCATTTGGGTGTCCATGTTACGCACAATACAACTCCTGGACAAATTATTGATACCCCAACAATTACAGAGTGGAGAGGAAGAAATGTGTGCCTGTGTTTTGTTGTTGTTGCAAGGCTCGAGTGAGGGGTTTTGACTCAAAGCTACAGACGTGTAACGCTGGCTTTGTATAATGCACTCGCCAACAGTAACTCCGGCATTGCTTTTAAATGAACAGTACTTAATTATTGTGTGTGAAGAGAGCGAAGCCTGGTTCTCCAATAACAATAAGTGAGCTCTGATGTACTTCCAGCTGCACAATGGGAAACGTTTACTTGACATGAACAAATGATAGGCCTGCTAATATTATTACTGTCATTATGTGGATTAGAATTCAGAGAAAGTCTCTTTATGAAGTTTTTAAAGAAATACATTTTCATGATACACTCGACCACGTACATTGTCTGTGGAGGGTCTGCCATCTGTATGTCTTCACTGAGATGTTATTGCTTAGCCTAGAATGTTCCACAGTATTGCATTAAACTTATGGAACACTAAGTTTATGTAAATGTCTAAATGTGTTTATGTGTTTTATAGCAGACAGAGCCTATTTTTCTTTTTGACTACTTGAGTTGTTCAGGAGTTCCTTAAAGCTACAGAGGTTTACTGTCCATGAGTGTTTTCTCTTTTACTGCTCAAACACTGTTTCCTGAGCTCTGCAGTCCTGTTTCTGTGCACCACTCACACTGTAGAGACGGCTTTTCTTCTGAGAGGAAAACTGAAACAGAGAAAAGATAAATCATCAAATTGCAGAAGGAAGCCTTTTTCACACATTTCTCAAAATAGAGAAGCAAATATTTCAGATAAAAAAAAAAAAAGAATTACCATCCAATCAATCAATTTTCTACTCCTTTATCCACGGCCAGTCCACAGAGACAGCAGCCTAAGCTCCCCACACATTTCCTCCAGCTGTTTCGGGGGGATCCTGAAGCATTCCCAGGCCAGCAGAGAGGTGTACTCCCTCCAGTGTGTCCTGGGTCTTCCCTGGGGCCTCCACCCAGTGGGGAGGCCCAGAACTGTAACATAATATGAATCATCACTTGTGTAATACATTGAAGTCACTCTGCCTGCTACTTATTCTGTTCATATGCTGTATTGTACATAATAATTGTTACGGCCATGTATTTTAGATAGACGTGTTTTAGTGCCCTTTATTTTAGTTTAAATGTATTTTTATTATACTTGCAGTGTTTAAGTCTATTTTCTAATATTTATTTACCGTAGATGAGGGTTGGAACTTAGACTGACCAGTAAATCAAGAGCTTTGTCTTTTGACTTAGCCCTTTCACCGCAGACTCTGCACTGATCCACCATTCAATCTCAATCTCAAATACAATAAAGGGACAGAAGAAGTCCCTACATACGGCGTACTACCAAAACATAACTCAAGTGGTTGAAATCAAGAAATCCTACCAATGGCTTGAGAGATCTGGTTTGAAGGACAGCACAGAGGCACTCATCCTGGCTTCAGAGGAACAGGCCTTGAGCACCCGAGCAATAGAGGCTCAGATCTACAACACAAGGCAAGAGGTGTAGGCTGTACAAAGAGGCTCCTGAGACAGTCCAGTATGGCAAGACGTTTTAACATGTAAACGCTAAGTTTGACTATCGAGAATTAACATTGTAGATATCAGCGTCTTTCCAACTGGGCATAATTCATTTTGGAAAGCGGGAATTGTCATTTGAGGTATCTGTAACGCAATTTTGACTAGACAAAATGACAGTTCGAGATATTTGCAATTTAGTTTTGACTAGGCAAAACGGAATTACAGATATCTGCAATTAGGTCATTGAAAATGACATTCAACTCATCACACATCATAAATGACAATTGTAGATATCTGTTATTCAGTTTTGACTAGGCAGAAAGTCATTATGACATTGTGACACAGAAAGCACCACACGTTGTCTCTGGCTACGAGCAGGGCACAATCCGTCCAAAAAGCCATTTGTCCCTAAAGCTGTTAAAATTAGTTTTTGTCGTTAATTTGATTTTCAATAAATGTTTCACTAGAGTGCATTAACAAAAAGACCCTAAGAAGCATTTTGGCTGTCTTACTGATAAATGAACAGCCTACAGGTGTCATGTGGAAATGCTGCGCTCCCGCCTAAAGTGGGATCATTTGCATACAGATATCTGCAACGTCATTTCACCTAGTCAAAACTCCAATTCAAGATATCTGTAATTATAGTTTGACTAGGCACAATGAAGTTTACGGATATCTCCAATTTCAGATATCTCCAATTAAAATTCATTACACGATATCTAAAACTTGATAATTATGACTAGCCCAAACTCAAGTTTGAGATATCTGCAACATCATTTTGACTAGTTGTAATTCCAATTAGAGATATCTACAACATCATTTGGCCTAGTCAAAACCTAATTTAAGATATCTGAAAAGGAGCATGTAGATATCTTCAACTGAGGTGAATTAAAGATATCTATAATTCAGTTGCAGATATCTGTAACTTAAGTTGTGAATATTGATATTCACAAATGAATTGTGAATATCCGTAATTATGAAACCCAAACAAATAAAGGGCAAAGGTGATGTCATTTGCCTTAGGAAGAATGTTGTTATGGATATCTAAAATGACAATTATGGATGGGAAGAATGTAGTTGCGGATATCCGAAATGTTCTTTTTGACTAGGCAAAACTGAGTTAGAGGTATCTTCAGTACATATCCAAGTGTTTAAATGTTAAAATGGCTTGCCATTGTCCAGCACATAACTACATAAGATGCTGGAAAACTGCCCAAAACAAAATCTAGCCAAGTTAAGTTAATAGACTTGAAGAAAGTTTCATCATGATTTGAGTAAATTTCACTTGACAAGTAAAATTATCTGCCAGTGGAACAAGACTTTTTGTACTTAAAATATGAAAATACATCTTGCTACACTTAAAATAAGAAAAACAACTTTTGCACTTAAAATAAGAAACTAATCTAAGAATCTACATATATACATATATATCTATCTATATACATATATGTATCTATTTGTCTCTCTAAAAAGAATCAGCCATGTTTAATTGATGTGCCAAACAAAAGTGCATTTATTTCAGGATAAACATAAACATTTACCTGCACCATTTAGATTCTTCTTAAGTTGTAATATATTTGGTTCAGTGCTGCAGTACTGCAGGTCTGCTCTGATACATATCCTCCTCATGCACTGATGTCTGAGGTTAAGTTTTCAGCACAGGTCTGGCTACACGAGGGTCATCCGTTAAAATTCAGACGTCAAATCCTGCCTGCATGAGTCCTTGGTGTTTTTACCTTGCTTAGCCTTTCAATACCTCTGCTTTTTTATTTTAGTGTTTTTAAATATGATCGTATAACATAGTGTTCACTTTCTTTTTAGTGGTAAATAAACCACTTCAGATTCTTTTTTGAATGAGGTCAAATGTAAAAATCTACTTGAACATTTGAAGGTTTAGCTCACAATTACCACGATGAAAAGATGCAAAAGAAGTCATTTGTGTTGAATAGACAGATTATTTGGAGTCATGCATTTTGAGCAAAATGTTTTTCTACATGAATGCAGAACTTTCTCACTATACATTTTTATTTACATTTATTCGTTTAAGGTTTACAGCCAATAGTCGAACCTCGGATTCAAGAGGAGCAGTGTGGTTTTTGGCCTGGTCGTGGAACACTGGACCAGCTCTACACCCTCCATCGGGTGCTCGAGGGTTCATGGGAGTTTGCCCAATCAGTCCACATGTGTTTTGTGGACCTGGAGAAGGCATTCGACCGTGTCCCTCGTGGTGCCCTGTGGGGGGGTGGTCCGGGAGTATGGGGTCTGGGGCCCTTTGCTAAGGGCTGTCCGGTCCCTGTATGACCGGAGCAGGAGCTGTGTTCGCATTGCCGGCAGTAAGTCAGACCTGTTCCCGGTGCATGTTGGACTCCGCCAGGGCTGCCCTTTGTCACCGGTTCTGTTCATTGTATTTATGGTCAGAATTTCTAGGTGCAGCCAGTGGCCGGAGGGGTCCGGTTCGGGGACCACAGGATCTCATCTCTGCTTTTTGCGGATGATGTTGTCCTGTTGGCTTCATCGAACCAGGACCTGCAGCGTGCACTGGGGCGGTTTGCAGCCGAGTGTGAAGCGGCTGGGTTGAGAATCAGCTGTTCCAAATCCGAGGCCATGGTTCTCAACCAGAAAAAGGTGGCTTGCCCTCTCCGGGTGGGTGGGGAGTCTCTGCCTCAAGTGGAGGAGTTCAAGTATCTCGGGGTCTTGTTCATGAGTGAAGGGAGGATGGAGCGTGAGATTGACAGGCGGATCGGTGCAGAGTCGGCAGTGATGCGGCCGCTGCATCGGACCGTTTTGGTGAAGATTTACCACGATTTACCGGTCAATCTACATTCCTACCCTCACCTATGGTCATGAGCTCTGGGTAGTGACCGAAAGAACGAGATCGCGGATACACGCAGCCAAAATGAGTTTCCTCCGCAGAGTGGCTGGGTGCTCCCTTAGAGATAGGGTGAGGAGCTCGGTCACACAGGAGGAGCTCAGAATAGAGTCACTGCTCCTCCACGTCGAGAGGAGCCAGCTGAGGTGGCTCGGGCATCTGGTCCGGATGCCTCCTGGACGCCTCCCTCGGGAGGTGTTCTGGGCATGTCCCGCCGGTAGGAGGCCCTGGAGAAGACCCAGGACACGCTGGAGGGACTATGTCTCTCTGCTGGCCTGGGAACGCCTCGGGGTCCGTCCGGAGGAGCTGGAGGAAGTGGCTGGGGAGGAGGAAGCTTGGGAGCCCCTGCTTAGACTGCTGCCACCGCGACCCGGCCCCGGATAAGCGGAAGAAGATGGTTGAATGGATGGATGGTCTACAGTTTCATCAACTGTTTCAATCCAGCTCAGACCAGTTCAAGTTGTTGTCTCCTTAGCATAGACTGTATAAAGAAGTTAGTGTGTCATCAGACATAGCGTTCAGCTCCAGTCAAATGAAGCTAGCAGTTATAGGGCAAATTTGGAGACAGTTCCATATTAGTAATAGGAAGTTATTTTACAGACAAAATTGCAAAATAAAAGCACCAGGACCACGTACAGTTGCCATGTTAATATAAACGTTATAAGATCAAAATGACAAGGCTCACTGCAGCAGTTGCAGAGAGAGGGGTGACCATTTTTTGGAGCCAGAGTCGATGGAGCCTTAAAGGGATAGTTCAGGTTTTTTTACATGTTGCACAACACTGCTGACAGGGGGCATCCCTGTCAGCAGTGTCGTGCATCAACACTGACCACTGACATATTCCCAAGCGATTATGAGGTCTGACTTTTTCACGTTCACGTTTTGTGATGCAAATGTATCACTCTTCTGAAAACATATTGTTTTGAGAGAAAAAAAAAATCATGAAATATTTTCCAACTACATTTGTCAGCACCTAAAGCGGGCAAGAACTCGGCTCACCGGACGCTATCAGGAGCTAAGTCAGTGTTGATACATGACAATGCTGACGGGGAAGCCATACAGATTCATGTCAAAAATCCCGAACTACCCCTTTAAGCGCCTGTATGCTCACTTTCTATTTAGGCAAGACATTTCACCACGATGCATGCCTGTGTCTGAATGTAGTTATTTAGTTTTTTGTCTTGTGGATCAAATGTATAATATTTATTTCTGCCATTGCGTTTTAAGATATATTTTTGATTACAAATCCACATTTTTAACACTGCAAGAGTTAAAACGATTGATTGATATGTCGCTTCTAGTTTCAAAGAGTTTATCAAAATAATATTGCTAACAATTTAAATGATACAATTGCATATATACAGTAAACATAGTACATTCATAAATAAATAATCCTGGATTTATTGACCATATTGGCTTGTCTGTCCAGGGCCCTCATTTATAAAACTCACTTGCGCACAAAGCATTGCGCAGGCGCTCTTTACGGCAACTCCGGGATTCAAGAAACTCAACCAGCCGCGCTTTGCTTATCTCTACAACAGCTAGGACCCTGCCATACGCTCTGCGCAAAGTCTGGAGACACGGGGAAAAAGAGGAAAGGAGCAGAAGTGAAGAGAGTTTGAGGCAGTGTTTGATCCCGAAATAATCAGAAAATTCACGTATATAAAAGAATTACATTCAAATTTGTGCATTTAAGCAGAGATTAGTCAAAACACGGCGAAGGGCTGTTTATTCCCCTCATTATTCTCTACAATATAATAGGCTATATTTGAAACTCGTGCACGAGCGCGACCACTTTCCCGGTGCAGCGCGGGGTCTCCCGCAGTCCGCGCCCGCGCCAGGACCACAGACTTCTATAGGCCACAGGCCGTAGGTCTGACCCAACCCCAAGGATGAAATAATGACCAGAGCTGGGAGAAATCGCTTCCCTCAGACGGAACACCAGAGCCAGGCTTTGGTTTAATGAAGCACTGGAACTAAAAGCAACTTCAACACTTTTATTTTTGTCTTTACGCACCGAGCGCCTGCTGGCCCGAGTCTGCGCACGACATGAAGCCTACTGGCTGAACCTGACCCGAACTCAAACTATTCCCTATATTTTCGTGTCAGTGTAACTGTAGCTCTTGCAAAGGAGAGCTTGCTCTCTGTCTGTATAAAGAACACAATAATATATGTGCCCATCCCGACCCAAGCCCGCACCTCACAGAGGTAAGCAGAGTTTGCATGTTTCCAACTTTTATTGGCAGAATAACAGCGCCTGATATGTAGGCTATCTGATGTCTTACGTGCCAAATGTGTGTTCTATGTGCGTGTTACATGCCAAATGTGTGTTCTGTGTGCCGTGTTACATGCCAAATGTGTGTTTTATGTGCTGAAGCGCTCTTCCTCTGACCTCTGATCTCTCGCATCGCACGCGCTTTGACCATTCAGACCACCATGTGCACATAAACGGGGCCAGTCCCCACACACACATCATAGGCCTACTTAAAATATAGCGATCAAACTCTTGAAACACAGCAAGAAAACAGTTCGGCTTTATCTGCAAAGATGCATGGCCTAACTATTATGTAATATTAAATTAAGAGTTGCTGTCACGTTTAGTTTTGTATTTATTTGTAAAACCTTGTTTAAACCTTTGACGTGACTGCGTGGTGCTGCGTAGTGTGTCGCCCCCTTTCCGTCCCGTGACGTGGGTTCATGCGCGCAAATTCTAGCTGGTGGTGGGATATAAAGCACAGATTGCGGTAGGTTTTTTAAATTTGGAGTTTGCGGTGGTCACTAGAAGTATGCACTAGCTTAGGACAACTCCTACGCAGTCTTTTATAAATGAGGCCCCTGGTCAAATCATTGACTTTAATCTCTGCAGGACATTATTGATAACACACACCCTGGCTTCATCTGACTCATCAACCCAGTCCCATATCACCCCAATCTTTTCCTTGTAGTCCTGCCATTTCCAGTCTTATTTGGCACGTTATGAAGGAAAATGACACAAGTATCAGAAAACAGATTTGTGAAAAGCATTACTCATTACTATTGGCAATGAGGTTACTAATTTCAGATGTGGATTAAGTCCCACCGTATTTACGAGGTGTTTTTGAGAGCCGGTAGTTTGAATATCCCAGTTGCTATGGAAACCAGAGCAACACAGTACTGGCCGCAGCCGTAGTTCAGTCCACTGATTGACAGAATGCTTTTATCTGCATGTAAAAATGATGAAATATTATACTTGTAAACAAAAGTACAAAATCAGTGTGTGTATTTTTGGCGTGGTACCTATAAGGCTGAAGACAGATGGGGCTGTACTCCAGGTCATGAGATACATCAGTCAATACAAATGTATGTGCTAGCTGTTCATATAAGCCTTCACTGTGCTTTATGGTATTCATATGCAGGTGTTTTTATGACAGTGTTTGTCACATGAGCTTGGGCTATATATTGGAAAGCTGACATGTAATATAAATTGTGTTTTCAAAGTCTTTTTTCAAGCTCTTTAGTCTCTAATAGAAGGTGAGAGGTGTAATGTTAAGTCAGAAATTCCTTGTATTCATACTTGAGCAATATGCTTTACAGTGTAATAAAGAGTACAAAATTTTGTATTCAATGTAATTATGTTGACAATATCTATATCTATTTTTTGCAGTCTATAACCTTTTAAAATACCAGATTTGTCCATTGTTGTTGTTTTGTCCTTCCAGTTACATAAGATTCAAATTATAAATCAAATAGTGCATCCAAAATGTTATTCACAGTTACTTTTATTACTTATAGACTGTATATATATGGACATAGCTAATGCACTAGCCACCACATTCCAAATAGGAACCAGGAGGCTCTTCCGACTCCTTCTGACTCCAATTGACTTACACTGGGATCTTGTTGCCCCTCTCTCTGTAACTGCTGCTGTGCATTTTGGTCTTGAAATGTTCGTTTTAACCCTCTCTACATCATTTTGAAATTTTCATTTTCCTATTTTGTTCCTAAATCAAGATACAACCATAAATAATGGACTAATCAGATGCCTTCATTCCCCGGGGTCGCTCCCTCTAGCATTAGCAACAAGTTTGATTGACAGCTAGTGCGTTTTGTTGCTAAGTAAGCCCCCTGCCTGCTTTCTGGCGAGAAAGGCGGGCACATTTAACTAACTTACTATACTTAACCAAATATTTTTTCCTTATACTTGCTGGACTACTATTTATGTATTTATGCATTTATTTATTTTATAAATACATTTTTGGTTCTCACCTCTGTGCTTCATGGTAATTTGGCAATACATATTTTTTTTAAAGTGCGTACTGTTGTTGCACCACTGGGCAAGACACATCATTCACACTGCCAACAGCAAATCATGAAACATACCTCTTTGAACAAGCATTTTCCTCTCCTTAGGTTTAGGGCTGCTATGACTGATGTTATTATGAATGTATCTTATGCTGTTTTTATCTTTTATATGTGAAGCACTTTGTGACCTATGTCTGTGAAAAGCACTATATAAATAAACTTTACTACTTACTAAATTATTGTTCAAGAAATTGTAACACAGTAACTGTTAAAAGAAATGGAACTTCATTAACAGGTAGGTTGTGAACCTATCTGTATCTTGTTATATAGTCAGAATCACTCTGTGGATTCTTTATTTCTATGGAGTAAATGAAGCATTTCCCCAAAACTTTAAGACTGCAATAATTCTTTGGATAAGGCCTGATATTTTTATTTCCACTACTTTAAGTTACATTTAAAAAGACTTCACAAATCAGTGAAGAACACGCTGAGGCAGAGAAAAAAACCCTTAAGTTGTAGTCTCATAATGAATCAATTTATAATTCAAATACTTAAAAAAAGGAAAAACTTTTACTTTCGACATTGTCTAAGGTCCTGATCATAAGCCACGCAGACAAAAAATAGTCAGATGTCTTCCTCCAAAATCTGAACTCTGTTCCAGGCCACATCCTTTTACTTACATATAGGATTAGGTGTAAACTATTTGATTAAAAAGACTCACTTATTTTATTGACAGTTAGAAATGACCAACCTTACATTCTTATAGGGTGTACTCTTACTGTATAACAGACTCACAATCCAAGAACTAAAAACCACAGCGACACACACACACACACACACACACACACACACACACACCACACACACACACACACATTCATTGATAAAAGTCCCCTTACTATGCACTTTGAATCATCCATGTTTACAATAGTGGTGTGTTTATCTGAAGAAGTGACGACTTGTTCTGCCACAGCTCCCCGTGGACTTTTTGTTTTACACTGGCAGGTGCAGAGAAGACAGGGCCTGCATTAATACTGATGGATGTTCCCCTGTGAATGGAACCCTCTGGATTAGATGTGCGTGTGCCTGCTTTGTGCTTCAACCTGACTGGATTACTTAAGTTCAGATGGGGAAAACTATGTAAAAAGCTGTCTCAGTCAAATGATCTCCTGTTTTTCTGAGGACAGCTTGTTTTTTCCCACAAATGAAAAGGGTCTTTATTATTTTATACTTGCTATGTATAGGCGGTGCTCCATAAATGTATAATTCAGTTTTCACATATCTCACATATGTATTAGTCTTATTGAAGTAGTAGAAATATAAATTCTCAGGTTGCTTGAGGACTGCTAAAGATTTGTGAGTGTCAGTGTGCTGCTGTATAGAAGAAAAGTGGATTATTGTTTTTCCTCGAAGGTATTTAAATCCAGGCATGTGGAGGAAGGCCTGACCTATGTCTTCATTGTCGAAGTCCAGAGAACTACAGATGAAAAAAATTACATTCTGGCTTTTTAAAACACATTTTTAATTATGTGTCATTTTACAGTCCCCTTTCAAATTGACTAATTAATTCATAATTATAATATTAATCTATTCAACTCATACACAATTTTCAGTAAATGTAGACTACTCTAAGCTATTATGCTATAATAATTATTATCAAAAACATGCAGGGAGCCACATTAAAACAGGGCTGTGGGCCTGTTTTAGCTCAGGTCTGATATGCAACATCCTCTGATAAGAAGATGTGATTGAGAAGAGCAGAGAGTATATTAATGTTGTGACCTTCTTTAAAAAACAGCACTGCTTTATCAGGGTTAATCAGGAGGTCAATGTCAATGTGGCTGTGCTTTGAAGGTGCACTATGATATTCAAGATGAGGCATCCATCACCTGTTTGTCATGGAGATGTCATTACTTTGCCTGGAATGTTCCTCAGTACGGTATTAAACATGCCTCTATTCATTCAGTTCAATTGTTTCTTTTCTTTCTGATTTCTACTGTCCTAAAAGAAACGAACTAGTTCATTTTATATGGTTTGCAGCAGTTAAAAGTCATTCCTCCTTTACCTTATGCATTCTGAACTTATGCATCCTTTGTTTTTTTTTGTTTTTTACAACTTTCAGAAGCCAGAGCATAATTCAGCAACTAGCAGTTTAACTGCACACTTCCTGATTAGATGCAGACAGTACACAGAGGACTTAGAGCTGCTTATACAATATTGTACTTGTACTAAGGTAAAGTGGGGACACACTGATCCCCTGACCTCTCTGCACACACTTCTATGTTCACATCCATATGTACATGACCCATGTTGGGTTCTTTAGTTGTTTTTTGCACACATTATGACATTTCCAAGAAGAAAAGCAATTAAAGCAGCTTTGACCTTTCAAGGGTGAGAGAAGAAAAAACTTCACAGATATGCTGTCATACATCTCAGCACATCTACAACATGGAATTATGTGGCTTTGGTTCAACACCTAAACTTAAACCATGAATTATCCACCAGGTGATTTTTATACATTTTCTGTTATTCAGAAAGTTATGTTTATTTTTCTTGAAATACAATGGTGAAAGGCCTATGTGGTGCTGAATAGACTTTATTGGGGGGTTTGGAGTTGTATTTTGCTTCATTCAGGTGTCCTCATGTTTCTAAATACTGAATTCAAATTTCCCCCTATTCAGGTTCATACAAATGTCTTCACACTTCAATTGAAACCTGGTTTAAGTTATTTTAAAGTTATTGCCAGTGTTAATATCTCCAAACAAGTTTTAAAGGATACATGTTATACATTTACTTTTACACTGTTATAATAAGTTAAGTTCTATTTTGTTTTTTACAAACTTGTTTCAGTAATCCTGTCCCTCTACCACTAAACTACTTGATGATAACTGTGTGCTTATATTAGCACATCCAGGCATGTAGCTTATTATCTAGTTTAATTGTTTTCCATGTGCTAATTCCCTTTGCTGCCAGTAAATGGTGAACTGACACCAGATTTCAGTATAGGGAGTGCTGAAACTGAAAAAGAAGGTGGTGCTCTGTAAATATAAGCATTAGATTAAGTTCTAAAACATGAAATGCCAAAGGAAATGTACTCAGGAGCATGTTTAAAGGCAATTAGCAATACAAAAAATGCATACATGTGTCCTTGAAAAGCATTATATATCCATTAAGATTAGGGATGCACTTACGATACCAATACCAATTCTTTGACTTTAAGTATCTGCTGATATTAACTAATTTCCTTAAAACACAGTTAACTTATTTCACAAGAGATCCGGTTGTGTTATGTAATTGTTATTTATCCTTCAAATAACTACTGGACAGCTTTGTATGAATAAAAGTTCAAACATTATGCGACGCATTCTTCTTATTTGTCTTATTATATCCAATTAAAGGCTTAACCAGGATATTGGGTTAATCAATATCATGGAACTGATACCTGATCCAACTAATTTTCCTGGATTTTCCTTGATATTTGATGTCAGTATTGGCACTGGTGCATCTGCAGTTAAGATGCACACAATATTTCTAGTAGCCTACCTGGAATCTGTTTTGGCTGCTGTTCTGGCTACTTACTGCAATGGTCCAAAGGCAGATACATATATACATCGAAGTTTATACCGCAGACAATATGATGATACTAAATGATAAATCGGAGCCATGCAGATCTTTGGACATTAAAGTTAACACAGATATGACTGATGTGCACCTCATCAAATCTATGTTTCATCATGCATGCTGTTGGTTCTATCTATAATTAATATCTCCTATTCATGTGCATAGAGCCAGTGCGGGGGTTGGTGTCCCTGGTGTCTGCAGTAATGATATAGGTGAGACTTCCTTATGCACTGATCTGAATATAACAACACTCACACTGTGTAGCCTTCAAATACAGCCATCTGCACACTTCACGTCTCCACTGAAACGATTAGGCCACTCAGAAAATGCAAAAAGACTGTATCAAAAGTTATATTTAATTATTTTATGCAAACTTTAAGATATACAGAGCTTTAATGCAGCTGCGTTTTTGTAATTAGCCAGAAAAATTACAGAGAAAGCAAAGAGTGGTATTAGTAGTTGAAGTAAAAGTGATTTCTGTAATGGCAGCGGTGCATTAATCGTAATTGTAAGTAGTAGTACTAGTGAAATAAATAGTTTTCTATTGAAATAAATGCTTAGTAGAGCCTGGGCATCTACAACAGTTTCACTCCAAAGGATTTCCATTTAGTTCCCTATAATTCATGGCATATATCAAATGTATTCTGTACAAGTTTTTCTTTCATTTTCTTTCGTTCACTGCCATTTTAAAGGTCCTATGTTATGCAAAATGTACTTTTATAAGCTTTAGTTAGTTAGAATGTTGTTACCTCATCGAAAATGTTTTGTTTCTTTCACATATGTTTGAGTAATAATGGATTATTACTCTGTCTACATCTCTCAAGATCATAATGCTCTGTTCCAACTTGTGATGCCATGTAGTGTTAGTTTTCAAGTTAACAGCTCTTTTTACATTTTGTTCAGTGGAGATGGGCAATTCCAGGGCTGAAATCATATAAATGATTCTAGTGGTGGTGTATAGATTTTCAAACTTTCAAGGTTTCAAGGCTGGTATGGTGTTTATTTGTTTATTTGTTTATTTATATGGAACCCATTGGCTGAAAGCTGTGGACTCAGCTAGTCTTCCTGCATCCATTAAAATAAAAAATCACATCTCATACAAAGCAGTTGATTTTCATTTCATTTACAGCATAAACATTGTTTTAAAATGTCCATACAAACATACCAATAGCACATTCCATTCCATTTAACACATGACACTTTACTTTATTTTTGAATAATAGTTTGTTTTTGAGCTCACAAATTTTCTTCGGAATAATGTAGAAACTGCTCTGTATAGAACGGTTTTCGTCATGAAATTAGATTTAGGAAATGGAGTTTTTATATGTCCACTTTTTGCTCTTCTAGTGCTGTGGTTGTGCACTGAGTCACAGTAATCAATTTGAGTAGAAATGAAAACAGGCATTTTAAGGTCCAATACATTATATATCATTGTGCCCAGTGTAACTTGTATTCTCTGATTTAAATTGAGCCATGTCAAAGTGGAATACATTTGATTTCTACTGGTTCTATCTGAACAACCAAGAACAAGTCTTGATGCTTTGTTTTGGGCCACTTGTAGTTTAGCTAAATCTTTTTGTGATGCAGAAGACCACACTTCAGAACAATACGACAAATGGCATAATGTTAAAGACTTGGTGATTATTTCTAAAGTGTCACGTTTAACATATTGACAACATATTTTTGTAATAGCGATACTTCGGCCCATTTTGTTAACAAGTGTGTTTATATGTTCTGTCCAGGACAGGATACTGTCAATGACCAGACCCAACAGTTTAGCTTTGACTACTTGTTGTATGTTTTCCCCATCAATGCTTAAATTTAAATCTGATTCACGTGCTAATTTTTGTTTTGTTTTGCCCCGATTCTCATACCTTTTGTTTTATTGATGTTAAGAACAAGCTTGTTTCTTCTTACCCACTCATACAACAGGGCCAGATCTCTAAATAAAACAGAATTAATTTTATCACATGAATCTGCAGCATAGTAAATTGTCGAGTCATCTGCATAAATTGTCACTGAGGCCTGTTTTACACTTAAAGGTAAATCGTTAATAAATACAGAAAACAAGAGAGGTGCTAAACAGCTTCCTTGTGGAAGTCCACATTCTAACCTTTTACTGTCTGAACAACAACCACTGTAGAAGACCTTTTGAGTTCTGTCAGAGAGATAGCTTTGAATTAGTGCAACAGCAGGGGCAGTAAAACCATCACTCTTCAATTTCCCTAATAAAATGCAGTGGTCTATTACATCGAAAGCAGCACTAAAGTCCAACATCACCACACCAACTAATTCAGAGTTGTCCATACTTCTGAGCCACCCATCTGTCATTTGTGTGAGAGCTGTGCAGGTAGAATGGGCCTTCCTGTAAGCATGCTGAAACATAGTCATCAAGTCATTACTCTGGAAATAATTTGTGCATGAATGATTTTTTCCATAACTTTACTAAGTACAGGGAGTAGACTTATTGGTCTGCTATTTTGTCCATTAAAAGTTTTTGGTCTTTGATTAAAAGAATTATTCTGCCCTGCTTCCACAGAGTGGGATAAACACCTGTCAAGATACACTGATTGAATATATGACACAAAGGAGCAGCAATAAATTCAGTTGTTTGGTGGTATTGTGTGGCCTCTCAAAGCCTGATCTTGTCAGACCTTAGAAGGGCCGGGCCTAGTTAATACTTGTACGGGAGACTGCTGGGAATTCTGAGTGATACAGTGGGGCATCAGTGGTAAAAACTATTGCTGTGCCCTTAGCCAAGACACTTTACCCACATTGCCTAGTAAGAAAGTGGTGTGTGTGAGTGTTGGTGGTGGTCAGAGGGATTTAGATTGGCAGCCTTGCTTCTGCTGTAAACCAAACTAGGTAAAGTAGTTAAAAAATACAAAAATACAAAACGTTGACAACCTTTTTGTAAATGTTAAATCCTAAGTGAAAATATCTCCTATGTCGTATGGAGGACAGTCTAGACCTCCCATATTGCCTATAGTAGCCAATCCTCCACTGTCAGACTGTATTTGCTTATCTAATTGTAGCACATCACAGTTGGCTCCTCAGGGCTGTTTTGGCCTGATACCTTTCTAAATGTGAATTGGTGCCGAAGTGTGCTGGTATTGCATATAAAACATTCATTTAACACCAGGTCTGGGGCTCTCCTCTCAGGTGATTGGGGAATAGGAGGTGGAGAATGTCCGCTGTCAGGCCTGTCAGCTCTATAGCACTCTTCAGTAATCCAGCTTTTACTATGGGAGCCTGTGAGAGGAGGCCGTCACAGGCAAACCCACTCACCACGTGTTTGCCCAGGGAAATTACTATGTACCTGAAGCTTTGACAGGAACCAGCAGGCTAACTGGCAGCACCTTTAAACTGATAGGGCGGCGATTGGAGCTTTCACCTTGGACTCATGTATGTGGTTTACATGTCTAATTTAGCTTCATTTCACTAAGGGTTTTCGCTGAGGAATTTGAATCAGAAATGTGCTCTGGCCTTGTTTTATGTAGCTGCAAAGGTTAGGCTAGAAGCAGATAAAGAGAAAGTCCAGACTGCTGTGTGGTATTTGCATGTTGAAGGTGCTATGTTAACCAAATTAACTCTTGTGTGATTTCAGTTATATTGGACCCAAAACATAACCAGAGCTGTGTTTTGTTTCATTCATGCATGTTTAACAAACAAATCTAAACTAAACGGAACTCTCTCTGTTCCACCTTGTGATCTCATGTGGTAATACAGGAAGTGCAGCCCTGGAATTGCCCATCTCTGTTGAACTAAATGTAAGTAGCTGTAGTAGTTTGGAAATTACCGTTTCATGACATCATAAGGTGAAGCAGAGCATTTTTACCTTTGGCGATGTAGACAGACTAATAATAAAGATCTACTCAAACATGTGTGAATGAAACAAAACACAACTCCAGGCAACAAGAGGTAACAACATTCTAACATGCCCTAAAGCTCACCAGAGTCAGTTTTGCATATAATATGCAAATAAATCCTATTTTCTAAGAATTCCTGTTTTCTAAGAAATGCCTTTCACAGATACAGTAGCAAATCTTTTCAGTGGAAGAACTGTTACAAATACTGCCAACTATAGGAAAGCTGCTCTTATGCAAAGATCCCATTTCCTCAGAACAGCAACTGATCTTTCCTGTAACAAATGACCATCCAGCGGCTGCCGTTAAAGTACAGAAATGCCCCAGAGTAAAGACATCTGCAATAAAATGTGTGTATGGTATACATTTGTGTGCTATGTCAGATGCTATTTCAAGACCTCAAGCAATGCCATGGGGCTAAGCAGTTGTTTCAACAGCCACACATTCTGTACATAGCTGCCATAATCTATGACAAGAAAAATGTGCTTTTGAAGGTGAAGTAATTTTGTGGTACAATTCCACAGACTGGTGCATACGATAGTAGTGGAGAATATGCCAATTTTAGAATCTCTTCAGAATCAGGGAAATCAGAGGCTTTGCATGTACCCAAGCCTCAGTGTTCGTTTTGTTATGAAATACTGTTGTTATGAAATTTCACTGATCTGTTACTTTGCCAGTCAATCTTTTGTTGTCATTGGGACTTATAATATAGCTCTCCAGGCAACACTCTGTTTTAAAATACTTTACAATATTACATTCTTTTAAATTTTACAACTTAACTAACATCTAAACAATTTCTTCTGGGTCTCTGTTTCTTTCATTTTACATAGGGCATTTGAATTAGCTCTATCTGTCACCCTCTACTGACAACTGTGATGAGTGAAGCATTTTTAAATGGCTTAGTAGCAGCATGGCTATTATTACATGAACAGATACATAACAGGTGGATGCTCCATAGATGCAGTAATTGTAATGGGAGCACAAACATGATTTGTATTCTTAAAGATGTACTGTGTATTAAACTTATCCATCCTTCATTCAATTACAGATATTTTATTGCTCAAAAATACATGGCAAAACATGCATTCTTACTCTAAGTGACACCTCGGTAACTTGGCCTCTTTGGCGTCCCCTGCACATTTTCATGGTTTTGTGCCATACTGTGGATCATGACAGACAAAGCAATGACATCTCCATGGAGACAAGGAAGCGGTGGACCCTCCATTAAAAAAGTTACACAATACACCTTTCATGAGCTGTGGGCCATGAAGTTTCAATAAATGAGAATGGAACACATATACATATTATATTGATTTGATGCAGCACAGAGCACCAAGAGAGAGAGAGAGAGGGGGTTATCATGGTTTAAATAGGAGTCAAATATACACAGGTGAAACTTGAAGCTTTTAAGACCCGTCACCATGCACACAGACAGAGCCACTGTTTTTCCAAAGCCTTCTCTGTCTCTAATCACCATTTGGTGTTTGCACATCTAAAACTCATTCAAACAAACAAACAAACAAACAAACAAACAAACAAACAAACAAACAAACAAACACAGCTATATTTATGTGGTTTATTATTATTATTGTTTTGCTTTTAAAGTATTTTTGAGCTATAAAACACCTGTTATTGAACAAATGCAGGAGAGATAATGTATGTTTAATGTCCTATTATGGAACATTCCAGGCAAGTAGCAGACCCTCCACCTTGGAAATTACAAAGTGCACCTTTAAATTAGCCTATATCAGGATTAAGGATCACTAAATTAGATTAATGAAATCTAAAGTGAGGTTAAGTACATTAAGTACACAAACATCAGGGGCTGTTCTATGGATCTTATGTTTACTTTTAGTTTGGCTAATACATTTTTATGGAAGTTTTTTATGATTTCAAGCAAGCTGAATTTTGACAGTAATATGCAACAAATTCTCTCTTTTATTTTATTTATCAGACCAGAATAGATCTTGTATGCAGATAATATTTCTTCAGTTTTTCAATATTTTTGCTTTTAAACCCTGTATTATTAACCTCTAAACACTGCACGCTGCACCCCCCTCTCCCCTCTCCTCTTCTTCTCTTCTTCCAGCTTCTACCTGAAACAGTGATTACTTTTCCTCAAAGAACAAAGGCCATTTTACACCCAAGCAAATACCAAAACAACTAAATCTGAAGCAGCAAATTAAAATAGAGAACTCCAAAAATATTACACACGTGCACTATTGAAAGCATGATGAAAAAAGTAACACTTTTGTGTGTTGGTGCTGGATGGTGGGTCGCTATGGCGATGCCTTGGCAGTCAATACTAGGCCTTCTGTTTTTTAAGCTCCCTTTGAACATTGATTGAGCTGACTGCTAGGTACTGGAGTTGGCCTATCTGGTGTGTTGATTAGTCCCCACTCCATGCTCTATCTCATTCATTTGAATCATTAATGCAGCTACATGTGTGTCTCTTCTCTTCTTTAAAGGTCTCATTGGTTCCAGCACCAGTGGTTCAAAACAACATATTTATTTATATCGGCCCTTTCAGTGAGAATCATTATTCACCTGACCAGGGCAGTTCTGATTGGTCAAATGGTATTGGTTTATTGTATTGTGTGAAGCGCTTACAACACTGCTTGAAAAACAAGACCTTAGAAGAGACCCTGGAAGATATTCATTTTTTATTCTTTCAAGCAACAAAAACACTATTGAAAAGTAGTCAATGGCATCCTTCTTTGCTTCTAGCTTACTGGTACTTGTTGATTGAAATCCCATGTGGCAATTGTGTGGTTTTTTTTCATATAAATGATTGCTTCCTTTGATGATATTTTCAGTTGTTGAACAACCACTTTCAATGGCAAAAAGATAAAAACATGTTTTGTGCAAAAGTTTTTCTTGTATTGTGATTGTATTGTGTATTTTTAATATGCAGTGTGAAACAGTAGCGATTTTCTCCAAACTCGATTTAAAGGAATCCAGTTTGTTTAACCCAATTAAAATGATTCATTTTGATCTGAATCCTCACTAAAACCCCACTTGCAGCCAATCATTAAAAAAATGTATGTGTTCTCAATCTATCAAGCAGTTTAAAGGTGCACTGTGCAATTTTTCTAGTGGAGGGTCTGCCACCTGCTTGTCTCCATGGAAATGTTATTGCTTTGTCTTGAATGATACAGTAAATATTTAACCTAGGAGGTTACAGCACTTCACTACATTACAATTCAGATCCTGTAATGAATAAATGCTAGATGGATATGTTTAATGTCATACCATGGAACATTCCAGGCTAAGCAATAGTATTTCCATGGAGACAAGTAAGTAGCAGATTCTCCACCAGAGAAGTTTAAAAACTAGAAACCCAAGTTCAGTTGCATTTGTTAAAAGACTTGCCATCTAACAGTGGTGGGTTAAATTTTTCTGTGGTACTGGGACCACTGACCATTCTATATGTTATGACCTAATAATGCCTGGACCCTCGCCTTATCTTCCAAAGTTCAGATGAGCGTAATTCCCGATTAGCCATTCAGAGAAATGCATGGTCCGTCTGTATCTGACATAGACTGTATAAAGAAGTGGACCAAAAAGTTTGAGGGTTCCGCTCCAGTCAATTGAAGCTCACAAGGCTAGCAGTTATAGGAGCAAATTTGGAGCTGAGATCCATATTAGGAATAGGAATTTATTTACCGGTTCAGGACAGGATCATCTAGCGTGGGTTAATATGAACATTTTGACCAAAATGACGATGCTCACTGCAGCAGTTACAAAGAGAGGGGTGACAATATTCCACTGTTATGTCAATTGGGGCCTGAGCTGGTGGAGCCTGAAGTGCTCCCATGCTCAATTCCTATTTGGAACGCGATGGCTAACAGGTTAGATATGTCCATTTATATATACAGTCTATGGTATCTTATAATGAAAAATTATTGGACTGAGAAGTAGGCGGACTTCTGTAGAATCAGAGGCACAAAATCATTAATCTGAAGTACAAGGGCAAGTTATGGGTTTTGTCTTCTATTTCTGGTTATTCATTTTTGCCCTGATTTTTAATACTCGTAAACCTTGTTAAATTAGCTGGTATTGGTCTGAAAAGTCCCTGCCTTCTTCCCATTACTAAGCATCTCAAGGTAATTCTTAATCTGACCATCTACCTTTTCTACATTCTGCTCCCAATTTGCTCTGCTTAGCTTAGCCCTTAATCAGATGCACCGGCTCTTTTAGCTTTAGGCATCATCTCTCTCCTCAGGGTCAGGAGCTAGTATCCTTACCACTGCATTCTGGAACTTATATATTTTGGATACACCGCTCGATAACTTTTGGGCAGCCTGTGAACCACGTTGACATTCTCCATACCTCCTTAAACCCTGCTAATATAACGACTCTACAAATCCCTGTTGTTTTGGTACATTTGGCCGTAATGCCTGAGTCCATCCTCACGTATTGACCCAGATGAATACACTTAACAGTCAGTCCAGTAATGATCGAGAGTTTTAATAGCATCATTATCTAGCTCCAACTGGTATCAACATGGCATGCATTTCAATGTTTGTTTGATTTGCACAGTTTATATTACACAAAATAGACTAGTGAGTTTTAAAAATGCACTCTGTAACTTTTCTGTTGGAGGGTTTGGAATCTGCTTGTGTCATGATGTCATTGCTTTACCTGGGATGTTCCACAGTATGGCATTACAAATATATGTTTTGTTTTTTTTTCTGCTCAAAACTACCTCACAGACGTGCATTCTTAACGTGAGCGGGCAAACTTATCCACAAATTTGATCTGTAACTTGGCCTTGTGGTGCTGCCTGCTTGTCTCCATGGAGATTAAATGAAATTCCATGGAGTCAAACAGGTGGCAGACCCGCTACCAGAAAACCTATATCATGTTCCTTTAAGTCATGTTATAATAATTGATGTTACCTCATCAAAAATGTGTTGTGTTTTGTTTCCTTCACACGTTTGAGTAATCCTGGTTTGTTAGTCTGTCCACATATCCAAAGCTCAAAATGCTCTGTTTCACCTTGTGATGTCACAAAGCTGTAGTTTTCAAGTGAACTTTTACTCTGTTTCAGTACAGATAGGCAATTCCAGGGCTGAAATCATCCATATGATTCTAGTGTAGGTGTACAGTGGAGTATTTCTTGTATTACCACATGACATCACAAGGTGGAACAGAGTGTTTTCCGTTTGAAAAAGGAGCCTAAATATAATGGAAAACATAATACTGATTTTCTCAAGTTCTACTCTTACTTTTGAATATGAACTGCTTGGAGACATTCACACTATGAAAACATGAATATAACTGAAATCCATTAAAGCATTTCCCAAAACTCTAGCACGACATAACACAAAAAAATGCCCATTTGCTCACTGCAAAAACCAACATCAAACCAGGTTAAGATGACGAATTAAGAAAGTTTTCTCATAATTTGAGTAAATTTAATTTTCTACCAATGGAACAAAACCTTTTGTACTTAAAATATGATCTATATGATCTATAATCTTTGCTACATTTAAGATAAAAAAACAACAACAACAACAATAAGAAACAAAATCTAATGTTGCTTGAATTAAGGAAAACATGCTTCCACTGGTAGATAATTTGACTTATGAAGTGTAATCTACTTAAATAAATTAAAACCTTCTTCCTTTAAAGGTGCACTGTGTAACTTCCTGGTAGAGGGTCAGTCACCTGCTAGTTTCTATGGATATGTCATGGCTCTGCCTAGAATGTTCCACAGTATGACAGCTCTACCTTACATGTATTCAATTACAGGTGATTTTATAGCTCAAAAATACCATTCATTCTGACTGTGAGCGGTGTTGCTTCTTCACAGATCTGACCTGTAACTTTATCTCGTTTACATGAAGATAGAAGGGTTTAATACCATACTGTACTTCAGACAACGCAATAACATCTACATGAAAAAAAGCATTTGACAGATCCACCACTGAAATGTTACGCAATGCACCTCTAAGTCATTTCAACTTACCTAGATATCACTTTTGCAGTGTTTACCAGCTCCAACTCTTTATAATGCAGATTTGAAAGTTGCAAGGTGAATTAAAATATACATTCAGCCTTCACAGATTCTTGCCCAGCCCCACAGGTCCTCTGACTGCAGTAGTTGAGAAATACTTGCTGATAAGATGTCATTGGGACCTCTGAGGCCAGATGGAGCAGCCTTGATTTGGGCCCAGCTGACACTGAAGTCTGAGAACATACAGTTTCTCTGCAATCATGTGGGCAAGGTCGACACATGACGACGTGGGAGGAAATTTGAAAATCTTCACCATCAATAAAAACCTTACTCATGTTTACTTTGGTTTTGGTCTACTTATATATATATATATATATATATATATATATATATATATATATATATATATATATATATATATATATATATATATATATATATTATATATTATATATTATATATTATATATACATACATACACACACACACACACACACATATATATATATATATACACATACATATATATATATATATATATATATATATATATATATATATATACACTTACATACATATATACATACATATATAAATGTCCTGATAAATGTGTGCATATTTGTCATATTGAATATTTAACACTTACATTTTTATTTTTTTATTTTTTTTTTGCTTACTTGTTTTACAAAGCTACCACAGCTCTCTCCAGGAGTGTTTGTCTGGATCCTAGACCAATGAACATGGGGATGGTGGAGATGACAAAACCCCAGAGAGCTCCAAGTACTTCCCCATTCATCTGTCAACCAAATGTGTGAGGCCAGGGTCACACTCAAGGATTACTGCAGCTTATCAGACCATTGGCACAGCACAGAGCTGCACTTTAGAAAGGAGGCTGTTGGCTGGAACACACACTATGAATATTCTGTAACAAACAGAGTAATCAATACACTCAGACGCCCAAACTGAGCCAGGATATGCACAACAGTACAAATATATAAAATCACATTGTGAACATGTGATTTTGAATGTGAACCATGAATGATTATGTTTTTTAGTGAAAACTTTCCATTTGACCTTTTGGTGAGGTCACCTTTATGATTATGACAGAACAGTCAAATGAGTTTGAAGTGCTGAAGATCTACAGGAGTCTCAAATGTTTCAAAAGAACCAGCCATCTGACTATAGTTAATATTGTTTCTAGAACATTTCTAGAAATTTTACGTCATCCTTTCGGGCTGAGCTCGGCTGGCCACCGGGCAACGTCCCGGTGCTTGATGGCAGTTCGTAGGGGTGCAAGAATGTTTTGGGTTGATGGATAGTCAGTGACATAACCATGACACTATTTACTAATAAGATAATCAGGACAAGAGTGATCTGCATTCACAGAGCTTTTAGTCATTTGTGTTTGACCTCTGAATGTTGAGTCCATATTCTGTTTTGGCAGCTTGCATTGATCTGAAACACAACCATCAGATCACCTTTTTCATTTCTCCTTCAAACTTTGACTCCCTGTGCACTGCACTGTTGTCTAAACTTCTCTCCTGTCGGGAACAGCACAACATAAAGGTCAAAAGCGCTGCCATCATCTGCTCGGCTAACCACTTAAATGCTTCTTGTTGCATGCCAGTGTGCGTTCCAAAAGTGCACCCCTGGATTTGGAGGTCAGAGTGACAGACAGGGGGCAGTGTGGCGCAGTGGGAAAACTGACTGAGCTGTCCGCTCTACTCTCTGTCAAAAATACCAGAGGGACTCCTGCTGCCTGCACACTACAAAGTGCACAGTCCAAATCAGGCACAAAGCACCAAATCACACACATTTAGTGTGTGTTACCAAGGCGATTATGCAGAAAAGAGTGACAAAGATATTTTGGTGTGAATGAGATTTCTATTCAAAAGCATTTTTATAGCATTTGTATTCACTGTATTTCTATACATTTTAAAAAGTGGAAAGAAGAATTGTGTCTTTGTACATGTTTCTGTTTAGTCATTGTGCTGCTGTTAAAATAATTATGATATATGCATATATACATATACATAATCATTTAAAGTACTTTTTAATCTACCTTTTTGTAGGTGATTTCACACAGAATTGCTAACATCTGCTTGTTCAGGTGGATGATTACTCGGCTGCCTCCATAATGTGATCTGCCTACAAATAAATCCCTCATGAAGGACTTTTTCTATTATGTGTTTCTCAGAATACCTCACTTCCTTGAAGTGTTTGACCATGTTCAATTCAATTTCAATTTAATTTATTTTTGTAGCGCCCAAAATCGCAACAACAGTTGCCTCTAAGGGCGTTCCAAGATATGGATGAGTAAAACATACACACAGACATATCAAAACAGGAATAAACAACATTCATGTAAAGCAGCAAATGAAACAAATGAAATGTTGTTGGACTAAACTGTCTTTCAGTATAGTATGGGCCTTTTATCCTAGGCCCAGCTACAGGATTGACAAAGGTATGAAAAAAGTCTGTGTAATCCCCCAATCACCCCCACCCTTCATTTTGTAGGTACACTTGATGTTAACCCTATTTAACTATATTATGGCATCTTTTTTCCATTTAAATATATAATGTCAAATGAATTAATCTGTTTTAAATAGATCATCTTAAAATGCAAGTTATTTGCTTTGAAATATAATTCATAGCAGGAGTATAAAATAAAATAAAAATACTTTATAATTGTGAATACTGAAAAACACCAAAGAACAGACAGATATGCACTATATACTTCAAATGTTATTTGAAAATATTCTGGTATTTCATGACATTTTACATTTTAATTTTATGGTGCTTATGTAACAATGATGTGACTCAAAGAAGCCCATTCATTCAGATAAATTGTCTTTTGAAATACCAACTTAAGCACAGATTAAATCAGATGTATCCTTGACTATAGAATAAATCTTCACTTTTTATAATCCTTCCTCTGACATTAAGAGTTCAGTTGGTTCATAGCAGTATAGTACTCATTATACTGCATATCTCATTATACCAAACAGAGACTTGCTGGTCATTTGAAAGCATTTTTTGCTTCTTGCTTTATAGTTTTCTTCCTGTTGGCCAGCTAAGAAAATACACTTTTACAATACTTTACAAAAATGTAATATCCTTCCCAAGCTGAACGGTTGTCTACTGCTGTCTACTACTTTGGTCTGCAGTATTCCAGCAGAATAGGAGGGGCTGGTTTGCCAGGGATGGTTTCTACCCATGTCCGAAGTTATGCAAATGTATGTGTGAGTGCAAAGCCTTAAACCACTACACCACCAACAAGCATGATCTGTGCATGTTGTGATAGTTACACTTTCAATGGACTCCCAAAAGGCTAGTGGCCACTTTATGGAAGCTACCAGAGTTTCAAAAAACATATCCTGGTAAGAAAGTGGCAGATGCCTCAGGAAAACCAGGGATTCTGGAGATAAAGCACATGTGACTGAAACAGAAATGATTACATTTTAATTTATTACAATGATTGTTTTCCTAATGCAAATATGATAACACCTAATCCATTCATTTAAAAAATTGCTTTACTTCTACTTGCGACATAAAATGCAGTGAAAGCTGACCTCACCACTGTGCTAATCATTACATGTGAAATGTTCTTCCTGATAAGGCTGCAGCGTATTTTATACTTATATACATGTTAGAAACTGTACGTACAGATAAAGGCACTGCTATATGGTAAAATGCAAAACGCCTTTTTTCTTGAGTAAACAGGAGTCCAGCTACTTTGAAAAGTTAGCTGTCAGTCACACATGCCACTCAAACTCTTAGCCCAGACATAAAAGCTAAACATACAACTGAAACAGACCATGAGCTAATAATGGAAATTATAACACTGAATATTAGAGATGCATGTCATGTATTTTTACAATGAATATTGAACTGTGCTATTTTAGAGGAGCCTATGCATGGGTTTCAAGCTATGGTGAGGTCTCCCCATCACCATAGCGATGCAAAATTGTATATCTTTTATGTTTTGCCTGGGAAAAACAAAAAGCTTCAAATCAGATAGGAATTGTTTCCCTGAACCCCATGAATAGATCTGTCTTATATCTTTTAAGCACTCGAATAGTACTTCAGAACTTCATGATTCACCCAAGCAGCTTGGATGAGCTCCGAAACACATTTGATCAAAAAACTTTTGTCCAGCTGACTGATTTTAATTTCTCCTTTGCCATATAGATTGGCATTTTCACTGTGACACTAGTTTTTATTTGTGTTGTTTAGTTTTTAGTATGGTCTTTTATTTTGTGACGAGCTTTGTTACCTTATTTTGAAACATACTTCATATATAAATGTACGTATACTGCACTATGATTTGTTCTTGAACATTATTCTTTAGACTATAGTGAATTAAAATATTGACAAAGCCAATTCAACTGCACACCTACAATTTACAAAGGACAGTGGTTTGTATACGAAATTAGAAGTATTGTCAGTAAAAGTGAATTTGGATGTACACTACTTACACTTCAGTATTTGATGTACATGTACATATAGAAGACATCAAATATATGAAGTAAGATATATGGAATTATGTAACAAAGAAAAAAAGAGTTAAATAACCCTACTCGATATATGTTTTTATATTTTATATTCAATTCCTTAAATTAGCCAACATTTGCTTTGTGAGTTATTTATCTTTTTTCTTACTTAATAATTCCACATATCTTGCTGCACATTTGATGTCTTCCTTATGTGTGCATAAGTGGTAAGAAAGTGGTAAGAAAAAAAAACATTGAATGAGAGAGTATGTCCAAAAGTCTGACTGGTGCTACGTTCTACTTTTTAGGTATATACGGAAGACATCAAATATTTGAAGCTAGATGAAGATATATGGAATTATTTAGTAAAGTATGATATCTTTGCTACATAATTCATAATTATACATAAGTATAACTATATCTTCCTTCATTTGACTGGTAGTGTGTACCAGTGTGTCCACAGATGTACAATGTACAATAACCAGCAAACTACCAGAGAAATTGGACATGTGTAGCTCTGTGAAAACCAGTGCATCCACACCACCAAAGCAATCCTGCCCACAAAGCCTTCTCCTTGGCCCTTGGTCTTGCTCTTTGGTCTCCAGTGTCCAGAATAATAAGCACAGGACTCCTCCATCCCCCAGCTGTAGATGAGTTGTGTTTCTTTGTGAGACATCCTCTGACAGTACAGAGACAGGACAGATTCAGCAGCAGATTGGAGAGGAAAAAGCGATTTCAGCTGCCATGGCTACATTGATGGAAAGGAGGATCGATGTCCAGCTTTGATTGCAGTTGAAGATAAACATCTCATATGGATCATGCTCCTTTAACTATGTGCACACAGGGAATGTCAGGTACGACTCACTGGGAGGGTACTGGATTCTGGAAGTTTTACAGGGAATAGGAATGTTAGTTCTAGTTTTTAGTTGAATAATAATGAAATTTATGTGACATGCAGTTTCTTAGTAAGTTCTACAAAATGCTGCTAATATAGTTCAACCAAACCAACTCAGCTCTTTGGTTATTGTCTGTACAGTCCTAAAGCTATCCCTTATCCCCATAATGTATACAGTGATACCATTTGATTCTATTATAATTATGTGTGAATAAAGCCAGAAAATTGCCAGTAGCACCACTTGGTTACATAGATTCTAAGTGGTAAGAGTCGCCAGCCATTTGTATTATAATTAAATATATTATTAAAGGGCCCATATTACCTGATTTTCTGATCCACTATAAAGTTGTTTCCTCATCACAAACATGCCCGGAGAAGTGTTTTGGTTCATTAACACCTGTTTAACACACAAACCCTGCATATTTAGGCTGAGTTCTTCTCTCAAACAGAAAACACTCTGTTCCACCTTGTGATGTCATGTGGTGCAGGAAGTTCTTCATTGTGTTTCTAAACTCAACACACATTCACCAGAATCATTTGGAATTAGCTGTCTTTACTGAACAAAAGGTAAAAGGTAGCTGTTAACTTGAAAACTACCACTGCATGACATCACAAGGTGGAACAGAGCATTTTGAGAGTTAGAGGTGTAGACAGACTAATAATAAAAGATTAAGATCAAATGTGTGTGAATGAAACAAAACAACCCAGGTATGGTTTTTATAGCAATAGCAAACAATAGTCAATTTAACATAGGACATTTAACTTCCATTTTATGTGCTCCTATGAGACTGGGCATTTACTGAGGACTTTAACACATTTACACAGTGTAGTTTGCTGACATGTTTATTACCAGCTATATTTGTCAGCTTGTTTTTATGCTTGCTGCAAAGATTTTAATTAATTACTTTTTATGTCTTCTTATTTCTGACAATTCGGGAATAATTGTGAATAAGAATCGAAAGCCTTTTGATGTAAACTGTCAATCTAGAAATGAGAAAAAACGGAAAATAATTAGGGTGACAGAAATACTAGACTAAAGAGAAGTCCTGTAGTAGGAGATAATTAGAGTTTGACCGTTAACCTAACTGGTTTGGGGTGGGTCCTGGGCAGCATTGTTTTGGTCAGGGTCAACAGGTTTAAAAGCTGTTTTCCTGGGTCTTTCTCTTCCCTCAGCAGCCATAACTTTGCACTGACCTTCGGTTTAGTTTTTTTTAAGCACACAGACACGCGCACAACATGGACATGCAGTCAACACAAATTTACACATTTAACAAATAAGGATTGTATTTTCAAACCCTGAGACAATTTTTGACAAATGGAGGCTCATCCTGAAGCTAGTAGAATGTTATATTCTGATATGTTTGATGTTCTTTCAACAGTCTATGCAATGCAGTCTACTTGACCATAGACTGTGTATATATAAATGGACATAGCTAACTCACTAGCTGCGTTCCAAATAGTACGTGTGCATGGGAATGCTCCTGGCTCCATCGACTGTGGCTCCAATGGACTTTGCACTTAAAAACTATCACTTCATGACATCACAAAAGTGGAACGGAGCATTTTGAGCTTTGGAGATCTAGACAGACTAATAAAAAAGGATAACTTAAACATGTATGAATGAAACAAAACACAACTCCACGTATGTTTTTGATGATGTAATGTTGGTAACATTCCAACATGACTTAAAGCTTACAAGAGAAAATTCTGGGTAATATAGCACCTTTAATACTGAGGAATTTTTGGTTGGAATTAAAAGTTTATTTTTATTTATTTTTCAACCTTTAGGATATTTATCCAAGAAAACCACATTGAGATCTCTTTTTCACTCCTGGCCAAGAGACAGCACATCATTTATTTAATGTCTTTTGTACCTGCCTACTGCAGTTTGTAGTAAAATCCGGCACAGAGCATCTCCTCTCTGAGACTTTTCAGTGCACTGTCCTTGTTTTAAATAAATCAAATAAATACATACAATATTTTATACAGCCAGACGATATAAAAGTGAATGTTCTGGAGCTGATTAAAACAGTGTGCAGAGTGGACATGGGGCGGAGTCAGGCTGTGGTGTGAATGATGTGATATCGTCTTTAGTTAACCCTGTGCTGTTTTGTCCTCTGTACGCTCCATGAATGAGGCCATGTGTCTAGCTGTGGGCGCTCAGTGGGAGAATGTAACACGTGCCTCCTGTGCCCTCTCACCTGACCCACACACTGCAGACTCACTCACATGGGCACAGTTCATCTCCTCTTTCACAATGCTTGAACTCAACTTGTGCATTTATGTAGGAGCACAGAAGTCACACTGGGCTAGACTGCACCCACACTTCAAACTGATGAGCTGAACAGGAAAGACAATGACAGTTCATTGGCCAAATCTTTGATATTATTAGTCTACATCCTTCCTTCGCTTGTTGGCAGTCCTAAGTAGAATTACTTAGTGGTACTTTTATGTCCACAACACAATATTTATTATATATTGATTATAATTAATTGTACTACAACGGCCCTAATCTATTAGAAACTAATCAGTTAGTTTCTTTACAGTCTATATTATTTTCAGAGATAAGAATGGCTGATGTGTGAGTTGTGGATGATTTAACATTTAATTCTGAAAAAAATGAAACAAGTGTATTTGTGTTGTTCATTGATAAAGGCAGGTATTGATACTTTGCAGTGATATATAACCATGGAGGCTTCTGCATGTATATCTACGTAGAAATGTTCAGCAGTTACCATGGGAACACAATGCACACATTAGCAAACACTGTCAAATATTTTTAGATTGTCTGAAAACTAACAAAAAAAAAAAAAAAAATCCAGTGGCCCTGTTCGCGTGTTTGATGGACTTTAACAGTAGCGATTATGCTAAAACAAAGATCAGATTAAAGTCTAACCTGAGAAACAGAGATGCAGACAGAGCAGTGCCTATAGTTAGCTTCATCCTCCCAGGCAATGTTGATGAAATCATCTGTAAATTATCAATATTCTATCAGTATTTGTTGCTAATTCTCCATGGTCAGCTCTAATCTTATTCTTTTTGATTCCATTTCTAGCTTCTTTCGCCATTGTTCAAGTGACACTGAAGTGCTCAAAGCTCTCATTTCCATCTTTTATAAACGCTCCTCTCCTCTCATATTTACCATTAGAAATGTTGCCCGTGACACTCTCAGGTACCACTTGAACCCTGGGCCCGGAGAATCAGCATGTGAAAGAAATGAAAGAAAAAGAAAACATGAGACAGTGCAGATGACAGATGGAGAGGTAGACCTGCATGAGTGTGAGGTACTGTCATAGACCGTATGAATGGACATAGCTAATGCACTAGCCACCGTTTTCCGCTTTCTGGTGAGAAGTGCGGGCACATTTAACAATCTCAACTATCTGGAGCTTCATTTGAGTGGAACTGAACGCTATGGGTGACGTCATACTCACTTAGTCCACTTTTTTATACCATCTATGGGTACTGTCAGAGAAGCAGAAACAGCTGCTCTGTAATCAAACATATCGACCATCAACTCAAATGCACGGACAAATGCACTCCTCAAGGCTGTGTTCATTAACAGATGCGGTGATGTTGAAGTCAAAAAATCTTTAGCTAGAATTATTGTTATCAGCCAGCGGTTTTCATAACAACACTACAGGCTAGTAGTTTTGTCATTTGTAGTTATAAAGAGAATCTGTCATCCAGGTGGCATCGACAGCAAAAGGTTATATTAAGTCAACTGGACCAAGTTTTCAAAAAAGTGCATTTATAACGTACCCTGAAAAGCATCCATTCTTATCATGAGTGGTGTCACCTAACTTGGCCTAGTGCCATCACCAATGGAGCGGAGGGCAAAGAAGCTCTATGGAGACAAGCGGGTGGTGGACCCTCCTCCAGAAAAGTTACAGATTTTCTATCCGTTAAGTTCCCATATTCAAGCTGCTATCATATACTGGTTAAATACTTTTGTCTTGAAGTTGAATATTGGAGAAATAAAGTGACTTCTTTGCTTAGTTTTGGATCACTGTTATCCTACCTCCCTCCAGCTGTGAGAGCCACCATATTGCCAAATTCAGGTATATTCTTCCGACCGAAAAGTGTCATTTTCTTGAACAGGCTGCTGGAGCTGAGACTCCTTATGTTCCTGTGACTGGGCTCTTGTTTGCTGTGCGATTGCTGCATGTAAATGAGCCTTTGAGCGAGCTTCAATGAGCTCTTCTCATCTGCAGCCTTTATTCCTCTGCCTCTCTTCCACCCTTATCTCTGGACTCACAACCAGACTGACTTTGACAGAGTCGAAGAACAACAGTACAGCCCCTCCATGGACGCTCTTTATGTAATTGGGTTATTTGGAAGTGGAGAGGGGTGCTTTGCAGTTCACCAATCAAGGTTTTGACATTGTGCCCTTGAACAAGTCACTTCACCCACCTCAAGTGTTTGGGTACACAAGTAAATGAATGTTTTAATATATCCTAAAATATTACCTTGAAAATTACTAATGCCAATGGATGGAATACATTGAAACTCACACCCTTACTAGACACTTTTTGCATCACAACTCTGTTATTACAGATGCCCTGACATAGACTGAGAAAAGAGAGGCTGCCAGTCCCTACATTTGGCCCATTCAAGCATCACTAATTATATACACCCACCTTGGCCTGTCACAATAAAAAAAATATATCAACTTATTATTCAATACAGACAGAAGAAATAATTTGTGCTTATTGTTTCATTGGCATAAGGTAGTTTAAAAATTATTGTTTATTGTGATATTTTCTATAGCATTACAGTTACAGCATGTCAAAGTGTGTTAATGAGCTTGTTGTGAGCTCATTTTAACCGCGCGAGTCCGGTGATAATTTATAAACCAAAAAAACTGCTTAGGAAATGTCCAGATTTGTACCTGAGATGCAACAAAACTCTAGGTTTATATATTAGATGATGAAAAAACAATATAAATGGCTAAAATCTAAAAAAAAAACATTGTTCTTTAAAGTGCCTATATTACTCAAATTTATTCTTGTGACCTCTAAGCCATGTCATAATGTTGTTACCGCATCTAAAACATTCATGGAGATATGGGTTGTTTCAGACACACATTGAGTATTATTTATTATTACTCTATCTTCATCTCAGAGTGTTTTCAGTGTTTGTTTGTGATGAAGAAACAACATTATAACATAGATCAGAAAATAACGCAATATGAGCCCTTTATGTCTCTGCTTTTTAAAGACTTTCCATTGTCAGCTTTTTACACCAAAACTTTAGCTCATATTTTGGACTTTCTCTTATATACGTTGAAATCTCGCAGTCAGCCTCAATGTGTCCATTTAACTTTAAACCTCCATATTCACTTCTTCAGCTCCTCTGGCTTCTACCACTGCGTCTGTCAGGTAGTGGTGAAACGAGGTGAACCGCTGACAATTGCAACTCACTGCAAACCCACACTTCAAGTTAACTTTGAGAAAAACATGCACCTTCTATCTCCTACCAAATGCTGTTAAGGTCTTGTTTAATTGTGACCAAGAGAATTGCACATTGCCATGAGGTGGTTCATTGGCAGGTTGAAATTAAACAAAACATGATAACACGGAACTTCATTCACTTATTGGCGGCTCTGTTCTACTAAGAAATAATTGCTCCTTCAAGAAAGTCTCCAGTTGCCAGATGATATCAAACTTATTTGCATAGAAATGTAATGCGGGGGTGACAAAATTAAAGAAATAGCTAAATACTTGAGCAATTAACGTCCAAACATGGGCTGTGGTTGGTGCTCTGAGATGGTGAGGAGGCTCAGATGAAAATTGTGTCTGAAGTTTGGATTCAGAAAAAAGAAACATCTGAAGGGCTTTGATGGAGAAGCTTCAGTCAGAAATCCTCAGCAGAGTGGTCTTTAGCTGGAATAGTCAAGCTATCTGTATTCTCCTTTGAGATGTCATGATTTAAACAATTGTTGATATAATGCCAGAAGTTCAAAGTGAGTTATAACAGTGTATAACTACTTCTACTTCAAATTTAAAGGGAGCAAAGTTGACTCTTGTGAGCTTTACCTGGAATTTACACCAGGAGCGTCAGCGACACATAACAAAGGCAGAGTACTTTTTCTTACTGTTTTGGGGAATTGAGGATTAAGCCATGTCAATCAACATACCTGGAGTTGTGTTTTGTTTCATTCACACATGAGTAACTCTTTATTATTAGTCTGTCTACATTTCTAAAGCTCAGAATGCTCTGTTCCACCTTGTGATGTCATGTAATGATGTTTTCAAGTGAACAGCTGCCTTTAACTTTATTTAGTTCAGTAGAGATTGACAATTCCAGGTCTGAAATTATTCAAATGAAGTTGTATGGAGTTTATACAGCGGAGCACTTCCTGTATTGCCATATGACATTGCAAAGTGTGTTTTCTGTTTCAGAGAAGAACTCTGAAGAACTTGTGTGTGTTAAACGTGTGAATGATCACTGATACTCTCATACTCTATATTATTATACTCCTGTAAATTTGTAAATCTTGTTATATTATACTATAGCTTTATTTTATTCTATTATTTGTTGCATGTCAGTGTTTGTCTACATCCTGCTCCAAGTACCGCAGCAATTTCCTAATGTTGTGAACCTGTTCACTCATATGGCAATAAAACACATTCTGATTCTGATTCTGATTCTGAATGAAACGCAACTCCAAGTATATTTGTGATGAGGAAACAACATTATAACATTGATCAGAATTTATGCTTACATTGGACTTTATGTGATGTTGAAATTAGTAGCTTGCAAGTATATGTGTCCAACCCAGTGTCTTTTGGGTTTTGAACATTATTGGACATTGATGTAGGCTGTCATTGACAAACCGGTGACTTTACCTCCTCATTCTGATCATTTAAGAGCTTAAATTGCCTTCAATGGCACCGTCATTTTGAAGCAGTGGCTATTGTTTTAGCTTTGTTTATGCTGCTAGATTTTACTATTATGGAGCTCAGGGAAAGGGCTCTAATTCTATAAAAAAAATATTAAAAGGTTTTTTACCATGTATTTGAGCAAAGTTTGTTGTTCCCCTGTAAATATATATTGTACAGCTATATAGATATAAGTAGCTCTTGAGATCAAAATAGGTTTGCTGTGTTCAGTTTGCATCTATTTACAAAGTGGCCAATTGTCTGAGAATCAGGACGTGCATGGTTAGCATGCTAGTAGTAGTACTGTCTAAAGCAGACTTGGAGAGACTTATCCATGCGATTGTCTCCAGTAGGTTAGATACTGTAAAGGCCTGTTCACTGGCCTCTCCAAACGAGCTGTGAGAGCTGCAGAACATCCAGAATGCTGCAGCTCGGGTCCTGACTCCAACCAGGATGTACGAGCACATAAGTCCTGTCCTCAGGTCTCTGCACTGCCCCCTGTGGCTCAGAGAATAGACTTTAAAGCAGCTCTGCTTGTGTAAACGTCTCCCCATGGCCGAGCACCAAAGTACATCTGTGACATGTTAGTGCCACATGAACCATCTGCACTCTGAGGGCCTCAGAGCCCGGCCTCCAGTGTTTCAGATTCATGCAGCTAAAACCTGGAACAGTCTCAACATGTGAGACAGACTCTACTTTGACTCTGTTTAAATCCAGGCTCAGCTGTACATATGACAGAAACGTTTTCATTTCTCATTCCACACTCTTCTCTCTAATTGTATCTAATTTAATGTCTCTCTCTATTTTTTAATTTTATGATGATTATTTATGTTTTGATTTGTTTGTATTGTGAATTTAATGTATTTCTTATTCTGTAAAGCACTTTGAATTACTTTGTGTACGAATTGTGCTATACAAATAAACTGGCCATGCCTTGCCTTGCCTAGTTGTAGCTCGCTTACTGTAAAGGCAAAGCTCTGCTCTGGCCTCTGAAAATTGTGAAAAGCACTTATAAACTGATCAGTGATACTCAAAATGCATAAGGTTGGAACACTGCAAACTGTTTTTCACATTTTAATACAATCAGGTACTGCACTTTTATTAAGGACATGATGTTTCGTCAAGTGAGCCTTGTATGACTGCACAAATCCAGCCCATGAGAGACACCCTCTTCCTGAAATGTGATTTTCACAGGAGGCAGAGGATATTCCACTAGACGAATGTCTCCCACTAGAAAGCATCAGACTAAATGTATTTGCATTATATGAATTGCAAATATCCTTTATTGTCTGTTTTGTTCAGCTGCTGTGCTGAGTGTTAAAGAGCCTAATTGAATCACTCAAATTCTAATTGTCTTTTTGATTCATGAATTCAGTTTTGGGAGTTTGAAAAACACAAGGTAATGGAGTGTTAAAAAACTCCAATCCTGTCTCCCGCTGTACCTCTGCGCCTGCTACTGAGCTAAAAATAGACCCAGGTTCAGGACTTCTGTACCAATTTCCTGGCATCATTTAAGCTGAATAATGGACTTAAGTAGAATTCCTCATAAGTGGCTAACCTTCTCCTTTGTCATCTATCATTACAACACAGTCAAAGAGGTCATTTTTAGCTTTATTGTAAGGCACAAAGCTTTACTTTTCCATTATTATATTTTTTATGAGTAAACAGATAAAATTGCTCTATAAATGTATTTCTTACTCTCCCTTATTTGTCAGGCTTAATAGTCTACTTATAAAGTATTGCAAATTCTTGGCTGCATTGTGTCTCTGGGCATCTGCTGTGGTCTAAAAGTGCATGCAAAGCTGTACACTATAGGCCTGCTGAATTGTTGCCAATTTCCACTGGTATATGTATAGGAGGAAGTGGACCGAAGAAGCCAATAATGAACTTATTATTAACAGTGCAAGAAAAGCGTTTTTCATCATGAGGGCTGTAACAACTCATCCGATGTATGAACATTTTTGAAGTGATCATCAACAAATTCAGTAGCAATAGGTATGATTCACATATATCCATGTGATAGACTGCAAGAAGAATGACAATTTTTGAGGGTGGCTCAGTGGTTAGAACACTCCAACCTAAAGATCGGAGGATCATTTCCTGTTCAAATTCTGTCATTGTATCAAGACTCTTCTCCACCTCACCTTTAATGAATGTGGTGTGTGTGTGTGTTACTGGTGGTGGTGACATATTGGCCTCGCTTGGTCCTGCCCCAGGGCAGCTGTGGCTCTACAGAAAAGTACAGAGTGACTGAATAATAACTGTTGTGTAGAGCTGAGAGAGGCTTCGACAAGCCTGTGATGTGTTACAAGTCTAAGGTATTATTATTGGGAGAAGTTAAAAGTGACTTTGAAAAAAGAACAATATACACTATAATATTACACTATATATACTATACATACATACATTTAGGGCTGAAACGATTCATCGAGTTAATCGATTAAATCGATTAGAAAAATGCATCGATTATTTTTTTTGCCTCGATGCTTTGTTTTATTTTCATACGCTCGGCGATGGCCGGAACCTTTTGTGGTAGAGGTAAAGTTTACGCCCGACCACTGCACTTCACTGTACACACAACAGCGCGGCGGCCATGGATGTGTAATAAGAGCATAACCTCCTCGTGCGTGGTACGGTCCGGTTTGCCGCGCACCCCACATTTCCGGTACGCCGCGCGCTCCGCATCTCCCGTACGCCGCGCACTCTGCGCGTGGATTGTGTCTTGTCGCGTACACTCTGTGGACCGCGCCAGAACTCACACCAGGACTAAACCAGGTCTAAAGCAGGTCTAAACCAGATCTAAAACCAGGACTAAAACAGATCTAAAACCAGAACTAATCCAGGTCTAAAACTAAACAAGAATTTGCAGGAGTTGGTTGCTACATTTATGTAGTTTTAAAAATCATGACAATATGAAGTAATCCAAAGTATTCAGATTACGTTATTCACTTTAAGTAATTTAATTGATTATGTCACAAACTACATTTTGGGGAATGTAATCTGTAATCTGTAGGGGATTACATTTTAAAAGTCACCTTCTCAACACTGATGCTACAACATCTAAACAGAAAGCACCCGTACATTACATCAAGTGGAAAAGAAACCGCGAGGTAAGTCAACCTTAGCCCAGCGATAATTACGTTTTTCATGTCCAAAACACGTGTATCTGTCAGTACACGTGGTGTGTACTTAACATGTGCAAAGTAGACACGACAATAACAAACGATTACTCGATTATTCGAACAAAATAATCGACAGAATAATCGATTACTGTAATAATCGATAGCTGCAGCCCTACATACATTACACTACAATATTACACTATAAATCCCACACATTCTGGTTTGAGATAAATGCATGAAAATGATCTCAACTTAGTTGGAATATAGGGTAGTGAACACTAACTGTTCTAATGTATATTTTTTAAAACTCCTGTGTGAGGTTATCACCACAGCTGCTCAAAGACTTCGCTCAGCTGGCCTTGTGCGGAGATGAAGATTGACAGACTGTGTGTGTGCACCAGGTCCATCAAAGAATGTGTCTAATTAATAATTAATATGCATAAATGATCTCACAGCTCTGTTTTAGTGTCTTAAACCAGATGGCCATGCAATCTGCTGGTTCCAAACTTACCAGCATATATATATATATATATATACACTTCTCTGAACATTTAATTTCTACAAAAAACAGCATCTTCATTATGCCGGGATGAAAAATGTATCCTGGCAACCTGCGGACCTTGAGTTCAAACAGCCAGTGCATTTGAGTTTCATTGTTTGTGAATCGTCCAAAACACCCAGGAAAGAAATGGAAGAGGAATTATTGTGATTCTGAATGTTGTCTTGCATTGCGCAGAGCGGCCTCAGTGGTGCGCCACATAAAACTTTCATAGCTCTGGCGGGGATGCTGTGTTTCTGCTGGATTATTTATCAAAAAGCGAGAAGTTGTTTATCACACGGCTAATACGGTGCAGCGCAGGTTGGGGTCCTGAGCTGCCTTGTGCATTAAAAACCCGACTCATAATAAATATTCATCTGCACCACAGCCCCATAAAGGGAGAAAAACGCTAGTGCCACAGTGGTCTGACCCCATTGTGGTAACAGGTGGTTCAGAGAAGAGCTCCTCCTCTTCTCATGTTGGCACCGTAAACATATGTGGCATCAATGTTTTAATGAGAGCTGTTGTGTGGTGGAGGTGTGTGCTGTGGGCATGCAAACAACAACAAACAGCAGAGTGAATAAAACCTACAAGGAAGCATCAATCACAGTCTGGACAAGACCAGAGAAATGAGAACATATGAGGAACAAATATGATATCTGAAATCTGATCTTTGTGTGTGTTTTATCAACATAAATATTGATCAAATTAATTATGAACATAATAAAAATTATACATTAGACTCACACAGTGGGGCACTAGTCACAAAAACTATCATCGTTGTGTCCTTAGGCAAGGCACTTCACCCACATTGCCTAGTATAAAAGTGGTGTGTGCGTGGGTGATGATGATGGTCAGAGGGACAGATGGCGCCGATTGGATTGACCGCCGCGCTTCTGTCAGTCTGCCCCAGGGCAGCCACGGCTACAATAAATCAAAATGCTCTGTTTCACCTTTCACCTCATGTAGTTGTAGTTTTTAAGTTAACAACTACCTTTTAGCTTTTGTTCAGTAGAGTTTGGCAATTCTAGAGCATCATCCAACTGCTTCTTGTGAAGGTGTATGGAGTTTAAAAACACAGTGGAGTACTTCCTGTATTACCACATGACATCACAAGAGTGTTTTCTGGTTGAGAGAAGAACTCAGACTAAATGTGCAGGGTTTGCGAATGAAACAAAATACATATATGAGTTAACCTGACTATCTTTGCATTGTCTGGTGAAGTTATACATATACTGGATTTGATATGTGATATTTATATGGGAAAGGTTTTATTACTTTAAAGGTATTTATTTATTTTGTATTAATGAACTTTTATATGTTGCTAGTGGTTGTCAAGATACTGATAGATTTACTATTTGAAATGTATATTTATCCATTTTGTATTAATGAACTTGTACATGGCTGAAATATAAATATTTTTGCATAATTATCTTATTTGGAACTCAGGAAGTCTTCACTAATGAGGATCCTATCAATAAACAATAAAAAATAAACAACTTCAGGTATGTTTTTGATGAGGAAACATTATAACATAGATCAGAAAAAAGTTAATAATGGCCCTATGGATGCAATGCTACACGGATAGATAACACAATAAGTGCAAGTACACAAAGCCAACAACAAGCATGTACAAGGTAAAGACAGGTCAGCAACGATTGACCTGACGCGCTGTGAGGACATAGTTCTGGCTGCACAACAAAGTCATTATCCCCCTCTAATTAATCACATCATGAGTTAGCCGCCAGGTCAGCGCGGGGGCTCAGGTATGCCCCCCCGACCCCCCACCCCACCCCGTCTGCCCTGAACGCAGTGTTTACTCTGCTCCTCGAAGGGGATAATTCTGCTCTAATCACTGCACTCTGGCCAGGCTTAAAGAACTGAACAACAGCCTAAAGAGCGGAACAACAGCCTAAGTTAGTCCACAATTATGAGCTTTTATTTCTGTATGATCCTCTGTAAATAGCTGCCCCTATGCTTAGGTCTGATAAATATAACGTTAGAAGTGGGTGTGCGGGTACAGTGTGCGTGTGGAGCTAAATGGAACTCTTACGCTGCGGTTTTACATCTGTCAATAATTCTCAGTAAAGATAAAAGTTTACTTGAACACAGCTTCATGTCCAGCACATACAGGCCTGACAGGAGAATATGTTGAGTTCAAAGATGCATTATGTAATGTTCAGCTGCATGATTCCATCTAAACCTAAAAATCTTTTATAAGCAGAATTGAAGCAGAACTGAAGAAGCCTCTTGGATGAGTAGAGAAATGTATCGACTCCAAAACGTTTGACTTTTCATTTGTAATGGAACTGACCTGGACGACTGAGGTATTACACAGTTCAGTGGGCGTCTAGCTGATAAAGACTTATTGCGCTTTTTTGTATTTATTTTCTTGAAGTTACAGATATTTTATATTTTGATTTAAACTTTATTACTGACAGCTCTACTCTTCTGCTGGTCAGCTCCATGCATGTAACCCTGGGGGTTGAATTAAAGTAATTTTTATTCTGAAGTGGAAAGTTAAAACCACTTTGGAACATTCTGCAAGGAGATGGATAAGGTTTAATCCATACGGTGGAAGATTATAGCCAAAGGAACAACCAAATTGAAAAAAAAAAAAAAGTAGTGTATTTTTGTGTATTTTTGGCAAAAGTTACATACTGTGGCTATGGAAGTTGGGGACTTTACTCACAGTGGGAAGACAACAAAACTTTTAACCAGGTAGAAGCAATGTTCACGTAAAACATATTACCCAAATACAAGTATGGCCCAGAGAAATACAATTTTCTTTAAAAATGAACACTGTAAGAGTACTTGAGTAAATGTAACTGAATTCTTCCCATCTCTGCATTCCAATAACATCACAGCATTACCTCCACACAGATACACTGAAGAATCATAGTTATAGTTACTGCCCATCTTGTTTTTATTCTCCCACTGTATAAATATTTAATTTTTTGTACCATTGACCTTAACTGCATTCACTCTCATGGCTATTTCTATTCCCTGGGCAGGAATATTTATCTGACAGCCAAATGCCCTGGTTGAGGCTATGAACTCATTATACAACTGTGATTCTTGATAATTATTAGGAAATAGTTTGCAGAGGAAAAACCCACCTGGACCATGCATAATTTAACTATAAAGCTCTTAGTCAGCACAATGAATACACCTGGACTTCCACGCTTGTCTGAGCTTCATGAAATATTCAAACATTTCCAACTTGTAGTTATTCTAATGCAACTGCCCCAAAAGTTTGTGCTCTGTATTGTTAACAAAGAGTTCCATCACTTTCCCAAATACGTTTCTAGCCAGTGTATTTTATTCAAAGTTGAGATATTAATATCATTTGGTATGCATAAACTACTCACCTTACGGCTACACATAGCATACTGTAATATTATTTATGCTGGAGAGGATCTTAACAGAAGGCATATGCTAATTTGTATTAATTATTTTTCAGCCAACAGTGTCTTTTAAAAGAATAGAAAAAAACGTAAGTGAGAATCCAGTTGCATGGGGTTATGATTAAGCTAGTGAGACAAAATACAGGCGTCGAAAAGGGCATCTGGTGCTATTCAAAAGGACAATTGACAGTGGAAATCCATGCATGCTTGGAGGTAGATTTATGCTGTTGTGAGCCTGGAAATCAATGAAGAGAGTGTAAATTGGAATTCATTTAATTTGAGGTGTGATTTCTGTTCTACTGTAAATGGAAACAGGTTCAGAACGATATAAAAGAGAAATTATTGTTATTTTCTGATCTGTGTTATAATGTTTCCTCAACACAAACATACCTGGAGTTGTGTGTTGTTTCATTCACAAATTTAACACACAAATCCGCCATATTTAGGCTGAGTTCTTCTATCAGACAGAAAACAGTCTACTTCACTTTATGTTGTCATGTGGTAATACAGGAAGTGCTCCACTGTGTTTTTAAACTCCACACACCTTCGCTAGAATCATTTGGATCACTTCAGCCCTGGGATTGCTCATCTCTGCTGAACAAAAGGTAAAAGGAGCTGTTAACATAAAAAACTGCCACTTCATGACATCACTAGGTGGAACAGAACATTTGGGCTTTAGAGGTGTAGACAGCCTAATAATAAAGAGTTTCTCAAACATGTGTGAATGAAACAAAACACAACTCAATTCCTGGTATGTTTTTGAGGAGGTAACAACATTATAACATGGATTAAAACTCACACTGTGTAATATAGAACCTTCAAACTTCTAGGATTCTTTATGAAGTTGTAAATGTAAAGACACAATGTTAATGTGTTGTTTTGTTGTTATTGTTTCTATCTGTCAAATGAGCTCTGTGTTTGTAAAAATAAAATCCCATTGGGAACAATAAAGTCTAAAAGTCTAAAAACAGTTGTGGAAATGTTGTAAGTGCATGTTTTAAAATACATTTGTCATTTGTTCAGCTCCAGCATGAGGCAAAACAATGCAGGAGTGAATGATGCCCGCCTGTCAAAGCCTGAGCGCGTCACATGTCAGGAGCTGAACAAGCCTGAGCCTGGTATTTGGATGGAAGACCACTGGGATACAGGGGCCACAGTGGGGAGTATTGGTACTAGTGGAAACTGTTGTTGTGTCCTTGGGCAAGACACTTTTTTGTGTGTGTTTCTGTTATTGTCATGTACTGCATTGTATGACACTTAGTATTGTATTTGTATTGTATTTTACTTGACTTTGTCTCTTGTCTGCAAAGAAAACTAAATTATAAATAAAAAAAGCCAAGACATTTCACCCACCGTGCCCAGTGTGAATGTGGTGTGCGTGTGTGTGTGTGTGTGTGTGTGTGGGTGGGTGTGTTGGTGGTAGTTGGAGGGGCGTATGGCTCAGATTAGCAGCCTCACTACTGTTATTCTGCCCCAAGGCAACAGTAGTATCTTACCACTAATAACTGTGTAGCAAATGTATCCCCTGTAAAGCATCTTTGGGTGTCCAAAAAGCACCATATATATCAAGTCCCTTATAACTATTAACATAAGATAATGTAAACGAGGTTTTAGAGGATCTGATCTACAAATCATAACTTTCAACTGTCGTCTGCTTTCTATGATGCAGTCCTTTATATTTTCATGTTGTATATTTTAAGTCAGATGCCCTTCATTGTCCCTCCTCCATGCTAAAGGCTTTGTGTAAGCAGTTTTCCATCAGTCAACAGCTAATCATAAGCTATTGTACTTTTCACTTGACTATTTTAAAGTTGGTGTTTCTGCACCGTCAGCTTGGGCAGAGCAGCTGTCTCTCAAGTTCATGTACAGTTTTATGAGGTGCCAAGGCCAAGTCAATTTATGCTCCATAATTAGCCTGCTCATCATTTATTCATACGCACTAAAGACTTATTATCACATAGTTAAAAATGTCTCTCATGCAGCAGCAGATGAAAATCACAATAGAAAAGTATCACTGTGAAATCTGCTGATTGCTCCTCCATGTGACTCTGTGTGATCTGTACAGTGACAGGGGGTAACAGGAGAGGGGGTAGGTGAATATTTGGGGAAAACATGGAAGATCATGAATGTTATTTCTACTCCAGCTGGAATATTTTTTGAAGAACTCTGTGCCAAGTTTTGTTTCTGGAATTGTTTAGAATTGTTTAGACCAAATTCTTTCCATTGTTAGTTACACTTTTCGCACCAAATGTTGTCTTATATTGAAATAACATCACATTGATTAAAATGAGACAGTCAAAATATATATTGCTGTATTTCTATCCTAGGTAAATGTGCATTTACATGTTTGTGTGATTTTACAGCAGTTTCTTATGTTAAAAGAGGAACTTTTTATGGTGGAGGGTCTTTCATGGAAATGTTACTTACTTTGCTTTACCTGGAATGTTTAATGTATGGCATTAACATACCCATCTCCATGGAAACAACATGTGACACTACCAAGCAAAGTTTGAGGTCAAATCTGTGGAGAAGAAAGAACTAAGAATGCATGTTTTTCAAGGAATTTCTGAACAATTAAACACCTGTAACTGAATATGTAGTTTAATGTCATACTGTGGTACAGTCCAGGCAAAGTAATCAATCATCTGGAGACAAGCAGAAAACCTATAACTATACCAAGAGACTTAGCCCTCTAGCCTCACTGCTCCTGGAAGATCTTGAATTTATTCCCATAACTTATGTATTCTGAGACTGTCTGTGACTGACTTGGTTTCCTCCAGGTGCCCCGTGTCCCCCGTGAACCCAAAACAACACACACAATGCACAATGCAAACTTATATGAGTGCAGTACTATTGCCCAAGAGCCTGCCTCAGTTCTGGCAAAGGCTCCCCGGGCATTGCACAGCACCTGCCCAAAGCTCCTGCCCAAAGCTCCTACCCACATCTCCTGACAGCTTGCCCACTGGCAGTGGTTTGAAGGCAGGGTCAAATGCTTTCCCCTACAGGCTCAGTAAAGTCCACCTTAACCTTACTTTGCTCATTAAGCTTGAGTCCTCTGAGGCAGATCGCTCCCTGTAGACCCCACAGTGCAGTGCTATGGCCTGGCCTCTGATAGCGCTGAATAGCTGATAAGCAGAGCAGAGGGAGAGTGGACAGACACACTCTCATCTGCCCCCAGGGACACAGGCACTTATTTTACAGCACACTGCCTCCTGCTGCCCACACCAGCTAATTATTCAGACCATTCATGCGAGTCATGTATGGCAGGATTGTCTAATTACGAAGTCCCTGTCCCTGTGATAACATTCTGTGCACCAAAACTGATGGAGAACTGCTTTTACATGGGACATGAGTGTATTAGCCTGTTCTCATCCATGTAAAGAGGCCAATCTACATTTCATCTCCCACAGACTTGGTAATTGTATTGTGGATTCTGCCTTGAATCAGACTGAAAATGAGTTCTTTCAATTGAAGTACATAATACGTTCTAGTTAGGGTAGAATAAAGTATTTCTTATTTTATACATGCAGGGGAGCGAGCGTTTTCCAAAGGTTGACAAAGGTATGGACGAACAGGAAGCTGGACTTAAAGATCAAGTTACAACTGTACAGATCCATAGTCCTGCCCACTGCTCTGTACACGTGCAACACCTGGAAGGTAAAGAAGAACATAACAAGAAAGCTTGATGTATTCCATCAGAGATGCCTGCGAAGGATTCTTGGCGTGACATATCGCGATCATGTAGCCAACACGGAAATTCTTCAAAGGACACAATCCGAAAATTTGCACCAAGATGTCACGGAGAGGCATGTGAGATTGGCTGGCCATATCCTGCGCTTGCCGGAGCACCGCTATGCGAAGGAAGTGTTTTACTGGAGACCTGCAAACGGCCGAAGGATAAGAGGCAGACCAAAGACAACATCGAAGAGAACGTTCCAGGATGATATGAAGGTTGTCCATGTGCCCTGGAACCATGTTGAAAACGTCGCAGAGGATCGAACAAGGTGGAGGCTGCTGTCTGCCCAATGCGCAAGTCTGCGTGGGAAGGACTAAGTTCTAAGTTCTAAGTATTTTATACATGCAGTCATCACCATTGCCAACAGGCCTGCACTACAAAACTGCAAAAAGCGAGATACAAGGAAATTTGAGGATGACCCGAGGTTTACTACAAGTCTGGTAGATTTCACTGCAAATACAGATACTTTGTCTAGTTCCTTTGCTGTACCTGGAGCTTTCCACTGGATTTACTTACAAATATATCATAGAATAGTTTGTGTGGTGTGACACTGAAGCACACAGACTACTTGGCCAGGATCCCTTATTGTGTACTGTTAGTAGTCCTTTTTGACCATTTTCGTGCAAACTAGAAAAGTTTGCAAATTTGTGATCTAAAACAGGATGAGTGTAGAGTGTGTGCCTCCAGTGGCCACTGCAATTTTAAGTACTGCATGACATCACACAGCACTGCCCTGAATACAAACACCTGCAGGGGTGAGGTTTAGGTGTTTACTTTAAGTCATGATATTATGAATGTAGTTTAAATGTCCCATATTAAGCTGATCTATGGTATAATGTTGTTTATTCACCAAAGATATACATGAAGTTGTGTTTAGTTTCATTCACACATGTTTAACACACAAACCCTGCATATTTAAACTGCATTCTTCTCTCAAGTGGAAAACAGTCTATTCAACATGTGATGTCATGTGGTAATTCAGGAAGTGCTTCACTGTCTTTTTAAACACCATTTCAGTCCTGGTATTGCCAATCTTTACTAAACAAAAACTAAAAGATGTTAACTTGAAAACAACCACTAGATGACATCACAAGGAGAAACAGAGCATTTTGAGCTTTGGAGATGTAGATAGACTAATAATAAAGGGTTACTCATCATTGAATGAAATAAAACACAACTCCATGTATGTTTTTGATGAGGTAACAGCATCATAACATGGCTTAAAGCTCACAGGAGTCAAATATGCATAATTTAGGACCTTTTGCAGTTATAATGCTTTACACTTGAACAGACCCATGGCAACCGGGTAGGCAAACCTGGCATTTGCCCAGGGCCCCCAGCTCTGGGGGGCCCCTGATAATGACTGGTTATGTATTCACTTAACAGCCTTGACATCTTTGTGAGAGTGGCAGCACCACCTTAAAGCACCTCTTTAAATGCTATGACCGAAAAGTACCGAAAAGTGCCGAGATCCCCCTTGGCAGGGGCCGGCCCCTCCCCCCTGTAGTTGGACAGCGGGCAGCAGCCCGCGGGCGGCCAAGTCAAGTGAATGTTTGAGCAGCCATCAGTTCAAAATGAAGCGAAATTACCCCTCAGGGAGCCAGAGGTGAAAGAAGAGAAAGGAAGAGGAAGAAGAGTAAAAATAAGACCCCGATAAGGGAGAATCATGAATACTTGTGCCACCAAGGGTAGTTTGCAGGGGGTAATAGCGCGTTGACTAGCAAGAATGGTAGCTAGCATTAAATTAAATGTTAATAACTTATAACAGTGATGTAATCTTTGCACAAACAGGCTGGCACCTTGCATGAACTGGCTACAAATTTTAATATGTGTTGATTGCATTTATCAAAATTCCAATAGTCAGAGGTTCACGAGTTAGTTTCAGCGAGGGTGGCATAGCTTTCATCATAGAACTGTCTCGTGCGTACTAGAGTCTCGTGCGTACTAGAGGCCGCAACTGGCTGAGTGACTAATGCTCACAGCAAGAAGGTTGCGGGTTTGATCCCCGGGTCATCTGGGCCTTTCTGTGTGGACTTTGCATGTTCTCCCCGTGGACAGGTTTCCTCCGGGCTCTTACAGGCTTTAGCCACAGCTGCCCTGGATTAAACTGACTGAAAGGCTGCATCTGCATCATTGGCCCTTCCAACCACCATCACTCACACATTACATCCATAAGAAGGTAAACTGGGTGAAGTATGTTGCCCTAGGACACAATAGTACAGGTTGGGGCATGGCTTAATTTTCAAGTTGGTGAACAAGCACGCTAACCACTAAGCTACTGGTGTCCCAAACTTGTGTCCATATGAACAGTTCCCACATGATGATTGGTTGATTAGCCCTGACTGCTCCACAGAGAAACCAGCGCATCCAGACACAATATAACTGATTTTTAGGGGAAGACAGATCCAAGGTTCAACCAGTTCTCTCTCTCAAAGATCAGTCAAGGTGAGGATCAAACAAAAGCAGTTATTCCGTGTTTAAACATTTGTGCCAAGGACTTCCAGAGCACAGTGCACAACCGGGTGATGTCTAATGGGAGAAGGATCAGAGGTGTAAGGCTGTAGCTCTGGCTCCTAATGGCCACTGTTTCATTACCGTGGGGCAGGACCAGCAGATGGAGCCCAGTGTGTTTTGAAGCAGGCAGATGTTGAGCTGGAGAGAGACCAGGGCACAGTCTGGGTCAGTGGTTGCAGAGCGCCAGGAAAGTGCTTTCAAAAGAGCTCATTTCAAACCTGTGGCTCTCACGGCGCCTCATTTTGTAAACAACATATTTATTCCAATGCCAGCCAGAAAAGGACAGGCTTGGCAGAGAACACTAGAAAGGGCTCAGAGTTGGAAGTTGGACAATATTGTAAGTTACTGCAAGAAATACACACATGTAGATGTTATGTTAGATTGTAGGTGTTGTTTATATGTAGTAGAAGAATCAGATGTTTGAAACTGAAATAGAAATAAAAGAAACAAAAGAAAACCTAACAAAGAAAAAATACATATTTATTCCAAAATGAAGTGTTACATGCACTTTATTTGGTATTCACCATTATTGTCATCCTGTTTGCAATTAGAAATATGAGAAATGTTTGGCGAGCACAACAAAGTGGATCAGGCATTTAGTTCTGGCATGGCTACAGAACAGAGGTATTTTTGATTGGCACACATCGCACTTTTCAAAACTTTACTGAGTTGGACACTGTTCCCATTGGTAATCACTAAAGTGTTCCTTCTTGTTTTGCTTTGCCAAATTATTTGCATTTAGTCACCGTTTTCCTCCATTTGGACTTCAGTGGAAGCTTTAATATGCATTAGTCTACGAGGGATTCAGATGTATACAAGACTTTTGAAGGCTTTTAGGAAATTATTTTTGGCATGGTTGATAAGGAGACTGACGTTAGTTCAACGTCAGGCATCAGCCCATTTTTGTTTTGTTTCCCCACAAAATGGATTTGATCCAAATGTATTGGATTCACCCATCTGGATTACGTGAGAAACTTTGGATTTTAGGGCTTTTGTTTAACAAACATGAGGTTATGTTTTGTGTGCACCCTGTACAAATGAAAAATGAAATACTTTTTTAGCAGCCCCAAATTACTCTTATTGTTAAAATCTTGGTCTGGATTTGCTGATTAATGTTTGCAGTGCATAAGGTGTGACCGTCTTTCACAAATCAGCAATGAGTAAAGGACCAATTACAGCTGGAGTTTGTATGAAAGTGGGACATTCATACAAAAACACAATTACATGAACGATGCACGGACATGATTCTTTGATAGTAAATCATGCTTCCTTGGACAACGTCTTACCCAAACTTCACCAGTATGTGGATTGTAAAACTCGGAACAATAGGACTCTAGAGGAGGCTAACAGTGCCATTGCCCTGCCTCCCCTGGGACAATCAGACCACAATCTTGTTCTGTTAACACACCTCAGTATGTACCTGCAGTGAAGAGGCAGCCTGTTACCACTAAAAGTGAAGGAGATAATGTGCCAGCCATGCACTTCAGGACTGCTTTGAGACTACAGACTGGGATGTGCTCTGCCAGCTGCAGAGGACAACACTGGCAGCATGACGGACTGTATAACAGATTACATCAGCTTCTGTGAGGATACAGCCGTCCCCACACGTGCTGTCCATTGTTACCCCAACAATAACAACCCTTGATCGCCATCTGAAGAATCTATTTAAGAAGAAGCAGGCCTTCAACTCTGGTGACAAGGATGAGGTGAAGAGGAAGGAATGGCAGCTGAAGGTCCAGCACAGGCAGGGCCAGGACATAACGCCAGAGAAGTGAGGGATGAAGGCCATCACAAGTCTCTCCAAAACAAAGCAGCAGGACAATAGCCCAGGTAGGTCAAACTCAATTTGCATTTTAATCATTTCCATCCCCTGGCACACCCATCTCTATACCTCCCAAAACGCCCAATCCACACCTCACCACAGACCAATCAGGCAGCCATTCATCAACATATCACCTCTGCTCCCACACCTACCCCCATGGAGGAAGCCAGCCTAGTGCAGGTGAGAAGGCACCTGGAGAAAGTTCACCAAAACAAGTTTCCTAGACCAGAGACCAAGTTAATCCCCAAGTGCTAAGGACATGAGCAGCACAGCTCACTAGGATCCTGCACTTTCTCTTCACCCTGAGTCTGAAGCTTGAAAGGATACCAGTGCTATGGAAGACCTTATGCATTGTGCCATTGCCCAAGAAGCCTATTAATGACTTCAGACCAGTTGCTTTGATGTCTCATGCCATGAAAGTGTTTGAGAGGCTTGTTCTGGCTGAGATCAGACCCTTGATGGCACCATCCCTGGATCCTGCAATTTGCCTATCAGTGCCATTTAGGTGTGGCAGATGCTGTAATCTCCTTCACCGGGCACACACAGTATGTGCAAATGGGGACCACCCTGTCTCATACCGTAATCAGTGATGTAGGCGTCCATGTGAGCAACAGGCTGGACCGGAGGCACAACAGTAATGTTGTGTACAAGAAGGGCATGAGTAGACTACTTCCTGAGAAAGCTCAGGTCTTTTAATGTGTGCAGAAGTTCCTGGAGATCTTCTACCAGTCTGTGATGGCCAGGGCCCTGTACTTCGTTGTGGCCTGCTGGGGGAGCAGCCCCAGTAAAAGGAACCTTTGGCGGATTGACAGACTGAACCATAAAGCCGGTCACGTGATCTTGTACATATACATTTATATAATTATCTCTTATTTGCCACCTATCTCTTGCTATATTTTTTGCTACTTATTTAGAAATTATATTACCATTTATATTTTTCTGCTTTGTTATTATATTATATTGTGATGTATGAGCTACTGTGTCCAAATAATTTCCCTTGTGAATCAATAAAGTTTGTCTAAGTCTAACAGTAAAGGTCACTGAAACATAAATAGACATGTACAGTCGTTGGTGATGACACTCCTTTATTTATCTTGTCAAAGGTCATATGACTCTATGTTGTGTTTAGAAATAAGCTTTTCTTCTCCCTGTGTGTAGTGGTATATATAAACAGTAGCATTTTACTTGCAGCTCAAGAGTCCAGTCTACGTCAATGTCCACTGTGTAAATTTGCCATAGACCTTTTGAAAAATTCAAATATAATTAAAGCATGATCAAGGTTAAGCTACGTTGTAACTAATAACATGGTAGTTTTTCAATAAAAAAACATACATATGAAACTTAAAATTGGGCTAAATGTTTAATAAGTTTGTAGTTTATAAAGTTTCAGAACCAGCATTTGAATAGAATTATAGGTCTTGAGGCCTTTAGTTGCCACATAGTCAATTAACCTTAAACAAGCTTTCAAACTTTTCATTTTAGGAGGGAAAAATTTATGGAAGATATACATCCAAACCCATGAGTTTTTGTGCGTGCAAAATATAAAAGAATACTAGCGAAATATTTTCTTTAGCGCCACTGTATACTTGTGTAATCAGTCAGTCTGACCACATCAGACCCCTCCTCTGCAGAAAGAGACTGAGTTGTGCACTTATAGGTTGACCACCAAATAAGCCTTCAGTTCCTCTCTGCTCATGTCTTCCTGGTTCATTTTGTCAGCTAACCAAGGGCCACTTCTACCACCTTGGTTACAGTCACATTCACTCACCTCACACCTTTACAGCCCTTTACCGGTTACACATTGAGGCTAGTACAAATTGGCCTTATAGTACAAGACACTATAGGTGACATTCACTGGCCACATGTCTGTATTTTGCAGGGCCAGTATGTTGGATGTGGCTCCTGGTTTATCCAAAGACACCACCAGACTGGATGTGTGGGTCTGGTAGAGTGAAGGTGGACCTCATTTGGCACAACGCAAACAATTATAGTCTTCCCCTTTGGATGAGGATATAATGTACTCCATTGAAGCTAATAGGCAAATGGAAGTTGGCCAACGCAAGAAAAGTGTTCAGTAGCTTTGTTGGCCTTATTGGCGCCACGAATAGGCCAGATTAAATATTACAATTCTACATATTAATCAATAATAGTTGTATAAGCTTTGACTTACCTGGCCCAGGAGCACTTCATCAGCCGGTGTGAATGATGTTTTTGAAATATGTTTTCAAGCACACGTCTCACAGCATTTTTTATTCAACTTTTTATTTTTCATATGAAACAAAGCAATTTTTCCAATGTCTTTGAAGTGTGAAATGTCTTTTATCATGATTCTCACAGTACATTCATTTAATGTTGATCTAAAAGAAAACAGCTTTGAACTTGGCACTTAGAAAACAACCACAAAGAATTGTCACCTTTATTCATTTAGAACAAAATTTACAAACCCATTCAGTCATTTTTTTCAAACTTTTGTGTTTTTTAAACTCAACGCTTGAGAATATTCAAAATACACTTTTAATGTTGCTTCTCTCTCTCTTTGTACTTACAAATATGTACATGAAAGTCAGAGTGTGTCCACTGACCTGTGTCATAATAAAAATCCTCTGTATTTATACTCTGCACACGTCACTGAGCTCAGTCTGTCAGGGTCCTGCTCAGATGGACGTGCCGTGGCTGGGCTCGCTAGCCTCGGGGATGGCACCCCCTGGCACTGGCTGGTATGACATTGGCATGGGTGTCTTGAGGGGACTCTGCCTGAAGAGCCCCCCGTTGGGGGCCCTGTGTTTGCAGCGGATGGAGGGCATGGTGGCGCTGCTGAGGGGCAGTGGTAGGGTCCTGCCCCCGACCGCGCCCAGTGTCCGGCCCGGCCCGTGGCTCTCCTGCAGGAAAGAGGTGACCGACAGGGGCCCCCCACGGTGGGGCGGGTAGTCCCGCGCTGACAGGGCCTCCAGCGACTGGCTGGGCTGCATGCTGCCAATGTCCAGAGCAGAGATCTCAATCGACTGTCCCGGGAGCTGCTTATGGGCCAGGTCATCATCCAGCAGGCTGTTGAGGCGATGGTGCACCTGCTCCAGGTTCACCTCTTTGTCCTGAGAGCCACAGCCGGCCAGAGGAGAGGAGAGGGGAGGGGAGAGAGGAGGGGACAGGGGGGAGGGGAGGGGAGAATGACAGAGGGTGGGGGGTGGGAGTTGTTTAGAATGAAGAGCACATGAGAAGTAGAGATAGGTTGGGAAGGTGAGGGGAGGGACAAAAAATAGTTAGACTTTTGTCACAATCTATTACATGACTAATGCAAGAAAACATGAACTTTTAGACTTTGCATCTATGCAATAAAGCAACCATAATCTACAGTAATTATGTTTGGCTCTAACAGTTATAAACACATACTCAACAATTACTGATGTACGTGGTGACAACCAAATGATGGCTAGTTACAAATGTGTTATGACAGTTTGGTGTAATTAGTGCTTATTACTTGCATTCTGATGAAATAAGACAATTAACAACATGGAAACATTATGTTCTGATTGGTATGAGAATATGCAGCTGTTCTGTATGCATAAATGTAAGGGTCTGTTTACAGAATAATGACCATGCGCTCTATATTATCTTCTTACAATGAAAGACAGTGGGAAGTGTTTAACAGGTGTCATTGTGCTAAGGGAGGAGCAGTCAAAGCAAAGAGGATAGGCCTGCTTACACTTTGACTGCTCCTTGACCTCCACAGATACATGCACAGTAAACAGGAGAGACCATGGGGTGACAGGACATACAGTCATACAGCGCATGAGGGAACCCTGCCAAGTCCCATGCTCCGCCTCCTGGCCCTGACACAACCAATGAGCATCCAGCACAGAAGACCTGTGTCAAGAGCCTCATCCTAGTCTCTTGTTATTATATGCCAATGCACTTAGTGAATTTTTCATCCATTGACATATAAATGTAGTCTATCAGGGAAACAGCTGGTGAGGCCTCAAGTGGGGTTTTTACTTAAGTGCTCTCACAACACTCTGAAAATACCACCATCACATACTATTAACATACTACTAGTCCTCCTAGTCAAGTAAATGCACTAATGTAAATGGTGTTATCTACAGAGCTGCAAAGTGCTGCCTATATTGCATAAGATGTTTGCCATGGTTGAAAAGGGAGAATTACCACACTGATTTGCTGCAAATGCACTTTACATTAGTGTTTTGATACTGTACCAATCATTGTTTATGTTGATAGATTTGACAGATTTATTATATAAAACAACAAATAACAAATCATTTGCAACCTAAATAGAGTACATTCCTCGACACAGTATTATGACGGTCGTATGTGGCAGTTATGAGAGCACCAAGACAGGGCAGTAAGTCAGAGTACCAACAGCATGGATACATGTGAGTTACTGGTTTCAAAGGGGAGGGGTCTATCTGGGTAGGAGTAGTAGTAGTTTGGTTATTGGTCATGCGGCTCTATGCTTAATAGTGCAGCATGTGCTTTGCTCACACTTTAGTTTAGGGATCCATGTCAAGCCTTGTTGTCTGGGCGCCCGTCTGGTGAAGAGGGGCTGCCCAGTCAACAGCAGCAGGATGCACTTGGAGCTCTAAAGTGTTAAGACTTGAATGGATTAGCTAAAGAGTGCTATTGTACAACTGAAGTACTCATTGACCCAGAAGTACAATTTCAGCTTTTGGTATTATTTTTAAGAGTGTGGTTCCCACTATGATTAACCTGTGCCTGTGTGTATATGTGTGTGTGGGTGTTTGTGTATGTGTATGAGAGAGTGCATGAGAGTCCCTAGGAGCACCCCATCTCTCTCCCACATGAGCAGAATGATCACATGATGTCTGCTATGGCTCAGAGGCACACCTATAACTGCGTGTACTGCAGCTCTACTAAATCGGGGCTGGCGTCAGCGCCTGCTGGATCCATAAAGTAGAGTGTGGCAGTGGCATCTCTGGGCAGCACCGGGGGGCCCAGGGGGCCCGGGGGGCGGGGTCTGGAGCGCGGCCTGGGAGGGGCGGGGGGAGCGGGCGTGCTGCTCTGGGTTAGAAGGCTGGGGCTCGGGCCCTGGCCGGTGGAGTCAGCGGTCACCTCTTTGGGCTGCTCTCTCCTGCACTGGTTACTGTTCCACCATGTCTCCAGAGCAGCTACGAGCAGTGCCAGGAGCAGGCCCGCCGCCAGGATACAGAAGACCCCCGCAAAGCTGTGCAGCCGTAAGGCCCGCCCCTCCGGCTGGGCGTCCGCATGGCTCTGCAGGTCACAACGGCCCTTCTTAGGCCACCACTTCTGCTTCAGGATGTCCAAGTCTCCCTTCTCCTGGAGCTCCAGGATCCTGCACACACAAACAGACCATTTTACTAGCACATTCAATGACACAATGCTTGTTTTGTTGAATGCAGTGTTAATTTGTAGCTCATATCTGAAACAGTGACTGGTAAATGCTGTTAACGGCTTAAGCTGCTAAATCAACCATTATAGTACTTGTGTTTAAATAGCATCCGTATGTGCTACAAGAATAATCTCTACAATATATAAGGCTGGTAAGCCAAAAGATCAAATTTTGTGGCAAGGCCATTATTTAGAGTACAGAAGCGACAGAGGGCTGACAGCCTCCAACAAACACTGTCCAGACACTCCATCTGTCCCATTGGCCCTATGAGCTCTGAGCAAGACCATTACTCAGCACTGGAGGAGACTGACTGGAGCCATTTGTGTTGTTGAACATGCATGTATCTGTATCAAGGTAAGCAGGGGACTCTGGTCTACAAGATGCTCTGTAATTTAACTAAGCAATTAAGATTACAATTTACTCTGTTCAGGCATCTATGTGACATCATCCTGACCTGCAACTTCGCACTTCAGTGGCCTTACACTTTGGACAATTATCATTTTCAGTTAATAATGATGGCAATGTGTTAGTTTTGTATAATGACCAAAGGTGCTTTAGTATTTTGTGCATTCTTCATTTACCCCATACGCAGCAGTGGCAAGCCACTATTACTGCCACAGCTGCCCTGGAGTGGACTGACAAAACAAGGCTAAGAGTTTGTGCTATCAGCCCCTCAAACCACCACCAATCACTCATTTACACACTAGATCCATACACAGGCAAGTTAGGGAACATTTCTTGCCCAAGGACACAACAGTTTGCACTTGCTCAGAGGCTGTAGTGCCGTCTATTTTGTTTAAAAACTATTAATCAGCTGCAGATCTTTGTTGTTTTGCTTCACCTCCACCTTTAAAGTACCAGCTCAATTCTTTATCAATTCTTGTAGCAACAAAAATAAATCTGTTATTTTGTTGTGCTGCTGTTCTAAAAGGCCCACATTTTTTTAAAGACCAAACTGAAAGCATTAATGACCATAAGACAATTGAACCCATACTTTTGAGAGAAGAGGTCTCGATAGGGGCTGCCGTGCTGAAGGGCCATGCCATAGCCTCTGGTGCTCATACTGTTCCCTGCTATGGTTAAGGTGCAGTCATCATCTGTAAGAGCCGCATACTCCACCACCGCCATGTCCCATAGAAACGCATAGGACTCTCTCTTCGCCTGTACAATAGTTACAGAAAAACACAGATGAAACAAACAATGTATAAAGGTATAATACAGATGTCAAAGAACAAATATAAAGAACACATATGATGCCTTCTTGTGGCTTTATTTCCCTTTTAAAAACTATTTTGGTCACCTTGGGATTAGTAGGCCATATCAATTTTGCATGTGTCCTTTAAAGGGCCTATATTAAGCTATTTTCTTATTTTTTTATGTTTCCTCTTCAGAAACATACTTGAAGATGTGTTTTGATTCCTTCACACATGTTTAATACACAAACCTGCATATTTAGGCAGAGTTATTCTCTTAAAAAAACACTCTTCCACCTTGTGATGCCATGTGGTAAAAGGAAGTCTCCACTGTGTTTTTAAACTGCACACACCTTCACTAGAATTATTTGGATAATTTCAACTCAGAATTGGTAATCAACAAAAGGCAACTGTTAACTTGAAAACTAGTGCTTCATGACATTACAAAGTGGAACAGAGCATTTTGAGGTTTGGAAATATAGACAGACTAATAATAAAGGATTGCTCAAATGTGTGAAACAAAACACAACTCCGGGTTTGTTTTTGATGAGGTAACAATGTTGTAACATGGCTTAAAGCTCCATTTTGTATAATGTATGACTTTTAAGCAGGCAACTGCAGAGGGAAAAATAAATAGTAGAAAAAGGTCTTGTGAGGAGAAGCTATCATATTTCATATTTCAAAATAAAACAGTCAGTACAACTTGTCTACAGTATAGCTCATGCGGCTATGTTACAAAACAACAAGAAGAGTGCAATAGGGTCAAAAGAACATGTCGGGTCCATCCTGGAAGTGAACTGTAGATTGTGTCATATATGAAACTTCCCATTAGAAGGACAGGCATCCATAAAGGCATCCATGAGACAGCTGGGATTCTGTAATGGCGGGTGAGTTACTCCACTTATTATCATATAAATGCAGTGTTTACAGTTGCATCTATATATGTGTGGCTGTTATCTGTGACCCTGGTAAACATGTGGTTTTGTGGGTAGTTTTCACAGCTTATATTTGGACATGTGCTGCATATACTATAATAAAATATGTACATGGTAAGAAGGGCAAGTAAAGCACACAAATCACCGTCAGTATATCAGGGATATATACATAATTAAAAAAATATATTTTAGGAATGTGTAGGAGTGTAGAAGTGAATGCTAACTAATTACCAAAAGGTGGCTTATTGTGAGTGCTTATAAACACATGTGAGCTTATTTTACGTTGGAAAAGTTTAGATGCATCTTTAAAAAAGTCAGTTTGAGCACTTAAAATGGGTCTGTTCAGGTGTATTGATTTGAAATACCCAGAGGACTGCCTGGATTAGCACCTAATTACATCACAAGGTGGAACAGAGCGTTGTGAGCTTTGGAGAGGGACTAAAATGCAAGGTCACCAAACATGCAAGAATTAAATTAAACATTACTCAAGGTAGGGCTTGTTTTAACAATAATGAATTACTTTAGATTAAGTTTTAGTTCTTTTACTGTTTTTTTAAGTGACATAATTCTTTTTAGTTTTAGTCTAATTTTAGCTGAAGAAAATTACTCTAATATTGTCAACCAGAAAGTTTATTTGTCATTTCAAATTGCATTGCCTTTTGCACATGCTTGAACAATGAGTTTGTTAATGATCTTGTTTGGGGTCTGGGATTGAAAAGTGGAACTTGGGTCTCCACTTGTTCCTTTCATTCATGTATGTGTAGTTTTTAAAATTCTACAAAAATATCACTCCTTTTAATCAACAAAAATGTCAACTTTTAGTCATACTTTTAGGCATTTACTTTTTTAGTTTTTATTAAGTTTTGTCATTAAAAATCGCTACAAACAAAATTAACCCTGACTTGAGGTCATGGGAATCTGACATCTCCCATAACGGTCAGCTCCAGCCAAGTTAGGCTTGTCAAGGCTAGCAGTTATGTGATGAATTTGGAGCCCCTAGAACTGCTAGCCTTCCCATGCTCACTTCCTATTTGGAATGTGGAGGCGAGCAGGTTAGCTATGTCCATTTATATATACAGTCTATTTTCAAGTTATGTTTTTAATAATGAAAAAACTCATAGAGTAGTGTAACATATACCCCACCATCTCATACTAATTGCTTTGCATTTGTTTGCTGAGCACCAACAGTTGGAGACACACTAATCATTCTTTTCTTTTGTGACTCAGAGTGTGAATGACGCCACAAGTCCGTCCGTTGTCACTTTTAAAGCTTAATAGGCCCCCTGTGGCTGATGGCAGCACTGCATGGGCCCATGGGGGAAGAGTAATGGTCAGATGATTCACATTGAGCAGAATCTCAGCAGTGGGTGAGTACTTGTGAGAAGCGCTCAGCCCACAGTAACACAGCACTGACTCATATGGCTGCTCTCACTGTACCTGTCCCATGACAGAGAGGAGGACGGCCAAAATAGACAGGGCTTTTTATGGCTGAGAAAAGACTGCTCCTCCTCCTCATTATGGGATCAATATTTGACAAAGAGGGGAGTAAATATTTATGTTATTTCAAAGGATCAAATGCAGCAGACATGGAGGCTATGGGGGTGTTGGTTGCTTGGGTTTTTGTTGGTGTATAGCCCTAAAGAAATGCGTGAGTTATGCAAAAGTAAAAAAAATTAAAAAAAAAAAAAATATATATATATATATATATTGACTTCTCTATAAATCCAGAGGGCCAGAGCATTCCAGTCACAACAGCTGAATAATTAACTAAAAGCTAATTTTTCTTATTCTTTTTTTTAAAAAATGGAAATAGCATTTGTCTCTCATCTCAACTATTTCTGATTAGATTCTATCCATGGGTCTTTGTAATTGCTGATGTCAGCCAAAGCCTTGGTGGAGATTGGTATGAAATGAGTGCATTCACAAGCTGTGTTTTTGTGTTAGGGCTACTTTCAATCCTTTTGTGAATGACTTGCGTTGTTTACCCTATTATGAGAAACCTAATGCAAAATAAGCCTAATGCATTTAGTCATTCATCAGTTCCATGTGGCTGTAAGACCTATGTATGATGCACAGGCGAGGATTTATAACAAAAGGCACTTTATGGAAAGATGGTCTTGCATTAGAATGGAGTCCTTAATATAAAGGAGGGATTGAAATGGAAATGGCATATTCCATGTGCAGCTTTCATTTACAACATTAGAGATGTTCTTGAACATGACACCTTCAGCATTAAGACTGCAGGGGCACGTCGTGCAATTTTCACAGGATAATGCTATAAAACTGCACATGCCACGTTTTCATCAAATACTGATTTTATGTTTTTCTAATTTTCATAATTTCAGGCATACAATCATATTTACTTGAATACTTTTGTTTGCTTACTGAAATGTGCTTGCAGTAGCCAATTCATCAACCTTAGATACTTGCACCACACTATTCACTATAGCCCTCAACCAACCATCACAACACTTAGAAGGCAAATGAAGTGTTTGTGTGTAGAACACTCTGGGGCAGTGTTGGCTGTTTGTAAGTGTACTTTAGAAATAAACTTGACATTGACCTTCCTTCTTTAAATAGTACTTTTTATGCCTAAGGTAAGGCTTTTCATTTATTCTTGTGCTTGTTTATCAATGATAGCTGGTCTAAATGCATTCCCATGGTTCTTCTGAAATAGTTTAAAATTTTTGCTTTGTATTTAACAAACTGTTGCCTCAGACTTGAATCATCTCATGAACAGAATTTTCAAAAGGGAAAAAGCAAAGTGTATTAAAGTCCTGATTAAATGCTTTCATAAAAGGAGTCCATTGTAGCGCTGACCTTCTTGATGCCCTCCGTGGGGCTGCTGACAGAGTTGTCATGACCGTTGTTCTTGTTGATGATCTTCCACAGCTCGGCGAACGTGTTGTCCTGCTCCAAAGGATTTGTACCTTTGGCCCGAAAATATTCATACACCGCTGAGTCCCTCACTGTCCCGTACATCAGGTCCGACTGCTTGGAGAGGTCAGCGAAAGACCTGCCAACAACATAAATGCATGGTCAAAGATGTATCAAGTTTAAAACAAACCTCATTTTTTAAAACTTTATTTCAATCTGTAACACTATGTTGCAGGACTTCAGAAAATAAGATCAATTTTCACTGCAGTAACTTTTCACTGCAGTAAAGAAATTTCACCTGCAATGTTAATACATCTTTGCTAATTATGACCTGAGGCATACACCATGAATCATTACCAAACACAGCAGCATCTACTCAGTATCATCATTAACACACACTTATATACAATCAAAGAATGACATAATCTGGGTTACAGCACCATGTGGCCACCACCACTTTGCCTATGAACTAGTTAGTCTGTTCAATTTTACCAAAGCACATACTGTTGTTGTTTCAGGTCCAAAAAAATGGGAACGTAACAAAGTAAAAGTAGTAAAGTAGAAGTAAATATACCAGGTATCTGTCAGTATTTGTATATTTTAAAGTTGATACTTTTTACTTTTACTTCATTTGAGAGCATTTATCTATAGTTCTACTTCACTACATTTTTGAACAGGACTGAATAGTAAATGTATTCTTATTATTGTAGGCTGAAAAGATAAGAAGTCTAGGAAAAAAATATTAATTCAATTGTTTCTATTGAACAAAATTAATCACAAATCATTATCAAAATCACATTTGAAGCTTTATTAGATCTCAAACATGAAATACTTTTACTTTTTACTCTTGAAGTACATTTTTAAACAGGTACCTTAATACTTTTACTTGAGCATATTTTTCATGTTATACTTTTCCATTTACATTTACTTGAGTATTTTTTTTCTTTTACTTAAGAAAATTAAGTATGTCTTTAACCACTGCTCAAGCACCAATCAAAATGCAATAAACATCGTCACGTAGGGTGGATTTGCAACATGACAGCTTCATATTAGCAAATCACACTTACAAATGAAGTGCATTTCTCACATGCAAAGAGCGGGGGATATTACAAGCTCCATAAACTCCTCCTGTACAACACTTCTGGAGCTGTTCATTCTGGTCACGCCTCATAGCTTATCATTTTACGGCATTGAATTCTTGATCAAACTTCCCCTTATTCAGCGCCAGTCCCATTTCTCTGCTCATTGCACTTTACCAATCAAATGAAGTTTTAGCCTAGGGTCCAAACTTTTTTCATAGATTTTTTCATATTGAAACATATGGATGGCCAATGCTGATCATGCAGATGGGTGCATTTCCCATTGTTATGACAGCACTGCCATTAATAAAGCTTGGAACATTAATTTTAGGTCTCTATTATAATTCAGTGCGATATTATTGAGGTTATGGTGGTAGAATTACTTAAAGGTTTGGTTTGAGGTTTGGTTAGAGGTCCTTCACCTGCTTGTTTCCATGGAGATTTCATTGCTCTGCCTGGAATTTTCCAACATTAAACAGCTTTGCCATACATTTACTCAATTGCAGGTGGTTTTATGGCTCAAAAATATCTAGAAAAACAGGTATTCTGAGCGTGAGTGGGATTGCCTCTCTACTGATCTGATCTGTAACTTGCTCTGGTTTGGTCATCATGAAGATAGAAAGGTTCAATACCATATTATGAGACATTCCGATAAAGCAATAACATCTCCATGAAGAAAAGGATGTGAGGGACCCTCCACCAGAAAACACAATGCGCCTTTAAATAACACTTGTATTTGATCAATTGCACCATAGTTTGGACACTCCTGTTTTAGCCTGTCACTATATAAACACAGGGGCTAGCAAAATGGTACTACACATCTACAATATTAAATACATCAACAACGTCATCTGCCTAAAATCTCTCAAATGCTTGTATCTGATTGTCTCCTTTCAGAAAAGATGCTTTGGTTTGAAAAAGAAGTCCGCCATTGTATCAAATGGACTTGTTGTTGCAGGTGTTGCGTGGGCAGCCGAGACCCCAGCTGTATCTTACACATAAGAGATGATTGCCAATTTTGCACGGCAGCATATTCGCTCAAACCCAAATGTCATTATAATTAGACTTTTCTTCCCAGTGTAATACAAATGATAATCTAGCCACAGAAATTATCTGGCAACACAGCGGAGTTGGGACAGTGTAGGAGAGTAGGTGGGGGTGCAGGGGGGTAGGTGGGGATCGAGGGGTGGGGTGTGGTTTGAGGGGTACATTCGGTGTCTCTGTGTTTATGCAGCATAGAATATCTTGTGTCTGCATTTTCCTAAAAAGCTGGAGTGTTGAATATCTTATCTGCAGATGATAATGTCAGGCTAATTCAAGCATATAATTAAAGTGTACAAGTGTGGAGGTGCAAAAATATGGGCGCAATTTGTTTTGAGGTTTCAGGAGTGAGGATTTGTCACACAAGACTGTAACCTTATCCTTAAACAACAACTCTATGCTATTTGTGTGAGGTACAAAATGATACAAGTTGTATTTAACTATAGTTTCATCATTTCAAGAATTAATAGCATTCTAGTTTTCAACACATCTCAATAAAATGGCTGTTCCTTAGAAAGTGTACTCTGATATACACTACTACAGATGCATTGTAGAAGCAGCTCCGGGGTTAAAAGGAGACTAAATATGCGATTAAATATAGAGAGCTTTTATCTTCTGTGAACCAGGAAGTGATGAAGATTAGCCAGTTATGCCTATGTGAACTCCACTAGACTCATCTTTGTACAAATGTGTATTCTGCTCAAGTGTGTATTCTCTCTCCCAGGCAAGGTCAAATTCACCAATGACTCTACTCCATAGACTGTATAAAGAAGGGGACGAAGGGAGTGCGATATTACAATAGTTTTCGGCTCCAATCAAATGAAGATCACCGAGGCCAGCAGTTATAAGAGGAAATTTTGAGTTGAGTTTTTGAGTTGACACAGACAAAAAAGCAAAATAAAAACACCAGTATCATGTAGAGCGGGTTAATATGAGCATTTTATGACCAAAATGACAACGCAGGAGCAGTTACTCTAACTGCTAGTGAATTGGTGCCAGAGTCGATGGAGCCGGAAGCTATGTCCCTTTATACTTGAGGCAAATACATAAAGGACAAGTGTTAAATTTAAGTTATAATACTATTTTTAGTCAAACAGAAAACACTTAAGTCAATCAGGAAATATGTAGTCAACTAAAGAGGGGACAAAAGCCCAATCTCCTCTATGGACCCTTCCTTCCCCTTTAAAGAAAGCCCTTACATCCTTCTTTGTCAGCCATATATGCTACTACTACTACTACTACTACTCTACATTCTACTCAACCCAAACAAAACCATTGGTCACAGTTGATGTTTGCCTAACATTGGAGTGAAGGCAAACTAGAGCGCACCTGTCAGCTGTAGTAAATAGTGTGACAAAAGTCCACAACAAACTAGTGTGTGTGAGGCGCCCATGTGAGTCATTTCAGATTCAAGTCAGAGAGGAGCAAAGATGTTTTCAAGGCCGAACACCGGGCTGATCTGGAAGGACGCGCCATTTCCATTTTATACAAAAATCCACTGGAACCAGACGATATTGTTCAGAATTTTATCATGTAGACAGTTTCACAGTCCGACCTTAGCTTCAGACTATGTTGTCAAAGCTGGTGAAATAAATAAATACAAAAGGGAGTTTTAGTATTTGGTTGAATATTATTGAATAGAACAAAACTGATGTAACTATTCCACTTCAAGAGTCATTATTCAACTTTTTCTGTTGAAAGTTGATGGAAGATTGTTTCTCTAATTATAGCTAAGAATTTTGAAATGAAACTTACACATTCATGAGTTTGAGCAACAGCCAGAGTGCCAAGAGAGAGGCTAGACTCAGAACGCGAGCTATAGAGTAGAACCCACAACCTCCTTTCTGCCTATGCTGCAGCAGACTATGTACAGTATGTTTTTTTTGTTCTTTTAATCTGTTTGGAGTATTCAGTGTTAGGAATGTTTATAAAGCATGCCAGTTTACAGAAAAGACAAATAATAAAATCATTTATTGCTCAACAAATGTGGCCCACTGTGTAAGTTTTAGCAGAAAAAATAAATAAATAAATAAATGGACTCCATAGAATCATGTTGGTGATGTACCACCTACAAAAAGTTTCATAGTGTTGCTTTAATGTTGCCAGCCAAATACAGTTAGGCTAATCATAACCATAGACTGACATGGTTAACCCACTAGCGTCCCAAATAGGTGAAAAGTCTGTAACTGCTGCTGTCAGGCTCCTCATTTTAGTCTGAAGATGTTTGTATTATCTCACTCTGCATGATTCTGGGGTTTTTATTTCGCTATTTTGTCCATAAATAATTTCCTTATATTAAACTGGTCCCAAATTGGCCGGAAAAACTGCTGACCTCGTGAGCTTCATTTGACTGGAGCCGAACACTGTGGGTGACGTCATACTCCCTTATACCGTCTATGGTCATAACCTGCCTTGGGAATATAAATATGAGATGGCTTCAAATGAATATTTCTTTGTTGTTATTGGCTAAATGTTGTTATTTTTATGAGATTATTGTTTAATTAAAAACACACATGATTCCAAAGTTCAGCCCAGAGGGATTCACTTACTTTAGAAAATCCATTATAACTCTTCATAACACATTTTATGACCATTATTATTTTAAACTTATTTCTAGAGTTTAAAAGTTTTGATTAGAACACAAAAATACATACTTTTTAATTAATAATTCCCTTCTGAGCCTAAGACTTCACAATGATATAGTTATCTAATTATAAGTCTATTTATAATTAGTATTATAGTATAAGCATTAGTATTATTTCTTAGATTTTTTCCCAGCAAGCAAACTATTCTGTTTGTGATTCTCCAGCTCAGTGTTTTAAACAATGTTTTTAAATGACTTTTATTGGATTGACCTTAAAGTCACTGGCCACAAGCGCTCGACATGCACCTGCAGACAATAATAGGTTACAGAAAGTCGCTGAAAAGAAATGAACAAGAACTCAAAGAGGGATGGATTGGTCCAATAAGGCAGCCTCACTGACTGCTTAGACGCAGCTATCAAAGGAACCCAAAAGTGCTGCAGCCTATATGCTGCAATACTTCTTCACTTGCACACAATGGTGGGCTGCGAGACCAGAAGGGATGGGAAATTGAAGCCTAGCAACTAGCAGAAATCTGGCAGCTCTATTCTATCTCCATAGCACAAGTGGAGCAAAAGTACACCAAGTAAAAGGGAGGATAAGACTTATGGGCGACTGGTTGAATCTACTTTCTCTCAATAAGCTACTCCATACTCTGCAGTACTGGAAGTATACAGGGAAGTACATCAGTGTGCAAAATGTTTGACACCACATTGCATTGGTCCACAGGTATCAGTCTTTGTTTTGTTATCATCAAGAGACTTTAATTAAAGATCATTTCAATTCCTCATTTACATTGAAAGGTAATACAATATACAGTATTCTTTCTGTAAGTGTTGTTTAATAAAACTGTACTTCTCTGAGAATTTTTTTAGGTATCACTCTTTTACTCCTACCTTAGATTTTGAGCTTTACTTACTAGTACTGTTATTCGTTTCTGTACTCGAGCAGTAGTTTCCCCAAATACTTTTGCTCCTACTGGGAGTAATTTCTTGGATCTCTATGTTGTACTTTTACTTGAGTGATATAATTTAAAATAATGCTACTCTTACTTAAGCACAGTTTTTGGCTACTCTACCCATCTCTAATACCTAGAAGTGTATGAAAGACTTAGGCTGACTAAAAGTGATCTGAATCCAGCCTTAAACTTGGCCTTTTGCATAACTGTGAAACCTAATTTATTTACTCAGCTTTATTATAAATTGTCGCTCAGTGTAATTAAATGAACCGAATTAGCTTCATAAAAACATGATTAAAAAACATGCAGTGTATAGAGATATTTCTGTTGGCAAACTTTACTTGTCACATTTAATTACTGTGCCTTTGCTTTGAACCTTGATTTTATTTAGTATTACGCAATTAACTTTATATAACATAAAACTGCATATATTTATTTAAAACGAAGTGACATGAATATACATATGGGAATAACTTGATTAGGGAAATATTTTTGTTAATAAATACATAAATGCCAACACATATCAATCAATTATTGCCCGTGGAATTCATCAATATGTATTTATTATTTATTAATACACTTGCTCTTTCTGATTTTCTGAATTTTAAACTGTTTCCTCATAAAAATTGAGTATTGTTAAAGTGCATATGACTCATTTTTCTAAAAAGTTTATAATTAGATTTATTATTTATGACATTTCTTGGACATTTTTCCCCCAATATTTGGACACAAGCTGTAGATATGACATACATAGTTGTAATTCCACTGTTACCTAGCAACCATAAGGTTAACTGGGGCCAAAAGTTGTCTAAATTGCAGAATAGCTATGATTAGGCCAAACTAGGTCTCAATCAATGTTTATTCTGTCAGAAAAATGTGTTCCATGAGTGCAAATTGTCCCTGTATTTTGAATGAAGTTTGTTGATGATGTAGGCTGTGTCCAAATGTCCACACTATTACCTATTTAGGGCACTAAATGGGGATCATGCTATTTTTAGGGCTGTCTGAATGTCCAGCTATTGAAAAAGTTTGCACTCAAAATTTCCCACAATGCACTTTGAAAAGTAGTGTCAAGTGATGCTCACTAGACGAGTCGATGAAGACACTGCAGTCCGAGAGTTGGAAAATCAGCAGTGGACAGCAACAGGTCTAAACACGACTAAATGAAGACGATAGAAGCACTGATCCCTGATAAAAACACTATTAAATAAACCGATAAGATGTAAAGTTACTAGACTTTGCCACTTACCTTATCTTGAGCTGTTAACTGATTGATATTTTTCCACTCCACTGGACAAAAAGCTGAATAATCCAGTCTGATTATGTGAAATGAGTGCACTATACAGTAGAGGCTGCTAAATAGTGCAGGCCTATGTAGTGAATGAGGGGTTAGAGGCTAGGGTGGACATTCAAACACAGCCACTGAAAGAGGTAGGCTATTCTGTTTTAGAGCTCACCACTACTTCCTGTATTTTCTACTTTTCTTCACAATCTGGCTAATGTAAAACTATAAATCTTTTCTTTTACCGTAGCGTATGTGCTACTATCCCACCAAACCAACTGGTTATAGAAAAACACGGAACCCTGTCAAATGCACTTTAACGCTACTCTATGTGTGCAATCATGTCTGTTTTGATCTCTTTATGTTGCTCTTCCTCCAAAACAGAAGATGGACACAGGTGAGCAGTGCACTGTTTAACATTCGCTCCCTGTCCCCACATGTCCACATGTGGCTATTTGTTCGGTACTACACAGACCCAATGCAATCAAACGCCTTTCGAGGCATTCTTGTGGGAAAGACAGCAAACCAAATTGGATTTACCCACAAATAACATTGGAACTGAGGACAGGCTAGTTGTTAGGCACTGGGTCAAAAAATTACAGAGAACAGAAGAGAGTTGGAGATGAGGGACGCATGCTAACAAAGCAATAGAAATATGCAGGAAAACAATCATTTGAAAACATTAAAATCTTAAAATAATACTGTATAAATTAAAGATGGAGTTCATTGAGTTACAGATCATTTGAGGGTGACAGGAAGTGTTTTATGTTGGCTTCTGCTGTGTTCAAAGCTAAGAGTTTCCATAGTGTTATATATTCCATACTTTCTCCTTGGAAAACAGCAGGGAATTTGCATGAATTAATATGGCTACGAAATTGCACAGCATATTTCTTAGTACTTGAGTAGTATTGCAAGGAGATTAAACAATCCTTATGCAATGGTGGAAGTCATTGAAGTAAAAAACTAAAAGTATATTTTTTAACTCAATTGAATAGTATAAAGTTTTATTCTTGTGGTTTGATTCCTACTTAAATGCCCAAGCGTTAGGGTTTGGCAACTCCATGGTGGCCTCAGTGCTGTTTTGAGTTGAAGTCCTGACTTTGAGCAAAATAAATAAATACATGAAAAAAAATACATAAAATTAAATAACATAAAGGAACAGATTCTGTTGAGAGAAATCAACTCAATTCTTTGTCAATATCACAATATTTAAAATCTGTGCAAAATGTGTGACTCAAATCAACTTTTATTGATAAATTAGGTACTTCTTTCACCACTAATTCAAACTAAACACAAAATTAACACAATCAAACAAGCAACTCTATGTAAAATACAATATTTTATTTTTTGCTCTATATCATCTCCAAAGCCCCCTACAACTCCAGAGATCTTACACTGACTTTGTGGTATTGTGCTAATAGAATGACAATATAACATATAGTACCAGTCAATACTGCAAAATAGCTATGTTAGAGGATGACGTCTTACCTGACTGCGTTATCCATTCGCGACACAGTGAGATAAGCTGCTAGATTTGCAGTGTATGAAGAACACACAATAAGAGTGAAGAGCCACCAGCTTCCCATGACAATCCGCAACGCCACTGATCCGAGGATTGCATCGCTTCCTGTTGAAAAAGAGAAAAAAATGTTTATTTCAAGTCCAAATGGGTTTCTATGTCACAATAAAACATAATTACTTTTAGAATATTACAAAGCACTTCACTAAATCATATCCCGTAGCCAATTTCTTGATCTAAAATTCAAAAGTTGCCAACATGTAGGTGTGCTGTGATGTTTATGTTAGTTAGTGTGGTTGTCCAAATGGTAAATGTTTTATTTAAAGACTTCCTTGTGTGGGAGAGCCAAGAGAGTAGTAGTTTTGAACCTGCTAGCTGCCTGGTTTACTTCCAGCACGTTTAAGGAGATTGGCTCACTCCTTAACAAAGACAGATGCCAAGTGTAACTGTTGATTTAATTACTTGTACTTGCAAAATGGATAAAAGTGTCTATAAAGAAATGGGACAGTGTTTGACTAATATCATCTGTCTTTTGTTGGCTATGTAGTACAATACACATGGTATTTCCTAATGCTAAAGCTATGTTAATGTAATGAACATTATATAGTATCTGATAGATACGTGTATGCTTTATCTTTTTGTCTTGTCACTTCCAAAAACAGCTCATGATGTGGGTGCCCAAATGTCAGATAGAATTGTAATTCTGAAGAGTCAAAGCTGTAGAAATGTCATGGGATAGACTGTGGATAGCGAAATGTAATGAAAATATATTTGTCTCAAAGTGTCACAATCAGCACAGCTGGGCCCCGGGACAGAGTGGGTAAAACACTGAGGGCCCCTGACAGATACACAGCCATCTGCCAGCACTCTCTATCACACATGGCTTTGACTGATTGGCTGAGGTCATTCAATGTGAATTTTACTTAAATTTGACTAGGCTCTGCATGCTGCTTTAATGAAATATATGGGAGACAGTCTTTTTCATCTTCTGAACAAATTGATTAAAGTCTCCTTTTATATTTACATCGTGGACTTTCATAGATGATATCCTATCTTCCCAAACTCCTCAAGGAAAAAAGGATAAAGCTATTCAAATGAGCAGTGATAAGAAAGTTAGTATGCCTTTGGGTAGATAGTTTAATCTGCCTTGAACAATAAAACCCAGCCAAGTGTTGGCATATCATTATGAAATCAGTGGGGGGATTTGGTTACCAAGTTGATTGCTCTCTGACAATAGTGTGCTCTGCACCACTGGTCTGATCCATATCTGAAGAAAACAGATGCAATCCACTTGACTGAAACAAAAGTGGCCATGTTCTGAGCCTGGACAAAAACTGAAGACAAATAGGCAGAATGTTTAACGTTGCCTGGAATACAGTGGAAGGGGGTTAAAAAAAGTTTATCAGCTGCAGGCCAGACTTTGATAGATGCCAGTTAGAATTTAAAATAGTCTCAAGACGTATCATTTGTCCAAACTGGACTCCCATGGTCCAACACCAGATTTAAAAATAGAATGTTCCGATCCACAAGGACATCTTTTGGGTGGGCGCCAGTTCTCGGGGTGACTCAAGCTGTCTACACACTGTTCCATACATGTTTCTTGTCATCGTCATTGTCAAAACTGATGGGCACTTCCTCTTGCTGAAGTGTTGTTGAATTCAAAAATAGAAGATAACATATGATTTTTTACAATGTAACCAGACCAATAAACCAATGCTTTCCCTGGCAGCTAGTTTGAACAGAAAGTCATAGTTTAACTGTATCATGTAAACAGAATTCAATCAACACCTTTCCACATAGTCGCACGTTGTCTGTGTGGCTCACCTTGCTGTACGAAGGCTCCGTAGACGATCCAGATGGCGCTCTGCAGAGATGTGGACACGGAGGGCGTGGGGTGGCCTCCAGTGTTGCTCTGACAGCGCACGGCCTGGATCCTCCGCAGCAGGAAGATCATGATACCCACCACGGGGATAGCAGCCGCGATGCACGCCCACACAGCCAGGTCAAAGGGGGCCAGCAAAGAGAAGATGTTGATTTTTTCCTCAGACTTGCGCATCAGAATGCCCACCGAGTAGTCCAGGTAACGCTTGCTGAAGTCCACCACGCTCTCGCGCTCCGGGGTGATGGTGATGGCGGATAAGGCCAGGTCAGCCCTCTGTGGGAGAAACATGTAGGTGGGATAGTCGCATCACTGTCCATGCAAAGATTGGTTTAAAGGTTTACTATGTGTTACGGAATGCTAATGGAGAAACAAACAACTAGCTACCACACATGGACAGACTATACAGACTGCAACTTTGGGACAGGGGAGGGTATACACAAAACAATGTCCAAACACGGAAACTATTCACATCACATATTTCTCAAAGGTGCATTGCGTAGCTTTTCTGGTTGAGGGCACGCTACCTGTTTGTCTCCATGGAGATGTAATTGCTTTGCCTGTAATGTTCCACAGTGTGACATCAAACTTATTCAGTTGCAAGGAGACAGACAAGTGGCACGATTAAGCAAGTTACAGATAAGATGTGGAGAAGTAGGCCCACTCACGTTTTCAAAGTATTTTTTAGCATTAAAAACATCTGTAATTGAACAAATGCTCAATAGACGTTTAATGCCATACTGTGGAACATCCAAGGCAAAACAATAATTTCTATGGAGACAAGCAGGCAGCTGACCCTACATCAGAAAAGTTACACAGTGCACCTTTGATAGAGAAATATTAAGTGAACACATTAATTGAACAATTTGGACACACTGAACACAGAGAAATGCTTTTTGGATGTTGCATTCAAACTCGATCTAGACTGTAAACTTCGGGCATTAGGAGGGTACACAGGAGACACTAGGTTGGAGCAACAGTAGCTCATTTGGTAAAGAGCTCGTCCTCTGATCAGCAGTCCCACTCTTGACATAAACATCACTGGTGGAGCGGTCAGATCTATTGGTCCACAGACACGATTCTAGCTCTCACAGATGAATACTGTCATTGTGTCCTTGAGCAAGACACTTAACCCCTCTTACCTCCCCTCTTACATCTGTGTACACTGATGTATGAATGTATGTGTGTATGGGTGAGTGGTTCCTTGATGTAAATTGGTCTGCGTGCCTTGAAAGTAGAAAAGCACAATATAAGAGACAAACAACTGTTCACTCTAACCCCCAATACACACCAAAGTGCAACAGCACGTAAGAGTAGTACAGCACAAGAGCAGCAGACGCACAGGTTTGGCTTTCCATTGTAATCGGTCAAACAATCTACACGCTGCTCAAAATAGGTTGGAGTTCTAATTTTGCAGCGTCAGCGGAGCGTTTCCAGGCCTTTTAGCAGGGGAAAGACAGGAAATGTGGTGTCAAAATAAACTTCCGATGCTCTTTCAAAATACATTCTCTAAAACCACTGCAGCCGCATAAACACTGTGCGTCGCATCAGGAGCTCGGATAAAGTCTCGTGATGGACTATGGAAAGTTTACAGCCATGGAGGATAAATATAAAACACTTCACGACATCAGACAGAAATTTTACAGGAACAACTTCTGAAGGAAAAGGCGTGTGGAGCAGACAACCAAAGTGACATGCTGAGTAGCGAACACCGCAGATATGGCTCGCTGTCACTGTAAAGCATCGCCTCTCTTGTTGTCAACTTTTGTATTGAGATTTAAACATAATTCATCCAATCAACAATAAATACGTAAGTAATGTAAAAAGTTTAGTGCTTACAGTGAGAATACACAGAGGCTGGCGCCACAGGAGCTCTGCTGACGTTAAGTGCTGCTGATGCTCCTGGTCTAAATTCCGGATAAGAATGACTCAGCACGGCAATTTATTACTGTATATTTTTCATTGGCCATTTCTGGGAATATAACCCATGCCTTGTTCGTGTGAAGGCTCACCACTTCATGTATCATTTTTAGAACATTGCATTATTGTATAAAAGTCAGTTTATACAGGAAAATGTAGTCCAACTAAAAATAATATAAAAAATATCTACTTTACACTTGCCAGTGCTGTGTCATTATCACCAATATTTTTAGAGAAACAACTGAATTGGTTATATTTATACTGTTTTCTTACTCTACCAAACCAAAGCCTTCATTTCTCTGCAGGAGAATATGGCTCTCCTCCCAGAAAATAATTTGGATTGCAATTTGAGCAATGATTTACAAACCAAAAAAACAAGACTCAAAACAAAGCACCCACCTTGCCAATAAGTTCCCCGATCATTCCATTCCAGGATCCGTTTGGCAGTGCCGTTCCGTACTTTCCGTCCGCCACTTGGTAAATGTCATACTTAAATCCCAGGATCTTGGCCAAAGCATCCAGAACATCAATGGAGAAGCCCTTGTACCTCTTGGGCTGGCCTAGAATGTTCTCTGCCACCATCACGAAAGGCTCCTCCTGTCCACGCCAAAGAACACAGTGCAGAGGACACAATATGTTAACGTTGTAATGATAATAATCAGCATTATGAGGCGTGAGGCACAATCAACAATGGCAGGCATGGTGATAACACTTCTGGCAAAATGCACTAGAATAACAATGGGCTTTAGAGGCTTGTGATTATTCATTCACACTACACTGGGTGGTAGAAAGCTACTCCTGTATCTACAGTGGCCCTGGGGCAGACTGACAGAAGAAAGGCTGCCAATCTGCACCGCTGACCCCTGCAAACACCACCAATCCCTCAAGCACACACCACTTTCATGTCTTGTCCCAGTACACATACATTGTATATATATATATATTGTATTGGCCATAATCAGGAAGTGTGTGTTAGCATGCTAGTTGTTAGCTTTATGGTCAGCACTGGTCTCTGAGAGTTGTGAAGCTCCACCAAACCTTTATGGTGAATAATTAGGATGCTCCAAATACATAAGGTTAGCGAGGATAACCTTGGAGCACTGCAAACCATGAAATGAAATAGTTTTATTTTTCCTGTTTTTAAGACAGTAACATTCAAGTGCAGCACCTTTATTCAAAGCTGGACCATTTATCAAGTTGCAACATAATCTCCACAGGGTTCAAACTGGCAGAACAGCGACATATTCATTCATCTTAAGAACATCCACGTGACAATTTTATGAAGAGATTCCGAGGTGATTCAACTTAAACTCCATCTTAATAAAAGGCTTTCATCTGCAAACTGTTGACCTGTAACACACAGTCCTGCCACAACCGTGAAAGTCCATCATCACTCGGATTGCCATTGTAAATTTCTCTAGTCGCTCATGATTCTTTTTTATGGGCGGGTGGGGGTTAGGGCAGAATTGGATGGGTTGGAGCTGGGGAAAAATAGTAATGGTAGAAGTAGGCCGAGGTAATGACTTGATTAAGCGACACTCTGGGAAAGTTGAAAATAAATATGGCGCTGAGTAAATCATGTGTGAAGAAGGGGGAAAACAGATAAAGTGGGCAAGTCCGAGAGGTAGTGTGCTGAATTGATGAAGCCGGCAGAGGGAGAGCTGCTCTGTTGTGGAGAGCGGGAGTGACTGTAATGGGCTTCTGATGGCCAGGCCTTAAGAGAAAATCTGTATTCAGTGAACCACGACTGAACTGAGATCAAGTTAGGTGGTACATTCTTCTATAAAGTGGGATGTCTTCATATGGAGAAAATGTTTGTATATACTGTTTGATGTGCCAGTGAATACATTCTCTGGGGAAAAGCTGTGATTATAGAGCTTCTGTTTCAATATTGGATTTAATTAGTCTAATGAATGGCCTGTAAATATAAAAGAGGGCCTTCGGGCAGGCTACATAAAACATCCATTCAAAAAGACTGTGTTTTTAGTTCATTACCGTTCAATGGCTGCAATAGAAAACAGTAACATTCATGCAGTTTTAAATCTCACCTAAAAGGCTATAATTATATTGTTAAAGCAGGCCTATTATGCAAAATTGACTTAGAGCTTTTCACCATATACACATACAGTCGTTATTTTAGTTTCTGTTTGGAATGATTTGTGCATGTTTGAGCAATCTTTAATCATTTATTTTCAAGACGCCATATTGCTGATCACCGCTGCCTGCATACACCCACTTCTCTGTACTTACTTTGTTCTCCAATTTTAGTTTCTTAATCACTGATAGTCGTAGGATTCAGCAGTGCTGTGTAGTCATTTTGGAACAAATGAAAAAAAAATCAGCTGTTCCCTAACATGATCTGCAGCTATCCACAGGAGGACAGACTCTTTGTGGTAATGACGCTTAAGGCAACATCAGTTCCCATTGGGCGTCAAAGTTTCCCAATGCAGAAATCAGTTGACTTGTTTCTTTGCAAATTCTAACATAATGATCCAAGGCAGTCATATATTATAACTATATAGCAGACACAAAAAAATACATCTTTTGAAACACTGATACAGTTTTTTCAAGTAATTTACAAAGGTTCCCAATAAAATATTTGCTTTTTAATTTAAAGCTGAGCTATGTACATTTCCTGGTAGTGGTACCATCTGCTTGTTTGGTGTATTTATTTAATCACAGCTGTATTATCAATAATACCTTAAAAAACAGACATTGTTGTTGCCATGAGCTGGGTTGCCCAGCCACAGCGTCATCTGCTAGTCTCAGTGGTGATAGACAAGTTTAATGCCATGCAGTGGAACATTTCAGGCAAAGCAATATCATCTGCATAGAGGTAAGTAGTGGCAGACTTTCCACCAGAAAAGTTACACAGTGCATCTTTAATAGCAAACCATTTCATAAAATTTAGGACAAGAATGGCTAAAGAAATGGTATATATTTTGGACTAGAGGTAGACAGGATTATTTGCATCATTTTCTGTAATACTATGCTATAACTCTTCTCTAGGCATGCAGTATTTGCATAAAGTAGTTTATGTGTGGCCTCTCATATGAGTGCAGGGTGTGTGCTTCTCACCAGTAACGTTACAATCTTGAGCGTCACCCCCTGCATCCCACTCTCGATACGATTCTCCTTCAGGCTTCCATTCAGACCGCGAGTCGAGTCCCACGTCGCCAACTGCACAAGAAAACACAAACACAAGCTATTTATATCAGGTCAAAGGTCAAAGGTCAATACGCAACATCTTTCAGACAACAAAGCATCAATAACACACACAAGATTCTTCTGCATCTAAAATGGAATAAACAAAACAGACTGGAATAATCAATTTTTTGACTTTTTAACACTGGTTTTTATTTTTTGTTGTAGTTTTGTTCGTATTTTTTTTCTTTTGACATCAATAATCACTAAAAATTGCACTTAATCCACGGAGAGATCGTTTTCAGCTTTATTTCAGAATCGAGGGGGTCCAGTTTTTAAATGATCAAAATATATTTAAGAATTCACTGTGTTGGAAGGTCAGCCACTTTGCTTTAGAATATTCCACAGGTGACACCACCAAGCCTAGTTACAGGTCAGATCTGTGGAGAGGCACCACACTCACAGTAAGGATGCATGTTTTTCAAAGTATTTCCGTGTAACTGAAAACACACAAGTTAGATGAGGTGAGATCAGTTCAATGCCATACTGTGGAACATTCCAGGCAAAGCAATACCATCTCCATCGGAACAAGCAGAAAATTGACAGACTGTCCCAAGTTTGACTAATAGAAATAACATTCTAATTTTAAGTCATTATAGACGTCATAAGCGTATTCTTCACAGTTGGAAAATGACAAAACGTGACCAGTGACAGCCTCATTTATGGATGTGAGACGTGCTTTGTCCAAGGCAGAATACAGAGCAGCTCGTGTGGACGTCCAGCCCCAACCAGTTGCCAAGACAACAAGTAGCCCATTAGCATGCTATCAAGATACTACACTTCAACTTGCACCATGGAGTATGGCTTTTATGACGCTGTGTCGGCAATCTACAAGCCACTCGATCAGAGAATATTCACACATGGAAATCTTCATCCAGACATAACAATCCTCACGTAAATTAACAAAGCAGCAGCAAGTGCGATGTTATGAGTCAGGAGTGAGAAAGTGTAGGTTCTTCTTCTTTATGAAATCACATTATGACTTTAAACTAGTGCTGTCAATTGATAAAATATTTAATTGAGATTAAGATCATGAATGTCATAGTTAACTTAAGAATAGCAAATTAATTGCACATTTTTGTCTGTTAAATCATCATTTTAATACTCTTATCAACATAGAAAAGTGGATAGGTTTGCTTTGTAGAATTTAAAAAATTTTTTTTATTGCAAACCATAACAATTGTCAGTGACAACTTTGTGTTCCTTGTTCCACTCTCATGTTCCAGTGTCAGTGAAGTGCCTCTCTTCTGTCTTCATAACAGTCAAAGCGACTGAAGCTCCCTCTGTGGGGTGAAATAATGTGCTGTGACACTGAGGTAGTTCTCATTACTGAGGGACGTTCAGTAATCTCCAGTTACCGCGACTGTGTTTGTCTGCCCCAATTCTTGTTGTTCTATGGACGTACTCTCACTGGGACTTTTGGGCCATGCTGTGCTCAGGTGCCTGGGGTTCTGTGGCCCGTGTTCGCACCTGTGTAGTCGGACCACGGCCGATGGTATCACCGCACAGCGCTGTTTGTTTGCATGTCGCACGCTGGAGCTGGCGCTTTTGGCGGAGTGAGTGCATCTAGCGGCATGGGGTGTCTATGGGACAGATGTGGGTCCTGCTGCGGTGTGCAGTCCTCCATGAGTTTGTGGATGTAGTGGTGGTGCGGGGGGTTGTGGGCGGCCAGGGCAGACAGAGGCTTCTGTCGCTGTCCGTGGTTCTTGTCGGGGGTGGGCGCGGATTCACCATATGTTTTAGAGTGGACTTTGTTCCATGTTTTCCTTGTATGGGTGGCATTGGCATGCGTGCAGGGCTTGTGTGGTGAAGTCGTGTGTGTGTGCGCGCGTGCATGGGCGGCTATGCTGTGCTTTGGCCCACCTCCTCCAACCGGGACTTCTCAGATTCATTCAAATTGTTTTGCTTCCAGTTTTAATCTTGCGATAAAAATATTAACGCTGTTAAAATTGTTTTGCGCTAACTCATTAAAAGCGTGATATTTTTGACAGCACTAGTTTAAACATAATATCATATGATGGTAATCCTTAAAAATAAATAATCAGTCAGAATGTATGTGTACAATGCATAGTCAGACTATATCTTTTGAAACACTGATCTGGAGTTCATTTTCAGGTAATTTGCATGTGTCGAGTAAAACATTTGCTTTTTAATTTAAAGCTGCACTATGTAACTTTTCTGATGGAGGGTACCATCTGCTTGTCTGCGGTGTCTATTTTGCATTTCTTTAATCACAGCTGTATTGTCACTCAATAATCCCTTATAATATAGATTGTTGCTGTGAGCAGGGTTGCCTCTCCACAGATCTGACCTGTTGCTTGGCCTGGTAGCATCATCTGCTAGTGTCCATAGTGATAGACAATTTAGCAGTTTAATGCCATACAGTGGGACAATCTAGGCAAATTAATAACAAAAGAAATAGTGCAGACTAGCACAGCATTATGAAAGTTTAAACATATATCATAATGATGTTTGAAAATATGCAGATCCAAGATACCCAATATTGCAACCACGCATCATATGCACATACAGTGTGAAAATTGTCAGGAAATGAATGACATTGTGAATTACATTTGATTTATTTATAAAACAACACAAAAATAAACAATTATTAAAGGAGACTTTTTTTTTTTTAAATTAATCATTGTATTTATATAGCGCCTTTCATGACACCCAAAACGCTTTACAGTTCATTATTCCCAGTGGTCTCCCATCCAAGTACTAACCAGGCCCGGCCCTGCTTAGCTTCTGAGATCTGACGGGATCAGGCTTTGACAAGCCGGTATGGCCACAAACTTAAATCTAGCCATTTAAAGAACCCATATGACACAAAGTTGACCCTGGTGAGCTTTAGGCATGTTATAATGCTGCTACCTCATCAAAAACATACCAGGAGATGTGTTTTGTTTTATTCAGTATTTGAGTAACCCTGCATTGTTAGTCTGTCTACATCTCCAAAGCTCAAAGTGCTCTGTTCCACCTTGTGATGTCATGAAGCAGTAGAAGTTAACAGCTACCTTTAACCTTTTGTTCAGTAGAGATTAGCAATTTCGAGTCTGAAATCATCCAAATTATTCTAGTGAAGGTGTTTGGAGTTGAAAAACACAGTGGAGCACTTCCTGCATTGCCACATGACATCATAAGGTGGAACAGAGTGTTTTCTCTTTGAGAAAAGAATCTAAATATGCATAGTTTGTGTGTTAGCAAAACTTCAGGTATATTTTTGAATGGAGAAAGTGTACAAAAGAGTATGTGCAGTGTGAAAATTGACAGCAAAAAATATCACAGTTAATTACTTTTGATTTATTTATAAAACAAGAACAGCAAGATAAAAGAAAACATGTGATCAAACACAGAACTATTGAAATAGACTTAAATCTAACAATTTAACCAGAAGAATATTAGAATATACTTGCAGCAAACATATTATGTAAAATCCACTTTTCAGAGCTTTTAACCATGTTATAGTTTCTTTCTCATTTACCCCCTCAGAGTTGTATTTGGAGTGACTCATGCATCTTTGAGCAATCTTTAATCACTTCAAGATTCCATTTTGCCAATCGACCACTGTTTCACTGCTCATTGCTCTACACTTTGTTATTCAATTTTATTTTCTTAGTTTGTGATACATGTAAGACTCGGCAGCATTGTGTTATTTTGATATGTGAAAAAAATATAGTCTGCTACTCACTACCATGATGTGCATTTATCCATCCGGGTGCTGACAACATGCTGCTTCTTGTTGCTTTTGTTACGCCAGTGTCAGTTCCCATTTGGCAGTCAGGACATGTTTCTATTATTAAGCCATTTTAGATGAATATTGTGACTGTGCTGTAACTTTCTAACGGCATGACTGTGATTGAGAAATAAAAAGTTAAAACCATGCTGTGGAGCATTCTCCATGGAGATCATTTTTATGTCATATGGAAAATATAAGCTGAAGGAACAATATTTCTATGGAAACAAGTGGGAGTAAGGTTTGTGGAGAGTAAGAATGAATGTTTTTTGGTGCAATAACACCCCAAATGAAAAACAAACAAAAAACACATCCTTTTATTTCAGTCTATTTTTGGACAAATTATTTGCATAATGTGGCTTTATTAAGATAAAAAGGCATGAAAATAATAAAGTACAACAACTGCACAATTTGAGTAAAACTATAAAGCTACAAAACTATGTTCAATAAGTGGATTTGACCTAATGGCTATGTACAGTACCACATAAGGAGAGAATAAATAGCAGTGACTTAAGTGTTTGGATCCATAGTAAAAGAAAGTTGGACTCTGTCAACTGGACAAAAATTTCTACAAAACTAAAAGTTAAAACAACTTATTTATTATCTAATTGTTTTACAGTTTAAATGCAGTACAGTAGTGAACAGTTTTTTATTTGTTAATAATTTTCACTATATTGCAAGAATAAAATGTTTGTATTTGGCTGTATGTTTGGACTTTCCATAGCTCTGATTCATTAATAGTTAAAGAGTCCTAAAGCGAACATGGGTAGTGCGTGATGTGACATGTGGTTTGGGGCAGGACTGTCTGGAGGGAAGAATCTGAGCTGACAGGACAAGCTCAGAGCCGCCAGCAAAACTACAGCAAGTCTAAAGAATGACACTCTCCACCAGGGGAACATAGAGAAGAGTTAGACAGGTGGCTTCTGTCATCAAACTATACACAATATACATACACAACATGACCTCAAAAAGATGAAACTTGTGTACTTTGGTCACATGTAAGCCCATCAGCTCCCACACCAGCTCTTTAAGTAGGGCTAAGTATTCATACATTCTGCAAATACTGTTATCCATGTATTTCAAAGTGATGCCATAGCAGTCAACTCAAAACAAAATCGTCATCCATCCATCCATCTTCTGTTTCCTCTGTGCAGCTGACCCCCTATGGAACCCCTCTGCATGAGCTCACAGGAGGTGGGCTTACCACCCACACAAAATTGTCAAAGTCCTCAAAATGGCTTCTATAACAAATGAACTCATGTGAATGAAACCTATTTCTTTGTTCAAAAATGGCACCTTTACAGTGTCATGACTGAAACTCTGAATGCAATAAAACCGATTCTTTTAATAGACAAGTTTCTCTGTACCACTTTATTATTAACTTCATAAAGCATAAACAAAGACTTTATTTACAAATAGTTCACTAAGAAAAATGTCGGTATATGACTATAAAGGGATTAGGGTATTCATCAAATATTACTATAAGTACAAATATTATAAAGTGTTACAAGTTCTCTAGCGGTGCCATTCCTGTGGTTTCTCAGCAGCTAAACAGGCTAGCCATACACTAAGCTACTGTAGTTTTACATCAGTATTGTTTTTTAATTTGGCTTTATTTTTGTGGTTTTCCCACATCCTCACCATCTGAACTTCCTGCTGAGGTGTGTATTAGCATGTCGGAGGACTTCAATAACTTCTACTGCAGGTTTGATCAGTGTGACTTCACACAGGAGAGGGAGGAGCTCTCTGCAGAGCTCTCCTTCATGATCCATTCCGTTGCTAACCTGCAGCTGCAGTCAGAGGATGTGGAGCTTATTTTGAGACGGACAAAACCCAGCAAGGCTCCTGGACCAGATCAGATCTGTGGGCGCCTTTTAAAGGTTTGCAGCAGTCGACTGGCCGGGGTCCTGTGCTCACTGTTCAACCGCTCCCTGGCTGAACATTCCATCCCCTCCATCTGGAAATCCTCCATCATCTGCCCTGTGGCAAAAAGGAGCAATCCCACCACCAACAACGACTATCGACCTGTAGCTCTGACGTCACTGGTCATGAAGAGCTTTGAGAGGCTCGTCATGGCCCAGCTGCAGGCCGATGTTGGTGTGCACTCTGACCCACTACAGTTTGCATACCGGCCGCACAGGGGTGTAGACGATGCAATGCTAACCCTGCTGCATGAGACCATCTCTCACCTGGAAAAGCCAAAATCCCATGTCAGCCTCGTCTTTGTGGACTTCTCAAGTGCATTTAACACAGTGCAACCACATCTCATGGGAAGAAAGCTGCTTCAGATGAATGTCAACCCCCACCTCATTCTCTGGGTCCTCTCCTTCCTTACGGAAAGGGATCAGAGGGTCAGGGTCAATGGTCACCTCAGCACTGTCAGGACAATATCCACCGGTTCCCCCCCAAGGCTCAGTGATCTCTCCACTTCTCTTCACTTTGTACACGAATGACTGCAGGAGCACCACCCCAGGAATAACATACATCAAGTACTCGGACGACACAGTAATCATGGACACTACTAACACTGACGGACGGCTACAGACAGAACTGGACTCTTTTTCACTTTGGTGCAGGAATAATTGTTTGGACTTAAATGTTTCAAAAACCAAAGAAATGGTCATTGTGTTCCATTATGGACTCATCACCTCTCCTACACTCACTGTTAACAATGAAGCAATAGAAAAGGTTCACTCATACAAATATCTCGGCACCATAATTGAGCACAAAATCACTTTTCAACTGAATACTGAAAACATTTTCTCCAAATGCCAACAACGTCTTTTCTTTCTCCGTAAACTTCGTAAACTACAGGTTCACCAATCAATTCTTGCAGTTTTTTACAAATGCTTTATACAGTCCATCCTCACATTCAATATCACAGCCTGGTTTGGTTCACTCAGTCTCACTCATCGCAACACACTCAACAGAATCGCTAAAATCAGCAGTAAACTCATAGGACAGCAGTAAGAGTCAGTCACCACCATCTACAATGAGTCTTGAGAAAGGGCACACAGATCTCCACAGAGCTCACACACTCTTCACTCACTCTACAGTCTGTTACCATCAGGACGGAAGTTCAGGTCCCTCTCACTTAAAACTAAGAGGGACACATCCAGCTTTATTCCCTCCTCCATTTGCCTGTTAAATGGCTGATGAAGCCACATGGTCAGCTAATCTGCATTGGGGAAGTGAGAGGTGCTGTTATGGATGTATTCTTTTATTGATCTATTTATTATGCATTTGATGAATGTGCTTTTTATTAATGTTTGTGTGGAGTCTTCACTTGTGCTGGTGCTCTGTCTGCAAACGAAGTTCCTAACGGATAAATAAAGTTATTTGAATTTGAATGAATGGTTCAGCTATTGTCTCATAACGATTTCAAAACTGTACGTTTGTGTATTGTTGATTAGCATCATATAGAGAGTAGTTTGAAGAGAAATAGTCCCAAATGGTTTTTGCTAAACAATGTTTAACAAAAATGTGCTTATTAATTGCCTGGTTAGAAATGTGGATTGTAGAAAATTAAATCACAAACTAAAATTAAATCAGTGCATTTTGTATGTTCATTACATTGACCTAAGTCATTCCATGTCTGTTTGGAGCTACAATGAGTGACAAGACTCTTAGATAAAGGCTCAATATGGGATCAAAATGGCCTCGACTGGCTGCCTGGATTCACACAGTGCCAAAAACAATAGAAGAAGAAACTTCAGGTTGAGAAACGTACAATAACACGTGTCAGCCCAACAGACAAGAAACAATGCAGTATATTTCAAAAATAAAACCATATCATTCATATTACATGTTTCATCTTTTGTTTAGCTAAAATAGAAAGGCCATTGATTATGATATTGTGTGAATGTAAACAGTTAAATATTACATTTTGATTTGTCATACATTTTTAAATGGACTTGTTTTTGTATTGTATTTTATGTATAAGTTAGGATTGTCAAAAGTATCAAAAAGCTGATCAATATTAAAACTAGTATCAAAACTAGAAACTAATTTCAGCAATGATCAATATTATAAAAGTTACATTCACAGGGCGGAAATGAACCTTTCCTGAATAACTTTAGAATGATCAGAAAAAGTATAAGAGCACATAGACTAGTATCTGCCCATGGACCACTAAGGAACTGGATGACTGAGTGATTATATACAAACAAGACCATGGTACTATAAAAGGCAGTACTATGATTTAATGTTGAAAATTACATTCTATTGTCTAAAGAAAGACACACTGTGGTATCAGACTCAGTATTAAGTCTATTTCTTAGTATTGAAATCGAGTTTGAAATTTTAGTATTGTGGCAACACAAGTATAAGCAGCGCTTGAGGTTAAAAAATAAGATAATTATCAAGTGTTATCTGGTCATAGAATCAGGAAGTGTGTGCTTTGCATGCTAGTTGCTGATAGCATTACTGTGACAGCAAAACTCAGCTCTAGTTTCTAAAAGTTGTGAAAAATACTTATAATCTCTGTCAGGGACATGCACAGGAATTTTGAGGGGCAGTTGCTCTGACATGAAGAAAGGGAACTGCACCGCCCACCAAACTAGAATGAACTGTGATAAAACTTAATAGTTTTATTTTCCCTGCAATTCTGGTATTTTCCAATAGATGGCACACTCTAGATACATTGATATATAAAACCAAATTATCCATATGTGACTGTGGCTCAGTGCCCAGGGGTAGAATTATATGTTGATCACGTCTTCCTCACTCATGGTCCGAAAACCTTCCCATAAAGCACTGCAGCCAAGTATATATCTAATGTGCCTCGCACACCGCATCTCCTCTTGTACAGCGTGGACACCGCGCGTGGATCGTGTCTTGTCGCTTATGATGCGTGGACCGCACTTCCTCCTGTGCGCCTCTAAACCAGAACTAACACCAGGACTAAGCCAGGTCTAAACCGGATCTAAAACCAGGACTAAACAAGCATTAAATCAGGACTAAAACCAGGTCTAAACCAGGTTTAATTAAACCATAATTAAAACCAAAAAAGAATTTGCAGGAGGTGGTTGCTACAGTCATTCAGTTTTAAAAAGCACGACAATATCAAGTCATCCAAAGTATTCAGATTACGTTACTCATTTAAGTAATTTAAAGGATTACATTACAAACTACATTTTGGGGTATGTAATCTGTAATCTGTAGGGAATATAGTTTAAAGTAACCTTCCCAACACTCAACAGAATTATCAAATGTGTCACAATGAAACTGAATTCAAAACTTCTGAAGCGGAAAATCATTGGCCCTAAATATGGTGCACAAGTTGAATTGAGACGTTTGAATATGCCACATGTAAATCGTTGGATCCTGCAAGTTATTTTCGGTTTAGGCCTATTTGCTGGGCTGATGTAGTCAGACCAGAACCCTCCGTCCATCTGCTCCTGGTCCGGCCCTTCCATTAAATTTTAGAACCTTTGTGGCCCTCGAGCCAAAAAGTTTGCCCACCCCTGCGTTAGAAGTTGAAAAAAATGAACTTTTGGCGTCTGCCGCGCCGCAGGCCGTGGCTCTTCGCGGGACCGGGCATCTCGCCGGGGCTTGTGGGTAATCTCTTTTTACTTTGCACGTGCAGGCTCAGGTGCTGGTCGTGTGCAGCTCTGTGGCTCTGTAAACAGAACAGGCCCCTCCCTCCAGACTCGACCTCACACGGTGCCCTAATGTAAGTGAATGAGGCGACTATTTTATTTTCAATTTCAAATCTAGACATAGGCATTTTCATACATGAAAACCTGTATGCTTTGACCAATTTAAAAAAATGTGTCCCTGATCTCTGTGGTGAATAATTAGGATGCTAAGAATGCATGGGGAAAAAATGAACTAACTCTGTTTTTCATGTTCTCAAACAGTAAAAATCAGGTACAGCCTCAATATTAGTTTGAGAAAATGCTTTTGGTGGTTCAAATCAGATTTAACAGTTTAACATCAGTCATAGAAGTAGCCTGGGATTCAGACTCTATATTTTCTAATAGATCTTTCAATCTGGGCCTTTTCCTTTTTGTTTTTTATATTGATGGACGGTGTGTTTCTCTGATTGGTTAATTGCTCTGTCAATCATTCCCATTTGAACTGTGCAAGACAAGACCGGGGCTCCTTTGTTTAGTACAGAAAAATCTTGACTGGTTAGACAGTAGTAGCAGGTCTTTTTTTCTTTCGACTGCACTTTCTTTTAATCTGCCTACACCTGGAGAAAGAACACATCATGGACTATAATAGAAACACTGGAGCATTCATACCTCTCAATGGGCATTCTAAGGCCATTAGCATTTTCTGTGAACGCTTTTATAGGCAGTGCGTGTGGGTGGGTTCTGTACTGTATGTACGTACAAGGTGGTCTCAAGGTACACGTAAGTACTAGCATCGTAGCTTTACATTTTGACTCCACTTTGCATTTAGAGCAGTGATGTTAAAGTGGATAGGTGCGACCGTTTGTGCTTCCCTAACAAACAAGCGTAGAATCCAAGACTTGAAATGAATAGCTAAAGAAAAACAGTCACCATTACTAAGACTATTAAAGGTCTCATAGTACGCCATTTTCTGATCTATGTTATAATGTTGTTTCCTCATCACAAACATACCTAGAGCTGTGTTTTGTTTCTAACCCGAACACATTTTCTAAGTTCTAAGTTCACTTCTAAGTGTGAAGTGAATTTTTGTTTCACTTTTTGTTTTCTGCCACACCAAAAATGAGAAAGCCACTGGTTCCTCATTGATAGCCTCCATCAATGTCCCATAATTGGACATATAAGTGGACATAGCTAACCCGTTAGCCGCCGTGTGCCAAACAGGAAGTGCTCCAGGAGGCTCTTCCGGCTCCTTCTCTCCCTTTTTCCCATTGACTTACTTTGAGATCTTCTCATCACTCTCTCTATAATTCCTGCAGTGAGCCTCATCATTTTGGCCGTAAAATGTTCGTATTAATCCGCTCAACACAATGCTGAATTTTGTTTTTTGCTATTTTGTCCATCAAAAAAAATCCTATTCATAACATAGAGCCTGGCTCCAAATTTGCTCCTGTAACTGTGGCAACCGGAGCCTCATTTGAGCGGCACTAAACGCTATGGGTGACATCACACTCATATATACAGTCTATGGTTAAAACCCAAAAGACACTGGGTCAGCCACACATATTTGCAGTCTACTAAAGACCACTTAAAGAGCCCATATTACGCTATTTTCTGTTCGATGCAATAATGTTGTTTCCTCATCAAAACACAACTCCTCATGGAGTTTTGTTTCATTCACACATATTTAACATACAAATCCTGCATATTTAGGATAACCTTGCGATGTCACATGGTGATACAGGAAGTTCAGGAAGTACATGAAGCTCCATTGCATTTTTAAACTCCATATACCTTCACTAGAATAATTCAATAAAGAGTCTCTCCAGGCTCAATCAGCACTTGCATTTGCTCACATTCAATTCCACTTTGCAACAACCCTCTTGTTCTTTGGAATTAAATGTGATCTGCACACTGGTAATCAGGCTCACAGGAGCACTGTGAAGACAATCCTGTCTTTATTCAGTTAAAGATGTTTTAATTAAATGCTGCCTTGAAAAACTATGAGAGGGCTGACATGTAACTGCAGGTATCCACGGAGATAAACAAGTCTAATGCCACAGTGTAGACATTTTTAGGCAAAGCAAGTACATTTGGGACCCCACATTCGAAAAGTTACGCACTGCAGCTTTAACCAATTTGAATTTAGAGTGCTTTGGTGGTTTCACAGTATAAAACTTCACCTGCATCTAACAAACGAAAAATGAATAAAACATTTGAAAGTAGCAACAAAATACCAGGATGTCCATTTTGATGATGAGGAGAGGAGAGGGGGACATCTACATAAAAGCATGATCAGATTTGCTGGTTGACACATAAAAGCGCTGTCTAAAAAGGCATGCTTTCTGCTTTATTACTTGTCTGTTGTTTCCTTTTGAAGTGTCAGGCCAGTCTCCAACCCTGTACCATTGTCACTCCATTAATATGCATGGCAAAGCGTCAACAGGCCTCTCCCTAATGGACATCAAACCCACTAGTTGTTTACCTGCTACGTTACGGTTCCTTCCCTGCGGCAACTACTACAGTAATGAAGTTTTTATAATGTCCGCAATTAAAAACCTGCAAGAATAACAGGACAGCACTTTGGCTAATGGTTATGATAGTTTTAAAATAATCACTGGTAATGGGGTAAATGCCAGTAAGCGTTTAGGAGCCAACAAAGAGATGGGTATCCAATGGCAGCAATTACAGTATCTTCAAGAAGTGTGGTTAGATAGTCTTCCATGTGATCGTTTCATTGTTCTCATTAGAAGGACGAGGCAGGAGACACTTTTCTGTCACTTGTGTGGTTCAATCAGAGAAGTCAGGTACTTTATTGACAGCGCCATCAAGACACAGAGCTCCGTATTGACCAGCCCGGCTTTGTCCTCTGTGCTGGATGAATCAAAACAGCTGTGAAATTTGGATTTTTCGCCCATATCGGTTTGAAAGGGACTTTGAATTCTCTGAAAGATGACTTAAGATGTCGATTCAACAAGATAGCACGGATGGATTGCGAGATAGCAATTTGGTGGAGCCTGGAAGTGGGCCTTTGATTGCGTTTGATGAATCATTGAGTTTTGGACGCTTTGCACTCTCATTCCGTTGAGCATTTGAGCAGAGTGAGTGTTTGATATTTAACAGTGGAATATCATGTTTTTATTCTAATGAGAACCTTCAGACAGGTTTTTAAAAATGTAGTTTGTTAACTTGTTATTTAATTGAAGCAGGTTCTCGCTGGTAGTGCCCAGAGGTAATAGGAAAGAGCTAAAACTTGAAATCTTCTATAATATTTTTATTATTCTTTCTATCTTTGAAAATTGCTAGTAGTTTTTCACTTCCTGAGGGGTTTCTTTACGGGAAGATCAGTCTTAAGTTTGGCGAGGAAAGGAAAAGTGCTTTGTTAGTCAATGTATTAAAATGCTGTAAAACAAAACTGCGTTTATCAAATGGGAGGTTAGTCCTAAACCAATGCTTTTGAATTTAAGAGCTCTGCAATCTGACCTGCATGGTTTTTAAGGTACAGGGGGAACCTAGAGACATATAAAGAAACATGTAAACACAGAAAGAGCCCAGCCAGTACGGGAATTCAACCCTGGACCTTCTCGATGTGAGGTAAGAGTCTGTGGGTGGGAAGAGATTATGGCAAATAAAGTGCATATGACAGGCTAGATTACTACACATTTTATATTCATGATTCATGATTTTCCTACAGCTCTTACCTAGTTTTCCGAAGTTTGATCATTTATTTGAAGTTTATAAATGTACTTCCTACTTGGACATAGGTGGCAGATATGTAGAAGTAGCTCTATAACTCTTACCGTGCAACCAAACTGTAAACAAGTGCCAAAATTTGACACTAAAATGTGGTCCCTCCCTGTAAATCGCCCTTGGATTATTTTTTTTTCAGAACTTTATTTAATAACATTTCCAAATGTATCAGCATTTTCAGGATAAAATACTTAAAAGGATAAAAATATGAATGAAACACACAAAAAAGGTTAAAAAGGAAAAAAAAAGAGGAAAAAAATATCAGAACAACTACCAGGTCACCTAGTCACAATAAACATGTACCAGATTTAAAAAAAAAAGAAACAAAAAGTGAGCTAGAGATCAATCACTGATGAGAGTGAGAAAAAAACAAAACATCATACTGAAACAGAGAGAAAATGAACAGATTCAACAAACTGAAAGAATGGATCCCACGTTTTCTTGAAATTTATCAATGAGCCCCTAACAGTACATCTTACTTTCTCCATGTTAACAAAATATAAAATGTCTCTAATCAAGTCGCCCTTGGATTTTGAATGGATTTTTTTGCAGATTTTGTGGATTCTTTTTAAAATTCAGTGCTGGTTCCTGTATTTTTCAGCTTTATTTCAAACTGTTCTTCCCAAACTGCCTCTTGACTAGTGTGAAACAGTTAATTACATTTATCACAGTTGTTATCCCACCAAACAAAATGATTCCAAACACGAAAACCTGTCCTATGCACTGTACCATTTTTGTGCAGCCAAAACCACATAAAACACAACCTCTAACAAACAGCACTTTTACTGCTACTCTTCTATTTCATATACTCCAAAAACAGCTCCATGCAAGATGAGAAAAATCTGCTGAGGGTATATCGCAAATAGGGTAGAATCAAGATAGATGAAAGGGAGAAAGTTCATTCTAGTCGTGCTGAATAAAATCACCAGAGAATCACATTGGAATCAAATGAAAGTGCCTCATGATCAGATCTCAAACTAGTATTCTCATAAAACATATCTTTACCATAAAAGCATTATCTTCAATAGACAGGCCACTATCTCTGTACATGAGATAAAACACATGCCGCCTTGTTCCATTTTCCATTTATGTTTCAATTATACAATAAGCAGGGGAAAATGGGCAATCCTGACTCCCAGATCAATTTGATAACAAAAAAACACAAATGATTATCAGTCCCCATCTGTTACTATTACGTTTTTATCACTGTGGGAGCTACATGAAAAATGCAGGATGACAAAGTGTGCAACATCATTGCACATACCGGGACCTGAGTTAGCTTGCTTACATTTCTTGCATGCATTTGGGATGATGGATCTAGTGAGGGGGAATAAACAGAGATTGTGGAAAAGCGCTGTTCATTTTTCATGAAACTATTGGAGAGGAGCGAGGCAGACTCATGTGCGATCTGCCGTCACCCCTCCCTCTGTTACAGCAGGGAGAAGGCGCCTATCCGCACACAATTATAGGCAGACATTACATTTAGCAAAGTTAATTGTCCGATCCAACAATGTACTCCAGACTGTTAAATTGGATATTTAAGGCGTTGAGTAATTAGCGGTAACAAAGTAATTACTTAAATTTATTGATTGTGATCATTAGCATAAGGATTTTCAAAAAAAGATGGAAGCTATAGTTTCTTAAATATATATAAATAGATGGGTAATTATCACTTCAAGGCATACGTGTATCTAAGGAGAAGAAGGTGATGAATTGCATTAGAAGTTTTTTTTTTTCCAGGTGCACTCTGTAGGTGTGAAGTGACTGTTGGCTAAACTAACCTTAAACAGGGAGTAATTAACGTCAGTGGGGTATTAACACATAACATATTTAGATCAGCATATTGTCTTTTGTTGGTTTGAAAAATTTGCGACAAAAACGACGTATTTTACATTCGCTCCTTTCACTCCCTCCTTTTGCTAAGTCACTCCCCCTTCAGAGCGCTATCACAACACAATCAGCACTCATCCCAATTACATACAGTTTTGTATCATGTTTGTGTATATTTATGGAGAATTGTTGTGTGGGAGCATGGATTACCGATGTAGGCTTGTGGGCTGAGCATTGAACAGAATATCACTGCTAACCTTAAGGACAGTTCTAATAGGGCCCAGGAGATCTCTAAATTACCCAAACATGCATGGATGACATCTAAAATGTCTTCGGGCATGTCTTTGAAGAGGGCAGTGTTATAACATGGTAGAAAGAAAAAGAATATCTTGAATAATACCCCCTCTTTAATAAATGATGTCTATTTTTGGCATTAGTAAATAGTACAAAAAAGAGACGAGGAAATCCACTTTCCTCGTAGCTTTTTGTTAGAGGAACATTAAAGCATTGTGTAAAGCCCATCCACACTGGCCTCCTGCTGATAATAATAATAATAATGGCATGGGTTTATATATGCAGTCTTTGAACACACACAAAACACTTTTACATTGCATTATTCATTTCCTCCACACTCTGTAGTGCTAAGCTAATGTAGCCACAGCTGCCTAGGGGTAGACTGACTGAGGCGACAAATGGCTGGTGATTACTGACTTGGTGGAAGGAATGTATAGCATATTTTCAGACTTGGCGTTAGAATAAGGTTACGCAGAATAAAACTTTATTAATACATTTATGAGCACAGTATTAGCCACTTAGTAGTATGCAAATTAGCACAATAAATAGTGTTACCACAAAACGTTAATGCTACTTAAAAAGCAATGTGTATTAAATTGAACATGAGTTGAAATACTAGGATATAAAGTCCAATAGTCAAGAATCCTTCATTAAAAGCCAGGAAAGTAATAACATATACTTAAGGGTGATATATTACTCAAAATGTACTCTTTTGAGCTTTAAGCTATGTAAAAATGCCTGGAGTTGTGTTTTGTTTCATTCACACATTTGAGTAATCCTGCATTATTAGTCTGTATACATCTCCAAAGCTCAAAATGCTCTGTTCCAAATTGTAATGTCACATAGTGGTAGAGATTGCATTTCCAAAAATCTGAATAAAGACAGATATAGATGTGCCAAATAATCTTGACATTTTTATTCTTGAATATACACAGATCGGTTATCCGGCTCTCGTACCTCTGAATGTCTGAAAATAGATGTGGACAGGACAGCAGCTGTGCCTGGGCTGCTTCTGGTGCTGTTACACAGAAACTGCTTCAGATCCGGTTTCACATTGTGTGGGCCCCGCTTGAGATTTCGGCCCGAGCCCAGGCATAGTTAGCAGCACTTTGGCCCTCGCTCACCCATTACTGGATCATTAAAGAACCGTGGCTCTGCTTGGCGTGTCATCCTTAACAATTGGCAGGAAGTTGGCGATGCATTTGCCAGATTTCTCCTGATAACAGAGCCATTTTGGATACTTAGGTGAAACTGAGAGGGACGACAGTGGCAGCTAATAATGTAACAAATGGGCTCTCTCCTCTCACAGCTGACTGACAGGCATATTGGGTAGAAATAACCTGAAACCACAGAAGTACTGATCGAGATGTTTATTGTCAAATCATTTTGGTTTAATTCTGTTGCCATAGAAGGTGGGTTCACATTTGCTCATTTACCACATCAAAACAGGATTAAATAATTCAGGACTAAACTCAAAACTAAACCTGGACCGTGGTGAAATGTAACAAAGTAAAAGTACTGTATTTAGGTATTTGTACTTTATTTAAGTAGATTTTAATTTGGATACGTTTCCCATACACTTCACTACATTTGAGAGCAAGTGTCTATATTTTCTATTCCACTACATTTTTGACAAGACTGAAAAGCAAAAATCTTTTTTTTTACTCTTGAAACCTGCTGAAAAGGCTGAGGGTTTATTTTTAACAAATGTGTAGTTTTAGCAAACAAAAATATACAAACAAAAACCATTAGGAAAAAAAAATCAGTTCAATAGTTTTTATGGAACAAATTAAAATAATAAGACCTCAAAATCTGTGCCAAATACTTTTACTTTTTACTCTTAAAGTATATTTTTCAACTGGCACTTTAATACTTTTCTCATGTGATACTTTGACTTGAGTATTTCTTTGCTCTGATATCTGTACTTTTATTTATGTAACAACATTTTGTACTTCCTCCACCACTGAACCTGAACTGTACCAGGACTAAACAAAGACTAGACAGGATCAAACCAAGTCCACATCAGGTCTAAAATGGTTAAATCTAGGACCAAATATCATATGTATTTTAATATAATAGTACTATATTTTTGTAAACTGTAATCATTTGCAATGGCCGATGTACACATTCGCCATAAACTGTCAAATCAAGGTCTTGAATTGAAGTTGACATATATCAAATTACAATTGTTTTTGTGAAGACCAAAGACAATAGAGAGTAATTGTTATATCAAGTAAGAAAACAAGCTGTCTGTTAGTAAAAGCTGCCAAGAGTGTTGATTAAAGAAAAAAAAGAACAAAAAGAAAGAATTGTGAAGTGTAATCTTTCAAACGAGTATAATGTGATGTCTTTGCACGTTTGTGATTCATTTTCACATTTGCTGAAAATGTGTACCTCAAAGACATTTCTAGGCACAGTTTTAAAAAATTGACTCTTGTGAGTTTTAAGCCATGTTAAGAATGTTGTTACCTCTTCAAATACATACCTGGAGTTGAATTATTGCCCACTACTGCTTTTGAATATTTTTACCAAGCAACATGGATAATTGATTGACCCCTCTAGAAATACTGGTAATTTTCCAGTGTACAGAGCCTATGTACATAAGGAGCTTTGAAAGTGTAGTGGTATATTTTTCATCTCATGTAATAACTACAAAGGCACTCTCAAAGCTTTCACAGTGCTTCCTCGCTAAAATCGTCTCAAATTCAGCCTAGATACTAAGTTTATTTAAAAAGTCATTGATACAGTGTGTAATAAAATGAACAGCCCACATTACTACTAGAGCTGCTTTCTACACTGTTGAACATTCTGAGAAAACTGCAGGCTGACAAAATTGGAGTAACAATGCTGCCTTAATATGCAACAATATTTGAGAATGATTTCTGTATGATGCACGCAAGCGACTAATCTGAGGCGACCTGGAATGAATTGGCCTTTCTCAATGAAGACCTTCATGTACGCTGCAAGTCATTAGCCATATCTGCTTAGAGTGGAGCTGACACATCAATAAGAGCAAACAGGAACCCAAAACAACAATAACAGCATCGATCACTCTGCAGCAGGCGAGATCCACAGAAAACTCACAGAAGCCATCCAGGAAATAGTATTTCAGTCTTCATTACCGATTCTAACCCAAAAGACGCCTCATCTAAGAGCCATCAGGCCAGGGGGAAAATGGACTGCATGTAGATAAATGATGATGGAGCGGAGGGAAAGCAGGGCTGAAAAATGAGGAGAGAGGTTTAGGACAAGAGTGAATGAGAGCAGAGAGGGGGGCAGGCCAGGGGAGATGAGAGGGACATATCAAAGAGACACAAAATGAGCGACTTTAGGGGAGCTGTGGTGCTTTGGGCTGACGACAGGGGTCTCTAAGGAGGGGAGGGGCTGTGGGACATGCAATCACGCCTGCTCCACTCCACATGCAGAGGGGGCATAATCACATGACCCCAGCCCGGGCGCCCTTCATCTCCACTCCCGAGTGTAATCAGGGTTAGGAATCACAGGCAGACGTGGCTCAAAAGTGCACCAGGGAAATCTCAATGGCGGTGTTGAGTTAAATCATTATATAACACAGGGCAGCTTACATTAAACAGCAAGTTTCTGACGGCATCACAACACGAGCCTGTTTAATTGAGATATGCAAAATAATATCTATGGGTGGCACAGCTCAGAATACTGTGAAACTTGTGACAAAAACTGATAAGGTCCAACACTAGAGATTTTTCTTTTGAATTATTCATGAAAATAATGTTGTGTACTAGCTCCTGTCCCTGATCTAATAGCATGACATTATCTGAAAACTACTGAAATGGAAAATCACAGCGAACACAATAATATGAATTCAACTTTTTTCTTGTAAGGACTGGATTTTTTCACGGGTTGGTAAAAGGGAAAATTTACAACCCTTTACCCTATATTTTAAATAAATCTCATGTTTTTAACAGACTAAAGAAAGATAAAATGCATTTTTAAATATTTATAACATTTCCTCTGGTGGGAGCCCATGTATGGCCTGGTTTTGAGCTCTGTTGTGGTTCTGGTTTGGATTAAAAAATTTAAACAAAAAATAAAACATGCTGTTTAAAGACTTTATAAATATGCAATGGCTGATTTACTAAAGCTTTGCTTAAGCTTAATGGTGTGTAGTTAGTTATAAGTGTTACCACAATTTCACAAAAGAATTATACAAAATACGGATTCTGCATTTTTTCACTTGTATAACCAAATATACTACTATGAAATATAAATTAATTTCTCAGCCTAATAAACATCAGGGGTCATTTTCAACATAATGGTAGTTTCTCAAACATATAGTCTGATATAACCATTCTAAAACTATTCAGGAAAGATCCCATTTTGTCCTACTGATTTCACTTTTTGATACTAGTTCAAGTAGGTAGTGTCTGCGTATTGATCACTCCAGACATGTTCAATGTGTATCTGACATGCATTTCATTTCACCTATATTTTCTGATGGATGAGGAAAAACCGCCCCCTCTGTAATGGAGGTGCCAGGCAGTGGGCAGCCACACACACATGCTGGGCACTGGACAGCACTGAACACAACAACACTGAATTCATTTGGATCTTATTATGAGGCCTGTCTCCGCCCGTCTGCCCCCTCTAATGATTCACATAAAGTGCCACATGCTAGCGCTCTCTCCACCCCCTCCTCTGTTTGTTTGACTCTCAAATCTCAATCAGGAACAGTTGGGGTTCAACAAGAGCTTCAGATCTTGTGCCACTGTTGGCTAGCACACCTACAAATCTGTATCTGTATGTGTTCAGCATGTTGGGGAAAATTAGGATGCTTTTGAGCCAAGATATAAAAGTATGTATTAAATCTTTATTACTGTTGTTTGTATGGGTCAGTTTAAATGGAAATTTTACAACTAAACTGCGTGTGTTCAGCGGCCTCTGTGATTTCCAGTAGATGGTAACATCCCAAAAGACTGCCTTGATTACAGCCAGTTGTTTCTAGATACAAACACCAGGCTGTAGGGAGGAGTTTGTATTATATTGTTTTTAGTTATTAAAGGGACAATGCATATTAAAGACAAGCTAATGATTAGATAATGTCTGAAGTGTGGATACCTGTTAGACCAATCACACTGTCCCTTATACCTTCAGACCTAGCCCCTCCTCCTCTCACTCTCTCCTTTAGTCCACAGACACAGCCCAGTTTAGTAGCTCTATTTGGAAATGAGCTTGTGGGCAGAGTTTATGTGTTTAGTCCCACTTTAAAAGTGTAATAATTCTTCAATTTGTGTCGACTGAATAAGGGCATCCATAATAACAAACAAATGACCAGAGAATACCACTTTCTTCATGAAGTTAATAATGACTGTTGTCTGGTAGATCTAGTTTCTCTTTAGCCTCATGCTTCTCAGCTGCTCTAATGCACCATGAAATGCATAACTTAACTATAGAAAACTATATTAAATCTGAAGCCTTAAGGCAACTGCAAACAGATTTTCACTTAAATCATGTATAGGCCCACTTATAGATGTATAGGCCCAACCAAGGATGCACATTCAAATAATGACTAAAGTTGGATTATAACAAATGAAATATCTAATGTGGATAGAGTAACGTGGAGAAATCTGCAAGTATGATTGGTGTATATATATAAAAAAACAACTAGAAATTTCATTCAAAAGAAATAATTACATTTTAAACAATTCCAAAAGAATCACTGCATTACAGCACTGTCCCTCTCACCCCACCATAACCGGCCGGTCCAGCAGAGGGCACTCACTGACACATGTTAAACCTGAGCCTCTGCAGTCATTCAGCACACAAATCCACTTAACCCTTACCAGACCGGTGCCTTGCGGATAACAGTGATTGATTTACCCACTCCAATTCTAAACCCAGGCTCCCGTACACCCTCTATTCTTATGAGACCCCCCAGTAATAAAACCAGTTCCAACAGTGACCCCAGCTAACAGGTGTCCCGCAGGCTTCCATAGTTCGGCGTATTAAGTGCTGCATCTTCCTGACAACACTAAGATATAACAAAGCGCCTTGGGCCAAGGGAAACCGTGGGACACCGCTTTTTAAGGACTGAAATTGAGTGTCTTAACTTGAGAGGGGTTTTGTAAGAGTGCCCTGAGAAAATGAGAAATACTTTAATTCCACTTTCACCACGCAGTAAGTGGCCTCAGCGCTCCAGTGTTTAAGGAAGGGCTATTTTCATCAGACGCTCCAAGTACCTGCTGTTCTATGCTTCCTACAGAGAGTGTGTATATGAAAAGAGGGGAGGGAGGGAGGGAGAGAGAGAGAGGTGGGAATGTTACTCCAGGTAAAGAGCTCCTCAAATGGACTTCAGTATAGAAGAGCTATAATGGATGTACATAGGGAGGTGGAGGTATTGTGTAACTTCGCGACTATGTACTGCTTTGGAAGGCATTACGTTAATTGGCATTCGCAAATACTTCACACACTGGAAAGTAATAACAGGGAAAAAAATGCTTTAAACAACTATAGCAACTTTTGGTGTTCTTTATAGTCATAACTTGCACCTCTGTACACAACTGCACTGTGAATCAAAAGTATAGCAATAAAGGTGCAGTGCTCTATTTTAAACCTTGAGTGAAGAACGTGTTTTCACTGCCTCTGTTAGCTACGCCCACTCTCTCACTCTGCTGTTGAGCCATAACAGGGAAAAAATTGTCTGTGATACAAGGAGTAATTTCCACATGATCCTCATGAAGCTCCAGTCTCTTATAGCACTCTGATATCACACCCGAGTGAAGGACAGTCACAGACTGCCTGAGCAGCAAAGAGCACACGCTTTACAATAGTTTACATTTGGCTCTCAAACCAGAGTCTGACTCCTCAAGTTCTGATGGGCTTGACTGACAGGTGGATTAACCAATCAGAGAAGAGCTTGTTCATGACAAAGATGATGCATACAAGTGCAAAAGACACAGAGTGTAGGAGAGACTGACTTGCCAGGCAAAGTCACCGACACTTATTTCTACAAATTTCTCACCCGAGGTTGTTCCTGATTGGACAAAATGGCCCTCAGTGGTCTGTGGTCATCACTCAACAAATGCCAAAGGTGATATCTTTCTCATTCAGTTTCACAAATAGCTGTTCTTACAGCACACTGCATGGTCTAAAGGGCATTCCAAAACTAGAACAAATAAAAGTCAGGTACGTGACCTTTAAACTATTAAACAACCTGACAGCTCATTTGATTTGAAAAGGCATTTTTACCAGGTGCATGCATCATCTGTTATTGGTTCACTCCTGGTTCATTTCTTGGGTCGATTTGATAGATACAACTAGAGACAAACAAAACCTAAAATACAAGCTGCTCTTATAGAGATAAGAAGCAGTTGGAATTTTGTCCTCGACTCAACTCCTTACATTATTTTTGTGCTTGTAAACCATCATCTGTTCAATTACCCATAACACCTGTCAGTAGTCATACAGTAATATTCAGGCTGGTTGGTCAAAAAAGTACTTACTCTTTTGGAGTCTTTGCCGAATGTCTCACTGTAGCTGGTGCCCAGGATTTCAAACTGCACATGTGAGTTGGAGCCTTCAGCGCGGAAGTCCATGAACCCGGTGAGCCCATTGATGCGCCCCTGAAACAGACACACAGGGTGGACCCCCAACTGAGCAAAATTTGAGCATGTGTGGGGAGGTCAGGAGTCTGGAGGCACTTGTTGTACAGATAACCTGCCTCATGATGGCATCCCACTGAGCAAAGAGAACGCTAAAAGGCAGAGCTACAGTACATGTCTGTCTCACATGCATGTACAATATGAAGTTTTACTCCAGATGCCCCCTGATGCAACCACTTCTTTTAGTGTCTTGTTTAAAGAGGGGGTATTTTACTTCTATGGGGTATTAACTGCTAACACATCATATATTTAGAGCCCCATGTTACCTTTTATTTCTTTGAAAATGCTATATTTGCCAAAAACAACATATTAACATGTTTTATAAGTTTTTCATTTTTGATGCTCTGAGTCTCCCCTCCCTTTGCTCTCCGTGCTAAGCCATTCCTCTGTCAGAGCGCTATCATGTTACAATATGCATGCATCCCACTAATGAAGCTACTGCACATCATATCAGGTTGTGTACAGTTTTGTGTCATGCTTTTGTATATTTCTGGAGAATTGTGGGAGGACGGGTGATGTATCTTCTGGGCTGAGCATTGGACAGATTCTTACCACTAACCGTAGGGGGAATACAAACAGGTCTCAGGAAGATCACTAAGTAAAACCTCGTCAGGCATGTTTTTGATGAACGAACAATATGGCAGCAAAAAAATCTCTTTTGCATAATACCCCCCTATTCAAACTAAACACATTGTCCAAAATTGCTTTTATGAGCTTTTAACCTTGTAATGATTTTCCCTTATGCCAGTCTTACTAATGGGAGCATTTTGAGTAACTCATGCATGCATAACCATGCACTGTCCTGCACGTGAGGCGTGAGTGCTCAGAGAATGTACTCTTCACCTACGCCCGACTGCTCTACTTGCATGTGAATCTTTTAGAACTTCAGAGTACAGGTCCTTTAAACCATTTTAGATCAACAGAGGAGATTACAGTGAACAGAATGTAAAACCAGGATCTGGAATATGCCTTGTTTTAAAGAATCTACATTTTGCTCAACTGACTTGTTGAGTTTTTCTCCAAGTTACATTGTCGTTTTCTTGTGTTTAAGTAATCAAGTTCCAAAAGCTTAAAACTCAATTCCATCAGCTGAGGCCATGATGTGGTGCTCCACTATGGTTTTACAGTCCATACACCTTCAATGGACTCCTGGTGCATGTTTTTGAACTGTCTAGCAGCTGTTGTTTTTAGCTTCATATAAAGTTAGTACATATTTCAAATGTAGCCACACACAGAATGTTCATAAATATGTTGTAATACTACATTTATCAAATGAAAGTTACTAACAGAGGCCTGAACTTTAGCCCTGGATTGGCTTTCCACTTGAAGGCTCAAGGTGTAGGTGGCAGGTGTTGGTGGAAAAACATTACATTCTTATTACATATTGTTAATTTGTATGGTTTCTGTTGAAGAGTTGTAGACATTATATTATTTTTTTTTTTACTTTTGCATCTGTTTTATCTTAAAGGTCCTATGTACATTTTAGAGGATATTGATGACACTGAACTTTTTAGAAGATAATGATGAATTTGAAATCTTATATTTATGGAAATTAGAATGAATTAATTTGAATTGTTTTAATGACGAATTGTATAGTGGTTATTTTAAGGAGACACTGTTTATGATGAATTTTGTGTACATAGTCTGCCCAAGGACTGCAGATGGAAAGTTGCTTGTAGCTAAATTTGGCACAGAGCATCTTTTCACTCTGAGTTTAATGTTTTCTGTGCACTGTCCTTGTTATAAATACATTACAAAATACTGCTGATATATCCATGTTAGGATGTTGTTGCCTCACCAAAAACATTCCTGAAGTTGCATTTAGCGTCATTCACAGATGTTTGAGTTTCATTAGTCTGTCTACATATCCAAAGCTCAAAATGCTCTGTTCCACCTTGTGATGTCATGTAGTGGTAGTTTGCTAGTTAACAGCTACCTATTACCTTTAGTTCAGTAGAGATTAGCAACTCCAGGGCTGAATTTTCCTGAATGATTTTAGTGAAGACAACACAGTGGAGAAAAAGAACTTAGTCTAAATAGTCTAAAGTTTGTGTGTTAAACATGTGTGAATGAAACAAAAGGCAACTCCTTTGATGAGGAAACAACATTATAACATTATAACATGGGCCCTTTAATAATGATGATGGATAGTTGGACACTGTTATATGTTTTCCCATATGAATATGTATAAGGTGTGACTGGTCAATTGAAAGTAGCCCGCTGCTTTACTTTATTCTATTATATCTTAAGTGTCTTGAACTCACTCCAGCTCAACTTCTCCAACAATAAAAAATTCCATTATCCGATTGAACTAAATGACATCAGCCCACCTTACAGTAAAGGCTGCCAATTTTATGAGTGAGAGAAAAGAGGGCTACCACACATACATCGGTATCAAAGCAGTCAATGAGCCCTGGATCTATCTGGAGGCCGCTCTTAGAAAATCATTTTATAATTTCTGTAGTTAAGGTCTTACTTGAAATGCTTCAATAATTCTGTATGTTCTTTTTAACTCCTAACGGCCGCTTAAAGGACACTACCTACCTCATTTTGTACTTTCTATTGACCCACATCTCAGCCAGTCTTTTTGATCTACCCATAGTCATTTAGCAGCATATAGAGAGGTAATGGAATACCTTTTGAATGGTGTCGAGCATAGACCATCCTCCGTTCCAGGGTTTGGTGGATTTTCTCATACAGTTGAGACTTGCCATGCTATGCCACTTGCGGTCGTCAAGCTTTCGATAGAAGGCATTGGCGAGCATCAGGACACTGTCATATAGATACAAGTTGGATACCTGGACAAAAAAAGGAAAAAATAGAAATATTTGAAATATCGCTATAATTTGAAAATAAACTTGCTGCATAGGAGTAACAACATAAGTGTAATTCAAGGCCATGTAATCACTTTCATATAGAGTTAAAGTTAGAGTAGAGTATATTTTGTGTTATATTACACAAAATGTAAGTCATGCTGTAATATTGTTACCTCCTCAAAAACATACCTGCAATTGTGTTTTGTTTCATTCACACGTGTTTGAGTAATCCTGTATTATTAGTCAGTTAATCAGTTATTAGTTACTTTTCATGTTAACAGCTACCTTTCACCTTTTGTTTAGTAAAGGTGGGCAATTGCAGGACTGAAATTATCTAAATGATTCTAGGGAAGATGTACGAAGTTTAAAAATAGTGGAGCACTTCCTGTGTTACCACATGACATCACAAGGTGGAACAAAGTGTTTTCTGTTTGAGAGAAGAAATATGCAGGTTTTGAGTGTTAAACATGTGTGAATGAAACAAAAGAAGTCTGGGCATGTTTTTTAATGACACGACATTATAACAGACAAAAGCATAATATGGGTTATAATATATGAACCATTTCCCCCCTTACAGTCTTTTGTAAAAGCAGATTTTGCATCAGAAATACTGTCTGCATCTAATTATGTGTTTTTTTATTCATCTCAAAGCCCCTCAAAGCACCGTGTGATGCCAAACCCCCAACCACTCTACAGTTCCATATGGACCATCACACAATTTTCTCCTTCTCTCTTTTTTAATGTCAAATGTATGACACACACCCTTCAGCTGTTTAAGTACTTGAAAGCATCCTATATCAAATTACACGCCGTCATTTGTTAAATCATCCTATCTACTTCAATTCTCCACTTTCTCTGTATTTCCACTCTTCAACTGTTATTTGGATGTTTTCGATGATGTAATATCCCATGTTGAATTCACTGCTTTTTGGTTAAGGTTAATGGACATTTTATTTTCCCTGTACTGACACATCCTGGTGATGCGTCATTACTGGTAAACATGTTTTCTAGTTTGCCAAAAATGGACTTAGACACATTATTTTAGCCTTACTAATAGAAAATAGATCTAAAATATCACTAAAGATCGCAAAGGGCAGTTATACAATTCATTCAACTATTACATGCAACACATGTTCCTATCCTAAATGCAGATGTAATTTGTTTGAGGTTCTTAGGTACCCATGGCTACTATGGAATGCAAAATGTTCCATGAAAATAGATTATAAATTGTCACTTGTTGCCATATTACAGTCAGTCAGTCAGCCAAGAATGCTGAATTTCTGATTTGAAAGTAATTTGATCAAGAGTCACTATTCAACTATAGTCAATGGTAAATGGCCACATACTTCTACAGTGCTTTTCCACCTTCAAGGCACTGAAAGCGCTTTACATCAAGGAACCACACACACGTTCACACACACACACACACACACACACACAAACATTCATACTAGTGCTGTCAATCAGTTAAAGTGGCAGAAGTGGCAGAAGTATTTATTAAATAGTGATGCTGTGATGCACGCCCCTCTGTGAGTTCAACAACAGCTCGGAGCAGTGAGGATAGAGAAAGTCTGCAAAACTTGTCTCTGTCACAGTCCTTATCGAAGGTAAGCGTGGATTCACCATACGTTTTGGAACAAACTTTTTTTAGTGTTTTCCTTGTATGACTAACATCAGCTCACCTGACAGGGCCAAAGCTTATGGAAAAACTAGTTTGTGATAAAAAACACAGTTTTAACTCGTTAATAATGTTAAAGATATTTTTGACAGCACAAATTCATACTCAAGTCTATACACTGTGGGAAAAGTGGGCTAAGTGGCCCATGGACACAATGACAGCATTCACCAGTGGGAGCTGGAATCGCACTGCCAACCTGTGGCTTAGTGGATGTCACTGTTCAGTGGACAAACACTCTACCAACTGAGCTACTGCCAAACTATACTGCAAAAAAATAATAATTCACTTCGCCATATAAAGACAAAGTAATTCAAAGTGCTTTATAGAATAAGAAATACTTTAAAATCACATTACAAACAAATTAGAACATATACTATCTTAAAATGAACATTAAAAGAGAAGAGAGAAGAGTGCAGAATAAAAACCTTTCAGTCATATGCACAGCTAAACACATTAGCAAAGCAATAATTAAATATTTTGAAAGCACAGCAGCAAACATTATACAGGGACTGGTTTGTCTCTGTGAACTCATGAGTTGGGGGAATCAAACCCACAACTCAGTGAAGCAAATGTGCACTGCATTTTGAGGTATTTCAAACCTGACAAACACTTTCATTTCGGTCACAATTCCAGTTAAAGCCCAGTCTCCAGTTCATCTGCAAAAGTCTCGATTACATTGTTGTAGAGTTGTAAACCATATAGATGCCTGATCCCTCACAACTCTACATCATATTTAACACCTGTTCATCATCACCTCCATCTTTAGATGTATAAATGAATTTAGAAAAGACAGCTGGCTATTTAACTGATTGTTTCGCATTCCAAAAGGTCAATGCAGTCGTTAATATGCAAGAGCCAGTATGTCTGCTCTCTTGGTTTATAACTGCAGTCGCCATCATCAGAGACTATAACTCATAAAGTCTGTGTGTGGCAAAGTGGCCTCACTATGGACCAACAGAAAGCATTGTTATATAACGATTAATATTTCATATGAAAATTTGAAAAGGAATTGTACCTCCGATGGGGAAAGGATCTGTTTAAAATAATAGCGCCAGCGAAAGAAGAGGGCCCAAAGGTATTTTAGGATTCTCTCATCCCACATTCACCTCATCTCAACTCAAAAGACGTAATATGTTTCCTCATTGCACATTCCATTTGAAAAATTATATGTTTGTGAAATAGTTTATCTTTATACATGGAGTGCTGCTGTTGTGTTTGAAAATACGGCAGACTTCAGGAGATTGGAAGTCAGGATGTGAATAGACAAAAGCGGTTGAATTGGAGCCATATTGTGGTTCAATAAAAGAAAATGAAAACAAGGTTATTTGCTTTTTTAAATACCCTTTGCAAAGTGAGATTTCTTTTATTATGCCCCAAAAAGAGCCTATAATAAACGTAGTAGAATAACAGTTGAAGCAGAAGCAGTGCAAATTGTGGCTGTTGTAGTTAGTTGTGTAGTAACTGAAATAGTATTGATCAGTTTGCACAAAAAATACATTAATAAAAGAAAAGTGAAAGCAGTTCAGTGGTTTTTCTCAAGAACTGTCAAAGGTAGTAGGAGTAGTTACAGAAATTGACAGTATCAGTGGCATGATGGCAGATCTGCTAGCACCCACACCTCAAAGTAATAAGGCTCCAGGTTTGACTCCTAAGCCAGCCAGGCCTTTCTGTGTGGAGTTTGCATGTTCTCCCTGTGTCTAGGTGGGTTTCCTCTGGGCAGCCCAGTTTCTCCCATCAATCCAAAACAAGCACAAGAGATAAGATCTACCAGCTAAGGTAGTCCTGACCAAGCCTATAACATCATGGAGATGGGTCCCTGGCTCCTGACAGTTGCCCCAGTGGTACTGAAGGATCGACCAAAGAGAACAAATTTCCCTACAAAGTGTACCGTTACCTACAATATAATATAAATTTGGTTTCATAACAAGCACTTTCTAAGGAACCATATTTTTGCTATGTTTATTTATTCTATGAATAGCAGCAAAAAAGTATATTTCTTCTCTGTCTGAATCACAATAATGGGGTCCTTGCTTGCAAAGAGATGTGAGGTCGTGTGGGGTGATTGCAGGCGAAACAAAAGCCTTTTCTTAAGCATCACAATATTGGCTAAGATTCTGTGTTTGGCTGGTGTAAAATCACCGGTTTCCAGCTGTCGCACTGGTGTAATGACAGAGTACAGTGGCACATCAAACAAACTGACAAAGGCAATAAACAACAACAAAAAATAGCGGTTTCGATCATCTTTTTTCCTCAGCGCTGCCGTAAGCTGTGCAGTTCTCGGATTGATGTGGGCTGTCTTCTGTCTGCTGCTGAATGCTGATTTGATAGGTCCTCCGCGTCTGAGAGGAAGATCCATGGAAGCAATTCAAGCTGCCACTCTGAGCGCTCCGATCATGACAGGTCTCCACACAGAGTTCAGCCCCTCCGTCATCCTAAATATGATCTTTACCTGCTCATAGGTCACATGGTCAGGAGCTTATAGCCAGCAAAACCAACCTTGGCTTGTCATTAGGTTTTACACATAGACTATAAAGAAGTGGACTAAGGGAGTGTGACGTCACCCATAGTGTTCGGCTCCAGCCAAATGAAGCTCACAGTTATAGGGGCAAGTTTGGAGCCGAGTTCCATATCTTGTCATTTTTGGTACTGAAATTGTTAGATGCAACTGAACACTAATTATGGAGGCAAATGTCTAAATCAATTAAGCTGGATGCCCTGCAGTCTTGCAAAACATTATGGAGGGTGAATGTCTTGCCTGAGGACACAACAACATTTTATTATTATTATTATTATTATTATTATTATTATTATTATTATTATTATTATTATTATTATTATTATTATTTTCACAATTATATTATTCATTGTGTCAAATTGGCAGTGACATCTTATGAAAGAGTGTGTTTTGTTGCTACACATTTTTGGAATATGTTGTTTTTGCTACTTTTGCACCACAAAATATATATAATATATATAACAAGTGAGTGTGCCTTCATCACAAAAGCATACATAAGTGATATGGTATTTCTATCAAAATTATTCAAAAAAAAAAACTTCATTTTTAATTTAATTTTTATATTCGTAATGCAATATATATATATGCGGGAAAGATGTAATTTGTCAACACGTGAAATTTGCTCATTTTCAGTGTTGCAATATTTTGAGTTTGAGTTGCTACTTTCTGACGAATGCTCCGACCTCCACTTCCCCAAATTTAACACAGTTATGTAGGAGACAAAGAGGACATTGGTGCAGGCTCCACACAGTTCTGCCATCTGCCCCGAGAGAAGGATGGGCCTGCATCAAAGCAGCTACAGGGAATACGGCCATTACTGCCCCATGGATTAAAACACACTCAATACTTTAATGTCCCTGGTTGGAGTGCTCCATTTAAAGAGGAAGTCACAATAAAGAGCTGGTACTTACTGCACAAAGAACAGAATGACATTGTGCTACAAAGATAATACTGCTGAATCCTGCTGAAGGCCGTATCTGCTTTACACACCTGCATTATCATAACCATAGGACTTTTGGATGAGCTCCAATGTGACAAATCCTAAACGCAAATGACAGATAACCCGATCAGTGTAGGAGTATGAGCGGTATCAATGAACGCCATGCAAAGTTATTCCACTGATGTATCAACCTAGATGTTTAGGATCTGCATTTCACTTTAGGATACACAGGCCTCTGTATATTTTATGTCATTATAATTTATATATTATTTTACGTCTTTAAAATGTGCTGTTGCACGGAGAGGTATGGTCTCAAGAGTTTATATTTTTTACGTCACACCAAAGGGGATGTCAATAATGTAACATCATTATTACATCGAGCTTATATAATGCCACAAATACTAAACAAAATGGATAATGAATTATCCAAACTTTGTTGGCATGGTTGTGGGGCAGTGGACACACTCTGTAACAGGCTGTCCTGTACATTTGATGTGCAGATCTCTCCTTGCCCATTGCTGTGCCTGCTTGGAATAAGAACTCAAGACTTTTCATCCCAAAAAATGGGACCATATATTATCACATTTTTTAAAAATCATCTAAATGTATTATTATGACGAATTGGAAGGAACATAAACATAAGTGCTTTGACATAAACAATTGTTACAAAGACTTTTTGGTTTTAATTTCTATGGAGCAGGCTGCTCAGTTGTTGGACACAAAACACACACCATTGGCCCATGGACTGTGTCAAAACCTAATTTGCAGCGCAGTAAAATAGAATAATATACTGCTATATATAATAACACATGTATAATGTATGAGTAAGTGTGTTTTGGGGTTGCCAAAAAAAAAAAGAGATTAATAAACAAAACAAAACATAAGGGATATAAGGAAACAGAAAATATGTAATGCAAATTGCAAATTTGATTTGACAGCTCTAAAATGTAAATACACACAGTTAGTCTTATGTTATGTCTCATGTGTATTTTGTTAATGTGATGGGTTTCAGAGAAACTGAAAGCAACTTTTCATTGCAAAATGCATGACAGACTGGTGTTTACCACCAACATGGATGCTGGAGTGGATGTACCATCCATACCTCCAGTTCCACCTTGTGAAAAACAAGGGCGTTTGGAGGCCAAATAATCCAGTCTGAGGAGGAGATACAAACAGGTCAGACAGGGACCTACACCCTCGAGTGAGGACACTGTTCTTCTGGAGATAGTGGCACCTTGTTGGCAGCAAAGGCAATGTACCAACCAACCTCCAGTACCCATCCTCTCTGCAAGCAATGGAAGGGAGATTCAGTCTCAGAGGAGGAAACTGCAGAGAGACCCAACCTCTCATGTCATCTACCTCCACTTGGTGGCGCTACAGTCCACAGGGATTCACATTTTAAAGTGAATCAGTAGTGGCAGCCTCTGGAGAGTCAGGGAGAACCACCCGGGAACCCAGACTTGCCTTTGGTTCTGCTGCCCATAACACCCAAAGGTGAAGATTGTTTCTCTTTTTTCAACTGTTTCCTTTCACCTGCTCTTTTCTCACGTCAAGACCATCATCAGACATTTGTCATCTAAATATGAAAACATAAATTAATATCACATTTTCCTCCAGCAGTGCCCTAGACCACTTTGGGACATCAGGCAGCCAAGAGTCAATCCCAGGACCTCAACCTGCCTCCAGTGTGCCTCCTTCAGCGCCACACAAAGGTAAAACATTAGTTAACATACAGTAGCTAAAGTGAACACATGAAAAGAAAACTGAGACATCTTTATTTACATTTCCAGGAGCTGAAACACCACACCAACAAATGAGTCTGAAACCGTTACAGGTGCCAACACTGCCCCCTCTTGTACCCCCACGAGCAACGAGAAAAGGTCAAGATTTGTCAGGTAGTACTTCAAGTGTAAAAGTGTTCAAACACCAAACATCTCAACATGGAATTTCATTTGCAGAAACCAAAAAAATGATCTCAGGTTCCACACCTGCCTTTTTATACTGTTTACATTTTACAATACAATTTACATACAATTTACATTGTAGGTCAAAACCAAAACCAGTGCTATCCTTGGTCAGTGACAAATCAAGGACTGCCATCAGATCAGAGGTTCCACGGCCGTCTCTGATTGGGTCTGGCCCTAAAAAGCTAAAGCGTATCACTTTTGTAGAAATCACGCACACAGATCATGTTTATCTAATTTAAAATCTAAATCTTACATACAGCTCCTTTAACATTATAGTATGTTTTTAATAGGGAAGTTATAAATCCTGCAGTTTGACTGATTACATTATCACTGAGGGAAATCACTAGATATTGAGTAGTAAGTGTTTGCCTATTATGAAATGTGATAGTCTGTCTATAAGAGAAGTATTGACGAAAAAGTGGAGGTGGAAGAAATATACTGAAGTGAAGTACAGCTATTCTAAAACATATCGCTCAAAATCACCAGGCTTATTTTGATTCTGCTACAGGAAAGTGTCTATAGAAAACAAGTATCCAGTTACTTTAAAAAACTGTTCTTTACAGATACTAACAGGTTTAAGCCCAGTTAAATATCAATTAGATTTATTTTAGGGATAGTCTCTGAGGTATAGAAAGATGCTCAAAAGTGATTATCTGTAATTATCTTAATTTGAGTGCAACCAAGTGCATCATAAATGCAAATGAATGTGTTTTTAAATAGCATTATTTCACCTAATAGGACTAAGCACTAAAATACCACAATCTGTGCATTATTATATGTTCTGGTCACATTAACTCAAAACAGATTTTAAAGATATTTTACGTCCAACCTTGCATTCAGTACTCAAGCAGAAGTTCCTCCAAATACTTTTTACTTGAGACATTATTTGTATTTGTAATTATTTATTGTCATTGCTTCTACTTGAATAGTAGTATTTTAAACAGTACTGTTACTTGAGCAATTTTTTTTTACTATTCCACCCAATTCTGATAACATTTCTTTTTCACAACAATCTTCATAATGCTTTAGCTATTGAAACAGCTCTTTAGCTAAAGTTGTATTGAAAGTGAACTGATCCTTCCCAGTGTTAAAACAACATTTTTCTCCTTCTCCAGAGCCTGTCAAAGTCACAATTGGCTCAATCATTGGTATTCAGGGGCATGCATGTTCCTCGTAATTACCTTATCTGGGGAGCTCAATCTCCATCCAGTCGCATACATAATCATTGGATAATATTTGCATTCATGTGGCACTTTCCAGATGCTTGTCTATAATGTCCACTGGCAATAGCTGCGTATGATTTAGCAGCGAGACAGCAAGGGTCAGCTTATAAACTACTATAAAGGAATTCTATACAACACTGAGCAACAACATTTTTACATTAAGTACAACCATTGAAAATAAATGGGGTTTTACAGTATTATGCAAATGAGATAAAAAAATACATGAGACGGCAAATCTTGACTAAATCAGGACTTAACTGGGGGATGCACAAGGAGAATCAGGTCTGTAGACTGCAGGTGAAAAGTAACACAAAATATGAACTAAACACAATTCAAAACAGGCACTAAACTAAGCATATAAAAACAACTGTATGGCCTTACACTTCTACTGACATTTATTCACTTGCATATGTTCTTATTTCTCAAACATACTTTCATTCTTTTTACTAGGAGCAGGCTTGTGGGGCATTCTAGGAATTCTAGGAATTCTAGAAATTTTTAAAACATTTGTATCCCATGAATATCATCGATTAAGAAAATAAAATTGAAGAAAGAAGTAAGTAGAGGGCAGTAGGCGTATGACAGTGGCAGTGAAAGTGGGGGTTGATTAATATATGATGCCTTGAAAATAACTAATTAAAGGTTGGTCAAACATGCACAAATCACTCCAAATACAAAATCGAGAGAGTAAATGAGAAGTGGAAACAAGTATTACATGATTAAAAGCTCTGAAAGGTGGATTTAGCATAACAGGTCTGCTGAATCTCGAGTCTATACCAGTTGTAAACTAGATTAAAATAGTACAGAGATATAAAACATATTCCTGTATATGAGACATCACTGAAAACCTGCTGCAGAACTACGCACTGTTTATGAGTACAATGATGGCCTTCACAACAGCACCCAAAGTGACTATAAACTCTACAAAGGCGGGATAAAGCCCCAAAATATGCAGAGGAGAGAAGGAACACAACCTTGCCACCAGTCAAATACCACATTAAAATTCATTCATCATGAGCCTGTGTGCTCCTGCCTTCCTCTATGGCTTTGTATGCATACAGGCTGCTATGGGACCTCATGCGCTGTATGCTGGACTAGACTGAGCATATGAATGTGAGGCTGACATTTTGATTACTCAGCAGGAACTGGCCGAGCAGCAAGATGTGAGCGAGTTTGAAAAAGTCACAGGTTAGAAGGGAGATGTTGTACAGTCGGCGGAATGATCCTCTTCTAGTTCTAGCAGGAAGACACTGATGTAACCTTCTCACGGGCTTGTAAAAGTCAAACGCAAGAGCTAAGCAAGGATAATGACTCAACTTTTAGGGATGAACACCATGCCAAGGTCATGTCCAAGGAAGGTATGAGTGGACTGCAGAGAGAATAGACAATGGCCATGAATCTGATCATAAAAACAAGCATTTCTTAATCACTATGGGCAACTGAAAGTCATCATATAGTTCTGGACTTGTGTTATGCTTATTATGGTGCTAAATACTGCAATTTGCCCACTGTCGGACAAATATAGGTTCATCTTAAACAAAAAAGACATTTTATTTAAAAAAAAATCAGACTGCTGTGAAAACCCCATAAGATAGCATTCCAAAACTGAGCTCAATGAAAAATAACACACTTATTTAAGAAAAATATTCAAATAAATATTAGGCCGGATGTTCTAACTTATACTTATACTTATACTTATACTTACTTAATATACTTACTTAATATACTTACTTAATATACTTAATACTTAGAAGCATCAATAACATTTGACCGTGGAACATCTTATGTTGTTGATTTAGAGGTTATGCCTGAAAAGATTGGGACCTCCTGTGTCTTATACCCTGGAACATTCAAGGCAAAACAAGAACATCTCCACAGACAAGCAGGTGGCGGGCCCAGCAGCAGTACGTAGCAGTAAGTTACATGGTGCCCCATAAGTTGCCTTGCCCACAAACATGACATATCTCTCCATTTTCTATGATTGTTGGCCTCCAGAAACAACAAGTGAAAATCAAAAATACAACATAGACACAAACAGTAGCAGAAAATTATAATAATTCAACAAAGCCCTCCCAACAAGCTTCAAGGTGATCAATACACCATTACCAAAGTGTTGAAGTGTGTGAGTGCATGCTCACCTCCAGGGACTGCAGATAGCCCTCTTGTGGGTCACAGAGCAGAGAGGAAATGCGGTGGTTGTTCCTCATACAGCGCACGTTGGTGTCCCTCCATAGTGGAAAGATCTGACGGATGATGGTCATCCTGCCCAGAGAGCTCTGAACCAGTTCCATGACGTCAGCATCGCTCACCTCCTGAGGCACAATCACAGGACACAGGTTAGAGATGCATATGCTCGGCTCTGTGCAGTGGACGGACCAGGATAGCAGGGCACAAAGAGAAACATCACACAAGCTACACACTCTTAGGGCTAGATATGCCATTTGGATTGAAATAATACTACTTCTTCCTCCATACTCTGCTACAAAACACATGATTTATTGACAGAGGACTGGATATGGACCTCTCAATTAAAATAAAAACCCACCCATATCAGTGATGGTGAATAGTCAAGCCCTAGTTAATGTACAGTATTCTGGAGGATCTGGAGACAGGAACATACGCAGGAAACCCGCCCACACACAAGGACAATGGTTCCATTAACAAATACAATAATACCTTTAACAAATGCATGTACTTTATCTAGATACTCAAAATCACATATGCGTTTCTCATAAAGTAAATTCTCCACTAACCAATACAGGAAATGTGGTCTTTATATAGAAACATGAGAATTACATATCTGTTCAAGTAGTTAAATGTTGAGACTTAAAAAAAAAAAAGTAAACATGCATATACAATCATACTCTAATCATAATAATTTTTGGAAAACTGTGAATGTTTTGTAGTATTTCTTTCTGTGGCAGGGGACTTAAGCACTAGTGAAAAGCATGAACAAAACCTGACATGGCCGCGTGCAGGTTTTGAACAGTGTAGTCAACAGACGAGCGCAGCCTATCGGGTTGCTTCAGTAAAATGTTGACGTCTCTAATGTCAGGGAGTGATATTTCCAGCAGACATTATGCATGAGAGAATAAACACATACTTGAATAAAACAGTCAGGGCTCAGTGGAGGCACAATACACATCTAGAAGCTCTAGAATATTACATCTATTTACTCCTCTTGCCTAATGAAGGTAAATGCTCTGAGAAATATAGAAAAACTATTATGATGAACATACAAAGAAGAAATGCGCATGTAGGTTGGATGTAATGACTTTTACTGATTCAATTATGGGACAGAAATTACCGGTCATTTGAACTACAATGATGGAGACAGCAATGGTAAAGAAGAATTTATGTGACCTATTTCCAACAATTTTTTGCATAAGTAAAAAAAACAACAAAAAAACAAATCAGTTATGAGATGCAAGTAAGATTTTTGCTATACTGCGTCAACACAATGGTAAGACGATTATTTAAACTACTGAATAAAATGATAAGATATTAAAGAAGGTGTATTACACTTCTATGGGGTATTAATTTTTAACATATTTAGATCATCATATTCCCTTTTATTGTTCTGAAAATGCTGTATTTGCCAAAAACAACACAATTAACAAGTTTAATAGGTTTCATTTTAATTTTCAACACTGAGTGCCCCCATCCCCATGCTATGTCACTTCCCCTTCAGAGAGTTATCATAACACAATCAGTGTACATCCCACTAACTGCTGTAGTGCATTGTTTTGTATCATGCTTTTATATATTTAAGGTCAAATGTGCGGGAGGATGGTTGGGGTTCGTGGGCTGAGCATTGCACAAAATTGTACGGCTAATCATAAGGAGGGTTCAAATAGGGCCAGGGAGAGATCATTATATTACTTAAACATCCATGGATGACATATAAATCCTCTTCTGGCATGTTTTTATGAGTTTTTATGAGTCAACGTTATAACAAAACGGTACAAAAAGTCAATTTTGCATAATACCCTCTTTAAGTCCAAATTTTGGATTGCCAAAATCTCCCATCCCACTTCTTCCTGCACGTGTACAATCATGCTTACATTAGACAAAAACAATCCGTTCTGTATTCTAAGCACATTTCAATTTACCCAGCTCCTCCATGTGCATCAACAGTCAATCATTTTCACATTTTCTGTTTGTTTGTCATTACTCACACGGCCCTTCAACTCTATTAAGTTTCACAGCACTGCCCGGTGGTGGGAGGGCGCCTGACCCATGGCCTCTCCCCTCCGCGTAGTGCCTGCATTCACCATGGTCAAGGGAGATTTATCCTTGTGAAGACCCAAATCAATATTCATGAGACTCAGAGCTGCCTGCCTGTCTCCCAAAGCAGGGCCCTGTTCATTGCTGTAGCAGACAGTGTGTCTCTTGGGTAACATAGAGTTCATTTACTATCTGACAATAAGGCTGTGAGGTCACAGCGGGGTCAACACTCACAACATAGGGGCAGGCGTAATCCTCCACCACACACTCCTGAATCCATGCTCTTCATATGTTTTCCTAATCAGATATCAGATTCGAGTGTCCCCCTCGTCGACCTCTCCGTGTTTCTCCAGTGGGTCCCTGTACTCCCACAGAGCTAATTTCCAGCTGCCTGCCTTTTCATTCGTAGTGTAATTCAGCTTTCATTTCGATCTGCCCTCGTAGTCCCTTTATCTCGCTATCATTTTCCCTCAGTACAGTTTACATGGTATATGAGAAGCCAACATGCTATCAGATGCCTTAACTCTTGACATAAATTGGGACTGAAATATTGGAATGCCTTTTCATGCACTGCTAAATATGAAACACAAGAAAAAACGCAATAAAGAAATGAGATATTGCAATGTGGCACTACTACTCAGTTTATACTGAGGCTTCACTCATCATCCATAACATTGTGACCACATGTCTATTATATTGTTGGTCATAATAATCTGCTAGAGCAATTGCATTTATAATATCTTAGCATGGTATGACTTTATAGTCACTACCATATAAATACAGTCTTAAAAAGCATGAAGAAAGATTTGAGGTTAAGGTACCCTGTTGTCCCTGTAAGAAAATTTGACCCCTACATTTGACCCATTCTTCAGTGCCACCTAGCCACACCCACTGCTCCTGATCAGGTGCCTCAGGAGCAGTGGGTGTGGCTAGGTGCCACATAAAACATAAATGTCTGCCAGGTGACATGTCATTTGCCACAAATACTGCCAGATGCCACATCAAGTGCCACAAACACTGCCAGAAGACAGAAAATCATGGCAGGTGCCATGGAGCAGCTGTGGCACTGCCATTGTCAAAAATTGATCCTGCTGTCACTCAACTGTTATTAATTATTTAGTTTACCAATTATTTAGTTTACTAATTTGCAGAAAAATGCAAACAGCTAATCTGATTATTCTACATTCACCTTTTTAATATGTTTCTCCAAAGTTAATGGGCACTTTTATTCATCAAAATTTGATCCGCTCTGCTTGTCCAAATGCTCTTTTAATCCCTGCTCAGTCGCCCTTCTGCTCTGTATAATGACTGCATATTTTATGAGAAAGACTGAGAGAATTGGAGCAATAATGCAATTTCCGAGGTATATCCGTGTGTGCGCCTCTCTGCGGGTGGTTCTAGCTCATCTCCTTTTCTCCTCTGACTGTTTTTGTGACTCCTGACAGTCAGTCATCTGGAACCTCATGCATATTCATGAGGCCGGCATGCCACATTAATCAGATGAATTATGCTGAACGGTTCAGAGAGCTGCACCCTCACGTCCGAGCTAATAAGAGCGAGAGCCACCCTGGTTTTGTGTTGGAAAGTTGTGCCACTAAAGCAGATGACCCCCCAGTGACACCCACCCAAAGGATACAGATGACAAAACCTCACAATTTTTCTCGACAGCACTTTGGCATGTCAGGCTCCTATGCTTTTAAAGAACCAAAAATAACACGTTTCAGCACTCCAGATTCGTGATGTGTTTTTATGGTGAAAATCATTGTAGTCTTCTGATGTAGTCACAGTGAATCATCATCATCTTTTATGTAACCTTATCATCTGTATCATCGCACATGACAACTCCATGGCCTCCTTCACCACATCCATAAATCTCCTCTTTGGTATCCTTAAGCCTCCTGCTCGCCAGCTCTAGCCTCAGTATCCTTCTACTGATACGTGTCCTTTTTGACTTTATCTCCAAAGCATCTCACATGAACTGTCCCTCTGATGCATTCATTTCTAATCCTATCCACTATCCCAAAGTGAGTTTCAGTAACATCTTAAGCTCTGATATCACCAGTGCCGTTTTCCTCAATGTCACTTAACTAACATTTCTGGATTCTTGTAGTCAATGTCATGTCACACATCACACCAAGTTATGTTAACGGTCCTATATTACGCAAAATTGACCATGTTATAATGCTGGTATCTTCCCAAAAATATACCTGGGGTTGTGTTTTGTTTCATTCACACGTTTGACTAACCCTGCATGTCCGTCTGTCTGCATCTCCAGAGCTTAACATGTTCTGTTCCACCTTGAGATATCATGAAGCTGTAGTTTTCAAGCCAACAGCTACCTTTCACTTTCTGTTCAGTAAAGACAAGCAATTCCAGGACTGAAAGTATCAGTTCTAGTGAAGGTGTATGGTGTTTAAAAACACAGTGGAGCACTTCCTGTATTAGCACATGACATCACAAGGTGGGTTTGTGTGTTGAACATGACATGAATGAAACAAAACACTTTATTGTCACAGTATAGGGAAACTTGTCATCTGCATTTAACCCATCCGTGAGTGCGGCTTGGGCAACCAAAACCTTTCCACACTATTCTTGTCTAATCCTCACCATCCAGATAGTGTTTCTTAACATTTGTCTTCTAGCAATAATGCCTGTAGTAAGGGTATCAAATTTGGCCCAAAAACCTAATGATAACATTTACCGTATTTTCTGGACTATAAGACGCTACTTTTTTCCCAGGCTTTGAACCATGCATCTTTTACAATGGTGCGGCTAATCTGTGGATTTTTCTTCCACCGCTAGGGGCGCTCTAACCGGAATTTCATAAACAAGATAGACGGAAAATTAATGCAAAGAAGAATACGCTACTTTTTATTTAGCAGATATATAACACGCACGACAAATTACTAACTGGTAATTATTTTCAAATCCTCGCCCCTTCATCATGAAAAGCACACGAAGGAGTTTGTATGATGCAAGTTTTAAGTTGAAGGCATCGATCTTGCTCCAGGAAGGAAACCGTGCTGTAAAGCCCTGCACCCACAGGACCCAACACAAAACAGTGCGGCACGGGACATATTCTGAAAGCTTATTGCGGGCGCGGGCGGGAGCGCGACCGCACGACGCGGGAGCGCGACCGCACAACGCGGGAGCGGTACTGAAGAATGCGGGAGCGGGACTGAAGAATGCGGGAGCGGTACTGAAGAATGCGGGAGCGGTACTGAAGAATGAAAATTGTGTCCCGCGCAGACCTCTACTGTGCTGCTGCACGTAAGCTTGGGTCAGTGGTTTCAGCGGAGATGATTAAAGTGACTTGTGGTTTCACTGCACAGGAGAAATGAAGGTAAATCAATTACCGGTTCTTTTCTGTTTTTGACCTCGTTTTAATCAGCACAGTTGCTGCCGTGTTAAAAGGCACTGTTCGGAAAGAATCTGTTCAGGTACATAAATGTACATTTACAGTACAAAATCATTCTGTATATGCAGTAAATATCTCATTTTTCAACATGGATATCAGCGGCTTATAGCCCGGTTGCGGCTTGTGTATCTTTTTTTTAAAATAAAAAAATAAAAAAATAGAGTGGCTGCGGCTTATATGCAGGTGCGCTCTTTAGTTCGGAAAATACAGTAGTTTAGTTTTAGCCACATATTTTTGGCCTTTCAGAGAAAAGAGATCATGTGTTGATTTAGACAACTAAAAGGTAAAAAGGTTTTAGTTTTTTGTTTTTTTTTAAAGAAAGAAAAGAAATACTAGTAATATTATTTCTCGAAGCAGGGCTGGACACCGACATGACTTAAATTAAGCTCAGTTGTCAAATGATCCTTTTTGTTGCTGCCTAGTCAAGTATGAATCATTCACAGAAAAAACAATATGTATTCTTAATCGTGGCCACAGTTCAATTATAAGTTCAAGCCTGTTTGAATTTCCACTGGCGCTTGCTAAGAGCCGAGTTGGGGCGAACAAAGCTTTGTGTATGTTGTATGAATGCATAGCTTTTGTGTGCTGCCAGCCCGACTACTGAAAAGGGCATTAATTAAAGAACAAAAAGTGCAGACATCCACAGACAATGCAAAATATGACGTCCTGCTGTCCCTACAGCCCCTCAGTACACTGATAGTGAAAAGCAGAGTGATTTGTAATAATAGAAGAGTGAAAGGCGGCTGGCTGCATTAGTCACACAATAACACTACACTGTATTTTATTCGAAGAGTGTTGCATCATACAAAACCATCATCTATTCATTGACAATGTTGTGGTTGATCACAGCCTTCAGTGTGGGGAAAATTAACTAAATGTGGGACCCGTAGTTCACTGCTGTGATATAATGAGCTTATACTAGGCCACTGCGTTATGGAAGAGTGTAAAGATTAGCAGCAGGGTCAGCTAATTAAAAAACATTAGAGTATAGTCAATGTTCAAGCTACCACATGTAATGGAGGACATGAAAATTATTATTATTATTATTATTATTATTATTATTATTATTATTATTATTATTATTATTATTATTATTATTATTATTATTATTATTATTATTATTATTATTATTATGCCCGAGCACCAGAGGCTGGCAAAGGGCCTATTAGTATCGCATAGCGATGCTCATAGGGGGCGGGAACTAAAATGACGTGACTCACCCGTAGTGACCAGGGACCCTCGCCATGACGTAGCAATGCACCAGAGGTTTCTGAAAATGGATAGTTTGTCGGACAAAAAAAAGCGGAACATTGTTCTCGTATCAGAATATTCTTCTTCTTCTTCTTCTTCTTCTTCTTCTTCTTCTTCTTCTTCTTCTTCTTCTTCTTCTTAAAGAAGAAGAGTGTTAAAGAGTCCAGATCTCTAACTTTTGGCTATTTCCATTTTCAAAAAATAAATAAAATGGCTCTTCAGCGCCCCCTAACGAGACAAAAATACATTAGGGAATACGAATAACACCAAAAAAAAAAAAAAAAAAGTGGCCACGCTCCCTGGCAAACCAGTGGCCATCTTGGATTAAAGTTTGTGAAGCTGAAACGCACTCCTCCGCGGGCGCTCACCCGAACAGCCTCAGATTTGATCCACATTATCTCCAGGGGCGGAACGTCAAAAAATATCCACATATCCCAAATCCGTCTGACGGTCTCTGAGCAATGAAGCGACAAATAATGAACACACGTTTTGGATATTTACAAATCGCTGCTATTTGCTCAAACAAACTCTGATTTCAATGAAATTTGACACAGTTCTTAAACTCTAAAAAAAATGTATTTGGTGCGTTAGCGCCCCCTACAGATTGAAATAAAACATGACCCCCCCAAACATGTTCAGAAACTCACCAAACTTTGCCAAATGCTCAGGAATGATGAGACATTCGGGAAAATATAGGTTTCATGCGTGGGGACTAAAAAAATGAGATAATACACCACCCCGAATATTCGGCTCCGCCCACTCCTATGGGAGCCGTCCCAGCTCAACTTTGTCGTAGAGCCACGAAATTCGGTACACGCATTCGCCACGTGAAGACAAGCAATAAATATTATTATGGCCAAGCCCCCTGACAAAGCAGAAGGTGGCCATCTTGGATTGAAATCTTCAAAATGCAGAGTCGGCCTTTTCTCTCATGTTGCGTTTGAACGCACTCCTCTGAAGGCACTTCACCCACAGGGCTGAAAATCACTGTACATTATCTAGAGAAGTGCAGCTTCAAATGTTTCAAACATTTTTTTGGTAACTGTCACGGTTTATGTGCGGCGAAGCCACAAAGTTCAATCAAAATTTAGACAATATTCAATATGAAGATTTGCTCCCGTTGGCACAGGCTTAGTCCAGTCGTGCTGAAATTTGAATCACTGATGCTGATCTCGGCCTGAATATAATACACTATAAAGCATATGGAAAATTACACTATAGCGCCCCTTAGACATGAAACATCAGCATTATCGGATTTGTACCAAATTTAGTAATTAAATTCTGTGCATGTCTATGAGCAAAAAAATATATTACGGACATGGGGAATTTTTCACGGTTGGCCACCAGGGGCACAAAGACTCCTCAAAAATCATTTAAAGGTGCACTATGTAATTTTTCTGAAGGAGGATGTGTTGACCTGGGAAATTTGAATCACTAATGCGTGATCTCTGCCTGAATATAATACACTGTAAAGCATATGAAAAGTGTGGTTGGGGTTTACGGTTATTAGGGTTAGTGTGGGGCATGGCGTTTGCTGGGTGCGGCGTAGGCGCACGCAAGGGCCAATCATCGCCACTTGCGGTTATATTTATTGTTATTATTATTATGTTAATCTGACTACAAACTTCTCTGAATGAGCTGCATGTTCTGTATGTTGTATGGCTTCAAAGTAATTCAATAATTTAGTTTTAAAGATGATCTATTTGAAACGGCATTTCACTGCATTTAAATGGAGAAAAAAAAAGAGGTCATCATTTCATCCTTTACAGAGTGCAAATTACTCAATGGCAAAAGGCCGTTTTGGGGGGATGAAAATGCAAAGATATGAACACGCCGTCCAAAATCTTAAAAACGCTCCACCCTGTTGTCACCGTGTAAATGGTTGAAAAGGGAAAACGTTTTCGTGGACCGTACGTCATGAGCACGAGTCAGTTCAGATAAAAAACAAACATGGCAGAGCTTCAACTTGCTCAAGCAGCTGCAAGTTGAGTGAGAACTGTGAGAAAGTGACTACACTGATCACACAGAGTCATTCAGAGCAGAGAAGACAATGTCACCATATCGCAGACATAACATGAGCCGTGTCCCAATTCAGGAGGCTGCAGCCTTCACAGCCTCCGGAAGCCGCATAGGCTGTAGCCTTCGAACACACCTCCGCGGACCGCATGGCCGTGGCGAAATGGGACAGGTCTAGCCCACGGAGAGTACGTCAACAGGTGCCTGTGATGTCACGTTAATACGTCGTCGCCTAGCAACCGGCACAGGTGTATAAAAATGTACAGAAATATTAGACACCGGCACAGGTGTATAAATTGCGCAGAAATATTAGCCACGAGAAGTGATGGAGCCCGAGGTTCTGACTTGTTTATTTATGATAATTTATTAAATTTTGGAGGAAGAGGCAATGCAACGCCGTTACAGGCGCCCAGTTCTGCTTAGATTAAATGAAGTAAGTAATTCATCTTTCCTTTTGAATATTAACCTATTATACACGTATTTCCTTATTCAGGTATCACGGCATTTCGTTACTGCTGTAGATCGTAGGCAATTACATAACTTTTCAAAAGAAATACCTTCATAAAACCAATAAAATTATAATTTTATTACTTTCTTGTCTGTGATGACGATTATATACATACATTTATTAATTTATATATGATTTAGTACCACTAGAGGATAAAGTTCTACACACACGCTTGCTTCATCCATTATTATATTAACCTGTATTTATGTAGGTAGTACTAAAAAATTATTATGAACATTTATTATAATCGTTGATTATTATAGTTAACATGCATTATAATTATTGATTATGGGGCATTGAGATCGAGTTCCTGGTCTTCCTCTTCTGGCTGGCATGTGGAACATCATACCGGGTGGTCTCCTGGGTGTTTGGAATACCCCGCTCCACTGTCCACCGCAAGAACCAGCGCGAGAATGAAGTAGCACGAGAATGAAGTAGCGCGAGAATGAAGTAGCGCGCGAATAACTAGCACGCGGTGCATGTTGGGATATTGGAGGCCGCGAAGGATACTCTGGTGTAGCCTTCGTTCACGGCCCGATCACCATGGAAATGAGGCCGGTTTAAAGGCCGCATTTGAAGGCTGCACGAAATAAAATGAAATGGGACAGGCCTTGGTTTACCGGAAGTGACGTATGCGGCCTTAAAACCAGCCTCTGGAGGCTGCAGCCTTCTGAATTGGGACACAGCCATGGTGTGTTAGAGAAGAGGAAGTATAGAAGCAGAAGGGTTATACGCAGCATTTGGTCTTGATGGTGCTGCCACCTACGCACTGGGTGTGCATACTACATCAGCAAACTGCAAGTTTTGTGTCTCCGTGTCCATGCAGAATTCCCCACCCAAAACGCTCATATAAACGCGGAATAAGAGTGAGAACGAAAACACATTTTTGTGTTTTTGCTTCAGACCATTTCCGTATAAACATAGTCTGAATAAACTTGTAAAAAGTAATCCATGGCAGCTCAGGAGCCTATGTGTAAATGTTAGAAAGATTCTGCTTGTGTATTTATATTCAGCTCTTGTTTAAATTTCCAGTTTGTTTAACATGCAACAAAAATAATTAATTATTTGCACTTCATAGTTAATCCTTAATCCAAGTTAGTACCAGTGTAGCTGTACTGAAAAGTCAAGTATCTTTTTACATCATTTTATTTTTATTTCCTATCATTGTACTTGTCTTTCTTGAGTTGAAATGTGTGGTTTATTCTATTAATTTGCTTTCTACAGTTATGGCCCATTGCTTGAATGATTACATGAGGTTTGGGGGTGGCGTTCTGAGTGGGCCAGCTGGCACTAACAGACCAGCGTCATGTTTCTGCTGCTAGTGGACACAGTGCATCCTTGTCCACAGGACCAAACAGGATTATGTGGGCACTCATCCTCATGTGTGATGCCTCCAATGTAAACATGAACAGATTTTGCTTAGAAAATATATCATTAGACTTTAGATTCACAAAATGTATGCACAATCTTTAGAAGCATTTTGACTGTTTAAAGGTGCATTACGTAGCATTTCAGGCATGCTTATTTCATGAAAATCTCACTATGTTGCCAGCAGGTTCCACAGGTATAAATGTAAAGCCATTTATTTATGAGAAACAAAACAAAACATGGAGATAAGTATAATGTCATTTTGTGGAACATTCCAGGCAATACATTTCCATGGAGAATAGAAGGTTTTGATATACTTCCCCCTTATTTTGACTCATACATTATGTTCCATTCCTTATCCAGTATATCTGCACTTGGGCAAGACACATTTAGCTTGAAAACATGGAAAGAAATCAGTGACAGGGCCTTTAAGTACTTTCAAAAGACTGAACTGAAATTTGGCGGGAAACATGTATTTAACACCTGAACTGGATCTAAACTAGGTCTAAACTAGGCCTAAAGCAGGTCTTAGGACTAATGCTGAATCCAGATCTAAACCATGACTAAACTAAAACTGCACAGATAAAGTTCTAACTCTTACCACACTGATACGGTCCAACAATGCAAACTATGAGGATGTTTTACAATGACAGAAGGTACAAGAACTTTTGTTATATTATATAGAGAGTCTGCATAAAGTGAGCTCCTTAAGTGCTACGGTGACATGCTCCAGTGCTGTGCTCGCCGCTGAAACTTTTACATAATGTGCTCAGTGGAGAATGCGCCTGTCTAAGCTCCATTAGATTTATGACCATCACCCTGACGTTTCCTGTGGTCACCATTTCTGGGTTAGTTTATCATATTTTGACATCTCTTCGGAATCTGAACCCGGAGAATACATAACGCATAATCAGATATTTTTGTTATAGAAATGTCTTTTTAAAAACAAGGAATAGCCTAGGGAGAAGTGCTAAAATAGAAAGTGCATTACTGTAGCCAGTAAATGTCTTTGCTTTGATGGGCAGATCCACGAGGCATCACTCATATTATGACTGTCCTCCCTGACTGGCATGTCACAGCAGGCATGGTCACCTAATCCATCAATATTCCCACACGGCACTGTTGGGCTTCTGAAAGGATGAAAAACAACAAGAAAATCTCCCTGGATGTGCTATCCATCTGAGTCCAGCAGACAGTGGCAGATCTGCACAACCTTCTGTGTAGTCCAGCTGCAGAGCTGTGCTCCAGTGGGTGGGGAGAAGGAGCGCCACTCTTCATTTTGTCAACTGGAATATTTTGTCATAGTTTTCATCAATGAAATATTTACTGATAAAATAATTGATGACTAAATGTATGCCTAAAAGTACGGATATTTTTGAAGATTTTCAAACTAGATACTGTGCAATGGTTGAAGCTATTGCAAGTGAGTGCACACAGAGACCATTCCAAAGGGCCAGAGTTGGAACTTAAACCTGTGAAAAAAGCATGTGCTGTATGCACTACAGTGTAGTGACTACACTACTGCTACAGAAGTGTCTGGACTAGCGAGCTGTTGGTTTCAAGTTGGTTTCTCTGCCCACACAATCAAGTTCTTTTCAAGTATTAACATAGTCAAGAGTGTGTCGTTTTGCTTTTGACACACCTGACAGTTTCTTTTTATATATCCTATTTCATCTTCTCTTTCACTTTTATTTGTCTCTGAATCAAAGTGCATTCTCAACTTTAAGAATAGCGTTTCCTCACTGCAGCTTAACACATGGAGACATCTGCCCTTGACCTAAAATGTATGATGAACAGGGCTCCACTAAATGTTCAAAGTGACACACAAAGTGTTTGGGCAGACCCACCAGCAGACCCGGATTAGGGTTAGATGACCATGGGTGATATGTCTAACTGCGCATCACTACTAGTCACTCCATTCACCACCCCCGAGTGACACTAGAGCCACATTTCCTTTTCTGTCTACACTATTTGCTTCAATGTCTAGTCTGATGTTTATTACATGAGCATGCTTTTGTATGACACATATGCTTTTGTATGACATTCAATATCACCCGCCCACGATTCTGTTTACTCTAATTCATGCTTTTATCACATTTGTGGCCTAGCATAAAAGCATAACGTAGCCATGGAATCCTGGATGCCTAACCAAAGAGTGCAGGTGTAGTCCCTATGTAAGGGTTAGAATGAATGTCACATGTGGGCTGGATCTGACCAGCAGAGTGTGGGGACTTGTGCATGCTTCACGAGGTTCAAAGCTGGCAATACAAAGGTTTGTCATATGAAGTGTGGCGTTATGGTAAGCTGGGTAAGGATTCAAGGAGACTATAGAAATGATGCACCACAACTTTCAAACAACAGCTACAATGTTGATCTTGACTATTTGTTGTTTGTGTTGTTGTTTACTTGGACTGCATTTATCATGTTTGCAGATCTCTCTGATTGGTTTGAAAAAAAAAAATCTTAATCTAAGCAAACATATCTGTCAGGGAAGAGGGGAGAAAATTGCACTTAATAATGAGTTAAGATCAATTAAAAGTAGTTTTGATTAAAATAACAAAAATTCTTCAAAACTGTTTTGAAACTGACCAAATAATGTAGAACTATCTAAAATATCTAAACTTGTCAGCTGACTAAATAAGTTGATATGTAGATGTAACTTTTCCTTTTTATCTCAAAAATTTGATTTATTATGCCCATTTTCTCCACCGAAGGCCAATGTCTGGTCAAAACATACTCATGAATGGAAATAGATTTTTCCCATTAGCCTTTTAAAGTTGTGCTCAAGGTTATTGTCTGATTGATTTTGATTGGCTGAGAGAAAAAGGCTAACTCTACCTTTTTGAAGCAAACTAGAAAAGATTCAAATAAATGTAATAGGTCATATTCAGAGGAGGCAGCAGAGCTAAAGGGTCATTGAAATGCTTAAAGAAACACAGATACACTGAAGCCTGGTGAATAGATTCTGGGGAGACATAACTTCACACTGAATCGCAACACATCATCTATTAAGGGAGTGCCACAGAAATTAACATGCCATTAGTTCATACTTTACTGGTGTCGGATGCTATTAAAGCTAATGTCTTGGTAGAAGTTGGGGCTAATTGGATGAAAGCTATTTGAGTTTCAATGTGATACTCATGACCAATTACAAGCATGATTTTCAATAGCTCTGACTAGAATATTCACTATTTTAAGGATTAAAAAAGAATCAAATGCACAATAATCACACTGATATTTTAAGTTGCCATCTGGTTAAAAAATACAGTTTGAAATTCGTAGAAGATTTTTTTAATACTTGAACATCCAACATAAACCTAACCATGTTTATTTATGTTATAATTTTCCTGCTCATCATCAGCTTTGTTTGCGTAATTCTACATAGTCCAACTTTAGAGATTTTGGAAATGTAGCTTCTATACTGTCTATACCTTTGCAAGTTATGTTTTTTCATTTTTCATTTCATGCCTCAGTGTTTATAGGATTTGTCTTTCTACATGGATAGAATGTTAACCTTTTTTGCACAATATGTCTTTGAAATGGAGCAGTCTATAATCTAATCTTTATTTCACTTGAATACACACCTCATTAAAGCAGCAATTCCATTCTTCAAAAAGAGCGCTTTCAATTTTGGTCACTTTTTATCTAATAATTATGTTTATGCATTTACAGTGCCCACTCCTATAAATCATAATACAGTGGCTGCCAATCAATAGCTGCCATGTTAATGCCTCATATGAGGTGGAGAAGAGTGGGCTCACAGCGCGTGTTCTCTGTTGTGTTTACTAATGTCCTGTGTAAATCACCTGGACACCTTTTACCTTAAGTGTGTCAGCCCATCCTCTGAGTGCCACTGTCCTCTTATCTCTAAATCAATGAAATTGCAGCAGTGAGGTAAAACCCAAGCAGAGTGCGCTTTTCTGTATTCTGTAAGTGCACCTACATTTTGTGCTGTTACAGGCACTTTAGAGGACCATTTAGGTCAATGTCAGATGCAGGGCTATGGTGACACGGAGGGGACAAACCAAAGCAAGTTAATACTTTCTGGCAATTACACAATATATAATATGATCCGGCTCCCCAGATGAGCAGGGGAAATCAAGACAAACAACACAAATTAAGAAGTTTGGATGAAAGTGCACAATGACTTTTCTCATATCAACTATGGTGACTGAAGACACACAAAGGAAATGAACAAAGTGCAGCGAAATATGTGTAATTACGTAAGACTTTCTATGACATGATTATAGACCAGGGAACCAGGGAAGTCAGAGCCCAAACTACATGACACAATATTTGGGGTGTAATGGTACACAAAAATCATGGTTCAGTACGTACCTCGGTTTTAAGGTCACGGTTTGGTTCATTTTCAGTACAGTATGGGAACAAAATGAAAAAATGGCACGTTTGAATGATAAACTGCAGCACTTCTTTCCCCCCAAAAGGCCCCTCACCTTGTGTTTGCTACAGTACTGCATGCTCAGGGAAATAGTAAGTAGTAAACAAACCATGAAAATCATTACTAATAATCAGAACTAATAATAATAAATATTATAATTATAATTATTTAGATGTGGTTCAGCCTTGTTTCAGTCCTGGTTCAGTCCTGATTTAGACCTGGTTTAGACCTTGTTTAGACCTTGTTTAGACCTGTTTCAGACCTGTTTCAGACCTGGTGTAGACTTGGTTCACTCCCGGTTTAGACCTGGTTTAGACCTGGTTTAGACCTGGTTTAGACCTGGTTTAGACCTGGTTTAGACCTGGTTTAGACCTGGTTTAATTCTGGCTTAGACCTGGTTCAGTCCTGTTCAGACCTGGTTTAGATCTTTTTTCAGACCTGTTTCAGACCCGGTGTAGACTTGGTTCAGTCCGGGTTCAGACCTGGTTTAGACCTGGTTCAGATCTTTTTTCAGACCTGTTTCAGACCTGGTGTAGACTTGGTTCAGTCCTGGTTCAGACCTGGTTAAGACCTGGCTTAGTCGACAGTCGTGGCTGGACCTCCCGGGGGCTGAGAGCCGCCGGCGCTGCGCTTTACAGCTCCTCTCACCTGGATCTCGCCGTTTCCCGGGGCTGTGGTATCAGACGCCACTGACACCTCATGGGAATCTCCCCACAGTGAGCAGCCATATTTTCCCCGCTGAGTTAGACAATATCGTTTTGATGAATGGCTCGCAAACTAGCCCCACTCTAATGTAATTAATAATTCAATTCAACTTTAACGCGCTATAACTCAGCTATTTTGTATAGAAGCAGGATGAAATTCTGAGTCGGGTGTGTAGTATTATATGTCTACCATGTAGTGGAGGGGAGTCTGAAGGAAATTTGAGATGCTATTTGACAAAATCGGCCCTTTTATTCAGAGCAGCATCTTGTCGACTTAAGTCAACACAAATGCGCAAAGTCACTCGTGAGTATAAGTTGTACTCACTCAGTAAACTCACACCTGAACCTCTCTCATCTCCTGGACAAAGGCCACTGGGCTGATTTAGTATTCATTCAATTACATTCATTATTGCAAAAACTAATAAATAAATAAAAACTTTGAAAAACATTCTTCCCCGGAGTGGGATCAGCCCTCCAGAACTACCTAACTTGGCCTAGTGGTGTCCTAAGTTTTGATGCCACACTGTGGAGCATTCCAAGTAGTCCAACTGGACCCTCCACCAGAAAAGTAACAGTAGGGCACCTTTAATAACAAACAGCATTTTACTTGTTTCCATAGTGTCATGACTGAATTGAGTAAAAAAAAAGAAAAGAAAAAAAGTAAAAGTAAAGTACCCTAAAATAAGCTCTCTTCTTGCACGAGTGTGTGTAAGTGAGTGTGTGCTTGGCCTCACCTCATTGGCATACACCCAGTGACTGTCCTTGGACGCCAAGTTGGTCTCCACAGCCTGTAGACGGGGACAGAGAGAAAAAGAGAGAGAATAGAGAGACAAATTTAAGTACAGGCAATTCATTGAGATTTAACAAAAAGCCCAGGTGGGTCGCCCCTAAGGTACTGCCGCACCCAGAGTGTAAATCAAAAGGTCTTTGAGAGAGGGCGCCTGTTGAAAGGGGGAGAGGAAGAGAAATAAATTAAATGCATCTGAAGCCCACACAGCCCGAGGCATTCTGGGTCTACAACGGCACTGGCTTCTACCTGCTGGGGCCATTTAAGCAGAGGGCCAAATCAACATGACATTTTGTACTTGATTTAAATAAGTAGGGAGGCCTGTAGCAGCCAATAATGTAATAATAGCCAATAATGTAATAACTGCTTATAACGTAATCATTTTTAATGTAATAAAACCAATAATGTAATAACTTGCCAGTAATGTAAGAAAATGTAAGAAAATGTCTGAAACAATAATGTAATAACCTGATGCCAATAATGTAGTAACATATTACATTACTGGTTAGTTGTTACATTATTGGTTAGTTATTACAGTATTGGTTAGTTATTACATTATTGGTTAGTTATTACATTATTGGCTAGTTTAATAAAAAATCTTTAAAATGAAATCACTGCAACCACTAATGTAATAATTTCTTCTATATCACTTAATCAAAGATTTATTTATTAAATTAAAAGTGTCACACTACATTAGAATGTATTGTTACTATTGTCTCTTTCAAATAGCTGTTAAAAGAACTGGTCACAGACATTGAGGAATCATGATAAGTTTAAATACTTTTATCACTGACAACAGTAATCCAGCCTGAATATTTCCTTTCCCATATAAACTGCAGCCCTCATCTTATATTTTGTTGTCATTTTGTGTATATTATGTGTTTTGGCCTGTTGTTCCTCCCTTCATCTATCTGATTTCTGCAGCCGACCTGGTGACCTCTTGTCTGGTGGAGGAGATACTCTGCTCTGCAGTATTTCATACATGATCGCAGTACCAGCTTTGGCCACAAACTTACATGCTGTTCCTTTAATCCTTTAAGATTTATTAATTGAATTTAAAGTGTCACACTTTGAGATATATTGTTACTTTTGTCTCTTTCAAAGAGCTGCTTAAATACCTGTTCACTTACACAATGGAGTTACACTTTCTCTTAGTATGCTTCTATAGTTTCTACTGTTATACATGTATATGTTTGCATATTCAAAGTATTACCCACATGTAAAGAGTACAATAAAATCTAAATGTGAGTATTCTCAAATAATGAACACATGGCATCAGGTTATTACATTACTGTTTCAGACATTTTCTTACATTTTCTGACATGGCAAGTTATTACATTATTGGCTTTATTACATTAAAAATTATTACGTTATAGGCAGTTATTACATTATTGGCCATTATTACATCATCGGCTGCTACAAGGCCGTTAACAAGAAGTTGTATTTTGACAGTTATGGTTCCACTCGGCTCACCTAAAATGATCGCTGTAACACAAGTACATAATAGAGAACACTTTTGCAGCCAGCTGTGTGCAGATGTGACTGATTTAACAGCCATAAATACAAAGATACAAGTCATAAACATTAGCTAAAGCATATGGGGGTTTTCTGTCACACTCCAGAAATTCTAATTAAAACCAATGGCTTTATGATATTTATTGATTAGAAAATTGGCATAATGTGTATCTCATTCTATATAAGTTGTGTTCATGTAAAATCACAATATAGCTTCAAATTAAAGGAGAGAACAATGTGCCATTATGCAACACCACAGACACTCCGAATGAGAGGAGATCATTCTGCGTCTCATGGATAATCATCTTGAGAACCAAATGATGAATTTTATATTTCTATTACTTTAGGCAATAGAGCAGTTCAAACTGCAGAAACCAGTATAAAGATAAGTAAATATCTAAAATGTATAATTAGGTAAGTTAGAAACAATTTAACAATAAAAATACTTTATATCAGTAACGCATATCAAAAAACAAGGAGCTGCCAAACAGATAACTACAGTAACTGCAACAGTAACTCGGCACATATGGAAACGTGGAGCTATAACGTTGGTTCCCCCCTGTCTTTCTGACATGTAACAACTTGTCCATCATGTTCAAAGTAATGAAGAAGAAATTACAACTGTTATCACTAAAGGCTTTATTTGAGTGGTGAGAACTGATGACGACCTCCATAGGTCGAAGTGTGTCACACTTTTTCTACTAAAGGACTTTTAATTGCTTCAGATGACCTTTCAAAACCTTTGGATAAGAATGCACATTAAGGTCCACACAATATGAGGCTTATTATTTAAACTGCATTTGAAAAATAAAATAAATAAAAAAACTTAAACTTTATTTGATTTGAACATGTCTGCCTCGTATCTGGGGCCACAGATAGGTCATGTTGATCAAAATCTTACAAACTGTTCCTTTAAACCATGTCTGGGAGAATCCTATTAGTCCTTTGATTGTGAACATGAACTATAACAAAACTGAACCGCAAATGAAAAAGACATTTACTGAACAAAGCATGTCCTCTGCACCTGCATAAGATGTTCAGGAGGGGACCGGCTTTGTACTGCGCTTGATCATCAACAGCTCGAGGGCTTGATAGCATAGCAACAGCGCCGTGTTAGCTAGTATTCTTACATAAACTATACACCGAAGGAGTGAGTGAGTGTAAATGTTCTGTGTCTGCCTCCCAAGCACAATGACAACACATGGCATTAAGCACAGAGAAATGACTGGAGCTGCCACGGTGCAGTTCCTCCCCCAGTCAGCAGATGGCGTGCATTTGACACCTGCCACCTCTGATACAGGCTCTCCAGCTAATTGCTATCTTTATCTCTCGTAAGTGAATCCAAAGGCGTATGAAGATGGATGCTTTAAGAATGTTATAGCACATATCTGACAAACTACATCAATAATTTGTGGGTGAGGAGTAGACGGTGCTGGATGTAACCTTGGAGAGCTCTGATTTGATTTTAATGCCCTATATGGTTTGTAGATCGATCTCATCAAGCTCGCACTGCTTCAGAATATTTAGCTCCATGCTTCACATGTCTCGCCTCAGAGTGAAGGAATTAAAGTGGGAACATATGATTTTGAAATGATTTTGAAACACGAATGGGCACGCCAGTGATCAGCAGCGATGCGTATGGTATGCATGACTGGAGAGGTTTACATTACGCGTTTATATTAAAGAGGCACAAAGTAACTTTGCTCGTTGCCTCCTGCTTTGCCTGTGATGTTGTACAGTGCAGCTGTAAACATTTAAGCGTATTCAGTTACACGTGTTATCTCAAAGATGCCCCCCCTCCACAGGCAAAGCTTTACACCAGTGCCCTCCAACAGAAAATGTTACATACTAGTACTGCACCTTTAAGTCATGGGAATAGCTGTTATTTCCCACAAAATAGTAGTTGTAGTAGTTGGCCACAGAGGCTACAAGGGGCACAAAATAGGTTAAAATAAATATGTAAAAAATCTATACGAATAAATGCATGTGGAATGTGGAATGTGGAAAGCACAACACAGGTTTTATTCCTCATTTAAGTGAATTATTCCAAACTCAAGACACAAAAATGAATAGGGTAGTGAATTAAAATAAGTTCCAACATTAAAAACTATTTAGCCTTTGCTTTCTTTGCTAAGCCGTGTGTGATCTGAATGAGAGCTCCTTCAAATCTCAACTACCACAGTTTACTAAGAGACCATATGTGACCCTCAAATGAAAATAGATGAATGCTTCTATTTAAAACGTAACTTACAGGTGGTTAATGATTCCTTTGCTCACACATAATGCTGTACTGTAACCTTCTATCATCTGTATTTTCTCTGTATCTTAAAAGGTCAACCAGGCTGATCTCATTAGAGTTGGAAAATCTGAATTACTTCTCTAAACCAATCATTAATGTATGGAATATATGTCCCGCCACGTCAGAACCGGACTACATGATCAATATGTAATGCCAACGAGAGATTTTAATAAGTACACTAGTATGGGGGATATCCCTATAGTCATAAACATGTAATCATGTAATAATCAATAGAACAGCATTTAATCACTATATTAGCAGTCAGATAGTCAGCAGTTGTTTTTATTCATTAGTCCACTAGTCAAACAATATTTTCTTTAGTGTGTTGAGATTTATTCAGTATATTTTTAAGTAAATAAAGGATGAAATATGACTGAAAATCAGAAAGTATTTTTGACATTTTGATTTAATAATGGAGCTGTTCTTGTCTTAAAAGCTGTTGGGTATGTGTTTTAGAGTTAGCAAAGTACAGATAACAATAATTATCAAAATATGATAGTCGACTATTCACAATTAACTGTTGCATGATGAAAGCTACAAATATTTATGTATGAGAGTATCAGACTTTGTGTCAGATGCCATTCCTGACTCAAAGCCTCATTGATCATGGTTCTATCACAAAAAGGCCACCTCCTCATGTTAATATTGTACTGAGTCTTATTAAACTCTGTTCTGAGCAATCTACTCCATCCACTCAGTCCTCGGTGAACCCAAACTGTATAGTTCCAAAAAAGAGCTGTGGCCTTTGCAGAGTCTGCGTTTTCTTTTCAAACCTTCAGACAGTGGAATCAGCCTCCAGGCAGTTTCAAATTCTCTGTAGCTGATTTCACTAAAAATGTGAAAATGCTCATTTTAGAAAATGTGGTGTCGACATCAGTTAAGTTCATTTGTACTTTACTGTATTCACTGTAAAAACTTCCACAGAATAATAATTTAATATTTCTACGGACAGTAGAAAACATAATATATTGGATATGTTGACATTTTATTGTATTTTACTGCAAATGTTAATGATGAACTAAGCTGTAATGAAATGTGTATTTTTATTGTACGTTCACCTGCCTGGGGACTGCAGCTGGAAAGCAGCAGTAACTAAATCTGGTACAAATGATCTTTGCTTCTGTAAAATTAATAAATATGTACATGGTCCCTGACAAATGAAGAACAAAGGGGAAAAAAAGAAACAGAGATATAGCCACAACACATATGCAAAGAACTATATTGAGTCTGATAAAAATGTGTTGTTTTGTATAAGGTGCTGCCAGTAAGGGAGTTAGAGAACTGGCAGCTAATCATGAAGTTTCCCCAGATTGATTAGAATAAAAATAACAAGAACATGTGTTAAAAGATCTGTTTTGAACTGAGCTATTACTTCCTACCATTTCCCACCAGCGTCGAGCAGAACTTTCGACCTTGTATGCAAAAACACTAACAACCAATCTTGGCAGACAAAGCCCAACACCCCTGGGGCCCTCTGTAATCCATAAAGCTGCACAAACATTAGCAAAATCCCTTCACATGTGAGTTACACATTCATTCACATTATGATAATATCCCTTTCCACACTGGATAATATCTGACAATGGGAAGTGTTTTGTGCCTTCTGGAACAACCTTGAAACTGAAAAGACTTGACAGCTCCTTCAACTGTACCGTATTGTTCCAGACCCTCTGTCATATTGCATAATAATACAGAACAATTGCGGGGCCCTCTAGTGTACGGGGTGGTTAAGGCGGACCAGCTGTGGTGCTTTGTTCAGCCCTGGGCACGGCAGATACCAGTGCATGAAATGCCTGGGAAGTAGTCAACAGAGCACGCTAACACTGACGACTTGAGTCACTTGAGCAGTACAAAGCCTTGTTAAGCACAGCTCTGTTTGTGATAGGCGTTTAACCTCGCTTTGTGCTTCTGCCTGCTGCAATAGAGTGAGCTGGGTGTTTGGGAGCCTCTGGTATTTAAGAGGGGACAAAAGACAGAACAGAGGCTAAGGGAATGGGGTTTGGGCGGTGAATATTTGGTTACTCTATTTATATGATGCTAAAAATGGATAAAACAGCAATAGAAGAACTGTGAAGCTAATTATGACTTGGATTTAGAGCTCAAGCATTTATACTGCATTGTTATACTGCACTTATATACAAAGTACTCAAAATTTTACTCTGTGACAGTATTGTTTCTACAAAATTATATTCCTCACATAGAAGAGCAAAGTTTTCCTCCATGAAATGACTCAAGTGGGAGTTTAAAAGTAATATCTGATAATAATAATTTGAATCAACTGGAAACATTTAAAAACCATTCAACATAAGGCTTACTACATTTCTGTTTAGTAAAACCTTAAGATACGGTTATTGTCGTGCATAGGGAAATTTGTCCCCATTGGCCCATCCTCCAGTGCTGCTGTAGAAACCTGAGGAGCAGGGGACACATCTCCAGATCTTGAGCTAGTCTTGCTTAGCTGGAGGATTTTACCTATACTGTGCAAGTGTTTGGGTGAGGAACATGATCTGGCTGCGAGTCGAACCTGGAACCTTCTTGCCGTGTGAGGTTTTATACTTGAACAAGCTATTTCAGTAAAACATAAAGAAAAGTACTAACATAATCGCAATATACAGTTTTTATTATGGTAAATCACTTAGAGAAAAATGTATTTCAGTGTGTCTGGATGTAACAGGTGGCATATTTTTACTGTTTTTACTCACCAACACACATGAACTTGTTGTAATCCAGTCGCACGCTTTAAATTCCAAAGTGTGTGTAATTCTTTGGCATAGCACTTTAAAAAGACTTTTTTTTCCGCACCCGCCGAGATCAAAGAAATATGACAATTGTTCTACTATTTACACTGCACAGTTCATTAGAATTCAGGGCCAGCTACAATTAACCACAAAAGCCTCTTGTGCTTGACTCCAGCTGCTCCATTATTTTGCCCAATCAGCCTTTTGTCAGCTCTCGTCACCTTTTTCAATTCCACTATAAGCACAGGTTCTCCCCTTTGCCCAAAATGTATCACACCAAAGCCTTAAAAGCCCATTTGAGACCTAAACGTTATCGACAGCGCTGCAGATTCATTTTGCCTTTGTGTGTTATTCTTTTTTATTCAGTCCAAGTAAAATGATGTAACATTGAAACTGGGGAAAGCAATGTTGTGTTTTGGTTTTAAAAATAAAATAAATTATCGGGGGCTTAGAGCGTCATCTAAGGAATTTTCTAAAAAGGATGGAGGCAGTGATATCGGTGATCAGAAAGTACTACTGCAGGCATGTTCCTTTACATAGTGTACATGTGACAAAGGGAGACAGGCCAATGCCAAGTCCAATTTAAAAAGCAGAAGAGTTGTGAATGGAGAGATAGGGTTGTGTTAGAGGAGTGGAGATAGAGGAGGAGGTGATGATGGAGGGGTTCAAACCAAAAGAGGAGGAGTGGTAGAATGTAATCTATCTGAGCATAATGTGGCCAAGGCACTGTCTGTGTTATTAAAGTACAGGATTTATGTGGTATTTGACACTTTTTGAAAAGTCTGTGCATTTTAATGGAATGTAACTGAGGATTTGGATAGTTATCAGTGGGATGGCTCACCTCCAGTTCTGCTTGTTGAATTCTGCACATTTTCATCATAATTTATTTCTCAAATAATTTCCCTTAAAGCCACAGGTTAATGCATTTCCCATTTAAAAAAAAAATGAATTTAATTTTTATTACACTGAAAAAATGTGAAAAACATGCATTCTTACTATGAGTGGGCTTGCATCTCCATAAACCTGACTCTTACTGGCCCTGGGGAAGTGCCTCCTCTTGCTTGTTTCCATGGAAATGTTGTTTCTTTGGCTATAATATTCCACAGTATGGCATAAAACTTTTCTGTGTCCATGGAGAATGTTCAGCATTGTGTGTATGTTTTCAACTTCCTATTTCTATGGAAACACGCAGGTGATGTGCCACCTCCGGAGTTACGTACTGAACCTTTAAGAAGAATATGTAAAATAAATAACTAAAATAAATAACTAAAATAAATAGCTAAATCTACTGTAAATAAATGAATACATACATACTCTCCTGGCATCGTCCAAAATCTTGTATTAAAGTTGAGTCTACAGGAGTAGACTGTAGAGTCCGTATGTACAAAGGTACAACATTTTAATCATTATCAAACCGGGTTTCTACTGAAGACCTAATAAATGATTGTTTAAATGCCATGGCGACAGATAAGAATTACCTTTCTGTCAGGGCTTGTTGAAAAAGTGACTGATTAAATTAATTGTGATTTCTCTAATTACAGAAGACTTAATCTCAGATTTTAATTTCATCTGAAGTGCCATCTCACACTGTAACACATCTGTTTGGGTTAATAAGACATGGCTAAATGACTTAAAGAAGCCTATTATGAGTGACTAAATGAGGGACGTGTAATTAAAATGATCATTTACAAGAGGCACAATGCAGCAGATTTTCTGCACCATTTCAGGACACACTTCAGGTTAAACCATAGTTTGTTTTTTTGTAAGTTTTAAACTTAAAATACATCATTTATTCTGCTGGTAATACTTATTTTGTATAACAGAGTACAGTACAAGTATTGTTTCTGTATATATTTATTTGGAAATACTGTCAAATCAATCAACTTGAAAGGTAAACTACATAACAGTCTGATGGTTTGTCTGCCACCTGCTTGTTTCCATAGAGATGCTTTGTTTTGCCTGGAATGTTCCGCATTGTAGCATTTAACTAACACCTTCACCAATCCAATTAGGTTACAAGTCAGTTCTGTGGGGAAGCAAGTCAACTTATAATTATAATGCATGCTATTATTTAATTTTATTTTTTTCACTAAAACATATTTGAATAACTGAAACAAAGACAACTCCAAACCATGGGGCAATCCAGTAACGTCTCCATGCTGACAAGCAGACGGCTGACCTCTAAACTAGAACAAAAACTAAAATGTAAAATAGATAAAACAGAACTAAATGTATAAAGAAAATGCCATGTTAAAAAGTCATATTTCCACACCCATTAGTAGCACAACTAGTATTGCTACAAGTCTACTTTTTTTTTTTACAGTACACTATAGATTTTCACTTTCTGTATGTCTACATAAGTCTCCCACATACAATAGTCAGTACAATGATATTCTATTTAAAACCCCACCATCGGAGTAAAGGCCATAGCCCCATCACCTCTCGCTCGTATCACAAGAATGAGGTACGGAGGCTGGACAATAGATAAGGGTCCTCTCAGTCCAGGTAAATACTGTGGTAATGAGGTGTGTCATAAAAGATTCACTACACACACACACACACACACACACACACACACACACACACACACACACACACGTGTTCAATCACTGCTGTTATGGAAACGCACCTTCAGACAACTCTATGTACTCCGCTGCACAACAGGCTGGGAGCTACTACACAATACCTGGGTTGTGTGTTTGGCTATTCAAATACTACAGTCTGGTGTGTGCCAAAGACTGAGGTAAAATGGGAAAGTGTTCTGTGGTCAAATTTAATTAAAATGTTAAAAATATAATTGGCAAGAAAGATCTCAGATGGATCTTGTTTGCAAATGTAATCTCTAGTTACACCTGAATTCACTGCATTGTGGGTACCCATTCTTTCTGATAATTTGCCCCAGTATTGAAAAATTATTTTTAAGATTATTTTTCTTTGAGAACAAAATGAAACTTCAGAAACCACATTTTATTTTTAAAAACAAAAACAAGTTTAAAAAAGAAGTGGGAAGAAGTGTAAAAAGTATTCATCAGTTCAACCATTACCTTACAACTACAGCTCTATGTATTCACATATACAAATGTCAGCACAACGTAGTCCTGGTTTAGTCCTTGTTCAGTCCTTGTTTAGTCCTGGTTTAGCCCTGGTTTATGTATTGTTTAGTCCTGGTTTAGTTCTTGTTTAGTCCTTGTTTAGACTGGGTTTAGTCCTGGTTTAGTCTGAGTTTAGTCTTGGTTTAATCCTGGTCTAGTTCTTGTTTAATCCTGGTTTAGTCTGGGTTTAGTCCTGATTTAGTTCTTGTTTAGTCCTGGTTTAGTCTGTGTTTGGTCCTGATTTAGTTCTTGTTTAGACCTTGTTTAGTCTGGGTTTAGTCTTGGTTTAGTCCTGGTTTAGTCTGTGTTTGGTCCTGATTTAGTTCTTGTTTAGTCCTTGTTTAGTCCGTGTTTAATCCTTGCTTAGTCTGGGTTTAGTCCTGGTTTAGCCCTTGTTTAGTCTGGGTTTAGTCCTTGTTTAGCCCTTGTTTAGTCTGGGTTTAGTCCTGGTTTAGTCCTGGTCTATTCTGGGTTTGGGTCCAGATTTAGTCTCAGTTCAGTCCAAATTTTGAGATCTTGAGACGTACCATTTTCTTTCTATTCACTACTGCTCATTGCGTATATTGTCATCATTATATCCATGGGTTACAAAATGATTACAAAAAATAGGGTTTAAAGCAAAAAATTGTACATTTTGAACTGTGAAAAGTCCTCAAAATGTCACCTGTAAGAGGAAGCTGAGCTCATTCTAAAATGTGGTGATGTCACACTCCCAGATGGGCCAAGAGCCATATTCCCAATTTATTACTTAGTATTTTTAGAAGGAATATCTTAAAGGAAATATTCTTAATGTTGAACAAGAATGGGGTATTTGGTTGTATAAGATATTAATTGCTAACAAGTAACATATTTAGATCACCATATTGCCTTTTATTGTGGTGAAAATATTTCCTGAAAACAGCGTATGAGCATGTTTCATAAGTTTCACTCTCCCTTTCCTCCATGTGTTAACTCATCCCCGATATCACAAAACAATCACTATGCGGCGAATGAAACTACTGCGCATCACATCTGTGTACAGTTCTGCATCCTGATTTAGTATATTTAATGAGAATTGGGAGCATGGGTGACATAAGCTTGTGAGCTGAGCATTGCACAGAACCTTACTGCTAGTCCTTGGAGAGATCACTAAAATACTCAAACATGCACGAATGACATCTCAAACTTCTTCAGGCATGTTTTTGACGAGGAAACTACATTGTAACATGGCAGAAAGCCCAAAAAACCCATTGGCAGAATCCCCCCCTTTAAGCACAGACTTCCACCCATTCACAAACACAACAGCAGCCACGTACTCTGTAAATTCAGACTTGTACATTCCATGTCCACTGCAGTTCCCCGTGGTAGCTTTCCTGGTGACCTTCTGTTGTCAGTGTGCCAGAACAGGTGGGCCTCCCCTAAAGATGGCCCACACGTGTCACATTAAAGCCCCATCATGACTCCCATCTGCCCCTACGCCAGCCCTGTCTCTGCTCCCTGCATGTAGTGCACTTCACCACAGGCTCTGCACACTAAAGCAGGGGAGGGCTGTATTGCAATGCACCAGGATCCTCACCAGTTGGCACATTAGCCCCGTAATGAAGAAACAATAAAGGTGGTTATGTGCTGTGCTATCACGCAATGATTAGCTATGAGTGTGGTGGGGCGACATCATCTAAGCTAGCAGTAACAGCATCAATGCAAGCAGTGCTACAGGAAAGGGAGTGTAGTCAATGTATATGCTCCAATAAAAGACAAGCAAAAAACTGGTAAGATAACTGCTAAAATAGTCCACACTTAGAACTACACTTTAGTTATGGTATAATCTTATTTTAGATCTATAGCCCCAGCATAGTATTGCTCTGTATTAGACTGAGTTTAGATCTGATGGGGCAGACATCCACAGTAGTACTTAAAACTTAACTTTGAACACCACTGTTAAAAAGTAGTAGTTAATTACATTAGTTATGTGATCATTTTAAATGAATAAAACATAATTTTATTGAACTATGTATTTATTTAAAGGGATAGTTTTTTGTTTTTTTTTACATGAATCTGTCATCAGCAGTGTCGTGCATCACTGACTTACCTCCCGACAGCGTCCGGTGAGCCAATTTCTTGCCCAGTTTTGGTGCTGATGAAGTAGTCCGGTGAGTTGGCTTGGGTCATGAAAATAAAGCGATTTTCTTCTCCAAACAATATGTGTTCACAAGAGTGATACATTTGCGTCGCAAAGCGGTGAACCACGAAAAAGTCAGACCTGATAATTGCTTGGTACTATTTTCTCTCTGGAGAGGGTGTGCACAGGCCACCTCTGAAGTCACCCCAGGAGCCACCCCACAGGCAGTGTACTGGGGGTAAATAGCTACTGTTGTTTAATTTTGCCCTTAATTCACATAAATATGAAATGAAAGTTACATTTGCTAAATTAATACTTTGAAGATGAGCCTTGGTGCAACATTTTTGCCACCAGTGAAAAAAAATCCTTACACAACACAGATGAAAGTGATACATCTGGAAACAGTTTTTTTTTTCAAACAGAAAATAATTTGTCACATATTGAAAATGAGCACAAATGCCCGTATAGTACTTAATACTAATACTTGGAGGGCAGACGGCTAGAAATATCAGGTGTTACAGTAGGGCCCCAGTGGCTCTATTGTCAAAGATAAAAAAGATTTGTGTGTGCAGTGTGCACTTCAGCGACAACGATTGTGTTCCTTCATGCCCAGGACAGAGGAAGAAATATGTTTTGAAGAGTCACTGTCATTAACTTTCCGAGCAGTAAACACAGTGAAACAGGCACGGCTGTCACCTGGTGGCAGCGTGCACTGATGTGAACGGAGAGAAAATGAGGTCTGATTTTTTGTGGTTCACCGTTTTGTGATGCAAATGTATTGCTCTTTTAAACACATATTGTTCTGAGAAGAAAAATGCTTTATTTTCATGACCCTTTCATCAGCACTGAAACTGGGCAAGAACTCGGCTCACAAAGGTAAGTCAGTGTTGATGCGCGACACTGCTGACGGGGCTGCCATACAGGTTCATGTAAAAAAAAACTAACTATCTCTTTAAGACAAGACCATATATATATGAATGATACCTGAAGATATTTTTGAGCCAGGAAAGATTTAGAGTGGTTCTGAACCACCAGATCTAGAACTAAACAAGGTCAACATCAGGTCTTAAATTGGACTACACTGTTTCTATACTTGTTTGAATGAACCCTTTGGGAGTTTTATGTTTTGAGCTGCTTCTGTGTACCATTGGTGATCTGTGTACAACAGTTTGACAATAACTGACTTAGAAAGACCACTTTGTTATTATGATTCCAATATTAAATCTTACCACAAAGGTTCCAAGTTCGACTCTCAGCCTGTCTGACCTTTATGTGTATAGTTTTTGCTTTTGTTCGTCATGTCTGGATCGGTTTTCTCCACTCTGCTTTCGACAGTCAGTCCAAAACATGCACCAGTGGCAGTGTTAGAAAGAATACTTTGATGTATTTAATTATAGAATACTGAATACATGCATTAAAATGTATTTTGTAACAGATTCTCAGACATGAACCAATAAGAAAACTGCATTCTGAATACCTCAAATACTTTTACACCGAGTTGCATTTAAATTATAGTGTAACTCAGCACAGTGGTAATAACTTATATTTGTTTCACATTTGTTTGGAAAAATCTGTGTTTTCTAGTTTTCTCACTAGTTACATAAAGTTTGAGTCTTACAATGTGTAATCAAGTACTACAATGTATTCTTAACAGATACTCAAAATTAGTTATGTATTCTTGATACATGTGTTCAGTTACTTCCCACTGACCATAGGTAAAATCCTGCAGCTAAAATAGTCCTGACCAAAGCTAGCTCACTATCGGTCTGAACAGTCCTTCCATTACCACACCATATTCCTACACATATTGTAAGTTTGCGTCATAAGTCAACAGTGCATCACACTGAACAGAGGAGCAGCTTGCCCTTGATGAGCCTCCAAACAGAAAGCAGCACCAGGGGCAAATTTATGTTGTGGATCTTTAATGATATTTGCATATTGGATTTTTATGACACACCTGATGGATGTAATAAGAGGCTGATAATTAAGAGAGAGGGAAAGTGATTACCTCTCCAGGAGTTAGTCTGCTCCCGTCCCTGCACAAGGACACCTGAGCTATATGGAGTCAATCTAGTGTTTAATGCGGCCATCGCTTACTGCATATTGACAGAACTGTAATGTCAATGTACCATTATACAGTACAGTATAGCAAGAAGTAGAATTTATCGGGCGGGTTATAAGGCAAGGGGAGGACACTGCAAAACATTACTTCATTTATGTAGCTGAAAATAAACAATGACAACGGGTGTTCATTTGTAAATTACATAACGACAATGAATAAAAACTGACAATGAATTTGACCTCTGAGGAAATTAAAATAACTCATAGAAAGGACCAAGACAAGATGTATTTAAATATATGAATGGATGCTATTATTAAGTATTAGCCTTAGTCCTTTTTGGATGAGGGCTAATAAAAGCTCAAAAGGCTGCCCAATGCCGTTAGCATACTATAATTACTGCACTAACTTTTGTGCTGCACCAAACTTTGCACCTGAAAAGAGAACAACTTGGAGAAGCTTTTGAATTTATAAACATGAATATTTAATGACACCTGTCTGGACTTGAGCGGAAGAGAGAAACCATAAGTCTTTTAAAAGTTCTATAGTGTAAACAGTGACTCTTTACTGGAAAGCATTTAGCAGGGCACCCACATCACCTCAAGGGAGTTATAAATGCAGATTCTTCTGCTAGTTCACTGCAACTAGGAAATTCAACCCAAGATCTTCTTGTCACATGTACAATAAGGTTCCATATTTTGTATGATTTCAGTTAAATTTCCAATTAGACACAAGGGGCAGTTCTCGGGAGTGGAGTCACCCCAGGAGCCACCCCGCAGGCAGTGTATTGGGGTAAATAGCTACTGTTGTTTAATTTTGCCCTTCATTCACATAAACATTAAATGTAAGTTACATTTCCTAAATGAATGCCTTGAAGATCAGCCTTGGTGCAACATTTTTGCCACGGATGAAAGTGATACATCTGGAAGCAGTTTTTTTTTTTGACTGAAAATAATTTGTCACATATTGAAAATTAGCACAAATGCCCGTCTAGTACTTAATACTAATACTTGGAGGAGAGACTGCTAGAAATATCAGGTGTTACAGTAGGGCCCCAGTGGCGCTATACAGGAAACTGCTGTTGAGTCAGTGGGACAGGCGTGACAGTGGCTCAGTGGTCCTTAGGCAAGACACTTCACCCACAATGCCTAGTATGAAAGTGGTCTGTCAGGGGACTGACAGAGCCTTCCTTCTGTCAGTCTACCCCAGGGCTGTGGCTACAGTAGTAACTTACCATCAGCAAGTATGGAGTGAAGGAATAATGAGTAGAGTGCAGCATTACAAGTGTATGTTTTTGTTTTTTGTCTATCATCAGTGGAATATCCATTTGAAGAACTGAAATGTAAAATAAGGTAAAATTAGCAAAAGGAAAGAACAGGGGGGAAACACCTAAGATCCATTACTCAAAATATCATGAATTTGTTCCAACTCAAAATCCCAAATATCTCAACAGCATCTCAAACAGAATTGTCAAAATGAACCAACATTTTGCTTTGCTCTGAACTTCACACCTGAAAATAAATCTTTAAACTTGTTTGGGCCTGGTAAAAAAGCCTCCTTTAGCCCAAACTCCTTCGGCCCAAGCAGCTGAGAAAGCGTCAGAGTAAATAAATCCAGGGCTGCTTTTAAGTGTTTTGTTCGCATTAACATCTCACCGAGTGCAAAGCCTTGACCTAATTGCTATGTTGGTGCTTCTAGAAATAGCTCTGTTTGATTTCATGCTGCGATGTCTTCACGAGCGTCCTTGTGAATAGTTTAGAGTTCATCAAATACACATGATTAAAACAGAGCTCCAGTCTAACACATATCGTTGTATATATACATACATATACATACATATACATACTGATCAGAGTATTCTTATAGATTATGTTCACACATTCAAACACACCAAATTAATACTGGCCCTGAACTGGGACTAAATTCAATAATAAACCAGGATTGGACAGAACAAAACTACACCTACTACAACTACACTTTTATTCCCTGGATTTTATCGCCATATGCGGTCCTCTGTGTCTTTTATTTGTGTGGTCCTCTGTGTCTTTTATTTATTTTTATTGTATTATTTATTTTTATACTAGATTTTTATTAATTTTATAGTTTTAACAACACTTTTTAGCTTTATGTATTCTAATGATACTGTGGAACAGTCCAGACAAAGTGACATCTTCTCTCTCACCTGATTCTCCACTAGAAAAATGTGCTAGTGCACCTTTAAGTTTATAGTTCTCAACAAATCCTATAAAGACGAGTGCACCACATCAGAACTGTGAGTAAACCTGTGCCTTAACCAGGACTGGACAGGACTAAACTATAACAACTATAACTACTTAAGAATACCAGTACTACTACTACTGCTGCTACTGCTGCTGCTGCTGCTGCTACTGCTACTTCTACTACTACTACTGCTGCTGCTACTATTACTGCTGCTGCTACTACTACTGCTACAACTGCTGCTACTATTACTGCTGCTGCTACTACTACTGCTACTACTGCTGCTGCTACTATTACTGCTGCTGCTACTACTACTGCTACTACTGCTGCCACTATTACTGCTGCGGTTGCTGCTACTACTGCTACTACTACTGCTACAACTGCTGCTACTATTACTGCTGCTGCTGCTACTACTGCTACAACTGCTGCTACTACTACTGCTGCTGCTGCTACTACTGCTACAACTGCGGCTGCTATTACTGCTGCTGCTACTACTACTGCTACAACTGCTGCTACTATTACTGCTGCTGCTACTACTACTGCTACAACTGCTGCTACTATTACTGCTGCTACAACTGCTGCTGCTATTACTGCTACTGCTGCTGCTACTAGTACTACTGCTACAACTGCTGCTGCTGCTACTACTACTGCTACAACTGCTGCTACTATTACTGCTGCTACAACTGCTGCTGCTATTACTGCTACTGCTGCTGCTACTAGTACTACTGCTACAACTGCTGCTGCTATTACTGCTGCTACTGCCACAACTGCTGCTACTATTACTGCTGCTACAACTGCTGCTGCTATTACTGCTGCTATTACTGCTGCTACTACTACTACTGCTACAACTGCTGCTACTATTACTGCTGCTGCTGCTGCTACTAGTACTACTGCTACAACTGCTGCTACTACTACTGCTACTGCTGCTGCCACTACTGCTACTACTCATGAAGCTACTCTAATTACTATACCTACAAAAACTACTAGAACAACTATGCCTTGTATAAATGCCTCTTGTATAATGTGAGCATCTCCTATCTCTCCCGTTGAGCAGAAGCAGAGGGACTTGTATGCCTGAGTGTCTGTGGTGCTGTGATGGGCCTCGGGCCAGTGGAGCAGGAGAAGGAGACGAGGAGCCCTTTTTCACAAAGATCAAACATGATATGCACCATGAGAAAAACACCGTTTTACATTCTGATGGAACTCAACTTTTGAAAAGCTCACTTTGTTCCACTTAGATCACCAGAAATATTTTTAGAAATAGTATTATGCTTCTGTTTTGGCCTTAACAAATATAAGCCCTGGTTCTACAAGAGCAGGATGCATGCACTACTATATTCTTTATTCTTATGAAAACTCCTTGGTACGTTTTGTTTATGTTTAAGGATGCTCCATGTAACTTTTTGGTTGGGGGTCTGTCACCTGCTTGTTTCTATGGATATGTCATTGCTCTGTCTGGAATGTTCCATAGTATGACATTAAACAGCTCTACCTCACATACATTCAGGTTTTATAACTCAACTAAAAACAAGAATTCCGACATGACAGAGAGTTGCCTCTCCACAGTTCTGGCCTGTAAATTGGTCTAATTTAGTCTCTATGAAGATAGAAAGGTTTAATACCATACTGTGAAGCATTCCATAAAAAGCATCTCCATGGAGACAAGCATTTGGCAGATCCTCCACCAGAAAAGCACCTTTTATGCACCTTTAATGACCTTCCAACAAATAAATACAGGTAGACTGTTTTTAATTTCATCTAGACTTGTACAGCCTTTACTGATTATATTAAACACGTTTTAAGTGGGTTATTGGTTAATTTTTACACAGCCATGATGTACAGAACTTTAACTATTCAAATCCATGGAGAGGCCTTTGCCTTGGATGTTTCACTGCATAGAATTAAACATATCTTACATTTATTCATCTACAGTTTTTACTGCCCAAGAAGAACATGTATTTTTGAAGGAAGCGAGGTCACCGCTCCACAGATTTAACACGTAACTGGTGGTGTCACCTGCTTGTCTCCATGGGGATAGATTTAATGCCATGCTGTGGAACGTTCATACCATAGTCATTGATACAAGTGTTCAGTGTTAAAGAGTTAGAATGTTGTTTCCTCATCAAAAACATACCTGGAGTTGTGTTTCATTCACACATGTGTAACACACAAACACCCTGCAGTTCTTCTCTCAAACAGAAAACACTCTGTTCCACCTTGTGATGTCATATGGTAATGCAGGAAGTGCTCCACTGTGTTTTAAACTCCATACAACTTCACTAGAATCATTTGGATTATTTCAGCTACAAATTCAAATGACAGTTTCATGACATCACAAGGTGGAACAAAGCATACTGAGCTTTTGAGATGTAGACAGATGAATAAAAAAGGACACATCTCCAGTTATGTTTTTGAGGAGGTAATAACGTTCTAACATGGCTTAAAGCTCACAAGAGTCAATTTTGCATACTATAAGACCTTTAAGATAAGAAGATGGGTTAAATGATGAGTTACTCCAGTAGTACAGAAGAATGGATCCAATGCAGAGAAGAAAAATTTAATTAACAAAAGCACTTCAAACAGCAAGCTTGAGCATACACTTAACCTGAACATATTTTCACTAAACTACTTTTAGCTGGCTACAGTTTCCTACCACTTTTGTCACTTCTCCTCTTACATCTCCTTTTGCTGATTGCCACAAGGACACAATTATGTTTTTAAGGGGGATTAGGACGCTTCAAATAATTATTAACAAATCCGGGCAGTTAAAACATTCTGAAGAAAAATGTAATTAAAGTAATCTGTCTTGTGAAACATTGTAAAGGCAAAATACTGTAAATGTTGGGTTTGTCTCTCAATCTCTCCATTTCTCTCTCTCTTTTACAAATGAACAAATGAAGTGAAAAACATGAAAATCAGATAAAACGTAGCTACTCTATGAAATGCGACTTATATGAGGTCTTTGTCAGTGGTTCTGAGAAAGCCTGGGTCAGATAGAAGGAGAGAGTCGATACAGAGAGAGTGGGAGAGGGCAGAGGAGGTAGCCGTAGGAGGTTAGAGCAACATGAATCTAATCCTAATTATTGTGAGACTTCTTCCGCGAGAAAAAAAAAAAAAACACCATGAGAAAGAAGACGAGGTGTTATGGCGAGTAGGAGTGTGAAGATTTAAGTTTTATGTTAATTCCACACGGGCCTGACAGCCGCGGGAGGCATGGGGGAGGAGGAGGAGGAAGATGCGAGCTCTGGTCTCTGTAGTGATATGGACACCTTGCACTTTGTTTGACTAATCTACAGTAGATGAACAGGCAGAGGTGGGAATAACTCATATTTATATTTGGGTTGTATTTTTTAAAGATATGTTTTGGATTCTGAGATTTAAGATACAGCGGATGGCCTTCCTGATCTGAGTAGATGTAATTGGACAAAAGGATATATAGATGAATTTATTTTCAAAGAACAGACACATAAACAAAAAAAATAAAGCATAACTGAAGATAAGGTGTAATAAACATTGATGTTCAAGTGGTTTTGTTATCCACTTAAAGCTTTTGTCACTGGTAGACTTACTCACAGTGGGAGGAGTACCCAAAACTTGTACATGTCCTGTTACTCTAAACACAATTATTCAAGTCTAGACATAAAAGGAATATTGTAATATTTCTCAAGAACTCAAAATATGAGTATAGACATAAGAGAATGGTGTCTGAAAAACTGATTAAGTAATACTGGAGGTTTTAAGCGCTAAAACAAACCATTATTAATATATTAATAACGTGATATGAATATGATTCGACCCTGGAACCCAAGATCAAAGGCTGTCGGTTCTATTCTGCTCTAAACTATATTTACATTGTTCTTGTGTCCCTGGGCAAAACACATGACCCATCTTATTTGTTTTGCCTGAGACAAGAGTGTGTGTGTATTCTTCGGTAGATAAATGTGTGTGTAAATGAGTAGGTGGGAAGGCGCTATACAGTATAATAAGAATAGTTACCATAATTGACTCATAGTGTGGCCTAATGCTTCAGCAGTAATTAAGGTTCACCACTCATCATTCATTTTCAATAAACAACATAAAATATGTATTTTCATATTTTTTTATCTTATCTTATTAAAGGTGCATAGTTGAACTTTTCTGGTGGAGGGTCCGCCTCCCCCTGCTTTCTCCATGGATGTGCTACTGCTCTACCTGGAATGGTTCGAGCCGTTTGTTTTGAGAATAATGGCTGGCTGATGAAGTTATTTGCTGGCTAGACGCATCAGCCAAAACCTAAATGGTTGAGGCAGCAGTAAAAATGTTCATGGCTACAAATGGCTGAAAGCTGTCATTTCATGCCTATAGTCTATGTTTTACTGATTTACAACATCACAATATGCAGTGTATTGGTTACACATGTATATAAGCTATTTTCACAAAATGTGATACAATGTAGGCTGATTAAACAAACAAAAAAACATCTGATTTTACATTAACAAATTATGTATTTATTTTTATCTGGAGAAGGTAAGAGGCTTGTTTTGGTTAGTTTGGGGCACATCTGAGGACAGAGCCTCACAGGTGAGTAAATGTATAGATAAGTTTGTGGGTGCGACAGAGCTGCTCTGGGTTCTGCCATGTGCTGTAGGAGCGGCGCCGATGTGTTCATGTTGGGACCGTAGCCTCTTATTGTAGTTTTGCTGACATTATTGGGGCAGGTTGTGAGTGGTGTGTTACGTTGTTTTGTTGGGGATCAGATTGTGCTGCTGCGTAAACTTTGCACTTGGCTGTGCGTTGTGCTCTGACAGATGTAGTTCAACCAATAGTGGCCAAAATGACTGTCTGTTGTCTGTATATTTATGTACGTGAGGGAGTGTTTACCATTATGTGGTGGTGCGCCACACATTGATGACCACAGATTGATTTTTTTTCCCAAACGTGATTCTGACGTTCTTGCTCGCACAGAGAGAGAGAGTGCACATACATTTCAGAGGAGCTACAATTATAAAACACTCTACCCGGGCCAGGCTAACCCCTGACTGCGGCGCGGCGGTGGGATGGGAAACCGTTCCTCCCACACCTCCGTGGATGCGACCGCGAGCGGAGCAAGTGTGTGCAAAGTTTGCTCGCACTCATCTATGTGGGTGAACCTCCAGGCTCGTCCCGACACTCAGAACCGCACGATGCCCGGCGCGGTCCAGGGGTCTGGCCCAGGCTGTCCCTCATGCAATAAATGGGCCAGTAGAATCCAAGGAGGTCCCTTAAGATCGAGCACTGGAGTTATTTTTCAGAAACCCTCATAAAATGAGGTGTTCTGATAGGACATATTATGCAACAAACAGGCTCATGCTGTTTCATTATTTAATTTAGTTGCCTTGTTGCCTGTGTCTCATTATAGTATGTTATTTATTTAATTTGTATTATATAATTGTTCCATTATGCCTATACCACACAATGCTACAATGCTACTCTGTGAGAAACATTGCGTGATGAATAGAATTATGATTTGATGCACATAATTCTAGCTGGCTCAGCCAAATTTTATTAGATGGCGGCTCAATTTGGCGTACAAAATTGTTGGCTGGCTTTGGCTTAAACTCTAAATGGCGCAAATGGCGGTGGCGGGCGGCGGCTTCTGCATTGAACATATCTATATCCATGGAGACAGTCAAGTTTTTACTTAATATAGGTTTGAACCTGAATTGAACAAATGCACGATAGATTTGTCAAGCCATGTGGAACCTTTCAGACAAAGTAACATCTCCATGGAGACAAAAAATGGCACATCCTCCCACCAGTTACAATTTATATTCCATCTATTATGTGTTTGAGTACTTTTACATGTACAGCCTCTTCTTCCATCTGCATTGGCCTGACTGGAGTACAGACCTGGTCTCTCACTGGGGGCCTATGAGTGCTGTAATAAAGCTGTTATAGGCAGTAATTCCCAGTAAACAACACACAGGGGCAATTAGAGCAGCAATGGAAGTGCTCCAACTGCGCACATGATAAATAACTCAAAGCTATTGTTAAAAAAGCTAAAGATGTTTTTTGTTTTTCAGACTATACATATATCAGAGAAACAAATGGAATGGATGGGTTTCCTCTGGGTACTCCGGTTTCCCCCATCAACCCAAAAACATGCAGCACCCCTATGAACTAACATCAAGGACCATGACGTCCACCCTCTTGTGGGCTCACCACCTGCAGAGGGGTTCATAGGGGGGGTCAGGTGCTATGAGGACTGGGCAGCTGCCCCCGCGACCCAGCCGGATTAAGCGGGAGAAGATGGATGGATGGATGGATGGATGTTAGTAGCTATAGCTGCACAGTATCAGAAAGGATGTAATATCTGTTACATCTTTTTAAGGTGGATTATGTAACGTTTCTGGTGGAGGGTCTTCCACCTACGTGTTTCCATAGTGATGTAATGGCTTTGCCTGGGATGCTCCACAGTATATGGTAAGCTGTTTTGCATTTGTTCAATTTCAAGTGTTTTTATTTCTCAAAAGATCCATGAAAAACAAGCATCGTTACTGTGAGCGGTCTCACATCTCCACAGATTATCTACTTATCCCCAATGAGAGAAATACCACACTGTGGAACATTCTCTATTGGCAATATGAAATGATTTGAACATGTGTACTTCTTGCACCGCTCCTTCAGATATAATGTCATTTTTCTCATTTTTGTGTGTTTTCTCTGAAAATATCAGATTAGTCTAAGGTTTTACCATGTTTGTATTTACATTAACCAAACACTATTTTACTCTAACTTATCTATTTGTCATATTATTTTGAAGTAAATTTACTCTTATTTGAGTAGAATTTTTGGCAACTCTACCCACCTCTTTTATACTTTTATATCAATGAAATAAAAATTGAATTATAAAATCCCTTAATCCACATTTTTGATATTAATATTTGAATCAATACTGGCAGAAGAGATGACCTGCATGCTGCACTACAGTACTCAACAAATCTATTGTTATGATCATCAACATTTAACAAAATACAAAAATCTGAAATGTAATTGCTCTGATGGGAGAGGTGGTCCCAAAGCCGATGTCTTGCGCTAATGCTACGATTTATTTTTGATATTTTTTCACTCAGCCTGAGGGAGAGTTTAATTGAATTGCTCTCATGGCGGTCGATAAACGCATCTGAATTGTGCCACACTTGAGGACAGGCAAGACAGACAGTGAGTTTAAAGTGATGCTGTATGTATGTGTGTATGTAACACAAATATCTATCTATCTATAGATATATAGATATAGAGGTGTAGGGGTGCAGTAAGTCACTGATGTACTGGGGCGCCTTAACACGGAACTTAACAGGAAGACAGTGCAGTGAAGATAAAATTGGTGTTATGTGTGTTCACCTGTTGGCTCCTATTAAAAACCTTGCCGCGCTGTAAAATTGGTGATAAAATTGGTCTCAGTTTAGTGATGTTCAGAAAATAGTAAAAACAGATAAAAAACAAAGCATAAATACTGTGTCGACTGAAATGTCAACCAATATTTTTTTTTTCTATTTTTATTTTTTTGTGAAATTTTGACACATGCGTGCGACTGAATACAGGCTTCAATGCTGAATGTTTCTCCTCACTCTTTCTCTCAATTTATAAGTGTCCTGTTCTATAAAAACCTATGGTAAAAAAGATGTAACTTTATATGTAAATAGATTATATAAAAGCCCTGCAATACTTTCCCACCTAGATCTTTTTCAAATCTTCCCTGAAAAGAATTGTTTTGAATGGCCTAATGAGAGAAGGTGTATTTGCAGTTGTAGTGGTAATTCAAATTCAATACTTTGATTCAGTGCTCAAGCTGTGCTTCTGCTGCTCTTGAAACCAAGGTAACAACACATACATCTGTGTATTTTGACTATGTAACCATCACTTCAGGGCTTATAAGGCTTACATCATATGATTATGTTTTCTTATCTTAAATGGCCTATATTACACGATTTTATAATGTGGTTTCCTCATCAAAAACATACCTGGAGTTGTGTTTTGTTTAATTCAAACATTTTAACCCACAATCCTTGAATATGTATACTGAGTTCTCTTCTCAAACTGAAAAATCTTTGTCCCACCTTGTGAATACAGGAAGTGCTCCACTGTGTTCTAAACACCACACATCTTCCTAGAATCACTGAGTTTGAATCATCAGCAATGGAATTGACCATTTCTGCTGAGGGTAAAAGATACTGTAGCTGGTGGAACAGAGCATTTTGAGCTTAGGAGATGCAGACAGAGTAAAAATAAGGATTACTCAAACGTGTGAATGAAACAACTCCAGATATGCTTTTGATGAGGTAACAACATTATGACATGTTTAAAGCTCAGAAGAATCCATTTTGTGTAATATAGGACATAACATTGACAGAACAGACACAATTGGCAAATTTGAAGTACCATCATTTCCTCCACAAACACAAACTCCTGTGTTATTCTGCTGATTTGGTTTAGTGATTCTTGGATTAGTTTGTGCATATTTCAGTCTTTTTGTCAGTTCATCTGGATACATTTAAAATGTGAAGAGAATCCTATTTTTAAAACGCAAATTGCACATCACAATGGCAACACTCAACCATTTTAATTGCATTATTCTCCCCAAATCGGTCAGCCTTGAAGGTGCATTGTGTAATATTTCTAGTGGTGAGTCTGTCAAATGCTTTTCTCCATGGCAATCTTATTGCTTCATCTAGAATGTTTCACAGTATGGTATTAAGCCATATCTTCATGGAGACCAAACTAGGCCATGTTACAGGTCAGATCTGTGGTAAGGCAACCCCGTTCCCAGTCAGAATGCCTGTTTTTCAAGTTTTTTTTTTGAGCTATAAAACTGCCTGCAATTCAATACATTTAAGGTAGAGCTGTTTAATGTCATATTGTGTAACATTCCCTGCAGAACAATGACAAACAAGCAGGTGATGGACCTGTATCCAAAAAGTTACACAATGCACCTTTAACGTAAATATAGTGAGGTTGGTATCTGCAGAGTAAAGTGCACTCAGTGATGGGTGAGAGACACTGAGGAGCAGGGGGCGGTCCTTCTGCACGAGAAGGGGGCGGAGCTGGTGAGGAGGCTGGAGGAAGCTTGATCAAAGCCTATATTTTGAAATCACTTACTTCTCCATTAGTTTGATTAATGGGGCCAGGCACTCCGTCAGACAGTGGCAGGGGCCTTGAAAAATGATGCAATTACAGCATTTTGAATAGAGGGCTGAAAAGGCCCGTTTGAGAGGGGGATCGGCAGGAGATTCTGGACATGTGAGCCTCGTCTCTCCATCTATCTATCTGCCCACCCCCCTCCACCGCCAAGCCCAGCCTCCACAGCCCCCCACCGCCCACTACTGCCCCTCCAGTGCTCTCATCAGGGTATAATGCTGTATGCCTCCTTACACTATACATTGTGATTAATATGGATGTTCTACCCCACTATCCACAGTACATCACAGTACTCTATAGCCCCCTTATGCATGTGCACCCTCTCATACTAATATTTCCACAAACAGCCATCAGCAGCGCCAATACCAGGTTATGTAAGCACTCCAGCGATAATAGAAAAAGTCTCAAGTGCCTCTTACAAAGATGGTACAAAGATGGTACGTCCAGGCTTAAATACTTGTAGTGCATAACTGAGATGAAATCATGAGTCGCTGACACAGAGGGGGGCATTCATGATATGTAAGAGCAGGAATGAAGATGTAGGCCTACTTCAAATCTGTACTCTAATACATGTTACTTTCAAGTACATGTGCTTTTCTTACTTCAGCAGTACTTTTGCTATTAGTGGAGTTATTTTACTTGTGTAGTTTTCAAACAAAATGAGTAGATTTCTCATAGCATACTTTTACTCCAACTAGAGTAATATATTTTACAGTGAACAGTACTTTTTTTGGTAAAGTTTTGGTTACTCTACCCACTGAAAGTCGTCAAGTGCCAAAAGCTTTATGCTAACAACTTAAAGTGTATGGAGTATGTGTTTTTCTTTCAGTACTTCTGCAGATACTATGTTCTTCCATTTATATTAACTTCAAACTGCAAATAAGACATTACATCCAGATATTTGCAGTTAATCTTACTTCAAAAATTATTATGATTATTATTATTATGATAAACTTATTATACTAATTTCTTGGATCATGCCTTTGCAGTGCTACTCAAATAATATGACAGTAAACTCAGTATTTATTTGTGAAACTGTTACTTTTACACTTTTACACTAAACCCTTCATGTTTAGGCTGTGTACAAGTGCTCCATTGTGTTTTTAACTTTCATACACCTTCACTGGAATCATTTGGATAATTTCAGCCCTAGAATTGCCGATTTCTACTGAACGAAAGCTTAAAAGTAGCTGTTAACCTGAAAATTCCAAGTACATGACATATCAAGGTGACACAGAGCATTTTGAGCTTTGAAGACGTAGACAGACTAATAACACAATGTTTCTCAGATATGTATGAATGAAACAAACACAACTCCAGGCATATTTTTGATTTAAAGCTCACAAGAGTCCATTTGGTGTAAACTTGAACTTATAAATACTACACTGCTACTGAATTCACAGAACTGCAGAAACAAGGAGTCTATTTGTCTTGGACATGGCAGGGGTCTACTGCAGTTTTCAGGTAATAAGAAGAGTACTTTACTTCTCTGTGTTATCACATGTACCTGCACTGTCTTTGTCAACTACACCATAGTGTGACCAACCGCCCCATACTGAGTGTAAATGAGGCGTTACTGTTCCTGTTTTATTACCACTGCCAGATCACTACTTGACTATTAGGCCTTAGTGTAGACCATAGACTGTATATAGAAATGGACATAGCTAACCCGCTAGCTGCTGCATTCCAAATAGGAAGTGTTCGTGTCCGGTTCCATCGTCTCTAGCTCCAACTGACATTATATTGCCAAATTGTCACCCCTCTCTGTAACCGCTGTAGTGTGCCTACTCATTTTGGTCTTAAAATGTTCATATTAACCCTCTCTAATATATGATCCCAGCGTTGTTAAATTCACCATTTTGTCCGTAAATAAATTCCTATTCCTAATATGGAACTCGGCACCAAATTCGCTCCTATAACTGCTAGCCTTGTGAGCTTCATTTGACTGGAGCCTAACGCTAAGGGTGACGTCACATTTCCATAGTTCACTTCTTTATAGGGATGTAACAATATCCAAATCTCTCGATACAATATTTTCACGATATATATTTTTCACGGTGCTATATATAAGTGAATAGGCTTGTAATTCGATATATTGTGATATTATTGTAAGACCTTTGACAATACGTTATGATATTTCGGTTATTGTTACATCCGCAGTCTATGATGTAAACATGGTATGGTCCGTTTTTAGTCTATAAATCTTGCCCAGAATTTCCCAGCACAATGCATTCTACATTAGATTATAACCACACGGCACAAGTATTTATGATATTCAATCTAAGAACCTATTTCATTTTGATTTCACTATCATTTGTAATCCTGCTTTCTTGTATCTGGGGGACAATCTGCTTACTTTGGCTGTGTTTTTGCGAGACCGAGTGGGCACCAGGACTGAGGACACCAAGTACCAAATCTCTTAGTGGCATTCACGTAAAACTAATGAGCTCCATTACTTCTGTACAATGACAGGGAAGCGCACAGATAAGAGACCGAATGAGCAGAGGGAGATAGTAATGCGTTTGAGCCTGAGAGCCATATCCAACCACAAGTCAGGGCTCCCTCGTCAGACTCTTTATTATGCTACATATTGGAGTTTTTCAGTGTTGTAAAGGCCAGGGTGAGTTCACCTTTGGTCTGTGTGGTTTTTAAATGCCACCTGGCCAAGGAGTTTAGAAGAACTTGTTTCGGCGTTTCAGATGGAGACAGTAATGAGAGAAGAAATGTCTTAACTGTTGGCTAGAAAAAGATAGATTACATAGAAGTCCGAAAGGATGTGTTAGAAAATGTTCAAACTTAGTAGAAATTTCAGGCCAGCGGCAAACCTTAAAGAAGACATATTATGCTTGTGTGTGTCACTCACTCTTTCCAGTATTTGCATATAAGTGCACCGTTCAGGGTGGGGATAGGGGGTAGATGAAAATAGGAATTTTCTGAGTGCGCAAGGCTTAAATGCAGTTTTGAGAAGATAACGATGAGGGGACAGTGTTTAACTAGATTAAAGCGCATTAAAGTTGATTGTAAATAATATATTCCATTTAAAACAAATAGCTGTGGAAGGTTGGAGGATCAATTTCCATTAAGGGCAGTTTTTGCTGTAGTGTCATTGGGCAAGACACTTCACCAGCCTTGCCCATAGTGTGGTGTGTATGTGTCAGCGAGTGAGTGAATCGGAGAGCCTGATGGTGCAGATTATCAGCCTCACTTCAGTCTATCCCAGGACAGTTGTGGCTACAATATTAGCATAACACCACAGAGTAAGGAATGAATGAATCATGACTACAGTTTTGAGAAGCTTCAGCATATGATTATGATTATGATTGTTATTATGATGATGATATTATTAGATGTGTTTCATTCAACAAAGTCCAATATGTTTTCTTCCTGGTAATAAGTGATATATATATATATATATATATATATATATATATATATATATATATATATATATATATATATATATATATATATATTATTATTATTATTATTTTAAATGCTGTTTATTGAAAACCATATTGATCTTAAAGGGGCATTATGCAACTTTTCAGGTAAAGAGTCCGTCACCTAACTGTTCCCATGGCGATGTTACTGCTTTGCCTGGAATGTTCCATAGTATAGCATTAAACATACCAATCTTACGGTAAGTGAATTACAGGTATTTGCATTGCTAAAAACATGCATTCTCTTTGTCAGAGTAGTTGCCTCTCCACAGATCTGACCTGTAAAATGGCCTTGTAGCGTCACTTGCTTGCTTCTTTGGAAATGTATCTGTTTAATGCCATGCTGTAGAAAATTCCAGGCAAAACTAAGATATCTCATGGAAATAAGCGGTTAGGGCCCCTATGCCAGGAAAGTTACACATTTCACCCTGAAACAACAGCAGTGATTCAAGCCTGGCCCGAAGCACATATCACTCTGAAAGTCATCACAAAAAGAAGAAAAAAACTGGGAGAAGCCAATAGTATTATTTTTGCCCGAACTGTGTTAACCAGTGCTGTATCACTGTGAAAATGCTGTGCTACCGCTGAACCAATATTATTTTAGGGTTATTGGCTGTAACCGACATGAGGCAGAGCAAAGCTAAAAAGCCTGTTAAATAAAAAATGTCATTTGCACAACGTTGTGTTCACTGTCAGACACCAAATGGAATTCAAATTTTTATTTAATGGAAGACATTTTTGTACTGCAAATGTCTCGTGAATACATGGTGATAACTGTTGTCATAATAAATGAGGGGCGTACATTGTTAGTTGAATACTGGGTCCCTATGGGCTCATTTACACAGGAGCATGTGCAGTGATTCTCTCCAGAGCTTTTTTCTTTTAACTACATAAAATCACTTTTCATTCAACACTCTTCATGCACAGCCAATCCACTAAAGCAATTTTGTCTGCCCACAGACCTCCTACCACCAACTCTTTTCTTTCTTTCTCTCTGTTTCTCTCTGTTTCTCCCTCTCTCTCTGCAGAATACCTTCCCCAATATCCCATTGATTACCTGTTGCAGAAGTAATGGCTTATTTAGAAAAATGCACTAGAAACAAACTTGAATATGATTGCATAGATTGGGATGTGGTATGTTCTATGCCGTTAAATAAACTTTCTAGAACTTTCTAAAAAAGCTACAAAGACAAACACTGAGTATGTATTGTAGGGATTCACCGATCCTGCTTTTTCAATACTGATACCAATTCTGATACTAAAGCTTTAAGTATCTGTGGTACCCGATATCCATCGATACCAGTGCAGAGACTGAAAATAGTATGTATTTCCTTAACCTCTTGAGACCCTGTGGCCTCATACGAGGACATTACATTTTTGCCTCTTAGCACCATGATTTTCAATTATTTTAAACTTTCACCTGTAATCAACTAAAAACCTCTACAGCAGCTCCCGAAAGTAAAAAAAAAACTGCATGGTAAAGTTTAGATGCAAAATTTATGAATAAAACCAATGTATTTATGTACAATAATGTCTCTTCATGTATCTCAATGTATCTTCATTTGGCATTAAAATTTGACACATTTTATTGACCACAGCAGACGAGAGCATCAGGAAATGTCATGTCCTCGTTTGAAGACATTGGGACTATGTTATATTATTGATTGTACATGTTGTTCGGTAAACTTGGGAATAATTAGATGAGTTTACAGTTATAAATTGCTGGACGTTTCTGCTGCTATAGGGAAACTGCTGCCTGTCTCCACTTTTTGCACCTCTACTTTTTTTTTGTAACGATTGAAAACCATAAAAAATTAAAACTGTGGACCACATTTTCAGGCCTTTTTGTGTGTTTTTAACCTCACTCACTGAACCCCAACCCGCTCACGGTCGACCTACGTCACATTTGGCAGGTTTAGGGCTTGAAATAAACAGCTAATTGCAGTTTTTTTTTTTTTTGTAATTTATTTATACATTTTAATGTTTTTACATTTTTTAACCAATGGTGTCATACAGAAGACTTACTTAGTAGGTCCGACTTATCCCAAATAGCAAGAAGAAATGAAAAATGGACACCAGACAAAAGCTCGGGTCTCAGGAGGTTAAAACAAAAATAAAATAAGACAAAACTGATCCAAATGTGTGGGGCTGTTATTTATAGCTATAGGCATTGAAAAATGAGCTGGATCAGATCGGCTTCCAAAGATCAATTCATTTGAGATATATATACATACATATATACATACATACACACACACACACACACACACACACACACATATATATATATATATATATATATATATATATATATATATATATATATATATATATATACACACACACATACCAGCATCATATCGGTGCATCTTGCAAGGGTATAAAAAAAGAAAATCACAGTACCACATGGTTTTACTGATGAAGAATTGGCTTCTCTATTAAAAACACAATCATATCATTGACAAATAAACCTGAAACTTGATCTCGAGTAAAATATGATTAATTGCCCAGCTCTATTTGTTAAAAATGATCATCCTAAAACTATAATCGGATCTATGCAAAGGTATAATGATATCTCAATCAAATGCTCTGTTTGTTTTGAAGAATAAAAGATTTGATGAAAACAAGCTAAAAACAGTGCTTGAATTAAATCCTGTAAAAAGCTGTGTGTACTGTGGGCGTTTACAGAGCAGAGATTCAGACTTCAAAAGGTGCAGATGAATATGCATAAGCACCACACGGCATACGCTGTACCAAAACAAATAAAGAAAACATTTACAGTGGTAAAGAAGTGTAATGTTAAATACTAAACACAAGAAGACAGAGAAAATAACATTTGAATGTATAGAAATTCAACTAGTAAAATTATTCAGTAAACTTTAACTACTCATACTACTTATTCTACCTTTTCTTACTATTTATGACCTGGTTCATAGTTAATATCTCTGTAATTACTGGACCTTTCCAAATGATTAAAAAAATAAATAAAGAAACTGACACAAAGTTCACGTCTTCTCTATCAGCATAAATACACAAAAGTGGAATTCTCCATGATGACCTTAAGTGGTGCCATTATTCAACCACAAAGGTGTGATGGTTGGCACTTAAAAAAATTTCAAACCACAAGATTAATATGGCTTTCTACGTTCATGGACCCTTTCTAGTCTTGTCACGATACAAAAATTTCAAACTCGATTTCAGTACAAAGGATAAAACCACAATGATGAAAAAACAAACAAAAACACTATTTTCAGTACTGTTTTCAGTATTGATTATCTGATTATCTATTATCCAGACCATTGGGAAGTCCACATGTCACAGTGAGGCGTCACTGACAAAAACTCTTGTTGTGTCCTTATCAAATCAAATCAAAGCTTATTTCTAAAGCACTTTTCATACAAAATTGTAACACAAAGTGCTTTACAGTGATTAAAAACAATCCCACATTTCCTTCCACCCACCTAGCCCTTACAGCTGCCCGACCCCGCACAACCAAACACACTCTCACACACACACACTCACACTCACACACACTCACACATATGAACATTCTAAAATACAAGACATTTAGGCGACACTTCACCCACATTGCCATGAATGTGATGTGTGTGGAAGAGAGAGAGTTGTTGGTGGTCAGAGGGGCTGATGGAGTAAATAGCCAGATTCACTTCTGTCAGTCTGCTCCAAGACTGGAGAGGTGGAGTGAATGAATAATGCTCTGTAAAGTGTCTTTGAATGTCCAAAAAGTGCAATTTAAATCTGATGTATTTAACTCTTCTTATTACTGTTGCTTTTTACTGTCACATGCCTTCTACTGCAACATGGCTATGAACTTTCTTGGGTAAAAGTATTCAAGTATTTCTCTGAACATTCAAAACTGCACACAAACCACCTGCTTTATAGCCTAGAGTACAGCACAACAATCAACTTTATACAATGACTCCACTCAGGTAAAGCAGGGCCACAAGGACACCTGGTGATATTTCTATTCCCTCCACTGGGGCGACTGCACTTTAATTGAACATTCTCTCCAGAGCTCCAGCCCTCTGATAGGCCACCTTCTGGTTACCTACTGTATACTTGTTTTTCCGAACGGTTGGCTTTGCAATTACCCTTATAACTCGTACTGTATTTTGAGTCCCCCTCTTGGGAATTGGCCAATATTCCGGAGCCCAGAGCAACAATTTCACAGACACAGAACTTTCCGACATTATTGTAGGATTTGGGTATAATTGGATCTGGTATTATGCAGCAGAAAGGTAAATTTACACCACGATATGGGGCTATTAGTGCGCACAGACAAAGTAACTGCAGTATAGCAAGAGAAATCTAGACATTTTACTCAAATACGAAAACTCTGTTTTCAGGCAAAGGTAATTATGAGGTTCACAAACGGAGCATAGGTTTTGTAATTAAAGAGTTTAAGGAGCATTTCTGGATAGTTGGAGGAGTACTTAATTTAGCAGATTAACATGCAGGCATAAATGGGCAGGAATACAAAATTAAATTACTAATGTAAAAGTAAGTGTGTCATTTTTACAATTGAAATACAGGTTAAATTAGGCTATTTTTTGGCCTATTTTATAATGTTGTTTTCCTCATCACAATGTTTTGCTTCATTCACATGTTTAATGCACAAGCCCTCCATATTTGGGTGAGTTCTTCTCTCAAATGGAAAAGTCTGTTCCACCTTGTGATGTCATGACTCAAAAGTAAAAAGGAGCTGTTAACTTGAAAACTATAGCTTTGTACCATCATAATGTGGAACAAACATTTTGTGACTTTGGAGATGTAGATAAACCTAATCAGAATCAGAATCAGAAAGGTTTTATTGCCATGATAAACCAGGATTACTCGTGTGTGAATGAAACAGAACACAACTCTGGGTATGTTTTTTGAGGAGGTAAAAGCATATTCTGGCTTAAAGCTCACAAGAGTCAATTAATATGGGACCTTAAGAAATAGTGGCAGAGGTAACCTAAATTTGTTCAGCCCTGCACCAACACCAATACTACTTTCAGGCATTGGTCCATTACAGAAAAAAAGGTATATTCATTTGGGTTTGGGGCTATCAAGCTACTTTTTTAATAACACTTCTGTATATTATTTGAATCAGTTCTGTAATAAGTTATTTGTGCTTTCTGTATTGTTAATGGTTACAAAGCATTACTGTCAGAACTGAAATGTCACTGTCTCTTTTTCCTTGTTTTTAATGTAACATGCTTTATGATTAAATGCAACGGTATAATTCTGTATGCCTTATATACTGGTAAACTACTTTGCACATAATTAACACAAAATAACGGTAACAAGCTCCTCCGATAACAAGTATTTAGGGATGATGAGGCAAAATGGTGCCATTTCCAGCCATTGTGTAGCTGCTGTATACAGTACGCTGTGCTGCTCCAGAGGTCAGCGGATAAATGAGAGAGGCTGCGCTGGTCGCCTTTATCAGATGAGGCATTTCCCACACCAGGAAGTACATATTAGTGAAGAGCTTTACAAATGTACAACTGTATATGAGCCATAATCACATATATCTATCACACTTTATCACCCTGGGAGTGTTTGTGGGATGGACATGTACGTGCATTCAAATATGTTAAACAACCTATATTATGTTATTTTTTGTATCTGTGTTATAATGTTGTTTCTTCATTAAAACATAGCTGGACTTTTGTTTCATTCACACATGTTTAACACACACAAGGTGGCACAGTGGCTGAGTGGCAACACTCACGCCTCACAGCAAGAAGGTTGCGGGTTCGATCCCCGGGTCGCCCGGGCCTTTCTGTGTGGAGTTTGCATGTTCCTCCCCGTGTCTGGATGGGTTTCCTCCGGGTACTCCAGTTTCCATCCATCCATCTTCTCCCGCTTAATCCGGCTGGGTCGCGGGGGCAGCTGCCCAATACTCATAGCACCTGACCCCCCCTATGAACCCCTCTGCGGGTGGTGAGCCCACAGGAGGGTGGACAACATGGTCCTTGATGTTAGTTCATAGGGGTGCGGGCATGTTTTGGGTTGATGGGGGAAACCGGAGTACCCGGAGGAAACCCATCCAGACAAGGGGAGGAACATGCAAACTCCACACAGAGAGGCCCGGGCGACCCGGGGATCGAACCCGCAACCTTCTTGCTGTGAGGCCTGAGTGTTGCCACTCAGCCACCGTGCCGCCAGTTTCCCATCAACCCAAAACATGCCCGCACCCCTATGAACTAACATCAAGGACCATAAGGTCCACCCTCCTGTGGGCTCACCACCCGCAGAGGGGTTCATAGGGGGGGTCAGGTGCTATGAGTATTGGGCAGCAAACTGCCCTGCGACCCAGCCGGATTAAGCGGGAGAAGATGGATGGATGGATGTTTAACACACAAATCCTGCATATTTAGGCTGAGCTCTTCCCTCAAAGGGAAAGCACTCTGTTCCACCTTGTGATGTCATGTTGATGTTATGTGCTGTTTTTAAACTCCACCTACACCTTCACTAGGATCATTTGGAAGATTTCAGACCTGGATTTGCCTAACGGTAAGAGGTAAGGCTGTTAACTTTACAACTATCACTACCTGATATCACAAGCTGGCTCTGTTGCCATAGTCATTCAAAACAGAATATTTTATCTTTTCAATGGGTAAAAGTCCTAAAATGGCATTCATAACAAGAAAGTAATGTGACAGAAACCCATGCACACCAAAATAATAACACTACAGCCAAAGCCACGGTAAAGTAAGAGAGTCACTGTTTTGTCCGTTATAAACACAAAAGGGTGAGCTTTTTCTGTTGTGTTTCCCATCAACCCAATATCTTCAGCTCATAAACACAAACTCTGTCCTCACAGGTTTGTCAAAGCAGCACTGAATATAAGACCACTGCAAACCACAAGATGAGTATGTAGTGTTTTTTATCATGCTTAGTCTGGTAAGGTCAGTACTGCTGAATGTGTACTCCCCTTTGTGCTAGTTACATTAAATTAGCACAATTTACATAGTGCCCCCTTCCTGCCATCTATACATAAACATAAAGGAAAAAGGAGAATCACACAGAACGCAGGGCCCCAAGAGATATGAGTCTAGTAAATGGGTCAAGAATGATGACGAATAAAGGTTACCAGGTAACATAAGTCATACAAACATGTTACTCTCTGGGGATGTGTTTAAGAACACAGGCTTTGATGGAAGGTTTAGTGACATATACAAATGTCTGTTGCAGTGTGTACATTAATAACGGACCAACGTACAAATAAAATACTCCAGAAACAACAATTTTGTCAATGAAGGATAATGAAATAAATCCTAAAGGCCCCATATTAGGATATTCTCTAATCTGTGTTGTAATGTTTCCTCATTAGAAACATACCAGGAGTTGCATTTTGTTTAATTCACACACAAATCCTGCATATTTAGGCTAAGTTCTTCTCCCATACAGAAAACACTCTTTGGTTCTGCTGTCATGAAATAATACAAGGAGTGTTCCACTGTCTTTTTAAACTCATTAGAATCATGTGAATAATTTCAGCCCTAGAATTGCATATCGCTATTGAGCTGAAGGTAAAAGGTAGTAGGTTTGGAGATGAAGGTAAGGCTAAGGCTGCTTATAAAGTTGTTTTATAAGGTTTCCAGACCACTAATGAGTGAGCCAGGCAGAGCGTTTTGTTTGTTAGACTCGTGGCTATGTTGTAAAATGGGTTAGAAAGTGGTATTAAGCCTCTTCTGTGCAAATTGGTGTTTTACGTGGAAGCTAAGAACTTGCCCAATTCACTACGCTGGTTTGTTGCCTTGACAGACTCACTACCACAGTGAGATCTCCGCCGAAGAAACACTGATCTGTGCCGTTTTTTGGCTTCTGACAGAATTCGACCACCTCTAGCATTGGACTTTAACTTCAAACGTTCCGGAGTTCCCCTTCTACCTTGTCTATCTTCATGAACACAAGCAGGTGCTAATTTCTCCAAGTTACAGGTCAGATCTGTGAAAAAGTAAACCCGTTCACAGTGAGAATGCATGTTTTTCAAGATTCAATATTCATATAATAACCTGCCTGTAATTGAATAAATAAATGTAAGATATGTTGCATTTTGCAAACACCTACAGAAATAATCATCAAAATGTAAAAATAAGGCCGACATTCGCTGAAAACCTTTTAAATTTCTAATCCAGGCTGCACTAATATTAGCTGTATGGCACCATCTTAAGGTCACATAATTTTGCCTTTGCCTGCTGCTGTATGTCTAATATATCAGTACGCCGCTGATTGCTGCTGTCAGAGCCATCACCCTTTGCATTATGTTAAAACACCCTCCAGCTGTGTCCTGTCACCACAGCAACCATCAGCATCGTTGCTAACACAATGTTGAACTTCCTTCCTTTTTTCTCCCAGCATTTTTAATACCGCCTGACACTGACAAATGCTGCAGGATAAGCAGCCACCTCGCACGCACCGCAGGTTTAATTCTCTCCTATTACTTATGAAAAGCCAAATTATTTATGAAAAGCCCTTTAAATTCAGCAGATGATTCATATTTGAGCAAGTAATAACAATCCATCACCCAAAGAGCTTGCCAACTTGCCCCGTTTCAATTTGAACACTGGAGTTTGAATATACAAGAGCTGGGCGTGATTATGCCGCCTGCCTATGAAAAATGGAACACGGGAGGAGATTCTGTTTCGATATTTGGAGCATTTTTTTACAATGAGAGTAGAAAAAATACAGGTTCAAAAGTTCTCGGCGCATTTGTAGGAAGTGGTCAAATGATTACACGATTGCATTATGTTTCATAGCCCACCGGAAAGAGTATTTACCCGAACACATTTTAGAAGAAGACATATTCCGTAAATCAAGTAGATCATTATTTTATATTTTGTTCATTGTAAACCACATTAATGGTCTAAAAAGGCTTAATAACATACAATGGATTTTTATGTTGCTACTGTTGAAAAATGGGTATGTGATTTTTTTTTTTTAATTCTATATATATGGTAATATTTCTGATTTTGTTATAATGTTGTTTCCTCATCTCAAACATACCTGAAGTTGTGTTTTGTGTTATTCACACATATATAACATAGAAACCCTGCATATTTAGTTCTGTCTATCAGAAAAAATCTGTTCCACCTTGTGATGTCATGTGGTAATACAGGAAGTGCTCCACTGTGTTTTTAAACTCCATACACCTTCACTAGAATCATTGGGATGATTTCAGATCTGAGATTGAGATTGGTGGAACAGAGCATTTTGAGCTTTGGAGATGTAGACAGACTAATAAAGGGTTACTCAAACATGTGTTAATGAAAAAAAAACACAACTCCAGATACGTTTTTGAAGCGACAACACTATAACAGGGCTTCAAGCTCACAAGAGTCAGTTTTGAGTAATATAGGACTTTTAATAATTGCAAATAAACAGGGAGATTTTCTGAGCACTCAAGTCTCAAATGCAGGACAATACTTAAAACATTCAAGAAACAATCAAAATAAAGGGAAAACCATTACAACATGCTTAAAGACTCATATAAAAGTCAAAACTTTAGCACTGACAGGAAATCCACCCAGACACAGAGAGAACACGCAAACTCCACACAAAAAACAGCCCAGCCCAGGAACGCAATTTGAAGTAGTAGTAAGAGTGTGACGTAAATTAGAGAACACTTAACATTCAATCTGTAAAATCTTAACTGTAGCTGAGCTGATGCCATAACTTTTTCTGGAGATTGCAATCGATCATTGACACAACAGACCTTGCATTTATTATGATCTGTCACGATGCAGGATTTTTTCATCACACAAAGTAATTAATGTCTGCTTGGTGCTTGCATGGTTCATGGTAATAACACTTTCCTTTTAATGGAGAATAATGACGTTGAATTTAATCACAGGCGAGTACATTATTTTGCCTTCACAACAAATGCTTTCCTCTTATGGTTTCACTATCCCAGTACTACCTTTTATGTGCCACTTGGGTACCACCTCCCTATTATCAGTTATAAGTTATTCCCTTGGTGTGAAATTACTGGACTATAGTTGCGTTCAAATCTATCCCATAATGCATCTGTCAAGGCGCATGCAGAAGAGCAACAATATCGCCAGAATATTACGGTAGAAGTGCGGAAAAAAAACAAGCGTAAAGTGTAAAAAGAAGGATGAAGATGTCGAGGCAAGTGTACACGGCAATAACACCCAAGATGAGGTTATGAGCGAGACATAGGGCAAAAAAGATAAAGCTCCCGCAAAGCCATTAAGATGAGAGGAACATGAAGAGAGGGATGTCCTGGAGAAAGATACAACAAGAAAAAAAGAAAAAAACACTACCCAAAAGAGGATGGAGCGGAGGGCAGAGCTAGGATGAGATGTAGGACAATGATAGATGGTTTTGTGGCAGCTTCAATTTGTCATGCTGTTATTGGGAGGAAAATGGAATGGGGGGAGCGGGGTCAGTGGTGGGTGGAGGGGGGAGAGAGAGGGAAGGAGGGAGGACGGAGAGAGAAGGGGGGCAGAGGTGAGGTCCATAAGACACAGGAGAGTGAGATACAGATAAACGGGGCACACCTCGTAACCTCTCCTCCGTACAGTAACTACAGCGGTGATGTAGTTATCAGATAGTGAGAGAAGGTAAAAATGTCCAGAGGGTACTTGAAATTCTGCACTCAGAAACAGGAGAGGCAACACAAGAATCCCACTCATCATTATTAAAAGGGATTATGATGCAAAAATCTCTCTGGGATTTTCACACACTTATTTCATGATGTTTTTTTTTTGTTTTTTGTTTATAAGAGTAATCCTACAAATTAAGACTCTCTCTCAAAGCATAGGCTCTGTAAAGAAGTGGACTAAGGGAGCGTGACGTCATCCATAACTCACAAATTGGCCCCTATAACCAGTTAGCAGTTATAGGGGCCAATTTGGAGTATTTATAGACACAAAAGCAAAATACAAACACCAGACTCAGGTAAAAGCGGGTTAATTCGAACATTTTAAGACCAAAATGAGGAGACTAACAGCAGCAGTTACAGAGAGAGGGCAATGTTTTTTTTCACTACAAAGTGAATTAAAAGCTGAGTCAATGAAGACAGAAGCACGTCCATGCTCACTTCCTATTTGGAATGTGGCAGCCACCAGGTTGGCTATGTCCATTTATATATACAGTCTATGGCTCAAAATGTTTGTTCCCTCTTGTGACATCACCAGACACTTCATGTTTGTAAAGACTAGACTCATTCTAACCACATCAGCAACTCCAGTAACACTCAACATTGGAGCTAGCAGCTATTTCTTTGTGGTCTAATTTGAACTGCTCCTCAGTGCATGAAGGCCCCTGCACCCTCACCTGGACACCATTTTGTTTTGTATGCTCAGATGTTATGCTAAATGAGAAATATGAGAAATTTATATGAGAAACCAGGTGTCATTATAGAATGGACAAAGCTAACCCATTAACCGCTGAGTGCCAAACAGGAAGTGCTCCAGGAGGCTCTTCCGGCTCCTTCTCTCCCTTTTCCCCAATGACTTACACTGAGATCTTATCACCCCTCTCTCTGTAACTGCTGCTGCGGCCTTGTCATTTTAGTCTTAAAATGTTTGTATGAACCCGCTCTACATGATCCTGAATGTTTCATTTCACTATCTTGTTCCTAAATCAAGATATGAACATAAATAACGGACCAATCAGACGCCTTCATTACCCTGGGTTGCTGCTATCTAGCGTTAGCAACAGGTTTGATTGACAGTTGTTGTTCATACGTAACATACAACATACAACATAAATCAATGACTTAAACTTACTTTTAAAGTTTGATGGTAAAAGCTAAAAGTTTCCTTATTATTCTCAAGGATCACTGAAATACATCGGCCCGTGCAGAATGGTGCCGTGCAGAATGGTGCCGAGCAGAGTATCACCGTTCTCCAGTGAGTAGGACGGGCACTTTTAACAACCTCAATCATGATTGGCTCTTGTGGTTGCTATGATACTTGTGGTCAGATTTCCAAATATGGGGCCTGGCACTAAATTCACTCCTGTAACCGTGGCATCAGGAGCCTCATTTGAGCGGCGCTGAACGCTATGGGTGACGTCACACTCACTTAGTCCACTCATATATACGGTCTATGGGTGTCATCCATTCATATACACATAAAAACACACACAGAGAAATGTAGAAAAAATACATAAAGTGGTCTGGCAATCTAATTGTACTCATTTAATAATGCTTGGGCAAAACATTCCTCTCTCATTAGCACTAGCAAGTTACATCTGTCTCTAAATGGCATTTACATTCACTAAAAAGCTCTAGAAGATGTTCCGTTCATCCTCACTTTGATATGCTCTGAAATGCAGGATTTGTTGTGCCAAGCAAATGGGAGTTCTGCCAAATCCACTGCTGCTGATACAATAATAGAGAAAAGAAGATGAAGGGACAGATGCCTGCTCCAAGAATCTATTTTCAGGCCTGGTTAAGTCAGAAGCTCTGGTCAAAGTTTGACATCTAATGTTAATTCAATCTGTTATTTCTGCTGGCCAATGCGTCTCAAGAAACATCAGCTCCATGTATTAATTTACTATCGTCAATTTAAATGAAGCAATTAAAATTCATGCGTGCAGTTGTAAAGTGCGTTTAGCTAATAGCACATTTCAAACTAAACCATCTAATCAAACCTGGAATGCAGCTAATTCAGCATCCTAAACCTGGTAACAGCAGCCTACTATACAGCGTGATGTGAGTTTAAGCAACTCAAATATGTGTTTTTATACATTCACAGTTTCTAAAGGGACCTTCATTTACAAAATGATGCTCAGTTTTGAGCAATAATAATAAAAGTATTCTAATTGTAAGAAAAGATTACTTTCATTACTAATTAAATTGAATGAATGTTTATAAGTTAAAGCAATACACTAAGAGTCCATGTTGTCTTGTGCCTCTGAGCAAGACTTCACCCACTTTGCCTACTCCACTAATCACAGCTCAAGTGACTGAACCAAGTAAGAAAATGAGCTCTAAAAAATAATTGTGTTTTGTTTTTCATATTGGTTGTGTTGATTGCACTGAAAGTGGGCTTGCATCTCCACAAACCTGACTTTTATTTGGCCTGCAGAAGGGCGTCCTCAGGCTTGTCTCCAGGAAAATGTCAGAATGCCACAAATGTCATAAAATCTACATGAAGAATGTTCATGTATTTGATTTTATAATCATGCAGGTGATGAGCACCTCCAGAAAGTTACACATTTTAGCTGTAATAAAACAGGAGTTCAATCACATGTAATGTTGCTTCATATCCTTCCACTTTAGTTAGTTTGGTGGACCAGTGAAATATGCTTCCTCCAAACGGTAAAGTATCCAAGCCAGGGCAGAGCTTGTGTATCTTTTAATCGTACCTGGTGTTTTCAATTAGCACAAAGGAGGGGGGCGTCCACACGTGTCAGTGATGGATTCTGGAGTTACTCCGCTCATGACTGTGTGAATGTGGACTGGGCACTGCCTGTTCTTGCATAGCAGTACACATGTTGGGTATTTGTGTGTTTCGAAGGATGGCTGGTTTGTTTGTGCCAAGAACATGGTCTCTTGCCCGCCCCACGCTCTCTTCTCGTGTCAGGTTAATGAGTCGTGCTGTGATAAAAGCCTTCCAGGTCACGGTTAGCTCAGCTGTGTCTCTGTGAGGCTAGTCCAGGTGCCAAAAACACAACCGGGCTGTAAAAAAGGATGAAAATGGGAAAATGAAAAGGTTGTATCTGAGCTGTGTCTGACAGTCAAAGCATAAACCATATTTGGGAACTAGGAATGTACTCCAGGGCAGCATTTTTCGAAAATATGTTTTTGCTAAAAAATGTGTTTGGATTTGAGTTTTGCTTTGAAAGAATGTAATGCTAAGAGTGAGACAATTTGACCTGAAGGAACTGCAAGAATGAAAAGCTAAGCACATGCTGAACAGAGGTGGGAATTACCTGGTATAGTAGTCTCTGATCAGTGTGAAGTCTGTATCAAATTTGGAAATGAAGGTCTGAGGGTGTACACTTAAAACGGGTGTACACTTTTTTTTTTTTTACAACTTTAAGAGACCTGAATGGAGTTTAACAGTAACAGTAAAGCTAAAACACTGTTAGTGATGTTTAATTTATGACATCACTAACTTTGATGTCATAAATTAAACATTCTTGCTGTGAGCAGTCACTTAATGAAAATGAAAGTAAGTAGAACAAACCATGAAGGAGAAATCTGAGTTCAGATATAACACTTTGAAACATTTACACTGAGTATTTGTCAGTTTTCTTTCACAAACCTCTATCCAGCTCAGTGTCTGACCCCTGTGGCTGGAGTATTTTGGCTCCCTGAGGGAAATCATGGCCTCTCCCTGACACCAAATGCAGGGCACTCACTTGTGTACCAGCTGTAAGAGTCACACCGAATGCTGCTTCCACAACAAAATAGGGACTATATATCTCTATTTCTTTACAGGCCTCTTGAGGCAGGAACTGGATAACTTGGACTGTCCTATAACCATTTTTTCATGCATTGATGTGATTATATTGAATATTAAGTATTCTCAATCTTTATCATATTGGTAATAGTGCAGCATTGGACATTCTGCAACATTAAGAAAGCATTTTTATTAAAGGGGCACTACACAACTTTATCTGGTGGAGAGTCAGCGCTACCTGCTTGTCACCATGGAGATATTATTGCCAAATATATGTCATTAAACGTATTTATCTTCATTGAGAAAAATCGGTGACAATACTTTGGAGATTTGTGGAGAAGCAAGCCCACTCAGTCAAAAATCATATTTTATAAGGTATTTGGTTACCAATAAAAACATGTATGTAACTGAATAAATGCAATATACATATGTGTAGGTAAAAACACACACGCATCAACGAATCCTGAATCTCCTATTTATTTGTCTATATTATATAATGGAACATTGTGGAACATTGCAAGTATAGCAATGACATGTCCATAGAGACAAGCATGTGGCAAACAGACAGAAAAGTTACAAAGTGCACCACTTTACCAGTATTATGGAGAAACTCCAGTGTTAAAAAAAATAAAACTACTGCTACATTCATTTATATCAGCGTAGAATGATTTAAGGACTAACAAACCAAATTTCAATACCAGTATAAATATAAATCTAAGTGAAGAACTTCTAAGGTATATGTAATCAGTGCCCATCTAAACCTGGGAGTGCATGAAGAGCGGTGCACATGCATGGCCAAAAATCATCAGGAGAGGAAGTCACTGAAACAGGAAATGAGTATGTAGACTCTGGGGAATCTGCGAGCTGAGAGTGGCAAATAATTTCAGCTCTCAGCTGATGACTTCTGAATAGGGTAACCTTTGCATAGAACGCTTTGGAGAGAAAAGATTTTTTGATGCCACTTTATTTTGCATTTGGGATTTGAGGCTGTGGCTGTTTGGTAAGAGAGACATGCCATACACTGTGACAAAAACGTGAAGGGCGCAGTTATGTTTTTAACTGAGAGCTTACTGTCAAAGAGGCATCCATAGCTTTCATGCCATCAAGTTGCCTCCGTATTCCCACCACAAGCAAAAAAAATCTCCGCCTCTGAATCGCTGATAATAGTCTGTCAACACCAGCAGCTCTTAAATCGCTGTCCGTTTTCGACAAGATGACGGAAGTCCTTGGCAATCAAAGGTGAATGTTTTTATTGCAAGACGGACTATAGTGTCAAGGCGGTTAATTTGTACCCGCTATTTTTGACAAGTGATGTGTTTTCTTTTTCTATGAGATAACACTACAAAGGCTGTCTGGTGTTGGGCAATGTTGATTTGTCACAGATAGATGGATCAAAAACAGAGGCGAGTGAAAAATAACAGAAGTTGTAGAGAAATAAATAACTTTTTTTTTACCGTCATGCCAAATTTACTTGTGTGCGGATAGAGGAGTGTTTACAGCCAGAGACCTTCAAGGAGGATCCAAAAACTGCTAAGGTTTTTGGCCTGTCCGCTCCCCTTATACAAGTCCTCCACCTATATAAGTTAAGGAACGGACCCCTTAAAAGTTATCGTCCAATCACATACATGTAAAAAAAATATCTGAATGTGAAATTGTGAAATGTGGGGTTCCACAAGGGTCTATTTTGGGGCCATTTTTAATATATTATAGACCTGTATGAATCTTGGTGACTTGGGAGGGCTGGGAAAGATTAGTAAAAATAGACCAAACTGTTGGTCTGTCTGAACATTGTGCAGCCAAAATGAAATGGCACGAGCAAGAAATGTTGCAACAACAAGCAAGAAATTCAGATATTATTCAATACTATTGGCATAATTAAAACTAGACTGATAGAAACAAGTTTGAAGTAAATCAGCAAATTAGTTTAAAAAGTTAGACAATAAAAGTCTTACACATTCTCCTCACATATTCAAGTGTGGAAGTTAGCATGAACACAATATTTCTTGACTCAGTGTTATCATGTGGTTTTATACTAGTCCTGAGCAAAACTCTAAAACTATTCAAGAAGTCTAATTTTGACCTCTTTCTGTGATTTATTTTCCTTTGTATTGACTCTTACAGGTTTTAACATTGATTAGTAACTAGTACATGGTTCCACAACTGTAATAGAAGCTATAAGCATCAGCTCTAATATCACACTGGCTTTGTGTGTTCTGATTCACAGAGAAATAATTAAACGTGACACCATCTTTCCACCACATGTAGGAACGGTTTAATCTGTCTATTTGTTGCATTTTGTAGCTGTCAAAATCATCTTGACAGACGGGTGGGCAGAGAGTTTGTGTAATCTTGGCCTGCAATGACAATACTGATGACAATAATATATATTTCATTGTAAGTCATGCCATTTCAGTGTGTAGTTTTGTAACTTGAGAAACCCATTATTCCTTACGACACTTAAATAATACATCCACTCCAGTTTAATTAAAAACCTCTTTATGTCTTTTTCAGTAAACATCTATAATCCTATAATTCAGCCTTGGTGGCTTCTTTTCAGCAGCAGTACAGTCTATTCAATGCCACATCTGGTCCCTGTTATTTTCCTCGCTCTCTTCTTTCCATTTTGAAAAACAAGCTGTACCTTTTCACCAAGAAATGAATTGTCTGAGAACTATAACAGGTTTTATTCAGTGCTTTGTGACAAAAGAGTGATCAGATTTGGAGCTCATTTTTTATCTCTGACAGAGCATGTCACAACCTCGTAGCAGTCAGACACCTGCTGTTTTAAAGCGGTAAAAACCCATACCATAATTATCTCGAGCTAAAATGGCCGTGCTTCCAAAGGATTAGTAAAAAATGTATAATTTTTTCAAGTCTCCACCACTAATTTAATCATATCCACAGTGATTATTATGGAAATGTTTTACAACGGACCTCTTTTGCACAACTGCTGGTGGCATAAACTGTATATATTAATGGATGCTGTGTTCCAAATAGGAAGTGTTCATGGGGGCGCTTCCGGCTCCATCAACTCTTGCCTTTACACTGAAAAACTGTCACCCCTCTCTCTGTAACTGCTGCAGTGAGCCTCATCATTTTGGTCTCAAAATATTTGTATAAACTCGCTCTATATGAACCTGGTGTTTTTATTTCATTATGTTGTACGTAATTAAATTAAATATCCTATTTCTAACATGGACCTGGCTCCATATTATATACTATAACTGCTAGCATCGTGAACTTCAATTGACTGGAGCCGAATGCTATGGGTGGCGTCACACTCCCTTTGTCCACTTCTTTATACAGTCTATAGCAAGTATACAACCTTTCCTCTCTTTGTCTATTTCAGTGTGGTCCCAGGTCTGCATCTGTCCTATGCAGTTCAGCCATTCAATTCTGACTCAGTTGAACTCATCTTTAACCTTGTCACTCTGTAGAATGCCTTTTCATTTCAAAGTCAATGACAAGAAGGCAAAACCTCAATATGCCACGTACTCTATCTATTGACCAAAATGCCATGCCAAATGACATCAGCTATTCACTGTGTGGCTGTTGTAGAACATCAATACATTAATATGATGTATTATAGATCAGAAGTACTCCATGGAGTTCAATGAAACTGAGTTGACTGCAGCTATTAGAGGTTATCTGGGAACATCCAAACTACAAAGACTCAGTGACATTGGGCACAACTGTCCTCTCCACCGAAAGAGCAAACACACAATTACACAGAGACAGTCTTGTGGATGCTTTTAGACAATGAGTTCACTTGAAGGTTTAAGCAGAATTAAACAAAACAACTGAACAACAGGAGGTGGGTTGCAGTATTTTTGTCATTGAGAAAGTAACAGTAACTAACATACTTTTTTACATGTTCTTACATTTTTAAAGGGCCTGTATTATGCTGTTTTCTCGTCTGTGTTATAATGTTGTTTCCACATCAAAAACATACGCGGAGGTGTGTTTTGTTTCAATGACACATGTTTAACACACAATAAATATGCATTATGGATATTTATGCTGAGTTCTTCAAACAGAAAATGCTCTATTCCACTTTATGATGTCATGTGGTAATACAGGAAGTGCTCCACTGGGTTCTTATAATACACAGACCTTCACTAGAATCATTTGGATGATGTCAGCTCTGGAATTTCCCATCTCTACTGATCTAAAGATAAAACATAGCTGTTAACTTGAAAAGACCCACTTCATGACATCAAAAGGTGGAAAAGAGAATTCTGAGCTTTGGTGATGTACAAACTAATAATAAAGGGTTACTCAAACATGTGTAAATGAAACAAAACAAAACTTCAGGTGTGTTTTTCAGGACGAAACAGCCTTATAACTTGTCTTAAAGCTCACAAGAGTCAATTTTGCATAATCTAGGTCCTTTAGTAACACGTGGTCTTGTATGCGGGGCCCTATTCTTCCAGTTTGTTTGAGGGCCACCATTCTTGGGCCATATTCTTGCTCAGACACTATACCCACCTTGCCTATATGAATTCGAGTGTGCTTGAGTTATTGGTGGCGGTTAGAGGGGCCAATAGCACAGATCTGTAGTGTACTTCCATTAGGCTACCACCAGCGCAGAAAGAATGAATAATGCACCTTAAAGCGTCAAAAACTTAACTGCATTATTATTATTTATGTGTGTTCACGTGGAAGTGAGGTCCATATTTCTTAAGCTTTGGCACAGCTCAGTTGATTGGACATTAGAGAACACCTCCGCCTGTATCACTTCTTCAGTGATTCCATGGCATGTGACGTAAGGGCCAAAAGTTTCAACTTATCCAAGAAAAAAGAAACCATTTAATATTTGTTTGACATTTATCAGGTTTGTGTAACTTACACACAACTTCCTCCTGACCAGTGAAAGATGGAACTGATAATTGGTACTTGAATCTAAAATGTTGTTAGTAATACAATTTTGACATAATTAAAGGTGCACTATGTAACTTTTTGGTTGGGGTTCCATCACCTGCTTGTTTCTATGGATATGTAATTGCACTGCCTGAAATATTCCACAGTATGGCATTAAACAGCTCTATTTTACATTTATTCAATTACAGTTTTTTAATAGCTCAAACATGCCTCGAAAAACAGGCTTTCCTCTCCACAGATCTGACCTGTAACTTCGTCTAGTTTGGTCTCCATGGTGATTGAAGTGTTTAATACCATACTGTGAAACATTCTAAACAAAGCAATAAAATGTCCATAGAGAAAAGTATTTGACGGACTCTCCACCAGAAAAGTTACACAATGCACCTTTAAAATAAGAAAATGGAATCGTTATAATTGGCTATATTAGTAAACAACTACCCCCCCACAAAAAAACACTGGTATACGATATAGGGCGTACTCAAGAGTGTGACACTTTGGGAATACGCAAGATAAAAAAACATCAAGACCCACTGCTCTAAACTACAGCAAACTTCATTTATACTTTTATTCATTTTGTATGTACAATCTCACTCAGCACCGAGCTATAACCCCCATGTCCCCTTCTACTCTTTTTGGCTGTTTCTTAAACCAGGCAAGGGAATTATTTGGAACAGAGATATAGACCTAGTATACTCTTTAAAAATATGAGTACAATTTAATCCATCACATTTGGACATGAAAAAATGTACATAACTGAAAATCCATTTATTCAAAAACACATACAACAAATTGATTAAGTTTGCACTCACTCCATTCATCCTTAGATTCTGCATTCGGCCCAGGTAGCGTCGCTGTTTAAGGCATTTTAATCAGTGTTTGTGAAATGAAGGACTATCTCCCAAAGCCAGAAAGACATACAGCCAAAAATCGAATTTGTGTGTCTTCAAGATATACAACTTGGAATAGCTCCATCGACAATTAATTGGAAGAGTGACTTTGGCAACTCATAAAAAATGTGTCAAGTTTTTTTTTTTGTGCCTAAAAAAAATCAATGTCATTGGTCTAAGTGATTTAGCAAGTCCCATGGATATGTCCAAGGACAGGAGACATTCCTTTTACATAATAGAAGAGTCCTCAGATGGCTTAGCTTGTCTGGTGTGTTATGAAGTGAATGTGTGTCAAGAATTGCTACGTGCTGACAGGAAACGCAGACTTTCTCTCCGGTGAGCACTATAGTCGGAGTGTGATGGGGAATGACAAAAGTCCCAAATTTCAGAACCAAAACTACTGACAATGACATACAGTATGTGCCTTGTATGCTGAACCCGACTGTCCCAAGGCAATAGACTCAAGTGTGACAGAAAATATTGCCCCACATTGCCATAAGCATTGATCAAATCTGTGGTGAAGGATTCAATTTAAGATCCAAATATATCTGATAACAATTTATGGCACTGATATGCCTGTCACGATAACAAATTTTGAAGTATATTGCTGAAGTAAATATTGGCGATAATATTGGAACTATTTTCTGCCACTGAAACAATAACCCAAGAGCAGTTTTATACCACAAAACTATTCTAAATGTACAATATTGTTAAAAAATACAATAAAAAATCAGCCAATGAAACACTTTGACCTTCTACAGCTTGAATCTTATCATATAGCCAAAAAACAACCACAAATTTCCCAGTGGTGCAAAGAAACTGTACACCCGATAAATATTGTGCTGATATAGTATTTATTATGACAGGACTAGATACAGGAACTGCCCCATAGAATAACTATTCCAGGATTTTATATTAGAAAATATCAAAAACCATTTGGGGAGAAAACAAGGGGAGCGATTAGATTGGTCTCCGATTCTGCCAAAAATAAGGCCAACTTCCTGTCATGTTAAGGGCTGGGCAATTTACCTTATTCCAGAAGTTGCCACGGCGTCGCTATTATCATTTCAGTTGTTTTGCACAGGGCCGCCAATCTCAAGAGCAAATAACTTCTTTAAAGACTACAAAACTGTTTTCATGCACTGTTGTTGGTGCACATAAAAATTTTACACAAATCAACCAACTTTCTATAATATCTTAGCAGACTTTTTTCTAGCTCTCCATAAATGGGATTCCTTGTGACCGTGCTAACCACGATGGAATTGTGGGTTAGTATAGGTCACAAGTAAGCAGTGATGGGAAGAAACGACTACTTTGAAAATGTACTTCGTTACAGAACTGAATACCTGCAATAAAATGTACTCGGAATAATTTTACACCGAGCTGCATTTAAATGATAATGTAAAAACGCAACACGAGATTAAAAACAGCTTTCTGTTTGTTTCAAATATATTTATGACTAACTGGAGGAGGAAACATCATGCATGCACATACCACAATAGCAGTGTTTTACATTTCTCAATAATACTGTGCAGTTTGAAGCCTAAATTGAGTGATCAAGTACAACAGTGTATTCTTTTGATTTTAGAAAAGTAACTGAATACCAGAATACCGCCAAATGAAAAAGTAACTGTACCTGAATACAGTTACCCAAAGTTAGTATTCTGAACATGTACACAAGGTACATGCATTCAGTTACTCACATACTTGCAGTGTTGGGAAGTAAGTAGGCAGGGCAGAATAAAGCCTGCCTAGCTACCATTTTTACTATATAAACATATTCTGAGTGGGCGCCAGCCAGCCAAGTTTGAATGTTTTTTCACAAGTTATATAGGTCATATTTATTTAAGGTCAAATTTGAGATATTCTGTCCACTAGACAAACTCAATGAGGCTAATAATAATCTATATGAGACACCGCTATGTTTTAAAACTGCTGTTCACAGTTAAAACATCACATATAATGGTTTAATGTAAAATATAATCTTTGCTCACATTTGCTAAGGGTGACCAAATGGAGGACGCTGTATAGATTTAACAGTGTCATGAGAGAGGAGCTGAATAAATGTGGCTATTAAAGCATCTTTTCATGCTAGTTTGGTGCATTAAAGCTTTATGAATATACCCATACTATTACTAAGATGGAGACGGGTCCTGGCTAAGGTCCCCTCTCATTCTTATAGCCAATATTAGGACGTCTCTCCCATGCCTCCTCGTCCTTGAAGGGGATTATATAGGTAAAGAAAAGTGAATGAGGAGATGGGCAGAGAAGCAGTGGAAGAGAAAATAGCAGCACTAAAATGAACCGTGAAGCACACACGCAATGAATCCTGAGGAGAGGCATATACTCCAGCTGCACAGTCCACTGCTCCACCTGGACAATTCTAAGTCCACCCCATATTTGCATTTTATAATAGTAGGGACAGAGTGGCAGAGTGGTTAGTGCACCTGGTGAAGTAAGGAGGTAGTGGGTTAAAAGGGTTCACGTCACAGTGCAACATTCTAAAGTGCCCATATTTTAAAATTAAGCTTTGAGGGCATTTGTGAGTTTGTCCAGCTAGACAAGAATACATGCTTCTCTGATACACAATTACAAAGTCTTTATGGTTTGGGTTAAAGGGCCCATATTACTCAAATTTCTCATCTATGTTGGTGTTTTCTGATCACAAACATACCTGGAGTTGTATTTTGTTTCATTCACACATGTTTAATACACACAATCCTGCATATTTAGACTGAGTTCTTCTTTCAAACTGAAAAAACTTCAACCTCGTGATGTCATGTGTTAATACACGAGGTGCTCCACTGTGTTTTTAAACTCCATACACCTTCACTTGAATCATTTGGATAAATTCATTATAAGTATAATGGCCCTGCCCCTCATCTGAAATTATTATATCAAATTCTTTGAACACATTACAACCAATTGTTCCTGTCATGGATGCCATTTTGAACACATTTGACCATTAAAAAAAAACAAATCTGCTTGCCTACCCTTCAAAGTCACCGCCCACTACTGCTATATACTGGTCTTAAAATGTGCATTAGCGAGTACTTTAGGCTACTGTCCTTGCCCAGTGCATACTGCTAAGTCTAAAATGGCCCTACAGTGAATGGATGTGAGAGTGAGCAGAAACGGTCTCTAAATGGGCTGCTATTCTTTCTTATTGAGATGCTAACTTGCTCTGGGTTCAGATCCCTGTAGCCTGTAAGCCTAACTAATGGCATTTGTCACATCAAAATGTGTGCAGGATTAAATCATTTAATTAGAGCTCCAACCGCTCTGTAAAATACAAATACTTTCACTGCTGAAGTTATTGAGCTGCCAGCACACAGTATATATACACACATTTAGTCATTTTCTGAAAATGGCTACTTGGACAAGCAATTAAACACCTAAATTAAAGGGCCCGTATTATATTCTGACCTATGTTATAATCAGAAATTACCCATCTCTAATAAACAATACGCAAAACGTAGCATAATGCAGAGTTACTCAAACATGTGTGAATGAAACAAAACTCAATTACTATTATTAAGTATGTTTTTGATGAGGTAACATTACAACATGGCTAAAAGCTAACAAGAGTCAATTTGGGGTAATATAGCACAAGCGCTGGAGTTTTGCAGCCATCTACAATATTATAATAAGATTTTGTTTTCAATACAATATCATAGCATCACGTCAAAGCCATTGGGTACATTATAAAATATATTAAAACAGGACACTAAATCCATGGCCACTTGACTCCCCTTTAAGACTCCCAAATGCACACCCTATTCAGACGTTATTTTCATTCTCCTCTGACAGGAAGCGAGCACAACAAACACTGTATTGAGGAAGCTTTGATGAATTAACCAATCAGCAGTGGCCACAGATACATTTCCATATTCAAAGAAGCTCCGCATCTTGTCTTCCCGACGATTTATGTAAAGAGTATGAGAGACGATGAAGACCATAATTGGTAAGATTAAATGAGAATCTTCACCAGAACAACCCCGTGCACGTGTTTTGGAAGTGTGTGCAGATCTGTTACATAGTCAGAAGATCAAAGCGCTGTGATATTAATGAAACTTGAAAGCCTGCTTGGCTTTCCCTGTTATTTGTCGCTAAATGTTTTGCTTTTACTAATAATGAAGAGGGTTTGCAAGAAATAAACTACGCAAAAGAAGTTTATGGCTATCTATGTTGTGTTTGCAAAATAAGACACTGCGGAGCTAAAACCAATACCAGGTAATGTTAAAAAAAAAAAAATTCCAGTATCAATCAGTGAAAAATAAAAGCAGCCAGTCTTTAGTGCTGTTGAGGGTCATGACAACCTTTCATGGGTTTCAGAATGAGAAAAAGTGATTGCATGGCCAGCGTATTTACAAAACTTTACAAAAACAAGTAAGTCTGGAGCCATGTGTATCCATTTTTACAATGAATAAGCAGATTACACAATCAGAGAAAAGCATGGTCGGTTTGGGTCAAAACAAACATGGGAGTTACGAATAAATTATAGCATTTGTTCTGAATGCTACATTTTTTTAGAGAGGAAATTCTACACATTAGTGACTGTGGTTGGACTGTCTTAAGTTAGGATTGTTCTTTCTCACCCTTTATGGTTTGGCTCCAGATCCTTCTGCCTTCAAACAAGATGGAGGCAAAAACTGAAACCCATCATTATGGGCTGCTTGATTATGGGAGAATTCAAGATGATTTGGAGTAAATTTTGATTAGTTTTTTTCCCATAAATTTCATTGCAAAGTGGCACTGCACTCTTATTGTAAAACATTTTATAACTGTGAGGGCTCTCTCTTCTCTGTGGCTCTCACTGCGGTCTCCATTGCATAACTGGCTTGTTTTCAGTAGTTACTTGTAGACTATTTATCTGTTTGGGTATACTTCTTCCACTTCTATTTGGTCTTGACATTGGTCATAGTCTTCCCTTCAAAATGGTCTTCATAAACTAACCAACTTTTTTTTGAATATATATATATATATACTGTATATATATTTTTTTCTTTTCTGACAGTGTTTGGTATACAGTATAAACAACACTTCAGTCTGTTTTTCTGCACTGGGCTTTGGGTTATAGGAGCTTTTTCCTTTGTGTTACATCACTCCAATTGATTTTTCCTCCAACCACACCCCTTTAATCATACAGCTATGGGCTTACACACTTCTACTCTGTTAGCAGTACACTTCTGTGATAAGAGACTATATGCTCCCCCGCTGATCTTTATACGTGGGGGGAACTGGCAATCTGAGTGCATAGAAAAAAATATAATTTCAGTCTAGAGAGATAAAAATACAACATTTCATATTCCAGATCATTTCACATAGAGTACTGCACACTTTTATCTTGTCACTTATTTGCAAATCCAAGCTTAGCAGCTCTGTAAAGCATGTTCTTTGTTGTTTTAATTACAAAACTCACTGCTGTGACCGTCTGGCCCCGATGTCTTGACATTTTCTTGACATTACTTTGACAGAAATAAATGGTTGGTGCAGTTGTTTACATGATGCCTCAATATCTGGCCAGCTGCTATAAGCACTATCAATTTTCCATTAGAAAAGCAGTATGTCTTTAAAAAAGTGGGTTTAAATGAAATGCATTTGACCATAAAAGGGGAAATAATGTATGTATTTTCATTTATGCTATTTAATGAGCAATGGTGTCAGGAGGTCTCACAAATAAAATCTCTTTTTTTTTTCCCATCTTACATAGTGTTACAATAAAAAGAAAACTGTAATATTGTAAATTGTTCCATGGGTGAAAAACAAACTGAAAGTTTCACTGTTTCGTTGTAAATAAGAAACTTTATGGGCGTAGATGCTCATAAACAATTGCTTCAGCTACTCTTTTTAAGCTATGTATACTTCTATCTAAAGTAATGTAAACAAAATGTAAAACAATAAATAAACTAAATATACTAAGGTTTGTGCATTAAGGGGTTTGTCATCTTGTCTCTATGGAGATGACATTGCTTTGTTGAGAATGTTCCACAGTATGGCATTACATGTTACTCTTCTTTCTGTTCCTTTTCATTCATTTCTTGTATGTTTAATGTTATGATCCTGTTTTTTATATTTTTTTTTTTATATTTTATGACATAAATAAATCTTGTATTTATTAAATCACAGGTGATTTTAGCTCAAAATACACGTTCTTACTTTGAGCTGGGTTGCCTTTCCACAGACCTGTAACTTGTCTTGGTATTGTCATTTGCTTGTCTCCATGGAAATATATGTTATGCCTACTGTGGAACATTGTATAGCCAAAAGAAAAAAAAAAACTTCATAGAGACAAGCAGGATAATAATGCATTTGAATTTGAAGCACTACTTTTTGAACAATGAAAGACACTTTTCATGATATTGTTAGTGGCTTCCTATAGCCACAACTGCCCTGAGGTAGATTGATTGATGCAAGACTGCTAATCTGCACCTCAAAGCACCACCAATCACACACACGCAGACATACGTGCACACACACACACACACACACACACACACGCACACATACACACACACACACACACACACCACATATAGGTAAGGTGGATGTATCATGCCAATGGACACAATGACTGTACGCAGAGGTCCAAGAGAGTATGTTTTAGCTGGCCCAGGTATTTACCAGTGCGGTCGCTTCACTCAGCACACTTTTTATGTGCCAGTATCATTCAGTGTCTCCATCCCCGCCAACGCCAAAGCTCTGTGTTCCTCAATCAGGGATAAGCACTACACAGGATTGTTTTTCAACACCTTCTGACCAGTTGTTATCATGATTGAAACCTCAGCAAATAATGAAAACAAATAACCCACTCCCGGCATTCCCGCTGGTTCAGAGAGGCTGGAAAAAATACCACTTGTTTTCCACCAGCCGCATCCATTATTATTAGCTTACTGGTATTTAGCCATGGCAGGTCATCCATTCAGAGCTGTTTTTGGGAAAGGCCAGCCGATTAACCAATGATACAAATAAAAGGAGGTAAGATGGAGGGTGGAAGGGTTTGAAGCAGCCCACTGAATGCATCAAGCCATGTCAAGGCAGCTAGTGACTCCTGTGAGGGGGTATTGATACTTGAACTCTGGCCAAACAAACAAGCATTTTCCATTCAGTGATCCGTCTCACTGGTTTAGTCCACTGCAGGTCTGAATAATGTGCTTTAGTGCTGTCGGCGACCCCATTGTGGAGTGCTTACAAAGGAGTCCTAAGGCAGTATTCATTTTACTTTGCCAGTCCTAATAGCTCTTGTATACACTGCACTACTTAAATTGGAACTACAATGTTGTATCATTATCAAAAGCCACCACTGTTTCTCCACATAACAACTTGCCTATAACTTTAAAGTCCCATATTACTCAAAATTGATTCTTGGGACCTTTGAACTGGGTTATAATGGTTTCCTCATCGAAGACAAACCAGGAGTTGTGTTTTGTTTCATTCACACATGTTTGAGTTATCCTTTATTATTAGTCCATGCACATCTCCAAAGCTCAAATACTCTGTTCCACCTTGTGACATCATGTAGTGGTAGTATTCAAGTTAGCAGCTACCTTTTACCTTTATTTAAGTAGAAATGGGCAATTCCAGGGCTAAAATCATCTAAATGATTCTAGTGAAGGTGTATGGAGTTTGAAAATACAGTGGTGGAACTGAGATTTTCTGTTTGAGAGAAGAACTCAGCCTAAATATGTAGGTTTGTGTGTTAAACGTGTGAATGAAATAAAACACAACTCCAGGTATGTTTTTGATGAGGAACCGACATTGTAACATAGATCAAATGGCGTAATATAGGCCTGTTAATAAGAAGAAATATACAATTAAATCTACAACAGTAATAAAGAATTGTGTTCATTAACTTCATTTGCTATTTGGCCTATTTTGCCGCCATTACAAAACTGTGGCTTTCTGAATCCGGTCCATGAACACACTGTATGTAATGTCACAGTTCTAGTTGGTTGGCAAAATAACAAAGCACTTGTACATGACATCAACAAACTTCACCAAATGTCCTGAAATCTGTTCGCTGCATATGAGGACGGCTGGCCACCTGGTATCACCTGTTCCTCTCTGCTCATTAATATGAAAATGCATGCAGCGTGGAATTTGGGAACATTTCACATGAGTCTTCCGTGCTGCAGTCTCCACTTCTGCCAACAGACACAAGAGGCATGTTCTCTATTTAAAATGGACCCCTGAACATCTTTAACAAGAAGTAACTGTCTGTTAAGAAAAAAAATAGGAAAAGCAATTGGCTGTGTGCACAATGGCGCTTGGCTGGTTCCGGTCGCTAGAACAGTAATAACAACCATTTCTGCCCATTTCCAATATCTCTATGGGGTTTAGGCTGATATAAAAAAGACTGTACATTATGTTTTAAAGATCCATTCTGTAACTTTTCTGGTGGATGGTCTGTCACCTGCTTGTTTCTATGGAGATGTCATTGCTCTGCCTGCATTTATTCAAGTACAGGTGGTTTTACAGCTCAAAAATACCTAGAAAACAGGGTTTGTGACTAGAGGGGTTAGTGGGGTTAACTCTCCACAGGTCTGACCTGCAACTTGATCTGGTTTGGTGTCCATGAAGATAGACAGGTTTAATATAATACTGTGTAACATAACAGACAAAGCAATAACATCTCCAAGGAGAAAAGAATTTGGAGGACCCTCCACATGAAAAGTTACATAATGCACCTTTAAGTATAGCATCACAAATAAAAACTACCTTTCTTCATAAGTACAGAAGTGCCCTCCAGTGAAGAATTTACCTCAAGTCTTTCACATGTCAGTGACACCCACCCACAGCTGTCCACTGTGTGATCTGTTAGTGTTATTGATTTGAGCACGACTTGGCAAAACCCCATAGAGACAGAATTAAGGCGGAAATGACCATGTTGATTGATTTAGAGACAGGAACTAGCTGGATACCCATCACCACCCATCATTACAATCCAAGCAGTCTAGTTTGGTCCTAAGTTTGAAAAATACTTTGGAAAAGTCGGGATCCTGACTCTTAGGCTGGAATAGACTGTGCATTTGAATTGAGCTCAACTCCAACACCAAATCCAAAAAATCCAAGGTTCAAATTTGATGCCAAAACTAAAAAGGTAAGGAAACAGAGGTAGCATTGCACTGAGAAGTCAAAACATCTAAGTATGGGCAGAGCTAGCTGCAAACCCTCCAGGCTTACACACACTGGACTTTCCCTGGTGTCAGCTCTGCCTGAGGTTACGAAAACTGTTGAAGATCAGCAAACAAACTTCCTTACTTGCACTTGCAGAAGAAAATGAAATCAATATTTTACAGTAATAATTCCCTCTATTCAAAGATGAGATTCCTCAAAATTTGCTGTTAAAATTTTGGCACCTCAATGGGAACTGTCTTCTGGCCAACTTCATCAGCCAAGTGATCTCCGCCATCTGCTTTGGATGTTGTCAAACCTCGGTGCAGAGTTTGGAGACAGTTGCAGGTTGTTTCATCAGTTTTTAACAAGGGAAAGGTCGGGAGGGGAGAAGGAGGCACCAATTATCGCAACACATTTCAGATCCTACTATCAACATGCGTCTAATTTGCCACATAACAAGCAATTAACGGGCCAATGTAATCTTGTTAGGCATTTACTGTGTAATTAATGTACAGCTACGTGAGTCCAAAATGGTTCATATTCCAGCGCCGGTGAGAACCAGCCCAGGCACACAGACAGGCACAATGGTAACAAAATACTTGGCAGGGTACAGGGGTCAAGAGTGTGTACATTTGTGGAGTTTGATTGTTAATTATAATGACGACAAAGCAGATCTGTATGCAGAAGTATTGGTGGTCAGTGTAATAAATTAAACTGTATTAATAGTAATTTTGAATATAAAAAATACGTTAAAAAAATAAATAACACAATTCTTGGTCAAAAGTTGAGTATGTTCCCCTCTAAATAGGACTGAATTTGTAATATTAGAGCCATTTAAAGGTGCACTATGTCACCTTTTTGTGGATGGTCTTATACATTTTTGTTTCCATTGCTTTGCCTTTCTCAAAGCATGTTCAATCGTATTCTTATTGTGAGCCTCTCTACAGATCCAACCTGTAAGTTGGTATAGTTTTGCCACTTGCTTGTCCCCATGGAGATAGATAAGTTTAAACCCACACTATAGAATATGAAGGCAAGGCAATAACATATCATTTGAGTGGTGTACTTTGCATACTGCACCCTTAAATAATTGGCCAACCATTTTGTGTACACATATTGTGACTAAACTAAACTAAACTATTAAAAGAACTTTTTGCATCAAGTCTACAGTTCAAATTTTGGCAGAATAAACATCTTGGACATTCCTGCTCATCCATTGCATCAGACTATAGAGGGACAGAGGAGTTCATTCTCAGGCTCCGACAGCTCTGCTCAAACAGTAAAAGATACAGGACTACATTCATACCATACCCCAAACAACTGGACAACAACTCACCTTTATGTAACAGAGAACCCTCTGTCATGTCAATCACTATTTCACCTTTGCACTCTTTCTCCTTACGGCCTCTTGTATATTGCCGAGTTATATTTACTATATTTATATTTTTGCTCTTTATTTGGAATTTGTTATTACCATTTATATTTTTGCTCTTTGTTATTATTAGGGTTGGGACGAGACACAATCTACACACGACAAGACAAGAAACAAGATTGGGTCCACGAGAACAAGACAAGATGAGTTTTACAGAATTAGTTCCCAAAGTTGGCTTCAGAATTTGTATTTACTTCATTTAATAGTTTTGATGTCATTCTAGCCAGGTTTTTTTGGAATTATGGGTACTCAAAAGATGCAATTCACCCTTTTTGTCAAACCCAAATGGGGGAAAAAATGTGCCTGTTCTTAAGCCGTTTTTGTCTTGTGAGATCTTGTGGCACGAGATCTTGTCCCATCCCTAGTTATTATATTTATTGTGACGTGTGACGCTACTGTGCTGTTTAGCTGTGCATATGACTGAAAGATTTTTATTCTGTACTTGTCACTCTTAATTTTATTTAATGCCATTTATGTTTTGATTTGTTTGTATTGTGATTTTAATGTTTCTTATTCTGTAAACCACTTTGAATTACTTGTGTGTATGAACTGTGCTATACAAATAAATTCGCCATGCCTAATAAATAATAATCCGCATAATTTCTGTTGTGGATCAATAAAATTCGTCTAAGTCTAACATTTGATGATGATGAGCTACCTGGTGGATGAAGACCTGGGCTCCTCTTGGACTCATCAGCAGTACAGCTCTCCTCAGTGTGTCTCTGTAGCGGTTCAGCTCCTCAGTCCTCATCATGTTGAACAGATCATTGAAGACACGGCTCACGTTTCGATCCACCCTCTGTAAAGACACGTCCAGGCCGAGACGAGACGCTGAGTCCATGAAGTTCTGCAGTCCACGGATATCTGATAAAGAGAGAGATAAAAGTTATAGTTTATGCAAAATGTACTCTTGTGAGCTTTAAGCCATGTTAGAATGTAATTACCTCATCAAAATCATACCTGGAGTTGTGTTTTATTTCATTCACACATGTTTGAGTAATCCTACATTATTAGTCTGTCTACAAAGCTCAAAAAGCTCCACATTATGTCATGAAGCGGTAGCTGTCAAGTTAACAATTACCTTTTACTTTTTGTTCAGTAGAGATTTGCAATTCCAGGGCTGAAATCATCCAAATGATTCTAGTGAAGGTGTATGGAGTTTAAAAACACAGTGGAGCACTTCCTAGATTACCACATGACATGAGTGTTTTCGGTTTGAGAGAAGAACTCAGCCTAAATATGCAGGGTTTGTGTGTTAAATGTGTGAATGAAACAAAACACAACTCCAGGTATGTTTGTGATGAGGAAACAACATAATACCATAGATAAGAAAATTGCGTAATATGGAGTCCTTTAAGAAGAATGAGTACCAGCCAGGGATGTGGAGTGGTAACTTGAGAAGGTTTCAGAGGTAGTCGTTTGAACACTGTTTTTGTTATGTTTTGGCTCAAATCCAGAAGCCATTTTGAATTTGATGGTACTGGGTTGAGGCGCTAGGATTTATACCTGTAGTTGTTAAAACTTTCTGACAAGGTTGAGGAGTCTACCAAATTTATACTGTAACCAGGGCTCAGCAATTGAGCAGATTTAGAGCTGAGGTTAAATTCTTGTAAAGAAAGTAAGATGAAATTGATTAAAAAAAAAAAAAAAACTGTTAAAAGTTTGCATTGGTTACGCCCATCCATCCATCTTCTCCCGCTTTATCCAGCTGGGTCGCGGGGGCAGTTTGCTGCCCAATCCTCATAGCACCTGACCCCCCCATGAACCCCTCTGTGAGTGGTGAGCCCACAGGAGGGGTTATGCTCATGAACCTTAATATTAAAAGCCATATTTATGTCTTCTTCATAAGGAAATTAAAATTGAAAAATCAAAAATTGTGACTGAAGTAAAAATTAAGCACCTTTCACTATTAATACTATCTGAATAATTAAGAATTAATGGAAATTGAACAGTTGCTTTAGAAAAGTGTAATTTGTTAAATTTTAACTTTTCATTGAGGTAAAATTTGACAAATTACAAATGACATCTTTTTACTTTTTACTACTACAACCCACTCATTTTTGGAGATTGAACTGTGCCCTTGAAAAGATTTAATAATAGTGACAATGGCTCTGATTCATTATACATTTTACAAGCCTTTCAAAGCAATTTTCAGCAGTCCACTACTCAGTCAAAGTCCACATTCTTGGAAAAGATACGTCTGTAGGGATGGGGTGGTCGCCTAGGGAGCCATCTGGTGGAGAGGGCAATAATAAAAAAGTAAATGTAAATTTTAAAAAATTAATATGTTGAAATTAAATCCACATGCTTTACTATCCTCAAAGATGTGTTTTCTCTTCCAAAACATAAAAAAATAAGTAAGAGAAAAATAAGTAAAATGCAAAATCTGGATGTATTTGAACGAGCCTCGAGCTTCCAATACAAAATCAGCGGTTGTCCACAGCCCAGTGTGAGGCTGAAGCTCACAGACAGCCCTGTGGTCAGTGTGCTGCAGAGCCAGGGAGGGAGCAGAGGGCTGGAGCTCCACACAGAACCACTGACACAGAATAGTGCACTCTCTGAAACTTGGAGACAAGTGCCCTACAATCATAATGAAAAGACAGAAATGAACAACTGTAAAAAAAGAGATCTGTTGATCTAATTTATCTCAGATTACAGTAAATCACATCAGACTTATTCCAAAACTTCCTGAGAGGACCTCCTGATTTTAAAATTACCTGCTACAAAAGCAGAATTAGAATTAGATTCATTTGTGGACTAACGTTTGATCAGAATCTCGCCTAGGGCACTAAAAGAGCTAGGACTGGTCCTGTACTTCTGTAGCCACAGCTGTCCTGGGGCAGACCAAGAGAGAGATGTGGATGTGAATGTGCTCGAACTGCCTCTCAGACCTTAATCCATCACGTTCACAAAAAAACTCACATAGGTCAGGTAGGGAGGTGTTTTGCCTAAAGACACCACAACAAATCCAGTATAGCATTATCACTCTCCAGTACCTAAAAATAAGTATGGATCAAGTTTCTTTCCCTTCCAACAAAACAGATAAGCCCCCTTTCTTTGCTAGAAGTCTGCAGTGGAGATCGAACCAAGTAACCAAATCCCACGTATTCAGACCACTTAAGGCCGTACGAGTCCACACCGAGGCGTGAATCTGGCAGTGTTTCATCGAAATTCTGGCCACACTTACTTCAGCACTCACACACCTGCACATGGACTTTTATATTCGGGCGGCGTTCCAAAAGCTCCGAGGCAGGTCTGCTTCCTCCTGCTCCTGATCTGAAGCGTGACAAAGCAGCAACAAGCCATTCTGTCGTTCTTTCACAGGATATGAAACTCCAGGCAGGTGTGGTGGGCCGTCCTCTGGGATCCTTAGTTGTATGTGTGTGGGTTAGAGAGCACCGTACAGGAAAAAATAAAAATAAAAAAAACAACTTTGACGCATGATTCAAAGGTAATGTGAAGCAAAGGGACCATTATGCACGCAGGAGTCTGGGGAACGGTATCCCAGCATGTGCCAAGTCATGGGAGAAGGAATGCCGGCATCTGGAATGGAGGTGGATTTTGGGGGATTTTATCTCATTGTAGGCAGACTGCGTGACTCATTCATTGTTTGGGTAAGATGCTAAAATTATGAGTGTAAAAAATGATGCATTATTCATTAGTCCATATGCGTAAAGGCGTATGTTGTGTTTTGGAAATCTTTGCAGTTTAACACATTTGTTGTGTTTGGGGAGTGGGCGGATCACTTTCTGAGCTGTCCCTCTACTGACCCAGCGCTCATTGGTATTCTTGTGCAGGGGAGCAGGTCTCACTATGAGCTGCTGCAGCTATAAGATACATAACTGACTGACTGTAGCTTAGTACAATACAGTAATATGATGTGTATTAAAGATACACTATGGAAATTTCATGCCTCTTATTGTTTGCCTGGAATGTTTCACAGTATGACATCAGTCATTCAGTTATTCAGTTACATATATTAGGGAAAAAACAAACAACAAACAACATTTTCCCCAAATTCCATTATTTAAATTTATTGCAAACTCTCTCACTTTTTTTTAACCACAAACCTATAATCGAGCTGTGCAGTCATGTTTTGTGCAGTTATCTTTTCACACTGAAGTGTTCAAATACAGGTCGGCCAAAACAAAATATCTGCCTCTGCTTGTGATTTATGGCCAATAGCTGATGTGTTAAAAAGAGCAAATATCGGCCTGATATATCGACCAACTGATATACTGCTCTATCTCTACTCTACACCTTTAGGTTTGTTATTTTTGTATTATACATTAAAATAGAATCACCTGGTCCTTTTTGCAGATGATTTGGTTGTCAAAATGATAAAACAAAATGAAAAAGCTATTATTTTGACTTTTTGAGGTCATATTCAAATAAAGAAGCTGAATTTGAATAGCATGTCACTGTAACCTTAGTGAAACAGTAAAACCCCCAGACACGCTCATTCTCCACAGATCAGGATCTTCATTTGAGCAGTGCTCAACTCTGTGGGTGACGGTACACTCACTCAGCCCACTAGGCCCATCCATACAGTATATGTTGAGATGGGAATTTCTGCTGCAGTTGAGTGGCTCTAATGCAAATTGCTGTTGTGTCCTTAGGCAAGATACTCCATCCAAATTGCTAAGCAGGGGGCTTAGCAGCCTTGCAGGGCAGCTGTGGCTATATAAGACTATTGCAACAATATTATCCATTCTTATTACTAGAACATAATACTGAATGAACTATCGATGCAAACGTTAGCTCAGCTGTTGTGTCTCCAGATTTCTTAAACTGAGAGGAAGGAACATGTCAGTTTAGATTTTACCACAACATAACTTGTTTAACATAACAGCAATTTCTATAAAAGTTTGGATTTGCAGCCAAAACTTTTGTTTGACGACTATCAATAAGTTGGAGCGTTGAATAAATCTCAGTGGTGCGTTTAGCTAGCTTTGCATAAAACCTGCAGGACTGACAGTGGGGTTTGTTTTGGTAAAATATGGCAGCAGACAGTGAGCAGTTTGTGTTTATAGGACTGCAGAGGAGGCGGCACACTGGGCTGTGCTTAGCACTTCTCCCTCATGGAGAGACAGATTCATGGAGCTGGTACGCAGGCTGATCTTTAAATCCATGGCGAACTCCTGCAGGTATACCACATGCATTACAGAAAGCAAAATGTTTTCTGTTGTAACTTTTCTGATAGCAATTCAAAGACCATTTTATTAGAAATAAAAGGATTGATTAGGGTATTTATTGTCATGTGTATCAAGAGTCACTATGAAAAACATGATACTTTATCTGTGTCCTCCTTTTGCTTCTGTCTATTCGGTGGAAGAGACCAGACTGTTTCAAAGTGAGAGTTCTTCACACTTTTGTTCAGACATTACAAAGGTACAGACACTCACAGAAGTGCAGTGGAATTTGGCTGAGTGCTTCTTATTTGAAGTGATATGCACAGGCAACTGCACTCAGACTCTGAGGCTTTGGGGCAAAGAGTGGAAATTAGGTTAATAAGAAAAAAGCCTTGACCTGCTCTGATCACTGAAGCAACATATTAGTTTCTTCTGTCTGTGTCTGCAGGCAAATCAAGGAGCCGCCCGACTCTGGACAATATCAAGAAAATCATCAAAATGGGATGCAATATTTGATTTTCCCCTCTGCTGTTGAATGCCAGTTTATTGTGGGGAAACATAAGTACTTATTGTTGCCACTGGAATCATTTTGGAATAAAAATGTTCAAAGCGCAGAACAAAACATGAAATTAAATCATTCATCATCTTGAAGTGACGCACACTCAGAGCAGTGCAATGAAAACTCTGTTCCTTCCTGATCCCAGTGAGCAGGTCTGTGTGCAGGGCCACAGCTCAGACCTGGACTCAAAAAGCCAGGCACAGCTTCAGAACTAATAACAGCTCCCTCTGAGTCCTACGCAAAGAGAGAGGTGGGATCAGCCTTAATGGTTTGAGAACACTTGAATGCTACCTATCTTTGTCCACAGCACGTCCTCACAAATATAAGTTCCTTTAACAATGTGTCTCTGGGGTTGTGTTGGACACAGCATCTTAAACTGAGTCACCTTGGAAAACACTGTCATTCAGTGACTCAACACTCCACTCATGTTTGTTATTAAAATAACTTAGAACAACTTCCCTGCAAAACTTCAGGTCATACAAAACTAAAAGCTCTGGTCTGTGCGCTGAATCGATGAGCAAGACAGGTGTGAAACTAGGAGAGGCTTAGCCCTGATATCAAAGGGCAAGTAAGCTGTTTTTAAGCAGAGATGAGTTTGAAGAAAACCTCAACAAACTTTGAAAATGCAGAAAAGAAACTTGTACAATGTCCGTTACAAACTAGTTCTTAATCCCACATGGTTGTACGGAGAGATGCCACGCAGAGACCAACAGAAACAGTGGACTTGAGAGGCAGTGTTCCGAAGCGAGAGCGCTGACTCTGGACCGGCTTGTGGAAAAGAGGATTAACAGGGAATTAAATTGTGATTTCTGTTTACTCGGGTGTCAGTCTACAGCACAAATGTGCTTCTGAAAATTTCACATATTGAACGTGAGCCCTGTGAGAATCATAGGTACAAAATACTACACAAGGGGGCTTTTAATAGACTCCTCTGTCATCCATTTGTTTTAATGTCACTGCTGTAGATGTAGCACTAGAACTGCAAAGTCCCAACACATCTCAGCTTGTTCATGAACACATCTGTTCTCTCTACAGCTTCAGACTGCTGTTTGAAAATGGTCCTCAAAGACTAATGCATTGTAATGCAGAATCACTCAGAATGTAAATGTAACACTATAATGCTTAAGAATCAAACCATGAGGCAAGGCTGTTAGCTACTCAGGAAATATTCAGTCACTGCCCCTCTTTTTATTATTAAAGGTGGACCTTTTCTGCCATTTGCTTGTGCCCATAGAGATATTTTATTATGCTTTATTATGGTGAATGGGGTCAACTCCACAGATCTGACCTGTGACTTGGCCTAATGTCATCACTTTTACCTTGAATATTCTTGTGTTTAATGCCATACTGTGGAGCATTCCATTCAAAGCCATAACATCACCATGGGGACAAACAGGTAGTGGGCTGTCCACCTTAAAAGTTACATAAGTTACATACATAGTGCACAAAAAATCTGCAAGACAAAGTAAAGGAGAAGTGGTGTTTGAGGCAGGCCTCCCATGTGGCTTTGGAGGGATGAGGCACAAATGAGTGATGATCAAAAACTTGTGGGGTTTGCACTGATCTGTGTGACTGTGAAGCAAACACAGCAGAGGAGCCATCCGCCTGGGTTTACTCCAGCCTGATGGGGCTGTTTAACAAATCACTGTTATCCCACATTTAATTATATGCAACAGGGTCTGGATCACATGTGCCCGAGTCATCACTGCAGTTACAGACCATCACACTGATAATGCCAATAATATCAGAGCAGGGAAGGAGATCAGCGCCCGGCCGTCCACATGAGAATCTTATAGGACAGTGCAAATATGATACTGTGGTTTGTATCTTCTATTGCAGTGATTTCCTAAACTGACTAATGTTAGACGATGTGTAGCATCCTGAATTGAGTTGTACGCATTATCAGTCTGGGACAGCTCCTACTAAAAATGATTCAGAAAATCATGACAAATATTTTAATTTGATTGGACGAAGCATCACATCAAGTGGCAAGCTTCCCTCTGCCTAGTTTTCAAAAACAAAATAGTGATGGAGATGGTGTTGTCTGGAATGTTACACAGTGTGGCAATTAACTTGTACATTGCTATGGAGACAAGCATAAAATCTGGAGAGGAAGACCTGCCATACTGTGAAACATTGCATGCAAAGCAATAACATCCATACAGACCTCCCACCATAAATGTTACTTTGAGCACATATAATTTGTTAGTTTTGCCTTTATAATGTAGAACTCTTGATTAAAGAATGACATTTTTTTAACATCTGCAACTTGAAATAACATTTACAAAACTTCTACACCATAAGATTCAGCCAAGTATTCCAAACTGTACAGACTTTTGCAGATACTTGCATTCACTTCGCAATAGTTTTCTTTTCTGTGACAAAGCTGCACTTTGAGATTAGATACTGTTCCTTTATAAACAAACACAAAAATAATACAAGTGACTATATGATGGCTTTTCAGCTTCTTTGTACTTTGATACATTATCCCTCTCAATGACACCATCAAGATAATTCAGTGGACACCCTGTCCCTTCTGAAACCAAAACAAAACTAAGTAATGAATTTAGTGAAAGAGAATCACAACAACAGCATGGCCAAAGAGCTCTTAATGGCTCACCTACCTCTCCCCTTTTACAAGTCTGACGGAGAGAAAGCTTCTGATAAATTTGTTCTGTTTTCTTGCCAGCAGCTCCATCCACCCCTCCTGTTTATCCGCACTCACGTCGACAGCGTTTTGTAAAGTGCAAATGCAACACCTTGGCGAAGAGGTGAAGGGAAACTCATTACGATCCCGCGGCCTGTGGACCCCATGCCTGGTCCATGTGTTTGCTGTGTCACAACAGAACTCAAATGGGCTCTACAGTGAAGGCCCGTGTCCAGTGTGTGTCGTCACCCATAGTGTTCAGCTCCACTCAAATGAAGCTTCTAATGCTAATGTTACAGGAACGAATCTGGAGCCAGGCTCCATATTTGGAAATCCAACCGTGTCTCATAGCAACCACAAGAGCCAATCATGATTGAGGCCTGCCCTTCTCACCGGAAAGCGGGAAGGGGGCTTACTTAGCAACAAAACGCACTAGCTGTCAATCAAACCTGTTGCTAACGCTAGCGGGAGCGACCTCAGGGAATGAAGGCATCTGATTGGTCCGTTATTTATGTTCATATTTTGATTTAGGGACAAAATAGCGAAATTAAAAATTTAGGATCATGTAGAGCAGGTTGAGAAGAACATTTTAAGACCAAAATGATGAGGCCACAGCAGCAGTTACAGAGAGAGATCAACAACAAGATCCCAATGCAAGTCAGTTGGAGCCAGGTCAGAAGGAGCACTTTCTATTTGGAACACGGCGGCTATATCCATTCATATATATATGGTCTATGGCACCAGCACACTGGCAAAGCAATGCTTTATTCACTGCAGCTTAGAGAGCAATTGGTATGAAAAAATGTGTAATAAAAAGTTGGATTAAGTAACGGCGAAAGAAAGTGAAAAAGTAATGCGTAAAATGCTAAGATAATTTAGAATAAAATACATCAAAAAGTGTTTAGGTTAGCATATAAATGCTAATCTCAGTCAGTACAGTTTTACAGATGATACAGATTTATTAGTTAATGAATTAATTTTTATTTTCATGGAGGTATATTAGTAGTATTAGAGTAAGTTCTGCAGTTCTTTGCCCATAACATTTTCCTCAAATTAAGTTGTGCCACGTTTAAATTTCCATTAATTTAAAATTTTCCGTATTTTGCACGCCTTCTATGCTAAATTGTCTGCATTAAGAACTGTCCTGATTATTGATGATCAAATCAGTGGATAAGCACAGACTGAATCTGTTAAAGGTGCTGTACCTTATTTCTGTCTCAAAATGCAAAAGCAGAATAGTTCATTTTAAAGCGTTTGCAGTCCAAACTTATTCCTCACTTTTCTAATGCATTCCCAGCCTTCGAATTATTCACCATGAAGAGATTAAAAGTGCTTTTCATAACTTTCAGCGGCCATTGCCATCACAGTAATGTTAATAGCATACAAACCGTGCACTTACTGATTTGCAGACGATAAAATAATTTTCTTCATAATTAGATGGAGGCTGCACCCAGCACTCACATTTTAATCCTAAGAGTTGCTTCCACAACAGAGCTGTACTGGAGCAAGACAAATTTGACTTTACTTTTGCTATGAGAAAAATCGGTACATCCCCTTTAAGAGGTCCATTAGCAAATGCTAGCAATTACACACTATGTCTATAAATCAGATCTTTGGTAGTGCCACTGTTCACTTCACCCCATTTTGTTTCTGTATCAACTTAAATCTGCAGGTTTCTCTGACTTTGTTTTTGTTTTGCGACCCATGGTTCATTTGCATTGGCTGGTACTCTAAATCCCACTTAAATCCACGAGAACCGATTTGTACTTTGAATAGAATTGCTTTGGGTAAGTTCAGAAACATCTACCCATTTATTTCATCTCATATTTTATCTCAATAGTGGAAAGCGCCTGATATTGTAAACAAACCTTTTGAAAACAATCCGATAAACAAGCCAATAAAAGAGCTTTAATACAAGTGTTAGTTGTCACAGTGAGACAAGAGATTTCTCATTCACTTTTATAGACTAGTTCCACAACATTTACTAGGCTTCCTCTGAGCTGCGGTTTGTGGTTATATGGCTTGCCGTCCGAGGCTGCTTTTCTCTTATTGTTTTTGTTTTCACTGTACTCCCTTTATTCAATAGCACAAAATAGCAAGAAGGAAATAAGGGCCCTGTCTGGTTGTCGATTTGGGAACATAAGTTAAACATAAACATTAGCTATACAGAAAAGTGCAGGGTAGTGAATTCCTATATAGTGATTTATTTTTGTTGTTTGCTTGTTGCACCTAAAATAGAACACCAGTCACTATGGGCCATAAGGTATGTTGCAAACTGTGGCAATTAGTTACTTTTAACCATAGACTATAAAGAAATGCAGTGAGGGAGTGTGACGTCACCCATAGCTCCAGTCAAATGAAGCTCACGAAGGCTAGCAGTATGGGGGCAAATTTGTAGTGGAGTTTCATATTAGGAATAGGACTTGATTTACGGAAAAACAGAGCAGGTAAATATGAACGTTTTAAGACCAAAATGACGAGCCTGAGAGCAGCAGTTAAGTTTTTCAATACAAAGTGAATTGGAGCCGGAAGTGTACCCATGCTCACTTCCCATTTTGAATGCAGTGAATAGCAGGTTAGCTATGTCCATTTACATATACAGTCCATACTTTTAACCTAAACTAGCATGTCTACATCTCCAAAGGCAGTGAGAGCATACAGACCTCCACAAAGGCCCAGACCTGTAATAATAAATACATTGTGCAGAACCTGTGATAAGGAATCTTGAAGTCATATAAATGATATAAAATTTGATACAAGAAAGAAGAAACAGTAACAGACAAACCCTTAAAGGGACAGTTCAGAATTTTGGACATAGGGCCTCATTTACTAGTGAGCCAGAGCGTTGAAGACATGTGGAGACGTATATATTCCATCCAGTCCTTGTATTTCCAGAGGTCGCTGGTGCTAGGCTAGCACATGTCAATGGCCATAGATAGCCTGCCACTAAAAACACAAACCCAACTCCTGCTCCGGTCATACAGGGACCAGACAGCCCTTAACAAAGGGCCCCAGACCACATACTCCCAGAGCACCCCCCACAGGGCACCATGAAAGACACAGTCAAATGTCTTCTTCAAATCCACAAAACACATGTGAACTGGTTGGGCAAACTCCCATGAACCCTTGATCACCCAATGGAGGGTGTAGAGCTGGTCTAGTGTTCCACAGCTGGGACCATAGACCGTATATATGAGTGGACATAGCTAACCCGTTAGCCGCCGCGTGCCAAATAGGAAGTGCTCCAGGAGGCTCTTCCGGCTCGTCTCCCTTTTTCCCATTGACTTACAATGAGATCTTATTATCCCTCTCTCTGTACCTGCTGCAATGAGCCTCGTCATTTTGGTCTTAAAATGTTCATATGAACCCGCTCTACTTGATCCTAAATTTTTTTTTGCTATTTTGTCCATCAAATAAAGCTACTCATAACATAGAGCCTGGCTCCAGATTCGCTCCTGTAACCGTTAGCATCGTGAGCCTCATTTGAGCGGCGCTAAACACTATGGGTGACGTCACACTTGCTTAGTCCACTCATATATACGGTCTATGGCTGGGATGGAAACCACACTGCTCCTCCTGGATCCGCGGTTTGACTATTGGTTGGATTCTCCTCTCCAGTACCTTGGCATAGACTTTACCGGGGAGGCTGAGGAGTGTTTCCCTGATTCCCCTGTAGTTCGAACACACCCTCCGGTCCCCCTTCTTAAACAAAGGGACCACAACCCCGGTCTGCCAGTCCAGAGGTACTGACCGCCACGCAATGTTCCAGAGACGTGTCAGCCAAGACAGCCCCACAACATCCAGTGACTTAAGATACTCAGGACAGATCTCATCCACCTCCGGAGACTTGCCACCAAGGAGCTTTCCAACCACCTCAGTGACTTCAGCCAGGGTGATGGACGAGTCCACCTCCAAGTCCCCAGCCTCTGCTTCCTTCTCGGAAGACGTGACGGTGGGATTGAGGAGATCCTCAAAGTATTCCTTCCACTGTCTGACTACATCCTCAGTCGAGGTCAACAACTCTCCTCCCGCACTGTAAACTGTGTTGGTGAAGCATTGCTTCCCCCTCCTGAGGAACGAGCGAACGATTTGCCAGAATTTCCTTGGGTTCATCTGATAGTCCTCCTCCATGGCCTCCCCAAACTCCTCCCAGACCCGAGTTTTTGCCTCTGTGCCCGAACGGGCTGCAGCACGCTTGGCCCACCGGTACCCATCAGCTGCCTCAGGAGTCCCCCGAGCCAGCAAGGCCCGATAGGACTCCTTCAGCCTGACAGCATCCCTTACTTCTAATATCTACCATTAGCTACAAGTGGCCACACTGACAATAGAGGCCGAGAACAACGCCCACTCCCATCTGAGAGAAGCTCTCCCGGAGGTGTGAGTTGAAGGCCGCACCGACAGAGGATTCCACCAGGTGATCAGTTGACAGCTTGACAGTTGATAGGGTCCAAGACATGCAGCCAGAGATCAGATGACACGACAACAAAGTCAATCATTGACCTCGGGTTTAGGGAGTCCTGGTGCCACATGTACTGATGGACCCCATTGTGCTCAAACATGGTGTTCGTTATGGACAAACCATGACTAGCACAGATGTCCAATAACAGAACACCGCTTGGGTTCAGATCAGGGAGAGACGCCCACGTGGGTGTTGAAGTCTCCCAGTAAAACAACGGAGTCCCCAGTCAGTGCACTGTCCAGTACCACTCCCCGAGACTCCAAGAAGGCCGGGTACTCTGCACTGCTGCTCGGCCCGTAGGCCAATACTCATCATTCAGGCAGTTTCTTGCATTAAACATACAACATAACATTTTTTTTTTTTTCGTCCTCACCCGTTCTTAAACAGTGGATAAAGACCCTCTCTCCTCTGCCTGCTGCCTGTGTGATCAAACACCCTACTACTATCACGAGTACACTCATGATGGCTGTGGCTGCCTGCGTGTGACTTTTTTTCATTTGATTCGGTTTGATCTTCTTGGTCTATTTCCATCCAACAGCCAATTATATCAAGGTTAGAGTCTCACTGTGGAATTAGCTGACAGGTTAGTTAGCACTGATTCTACAGCTTAATTAGGACAATAAATGAAGCTAAATAAGGCAGTGTGATAAAACATTGGCAGAGGCCTCTTCATTTGTCATGACCCTGACTCTATTGGGCACATTAAAGGTTATCATTTCACTCTAATTACTACTATAAAATGCACTGAGGACTTAAGCCTTTTCAAATGTCTTATACTGAATTATCTGTTTTTTTCCCCCAAATACTTCCAATGCAGGTAAGAACTCCAACTAAGGTAAGGTACACTTTATTGTCCCCCTAAGGAGATTTACGCATGTTGTGGATGCTTTGGGTAACTAGAGATTAGATTAAAGATAGATTAATACTTTAGAGACAGTTTTTCTCATTACTAGAGATACAAAGCCAATACTTTTAGATTTGAGTTAAGTATTCAAAATAATGGGAAACAACTAGCAACCATATAAAGTGGATGATTTTCCATTGTGTGTTGATCAATCAATTGTCGAAGATGTATTACAAAGATGTATTATGTAATTTCTCTGGTGAGTGGTCCGTCACCTGCTTGTTTCCATTGAGATATTATTGATTTGGTTCCACTATGGCATTAAACTTCAGTTCAAATATTGGTGTTATTATTGCTTGAAAAATACATAAAAACATGTATTCTGTGCGGGGACCTCTCCATAGATCCACCTTGTAACATGGCCTCATGGCATAACCTGCTTGTTTCCATGGAGAAATTATTGGTTTGGTTTCACTATGTGCCATTCAACTTGCATTCAACTAGGGGTGTCATTATTGCTTAAAAAATACCTTCCAAAACATGCATTCTGTGAGCGAGAGCATCTCCACAGATCTGACTTGTAACATGGCGTCGATGCATCACCTGAGATAGAGCAGTTTGATGCTATACTGCAATGCATTCCAGGCAGAGCAGTAAAAATCTCCATGGAAACAAGCAGGTGGCAGACCTGTGGTGACCAGACCTCCCAAAAAATTCGGGATAGTCAGGAAATCTAAGCTGTTGTCCTGAATTCGGCCCTAAATGTCCTGAAAATTAGACTCAAACAGAATACTGAGTAGTCATTTTCAACTGCAGTCGATGGCCTGCAGCCCTGACTGCTGCTGACAGGCTGCAGCTCCTGGCAGTTTCTAAGGGGCTGTGTGCAGCCTGGCTACAATCTATTTTGTTTATTTTTTGACATTCTACAATTAGGTGCAAATAAGCTGACAATAAGCTAATTTTCATTCATTCCACGTGGCCGGTGTACCAAAACCCAATACACTGCTAAAAAGCCAAAGTGTCAACGCAGGTACCAGAAGGAGTGGGTGGGGAAGAACCCGTGGATTGCCAAAGCCCTAAGCGATGAAATTATCTGTCAAGCGTGTAGAAAAGAGTTTCTCACAAAGGAGAGGCAGATGTGAAAATTCATCTTTTTATATTATTATTATTATTATTATTATTATTATTATTATTATTATTATTATTATTATTATTATTATTATTATTATTATTATTTTATTATTAACATAAAACAAAACACTGTCCCAAATTTCAACCAATCTCATCTGGTCATCCCAGGTGGATCCTATACTAGAACAGTTTCACAGTGCACCTTAAATTACAGTGATGTCACAGTTGAAAGTGTGTTTGTTCAGATACATTTCTATATTTCTCAATAACACAATTCTGTTTTCAGTTGTCTGCCTCCTGCCTCCCTTGTGTTTAGTCCATAAGCACGGCTGCCAATCACATCCCAGACTGGGTAAGTACAGACTGCTTTGACAGGCAAATTGGATATGGATGTGGAGGTTTTCTTTAACTTGTTGTGCTAAACATGTGTTGCTTGACAGAACAAAAGATACAGAGGAAATATATATATATATATATATATATATATATATAAACATATATATTTATATCTATATATATATATATATACATATATATATATATATATATATATATATGTATATATATATATATATATATATATATATATATATATATGCAATGTTTAACTGCTGCTTCAGTGAGGTGTATTGCATGTTAAAGGATTTAAATAATTCCATCTTCCCAAAAATAGGATCATTACATCATTACGTCTGGCACTGGTCTCTATCATCACACTTATGTTTATGTTAAAGATGCAATTCTGACTCTTAACTTACATCACTTGTAAAAGGGTTGTTATTTGAAATTTAGGTCGGTACTTAACATGAGTTTGTGAACAGGGCTTTTTCTGTGCAGGCTGTGGTCAGTTTGAGACAGTGCCCACACAAGAGGAAGTGAGCAGAGTTTGTGAGTGGGAGAGAAGCCACGTTTTAAACTCATATCTGAGCCTGCGCCCTACAGCACTGTCAGAGTTCACCTAATAAACATCAAGTTTATGTGCTGCTTCTAACTTTGGAGGTGTTTTTTGAAACGCAACTTCATATCACACAATAACTCAACTGAAATAAAATGGCAAACTGTAATCTGTGCGTTCAAAACTTCATATTGGAGGCTGCAATCCCGACACATAAGTCTGATTTTCAGATAGTGGGGTTTACTAAGTAATTGATCTTAGGTTTACGCTTTATTTGAAGGGGCAATGTACAAACTTAATAAAAGCAGAGATGTTCCACACCAGATTATAGCTTTCCATTACTCTCCATGCTTACTCCCCGTGCTACAACTGCACATTGCATCAGGTTTGTGAAGTTGTTGTGTACAGATTTGTATCATGCTTTTGTATATTTATGGAGAATTGTCATGTGCGAGCATGGGTGATGTAGGCTTGTGTGTGGAGCAGTGGACAGAATCTGACAGCTGACCATGAGGATGATTCAAATAGGGCCCAGGAGAGATCGCTAAATTACTGAAAACATGCATGGATGACATCTAAAACCTCCTCAGGCATGTTTTTGATCATACTGTGGAACATTCCAAGTGGTAGACCTCCTAGAAAATTGACATACAGTATGTGCATCTGCATCAAAATTAAGTCTGTGTTTAGATCATTTAAAACTATTATATTAATAGTTGGATATTAATAATTTTACACCCTTTTTCCAAGTTCCTTTTTGGTAACAAAGATATATTATACTTTATGTTTTTGTAAATATATAAGTCAAAATATTTTCTAACTCCAAACTACATAATCCTTACCTGCCCGCTACAGTTTACTTAGAAAACTTTCCGATAACCCCAAAAGGCCATTATGTTCTGAAAATACACAGTGACAGATAGAGTACAAAGATGTGGACGCTATGCTGTTGTTTACTTAATGCCCTCTTTTATGCGTCTAATGTGGAGGTGGAGACGCACATGAATTGGCTTCCCTGACACGGTTCATTACGTCCAGCTCCTGTCTGCCCGGAGGTCAGGGAGCCAGCGCTGAGAGTGGTAATAAAACACCAAACTCCCCCTGCACTCTGCCATAATATAAACACAACAGAAAAAGAATGGGAAAACACCTACATCAATATTTACGCTGGGTGATGCTTGATGTTGATGTACTGTTCTTTCATTAAGTATTATGTAAAGGCGTTGATGAATAATAATGGACTATGTATATAAATGGACACAGCTAACCCACTAGATGCCGCGTTCCAAAAAGGAAGTGTTCATGGAGACACTTCAGGCTCCATCGACTCTGCTTCCCATTGACTTCAGATTAAAAAAAAACTGTTGCCCCTCTCTCTGTAACTGTGCTGTGGTCATTTTGGTCTTAAAATATTCATATTAACCGGCTCTACTTGATCCTGGTGTTTTTATTTCATTATTTTGTACGGAAATATCAAATCATCTTTAGATGAATCTTTTTAAACTGATTAATGAGTAAAACTGAAACTAGAGCATTTGAAGCTTAAGAGGTGGCTGTACTTACAGACAACACAATTTACACTGTGGATGTATTAATACTGTCATCAACATTTCCTGAGGATGTGAAGCTAACTAAGAGCACAACTCTTTCTGAAGCTGTTACTCAAGTTAGACTTAATCTGAACTTTATTTCAACACAATCTAACCACAAAGAGTTGACTTGGTTGAAACTACAACAGGTGAGATTAGCCAGTTTTTCAGTGAACACTGTTGTTTCAATCCATTTTGTATTTTTTCTTGAGTTTTAAAACTTTTTTGTCTATGTTTGCAAATGTGCGCATTGTGTGGATGGTATCTGCTGAACATTCTGCCAATAGAGATTCATGTAGGACGCCCCCAGCATGATGTCACTGCAAAATGGCTTGGTCTGGAAGATGAACCAAAGATGGTGTTGTATTTTAAAAAGCCCAAGCCCAATTCTGACCAATCAGCACAATGGAGACTAGAGTGGAGGTAGTGGGCTTAAAGAAGGGCTAGGCTAAATTCTACAAAGCTCTGTTAGGTGCTTTGAGGATTTTAAACATTTCAGAAGTTCATGTTGTGAAAATAGAGACCAATCCCTCCGAAATCTGACCTTTGTGAAAGCTGAAGGTGCGCTGTAAGCTAAACACAGGGGTTTGATTTTACATGAGTTCCTTTTGGGTGACAAAGAAGGCATTATACTTTGTCAGTTTTTGTTTCATATAAATACTCCCAGGCTAAAATATTTCCCCAGTCTAACTCCACACTATAATTCTTACCTGCCCTTCATAGTTTACTTACAAAACTTTTTGATAATCCCTTCAAAAGCTGACCTTTGTGAAAGCTGGAGTTGCCCTGTCAGCCAAACACAGAGAGTTTGATTTAGCAAAAAATACATTGCACTCTTTGGGAAAATACTTACAGGCTTAGCTGTAGTTCCTATGGCAGAGCCTCATTTCAAGCAGACGGGGGACTGTCTTATCCAGGTAGTCGATAAATACAATATCGACTACAACATATGAAACCTTGATCATTCATTCTGCTATTTATTTCTTGCAGCTCCGACCTTTTAATGATACTATCTATTTAAAATGGTTTACTGGGATTATCCTGCTTTATCATTATTGTGTCAGTGGCATAGTAGTTATGCAGTAGTTATGTATCTCTGTACTGGTATATACCGTGTTTCAAAATGTGTTATCGAGACATGCTCATATAATAGATCCTTGTTTGTACTCAAAAGAACTAAAACTTCAAAGCATCACTTTGTAGGCATTGCTATAAATTTTAAAATCTTGTTATTGACATTGATAAATTTAGCTTTTTGCCTACAGCAGCAAGACAAACGGGATATGCTGAAAAAATGTCCACATTAGACAATCCCTACTGATAACAACCGATATGCGCCATACCCGACATCCATCACAGCAGAGACAAGCAAGTTTGTCTGATAAAGGTTTTTGTGGCATTAAAATTTGCAGATTAAAGCACATTCGCTTCCTGAGTGTCAAAGCGCCCATATTTTCTGATCTATGTTATAATGTTGTTTCCTCATCAGAAACATAACTGAAGAGGAAACATTCACACGTTTAACACACCAATTCTGCATATTAAGGCTGAGTTCTTCTCTCAAACAGAAAACACTCTCTTCTACCTTGTGATGTCATGTGCTTCACTGTGTTTTTAAACTCCACACACCTTCACTAGAATCATGTGGATAATTTCAGGACTGGAATTGTCAATCTCTACTGAACTAAAGTAGCTGTCACTATCTTACATCACAAGGTGGAACAGAACATTTTGGGCTTTGGAGATGTACAAAGACTAATAATAAAGGGTTACTCAAACATGTGTGAATGAAACAAAACCGCAGGTATGTTTCTGAGGGGGTAGCATCTTAATAACATGACTACAAGCTCACAAGAGTCAGTTTAATATAGGACCTTTAATCTCAACATTCACACTCCAGATAGGTTAGACGATCGCTTTATGGCAGGATGTTAATTGGAAACATTGCATCGGTGTTCTATTTGTAAGTACGAGTTCTATCTAAAAATAAAGGCGATATTGTAAAATATTAATAACAAATGTTTTGAATGTTTCCACACAATGAATCTGTAACATTTCTGTGCATTTGTTATTGTGAGATTTCTCTATAATCTTCCACAGCTTCTCGTTTATGTTCTCAAATAGAACACAAAATATAAAATTGAATCCTCCACGGAAACATCTTCAGTACAAAGATAGCACATAATATGAAATACGTAGCATATAATCAGTTGGAGAAATGCATAATTACGTTTGCCTTCAATCTCACCGACACTGCAGCTGTCAATCAAACACAGGAAAATAGTTCTTCCTATAAGCAAATCTTCAATATTAAAAAGTTTCGACAAGACTGTCTACAATACCTCATTTAAGATTATTGCACAAAGTTTCACATATTAATACTTCAACATTACATCAATATTCCCTGGGGGTGTGGCGCTAACGGAAAGAACTACTCATTAGACTTAATCTGAGTTTTATTTGAACACAATCTGAGCATAAAGAAAGTTTTTAGTTGGAACTACAACAGAGCTGAGCTGATTTGGGCCGTTCCACAACCCTCTCACACATAAAATTACAGTTACAAGCCTTAACCAGCAGTTTTTTCTGTTAATCACTCACCTTTTTAGTCGTATTGCTCACAGACTCCTGAAAAGGTGTTGTATTAATTAGTGTGCATTTTGTCACCATGGTAAGTGCTGAAGATTCTGCCAATAGAAATACAGTAGAGTCATTTCTTTTTGTTTTATTTAGTCTTAGTCATACCACTTTTTTCTTATCTGCTCCTTTGTAATGATATAAATGCCTGCTATTATGCACCTTTACATTATGTATTGTTATTCACTGTACTACTGTGCATGAGAGGAACAAATAACGCCCTGATGCTGATGTTAATGTTTTCTTTCGCTGCATTACAGGTACATGTGGATGTTATCAGTTCTACTGTAGGAGGATCATTTAATATTGTGGTGTTGAGTACTTTTACAATAAATATCCCTGGAGTAGGTCATTTTTATCTCACTAAATATGTGTGCAAGGCTATAAGCTGTAAGCTGTAAACATGTTATCAAATGGTACTATTATTGACATTGAGAAGTGCCCTTGGTACTATTGCATCTTGTTAGAAAAATAACTGGAAATAGAAAGATGTTAGACTGTAAACTGCAAAATAAATGACTGACCTCCACACTCGCATCCACATTGTACGAGTTTGTGTTTAGTCTTATACTGTGCTGCTCATTTAAGGATCACTAGTCATGGGTTTCAGCTTCCTGAAACCAAGACATTTGAAAGAGCTTTGAAAGATCCATTCAAAAGAGATATTGTCTTGTTAATGAATCAATGGACAAACATGCATTCACATAAACATGGACAAAAACATGGAAAGGTAAGTCTGCCACTTACTTTTCTTCATGGATACATTTAATATTATACTGTGGATGATTCCAGGCAAAGCAATAACACTGAGACAGAGAGGTAGACACTCGGCAATAAAAATGACACAGTTCACCTTCAATGATGATAATAATAATAATAACACAAATGAAAAAGAGTTTCAGGAAAAGTCAGTGAACGCCCAACCTTACTTAACACGGTTGCTTATTTCATTCATTTCTGGAATAGTGGGAAGAAGCCAAATTGCTTTGTTATGGTGAGGACTTTTCTAACGCCAAACCTGCACATTTTTAACTTCCTGTCAGCTTTGAGCAGCTATTGAGAGCATGGAAAACCTCCCCAGAGAGCCCCTCACCATCTGCGGTGCTTTGCTGTCGGAGCGGTTCAGATGAAGGTGCTTAGGCTCTGCTCCATGGGCTCTGGAAGTTGTTTTAATGTCAGAGAAATGTATGGCTTTGTTAATAATTGCTTTTGGAAATTTATTACAAAGAAATCTGAGTGCTAAAAACACTGCAAAATGAAGCATGCGATGTTTGAAGGTTGATTGTTGGACATGAATGCAGAAAAATTAAGCATTCAAATGAGTAAAATTATACAACTGCATTTTCAGGTGCTTCTGTAACTGATTAAAAATTAGTAAGGCGTGCTTGATTTATGGTGAGGAGAAAATGCTCTTATCATCCATATTCATTTTAAAATCTACTTAGAATGTTAGTGTCATGACAAGACTTGCACAAATGCTCCTTTAGTTTTTTAGACTGAGACTCTTGATGCTCTATACGCACTACCTGTTATGTGCACAATGAGAGCAGTGGTAGAAGTATTATTAAAAAGAAAATAAAGCAGAAAAAACTAATTTGTACCTTAAAGGTCCTATAATGTCAGTATCTCCTCAAAAATACACCTAGAGTTTTGTTTCATTCACACGTTTGAGTAACACTGCATTATTAGTCTGTGTACATCTCCAAAGCTCAAAGTGCTCTGTTCTACCTCGTGATGTCCTGTAGTGGTATTTTTCAAGCTAACGGCTAATTTTAACCTTTAGTTCAGTAGATATTGCCAACTCCAGGTCTGAAATCATCCAAATGATTCTAGTGGTGTGTAGAGTTTAAAAAACACAGTGGAGCACTTCCTGAATGACTATTACATCACAAGGTGGAGTGTTTTCAGTATGAGGGACGAACGCAGCCTAAATATGCAGGGTTTAAGTGACAAACATGTGCAAATGAAACAAAACACCACTCTAGGTATGTTTTTGATGAGGAAACATTATAACATAGGTCAGAAAAAAGTGTAATATGGGCCATTTAAGTAGTAATAGTAGAGATACACATATACTAGTAACAGCTTTTATTTTTGCCTAGTGGAGGTATGAAGTTTATCCCTGCAGTCTTAAATCAGTAAAAATCATGGCAGTAACATTTCTACATATCAGTATAATTATGTAAACAGTGTTTGATATATTCACATATTACTGGAGCTATTGTCCCTTGTAAACACACTGAAGTCATCATTACCTTCACTTGAGGCCACTCCACTGACTCACAGATGCACATTCACTTCAATCTGATCACGAACCACCTTTTACACTTATGACCTTGATCTATAAAGAGTTGTACTTGTGAGGTATTTCTGGCAAAGTACTTCCATTTGTGTATTCTAGACCATCAATGTGATTCAGTGTCTGTGCCCTTTTCAGGCTAAACACAGCAGATGGGAGTGCTTTTGACAGGATCTCACTATGGCTACTGGGAGCTAAGGGAGCAGAGTCTCATTGCATCAACTACTTCACTGTTTGATTAGCTGCCATGACAGATGACATGCTACGCTGGATACAGGGGGCGAAGGTTTTTTCACAGTTTTTCGAGGCTATATTTTAGAGAATCCAATAACCAGTGATGGGAAAAGTTTGTGTTTAATTATAACTCAAACATGGCCTTTCTTTGAAGACAATATGTCACATTAGTGGAACAAATTTGAGCACTCAGGCAGCAGATGTTTGAGAGCTGGGAATTGCCGATACAGCCAATTAAATGGTTTTTGACAATTTAGTGTACAGAAATAGATTTTAGATAAGATATGTGTCTTGTGGGGATATGATAATGCATTTATGTGTTCTGAGACATTAAAAGGTCTAGTTGAAAAGTAAAAATACAGCAAAAGTATTTAAAAGGTGCACTGTGTCACTTTTCTGGTGAAAGTCTTGTCTATAAGTTCCCCAGTATGGCTTTAAACCATAGACTGTGTAAAAGAAGTGGACTAAGTGAGCGTGACGTCACCCACAGTGTTCAGCTCCACTCAAATGAGGCTCGCGATGCCACGATTACAGGAGCGAATCTGGAGCCAGGCTCTATGTTATGAATAGGATTTTTTGATGGACAGAATAGTGAAAAAGAAAAATCAGGATGATGTATAGCGGGTTAATGCGAACGTTTTAAGACTAAAATGACGAGGCTCAGTGCGGCAGTTACAGAGAGAGGAGCAACAAGATCCCATTGTAAGGCTGGAAGAGCCTCCTAATGCACTTCCTGTTTGGCTCGTGGCGGCTAGCGCATTAGCTATGTCCGCTTATATATACAGTCTATGCTTTAAACTGTGACTCACTTGTTCCTAATTATGGGTCAGATATGTGGAGAGGTGACCCAGCTCACAAAAAGAATGTATGTTTTCTGGGGTATTCAAAGTTAAAAACACCTCTTATTAAATAAATGCACAATAGATCTAATGCCATACTGTGGAATATTCTAGACTAAACAATGGCATCTCCATGGAGATAACCAGAAACATAATGTTGTGCATCTTTAACAATAAGCAGTCAACTACTAGTTACTAGTGTGGAAATATTTGTGTGAAAATGAAATAGAGATCTTGAGTCACACGATTGTCTTTGTGGGACTTATTCTCTTGTAAGAGAAAGAGCAAATAGAGAAGGTAGAAGGAGAGAAACAGAGAGAGCACATGGGGCAGTCCCACCATGGGTTTAATACAAAGACATGTACACAGGTCATCATGACATAAATAATGAGGGGAGGACTGGACAGTGAGGAGATGCACCTGACAGAGAAATGCCAGTTTCAAAGGAAAAGTACTGCGTGAAAATGAGGCCAGAGAATTATAACAGTAAATATATTCAAGGACATGTTAAAATGTATTTTGCTACTACTAATACCGGTGGCTAAAAGTACCAGCACTTGTACAAATACCCCTGGTTGTAGTAATAGTAATTGTAGTAATAGCAGTTCAGCGTCATCATAATACATAATAGTAGTGGTAGTAGTAGGAGTAGTAATTGTAGCAGTAGAAACTGTAGTGGACACTGGCAGTAGAAAATAGCAGCGGTAAAGACATCGACACTAGCGGTAGTACTATTAATATTAGCCTCTACTTGACCTCAATAAATATTTAACTGCATAAATTAGTCTATGTTGCATCTTGTGTATAAAAAGCCAAAACATACTGTAATTAATGTGGTGCCCTCGGCTACATTTATAGGTCTATTATGTGACTTTTCTGGTCTCCTTCTTGTCTCCATGGTGATGTTATTGCTTTGTCTGAAATGTTTTATATGATGACATTAAACATTTATGAAGACAATCAGCTAACACCACTGCGCTAACTTACAACATGTCAGATCTGTGGAGAGGAGAATCCCCGACTGCAAACTTGGGAACAACTGCTCTAGTTTAAATCCAATGATCAGAACTGAAGAAGCAGCTTGGATGAGCTGCGAAACGTATTCAATCAAAAACTTTTGTCCAGTTGACAGAATTTAATTTCCCCTGACTATACCACAAAAGCAATACTTTACCAGAGAGGGGAACTATAATCCAGGCGTGCGTGTTTCATATTTAGTTAAACCGCCTTTCTTTTTTGAAACAGCTTGACGCATATATTTTAGATGATGTAAATACAGTAATAAACAGGGGCGGGGTCTGAACACATGAGGAGCACTGTGATTGGCCGAACAGGTATCCTCACTTCACCGTTACAGCCAGAAACCTGCAGAGGGTTGTGTGTTGGTTTAGTACTTCCATATTTCCACATACACATATTTAGAATTTAGGGAGAAAGTTGCCCTCTAAAGGTTAGGTTTAATGCCATACTGTGGAACAAGCAAATAACAAAGCAAATAACCTATCCATGACAAGCAGGTGGCCAACTCTCCACTAGAAAAGTTACATACTGCACCTTTAATTAGCAGTGCTCTATAGAGTCCAGTATACTGCAGCAGTGAATGTAGAGGGAGTGTGGCTGTTCTGTGATGAGGATCCTAATTAGCCTCTCCACTCCTTAATTAAATGACCAGAGCGTTAAACAGTGTAACACAAGCACAAATGTCACTAGTGCCAATTGGCCAAGCTAAAAAGAGCCAGTTTATTTCTCCTTTTATGCCTGTTCATTATGTCTCTGCAGTCTTGTCTTGTCAGAAAGTGCCTTTGTGAGTTTGACATAAACCGCAGTCTGTGTTCTGAATGCCAGTGCAGAGGCTATCTCTCCCTTAAGACTGTACAGAGTGTTCTATAATGACATCAGGTCTGCAAAAAAGTCACTGTTTAATTCTCTCTTTAGTTGGGCTATTAAACCCTTTGTGGCTAATATATTTCTTTTATTGCCAGGACAAATGTAAAAAGTAATATCTGTTATACTGAAAAACTCCAAAAAACCTGAAGTTGAACCTAAGATGCTATTATTTCCATTAGGCCACTTCAAATCAGAGAGTGTTTTCAGTTTAAGGCTATTTTAAGTTCTGCAATCTGGCAACACAAAGTGAAGGACCGTGAGAGGTTTAAGAACCAGAATACAAAATGTAAACATGAAAGAAAGGCTTTTTGTAAAATGTTTTGTGCTTTGGCATAGATCAACAATGTTATTAATATTTTAATTAGTTGTACTACCTTTAACTGCTAGTAGTACTTTCACTGCCTTTAATCATCTTTCACAAATGTACTTCAAAATGGTTTTACAGACATGTTGCCTGCAAACCAATGGTGATGATCAGATGTAGAGAACTAAAACTATTCAGTGTCTGCTTTCTGCTATATGCAATGCTGGGAGGACTGTTCCTCTTTCAGAAAACATATTTTGTTTTAATTGTTAATCGCTATAGCAACGGTCCTAATTTTCCATCATTCTGAAACCCATGGACAGCTCAACCAGTCTATAAATATAAAGCGATCATTTGGTAGCTCAGATAACATGTTGTAGTTATTTCGGTTCTTGTGAAAATATGTGTAGCTACTAATCATTTGGAGATTGCAGTAGTCATTAAAAGTAGCATTTTGTGTAGAATTTGGAGAAACCAGTTGTAATATTTGTTATGTTGAGCTATTTAAATGGTTCTTGTTTGATTTCTGTTTTGTAAACAGCTGCTAGTTTGTACATTTTACCAACAAACCACATTTGCATTTGCAATTTGGGTTGAATAATTTTGACTGAAACTGTATGTAGCTACACACATTTGAAGTACTTACTGTGAAACCATTAGCTGAATAAGCTGGACCAGAGAGAGCTCTAATCTAGTTTCCCCGTAGACTGTATATATAAATGGACATAGTGAACCTGCTAGCTGCCGCATTTCAAATACTAAGTGAACATGGGCTCCATCAACTCGTCACCCCTCTCTCTGTCATTGCTGCTGTCAGGCTTGTCATTTTGGTCTTAAATGTTTGTTTGCTCTACATGATCCTGGTGTTTCCATTTTGCCCGTAAATCAAGATATGAACATTATTATCAGACGTCCCCTAAAGTCACTCCCGTTACGTCACTTAGACTAAGACAAACTTTAATGATCCACAAGAGAAATGATTTGGACACAGTCGCTAAAACATCACAAACTAATATAATAACAAAGAGAGAAAGAGAAGCCAATGATTTCCCCAACATGTTTCCGCCAAGAGACATAACCCTGAGAGCACGACATTCCCTATAGAGTGCACTTAGCCAGACTTACAGCGCAGTCAGCTCAGAAGTTGAAATACAACATAAGACACAAGGGAGACACAGATGGACAGACCCCTTCACCGGAGATAGTGTAAAGCCTGCTACCATGTGGAGAATCCCATCGATCCCACTTGATGCTGAATAAACGCTTTCTGGAAGGAGCACCAATGTCAGATACTAGCAAGGACATACACGACAAACACCCCTCCAACCGCTACTGTTTTCCCCTAGGGCACTGCTTTAGTACACACTAGATCATGAGCTAGCCCTGTAAAAAAATACAAATAAAACAGATTTACACCCGCGTCCAGATTGCACTCGGCTAAGTAGTAAAAAGATTAGCCAGCAGTGGGAAAGTATCATCAGAGGAACGCCAATGCAGCACTGTGCTCGCCATCAGCCTGCCCTTGTACCACTGCCCTGTGCCAAGCTCCATTCTGCCTTCTGCCAAATCTCTCTCACCTCGGAAAACACACAGAACTTTGAATGTGCAAGAATGAAACATGTTTATAATGATCTCTGCCCTGAGCTGCAAAATATACTTACAAATACATCTGTGAGAAAAATAACTTTATTTCTACAGATGGTGTTTTGTGATTTTTGTTGGTGATAATAATAGACAAAGAAAACCAGCTATTGGATGTGTTCACACTCAAAGTTAAGTTGACATTTTACTGAAAGGAGCCATAATGCGCTGTTTTCTGATCTGTTGGCATAACAAGGTGGAGTGTTTTCTGTTTGAGAGATGAAGCCGCTAAATATGCAGGGTGTGGGTGCTAAACATGTGTGAATGAAACAAAACACAACTCCAAGTATGTTCATTGATGAGGAAACGACATATAAACCAGAAAATAGCATAATATGGGCCCTTTAATGAAAACATATTATGGTTTTTAATCTCTGGTGCACATAGATTATTTTCTATTCTCCCCTTTAAACCACAATATGGATAAAAAAAAAAAAGTCTTAATAATAGAAGCAGCTCAATTGAGAGAAACTATTTTAACACCATGGTTTAGAAGAAATTTTGCATAATGTCTCCTTTAAGAGCATGTTTCTCATAGCTTATTCATAACTCCTGCCTCTTTATACTGCCGTCCCCTGCCAAAGAGTTCTGTCAAGTGTTCTCCCTTTTGCCAAATTTAAAACAGGTCTAGCTCGCCTAAGGGGTGCTGGAGGGAGCCACACAAAAACACAATATATATACACCACAGCACAAGCCCATGAGCCAATTAGACAGCACCTTGTCTGCTCATGGAGATGCTAATGATGAACGCCGCTCTGGGAGGTGAGTGCTTCTGCGTATAATTCGGAGACAAATCCGTTTTTTAGCTCTGCGCAAACAACTCACGAGGCTTTATGCGAGCGGCGTGATGCGTTTTCATCTTAAGATCACGGCATCCTATTTAGCACATGCGGGGAATGCGAGCTTGAGACGTGCCCTGATCTTCACTGTCTGTCGGCCTCACTCCAGAGACACAGACTCAAGAGTAATTATGCCACGCACACAACATAAACATGAGATTTAAGAGCAACAAGTGGGTTTTGGATGAGCGTGTTTGACTCACATTGCACAGTATTGGATTAGAGGAGGAGTGTGATTGTTTTGGGAAATTATGACAAAGTTTTCATTTGCATTTTAAAGGTCCTATATTATGCAAATGTTACTCTTGTGAGCTCTAAGTCATGTTACGATATTATTACCTCATCAAAGACATACCCAGAGTTGTGCTTAGTTTCATTCACACGTTTGAGAAATCATTTTTTATTAGTCTGTTCATATCTCCAAATGTTCCACCTTGTGATGTCACGATGTGATAGTTTAACAGCTACTTTTTTACATTTTGTTCAGAAAAGATGAGCAACTCTAGGACTGAAATAATTGATAACTGAAATGATTCTAGTGAAGGAATATGGAGTTTAAAAACACACTATTATGGACTATTTATTGTATTGCCCCATGACATCACAAGGCGGATCAAAGTGTTACAGTTTGAGAGAAGAACACAGGATAAATATGCAGGGTTAAACATGTGTAAATGAAACAAAACACAACTCCAGGTACTTTTTTGATGAAGAACATTATAACATGAATCAGAAAGCATAATATGGGCCCTTTAAAATACATTTTGGTAAACCACATTGACCTAAGTTGTAGAAAATTTTCCAAAAGGTGCCTCATTTTCAAAATTGAGTAATCTTTTTTTCGACAGGAAGTAATATAGAAGTTAATTCATGCCACTAGGAGCCACTTTTGTTTTATGACTAATGTAGGTTTCAGTGCACATCACAAAGTGAGGAGAGAAATTACAAAATTACAAGAACTCATAAAACTCAACTTATAAACTTAAGAAGGTGAATATCTTTACAAATTTGCTGCAGTCTTACCATTAAATCACGCAGCATAGAAAAATACTTAAATTTATAACATCAAATTCCATTTTTCTGACTAATATGTTTCACTAGCCTTATATTATGCATTCTACTGCATCCCCCATATTAAAGGTGCACTATGTAACTTTTCTGGAAGAAGGTACCTGCTTGTGTCAAGGTGATGATATTGCTTTGCATAGAATGTATAAACCCCAGTATAAGATTATCTTGCATTTATTCAATTACAGGTATTGTTATCATTCAAAAACTTTGAAACACATTCTTACTTGGAGTGGGTCTCCTCTCCACACATCTAACCTGTAACTTATCTCCATGGATGGATTTTGATGAAATTTAATACTATACATTATATCATTCCAAATCTCCATGAAGACAAGTAAGTGGAGTACTCTCCTCCAGTAAACTATACAGTGCACATTTAAGAACCACCTCTGTAGATTTTTAGAGCTCAGGATTGTGACATGAAACCTTATAGCATTTTCAGTGAGCCTAATGGACATTTTAAGAAGCTAAACTCTAAATTTAGCATTTATTCAAAAGGATTCAACACTCAAATGTCCTTTATGATGAGCACTACACAGAGGCCAGTTACATCAACCGGACTGGCGGTACCAGGGCCCCACCCTGGAGCCACACCCTGGGGTAGGTGCATCGAGTGCCTGGTGGCTGGACCTTCCCCCATGGGGCCCAGGCAGGCACAGCCTGAAGGAGCGACCTGCCATCCTCCCGTGCTGGGGCTTCGATGACCGGATCTCCAGACATGGAGACTGGCTCTGGGGACACGAAATGTCACCTCACTGGGAGGGAAGGAGCCTGAGCTTGTGCGGAAGGTTGAGAGTCACTAGATATATTCGGTCTCACCTCCACACACAGCTTGGGCCCTGGAACCCAACTCCTTGAGGGGGAGTGGGCTCTCCACTTCTCTGGCGTTGCCCATGGGGAGCAGTGGCGAGCTGGTGTGGACCTGCTCATTCCCCCACAGCTCAGCCACCACAGGTTGGAGTTCTCCCCAGTGAATGAGAGGGTTGCGTCCCCTGTGCCCTCAGGTTGGGAACAGGTCTCTCTGTTGTGTCAACCTACGGGCTGAACAGCAGTGAAGAGTACCCGGCCTTCTTGGAGTCCCTGCAAGGGGTACTAGATAGTGCATTAACCGTGGACTCCATTGTTCTACTGGGGGATTTCAACGCCCACATGGTCAACAACAGTGACACCTGGGGAGGGGTGATTGGGAGGAACCCAATCTGAACCCGAGCAGTTTTCTGTTATTGGACTTCTGTGCTAGTCACGGTTTATCAATAACGAACACCATGTTTGAGCACAAGGGGGTCCATCAGTGCATGTGGCACCAGGACTCTCTAGGTCGGAGGTCGATGATCAACTTTGTTGTCGCGTCATCTGACCTCTGGCCTTGTGTCTTGGACACTCAGGTGAAGAGAGGGGCAGAGCTGTCAACTGATCAGCACCTGGTGGTGAGTTGGGTCCGCTGGCGAAGGAGGAAGCCAGAGTATCATGAGGGTCTTTTGGGAAAGTCTGGCAGAATCCTCTGTCAGTGGAGCCTTCAACTCACACCTCCGGGAGAGCTTATCCCAAATCTTGGGGGACCGAGAATGAAAATTACACTTCTTTACAAGCGCAGGCAGGAGTGGGACTGCGGGTGTGGGTGGATGTGGGACTGAAAATTCTGTCCCGTGCAGACCTTCGGGGCCCTTTGCTAAGGCCTGTCTCGTCCCTGTATGACTGGAGCAGGAGCTGTGTTCGCATTGCCGGCAGTAAATCAGACCTGTTCCCAGTTCATGTTGGACTCTGCCAGGGCTGCCCTTTGTCACCGGTTCTGTTCATTGTATTTATGGACAGAATTTCTAGGCACAGTCAGGGGTAGGAGGGGGTCCGGTTTTGGGTCCACAGGATCTCATCTCTGCTGTTTGCAAATTATGTTGTCCTGTTGGCTTCATCAAGGACCTGTAACATGCACTGGGGCAGTTTGCAGTCAAGTGGTCGATGGAGAGTCTCTGCCCCAAGTAGAGAAGTTCATGAGTGAGGGGAGGAAGGATGGAGCGTGAGATTGACAGATGGATCGGTGCAGCATCAGCAGTGATGCAGTCGCTGTGGTGAAGAGGGAGTTGAGCCGAAAGGCGAAGCTCTCAATTTACCGGTCAGTCTAAGTTTCTACCCTCACCTATGGTCATGAGCTTTGGGTATGTGCCACTGGAAGGAGGCCTTGAGGAAGACCCAGGACACGCTGGAGGGAGTATATCTCTAGGCTGACCTGGGAACGTCTTTGGGTGTTCCCAGAAGAGCTGGAGGAAGTGTCCGGGTAAGGAAGTCTGAGAGCCACTGCTTAGACTGCTGCCCCCGAGACCTGGCCCTAACACATGTTCAGGAGCCTGTGATCAGTATGAGCATTCATGGTCCTGTTTAGGTGATTTTCAACAAAAAGGTGAGAGTGACTAAATGAAAAACTGTTGGCTAATGTTAGCTAGCTTGTGATTGTAATTTTATGCATGAGAGACTTTTTAACAGCACAAATCAGCTCATCGGCTGTAGTTCCAGTTTAGTCAATTTTTGATAAGCACTGTGTAAAATAAAGCTCAGATTAAAGCCTAACTTGACTGACAGAGTTTCAGACAAACCAGAACCTACAGTTAACATCACGCCCCCAGAGAATGTTGACAACATCAGCTGCAAAGCATCCATACAAACCCATATCCCATCACTATTCACTGCTGTATTCCCCCAACTCTTACCGTAGTCACTCTCATAGAAGATGATAAACTTCTGCCAGTAGAGCTCAGCCACCAGCGTCAGCAGCACCTCGTTGATCCGGACGGGTGGGCGCGCTGCCAGGGTGTAGCTCTCCCCATCCGGGCTGGGGCTGAAGGGGCAGGCGGTGCGAGGAGACCCATCACTGCTCCTTTGGATGAACAGGTGCGGGATGTGCATGGCGTCCGTTAGCGACTGCAAAGCCAGGGCAGCAGCACACCCGGTGGAGGTGACCAGGGCGAGGATGCCCTGGTTCATCAGCTCACAAGCTACAGGGGGGAGAGGAGGGGGAAATTCATTATTCACTCATGCACAATTGGATAAAGTCAAAGTTAATGTGAGGTAATGGTGTAAAGTGTAAAGCAGCATGAGGATGTCTGTATTTAATTTCCAGTTAGGAAAGATAGGCACTGTGGAGCAGTGAATCTGTCATGCCTGATTTGATGCAGTCTGCTAACAAACTTGCAAAATTGACATGGAGAAAAGGAATTACCGAGTACAAAGGAACGACTCTTGAAATTCAACATTATTTAACAAAGAAAAGTATGAACTTTCAAAATGCAGACTCCTAACAAGACGTAGATGTCATTACCAAAACATATTCTCAAGCCACGGATTCATTAGTTCATGGGTAAAAATACTCTAGATGTGAAGCCAGTGTAGGATAACAATAATTTATGAGTAACATGTGTTCTTGTCTTTGTGTAGTAGTAGTACTACTACTAATAGTAGTGGTATACTCTTTGGTACAGGATATTTCAACTGATTGATATTGACAATGTTCCAAATAAACATATTTTTCCATAAATTTATATTCTGCAGAAATATATTTTTTCTCTTTCTTTTTCCCTTATTTGGAATACTTATTTACTGTGTTAGTCTAAAATCAATTGCTGAAAACAACAGACCAGAGGGAGCTCTCGTCTAGTTTCCGAATATGTGTCAGCGATCAAGCCTCAAGTTTGTAAGCAACTTGTTTCAATACAAACAGACCATGCCTGTCCCTGATTGGCTAATCCACCCATCAATCATGCTCACTGAACTCACAGGGATTCAATGGTGACCAGACTCACATCTCGGTATTAGTACTGGAGAAGTGTGTATTCTGGATTCTGGATCAGAAAATGTTTATTGTAGTGAAAACCAAATTGGTCAGTATATTTCTGAATACATTAACTGATACTGATGCTTCTTCTCTTCCATCCTTCGGGTTCTTTTTTTTTTTTTTTTTTTACATTTTACACTACACACCTTTCTTTACAAAGTATAAGCATATTGATAAAACCCCCATAGGATTTTGCAAGTTCTTAATGCGTTGCCGTCGGTAAAATGTCTTAAGGTGTTGTATATTTACGTTTAGCTAAAGCAGTTGGGATGCAAAGGTTTCTTTTACAATGCTAACCGTTGTGTTTGGATACTGCGCAGTGTTTGAAGGCTCCATGTTTGAGTGGGCTTAACGAGTTTGGATATTCTTTGTATATCGGATTTGGGATTATGTCGGAGTGTGAGCTGATCACAGAGGATGGAGGGCTGGTGCGGAAGTTGTTCTACAGCGTTTAGATGAAGTATCCAGCGGGGGGTAACTTCTAATCCCTATCTCACTACAAAGACGAGACAGCTGATTAAGGCAATGCTACTGTTAAATGTCACAGCACCCAGAGGCACACAACAGCAGCTCTGAGACTAAAACAAACATTGGAGACTTTAACAGGATCTTTAAATGAAAAAGGATGTCAAATGAAATATGGGGTGAGGAGAGGATTGTGGATTTTTTAGGGAAAATAACTAGACACAGGTAGTTAAGAAGATGAACAGACTGAAGAGGCTGATGGTTCTACTTCTGCTGCGTTGCTGAAGTTGGAGTGGAGATAGGTTACCACACATTCACATTAAAGGTCCTGTATTACGCACAATGGAATCTTATGAGATTTGAGCTATGTTCGAATGTTGTACCTATAGTTGTGTTGTGTCCATTCACACATTTACTCCATTCACACATGTCTGAGTAATTCTTAATGAAATAATAAATAATATTAATATGTATACATCTCCAAAGCTCAAAATACTCCACCTTGTGATGTCATGTAGTGGTAGTTTTCAAGTTTACAGCTACCTTTACCTTTAGTTCAGTAGAGATGGGCAATTCCTGGTTTGAAATGATCTGAATCATTCCCGTGAAGGTGTGAGGAATTTGAAAACACAATGGAGCATTTCCTGTATTACCACATGACATCACAAGGTGAAACACAGTGTTTTCTGTTTGAGAGAAGAACTCAGCCTAAAATATGTAGGGTTTGTGTGTTGTGAATGAAACAAAACACAACTCCAGGTATGTTTTTGTGCGTAAACAACATTGCAACACATCAGAAAATAGTGTAATATGGGCCCTTGAGCAGACTAATTTTTCTGGAGGGCCTGATGGGGAGCTGCTTATGCAATATATTTGTAAACTGCAAGATAAATTTTACTGAAATTGAAAGAATCAGGTAACAGGGCTTTTTATGATACCTGAATCTCTCTAACATGTTTATTTACACATGTTCCTGCACTCAACAGGAAACTCAGGAAAGGTCACTCCATCTTGTGTTGCCAAATGCCAAATATCTCTTAAAAGATGAAAATGCCATCTTGTGCATCATTACTAGATCTGAAGTCAGTGTGAGTGGCTGTTTTGTCAGAGCACTGGTAAATATTTAATGGCCCCGATCAGGCCTGAGGTTGTACTAAAAAATTCATTTTCGCTCTTAAAACTCCAGGTTAGTTCCAGGCTAAGTTAAAAAAAAGGTGCAGCGGTCCAACAGAAGATGATTCGTCCCTTTTTGTTAAAGGGAGTCAAAACATATATATTCTTTTTTAGCCAGTTAGGTAAGTGCTGGGGGCAAAATTTGGGGAGTACAGCAATAGCGTTAATTAATTTGTGTTTCAATTTGTAATTTGTTTTCATTTTTATTTGTTTACTTGGTTGGGATGTCACATTTTAACTAATAAACCTGATAAACATGCTAACACGCCAGATTGAGGCTAAAGGCTAATTTCACTTTTTTTCGCTCTCACAAACATTCTGACTCATACACAAGTGCACTTCAACACTTAAGGCGAGGTGGGCGAAGTGTCTTGCCCAAGGACACAACGCCAGTACAAGTACAAACCAGGCCTACAGCGATGGGAGTACTTTGAACATGTATTTATTTACAGAATATTGAATACCTGTATTAAAAAGTGTTTTGTAATATATTCTGTTACATGAGTAGTATATTCTGAATACTTAGAATACTTTTACATCTAGTTATATTTATTTATTTATACTGTAAGAACGCAATATAAGATGAAAAACAGCTTTGTGTTTGTTTGACTGTTTGTTACACATTTATTAATCGCTAATTTGCGAAGGAAAGATTGCACATGCACTCACTACAAGCAGTGTTTTCTATTTTTTCTAATATCATATTCCCTGTACATGTATTCAGTTACTTCCCATCATGCATAGCTTCCAAGATCAGATGAGCTTGGGCATTCACAAAGTGGTATAATCTTACTTGCATGACTGAATAGCATAATGGTGGATGAAGTATTTTGTTACTTAAGTAAAAGTATAGATACAGGGACAAACAATTACTCAAGTAAAAGTTAAAATATCACATGAAAAAAATTACTTAAGTAAAACTATTGAAGGTCTTTAAGAGTAATAAAAGTATTTTGCAGAGATTTTTAGAACAATTAAAGCATGAAATGTAGTGATTTTTATAAGGCATTTAGAGGCTGTTAAGTGATTGATTTCTTAATTTTTCTAACCGTTTTTGTGTATTTGGTTGCTCAAAAGTTGGGATGTTCACTCAGATTAAATGCAGAAAATAAGTCTCAGCCATTTCAGCAGGTCCCACACCATAAAGAAAAATACAAAAATGTAGTGTAGAAAGTACAGATACCGTGCTCTCAAATGTAGTGAAGTAAAAGTAAAAAGTATGCACTGTAAAATGTTTTTAAAGTCAACTATAGATACCTAAAGGCTGTACTCAGGTATTGTATTTTTACTTTTGGACTTCGTTGCCTTCCACTATGTTGAATAGGAATACAATTTTTACCAAGTGATTTATGCCATGATTTCAGTTATAGATTTATAAAAATAACTGTTTACCTTTGGACCACATAACCACTCTAGAGTTCTTTTGAATACGATGACCTTGCTCAGACTACACTGTCATAACTAATCATAACTACGCCAGCCACCTCAGCCAGTCAACACAGCAATAAATGACACCTCAGTGGCCTTCATGTAATCTCCCATGCTTTCTCTGCCTGCAAGAGAAATAACCAATTAACACATGTTGAGACAGCAGCATGACTAATTATTTATTTTTATTCCATTTGAAAGCAGCTCTTATCACAGTCACAATCACTTGACTGGAAAAAATCATTTATATGTGGTGCTATAAGGCAGAGGGGAGGTCGGAAAGTCAACATCGTGCACTTAGCATTCAAGTCACCAGATGAGTGTATTGTACCAGACCCAGAATTTGTTCAATGCCTATAAGATATAGATATGCATTGTATTATTCAGCAGTGCAATATGGAGGCGAATCCTTTTTGTAATAAGGTGGACATCAAGAGCCCTTAGATACAGATATATCCATGGTAACCTAAAGTATAAGAGTGGTGGATTATGGGAAAAAGGCCTACTGTATGCAAGAGGAGTGTGTGTGTGTGTGTGTGTGTGTGCATGTATTTGTGAGTGTGTGTGGTGTGTGCTTACGGGGCTGCCTGTGGATGCATGTGGAGAAGAGTGTGTAGGTGTGTGTGTGTGTGCATATGTGTGTGTGTATGGGCCTGCCTGTGGATGGATTGTACATGGAGGGCTATTAATGTGACAGATGATGATTTCATGTGCTGACTGTAAGCACAGGACTGCATTAGGCTGAGAGGGGCAGGGGGCAGGAGGCAGGGGCCCAGGCCACTATATGAGGGAGAGATGCATAACTGTGGGCCCAGTTTCATGGCACTGTTTGTGTTAATGGATTTAAGGTTCCTTTATGCATGTGCCATTTTGAGTATATTGTACTATTCAACAGTTTGAATACTTTATATTTATACCAAGTGTCTGAAAATGGGATTTACTTCCTTAAAACACAGTTAAAGGGTGAGTAGATCCAAAAAGGCCCTAGGGGGATACAAAAGGGTGCATTATAACCTCAGTTAAAAGTGTTTGTATCTTTATTTCAGGTGCATAAATGTGACACGTAATGGAAGTGAAACTGAAGTGCACCCTCTGCCAGTTTGGTCTGCACCCCAGCCTGGATGCAAGTGTGTTATGCAACTGTTATTTATCCTTAAAATAATACAGGACAGCTTCATATGAATGAAAGACTAAACATTATGAGACTATCCAGGCTAACATCACCCCCCATCTGAGCCATCTGGGCCACTGCAAATGTTGGTTTCTGTATTCAGTATTTTTTACCTGATTTAAGACAAAATTCCATCAAATACCAAAAAAACAAACAAAAAAACAAAAAAAAACAGCATAGCAACAACAGGTAGCACCTTTCAGAATTTCTACAAATTTCTACAATTCTGTTGCTTTACAAAACAAAACGTATTCTACTCCTAACCACTGAATGCTGTTTAATTTCGAGTTGTACACTACACCAGTGATAAAACTTTTTATCACCGCGGACCCGCCAACGCTTGACAATTTTACCATAGACCGGGGTTACATATATTTTTATATTGCGAATTTAATAATAAACGTGAATCCACTGTGTACTCGTATGCAACTTTATTAGCATCTTCCTCGTAACATTGCGCCAACAACATAACCAGTGTGCGAAATACCCGTCAGTATTTGGGGTCCCATCTCCGGATTGTTGAGCAATACAGATCTACATTTTCAACATGCAGAAGCCTATGCAGAGTTGTGTATTACAATGTGAGCAAACGAGTGAATGAATGTTAGGGATCGACACGCAGTCAGTGCACTAGTCAAGGACCAGGGTTTTCAAGACAATAACTGGGGACAGAACAGTCACATAGCTGGTGAAATAATGTGCTGTGACCTGAGGTAGTTCTCATGACTGAGGGACGTCCAGTGATCTGCAGTTAGACTGTGTTTGTCGCCCCAGCTCCCGTTGTACCCAAGCACTCGCACTGGGACTTTCGGGCCGTGCTGTGCTCGGATGCGGTTGCCTGGATTTCTGCGTTCTGCACCTGTCGGGCTGCAGACAGGGCGTCGCACAGCGCTGTTTGTGGGTCGCACGGCGGGGCTGGTGGTTTTGGTGGAGAGGGTCGGTCCCTAATAATGACATATACATAGAAATAAGCAGGGGACGGAACCCTAAAGTTAGCCAGTGCACCTATAATATATTCATAGGTAAATCTATATATTTTTGTGTCCAACTCATTCTATTCTTCCTGTACTATCCTTTTCCACAAACCAGTGTAAATGTTTTCTTATTCCTCCTCCAGTGAAGCAGCCTGGTTGTCTTTAGGATGTCCGTGCTAATTGCGTCTCTGAGGTATTCTTACAGTGATCAGAATGGGGCTTGGATACATTGACTGACGGCTCGTATTTATCGCCTGTGGTGTGAAGCAGTGGGGGTTTATTAATTAGCTGGGCTCGTCTGGACTTTATTGGACACTAAATATTGACATTTCGGACCTTTTAATGTCAGCTTTAAATACTTTGATAAGACACCATTTCCATTATATATGTTTTTGTGTGTGATTTTTCTGAGGCAATAAAGGTAAATAGTGGAAAAAATATTCTGCTGATGTTGCTTCGTCATCCAAAACATTCTTGAAGTTTTGTTTTGTTTCATTCATTTTCTCTCAAACTGAAAATACTCCACCTTGTGATGTCATGTGGTGATACAGGAAGTGCTCCACTCCATACACGTTCACTAAAATCATTTGGATGGTTTCAGCCCTGGAATTGCCAATATCGACTGAACAAAAGGTAAAGGTAGCCAGGTGTTAACTTAAACTACCGCTACATGACATCACAAGGTGGAACGAGCATTTTGAACTTTGGAAAAGTACAGACTAATAACAAAGGATTACTCAAACATGTGTCAATGAAACAAAACAAAACTCTGGCCATGTTTTTGACGATATAGCAACATTATAACATCTCACAACATAGGACCTTTAAACCCCAAATCCGTTACACGTAACACGTAATTTTAACACACCGGAAAAAAAAAAAAAAATATATATATATATATAAAAAAAAAAAAAAAACGCATTTCTCACCTTCCACGGTGGTTGGTCTCTCTCACCCTCATCAGCTCGGGTCCTCTACCAGAGGCCTGGGAGCTTGAGAGTTCTGCGCAGTATCTTTGCTGTTCCCAGTACTGCGCTTTTCTGGACTGAGATGTCTGTTGTCCTTCCTGGGATCTGCTGCAACCACTCCTCTAGTTTGGGGGTCACGGCCCCGAGTGCTCCGATCACCACAGGCACCACCGATGCTTTCACCTTCCAGGCTCTCTCCAGCTCTTCTTTGAGCCCCTGGTATTTCTCTAGTTTCTCGTGTTCCTTTTTCCTGACATTGCCATCGCTCGGTATTGCAATGTCCACCACCACGGCTTGGTTCTCCCGCTTATCCAGAACCACGATGTCTGGTTGGTTCGCCATCACCATTCTGTCAGTCTGTATTTGGAAGTCCCACAGGATCTTGGCCCGCTCATTCTCCACAACCTTTGGAGGTGTTTCCCACCTTGATCCTGGGGTCTCCAGCCTGGACTCTGTACAGATGTTTCTGTACACTATGCCTGCTACTTGGTTATGTCGCTCCATGTACGCTTCCCTGCAGCATCTTACACCCTGCAGTTATGTGCTGGACTGTCTCAGGCACTTCTTTGCACAACCTACACCTTGGGTCTTGTCTGGTGTGGTAGATCTGGGCCTCTATTGCTCGGGTGCTCAAGGCCTGCTCCTGTGCAGCCAGGATGAGTGCCTCCGTGCTGTCCTTCAGACCAGCCCTCTCCAGCCATTGGTAGGATTTCTTGATATCAGCCACTTCAGTTATGTTCCGGTGGTACGCCCCGTGTAGGGGTTTGTCCTGCCATGATGGTCCCTCCAGCACCTCTTCCTCTGCGCCCCACTGTCTGAGACATTCTCTGAGCACGTCATCAGTCTGGGCCTTGTCACTGATGTACTTGTGGAGCTTGGATTTTTCATCCTGGACAGTGGTTCCCACACTCACTAGTCCTCGGCCTCCTTCCTTCCGGCTCGTGTACAGTCTCAGGGTGCTGGACTTGGGATGGAACCCTCCATGCATGGTCAGGAGCTTTCGTGTCTTAACATCTGTGATCTGTCTGATATCAGATCACAGATATATATATATATATATATATATATATATATATATATATATATATATATATATATATATATATATATATATATATATCTAGGCAAGTTAAAATGACTTAAATTAAGAACTTTTGCCTTTATTTGAGTAGATTCATCTTGACAAGTGAAATTATCTACCAGTGGAATAAGTGTTTTTTTTTTCTTAACTCAAGCTACATTTGATTGTATTTCTTATTTTAAGTGCAAAAAGTTGTTGTTTTTCTTATTTTAAGTGTAGCAAGATGTATTTTCATATTTTAAGTACAAAAATCTTATAATTTGTGAAATTTACTGGTAAAACTTTCTTAATCCAAATCATTTTAGCTTGACTAGATTTTGTTTTTTGCGGTGCATTTATATACTTTTCATAGTTCACAGAAATGGGACTTTTGAAGACTTTCCCACATATATTTTTTGTCCACCTCACCTGCACTTTTAACACTGTGACTAAAGTACATTTGCGGCCATTTTGTCTCTATAATGGACAATCCGGGCCCATTATACTGTACGGTAGACAGGCTGCTGACAGACGCACAAGGCCTCTATATTCTTTGGCACCGCTGATAATGACCGAATAATGACTCTTAAATGTTCCCCTCCAAGTGGACAGAGGCCATCACTCATTTCCTGCCAGCTATCTGACGAACAGTGTCAGCCTGCTCCTGAGCCCATACCCACAATGCACTGGGCTAATGCATGCAAACTTGAGCTAAATCACAGCGTATTACGATTCTTATTAATAGAGATAAGAGTAAATGGAATAGTGGTTTATGCGCTGGTATTGTGTTTGCTTAAGTGACAGTATCAGGTAAAAAGGAGAGCGCAGAGTCCACTGTAATTACAAAATGGAAATGCAAACAGCAGCTGCCTCGTGTGGATAGAGATGTTTGCTAATTTATCAAACGCAATGTGGAGAAACTGCAATCCCTCACTAATGCCACAGCGCTGATGGATGGGTGATGAATTCTGCGGAGGATAAATTCATTATTATGGCACCTTGTCAAAAGTGCTATTATTAAGAAGGCCATTATGAGGTCAACTCTCAGCAGTTAGAATCCACATGGGCTGTTATATTTCACTTTTCAATTTTACTCTCATTTATTTGTATTGGTTCCTTAAAGGGGACATACATCAATCTGAACTCATGGTATAATGGTGTTCCCTCATTTTTAAAGGTGCATTGTGTAACTTTTCTGGTGGAGGGCCTGTCAAATGCTTTTCTCCATGGAGATGTTATTGCTTTGTCTGGAAGTTACACAGTACGGTATTTAACCTTTTGATCTTTATGGAGACCAAACCAGACCAAGTTCCAGGTCAGATCTATAACTAAATAAATGTAAGTTAGAGCTGTTTAATGTCATACTGTGGAACATTACAGGCAGAGTAGTTACATAGCCATAGAAACAAGCAGATGACAACCAAAAAGTGACATATTGCTCCTTTAACTTACTCAGAGTTGTAGTTTGATTGATTTATGTATGTTTGGATTGTCCTGGATTCAAGGTTTGGGTCATTAGAAAATTCTATCTTCACCTACCCCCCGTTTCCAACTACTTCTGTGTATTTACTAGGAATTATTTTGAATGAATGATTCATATGTGCTGGGTTCAACAATGCCTTTTAGCCAGTTTTCATGAAAAGCCCGGAGAGTCCAGGGCATCTCAGTTCAGCAGTTATGAACAGGAAGTCAATAGGCCTGTCTGTTATTAGGCATCAATCAATATTGTGGTTTACAACGAGCAAAATGTTAAATAATGATCTACATTATAATTTAATACGAAATACACAAAAAGCGCAATATCAATTATAAGTGAGGCTTCACATTTTACTCATTTAAATGAATAAACAATCATGAGTTTGAATAACACTTTGTAAGCCTACAGCACATAGTAGATTATAAGTTTATTCATGCATTATTCATTCCCTCCTCATTTGTGCTAATGTGAGTGGCTGTAGTTCTGGGCATATGGACTTTTCACCTTCAGTAAACACCACAACTATCTTCAAACAGGCACGGCTTCTTATAGGACACAGTGGAAGTCCATATTGAACTGGAAACCTTTTGGTAAGTGACCAGACTGCTGTATTTGGAACTTAAATGCACATGAGTCAGAAATGTTCAATGACTGAACTTTTAGCTCTGCCCACTTAGTCGTTTCTTTCTTTCTTCTGCTGTGATTTTGGATCACACCTGTCTGGGACAGTGTCAGGTAGTTGTTTTTCTCATGATTCTCAGTAACAATGTACCTGAAAAAGATGTTGCTTCTGTATTAGTCATTATCGGAGAAAGTGTTACATAAAATGAATACATTATACAGTACATGTTTTTTGGTCTTATTTAGTCACTTTATTTACCATATAGCCCTATTTACCATACAAACCATGATATAAAGAGCTTTTGTTTTGACAATAATAAAGAATAAGATCAGGTACAGGTCCTTTTAGATTTGGAATAAGCAAAAAGAGAATTTCCTTGGACCAGCCAGTCCCGTCTATTCAAATCCAAAGGGGATTGGAACTGATCCATAGAAGTTGAAAATCCTCAATCTAAATTTAAGACTGTCCAACCACACATGCCAATCTGTAGTTTTTTGTTTTTTACTAAGCTATGTAATAGTTTGGAGCTTCGGATGTTGATGCAGAGAAAATCCATGCTGTTTCTCCTTTGTTTTTTTTTGCCTTTTTTACATGTATAAGCAAATTAAGTCCATTGGTCCAGTACAATTCTGCCTTGACAATTCTGAAAACACGAAATTCACAAGCCCATCTTATAAGAAGACATCACCATTTTGTACCCAGAGCTGTGTTCTAGCTGGATGCCATCAGTGTACCGCAGCCCCTGGTTAGATCAACATCATTTGACAAAGCACTACTCGATTGCCTTGGTGAATACTGCATAAATTGAGCCCGTCTGAGCAATTTTATACTGGAAGCAATCTGAGGCTAGAAGCACAATGCAGGAGGATGAGAGGTAGTTGGTAGTTGATGTTAAGTGGCTGACACAAATCTGCCCCAGAGAGATGGTGGAGAAACAGGGATCGAATTAAAACAGCTTGCAGGCTCAAATTATTATTTCAGTCTCTCACAAGTCAATCAGGCAAAAACAGTGCCTCAGAACTGACTCAGAAGTTCCCCAGTACATAAAGACTTACTTTAAAATGTCTGGAATGGGGTAAGGAATGTGAGAGTTTAAGTTGTCTCCTCCAGGCACAGCAGGCAAATTGGAATCACTATATTGTTAAGTTTGGCGGTTTAGCTAAAAGGCAACAAGAACGTCAAATTAAAGCCTTGTAGATATGCTATATTCCAATTTAAATAGTGGGGCGAATTTCACAGTGTGTAAAACTAACCACTTGTACTATTTATGGAGTGACCCAAAATTATGATGTTAAGCCAATGATACTTTTTTAACCCTACTCCACTAAGTAACCCTGAGTCAGGTGTGTGTTACCCAGGTATTTCATTTTAGTGTGTATGACATAAACCTAATAAAGGAATGCATTATAATTGTAATGACATAATTATCAGCTATTAATCCTTGGTGGTAATTCGTTGTTGTTAACTGTACATTGGAGCAACAGTGCCACCCGGACCAATTTCTGTTGCTGTGTCCTTAGGCAAGACACTTCACCCACCTTGCCTATATATAAAAGTGTGTGTGTGTGTGTGTGTAAAGTGTTTTGAATGTTTTGAAAGGCCCTATAGAAATCCAATGCATTATTATTTGTTACATTATTTACATACTATATCTCTGTACACTCATGTTACAGTGGCCTGTAGCAGAGTCCATAATGTTGAGTCTAGTTTCTGTTCTTGTCTTTGATCATGTATTGGGTACATTGAGCATGTATGTGAGTCCATGGCATCTGACTATGATCGCCTGGCTGTAAAATATCTTAAAGGGTTCATCTTAAGACTCATTGTAGACTTTTTTTTTGTTCTTTTCAAATCAATTTAAATTTAAAGGGATACTTATAATTGAAATGTCTTTAGAATTAGACGTATACAAACTCTTATTGACGTCCTGGCCTCATCTGCCATATGGAAACAAAGATATGATATGTCACATCCCTGCATTATTTCCCATAGCCTCATAGCCTAATCTAAAACTCTACTCATCTGGGTCATTCCTATTCTCCCACAGAACTCCAGAGCACCCTTAGGAGCCTTATGGGGCTGACAGAGAAGAGAAGCACTAGTGTTTGGCTTTTGTGTAGCATGGGCCCGGACCAGACAGTGACAGACAGCAGCGGAGATCACCAAGAATAACACTGTGATGAGAGTGTGGCTCTGGACCTCTGCGCGCTCCCTCCCCTCTACATGTGCAATGTACAATGTAGAGTTTGGTCTACACAATTCTGGAAACTCATGTCAGAAAAATATAAAGTTTGCTTTTCAGCTGAACCTATTTGAGTGAGCCATGTTTTCTAAGGATTGCATGGAAATGTGAGGCAGTGAAAAGGTCATTGTATTTTTAAAGGGGACAGAAAATCAACTTTAGTGAGCTTTGATTCATGTTTAAACATTGTTTCCTCATCATTAGCTTCAGTTCAAAGTTGTATTTTGATTGATTTGTGCATGTTTCATTAATTCTGTATTGTCTTGTATTGTTGGCTTGAGTGATCCGAAAATGTCCGTTTTCACCTCCCCTTCATCCCCACCTACGTCACTGTACTTAGTGTCATTATCTTAAACATTAAGACTTCAAATGATATATGTAGGGTCCAAAGCTTTGTAATGATAATGAGAATGTGCTGGTTGTTACAGTGAAATGTTACTACAAAGGTGGGGTCAGTACTGCCGTTTTGACAAGGAAGTCAGTGGTCCTGTTTCTATTTTATTATTAAAGTGACTAAGAGAGGCTAGACTATTTTACTTAAACACACTTAAGGTCATTATATTTAAGATTTTGCGGGGGGAAAAAAATATATATATATATTTTTTCTGGGTTTGGCAGCTACATTTTTTTATGATGCCGCTGGATAGACTTCTCCTCAGTGTTATCACTGTGTTTGGAACTCTCTACTTCCTTCAACTTTTCTTTGCAAATTGCTTCTTGATTTGTGTCCAACTCTCATTTAGAGTTAAAACAAGTATATCCCACCAGATTAAGTGAAAATTAGAGAATCATAAAAACCTGCCATATGTTATTATTAGTTACCATATTGCACTTTACAATGAGCAAAATCTAAAATAATGATCTGTTTATTTTAGTTAAAAATCAGAATCACATTTCAATTTAGCATTCAGCAAACCACAAAAGAAAACTAAAGGCATCACATCATTTTCACTTGTGCTGCTGTAATTTAGACTAAATATGTATGAAACTAGAAACGTTGACGTTGCTTTATAAAATTTCTATTTTAAAGGTGCACTGTGTAACTTTTCTGGTAGGGGGTTCGCCACCATCTTGTTTCCATGGAGATATGATTGCTTTGCCTGAAAGGTTTCACAGTATGGTATTAAACTAATCTATTTTGCATTTATTCAAGGTGTTTTACTGCTCAAAAACACTACAGTGAGTGATCTTGACAGATCTGACCTGTAATTTGGCCTGGAGGCTTGTCTCCATGGAAATAGATGATTTTAATGCCATACTTTGGGAAATTCTAGACAAAGCAATAACATTTCAATGAAGACAAGCAGGTGGTGGACCTTCTACCAGAAAGCTACACAGTGCAAATGTAAAAACAAACAAATAAAATCCAATGTTTTGTTTTTCAAGCCAATTCTCTTCCAGAAATTGCCAAGTAGTTTATCTCTAGAAAACTTTAGTGAAGCGAGCCTCCTTGAGTCAGAGCTGTGTTTAGTTTTAGTGCATTAGTCCGTAGAAGTAGGCCTGTGAAGGATTCATCAGAGTTTTAGCGATCAGATCCCGGGGAGTCGCTATCACAATGCGACGTTTGGCAGGAGGCTGAATTTAAAGGGCCGGCGCCATGCTGTGCTGAATGGTGCTGTGAATAGGAGCTCTGTATCTGAGCCTGGGAGTTTCTTGATCTCGCCTTGGCCTCACTTTTGTTCAGATAAAGTTCTCCACCACACGGGCTCCTGCTGTCACTTTAAGATAAGAACACATATCCCCGTCAATACAATCGATAGAGCGGCGTCTCATGTAGCAGTACTGCCGTTGTAAATTACACCCTCCAGACAGGTGACAAGGACAGTCATACAAAAAGAGTCTCTTGGGTGAAACTGCATTTATAGAAGAAGCAACTCAATGTGAAAAGAAAGACATCAGGACTTGTATGTCTGTTATCTGCAGCAAGGAAAGAACTGGCTCGTAATGAGAATAAAGTCAAAGCTTAAAGGTCCTATATTACACAAAACTGACTCTTTTGAACATTAAGCCATGTTATAATGCTGTTACCTCCTCAAAAACACACGTGGAGTTGTGTTTTGGTTCATTCACATGCATAATACTTAACTCTTACTTGGCCTCGACATTTAGATATACTGCTTTGGCTGTAATATTACACAGTTTGCTATAAACAGACAAGATTCCGAACTGTTTTTGTGGTTTTAACTTTCTATTTCTATGGAATCATGCAAGTGGCATCCCTCCTGCAGAAGGTTGTATGGTGATGCTTTCATTCAGAACGTAAATCAAGTGAATGATCGTATTCCTGTCTCTCTATAAGGACGTAGGTTTACTTTTATGAGTGGTGATCATGTGAGAATTTCTTATGAGGAACTCCATTCATTCTCATGTGGTTTTGGTCATTTAGATCATGGAGGTGAAGACACATTGCAGACAGGCCCCATTTGTTAACATGCACGTATAGACAAAATTCCTGCCCCATACTCTATAGATTTGTATTTCTTAACTGAAGATGATGGTCCCTCCACCTCAGACTCAGACTAGATGCGTTCCATCATTTTGCGCTGCAGACTTTAAACCTGCAAAGTAAAAACTGGCACAATGGTGTTTTTTCCTAACTTCAATTCATCTCACAAGGCAAGGAGGTTGTCACTTATATATTTGCTGTAATTATATGTGTCTTAGATGCCTAACAAAGATCGTATCAGAAACGTTTGGTTGAAAATACTGCACTTTTTTTTTATTCAACTTTATCTGTTAAATGTTAAATACAGCTAATGCCTGTGTTAATAAAGTTCAGCAGCTGATCAGCCCTGCACGGCAAAAAATAATATCAATCAATTCAAATTTCTCAAATTAAGAAGATTTAACATCATGATTTGAGCAGATTTCACTTCACACGCACAATGATCTTCAAATAGAACATCTTTTTAGTTTCTTATTTTAAGTACAAAGAGTTGTTTTTCTTGTTCCTTTAGTAGATGATTTGACATGTGATGTGAAATTTAATCACTTTAATTAAGCTTAGTATAACCTTATGTCTTAATTTAGGTCATTTTAACTTGGCAAGATTTCAGTTTTTGTAGCATGGATAATTCTCTGCTCGTTTTAAATCTCCAAAACAAGACAGCTTTAGAATACACAGACATTTCTAGAAACGTCTCTATATTTCCGCATCATTAGCTTCCCCGTGTACACCCTGAAAGCCCATCTGCCATAATCAAACGTGCACATTCAGGCTTCATGTTGATGGACGGGCGGACATCTTGTTTCATTGATGCTTTTGTTTTCCGCCTCGCCGTCCCCTGATGTTAAACCGACTTTTGCGTCTTGTTTTGATTATTTGCCCTCTCGGAGCTGACAGAAGACCAGAGCTATTGTGTCTGCTGAAATTCATGCTTCAGGATATTTTTCCACTGCAGAGCTCACCCGGGATCGACTTGACGCTTTGACCTGACGTAACACCAGCACTTTTTAGTTTATATCCAAGTAAACAGCCACAGAGAATAATGCAAACAACTACTGTAACTTCTACTGGAAACTGTACACTAATCTGTACAGGAAGGTTTAGCAAAGATACAGGAGTTGCCCACGTCAAGGTTCACTGTGTAACCTTCCTGCTTGTCTCCTTGGTGATTTTACTTCTTTGCCTAGATAATATGGAAATACAGTTGGTACAGTTGGAGTAGAGACAAGTACGAGACAAGTTGAAGGTGTACTGTGTAACTGTCAGGTGTAGGATGGACTACCCTCTTGATTTCATAGAAAATGCATATTTTTGCATTGGAATGTTCCATACTATGGCATTAAACTTATCCATATTGCATTTATTTACTTTAATTTACTGTTGAGTTTATTTCTAAAAAAAAAAAAACATGAAAAGCATGAAAATCCTCATATTTTTCTTGAAACTTGGCTTGGTGGCATCATTTATCTGTCTCCATGGAGACCTAGTATGAAAGTGGTGTGTGCATGAGTGATGATGGTGGTCAGAAGGGCACTTTTAATGGTCAGATCTATGGAGAAGCAAGCATGTGCATGAATTCATGTTTTTCCAAGGTATTTTTGATCTATAAAACATCTAACTGAAGAAATGCAAAGCAGATATGTTCAATGCCATTCTGTGGAACATTCCATGAAAAGAAATAACATCTCCATGGAGATAAGCACATAGTGGACCCTCCACCTTTGAAGTTCCATAGTGCACCTTTAAGGCATTAGCGCAGCTCTTGGCCTGCTGCACATTATAAACCTGATAAGGATGAGCGCTCCCCAGCTTCCATTAAACAAAATTATGATTTGACTTTGTCTTTTTGTTTGTTTCATCATGAAGACAAATGACATTCTGCAAACAGCTATATTGCCATTTCCATGAATCACTGTCAATTTGGTGTTCCTTTCTTGCCCCTGACTCAACTTTCCATCTCTAAAGCCTCTGTAACTTCAGCAGATCCCGGTCTTCTACAGAAAATATGAACCAGATAATACTATGCTCAGTGTTTTTCTTTTTTTTTTTCTTCTTCTTTTTTTGTTGGACAGTGGTGGCAGAAGTGCTCAATTTCATTACTTGATTAAAGTACAGATAGCAGAACAAAAAATACTCAAGTAAAAGTAACTCTCTACCACTGTTGTTAGGAGACTGTGAGGAGTTTCCACATTGAAATTTCACCCAGAGGCCAAAATGTATTAGTAACTTTGTGTTCTAAAATGGTTCCATTATAATTGAGTGCTTTTCCAGCGTTAGGTGCACATCAGGGTAATGCTATGGAACTTTCCCAGAAATGAGTGTCACAGTCAAATGAAAACAGGAGAGGACCTCATTTTAGCTGTGGTTCAATTTATAGCTGAAAGAAAACTAATATAATATAGACAACATCCATACTAGACACTCATTTGAACAAGAAGCAACACCAGAACTCGCATATAGGAATAAAGTGGACATTTCCTGAACAGTTACAAATGTCTTCATCTGTATATCAAGTTGTATAAGATCACTTCATAAAGAATTAATGGAACTATTATAAGTTTGTGTTGAAAATGATTACTTTTTGTCTTGTTTTAGTTTTGAATACAGTGGTGTGCATTTTGTGCAGTGTATTTCTTTGTGCTTTATTCTGGCTATACTAATACACAGTCAGTAATGGAATTAAATAAAACGGTTGAGGGGTTTGTTTCATAGTTTGATCAAACAAAAATAAACTACAGCTAGAAAAAAAAGATTAATTTGTTTCTATTGAACAAAATTCAGTACAAACCTTTATGAAAATCAAAACAGTTTAAGCCTTATAAGACCTCAAAAGTCCATTTTTAAACAGCTTTTACTTAAGTAGAATTTTTTATGTGATACTTTTACTGCTCTAGTATCTGTACAAAACTGAGTACTTCTTACACATTGTCCATAATCTAGTTAACATTAAAGCATTACTGTGCTGTCTTGCTCTTCCTGTACATAAATAGTAGACATTTTCATTGTTTCCATTACTGAGGATCCAGAATGACCTGGATTTCATTGGAAAGGTCAACATCCTCCCCTCTGACCAAACTTTCTATGCACACTGAGCATGTTGTAGTTTGTTTTGGACCAAGCTTCAGTCTATTGAATCGCTCCATTGTCCGCTGGAGCTTTCACTTCTAATAATTGAGTGTCGACCAAAATTCCAACACGTCCTGAGCAGACAGTACAGGTGGGATTAGCCCATTTAACAACTGTCCCGAAGTGGTACCGGGACACGCTGCCCTGCCAACAGCGACACTAACAGCTACGCTAACAGCCCCACTAACGTGTTAAACCCAGATAAACGGGGAGCCTCATTCCTTTATTGCTCACTGTGTGTTTGGAGTTTTTGATGATTGATTTGGATTGTGTTATCAGGAGAGATTTCCCGGCATTGTGGACGGGTAATGACGAACGGGTCGCCATGGGGACAGGGACAGTCTGCTGCTTGCTTGTCTGAAGAAATTAGGAGTCACCGTGCGGGCCCGTCTCGTGTCATTCGCTAAGATATCATCACTTCCTTTGTCCCTTTTTGCCCGTCTTCGCCTTGTCATATTTTCTATCTGCAAAAACTCTTTCCTCTCCATCTTATCCCTGTGCTGTCTCCTTCATATCATCCCACTGTCTCTTATCGCAACTTTGTCTTTGTGTAGCCCCGAAATAACACAGTATTAAAAATGTACCTCTAAACATTCACTCCAGGGGTCTGAAATGGTGAATTTTGTAAAAAAAAAAAAAAAGAAAATGGGAAAATTATATTCAGCAGTTCATTATGCATGTACCTAGTCAGTCTGCAAAAGTTAACACATTGAGTAAGATGGATTGTGTTTATGTCTTATGTCTTTGGGTGTCCTTGTCCCAAAATTTTAAGATATGTTGAATTTTATTTGTTTATTTGTGTGACCAGACTACCCCCCTCAGCTCTATACTTCATACCTCCTGCACAGACAGTCACGAGTAAGTTTTCACAAAGCACACTTAACTCTAGAGGAGCAGAGCTGAGTGATCCACATGCATGTTTGTAAAAAGAAGACTGTTCTCAAAAGCTGTTTATATGTGCAGCAGACTGTTGGTACAGAATGATACAGCTCAAAAAAAGAAGAAAAAAATGAAATATAGCAAAACAAAGTCACCTCAGCTACTGTATATATATATAAGAGGTCATGAGGAGAACCAGTGCAAAGATGAAATAGCGGCTGAGAGAACACAGGGTTTTCTATTACATAAGGAAGAGATGTTGTACAGTTGAATGGAGTATGGTAAGAGTGTAGTCCTGTATCTCACTGTTTGAGAGGAATTATGTTTGAAGAGAAATGTCACTGTCTACCACAGTAAGACAGAAAGTAATTTGAAATGGATCAACTAGACAGTGATATCACAACACAGAGTATTGCATTCTGGGAGTTTGGTACAGTTTGCTGGCTATGATTAAATACAGTAATGTCCTCCAATGAGGCTGGCTGAAACAGAGCAGCTCCTGTGCCCACTGCCCACTGTGCCCAGACACCACTGGGCACACATCTGCACAGGCTTCATGGAGCTGATCACTATAGTTAGAACTCACCTGGTTCTATCACTGTGTTCAAGACAGATGGAGGAGACATGATTCAACCAAACCACATCCTCCAGAGACTATGGAAACATTTGGAACATGATTAAAAGTAACTCAACTTCACTTCATCAGATTCAGCACATAAAGTCTGGCTCAGAGTATTTTTCCACCAACATGGAGGTTGGCAGTTTGATACCAGCTCCAAACGGACACTGGACACTGCTGTGTATGAACGTGATCTGTGACTTATGAGTAGATACATATGGCGCAGACTGGCAGGCTCACATCTGTCAGTTTGCCTTTGGGCAGCTGTGGCTTTAGCTTGCCCCACTGAATATTGGATCTGGGTGAATGAATTATGAATGACGACAGTGTCCCTATTTCATTGTCATTGTCACCAGAGTGATATAGAAAACGGCACATTTATGCTAAATACATTAAATGAGATCAATGTGGAAACATGTCTAATGTTGTTAGCTATAATAACTATTGAATAAGTTGAATTATTTCTTTCATCTCACATTTTATTGGTGACGATTTGATTGGTGACCATAACATAGCTCCAATAACTCACTACTACAACAAAAATCTGCATTTTATCAGTATTCATTTTAGCTACCCCCCATCTAGAGTAAATAACACTGGCCTAAAGAATGTTGAATGCAATCCCAGAGCAACATATTCTCGTCATTTGTAAGAATTTAAAACATTTTTCCCCCTGTAAATGTTACTTCCTCCTCTGCTTGTGCTAAACTACCAAACAAACAGAAACACAAAAACAAACAATTAAAAGTTTTCTTTTTTCCTGAAAATGTTTGTCTTCTCTTGATGGGCCCAAACAATGACAGGCTTCCCACTTAACACCACCACTGTCCTGTTGAAAAACAAATGAGCTCATTATCCTTGGAAGACGAGCGCAGCACACAGGAGAACATGTGACATGCCAAAGAGGCTGAATATGTGAAATCTGGAAATGTCAGCATGCTACCTCCAGAGTGCACATTAAACCAAGGTGGTAATGGCTGTCTCAAGACATACCCCTATTATCAAGTCCATTAAGGCAGTGCACTCCTTCCCAGTGAAAGAAAGGATGAAAAACACAGGATTTGAAAGTTCACAATGTCCGTCTGTAGATAAATGCCAAGGTGAGGCTGCCTGTTTTGTGTGTCCAACATTACATTCAAGGGTGCTTTGTACGACTCAGGTTTTAGCAACGTGGCACTGAGCACGGAAGGAAAATATGACCCAATTATTCTTTCAGATACACAGCTATAAAAGGAGTGTTGGTGTGCAGTCAGTTTCTATTTGTGCTAGCATCAAGCCTGGATAAAGGAATAGAAACGGAACATAATTTCCCCCAACACTGAAATCACTGATGAAGCTGTACCTGATTTACTATCTGCAGCCCTTTGGAAATTGGAATAATTACGAATGTTATTTGTGTTTTTAGTCGAGTGTGAATCGTCCATGTCTGTAAAATGTTGAAATTGCCCCAAATTGTAGCTCCTATAATTCTGTACACTCAGAGCTCCTTAGGTAATCCTAGTCCCATTCATATGCAGTATGTCTGGAGCTAAATAGCAGGTGCATTCTGCTAAAAACAAATTTACAAAGAAATAAAAACTACATTGGCGTTGTGATGAATTAAAAGGTTCTCATCTTGTTTTGGTGCATTTATCTGTCCAACATTTCCAGAGTAAAGTCCATAAAAACAGGCAGTTTACTAACATTGCTTATCCCATGCGAATGTACACAAAAAATTCAGACATCGTGGGGTAATTTAAATTTTACAGATCATTAAGTAAGACTAATCCTGTGCAAATAGGGCTTTAGAAACATGAAAAACCAAATTGTTTCTACCGTTTGCAGTAGGCCAAAGTTATTTCACACTTTATTGATGCATTCCTCACCATGATTTTATAAGCACATTTCACAACAGAACCCAGAGCAAGGTTTTTCCATCACATCACTGCTAACAACTAGCATGCTAACAGTGCGCTGGCATTACTTCTGGGTTTGCAGCCAATAAAAACGTATATCTTATTTTGACATTAAGAGCTGCTTTTAATCTATCTAAAAAAAACAATCTTTACTTTAATACATAAATCAAATTGGCTCCTGGCCCTTTAAGAGAACTCTCGCTGTAAAATTTGTGAGGTATAATATAGATAATAAATGAAACTTTATATCTGAACATTTATGAGGCTGACCCAAGCATCTCAACCAAACTATTGTGTGTTTCACACAACCTAAAACAAAATGCAACTAATCTGATTTAAACCACACTCCAATTTTCTAATCACCTCTCTCTCTCCTTCTCTTTGTTCTGCACTTAGGAGTTTCTTCATTTCCTTTTTGGAAGACAAGACAAGCAAAGAAAAAAACATGAGCGAGAGGGAGAGACAGACGGACAGATAGAGGAGAAAAGAGAGAGATGGGAGGGAAGGTTAGAGAGAGGAGGAGACAGACTGAAAGAGAGAGAGAGAGAAGAGAAAGGTGTAGAGACAGAAGGAGACAGAGAGAATAGAGAGATATATAAGAGAAAGAATGAGAGAGATGGAAGAGAAAGAAAGAGAGAGAGAGAAAGCCCCTGGTGCATGAAATGAAGCCGTGCCACAGCCTCCTGTACGGGGCAACACTGACTGATGCTCTAAAGGTAAAGGTTGCGTACGTTCAAGTTATTTGGTACAGACGGCCACTTTTCCAGTTTGCCTTCTTTGACTTTCGTATAATTTCAGTCCATAGCTTGAGACAGCACCCTGGTAACCGCTTGACAACAGTTTCCCTGGTAACAGACCCTTTCAACCTGTTACCTCTGTGTAAGGGGAGCATGTTCAAAGTGTGACGCGACTGGTTCGAAGTGTCTAGACTGATAATTAAACGGGTACCAAAGGATCTATTTCAAGAATGATTTTTTACGTGGTTTTGTTTGTTTGTTTTTGCATTTTAAGCCCCGTCTGTATGCAATATCTGGTATATAAACTCAGCAAAATTAACTTCTTAATCTAGTGCAGTTATAGGCCAGATGATTCACTTTACTTTCGTAGTACTTTTCATAGTACTATTATGTTCTTTAGATGCATCTATCTATCTATATATCTGAAAAATAGCCTACTTTAAGAGGCTACTTTAATTACTACTTTAATTAAAATCATGCATCTTTTCCATTTCAAATCAACCACTTCTCATCCTGGAGTGCACTGAAGTATATAGGCCCATTTCTTTTCAAAAACACCGCAAATTAAAGTAATATACAGTAATCCTGATGGAATTATTTATAGCACAAAATGACTCATGCTGATGAATTCCATTACCAGACTCCCATAGCAGGAAGAAAATCAAATCAACACATCCCACACGAAAGGCCAGGACATTGTCAGTTCTGTTTTAGTACTTGTGTCCACTCTGAGACAGAAAAATACGCCATATATTTCTACGGCATCTTCGAGGTCATTATGGATAGGACTGGCCTTAATGTAGCGTCCGCCACTCCAGGGGGCTCAAATCCACCCACAACACGCCAGTTTACGACGGGTGGCACTGAAGACACACAGGCTCACCCATCTGCTCGTGTACACCCTGAGCTAAATGTGAGTGGACACAGAAGCTAGCTGAAATATGATTTAGTTTATGTAGTCCCTAAGTAAGCTGTCATAACCCATAATGCATGAAGGGAGCTGGCAAAAGTAGTCTATTACCATGCTGATAACATCAATTTCAAGTGTCAGCGTGGGGTGAGCTAATACGCCGTCCTGTAAGGCTGTATGCTCGTCTCTGTAGCTATAGGGGCTTCTGCTTTGATTAAAATCACACACCAGACCTTTATTCATATACCACTCACCGCCCCACCTACACCAGTTACCTCTAATACCACTCCACTGTCCCCACCCCGCTCTTACTCCAGCCCAAACCAGAAGATTTGTGGAGCAGCAGGAATGGCAAAACGCACTAAAGGCAGAATGTCATCTGTGTTTGAAGATTTGACAAGTTGGGGTCATAAGTGTGAACTGTTTGAACGGGTGCTTATGCGGTCCAGGATAAACCTCTTAGTGATGTTTACTATATTTTGGAGTTTAAAGATGCATTGAGCAACTTTTCCATGGAGATGTTATTGGTTTGCCTGGAATGTTCCATGGTATGACATTAAACTAGTGCTGTCAAAAATATTGCGTTATTAATCAGTTAACACAAAACAATTTTAAAGGCGTTAATTTTTTATTTCGAGATTAACGCTCTTTGTGACCTAGTGAACTAGTTTTTTCATAAGCTGTGGCCACTGCTCGTAACGTTAGAAAAATGACAGGATCCAGCTGTAAACTGGAAGCAAAACAGTTTGTACAAAACTGAGATGTCCCTGTTGGAGGAAGTGGGCCAAAGCACGACACCTCATGTACATGCACACGCATGACTTCACAGGACAAAAATGAGAGATTAATTTGTGAATAATCACGAGTTAACTAAGACATTAACATTAATGCGATGAAATATTTTAATCGATTGACAGCACTACATTAAACACATCTATCTAGGATTTATTCATTATGGTTGTTTCAATTGCTCAAAAATACAGTAATTCTCTCTGTGAATAGGGCAACTCTCCACAGATCTGAGCTTTAATGTAGCCTGTAGTTGTCTCTCTTGAGATAAATTTAATCTCTACTGTGGAATATTTTAGACAAAGCAAAAACATCTTCATGAAGACAAGCGGATGAAGGACGCTCCACCAAAAAAGTTGCACAATGCACCTTTAAGACAACAATCATTTATACAGTTAGTCAGTAATGGTGAATAAAAAGAACTTGATAATAGTTTGTTTGTATTTGCTTCATACAGGCCAAATGAGGACAGTACTTGCAGAATGTTATGTTCTGGACGAGACCCCATTTTGCTCTTTTGTCTCCTTTTTAACAGAAAAAGCAGGTTTATACGCCATAACGGAAATTGGTTATTTATTTGTGCAGTATTTTCATCTTGAAATGGCCATGTTTAACTTTTAAAGTGTTTTAATTATTACACTATTTTCTGATCCATGTTATCATGTTGTTTGCTCATCACGAAACTGGAATGAAGTTTTGTTTCATTCACACATGTCTAACACACAAATCTTACATCATTAGGCTGAGTTCTCAAACACTCTGTTCCACCTTTTGATGCCATGTGGTAATACAGGAAGTGCTCCACTGTGAAGACCTTCACTAGAATAATATGGATTAATTTCAGCTGTGGCATTACCAAAAAATATAAGTAATGCAATATTAACAGCCTTTAAAACACACCAATGTTCAATTACGGCCCCCTACTATTTCCTCAGCAGTGGGAAGCCTGGTCTGATTGTGAAGTATTGAAATTCACTAATTAACTATGCATATGGGCTATAAAAGTGTTAGGCCCTGAAGTATTTTGCACGACTCACTTCCTTCCCTTATACAATACAGTCTGGGCTCTCGCTTTGGGCATTAATGAATTTCTTCTCCTTTTGTTGCAGGTCGTTACCTTATTTTTCCTTTTTTTGGACCCACTTTACGGCATTGTTACGGGAGCTGGCAGGAGGCGCAGGTGGCGTTTTGCTGAATCACTGTCTTCACGGCGTGCTCTGCTGGTCAGTGATGTGCATGACCCAGCAGACCCAGGGACGCCATCTGCCACACAGCTCCAACTATTCACCCTCAAAGCTCACTATTTACTCAGTTATATGTACTTCAGTGACTTTTTAAAGACATTGTACTTTTTATTAGTATTTAGTATTTGTCTTGTAGCATCCTTTTACTCCTACTTGAGTAAAATGTTTATTTGTAAGTAAGAAACGCCATCTGTCACACAATGCCAAGCGCTCTCACAGCACAGCAGAGGTGGGCAGTACCAGTGGTGGAAGAAGTACTCAATTTTGTTATTTCAGTTATTTGAGTTCTTTTCTTGTAGTGTAGTTTTACACATACTTGAGTTATATCTTTATTGAAGTAACACTTGAGTAAAGGTTGTAGTGACTCTTCCCAGTGTGAGTAAGTCTACAAGTGACAAAACCCTTATATTGACCATATGAAACTGAATTAGTTTATTTTCTTTGATTAAATGGCAGAATCATTCATCACAATGATTCACGAATAACACAAAAATAACGCACAAACATTATTCTACAGATCTTGAGTACAATTTTTGGCTACAGCACCCACCTCTGCACCTCAAAACCCTGTTCTCTTCTTCTTCTCCTCCCCTCACTCCCCCTCTCTCCTCTGTTGCTCTTGTTACAATGTGATCTAACAGAGACTGGGGCTGTTTACAGGTGTTGTAAAGGCTCACCACGCACAATGCAGCATAGAAGATAAATCACTGCTCATTAGCCCGGTGAATGTACTTTGTCCTCGAAAACTGGCAAAACTCCTTTCATGGCTAAATGTTATCGTTTGCTTTGCCTCCACATCAACCATCAGGAGAACACGGTGTATTCAGGCTCTGACAGTGATCTTATCGGGATCCTTGCACTACCAGGCCCTCGCTGCGTAATTACATGTAAGCAGGAAGGAGAAAAGTACCACCACAATATCCAAATAGTAATATCGTTCTATCTGGCTTCATCCAGAGCGGCACGGTCATTACTGCATAAAAGAAAGGGAAGATAATAAAGTGTACCTTCACCATCAAGGTGCTATATTACACAATTTTCTGATCTACGTATATATAATGTTGTTTCTTCATCAAAAACTGCTATGTGTATATGTAATTTTTAAAGGTGCTATATGACACAAAATTGACTCTAGTGAGCTTTAGCCATGTTCAAATGCTGTTACCTCCTTAAAAATATTCATGGAGTTGTGCTATGTTTCATTCACACATGTTTAAACCACAAACCCTGCATATTTAGAGTGAGTTCTTCTCTCAAACCGAAGACACTCTGTTCCACCATGTGATGTCATGTGGTAAAACAAGAAGTGCTTCACTGTGTTTTTTAAACTTCACACACCTTCACTAGACTCATTTGGATGACCTCAGTCCTGGAATCACCCATCTCTACTGAACTAAAGGTAAAAAGTAGCTTCTAACTTGAAAACTACCACTACATGACATCATAAAGTGGAACAGAGCTTTTTGAGTTTGAGACATGTAGACAGACTCAGGGTTACTCAAACATGTGTGAATGAAACAAAACACAACTCCAGGTATATTTTTAAGGAGGTAACAACATTTTAACGTGGCTAAAGCTCACTAGAGTAATTTTGTGTAATATAAAGCCTTTAAAAAGTTTTTGAATAAAGAAAATAATGCACTTCTTGACATCTTTAAGGAGAAGGCAAAAAGCTGCTATTCAAAATGATGAGGGCAACACATCATTACAGCTATAGCAGACAACGCTCTCTATTTCTTTAGGTAAACATGCGGTCAGGAAAGTGCAGCCAGTAGTTTTTTGCTAATCTATTAAAAAGACATATTGTATTTTTGTCTGCTATACACCCATGAGTCATTATGTTGTATTTTTGGACATTTTAAATTGCCATATTGACCTAACACTACTTAAAGGTCCTATATTACACAAAAATGACTTTTGTGAGCTTTACACCATGTTAAACTCTCCTCAAAAACATAGCTGGAGTTGGGTTTTGTTTAATTCAGACACGTTTGAGTAACCTTCCAAATCTCAAAATTCTCTGATACCTTTTACCTTTAATTCTTTTAGATTGACAGGTTCCACGGCTGAAATGGGGCGCTGATCCATGCAATGAAACGTCTTGAATACAGGAGAATAAAGATTACTCGAACATGCGTGAATCACTATCACTTGAAATGGGTAAATGAGAAGAGGAAACATTTCAAAGCTTGATTTTGCACAACATGAAAGATGCACTGTGTAACTTTTCTGGTGGAAGGTCTGCCATCTGCTTGTCTCCATGGAGATGTTATTGTTTTGTCTGGAATGTCCCGGTATGACAATAAAAGTATACATCTTGCATTTACTCAACAACATGGGATTTTACTGACCTAGAAACTTCCATTTTTACTGTGAGCAGCCTCGTCTATCAACAGATCTGACATGTAATTTAGCCCTGTGGTGCTGTCTCCATAGAGACCAAAGAGGCAGTATCTCCATGGAAAGAATCAGGAGACAAACCCTCCACTAGTAAAGTTACACAGGTAAAGAAAAATTTAGCAAACAAATACAAGATGATAAAAACTGGGTGAAAGTGGACAAGACCTCTTGGCAGATGGGACAGAAGTGAATCATTATCTAAATATCAAGTCTTCATTTCTATTGGCAGGTTATTCATACCTTATATCATGCTGAACTTTGCACACTGATGCTATAGGTTTTCAGGCCCAGTGCACATCTTTGCATTTAACCAAGCTCTGCAGTGAAGTCTCCTCAACTCAACTCTATCCACTGGACTGAAAATCTTTAATATTAATGTATGGATTGTTTACCGTGAACATGTGTGCACAGGAAGTAAAAGGTCATGGCTATATATCTCCTCCGCTCTTGGGATGGGAGAGGGGGAATTGTGAGTCGCCTGACAATTCATGCGCTGTGAAAAGATCAGCCTCTTCCTCTCTGCACAGGAGCCAGCCTCTAATGCATGCACAAAGCAAAACTCCGCCCACTCCAGCCCCTGCCTCTGTATATGTCGCTGCCAGTGCATTCTGCGTCTGCAAAAGGGACCACAGTGACCACCTCTCCAAGACCTGGTTATTTATAAACAATTCATAACTAAACTTTCAGCTGGGTACAGGAGCTTCACTTCATTCAGGCCTCCCACACAGCAAACAGCTTCCAATCTGACACTGGCTTATGCTGGTTCCCTCCTGATTGCTATGCGTCTGAGATAAAGCTTTGCTTTTATTCTTAAGAAAAACATAAGCGGTCTGTCATTGTGTAAAATAACCCCTAAACCCTTAAGCATGGACCTCTGCCAAGGCACTGGTTATATGCCAGACTACATATATATAATACTGACAAATTTCGCTGTTTTGTCTTCACCATCCAGTTACAGATAAGAAAAGATCTGCTGAAACACTCACCCTGGGGCAAACTACAGTAATACTGTGCCAGTGGACTCTACAGTCAGTAATAAACACAGGAACCACAGAACAATCATGCCTTAGTCTTGTGTTTTGTAAAATGAAAGCTGATTACAACAGCCATTATCAAAACTTCAAAATCAGTCAAATGTTAATCTGTAGGGTACAATTACCAGAAAGTAGTGAAGTAAATAAACAACATCCAATATTTAGTCTAGCTACAAAATAGAGAAGGTTTCATTGGTGGTCATCTGGTTTTTGTGACCATAGCGCTCCGGCTCTCATCCAGAAGCCATTTTCAATTGATAGAACTGCCTGGAAGCACTGGGAATGCATCCTTCTCTGAGTACCTACGTTGTTATTGTTAAGTACCTGATTAGCATTTGATGTTAAAGGTGCAACAGCCAACACACAATAAGAACATAACAATCTATAATGATGTGAGCTGTAAACAAAGTGCAGGGCAGTTTTATACAAAATAAATCCTCCCTTTGGGGCTGGACTTAGGTACTCAGAGTATATACAGATAAACTCCCAGCACATCCAGACAGTTCTATCATTTGAAATGGCTTCTGGGTGGGAGCCAAAACATCTTGATTGTAAAAATAGAGTCCAATTAAACCTCTGAATCACTCCTGGATGAATGACATTATCTCTAGCTCCAAAGAGCACTGCCTTCAGATTGAAAATGACTACCAGATGGGAGTCCAAATTTCTCCATTTTATAAATAATTTTCAGATGACAAGCTTTGAAACCTTTCCCATCATGCTGTCTGAGTTTGTTGCTCAAGGGCAGGAGAGTGTGTGATGTTCAAACCGTCAACCTCACCACTAGAGACTCGACATCATCTACTTGTTTATTTTTGCCGATACTCAGATTTGAACTCAAATCCACCAAATTGCACAGTGTTCTTTCCTCTGAGCCATAAAATCATTTGTATATCGACTGAAATTGCAAACTTAAAAAATCTGATATGTATTAGCGCTCGCATTTTCCACACCTGCCAAAAGTTGAGCTGGGTAATGTTGATTTTCACACAAACCTCATCCCCTCCGAGCCTCGGCTTTCTTCTTCTCTCTCTTGGTGTATTGTAAATGAGTGCAACAAGCAAACAGTCTCTTTCCCCCATGGCTTTGTGGTTGTTTAGCCCGGAGGTCAGATGGAGAGCAGGGGGAGCACACATTGAACTAAGCGGCTCAAGATCCACAGACTTCCAGTGCTGTGGTGGGAGTTCATGGCTTACAAGATTATTTTTCAGGCGGCTTCCTCCAGACCAAAATTATAGGTGGATACCTACATGGGCATAGATGTAAATGTCAATGTGATCTCTATAGGGTCCCAGTCTGATTAGTATGCTGAAGGTATGTTGCCATGGTTCAATAATGGATGAGTTGGAGTTTGGGGATTCTCATTAAGAATTGAAGGATCTGAACCTGATTTTTAAAACTGTGAAAAACAGAATTAATTTGAAATGATGCAGTGGGCCAATTATTTCTCACTTAGCTTATGATGAGTTTATAAGTGCTTTTTGCAATTTTCAGAGACCTGAGCGGTGTTTTGCTGTCATGGTAAAGCTAACAACAGCTAGCGTGCTAACACACACTTCCATATATTCACACAATAAGAAGAGTTATTAAAGAGTTACTGTCATTTATTTTTACTCTTCATTTCCATTATTTACATTGCAGATTCGCAAAACTATGAATGCCAAATATTGAATGTAGTAAGCAAAAAATCTTTTTTCTAAAAAAAAAATTCTAAACTTGTTTCAGACTTTTTAAAAATAAAAGAAAATAGCCATCCTTTGCTCTAAACCCTGGTTTGTACTTTTGGCCATTTCAGAAGAGTCCGTCATGAAGCTCATCAACAAAGCAAAGGGTGACTACTGTGAGTGACGGAGCAGGTCCGTCCCTGAGAGCACGGTCCCCGGGGGAAAACGTGGGAAGACGCGTGCTCACCTGTTTCCTTGTTTGCTGGGCTCCGCGCTGCGGGCGCTGCGGTGCGGTTGCGCAGTGGACTTCGCTTTTGCGTGTTCTCGGCCGCGTCTAAGGGTGCACACTTGGAAGCGCCGGAGCTGTCCTTCAGAGACCCGCGGTGGTCGACTGTTACTTGCCCTCGCGCTGCCGCTGCTGCCGCATCCCGGTGCGCACTGGCAAACCCGGACACATCCACGTCAGGAGCTTAAATCCTCCCGTTGTACGTGCTCCGGGGTCATGTGAGCCACAGGTGACTGGCATGGACAATTAACTGTGTTTAAAATGAAAGGCGGTTTTATACACAGACGCCACGATGAAGTAAGAGATCTTTTTGCAGATTTACTCAACGATGTATGTCACGATGTTCAAATCGAGCCACAACTTGAAACGTTAACCGGCGAAGCTTTGCACAGTAGCGCCAACTCATCAGATGAAGCCAGGTTAGATGTCTGCGCAAGAGACTTCTGGATAAGGGGGCAACGAGCATTTTTTGATGTCAGGGTGTTCAACCCATTTGCTAAGAGCCACCTGAACCAGAAACTAGAAACAACATTCACCACTAACGAGAACGAAAAGAAACGGCAATATAACCAACGCGTCATTCAGATTGAACATGGTTCCTTCACGCCTTTAGTCTTCACCCCCTATGGAGGGAATGGAAGGGAAGCAGAACGTTTCATTAGCGAATTATCAATTAAAGTTTCAAGGAAAAAGGACCAAAATTACAGTACTGTCCTACACTGGCTAAGAGTCAAACTGTCACTCAATCTTACCAAATCAGCAGTATTAAGTCTGAGAGGATCGAGAACCATCAAGAAACTGAACAATGACTTTGAAAATGCGGACATAGTCAAAAACTATCGAATCAAATAATTTATTTCAACTTTGTAAATAGTAAATATTTTAACCCCTGGACAGGGTTTTAGAGGTTTTTGGGGTTTTTTTTGTTTTTGTTTTTTTGTTTTTACATTTATTTGTATATTATAGTTTTATCTATTGAGAGATATTGTTAATAAAGTATATTTTTAATAATTAACTGTGTTTTATTTGTGTTTAACCCATTTTCGGGCATAATGGATGTGAGATCAAAGCAATTCTCTATGTGTAACTGTTGGCCCCAGTAATATTAATCATTTAGTTGTAGAAATGATTTAATTAAGCTTGTAGAGGGGAGTTACGTAAGGTGGGAGGGGCGAGGGGTGTATAAAGGTGCGCCCTGCCGCTCAGCACCTGTGTCAGTCTAGTCTCTACTCTCGTCGTGTCTGGTCGGGTCGTTTCTTGTCGTGTCCTAGCTGCAATGAAGGTAGTGTTTCGCTGGACAAGTGAGGGAGCGAGCAAGCAAACGACTGAGAGACTAAGGGAGAGTGGAGCGAGAACTAGAGAGACTTGAAGGAGAAGTCAACCTTTTTTTTTGCCTGCCCTGTAAGTAGACCTTTTTTCTCACTGTTTCACTGTAAATATTTCCTGCACACATTTTTGCGCCTGTTTTTCCTGTTCTGCACTGTGGAATAAAACATCCTAAACGAGCATCCCGACTCAGCCTGAGTGTTTTGAAGAGGACCCCGTGACACTGTGAATATAATACTACTTTTACTTTGTTTCATTCCACCACTGGGCAGTACTCAGTTACATTTACTCAGCTAGATGTACTAGAGTGACTTTTTAAAGACATTGTACTTTTCAGAGTATTTGTTTTGTAGCATACTTTTACTCCTACTTGAATATTTTTAATTTTGTAAGTAACAGATGCCATCTGTGGCTACTGTGAAGAGATGTTTTATTTTTTTTATATTGTTATATTGTATTGTTGAGTTACCAAACTTTCTTTACTACATAACCTCGTATATCTTGCTTCATATTTGATCTCTTCTGTATGTATCAAAAATGTAGAAAGATATATTTTTTCCCTATACAGGTCTATACAGTTTACATTTCACTCCAACGATGCGCTTTAAGACCCAAACATGGCATTAAATATTATGCAAACCCTATTATATTGTACGCCTAATCTCCAAACCGTGTCAAACCCTTTCCCCTCCCTATTGGCCTGGTTATAATGGATTAATTTGTGAACAAGATGTAAATAATCATTTGAATTATGCCCTCAAACAAGTGTCTGCTTTGAGCCTTATCTAAACAGCTAACACACGTCTTCTCGCCTTTGGCTCTGACGTTGCATCAGGACGAGCCCTTTGTTACTAATTGGGAAGGCTTGAGCTCCCAGTCAACCACGTAGAGATCCAGAGGAGATTTTGACAAAGAAACTCTGAGCCTTCAACTGGAACTACACTATATTTGACAGTCAAAAGTCCCAGTGGTATAGCCAGTCCCTAGAGCCAGAGTGATTTCGTCTTGGAGGAGTGGAGGAACAAACTCTCACCAGACTGACGCCGAGTCCATTGAGAATATTTGAATGCCTTTTGGTGCGTTTGAGACTGGCATTTTCTTTACACAAATCAAAAACATATCGAGGCTTTGAACTTGATTTTTTACTGTTTGAAAAGTGGAAAACAATAGATTCAAAGTGAGATCGGAATAAGAATGAGGTGATTTCAGAGACGGAATTTGCTTGGGTATGTTTGACACGTACTGGGTGCTATAGTCCCACCATGCTAACTGCTCAGTATGTGATGGCAACAGGAGCTGCAGCCAACACTGATGGCTTCAAATTAGCGCTAGCATTCAGCGGGAGACAACATTCTCATCATCCCACTCTGTTTCAGTAAATAACACAAGGCTTATTTACACCACTGGGAAAGTTATGAAATAGTGAGTCCAACCAGCAAGTACTTTCAATGCTTTTGTCTTATGAAATGGATGTAGGAAGGACCATTAGAGAGATTTAAATAAAGTAAGGTATGGGCACATGTCTTATAAGGGAATTTGTGGTCTTCATTTGATGTATGTTTCAGTGCCACGGAGTAGGCCTTTTCAATTCATCATCATTTTAATCATTTGAGACTTTTTAATCAAAACATTTGCAGCCATTGGTCTCTCAGTCTGTTCAGCTGTCTTGTTTAGGTTCCGAAAATAATAAATTTGTTGTCATTTTTTAACAAAAATGTAGTAGCAGATGTTGCGCTAGGCTAGGAGATGTAGAGCCCCCTGTTGTTTGCCTGTTTTAGGTTTATTGGGAAAATCATTGAGTCAACATTTTTTTCTGTGTGCCAAGAGTTTGATTCCAATGTTTGGTTAAAAACAAGTTTTTCATTGCTATCTGTAACATTTTAAAATACCACAAAACAAACCACGAAAATGAAACTGAATAAATATTTCAGTTCTCAACAAAAACTGAATCAAAATCAAACTAATTTTAGAGAAACTAAAATCCATTCCAGCCAAACCAACAATTTGAACTATTGAGCAAACGTATAATTCCAGCACAAAGTCATCAGTCCATTGACGTCAGCCTTTATTACTGCTGTTGTTAACTGACTGGATGAGTGAACTGAGAGCCGCCCATTCGTCTCCTTCTGGCTGGGCTGTATAAAGATCAGGGAGATATTTTTAGCTGACGAGGTTTGCCCCAGAGACGGACACACTATAAAAAGATTGTGCTTTGTCAAAATGAGCTCCATCAGCACCAGGCCAATCTTTCCCACATTTGCTGCACTTTCCTGAGCCATTTGTTTGTTAAACTGTAACTGAGACCAGAATGGATATGGTTTGTGTGGAGGTGGTGATGTAAAGTGTGGACGGGTCTGTTAGTGACGATGATAATGAGGAGAGTTGGATATTGTTGCCATGTACTTCAACCAAAGTTTTAGTTTGTGTGATTTGTTTAAAAGCAGCATAACCTGTTTCTCGTTACTTCAATGCAAACTGTTCTTTACATTTTCAGGGAGATCACTGAATAATTCACTTATTTTACATAATTGTGAATACTGTTATATAGCACATAACCTCTGGTGGTATGACGTGAACAGAACAGACTACGGTTCCTGGAACTTTTTTAAGGACCTAGGACTGGAGATGAGGCAGATACTTTCCAGACCAGTCAGACCTGGAATCTTTTGGTGATGTTTATGAACGACATGTTTTGCATGTTTTTATATAATGTAAAGCATTTTGGTAAAAATAAAGTTTGACTGATTGAAAGACAGAATGAAGTAAAAGTCCCACTTAAAGAGGGGGTATACACTTATATGGGGCATTAATAGTTAATCCTTAAACATATTTAGATCACCATGCTAACTTTTATTGTTTGGAAATGCTATATTCACCAAAACAACAGTATTAACATCTTTAATAAGTTTCATGTTTTTATTTTTGACAATCGCAGTCCCTCCCTGTGTTAAGTCACTCCCCCAACAGAGTACATCACAGCTATATCAGCGTGCACTCCCCTAATGAAACGATTGCACACCGCAGGTTTGTGAAGCTGTAGTGTTTTGTTTTGTATCATGATTTTGTGTGTTTGAGAGGGAGCATGGGTAATGTAGTTTTGTGCAGACTCATACTGCTACTACTCAAACATGCATGTATAACATCTGAAACCCTTAGGCATGTTTTGGATACAGGACCATTAGAACCTGCTCGAAAGCTCAGAAAAATCCATACGGTACTACCCCCTTTTTAAGGAAATATAACAGCACACAATAGATGCTGATTCTAAAGCATTTTTCTTCAGTGCACAAACCTACACTTAAGTTGCTGTGTGAACATAAGCAGGGGGATGCTGTTACATACACAAAAACACCATTTTTGTTGTTGATCATTTTATTCCTCTCCAAACCCAAACCCCCATCATATTTCAGCTGAAGTTTTGCACTAAAAACTAATATTTCACCATGTTGACAGCTACTTTTTCCCCTGACTGTACTGTACATTTCTTATTACAAAGACAAACTGCTCTAGGCCTGTTTTGGCTCTCCCATCAGATCGCGTGTCACCAGACGCTCAGGGTCCCTCCATTTGAACCGCACCGCCTCTTATCGGCCTCATATCTGCCTCATTCACAAACACTTCCTGATTCCTTTATTATCAGCGCACACATCAGCTGTTTAAAGCGTGTAAAACTTGGTCGCCTGAGCCGCGTCGTTCCCTTAGGCCTATTTGTTAGCTGTCAGTGACTATCTGCCTCTATCCTGCCCTATTGTGTTTGCCGGCTCACGTTATGCTAGCAACTGGGTCTGTCAAATGTGCATCCCTGTGGGGTAATAGCAGAGCCTTGCATTTTGTTCAATCGATCCGGAGAGACGTATAAAGAAAAGAGGAGAGAGAGGGGGGTGTTACGAGGTGGGCCGATAATACCGCACAGGGGAAGCTAGTTAGGGGGTGAGGTCCAAATACAAGCTGACAGAAAATGCTGATAAAAATACTAGTGATGGACGGATGAGAAGAAAGGGGATTGTGATGCTGAGGTATGGGAAAAGGTTTTAAAGGAACTATATCATGCTATTTTCTGATCTGTTATAATGTTTCCTCATCAAAAACATAACTAGAATTGTGTTTTGTTTTATTTATTTATGCATATTTAGGTACAGTTTCACTAGAATCATTTGAATGATTTCAGCCCTGTAACTGCCAGTCTCTACTCAACAAAAGGTGGTAGGTACTATTCATGGCATCACAAGGTGGAGCAGAATATTAAGAGCTTTGGAGATGTAGACAGACAAATAAAAATAAGAAGCTAACAACATTATAACATGGCTAAAAAGTCACAAGATTCAATTTGTGTACCATAGGACCTTTAAAATGTGGCAGTAAGGTTCTTGTAAGCAATATACAATTCCAAAACGTCCATGTTTTTGGAGCGTGGATGCAGTGAGTTTTTGTTATACGGGCGTTAACAGCCTCTCCACTGACTTGTATCTCAGCCTGACTGCATCACCTGCATATCTCCATGTAGATAATAAACCCCATACTCGAGGCATCGCAATAACCTCCCCGTGTAGACAAGCAGATGGCAGACCCGTACACATTTAAATTCAACTATATAACTAAATAATTATAAACAAAAGTAAATGAGAAAGGCTGGTGTAGTTTTCTTCAAACTTAAAGGGGCACTATATACGTTTTCTGGTAGAGGGTTGTCCCTATGGAGTTGTTATTTGCCTGGAATGTACAGTGTGGAGTCATATGTACCGGTACATCTTTCCATGGAGCCATGTCAGCTCTGTAAAGAGGCTCTGCCCAGCTCACAGTGGGAGTGCATGTTTTCAAGGCATTTTTGTGCAGCAAAAACAGCTGTAATTGAATAAATGTTAAAGTTATGCCATACCAGTGAACACTCCAGCAAAGTAATAACATCTCAAGCAATTGATAGACCCCAAACCAGAAGAGTTGCATAATGCCCTTTAACAAATAGCAATACACCAAAACCGGAAAAGCATTAACCCAACCCTACATTTTTCTGTAACAGTAAACACCACAGAATAAGGTACAGATGGTCGTGAGAGAGAAAAAAGCCAGTGTCTGAAAAGCCAGAGAGGTCATTAAATAAGGACAAAGCAGAAAGTGGGAGAAATAATGTGCATTTGTGGCGAGGAGACGCCTGATGGCAGTCTGCACTCACTGCCATATATCCTCATTAAGAGCCCTGCTGCTGTGCCCACGTGCACCCACCACACACTCTAACACACACACACACACTACAGGGACCAACTGACACACACAGGCTACAAGGACACACACCAGGATCAACACACACACACACATACACACACACAGGGACCAACAGATTCACAGTTAGGCAAAGTTTTCACTACAACAGTCTCAGGGCAAGGTTAGATGTGGCTTGAATAGACTATAGCATAGATTTTACATAGAGGATGAAAGTAAACTGTCAGTGCAGTTACTCTTACGGTTACGGTCAAGTTTTTAGGTTACAGTTGATACTTTGCCGCTGATGGGGGTGTGAGGGGGTGTTATACTAACTGTAAGCTCTGCTCTGTACATGTGGAACGTGTGGATTGCAGTCTATACCTCTAATAGAGATTGGGATTGCATTGTCACACATCATATATTATATGTAGTAATTATGTGAATTAATAATTATCAATGGCAATAGCACTCATTAGAAAGTGTGATGATGTATTCACTCTTAGTAACCCAGCAGCTTGTTCCACATCTCTGTTGTGTACTTTGTAATCTCATTTTGTTATTTGCCAGTAGTTTTTTATTATTTATTATCATTTTTATCTACCTTGCATCCATTTATGTTTGATTTATTACTCAGAAATATTTTAAAATAACCTCTTTTTTTTAACAAGATTGCCTCTCCACAGATCTGACCTGTAGCTTGGGCTGGTGACATGGAGATTGAAAAGTTTAATGCCATTCTTTGGAACATTTCAGGGAACTAATAACATAGAGACAAGCAGATGGCAGACAGTCCACCATAAAATACATTATGTACCTTTAATACATCCAGTATATGTGTAATTAAACTTTATTCAAAGAGAAACAAAATGGATGATGTTCTTCCCTTTGACAGTCCTCCTAAACTCCCCCAAAAATCTAAAAATGTTGAAATGCAAGCGAGCTACAAAAGAAACAATCTATCCATAAGTAGTCCCAATTTTTCCGTGAAGAGACCTCCCAGAGAAAATCACAATTTAGATTCATAGATAATTCTGCTGAAATGTGTGGAATTTGCATAGAGAGAGGTTTCTTTTATTCAAGACATATTGGTTTGGTTGTTTCTCGCTCCTCTCATGATCTCGCACCCACAGGTATCAGTGCATGGACATGCTTGGTCACCTCTTACTTCTGTCTATCTATCTGTTTGTGTGTGCATTCTTTCCTGATTTGTTGTGATCTGACAAAAGTAAATCTCTTCATCCATCTCCCTGACTCCATCTTAGTCTTAGCCGGCCCAGCCTTTCTCGCTTCTCCCAGACCTCGGGGGCATTGATAAGAACAGACATTTTAATTTGCCAGGTCAAAACAAATGCTTCAAGACTCCGCTGGCAGGACGAAAGGAGGAAGAAGAAGAAGAAGAAGAAGAAGAAGACGAAGAAGAAGAAGAAGAAGAAGACGAAGACGAAGACGAAGACGAAGAAGAAGACGAAGAAGAAGACGAAGAAGAAGACGAAGAAGAAGACGAAGAAGAAGACGAAGAAGAAGAAGAAGAAGAAGAAGAAGACTCTTGAGTAGTTCCCTGGGGTAGGGAAAACTAAAGAATTGACAGTGCATCAGTCTAGCCTCTAACTTCTCCCCAGACGTCATTCTGTTCAGGTGCAAGGCCAAAAAATGTTAATGAGCTAAAAAAGAGAATCTAACTATAGAATCTATCTATAATCAGTGTTATCTTATGATATGTGGTTAATGATTTCCACAAGATGGATGTACTATACTAAATGAAGGGCCCAAATTATTCTAGTGAAGGTGTACAGAGTTTAGAAACACAGTTTGAGAGCAAATATGCCTAAATATGCAGGGTCTGTGTGCTAAACATGTGTGAATGTGTGACTGTTTTTGATGAAGAAACATTATAACACTTAGGGCCAGGTCACTTCTTCACGTTTTTGACCTGTAGATGCGGTCCGGTAGCATCATGCCATTTCAGGCAAAGCTATGACATCTCTATGGAGACAAGTGTTTATAGTGAGTCCACCACCATAGTTACACAGTGGCCATTTAAGCCTGCAGGTAGTTGTAATGCTGTACAATCACATATTACCAACAAAGTTCAGCTTATGCAAGAGGAACTGGTGACCCCAGGTCCAAGTTAGGTTCTTTCGTCTACAAACCTAAAGCTACTAAAGGAAAGACTGAATGTCATGAATTAGACTTGAGTTGAAAGATTTGAGAAAAACATGTGAGAAATATAATGATTGTGATTTTTCGAGCATTGGAATGAGATGCACAATGTTATGTTTTAATGATAGGATTCTGTTTAGTTTCAGATTTTAAACTTGGAATGATGTTAGTCCAACTTCAAAAATTGGAGCCTTTGCCTTTGATCTCATTACTGCCATTTAAATTGTGATTTTAATTCACTTGGAGCCCTATGATAGACTCCACTGAAACTTCCTCTCTTTTTCTGTGAATATGTGAACAAAGTAAATAGGAAAGTTTGGCCTCAATAAACACAAATACATTTTTAATACAACAAAATAGAACATTTTAATGAACACAGTTGGGGTTTATTACCCCTGCAAACACACTGCACAGCACACTACAATTCTAAAAGTAAAGTCATTCTGAGCAAATAGACCTGACCCGGCAGCTATAAGGTTGTGTATTAAACTGTATATGCTCATATCAAAGCTATTTCATCAGTTTACTTACAGCCACTATAACAGGAATTTTTATAAAAGTTTCATCATTGCATCACAGTTTTGCTAACCTCTTTATTTTGTGTGTGTCAAAAGGTTTTTCTATTAAAACAGCTATAATGCAAAATACACTTTTCAGAGCTTTTAACCTTGTTACAGTTGTTTCCACTTCCCATTTACCCTCTCCAAGTTGTATTTGGAGTAATTCGTGACACCATACTGCTTATCACCCCCGTTTTCACCGCCCACGGTACACGTCCACGCTCTATACTTACTTCATTCTTCATTTTCATTTTCTTAATCCACTGGGCATTGCAAACACAGCAGTCAGTGGAGTTGTTTCTTTTATTAAGTCATTTTAGATGAATATTGCAATTTAAAACGTGCAAACTATAACATAATGATCCAAGAGTGTCATAAATTATAACTACAGACACAAGCACAATATGTCTTCTTTAAAATACAAACTCTATAAGGCCATATGCACAGTGCTGTACAAATACACTAATGGGCCGAGTCGTATACATTAAAAACATGATCATTAAATACAAGAGACAAGAGAAGATAATATGGTGAATAGCACGCACAAAACACTTGAAGCAAACAGCCAGAATAAAACATACTTATGGTGGTGTCAAAGCTGCTCTAACTGACTGCTGTGTATTTTACAATGCCATGTGACATAATAATAACTCTGCATTTAATAATAGATGAGTTGATGGTAATCATATATGCATCACTGTGGTGGTTTGTAATCACAGACAGAAGGAGATCTTAACAGGACCAAAATAAACCCTAATGCATTATGGGTGCACAACTAATTACAAAAAGTGAAGCTTTATGGGCTGTACTCTTTGTTTTATTTTGTTTATTGATTTTAATATTTAACAAGAGAAAAGAAAAATAAATAATGAAATATAAAATAAAAGTTAAATAATTCATAATTAAAATAATAAATAATAAAACCCTCCCACACCCCAGCCCTCTCTCCACATGCTCAACACAAACTTCAGCCCCTCTAATGCAGTTGCACCTAAATGAACTGCACTCTTATGATAAAAGAACATCAAACATCAGCGTACTGTAAGTAATGCGGGGTGAGAAAACCTCATAAAAGTTTGCTGCACTAATAAAAAGGGTCAATAAAACAAGTACTTACAGACAGAATGATAAAACAATACAAGTGATATATAAGTATTTACTGCACACTACTATGTGAGTTATTTATTATTAGTCTGTGACTGACATCTTTATTAGACGCAGTACAGTGGCTGAGTGGCTGCCATTCTCATGTCACAGCAAGAAGGGTCTGGATTTGACGACCGGTCGGCCTGGGTCTTTCTGCACAGAGTTTGCATATTATTCCTCATTTTGGGTTCCCTCATCCACCTAAAACATCCTCCAGCTAAGGCAGTTCTGACCAAGCCAAGCCCAGGATCTGGAGATGGGTCCCAGAGCGAGGCCATGTGGCACCCACTATTATATATATATATATATATATATATATATATATATATATATATATATATATATATATATATATATATATATATATATATATATGGTTAAACGCAAACAAATGCACAGGAGAAATTCACCTGAGAGGATTTGTATCTAAACCTTACCGGCAGTTTTTTTTCTCTTTTCATTATATTACACTAAAATTACTCTTGTGAGCTTTAAGCCATGTTAGAACGCTGTTAACATACCTCAAAATAAGCTCAAAATGCTTTGTTCCACCTTGTGATGTCATGAAGTAGTTTAAGTCAACAGCTACGTTTTCTATTTGTAAAAGGCAGATAATTGGCAATTCTAGGGCTGAAATTATCTAAATGATTCTAGCGAAGGTATATGGAGTTTAAAAACACAGTGGAGCGCTTTCTACATTACCACATGACATCACAAGGTGGAACAGTGTTTTAAGTTTGACAGAAGGACACAGCCTAAATGCACAGGGTTTGTGTGTGTTTGTTTGTGCGTGTGAATGAAACAAGAACTCCTGGTATGTTTTTGATGAGGAAACAACATCAAAACATCAACAATTGTATAAACGAATTGGAGAATGCAGTTTATTTGCAGATGGAAAAAACTAATTTGTCATAATGTTTCACTCACCAAATTCAGTGGACAAAATGGGAAAACCGTTGCCCTGTTGTGTGTTTGCACAGTATTTACAGAATCACATTTATTAGCTTGTGTGTAATTTAATAGAAAAATTACAAATATGCCTGGTCTCTCTAATAGCCTCTTAAAAACACATAACAATCCTGCAGAAAACAAGTCCGCTCCTCTGGGTCCAAACATGCTCTTTCCAAATCACACCAAATGACATATGAATGGTGCCTCTCTTTTAAACCCCACAACTCACACAGCTCTGGTTTCTATGGCAACACAAACTACATTTTTGACCCTTCTAACCGGAACTCTCAGTTGAAGCAATCAATTATCCCCTAACACAACATTTTCTAACGCAAAAGTTTGTTATTTTAATTGGAGGAACGCTGTTATTAAGCGTCTCCACTGCTTTTGCACAAACAGCCCTTGAGTTGATTAACAAAGCTTTAAGTTCCAGAGAACACAAGAGCAGAGGATTTGGAGAGAGGTGCTGGCAGCTGGGTTCACTAAGCTCTGCAAAGAGCAATATGCAGGCAAGGTGAAATGACTTAAAGGTGCACTGTGTAACTTTTTGGTTGGGGGTCTGTCATCAGCTTGTTTTTATGGATATGTCATTGCTCAAGCAGCTGTACCTCAGATGTATTCAATTACAGGTGGTTTTATAGTTCTAAAATACCAAGAAAAACAGGTATTCTGACTGTGAGCAGGGTTACCTCTCCACAGATCTGACCTGTAACTTGGTCTGATATAGTTTTTAGGGTTTAATACCATACTGTGAAACATTCCAGACAAAGCAATAACATATCCAGGAAGAAAGTATTTGGTGGACCAGAAAAGTTTAAATTAAGTGTAGATTCAACTTGGCAAGTAAAATGATCTATCCATGGAATAAGTGTGTTTTTCTTAATTCAAGCAACATTGATTTTGTATCTCATTTTAAGTGCAAAGAGTTATTTGTTTTTATCTTTGGTGTAGCAAGATGTATTTTCATAGTTTAAGCACAAATTGGTAGATTACTTTCCTTGTCAAGGGAAATTTCCTCAGATCATGATAAAACATGTTTTAATTCAAGTCATCTTAACTTGGCAAGATTGTAGGTTTTGCAGTGTAGTAACTAAAATGTTTCCTTTGACTGTTTTTTTATATACACTATAAAGAGTGGAGTAGTTACCAAGGCTGAGTATGTTAGCAAACAGCCAGTGGCCTCAGGAAAAAGATGGTAAAGTCAGAATGTAATGAGGAGGGGCAAATGTGCAAACAGCAAATCAATACTCCACTGTCATAAGACCTGCACTGGAGAGAAAGGGTCAACACCACACTGGAGTTATTACTGTGAGTATTGGCGTGTATTTGTGCTCTGAGAGTAATAAAAAGAAGCAAAACTAAAAGTAATGGTCTTAAGTCCCAGTGGTAACGATAGTGACCTGACCTGGGCCGTTAAGTTGATGTGTAAATCTATTAATCGGGTTTTAAGTCTGTTTAAAGCAATATATCTTATAATAAAGTCATAAAGGCACTACCTGGAGTTATGCAGTTAGTGAAAAGTCCTGTAAACAGTTACATCTGATCTGAGAAGTCTGTTTATTGTGGAAAAAGGCAAAGTAATGTGACAAAGACAAAAACAAAAGAAAAACGTTTTTATGTAGTGCTTTTGAACCTTTAAGGCTGTCAGAGCCCTTCACATGAAGGAACCACTCACTCATTCACACACACATTCATCCACTAGGGCGAGGTGGGTTAAGTGTCTTGCCCAAGGACACAACAACAGCATACACAAAAATAGGATATACACCACTAGGTTTTTGATGATCAGATTTCTTTTGTGCATCACAAAGCAGATTTAGTTATTTTTCAGATCTGATTATTGTAGTTATCAGATTATCTTCTGTCTATGCCAATGTCCCCATCATAACAACTGTCTTCATTATGGTTTAAAACCCCAGTTTGTCCCATCTGTTGGGCTATAATACACAGAATTCATGGCAGGGCAAGGCAGGTTTATTTGTAGAGCACAATTCATACACAAAGTAATTCAAAGTTGCTTCACATATACATACAGAATTTGAATTAAGAGCCTGACAGTTGTATAATATAAGAATATGTTATAGTTGGCTCATATAACTGTTGGACGTGTTAGTCCAAAACCATACTGAACCCTGTGACGTCTAGTATTCAAGTTTATTTTGTCATATTATTTAAAGCGGCAATTAACCAAACACAGTTTTACCTTCTCCTCAAATTCCAGGTGAGCGGTTGGCACTTCCCATCCAAATCTTGTTTATACACAAGTACAAGTCGCTTTTGCTACCAACTAATCAGCCCATTTCCTCTCATAATACTTAACCATGTATTCACCCTCTGCTTGCTTTCAAACCTCCCAGACTACCAGACCAAAGACATGTTTCAAGGTGATGTCAAAACTGCAAGCTGAAAATAGACCAGCGACATGTGACTGTGTTGATTTGCGTGTATTTAAGAGTCAATTTTGTGCCGTCTTTGATACCTGCTCTGCTGCTGATTCGTTCTAATGATGCCTTCTCTCCTACCAGTAGCATTCAAAAACCTCCTCTAGCTCATGCTGACAAGTCACGGCCACAAGCGGAGGAAGGTAAGAAAGAGGTGTGTAATTTTAAACTGAAAAGTGCGCTTGTGGCAGCTTCTCACCTTCTCCAATGGCCTGGACCCAAACCTTTTATTAAATTCAGCCTTAAACGGATTATGCAGTGGCTAACAACTATTGATCTCCGTCTTTTTACATTGTTACTGTGAGGCAACGGGACCATCCTCCAGTAATCATCTGTGTATCCAATTTGTGCTCTATATAGGCACTGCTTTTTAATTGACAGGGACGTATTGATGGAGCAGCAAGCCTCAGAGTTAGCACAGCGGCCACATCTGTTCTCACATGTGTTTGCTGATGGAAATCAAACAGAATGGAGTATTGTATGTTTGTGTAGCCTGACGCTAACACAACACACGCGTATGTGCAAATACCTGAGCTGTACCCACATGGAGGTCCTTCTGTGCGTCGGGACGTGCTCAGCCATGTGCATCCATCCAGGTTTGAATTATACACTATTTGGTCTGACTAATTGAAGACAATTTCACCAGCAATAAAATCAACCATCAAGCATCGTTTTGGGGAGGTGTTTGTGTTGCTTCTTGTAGCTTGTGGGTTGAATCCATAAACTGTATAAAGAACTTGTGGACTTAGAAGTCTGAAGTTGCCCATTGCGTTTGGCTCCAGTCAAATGAAGCTCACAGCGCTAGCAGTTATAGCAGCGAATTTGGAGCCAGTTCCTTATAGCGAAATAAAAATACCAGGATCAGACAGAGCGGGTTAATATGAACATTTTAAGACCAAAATGACAAGGTTCGCTGCAGCAGTTACAGAGAGAGGGACAAACAACTTTTCAGGTCAATTGGATCCAGAGTTGATGGAGCCGGAAGCACCCCCATGCTCACTTGGCGGCTGGCGGGTTAACTATGTCTGTTTATACACTCTATGGTTGAATCAAAGAGCCATGTACTGTTCAATAAAGTTACTTTCAACCAAAGACAAAACATGCATAGGCCAACAGATTCAGGATCTAGAATTGAATTATGTCATAATTTGTGATGGAGGGCATTAATCACAGGTTTTGAGGTTGAGTAATGGCAACACATTCTGAAGCTTTTGTGAAAGGACAATTTTTTCTGCTGACAGAGAACATGTCAAACTTTGTGCCAGCTTCAGTTTCATGTGAATAGGCCTGGTTACAGAAATATTACTATTAATACAACCCTAAACTAACACAATGAATCCACAATCTGAAAGTTAAACGACAGGTTACACTACAGAATTCTGACCTGTCCTCCAGCTCAACTTTAAACACATTTTAGAATATTACGGTGTCACATGAACACAACTTATGTCTACTGACTGAAGGAGGTTTGGGGCTTTTTAATCACAGAGCTGAAGGCAAGACAAAATGTGCCAGGTATGGGTTTATGACCTGAAATCAATGCCCAATCCATTACCATTTTCAGGATTGTATCAGTGTATCCTGGTGACTGATTTGAGACATGGGTTACACTAATCTACATGTTTATAACGTTCAGATTTCAACAGACAACTTTGGGATCACCCATCACAGCATCTGTCCACTACATGCTTCATTAACAATCATAGTGATGCTTACTTTATTTTTTAAAAGGTGTAATTATATAACAGTATAAGTCATTTTAACCTGTGACAGGGAACATGAGCTGTTATAAGGCTGTTTAAATGCGGTGAACTGCTGATTATCTGCTCATATGCAGACACGTGGAGACAGCGGGTCAGATCTGGAAGGTTCATAATGACAGGGCCTTCATTAAGCTGACAGGTAGGGTGTCCTTGTACGTTTATCTGCCGGATAAACGTACTGCTGTCACACAGCGCAGGAAGGTGAAGTCATGTGATGAGGTTCAATAAAGATACAGGAGGCCATTATGTCTGTCATGAACTTCATTTAAATTATGCATGCTGAGGTCTTGTCATGCTGATATGTATTGCTGTCTTCTTGCAGTGTTCATGGTGAAAAATCCACTCGTAAAGTCTTATACTTGACAAAATGAGAAGAAAGTTCTCTTTTAGTTTTGCTTGGAAACTTTGAACACTGTTATATTAGAGAAAGTAAAAGTGCTCTATATCACTTTTCGGCTCATCTCTGTAGAGATGCTTGTTTCTGAAAATGTTCCACAGTATGACTTTATGACTCTGAGAAAGAGTTTTTTTTTTTGTTTTTGTTTTTTTACAATAAAAACATCTAAAATTGAATAAATACAATCAATGTGTAATGCCCAACTGTGGAACATTCCAAGCAAAAGGAAAATAAGCAGGTCTCTACCAGAAAAATGACATAATGCACCTTTAATGATCATTTTAGTTTGTAATATTTTAAATGTGATACAATTTGATGTATGTTTCTGTCCTATGTTAGACATAGAATTAGTCACAGTGTGGTTCCGTTATGGGCATATCCTTAGTTTTGGTGCTACTTGAAAACAACATACCCCATTGGTGATGGTAGTTGACATGAAAACTCTAAGAACCACTGGCCTGTAACCATCTGACTTTACTCCAAACCTTATAGATGCCCCACCTGAAGAACATGTGTCTATAGGACATCACTGATTGTAGTTGTTTATGTTTTTATGAATTTATGTCACGATTCTGTTTTGAATCTATATAGGAGTCTTGTATAGGAGATGGTGTGCACTGCTGAAGATTTCTCAGGGTGGATATATCCGCTCAGAACTGAGCCGTCATGGCCACACATGTTAGATACTAAACAGATAAAGTCAGATGGGACATGAGAGCTGTGACTTGTGTTACTAATAAGTAGTAAATACATGTGTAAAGAAGCTATAGGGTTAGATGCATGGGGGGATCTATATTTTAACAAAAGGAGCCAATGGGACCTGGCAATCATCTAAAAATGTTATCATGGTATAACAAATAAAGTCTGCAATAACGAAATACCTAAGGCTGCTTAACAGAGGCTTTTACTTACTAGTTTGGGGCTATTTAAGGTAAAGCTATTACTTCTGTTTCCACTCCTCGTGTCTTATCTCTTATTATTGGAGTTTTCCGCCTCTGCAGAACCTCCACAGGCTGTGCTTAAGTTGCAATAGGCTTTAGTGTTGGCAATTAGTCACAATCTCTGTCTGCACATGCAATTATTTAACAATATTACACATTTTAAATAGTCACAACATATAACCACTGATGTGATGTGAGGCTCCCTAAATTCTTTGCATTTTGTCCAGTGCGGGGCTTAGTGCTCCAGGCCAATCAAAGTTAAGATAATATAGAAATATAGTTTTTGCTAATGTGCGCATTGTGTTACCATGGCAACTGTTGAATATAAATACATGTAGAACACCCCCAGCATGATGTCACTCCAAAATATCAATATATATGTATATATTTTTAATCATTTTCATTTGTCTAAAAATTAAAGCTCAGTTTTGGCAAGACCCTGTTAGACAAAAAAATCCTAAAGTTACCTCTTCCTAAACCTAACCTGCATCCTAACCCTAACAGTAACCTGACAGTGTAAAAATAGTAGCACTTGCAGCATAACCACTAACACAAAGTGACTTTTATTTGGCACATCTGTGTTTGGGAGGAAAATGGAGACTCTGATGCTTCAGCGGAAAGTGAAAGAAAAATTGGATGTGTTTTTGTTATAATTTGAAGTCTAAATTTGCTTTCTCTTGTGAGAAAGTCTGTTTTTTAGTTCTGGCAGCTCAGGTGAATAGGAAAACACTCTTTAAAAGTGGGTTGCCATGGTTACAATTAGAGAGATTCTGATATATCAGTTATTGGGCCAATATTTGGACTTTTTAGCATATCGGTTATCAGCCGTAAAGGTGCACTATGTAACTTTTTGGTTTAGGGTCCATCACTGCTTGTTTCTATGGATATGTCACTGCTCTGCCTGGAATGTTCCACAGTATGACATTAAACAGCTCCACTTTACATTTAGAAATTACAGGTGGTTTTATAGCTCAAAAATACCTAGAAAACCAGGCATTCTGACTGTGAGCGGGTTTGCATCTCCACAGATATGACTTGTAACTTGGTCTCGTTTGGTCTCCATGAAGATTGAAAGGTTTAATACCATACTGTGAAACATTCCAGACAAAGCAATAACATCTCCATGGGGAAACACAAAAGTTACACAATGCAGCTTTAAGCCCCGCTCCCGGACAAATTGCCGAGCTTTTAGGGAAAATGGCCCAGATTTGAGCCAGCACCATGACAGAACGGCAAGTCCTTACTTTGTCCACTTTCACAAACACGCGGCATTAAGTGTGCACATTAGCAACAAGACCAACCATGCTGCAGCATCAAAGCCCCATATGTCTCCCACTCCCATAATTGCCGCAAACATACATAAACCCTTCCATTTATAACATTCACAGACCAGACCAGTGCGGTGCTGGCAAGGACCATAGGCATTGTTATACTGCCAGTACAAAATGCTACTCTAATCCCAATTAAGCTTCTGTAATGAGGGAAGCCTGCATACAAACCCCAAATGCCAGGTCGCATCCCCAAAACTCAATTACAGAGCCATCCAGGCGAAGGAAGTCAGGGATAGTAGCCAGGCAAGGGCTTATGGTCATTTGCATATTTGTAAGAAAATGCCTCTTCAGAGCAAAGGGATCGTGTGGGTGGACAAAAAAATATGGACCGCGAGACAAAAGTGAATTCAGCGTGTTTACAAAAAAGTGAGTTTTGCGTGTGAAGCCTGAACGTAGAGGCACAGTCGGCTCGGAGAAGAATAGAGGAGAGGACAAACTTTGTTCCCTGGTTGACCCATGAGGTTGGCTGGAAGACAGGAGTCAGCGGAGGGTCAGGGAACACACACATCACAGGGCGCAGGGGACAGCTTTCTGTGCAGAGTTTTTTCAAGAATAAAGTTGTAGTTTGCAGGATTGGCTCGGAATAAAAAGTGCTTGAAATGTATCAGGTTTGTTGGTATTATATCATACATGTATTTAGACGTAATTACTTATTGGGGTGTTAACAAAGAAGTTCAAATTTGTCGTGGATTGAAACTTGGTCAACCCAACCACCAAAAACTCAACATTCATACATTGGTAATTAATACTATTATTATATTGCTGTTTTGTTTTTTTATTTGTGCATATACAGTTATATAATTATGCCTTATTTAACACCAGTCTCTGCAGTCTCTTATTTAGAATTTATTATTACCATTTATATTTTGGCTTTTTGTTATTATATTATATTGTGATGTGTGAGCTACTGCGCCCAAATAATTTCCCTTGTGGAACAATAAAGTTTATCTAAGTCTAAAAGTCGAGGTAAAGTGAAGTGTCTTGCTAAACAACACAACAACAATATTATGCACTAGACTAGAGCCATGGCTGCCTCACGACCTTAGCTTATATTGTGGTTTATTAGGACTTCTAAATCCAGATATCCTACACTAATTTTGCCTGACCCATGTTTCTTCCAAGCCAATACAGTCAAACAGTCTTTTGACATGTCTCTGACGACTGCCACCAATCCCCTGCCTTATGGTGCTGTCAAAGTAAATCACGTGTTACCTTTTCTGCAGTAGTTTGCATAATGGTTTGCAAATAGACACATATATCTTAGATTGACACCAGCACAATAATCAACTTGATTGAAAGTGCTCTGCCTGGCATCTGGAAAAAGTTATAGATGAGTAAAGTAAAGATTTCAAGGGAATCCTGCTGTTTGTTTTCTTGCTTTGTTGCTAGTTAGTTTTATTGTTGCTTATCTAAGTTACTTTCCTGCAACTTTACAACATGGATTCTTGAGCAATGTTTGGCTTTGTTTGTGTGTTTACTGTATGTCTGACACTGCTGCAAATCAGTTTCTCTTTGGGACAATAATAAAGTTGAAGTTAAGTTGGTTAGATACTTACGTCGTTATTTCTTAGCAGTTTTGCACTCATTGAAAGGATTCAGTGAGATTCTGGTCTCCTTAAAACGTATTGTGTATAAATAATAAAACTGACAGTTCACCTAATGCCAATTTCACTTCATTCAAAGTTTTAAGTTCCAGTGTAAAAGACAAAAGACAAAGTTTCCCAATGCATACTTTTTCACAAAGGAAACCAATGAATAAAATTAACATGAAAAAGGTGACAAAACACTGGCATGAAACTTCACTTGTTAAAACTCTATTGAATCCAAAAGATTGAAAGTGCCAGCACGTCTGCGCTGCGCCCGCTTAATGGACTTCAGTGGCCTTTTTGGGGCGAGGGAGAGGACTGTGGACAGTAAGGGAGTCGAGATGTCCAAGTCATTCACGGTTTGATTAGCGACTTTAGTGAGAGATCTGGGCCATTGTGCAGACTGCCTCAGCTGTGAGGGACGCCCCGCGCAGTAGAAGGAGCTGGGCTGATTTCATTTTGGCCCTATTAGAGATGATCTGATCACCAAATGACTTTAGTGCAGGAAATTCAGACTCCACTCCAAAGCTCTTGGTGAAAATATTAGGGGTGATATTGTTTGCAGGTTTAAAGGAACTGTCCCGGTCTTAAAAACAGGACAAAACTGAACTAGTTTTGGTCTAGTTATGACTCACTTTCTTAGTGCATTCTTACTATCCCTTACCAAGCACTTTTCACAGCTTTCAGAGGCCACAGTGAAGTTTTGCTGTCACGGTTGCTAACACTGCACCAAACTAGGATGCTAACACTGCACTAGTACTACTTCCTGATTCGATGAGGATAAAAAAAGAGCTGCTTTTACAATATATATCTGTATTCTGTACATGAAAAATAAATGGGTACAGCCTGTAAGTCCTGGTTTAGTGTATGTACTGTACTGTATTCAGGAACTCAATTAAAGGTGACATGCTAAATGCTAATGAGCTTTTAACCATGTCATACAGTTCCTCCATTAGCTTCATACATATTTGAGTGATCCTATAGTCCTGTATTCAAGGCATGAGTGTTCTGAATTTGTCAGCTTGCACCTATCACTTATCTCCGCCCACTCACTGCAGTTCTTCAAAAGATTCAAATGTGTTTATTTGTTCAAGGCAGGACACAGATATTAGCTATAGGCTCATTTCCCTGACCAATTTAACCAACCCCGTCCACATTCCAACACAAACACCAGGAGCAAGGCTCGTAAAGCGCCTTGCCCAAGGACATTACGGTGCAGGGATCAAACCTCCATCCTTTGTTAATGGACAAACACTTCACCATGGAGCCTTGAGCCCAGAATAATGCCATTCCATGTAACCTGCCAATTTGAATGGGTTTATAGAGCAGCATATGGCTCAGTGCTCTCTGGCTAACAGCGGGTAAATGTAGCCTGACAGTGGAGTGTGGAGTGGTGTGGAGAGAGAGGAGTGAAGGTGTCTCCGCTAAAGGTCGCACAGTCCGCCATTAGACGCATCAGCTAGCCATTAGCAACACCCCCCGCCGGACCCTCCCTCTCTGCCAATCAATGCACAGTGGGCCATCAGAAAGGACACCGGGAGAGCCGGTAGCACCTACCTACATAAGAATGAGTCAAAAATCTATGCAGGAGGAAGTAAATTGCATATGTATTTTTAGACTTTTTTAACCGAAAATAAGGACACTTGAGAAGGTTAAAGTTATCAACTGTCTGACTTAAAAGTTCAAAAGAAACACTCCACAGTTTCTGAAAAGATAAGTGGACAAAAGCATGCAAGAATTGTTTCCAGTCAATATTTAAAGACTTTTTTAAGACAAAGATTCATTTTTCCCTCTTTTCTGTGGTACATAAGCTCATTTTGGTGGTACTGAAGGTCCTCTACACTTATATTATTTGCTTAATTTTAAGTGAATTTCATCCACTTTTTGGGACTCATTTAAGTAATAAGTTTAGGCCTGGAACTGTGTCAGTATAGATCAGGTTTAGATCTAATAGTTACTACCTCCACTACTACTACTACTACTACCACCACCGCTGTTATTATTACTACCATTTTTACCACCACTACCACTACTACTACTACCACAAAAACTACCACTACCATTACTACCACTGCTATCACTATTACTACCACTTTTACCATCACTACCACTATGACTACTACAACTACTACCACTACCACCACTATTACCACTACTACAAGACAAGGCAAATATTTGTGAGATTGATATAACGTAGCGGGATACTTCTTAAAATTACTTGCTTTGTAATATGTGACCTTTTGGTTGAACTAAAGTAATTCATTTCTCAGTGTAGAATTCTACAATACTGAGCAGTGTAGAAAGAATCTACAGAATTTTCACATTGATTAAACATGGTTTGAGGTGAATGTAGCACAGTATTTCAGGGTCAAAATTAGCCCTGTACTAAATTGTATTCAAATGAACAGTGGAAAGGTGCAAAGTGTTAGGTTACACATCATCAAGCAAAAAGCAAATAGAAAATCAAATAATATTGTTTTTATGAATCCCTTGTATGACAATGTAGATAATGGGTTTTTGAATCGTCACAAAAGGTGTTATCCCTGCTTTGAATGTGTGCCTTTTTTAAATTCCTTTATCGTTTAACAATTTTCAAACAAACTCACCTTTGAATTCTTTTAAACTCCCAATTGAAACGCCTAAAAATGACTCCCCTCTAAATCCCTTCACAGCCGCGTGCACCGCCATAATTGAATTCCTGCTATTTTTCACTGTAATCTGCCTTGTGCCCTCACCTCCAGTTTAATGTGCGCTTTGGCGCCATTCGAAGTTTGAGTGACAGTGGCATTCTGATGAGCTGCCTTTCTGACGTGCACCACCGCAGAGAGCTAGACAACCACATAATCTATACACATGTAGAATCAACCACACAAATTCATCTGTCAGCAGGTAGCTCCATCTCTTCAGTACATATGGAGACGCAAACATCAGGAAAATGTGTCACGTGTAGCGCAGTGTGTGCTCCCGGAGGTCATGGGAAATCTTTTCAGAACAAGTAAGGTCTAATGAGGAAGTGACAGACAATCAAAGGCGGGCGGAGCGCAGAATAATGAACAAAATGCCATATCCTCCACAGAGTATTAAAGGAGATGGAGAAGAGCACATCCTGGACACATTATAGAATAGAGAACCACACATGTGATAGTGGAGATGCTAAAGGTACACTACCACTACTAATACTACAAAGACAACTACTACTACAACGACTACTATGACTATTATAACTACTACAAATACTAGGAATCAGATACTAATCAATGCTAAAACTGTCCAAACTATATACTCATTTGAGCTAGTATCAAAACTAAAAAAAGTCACAATTACAGGACAGAAATGAACCTTTCCTGAAGCTTTAGAACGATCTTGAGCTTTACCGGAACAAGTATAAGAGCACATAGACAAGTATACGCCCATGGACCATTATGGAAAATAACTGGATGACTGAGGGATTACACAGATATAAGGGCACATGGTAATATAAAAGTACTATTATCGAATGTTGAAAATCATATTCTGCTGTCTAAAGAAAGAGTGCCTTTTATTATTATCGCAGTATCAGAATCAGTATCAAGTATATTCCTTAGTATCAAAAATGTATTTGAAATGGTGCCACTATCATACCTGGGTATTGTACAGCTCCCGGGCCACATACAGCCCTTTGATTGACTCTGACCAGCCCGTTTAAGATCATTTGGAATTACAAAATAAATATATTTTATCATTTTACCTCATGCATGGACCAACACCTACATTGCTTTTATTTTAGAGGGTTTTTTTATGACATTTTTTGTAACGCAATCTCACTTTTTTATTAGTTAGTCATAACATATGCTCTTTTCAGTCTTACCAGCTTGTCAAAACAATACTGTTTGTTTTAAAATAAAGAAATATAATTTTTGGCTTGGTCTTCCACATTATTTTCAGTTTCGCAGGTGGCTCCATGAAAAAAATAATTGCCCACCCCTGCACTAGATGGTGCACCTCTAAAATAATGAGAACTGCAGTACAGTTTGCACAGTCGCTTACGTCATAGTGTCCTCCTCATAGTTTCCCCCCACTGTCCAAATGCTCCCACCTACAACCCATAGTTGAATTGCAATATTCATGATTTTTTCCTGTTATGGGTGGTTATTAGGACCTTTGATCTGTCAGAAATGAGAATAGTGATCACTTGAATCTTTTGGACTAACAGCCAGTATGAAATTACTTTTTTAATCAAATAGTTTTTCCACTGTCTTAATTGCTCTGATGATGGCATTGTTAACAGAAGAACAGTGTTTATATATATATATATATATATATATATATATATATATATATATATATATATATATATATATATATATATATATATATATATATTCTTTATTTAAATGTCATGACCTATGGGCATTGACAATGGGTAATCATAAAAAGACAATTTAAAATACTCTAGTTAGTGGCAACAATCAGTACAAGAGTTCATATATTGTATTTCCCATGTCGCTCCACAGAGAGGATTTAAAGACTTCAATTGATGTTGAGTTCCATAATTGAGGGATCTGGGTTAATAGTTTAATTGTAAAATGAATGGGTGAGCGATCGAAAGTATGTGAAGTTGGATATGAGAGTCCAGGCAGCTCCAGTCTTTGCCGACGCAGATTTGCACTAGATGTTTGAGGGCTGGGGCAAAATTGGACAAGAGCTGTTATGACAAGCAGTAGTTAACCTTTATGAAAAATGCTCAAATCTGTGATATTACTCATCAAATTGATGCTGTCTGTGTAATACAGGTCCAAATTGAAGCAATTTGTAAATGCCAAAATATTGGAAGTGGGTAACCCTGTTGTTAGCACACTAATTAGCAGAGACAGAAAAAGAACGTGGAGAAGGAGGAGAGATCTCTGCCAAGGCATTAGCCTATAATCCCCAATTATTCACAGAGCATAAACAATGCATATTTTTTGAGTGTATATGATGTTTATTTTCATGTTTTTCAAATTACTACTAGGTTTGGCAGGGTAGTAGCTGTGGTAAATATTTATCATAGCTTTACAACAGTCAAGTGTCAGTTTGTTGAAACAAAGGTTGTGAAGAAATGCACAAAAATACAAGAAGTAGGAGTGAGTTCTAAAAGGGACACATTTTTTGTCAGTTTAAACATTAATTTAACAAAATAATTGTAATTTATCTTTAACAGCATACTAATTTAGACAAGTTTTGGCCCTTGATTACATTATAATTACTAAGTAACAGTTATGGAATTACCTCTACATATGTCACATCTGCTGCCCATGTCCAACTACGACCAATAAAGGGAAGTTAGTAAAGAAGAAAATTTAAACTTCACCGAAATGACAAAGGAAGATTCTTAGTAAAGTCTTATAGGGCTGATATTACGTTATTTTCTGATCTGTATTATAATGTTTCCTGGAGTTGTGTTTTAGTTCACTCACACATGTTTAACACACAAACCCTGCATACTGAGGCTGAGTTCTTTCAAACTGAAAAATACTCTGTTCCACCTTGTGATGTCATGTACATACAGGAAGTGCTCCACTGTGTTTTTAAATTCCACACACCCTCACTAGAATCAATTGGATCATTTCAGCCCTAGAGTTGCCGGTCTTTGTTTTGGTGAAATGTGTCTAATCTGCCATATGCACCATTTACAAATTCACTAATATTCCGTTCAGTTTTAATAGTTATCCAAAAATCAGTGTAATATGTGAACTTTCAGGCAGATACACATAACAGCCACCTTAGGGAATACATTTTTGGCAACACCCCAGTAACAGTGGATCTGGGCCCCTGGCTGAATGGTTTAGTGCATTTTGTTGGTCTAATCTCCCCCAGCTTTTTCAGTAATGGCGAGGATTTGTAACCATGTTCCGAGGTGAATATTTTTAGTCATCTCCCATTGTATTAGAAGAGTTCAACTACAAAAGCTTGGCAGACTGTCACATTGCAGACACTATTATCCCCACATAGCCTTTCACAAGTGGGATTTCTGTAATTGAAAAGACAAAAATGAGAAAAAGGTGCATTGCGTCAAAAATGGATTAATAAGGAATGATTTTTAGTAACTGTGGCTCCAGAGCTAATAAGGCCGATAAGAAATTGGCTTGTATTTGTTCAGACTTAGGGTCAAGCAGGGACACACCAAAGTTCCACCATAAATCCCTTCCTCCTTATCGTGTCCTCTCCCTAATCTGTCCTCAGATTCCATTCGCCTTTGTTTAGATTCTTTGCACCAAAATGGTTCTTTGCTTTTGTTACTTTACTTACACATGATTGAAAAATGTGCATCTTAGTAATATAACCATGTTTGGTAACATTTTATAATAACTACTGGTGAATTGGCCTTAATAAAGCATGAAGAAAGGCTGTCTTAATCCATGAACAGTTTAGTAAAATATTTTCATTAAGTAATTACTGAGCCTTAATTAATCGACTAATCTTCAGTCAGGTCTTTCTTCATGCTGTATTAAAGCTAATTAAAGGTACTGCATGTAACTTTCTGGAAATAGAAGGTTAAACCATACTTTAATGAGATGAGCCTTTGACAGACAAGTTTTATGCCGTACTGTGAAATATCATCGCCAGTGGGACAATATTTCTATGGAAACAAGCAGAAGGAGGCTCTTTTCCAGGTCAAATAAGAGTCAAGTTTGTGGAGATGCAAGCCCACTCACAGTATGGAGACATGTTTGTTAGTGCCATGAGCACAACCAAAAAATTTTTTATTATTATTTTTTTTTTTCACACTTACTGTCACATACAGTGCCTTTGAGCAGTAATTATTGTACATTATAAAGTGTAACCGAATGTTCATAGAAAATGGAAACCATAATCCATTAGTTGTTGGTCTAATCTTCTTGCTTTCTCGCTTCTCCACAGCACCTTACCCACTGGAGTCACCCAGGACCCATATGGAAAAGAAGCTAGCTGCTAGCTGCTTATCCATGAATCCTAATTACAAAGACACAATAATTAGAGGAGAATCAAAGGTTTTGCAATTACACCAGGCTGCATGTGTCAGTGTGGATAGCTCTAATAGGATCCCCGTGCCCATGCCTTACAACTTCTTCACCATTTTGTTTGTAATTGTGTCAGGAATAATAGCTTTTCACTTTGGCCTTATGGACTATACAAAGCAAATACAAAGCCAATAGAAGCATGAAATTCGATTGGTTTAGCTGCAGGGCTTGGACAGGAATGAACTGCTAAAAATTACAATTAATAATTTGCAATGCTCTATAAGGAAAGGGTGCCCTTACATAGAGAGAAGAGTAATTTTACAAATATGTGTTTAGTGGATAAGAATGGAATAACAGAGAACGCCCCGAGCATTTCTGTCAAAAAATATGCATTTGTATTTCTTCCCTGCACAATGCAATTAGCCTTGGACCTGTTTTACATCTTCGCTATGATACCACAAGCAATGAATGAGAAAACTGATACATTTTTCATAGAGGGAAATATCTCCACTGTATTCTGTGCTCAATACAGCCATGAGGGGTCAAAACAATACAGTAGGAGTTGGGTCAGTATAAGAGCATTAGATATAAAGCATATTTCAATCGCTGTACATATACAAGATTAGCTCAGATAACTACAGGTTTGTTATGTATTTCTAACTGATAGTACCTGTGGTCAATTTTGATCATAATTTTACACCAATCAAGAGGCAAGTACAAAAAAAAACAGGTATAAAAATGGCCTTCATGATCATATTTCATTTATTTCACTATGTCTATAGAAAAAAAAAAGTTTGGGATCATGACATTTTTTAGATCTATCATACTTTAAATACTATTACTAACATACAGACATATACAAACAATTAAGTTCTTAGTTAATAAGTCCTTTGTTTTTCTTTTTTTGCATTATAAAATATGCAAGTCACTGTATACTGTCATGCCATGGTATTTTTGGTCACATTATTATATCATGGAAATTCATGTGTGATGTGATTAGGAAGTAAAATTATAAAGCACAAAAAATGCTCAACTGGGTGGTAATTGGTTAGATCTTTAGAAAAATCTATTATGTTAACTGTGTTTTAGTAAAAAGGAATAGTCTAATTGGTCACTTTAAATATTGGTAAACATAACATTATTGACATTTAAAGAGATTTACAGAGAATATTTTCAGTTAAGTTAACCATTTGTCTTCAAACTTAAAGGTGTATTGTGTAACTTTTCTGGTGGAGAGTCCGTCAAATGCTTTTCTATCTTCATGGAGACCAAATCAGACCAAGTTACAGGTCAGATCTGTGGAGAGGTGACAGTGCTCACAATCAGAACGCCTGTTTTTCTAAGTATTTTTGAGCTATAAAACCACCTGGGCTTGAATACATGTAAAGTAGAGCTGTTTAATGCCATACTGCGGCACATTCCAGGCAGAGCAATGATCTATGCATCGAAACAAGCAGGTGACGGACCCAACCAAGAAGTTACACAGTGCACCTTCAAACAAAAAAGTGGGCAGATGTTAGAGAAGAGAGTTGATGGGCATTTCTAAAACAGTGGTGATGCATGAGGGGATTGACTGGTGTTGAAATACCATCACATCCCACTCTGTCCTAACCTTTTAATTTTTGAATATAGTTAATCATTTCCTCCGTAATTATGACTTTAGTTGGATAATTGGCACCAGCCCTCTGTGACGCATTGACAGACACTCACAGCACTCCAACGTCTGAGTCCCTTTAATAATTAAAAGCTTAAAAGGCCATAGACTGCTGCCAGCTATGAGACATCAGCAGGGGTTTGACATGAACTTCTTGACATTTGACACCCATTCCCCCCTGGTCGGACTCAAACAGCAGGATCTCTACGGCAAAAAAAAAAAAAGCATCTACTCCCCTTTAAAATGTTATGGCCAAATTAAATCCTGATTATGTCTACAGACCTATCAAGCAGGCCAGAGATCATCATTATCTGGGCTGGTGCAGTTGGCCGGGGAGGTGAAGGCTAAGCTGTTGGATTTGAGGAGCAAAAAAAAGAAAAAATGGAAACTGGAGATTTAAAAAAAAAAAAAAAAATAGCCACGGTTATCCAGGCCAAAGTGGCTTAGTGCGTTCAACGGGTGATCGCACTTGGATTTTCCGAGGGAGGCCCCAGAGCATCAAAAGTGCCTGGTCACCGCAGAGGATACAGACAGTAGTGCGGCATAAACAGAGGCAGGAGATATAAAAGCCAACAGCCCTGACGGACCTGCTAAATTTGGATCAATTACGGACGATTGGAGTGGAACATCGACTCTAACCCGGGACTCCACTGGCACCAGGAAGTCAGCAGTGGGTTAGGAGGAGTGAAAGCATGAAAGACTAAATCCACTCTTAGTTTTTATACGGTTAAGATCTCACAGGGAGAAAATGTTGGAACTCGTAAAACATAGTGGAACCTTCACGCATTAAATTTAAAGGTAATTTGGAAATGTGAAAACAGATCAGTTGTAATTAATTTGTCATTTCTAGTATAGCTTGTTTTTAAAGGTCCTATATTACGCAAAGTTGACCCTTTAAGGCTTTACGTTATTTGTATAGCATAATTCATACACACAAGTACTTCAAAGTGCTTTACAGAATAAGAAATACATTAAAATCACAATACAAACAAATCAAAACATAAATTATCATCATAAAATAGAAAAGACATACAAAAACATACCTGGAGTTACATGTTTCGTTTCATTCATACATGTTTGAGTAATTGAATGAATGAATTGAGTAACACTTTATTACTATTATTACGTATTTATGTTTACGTCTCGAAAGTTCAAAAATGTTCTGTTCCACCTTGTGATGTCATGAAAGGGTAGTTTTCAAGTGACCAGCTACCTTTTATCTTTATTTTAGTAGAGACGGGCATTTCCAGGGTTGAAATCATGCAAATGATTCTAGTGAAGGTGCATGGAGTTTAAAAACACAGTGGAGCACTTCCTGTATTACCACATGACATCACACAGCACAGTGTTTTGAGATTGAGAGGAGAACTAAGCCTGAATATGCAGTTTGTGTGTTAAGGTATGTTTTTGATGAGGAAACAACATAACTCAGAAAATAGTGTAATATTGCCCCTTTAAAGTTTATTTGGAAATGTGGAAATAGATCAATTGTAATTCATTTGTCCAGTTACAGCTTGTTTTTTAATAACCACTGACCAACTGGTTTTCACATTTTCTGTTGGTCCAATCAGCAGCTTTGTGATTAATGAAGAATTGCATTTTCTGCAGTTACTCCTATACACAATGTAGCCAGTAGCTCTATAGAGAGTGTGTTATGGCACAGGACCTTGGTGTCATCCTTGTGCAGTCTGTCTGGGCTGCCATAATGAGTCAAGTCTGTATTAGCTCTCCAAATGTTTATAATAGTTTATCTGCCAACTTCTTTCTGATGCAGTGGGAGCTGATATCCTGCTTTGAAGATGCTTCAAAGCAACTGATTTATATTTTTTCTGTTTGTTACGTGCGTTTGTGATTAAAAAAAAGTTTAGACTAAAGTTAGCACATCAGAAGCAACCCTCTTCTTTTTAAAAATACATCAAAAATTTTAACTTTTTTTCCTTATTTCTGTTTTGCAAGTAGTTGTCAGTTATCATTCCAACTTTAAACTTAAGGTAAAGTGAAGGTACATTATTGTCTGCCATGGGAAATTTGACCCATGCATTTGACCCAGTGCTGCTGGGACAAGATCTAAGAAGAGGTCAGCGACAGTGTTTTTTTACCCAACTTCAGAGAGAGCACGTAGCTGGAGGATTGTTTTAAATGTTTTAAAGGTTGTTGAATAAACCCACCAAGACAAGAACATGCAAACTCCATACACAGCCACACACAACCTGGGAACTGGACTGGGGACCTTCTTGCTGTGGGGTGAAAATGTTGCCATCATGCCACCTATACTGACCAATATACTATGGAAAATTAAATGAGCTATACACAGCTATTCAGTATTACAGATTCACCAATTACAATAAGGGCTGTCAAAAGTATCCAAAATCAGATACTACTAATACTAAAACTTTGAAATTAGAAGTATAGATACTAAAAAAGTCACCTTTACAGGACAGAAATGAACCTTTCCTGAATAGCTTTAGAATGATGGCAATATGAAATGATTTAATGTTGAAATTGCACTCTATTGCCTAAAGAAAGAGTGTATTTTATCACCATCGTAGTATCAGAATTGGTATTGAGTTGAGCCTTAGTCTTTAAATCAAGTTTGAAATTTTAGTACCATGAGGACACTAGATGGGAGTACCCAGACTTAACTCACCAAGAAACGAGAATCAAACCAGGGACTTTGTTGCTGTGTGTCTCATCTGAACACTTAACAATGACAACTATTCAATATTATAGACCTATTACAATAGACATACAGTTTTGATAGTGGGAGGAGACATGGTAACAGACTAACTCCACTCAATGACTGAAGCATCATTTCTTCAGATAGCTTAGTGCAGCAACTGAAATGAGACCCAAGTATCATTAAAAAGAAATATTGTGCACCAGTGCTGCGCAGCCGTTATCTTAACTGTAATAGACCCTTTAGTCACGACCAGTAAATAAAAGGTCAAAAGTGAGATGTGAGATAGGACAAAGATGGATGCACGCATTATATATCGTACAGTGCGTGTTTCTTATCTGCAAGTCATACAGGTAGAAGGGCAAAGCACCATTACTACAGTATAGGACAATGTCAATGTCACTTCCTGGTCACCAACCTTCTTCTAAGCAAAGCCAATGATAGAAGAGCACTCAGCAATCTTAATTAGTCAAATATTAACGTGTCTCCCATGCTCTAACGGGCACTTTGGGTTTGATGGATGGACCGGGCCTGGCTGTCCCATTGTGGTGTCATAAGAGCTCCCTGACCTGGCGCCCCACCACAGGGAGAGATGAAGGAGTATTACAGACAGCAAGAGGTGATGCAATAAGCCACAACTACTACTACTACACTAGCTCACTTGAAAGGGGAAGTAAATGGTATGTGAGTCATCATATGTTACATTATAGCAGCATTACCTCTCATTAGTGGTAGTGTAATTAATATTTCAGACAGATTTGCACTTGTTGGCGAGCGCACTAACATTTTAATCATTCATGTGGCTGGTCTTGGGAGTCACAGGATGACCTTGTGGTGTTTTTAAAGGCTAATCGGAGGAAAGACAGAAATAGATGCAGGGAGCAGAGACCTCAGCCAAGACATTAGCCCAATAGATTTTGCAAGGATAAACACACAATAGTGTTCGAACAAAGGATCTCAAAGGAGTGGGTTCTTCATCTTAAAATTCTCCGTTGGTTGCCACATACGCTGCCTTAAACCCTGCATTTTTTCAATATACAGCTGGAGTTTTCTAAATGGTATGCAAAAAACTTTTCTTTATTGACCCACTGTGACTGAAGTAGTCTTGTCCCAGTACTAAAGTTTTAATGCTAAGGAAATGCTCAGAACTCAATATCAAGTTTGAAACCACAATTTTAATGCTAAATATTTTAAAAATGTTTGAGTATCATGTCTTACACTAGTTAGCATATAATTAAAGACCATAAACAGAAGGTAGAAGTACTCAGACATATTCCGATAAAAGTAATTTCTTTTTGATTCTTGCTAATGATTGTAGTTTAGGTCAATTAGAAAGCTATCTGGGCATCTTTTTTTAACAACCCAGGCAGGAGTTCTAAATTCTTGCACTGGCACACAACCATTTTAAAAACTGCCAAGTGCCAATGCAAGTACAACATATACAACATAATAAAACAGGACATAAAAGTCAAGGTAAAAAAGTAGGAGGACACCTGCTGGCCCCTTCTGTGATGACCGGGCAGTCTTCAGTAAGTAAACGTTGTGCTGGTTTAAATGTGGGCTGTAAAATGGGAGGGCCAGGTTCCAGCCAGTGCCTCAATCGGTTCCCTTGGACTTAATGGTAAAATCGTTGCGAGCTAAATGTTAAAGCATTACATCTAATAGGAACATCAAGATTTTAGTGCCATAAACAATTGAAAATGTAATTATTATTGTGCATAATGCCATCCTCAGTCAAATGAGGAGGGCCCAGTCCATTTGTCTGGTCGTGTTGTATTGCTGCCTCATGTTAAAAGAATTGCTAATGTGCAGTTTGGACCATTGCTTTTACATCTCTGTCCATATAAGGATTTCCAGCATCTTTAGAGACAGGAATAGACAAATATGGGAAGTTTAAGATTACTTATGTGATAGTGCAGTCTTAACTCAACACAGCCCTCTCAACAGGCAAGTCAGCTGACATATATTTTGTTGACTTGTTGGTGCACATAAACATTTTACACAAATCAGCCAACTTTATATCATATTTTAGCAGCGGACATTTCTCATATTCTCAAATGAAATCACGCTTGACCAGAGGCGCCACCATAAAGAAAGGTTTAGAAGCATTTAGAGGCAAAAATGGGAGGGACAGAATAACTTCAATACCATCTCAATGGAGGTGGCAGAATATCCACTTGAAAAGTTACATAGTACATCTTTAAACTGGTTTCAATGATCAGACATGCACATGCCACTCACTTTAGTCTTTTTAAGCAAAAAGCACATGGCATCTACAACTATTGTACTGGAAGAAATTTTAGCATAAAACCCTACCAAAAGAACAGAACAGTGGATCAAACTGCTCTCAAACAATAGTCACGACTAATGCGTCAGACTCAGACTGGTGACTCACCTGTAATCATTCAGCAATATGTTCCGTTTAAAATGGAAAACCCACAAAGCACCGTACAGCACTATCTAACAGCATTTATCCAGGCAAAAACAATAACAGAGCAACTGTGCTTTATCCAGTGAGTGCACACATGCAAACAATGTATTCAAATTAAAGTACGACAGCTACATACATCATGTGTCACTGCCCACATCCCCCAAGTTTCCCGGCCTCCCTGTATGATTGATAGCCAGCACTAGTGTGATTAACGCGATGTCCGACTCAATTAGCTAAGATGAATGGCAGTGTATTCCAATCGTGTCAGTTGTTTGTGAAAAATCCCTCCAAAAGCCCAGTGTAGAGGAGTCCAACCAGAGCGAGCGATGAAGAGTGGAAAGAGAACACCTTCGCCAATGCAGGTCGACGCCCCCTCGGACACCGTGAAAGACATGACAAAGTTAAAGTGTATATGACAGATTAGACTATGCATTACACTGAAACATAGTCATAATGATATTGAAGATTGTGCTAAAAAATCTCAGATATAACATAAATAACATAAATAAAAATAAATAATAATCTTTTATTTTCTTAAATGGTGGTTTAAAATGTGTCTAAAAATGTGTTTGTCTGTGTTGATGACAAAGGCAGAGCTATTCTGTTTTTGAACTCACTACTTCCTGTGCTTTTGTAACCTCGCACAAGCATCTTGGAGTGGGCGGACCAATCACGTCGCAGCATTGAGGTTAAGGCGGAAGCCAAAGGTAAAGTGCCCAAACAAACCAAAACAATGTATCCCACTTGCTTGTGTACACTGAGATGTTACTGATTAGAAGAATATTCCACAGTATGGCATTAAAATAATCTATATCCATAGAGGCCAGCAGGTGATGCTACAAGGCCAGTGTACAGGTGTTTTGGAGAGATCTGTGGAGAGGTGACCCCACTCTCATTCAGAATGCAGGTTTTTAACTCTTGTAGTGAGAATAATCCTAAATAGACAAGTTTACTGCCATGGTGTGTAACATTCCAGGCAAAGCAATACAAACACATACTGGAAATGTTACATAGTGCACCTTTAACTAATGTAGGACAATGATAAATATTGACCACAGATACTATCCCACCAAGTCAAGTAATACTTAGAAAAACATGAAACCCTGTCATACGGACTTAAAGCCAATAAGAACACAGGAAACCCATATATGGAGGTGGGCGGGCTTTCTGGTAAATCCACTGCCAGCCTACCAGTGAGCCGCACATCAATCAAAAGCCAGTGTGCTATTTCCCGAATCAGACACGCTCTATAATCCTTCTAATCATTCACTAAACTTTCCTAGAATGACCCATGGGGGATCTGACCCGAGAGCGCCGCCCGGCTACTTCCATTTATCATTCCTCTAATGTATTGGAAATTGCTTTATGGCATTAACATTTTTGCTGAGAATTCTGCCTGTCTCGGAGAAATGAAACCAAAAAACGTCAAATTAGAATATATGGCATGCGGTCAAAAAGTATTCTCAGAAGATGGATTTTAAGGAGGCATTTGTTGTTATTTAGAGCTGGTTTAAATGTACAGAGGGTTACACTTTATAATAACTATGTTTAAATTTGTCTTCAAGGGCCCATAATACTCTATTTTCTGATGTTATATCATTGTTTTCTCAACACACACATACTGGGAGTTGTGTTTTGTTTCATTCACACTCTTAAACAAACCCAGTATATTTGAGTTCAGAGGAAAAACTCTGTTCCACCTTGTGATGTCATGGTAATATATGAAGCTCCATTGTGTTTTTACACTCCATACACCTTAATTAAAGTCATCTGGATACGTTCAGCCCTGGAAATGACAATGAACTTCAGACTTAGTAACACTAACTCTAACACTAACCCCTTAACTTAAAGTAGTCTATGTAACTTTCTGGATGTGGCATTTCACCTGCAAGATTCTATGGAAAGAGAAGGTTAAAACCATACTCTGGAACATTCTCCATGGAGATAGCGAATTTTCATGCCATACTGTGGAATAATCTGTGGCCAAAGGAACTACATTTCCACGGAGACAAGTAGGAGAAGTTAGGTTTATGGAGTTGCAAGCCCGCTTACAGTAAGGAAGCATGTTTTTGGTATACTGTGGCTTTGATTAAGTAGTCACTAATTTTTAATAAACTCTGTTCATTATGATTTAAGTATTTGTTTAAACTTTATTATTGTCTAATTAAGGTGTAGTCATTATAAAGTGGTACCTAAAGGGAAATTATTGCTATTTCTAAGGCTTTTTTCAACAATTAGATGCGACCATTGTCCTGTGTATTTCACGTTCATATCCCTGTCTTGTTTAATAACCTCATTTGGTGTCAAATTGTTCATTTAACAGTCAGTGGCTCTCATAAAATCTGAGTTTTTTTATGTGTTTAATTGAGCTGAACAAAATTAGTTTGGAGATGTTTTAATATGTTTAATTAATGTGAAGAACAAACAGCACAAAGTCTGTTCCTTCTGTCATTTACAACAACACCAGCTCAGTCTTTTTAGGGTTCAGTGTTAACAACTGTCGAGTCTTTTTTTTAATAGTGAATACTTTGGAGTGAATACTTCATGGCCACTGAAGAATCCACACAGAGCAGCAGTGCCATACTGTAATACACAGTATATCTCTAGAAAACTGCAGATGAGGATAAAATGTACATAAAACTAAAGGGCTGGGTGATTATAGAATATGAATTGTGATCCTAGTCTTTATGTGAATGGACATACGGAGACATTAAAGCAGACCTAAGATGCTAAATTGACTTTAGAGCTTTTAACCATGTTATAGTTGTTTCCCCTCACCATTTACACTTTTGAAGTTGTATTTAGGGTGATTCATGCATATTTAAACAATCTTGAATTGCTTATTTTCAAGACGCTGTATTGCCGATCAGCTGTTATGTTTTACTATGATGACGGATGAAGATGATGCCGTCAACATTATACTTTTATGTATTTATTTATTACCATATTGCCCGCCCTGAAATGGAACTACCATGCCTCCTCTAGCACATTTCAACAACAGCTGTGATCCCCCCTCACTTCTTTGAGCAAGGCCACTAAAGCTGACACTAGTTTGTGTTACGTCACAGAATCCAGGAAAGATGCTGCACCAGTTAATGGCTTTAACACAAGCAACATGAGGCAGACTTTCTTCACAACCTAAAACCATAACAGTGTATACAATCTTTTCTGATCTTTTCTTTTCTGATTTTTGTTTCATCCAGTACCAAGCAATACTGTGGCAACTGTTGCAATATTGATCAGATACTGACTATTGTATCAAAATGCATTGAAACGCCTCTACTATAAAGAATATACCACCTCAGCTTGAACTGAAATAACAGCTAAAAAGCCAATATTACACAAAATAGACTTGTGTGAGCTTTAAACCATGTTATAATGTTACCTCACCAAAAGCCTGGTGCTGTTTTGTTTTAGTCGGGCATGTTTGAGTAACCCTTCATTATTAGTCTGTCTACATCTCCAAAGCTCAAAATGCTCTGTTGCACTTTGTGATGTCATGAAGTGGTTTCTCAAGTTAACAGCTCCTTTTATCTATAATTAGTTCTTTTTTTTCTCCTCATCAGTACTGAAATGCTTATATTTTGGTCTTACTCTGCTTTTCCCTACCCAAGATGGCTGAACATTCTGTTGATACGCCATGTAGTCCACGCCAGGCCTCAGCAGCTCGGCTCTGGATCATTCACCACAAGTGCTCTACACTAAAGTAACAAGTAACACGCAATAAACTTGTCCCTCCCCGAGCAGCAGCGTGGCATTTCAACACCATTTTAACTCCACCTCCATCTCCCAGCACCGACAGAGCAGAAAAACCCCAACACGTGACGAATAAACAGTGGCACATGGCTTCCAGCATGAGGATCCGACCCTATCCCGCAGTGGGTCAACAGGGATCAGTGGATTATGAAACACACAGCTGCAATGAAAGAAAAACACCATTCACTGGTTTAATGAAGCGCAAATGTTTGTACACAAAAGCGTAAGATTCGTATCATATCCCACAATGCATTGCTGTGTCGGGGCCACATCACACTGTGCTAATAGACCCTCCAGTCTTTTCATGAAGCGTTCTTTGCAAATGAGCTACGCACTAGCTGTCAACCCGGAGTAGTGGGGCTGTGATTCAAACAAACAAGGAAGCGCTAGGCTAGGCTAACACAGGGGCGATCTGACAGACGCTCATTAAACAGGGATGGATACACAAGTGAACGGGTCCGCTGGGAGAGGGAGGCAGGACCCCTTTACTTCAGGCTTCATTTAGCCCATCAGGAAGGGTGCCACCGCCGTGACAGACTGGTGTGGTACAACATGGTGTCCCACGGGGGTACAGTGTGGAAGTTTGAGTAGATATGGAAGCAGCTGTAACTTTTTGGATAAAGAGAGAGATAAGACGAGAGTCTTGGTTATGCATAGTAACAACTGGGAGTATGAATTATGTTGGTATGAGTGCTCCATTGCTTTTAAAACAAGCAACTCTATAATAACTACACATTGATTAGAGATGCACCAATCCAGATTTCAATACTATAGCTTACTATAGTATCTGCCAATTCCCAAGATCAACCAATACCAGTGCAAAGACTGAAAACTAGGGTGCCCAGACGTTCCTATTTACCCGAGACAGTCCCAGTTTTGAGCCCCGTGTTCCCTGTCCCAGCAGATTTGTCCAAAACCAGTGATTTGTCCCAGTTTTATACAAGAAATGTCCCAGATGTCCCTATTTTTGACCAATTTGATTCCTGCCAACAGTAAAAAAGAGGCATAAATTGACATTTGTTGTCAATGTATGTCCAAAACACAAAGACAATGTGACTATAATAATGTGTCAAATACTAATGAATGTCAAATGTCATGAATGGTCTCTACAGAACAATTTTCCTTCCGTCCTTCCTCATTTCACAATTTTATGATTACTAACCACCAAAAGACCAGAGATGTCCCAGTTTTTTATTTTGAAAATCTGGTCTCCCTACTGAAAGTATCACTTATTTTCTTTATACAAAAATAAAATAAGACTAATGTGTTACGTAGCTGTTGTTTATCGCGTGTGACTATCGAACAGCTTTGTATAAACAAGTATTCGAACATGAGTTTCCAGTAAATTGTCCTCCATTTATACTAAACTAGTTTCAGTAGCAGAAGCCAATATCGGATCGATGCATCCCTACTATTAATGGTCTTTATAAAGCATGAAGAGAGACCCAAATCATAATGAACAAAGTTGAATGGTTTATAACTAAGCCCTTAGTTAAGTAGTTCCTAAGCCCGAGTCATTCATCTTCATTCTATCTTTGTGTTTCATTAAGTCTATCTAAGTTGTAGTTATTATAAAGTGGTACTGGGTAAAAGTTTTAGTTTAGGGGCCATATATACGTGATCCTTAGCTCAGGATTTAAGGAACAAATGAGATATATTATGCATTCATTGATAAAAGTAAGTTTAATGATATTTATGGGGTATCCAAGCAGCCGTTTTACTTTTTTTTACAGAGACTTTGGATAAACACTTCATTCATTTCTATCCTAATTGCATCTGAAGTTGAACTTGTTTGGTCAATTCTCATTTGGAGGTTGAGGCTCCAGACAAAGATTGGCAGTTTACTTACCCGGTTATATTATTTATGTCAAGATAAATAATCCAAACCCAATATTTCCTTGGAGATTCTAGTAAAATGTCTGTTGCTGCGGTTGTCCCTGGTGGTCATTAGCGAAGCTCCGCTGTTTACTGCTCATTAAAACTTACAAGTAAACAGATATGTGGTGCCTAAATATGAAAAGGAAGTCATCATAAATGCGCTGCCATGTATTATTTTTCATTTAAATATTTATTTTTTACGTATAAATTAAAAACAAAAACTCAAAAGCGAGGACTTAAACACACAAACAGTTGTAAACAGAGATAGACTCTCTCTCCCCAGCACTCGAGAAGTAAGTTTGTTTAGAAAATTATTATCAAATTTTACAATATGATTTGAAAAAAAAGTTGATTGGGGTGTGACACCTTGATTTTCCAATAATAATACTTCATGAATAATAAAAATTTAGGGTCTCAAAAAATGTTATTATTATGAAAAAAACGACATTTCACATTTTCCATTTTGCGTTTTTTTATTATCTGTAAGTCATATTCATAAAAATTTGAAGAAATAAAGGCTTGAAAGCTTCATGCGATGTGTCTCTATGAATCTAGATAAAATACAGATGACTTTCTGAAATGAATGACAAAAAATACTGGACTTTTTCATGATATTCTATTAATTGGAGATAGACCTAAGGCAGTCCAATAGAGCGTTCAAAAGTATGGCTTCCAACATGGATCATTTATACCAATATCTATCTTGACCAAGGGAAATAACACTGATTGATCATTTTGTGCTGAATAAATGGACCTCAGTGCGCTGTAATATAGACCAGCTGTTACCTCATCCACGTCTTCCACGCTCATTCTCTGTGTGTCCTGTGTGGTCTCCTGTATTTGTTTTATCCAATTGACCATAAAGGAGAATCTATTACATAACGTCTTCCACAGTCTATCCGCTGGTCCGTGAACACACACACACACTTTGTCTCATGGGGAGCGCCGAGTGAAAAATTAATCATTAAAGCATGTGACAACCTCTGCCACCACAGTTAGAGCCGGCCAGGACCCATCACACAGCAGAATAGCACAGGGGACCTATGACTCCCTGACCGCAGACACACAATACAGCCATTATTTGCTGCTAGCTAAGAGTCATGTCTTCCACACAGGAAAAAATGGAAAATCAACGCAGAAAAGAAGGTGATGAAAACTTCCGGAGTAGTAACGGATGAAGGCAGAATGGAATTGTATCACAGAAGAAAAGGTATAACAAAAGAAAGTGAAATTTTGATTATTTGCATTGTATTGTAAAATAGTGAGTGATTTCATATGAATCTTACGTATTTTGGAATTGGGCTATAAGAGAGCTTGTGAATGCACAGAATAAAAAGAAAATCGATCTCGAAGAACTTTCTGAAGATATTTGGAAGTTGAGAGCGAAACTAACACATGGAAGAACAGAAAGGATGAAAGCTCCTGTCTGGCTGGACGTATTATCTTGTTTTGAACAAAAAGTAGATTAAGGGCCAAAGGAGACCTGCTGCATCATGTCACTTTCCTGATAGAAGATCTGTCACCTGCTTGTGTCCGTGGAGATGCCATTGCTTTGCCTGGAATGATCCCCAATAGCATTAACTAATTTGTTTTTCAAGTTATTGCGCAAAAATAACTTGAGAAACTACCATTTTTACTGTAAACAGGGTCGCCTCTCCACAGACCTGACCTTTAACTTGGCATCATGGCATCACTTGCTTGACTCCATGGAAACAGGAAAGTTTAAAGGGCCCATATTACATTATTACCTAATCTATGCTATTATAATGTTGTTTTCTCATCACAAACAAACCTGGAGTTGTGTTTTGTTCTTCTCTCAAACAGAAAACATTCAGTTCCACTTTGTGATGTCATGTGGTAATACTAGAAGTGCTCCGCTGTTTTAAAACTCCATACAACTTCACAAAAACATTTGGATCATTTCAGCTCTGGAACTGGTCATCTCTACTAAGCTAAAAATAAAAGGTCGCGGCCAAATTGAAAACTTCCTCTTCTATTTGGAGCTTTGGAGATGAATAATAGACAGATGAATAATAAAGCCTTACTCAAACGTGTGAATGAAACAAAACACAAGTCCAGGTTTTTTTTTTGAGGATTTTATAACAGCTCACAAGAGTCAATTTTGCATAATATAGGACCTTAATGTCACACTGTGGATCATTCAAAGCAAACAGTCTCCATGGAAACAAGCAGATGGTAGTTCCGCTCATCAGAAAAGTTGCAAAGGATGATACAAATACCTTCACTGTAGACCATAAGCCTCAAAGTCATTTCATATGTTGGCATGATGGTAAACACATATCCTGTACTTCTTATATCCGGTAGCGCTGCAGTGGAAGTCAGCTGGCTCTTCACGCAGCTCTAAGTCAAAGTGAATATTTATGCTCAAATGCAGTCGCCACCCACAAACCTGCTCTGTACTCCTCTTCCATGCCTCACTGGGCCTTTTGTGAGGAGACACAGGTGACATGCACATGGGCTTAGACTTTACATATGAATAAAATGAATAATATGCAAAAGCCCCTCTCTCCTGCCCCCTAATGCCAAATGTGCTGCAGCAGACACATCATGACAACTGCATTAGTCAAAGTGCAGATTAGACGTATGGACCTGTGCCTTTTCTTATCTCAGATCAGTAAGCAAGTGAATGTTCATTTTACACATGGAAACACCGTCCCCTTGTCATCGTTTATGGGAAAAAGACAGAATAAGACAAAGAATCTAAATAGAAGGGAAATCTATATGTGAAAATAAAACACTATTCATTTCAACATTTTATCATTTAATGTACTGATAAAATACTTTTTCACTTTAACCTTTGGCTTTTTAATTTATAGTAGGGTTTCAAAAACATTGAAAATCAGATACTGATCTATACCAAAACTAGTATCATAACTAGATACTCATTTGACAAAGTATCACATTCACAGGACACAAATGAACCGTTCCTGAAGCTTTAGAATGATCCTGAGCTGCATCAGAACTCGTATAAGAGCACATAGACCAGTATATGCCCATAGACCACTATGGAAGTGGACGACTGAGGGATTACACAGATATTAGGCTGCATGCTAATATGCATGGTAAAAAAAGTATTATAATTTAATGCTGAAAATTCCTCTAAATTGTATTGTGGTATATTTTTTTGAAGTACAATTTTCAAATGTTATTCAAGAAAATATAACCCATATTCACTTAAAAATCAGCTGCACTTGCTATAAATACTCACATACACACACACATGTGCACAAACATGTCTGCAAAACTAAATTATGCAGCATTTTACAATAACTACAACATTAACATCCTTAATAAAGCAGGAAGAAACACCTATTTCATAATGAACTCACAGTTTATTAAAGCAACCCTAGGAGTTGGTATTCATTTAGTTACTAAATCTGAATCCGTGTCTGTGGTGACAAGTTCACCAAAAGCCATAGTCATATCTCATTTCTAGACCTTAAATATCACTAAAAGAACATGCAAACTGCTCACTTTGATGTGAGTAATCAGAGGGACTATGAAATCAGATGATTTTGCTGTTTAATTATAATAGTCTTTTAGCTCCAAAGATCTAATAATAATCAGATTTTGAGTGTGCATGTAACCACAGTCACTGCCACGTTGGGGCATTATGCAAAATAAACAGTTTTGGAGCTTTTTTCATTTGGATTTTTGCATTAATCTGTGATAAAAATCATGGCTGGTGTGGTTTTATATTGACACCAGTGCATGTTTCAATAATCTCCTGGGACCCCTATGGTTAGCACTACAAGCCCATGAGTCTTGATTAAGGTTCATCCCACATAAGCAGGATGCAAAACTATATTATGATGCGTTGTTTTTGGCAAATATATAATTTTCAAAACAACAAAAGATAACATGCTGTTGATCTAAATAGAAATGTACCACCCCCTGTATGAACTATTTGCAGATTTTGCATTGAGTCTTGCTTTATCATGGTTAATTAAGCTGTGGTTATTATAAAGTGTTACTGGTGTTTGTATTGAAACCATAAATTACAATGGTGCACCTCCGTTCTGTTCAGTTCAAAGAGTTTTGGAATAGTGTAGTGGGTGCTTATGTATTCATGCAGTGTTTCAACACCAATTCGTATTTCCATAATACTCAGCTGGCTCCCCTATGTCTTCATGCATAGGATTATTTATGATGTGAGCCAGCGTCTTCCTCCACTGAAAACAACCTCTGCTGAAAAACAGACCTGCAATACAAGCATAAGCATAAGCACCAGCAAAATAGTGCTTATTTTGTAAAGCTTAAACAACTACATATGGAAAGCACTATACGACAATTTAACTGGAACAAATACTGCAAAACAGAAACGCTGTATACTGATTTTTGGAAAGGCCAGACAAAAATAACATTTATCGTTGTGAATCTATGAATGAAAGTGTGGGGCTGAACAATTTTGGAAAAAAACAAGAACTTTTTCCGACAAACATAATGAATCAGTTTGAAATTTATGTTTTAATAGCAGAATTATGTTCCAAGAGAAAAAAAAATGAAATATTTCAGAAATTTCATGCAAAGATAATTTCAAAACATGTTTGAAGGGGACAAAACTACAGGGTTAGAAAGTTCATTATGAGACAGAATATTTTCTTTTTTGCAGAGAAGTTGAAATCAGAATATGGCCAAAATTACACCAGACAGATTTTGGTCATTTGTCATGTAATTTGTAATCATACAGAGATGATAACTCTACTATTATTGCGTTACCTATAAGTTCCACAGTGTGGCATTATACTTCACTATTTTCATGGAGACAGACTGATGTTAAGGTACACTTTAGTGTCCCCATAGAGAAATTTGTTCTCTACATTTGACCCATTCTTCAATGCCACTGGGTTAAGGAGTTGTGAGTAGTGCAATGCTGTGCCTGGGGACAAGATCTTGAGCTAAGCCTGGTCAATACTACCATAACTGCAGAATTTTACCTATTGTGCATGTTTTGGGGTTGTGGGGGAAATCCAGAAAGTGAACCCAAACACAGGCAGAACATGCAAACTCTGCACAGAAAGGCCCTGAGCCAGAATCTTTTTACTGCAAGGTGATAGTCCGGGCCATTCAGTCACTGCTCCACCAAAAATACCCCAAGTCTGTGGAGAGGTGACTTTCTCCACAGAAACATGCAGTTGCTGTACTGTCTCCGCACTAGAAAAATTACATAGTGTGTGTTTTGTTTTGGAAGGAAACAACATCATAGCATAGATCAGAAAATAGTGTAATATGGACCATTTAAGCACAGTACTGTTTTCTACAAAAGACAGTGTCATGAAAGACATACAATCATTGTCTTGACATTGATTCATCTTTCTTCTTTTTTTGTCTCCATAAACAAAAAACAAAGTTGCCTTCCCCTTTTCATGAACCCAAAACAACAGCATTACTGAACTCCTGCATGTCTATATAAATGTGAGCCAGGCTGAACTATATGTTTGAATGTAGCTGTGGCGAAAATACTGATAGAGAAATCCATAGCCTTCACACTCCACTGGTTCCTCTCTCTATATTTCCCCCCCCCAAAGCCCCCTTCACATCTCTGTCAGGCCCCCTGATCTATAGCTTCCTATGCACTGCTGTTTTCTGTCTATATTTTTAAATGTGATGCATGCAACCTCAACTTAACTCACCCCATTTGCAATCAATAGACTTTCCATGTACTAAATAGCCCGTTTATCTAATTCTAGTCCATCTTTAGCATGGTTGAGCACACATCTTGGTCACCTCACTGTCTCCGGTCTCTGTAGTCTATGGCCGGGGGCTTATTACATGCAGAAAAACTTATTTCATAATGAACTAATGGTTTATTAAGGCAACCCTTGGAGTTATGGTCAGGGTATTAAGTTTGAATCAGTGGCTAGACTTTAAATATTACTAAAAGAACATGCAAACTGCACAATTTGATGTGAGTAATCAGAGGGACTATGAAAGCAGATGACTTTGTTGTTTTATTATATTAGCCTTTTATCTCCAAAGATCTGATAATAATAGATTTTGACCGTGCATGTAACCACAGCATCTGTTAAAGATGGGGCATTATGCAAAATCAACTGTTTTGGGGCTTTTTGCATTTGCATTTTTGCATTAATCAGTCATAAAAACCATGCCCGATGTGGTTTTATATTGTCACCCATGCATGCTTCAGTAATCTCCTGGGCACTATTCGACCCCTCCTTATGGTTGGCTTTACGCGCTCGTGAGTCTCGTTTAAGGATCAGCCCATGTAAATGGAGCAGGATACAAAACTACACTATAACTTCACAAATCTGTTACGATGTGCAGTAGTTTCATTACATTTTCAAACGTGATGCATGCAACCTCATCTTAACTCCCCCACTTGTAATCAATAGACTTTCCCTGCACTAAATAGCCCGTTGATCCAGTTCTAGTCCGTCTTTACCATGGTTGAGCTCACATCTCGGTCACCTCACTCTCCACAGTCTCTATAGTCTATGACTGGGGGTTTATTACATGCAGTCAGGCCCAGCGCATTAGTTTGGGAATCTCAATTAAGGGTCCACAGTGGATTCCAAGCACTCTTTAATCCGCTCTAAGAAGTTATATTGTTCCTAATACAAGCTTAAGGTTCAGGCCCACTGGAGGACATTTAGTGTTGAATAAAACATAAGCCATTCTAAGTTTGGACAGCGTCTGGAAAAAATATGATTGATAGTTGCATTTGGAGAATAGAGTTACTGTACAGACTGAGGGTCCGAAAAGCTGGTAAAGGTCTGTTACTGTGAATTATTCATGCTTTTTCAAGTACATTTGGAGATAATGTATACTGAGGTTGCCAAAAGTATCATAATCAATACTGAAACTAGCATCAAAACTCAATACTCATTTGAACAGGTATTTATACTAAAAAGTCATATTCACAGGACAGAAATGAACCTTTCCTAAATCACTTTACAATGATCTTGAGCTGTATCAGAAGTATAAAACCACATAGACAAGAATACGTACCACTATGAAACTTACCTGGTGACTGAGGGACTACACAGACATAAGGCCACATGGTAATAGAAAAGGAAGTACTAAAATTTATTGTTGAAAAGCAGTTTCTATTGGTTAAATAAAGAGGATTTTTATGATCCTCCTGTGGGCTCACCACCTGCAGAGGGGTTCATAGGGGGGGTCAGGTGCTATGAGTATTGGGCAGCACGCTGCCCCCGCGACCCAGCCGGATTAAGCGGGAGAAGATGGATGGATGGATGGATGGATTTTTATGATCATTGTGGTATCCGAATCAGCATTGAATATCAAATCTGAAATTTTAATTTTAGCCCCATGACAACTCTTATAAATACATAAGGAAAACAAGTAACTGGCCTAAAACTACCTTTTACCTTTTGCTCAGTAGAGATTGGCAATTCCAGGGCTGCAGTGATCAAAATGATTCTAGTGAAGGTGTGTGGAGTTTAAAAACACAGTGAAGCACTTTCTGTATTACCACATGACATCACAAGATGGAACAGAGTAACACAGTACAGAAAATAGCATTATACAGGCCCTTTACAGGCGTGGAGTCTACATTCTTTTAGTCAACAGAGATGATGGACACAGAGGCTATTATAGATCTGTGTGTGACTGCACGACAAATTCCCGTTCTTTCTAAGTAAAATGTCGATTGTATAATTAACTCGATATACTGATGACTGAGGATTTTCTACCGTGTTCCCCCTTGGTATTCTTGTCTTCCCCACAGCCACACTATTCAAATTTACATTTTTTACTGCCGTCTTTGGCAAATTCACATCAATACATTACAATTATACACAAAACCCAATCGTGAAGCATCTGCAGGGGCCAATCAAAGTACTTAAGCTGGAGTACTTCTTTAGTATACATTGTGTTGAAAGTTGAATCTCGCGTGTGTACATTTGCCATGCCATGATCTAATGACAGCTAAAAACTACAATAGACAGAGCACCATGGGGGAGTCACGTTCACTGTTGGTAGGATTTAAAGCTCTATAATGTACCCACACATCTGTTTCGCCAACCCCTCCTGTTCCCAAGGCTGTGCGCATCTCATTATAAAGCAAAGGGAAAACAACCGACACTGCTTTTGAGAGAGGCATACACAAATTACCATGATGTGCACATATGGGCTGAGCGCTCCTCCGCACCGTGTCAGGGCTTAGTGCTGCTGGATTATGACAAAGTGAGCTGCTCGGATTCCATTCAGTTTTCAAGAGGATGGAGATCGGATGGTTTTGGAATAGTATATCATATTATAGTGTGGGGGTTGTGGTTTGCAACCTCTTTATACCAAGTTCTGCATTAGAAGAAGTCTGGTCTGGTTTAAAGGTTTAAAGGGTCCAGATTCTGCTACTTTCTCATCTATGTTATAATGTTGTGTCCTCATCACAAACATACCTGGAGTTGTGTTTTGTTTTATTTACACGTTTAACACACAAACTCTGCATATTATACTGAATTCTTCACTCAAATATAAAACACTGTTCCAAATTGTGATGCCATGTGGTAATACAGGAAGTGCTCCACTGTGTCTTAAACTGCCAAGCTCTACTGAACAAAAGGTAAAAGGTAACTGTTAACTTGAAAACAACTGCTTCATGTATATAGATTAATAAACCGGGATTACAGGAAACATGTGTGAATGAAATAAACACATTTCCGTTTTTTTTTTTTTTTTAGAGATAACAGCATTCCAACATGAGGTAGAATATCAAAATTGACCATTAATTGGAATTTAAAAAGGAATTAAAGCAGGATTTACCAAAGGAAATAAACCCTGATTGGACTAGGATTAAACTAGTACAACAGACTAAACAAAAGTATTAAAGTAAGTATAAAACAAAGTATTTCTCAGAAGTGTAAACGCACCCTGAATTATTAGCTAAACCCCTTAATGAAGTTGGAGTTGTGTTTTGTTTCATTCATACATGTTTGAGTAACCCTTTATTATTAGTCTGTCAACATTTCCAAAGCTCAAAAGGTCTGTTCCACCTTGTGATGTCATGAAGTGGTAGTTTACAAGTTAACGGCTACATTTTACCTTTAATTCGGTAGAGATGGGCAATCAGCAGTTGATGGTGTTTGGTGGAGAGAAGAACTCAGCCTAAATATGCAGGGCTTGTGTGTTAAACATGTGTGAATGAAATAAAACACATATCAGGATATGTTTTGGATGAGAACACGACAACACAGAACATTTCAAAAGTATAAAATGCAAATGTGCCATCCCAGTACCGCCCTGTGTACCACCCACTAGTGTGTGTGGCATGTTTGCATACTGTATTTCATAATGATCAATAACATGTGGTTTCCCTGATCTGAATGGGATGGTGAGCTGTGTTAGAGCTGGATTTACTAGGCTATGCTCTCCCCAGACGACTCTTAAATTATGAATGGAAGTCGTATGTTGATTCTGCTAGCTCTGACACCGCAACATGGCTCCTGGTTGAGTGGCATGAAAACGTTATGTCCTACTACTACTACTACTCGTGCTACTATGTATTCTCCACGGCCACTCCAAGACATACTGCAAAGGCTGATGGGAATTGTTTCAAAGCATATGGCCTCGTTTCATGCCATTGCACACCCATAGATAGAGAGCAGTGAAGTTTAAATGCAAATAATGTAGTGTATACAGACATTTTTAAGTTTGTGGTCTTTGTGTGAGTGCAAAAATATGTGTAATGTAAGAAGAGAGTGAAGGCATTTGTTAGTAGTGAATTAGAGAATTTAAAATGGTTCTTACCTGGCGTAGCGAAGGATGGCACGATTCAAGGACAGGTGGGATAGAGAAGAGAAAGAGAAAAAACAAATGATTAGAATTTAGGGAGACAACCAGGGGCAACACCATAGAGGCTAAACCAACACTGTAAATCAGAGGATTACAAATTGAGTGTAAAATTATAATGCAGTTTCTTACACATATTTTATCAAATCCATTTCTCTGCATACGGTCAATAGTTGTGGTTTAATAAAGCATACTGATGTACTTAAAGCAATGTCAGTCTGGGGTAAATACTAAATACTAATACTAAAATAAAGAAGGTAATTTTTCTTGGAAACATGAAGTGCATATTAGGTACTGTTTTATATAGGATGACCAGACATCCCTATTTCCCCGGAACAGTCCCAGTTTTGAGCCCTATGTCCCCTGTCCCAGCAGATTTACCCTAAACCAGTGATTTGTCCCAGTTTTATACAAGAAATGTCCCTGGTGTCCCTATTTTGGACCAATTTGACCTACAGCAGGTCTAAAACAGGACTAAAATAAGACTAAACCAGGACTACATAAGGCATAAACCAGGACTAAAACAGGACTATCACAATTTGTGAAGAATCTGAGCCCTGTCAACACTAAAGAGGAGCAAAATTGTCTTTTTTTCAGAAAAATGTGTTTGCGAATAACCATAAAGCAACAAAATGCAGCTACATTAGCCAGGTGACCAGATGTCCATATTTACCCAGGCCCGTCCCAGTTTTGAACCCTGTGTCCCTGCAAATTTATCCAAAACCACTTATTTTTCCCAGTTTTATACAAGAAATGTCCCAGGTGCCCCTGTTTCTGACCAATTTGCTCTAAACCAGGACTAAACCAGGAATACATCAGGTCTAAACCAGGACTAAAACAGGATTTTTACAATTTATGACTAATCTGATCCCGGCCAACAGTAAAGAGGAGCATAAATTATCAATTGTTCGGCCAAAATTAGGAAAAACGTGTTTACTACTGACAATAAAACAAAAAATGCAGCAACAGAAGTGTGTCTCAGTTTAGAATTTTGACAATCTGGTCATCCTATACAGAAGCCCCTCAGATTATGACTGACACAAGAATGCACAATGTTACATGTTCTTTTCACTATTTTGTTTATGCCAACCATCCCAACCCGGGTGTGTCCCAGTTTAGAATTTAGAAAATCTGGTCATCCTATTTTAATAAAAATGACACACACGGAGTACTAGACAGAGCTTTGTAGTTCAGTGCTTGTCAAAGAAAATGGATTTAATATGTAGTAATAAAAAACATAAAAGTATTAAACTGGCCCAATATACCAAGTAATCAAATGCACAGTTACATTATTCAGACTAAACTACTGACCTAAAACAGTGAGTCAAAGCAATGGGCCTTACTACACTAGTCTGTTAACGTGGTGAATGAGTGGAACTGCAGTCACAGCTATACGGATAACCACTGTAGAGCAGTGGTTAGCACTGGCGATGTGTGGGTTTAGCTAGTGCCAAAAATACAGTGCTAAGACTAGCAATGCATGATATATTTCTTTATAGGGCCTATATTAAGTTTTCTTGTCTATGTTATAATGTTTCTTCATCAAAAACATACCCAGAGCTGTGTTTTGTTTCATTGACATATTTAACACACAAACCTTACATACTGTGTTTAGGCAAAACAGAAAAACACTCTGTCCCACCTTATGATGTCATATGATAAAACAGGAACTCACTAGAATTATTCAGATCATTTCAGCCCTGGACGTTCTCTTTCTCTATTAAAAGAAAATGTAAAAGGTCACTATTAACTTGAAAACTACTGATTTATGACATCACGAGGTGCAGCAGAGCATTTTCAGCTTTGGAGATGTGAAGAGACTAATAATAAAGGGTTACACTAACCCTTTAAAATGAAACAAAACACAACAATGTTTTTAGGAGGTAACAACATTCTAACATGGCTTAAAGCTTAAAGTCAAATTTGCCTAATTTAGGACCTTTAATACAAATGAACACTTTTGTTATCATTGTGAATACCCAATTTGAATTGTAAAATCAACAGACATAAGAAACAAAAGAAAACAAAAGGCTAGAACTTCAGGCTGCAATTAAAGAAATGTGTAGCTGTGAACAAAAAAAAAAATCAATTTTCAATGAATTTTCTGCCTCTATAATGACCATGATAGAAGACTGATAATTCATTTTTTATACCATGTTTCTACTTGGTATTCTTGTCTTCCCCTTGGTCCCAACCAATTAAAATGTACATGTTTTCGAGTCTTCTTTGGGAATTCCACAGCTCACAATACATTATAATTATCCATCCAACACGATCCTGAAGCATATGCAAAGGCCAATCAAAGTACTTGAGTGTGAGTACATCATACATTCTATAAGAGTAGTCTCATGTGTGTGTGCCATGATCATATAGCATGTCTTCCACGCAAAAAACACACAATCGCTAACCAGTTAACCACTGTAATTCAGACTGCTACTATAGTCGACTAGTAGCCCTTGTATCCATTGTACAGACCGCACACACACAGAGGCAGAGGTGGACAGATACTGGACCTTTAGTCAAATTGTATAGATTTAAGCCCAAACTTGTGAACATGTGCAGAGACAAAGGGGCACGCTGTGACTCAGGTGCTTTTCTCTAAACAAGAGCATAAATCCTCATCAGCACAATGCGCTCTGACTGCCACATGATTGGCTAGAAACCTTTCGATTAAAATGCGCATGCCTTACCATTGAGATCGACCAAAGTAGAAATCACGATCGTTAGATTTTTGGCACAGTACAGCCCTAGGCCACACTGCAGTGTGATAAAACCCTGTAGTGGGTAGGCTCTAGTGTAGTCCCATAATGGAGTGATGGTAACAAATATGGAACAAAGAGTAACAAAGTATTTTTTACTAATGATGTGTTTTCCTACAGTAGTAGCAGGAAGACATCAGGCTACTGTATTCTTTATTGGCCTCTAAGTAGGTTAAAGTTGTGATAAAACTACTCATAGATGTACAAGTACAGCTCATTCTTAAACACTAGACTGTCTAATCAGTGTTCAGAGTCATATAGTCTTCTAGACTCCAGTGTGATTCTCTAGTGAAGTGGTACTAAGTATTAATAAAAAAATATCTGTTTGTTTTACTGAGGAGTAAAATCATAACCACATATCACTTTACTGTGATAAAACATTTATTTCCAATGGTCATATTTACAACATTTCAACGCTCAGGGTTATCTAATAGCTCCTTTTTACTACTGCTCCTCCTCCGTGGATCATCATGTATTAAATGATGTAGTATCCCTTTAAATGTGTCATTCACACAGTCTCATCCATCAGTGTCAGTGCTGCTGTGTAGTCCTGCCCCCATTAATCACACACAGGGCCGATGTGGTCTGCAGTCGCACATTTGATTAGAATTGGCAGAGACACCCTGTAGAAATTTGTCCCAAACTTTATCTTGTAACGACAGGGAACTTTTCATGAAAACCGCACTTAACTAATCACCCCCAGCCTTTCATGTCAATTGTAAGTAATTTTATTTGAGAAAAGGCAATAGGGCTTCCAGTGGTTTCATGTCTGGGTGAGTAAAAGGCCAGATGAATAATTTAAAGTTCAAGAATCTCATTTAAAATGCAACGGACTGGGTGAATATTCATATTGGTTAAATGGAAGGCCAGGGAGCAAGGACTTTGGCTAAGTGTAAAGTAGCAGCAGTCAGACGACCACCACTCATAATTCAGCCTTTAAGATTCATAAAGAGGGCTGAACACTTGCAGTTATTTCTTTGCTGAATTAAACTTTATTTGAAGGATGACCCATGAGCAATATAACGGAAAATTAAAATTGGTTTTCTTGGATTATATATTTAGTTCACCAACCTGGAAACCTACAGGCACAGGGACCATATGAAATATAAATATGAACTGTCTCCCTTGATAAAAGCTAGACATGTTCAAATACTTTGAATACTTACTGATAACACTTACAATGCTGATTTATTCTTAAATACACTGGACATGATGGCTAAGTTATATTTTCATTTGGTCTCAAGACAATTATCCAATCAGAAAGCAGAATGAGCCTGACATGAGGCTCTGTTTAGGTTGCCAGTTTCATTGTGGAAATACAATTAGTTTAAACCTAAAATGCCTCTCTCTGATCTGAATCCTCTCCATCTAAACCCCAGTATGTGTGGCCAATCATTAACTAGTGCTAGTGTAGTGCTAGTGCAGCCTCTGCAGCTCAGTGAGTGAATTTTGGAGGTTCTGAGCTTTCTCAAGGCTTGACCTGTCCAAATACTGAGAACGACAAAAACCTGTATGTGTCCTTTATGCGCAGGTTTATTGGTGATTGTAATACTTTTTTTTTTTTTATCAGAAAGAGGGCAGCCCACACACAGTGCCTTTAAATAATGTTATAAACATAGAGTAAACTTTGAATAATGATTAAAAAAAAAAAAAAGATTTAGAGGTGCACTACGTGACTTTTCTGGTGAGGGGGTCTGTCACCTGTTGTCTCTGTGTAGATACTGTTGCTTTGTCAGGAATGAATGTCCCGCAGTATGGGATTGAACTTATCTTATTCAATTACCAGGGTTTTTAATGCTCAAAAATTGCATTCTTACTGTGAGTGGGGCCACCTCTCCAGATCTGACCTGTTACTTGGTCTGGGGGCATGTATTGCTTTTCTCATGGAACTTGATACGTTTAATGCTATACTGTGTAATATTCTCGGCAAAGTAAAATTGTCTTCATGGAGACAAGCAGGTGACAGACCTTCTAACAGAAAAGCACCTTTAAATAGAGTCATATTAAGTTGAAATAATATAGTGCATATAGTTTTTTTGTGTGACCAGGACAATGATTAAAAAGTATTAAGTTTGCCTCTTGTTTCAAAGACGATAAGCTACAGCAAAAATCTAAAATAACATGATAAGTAGCTCTTTGACTTGGCTTGGCTTAATAACATTAATTAAAATGTTTTAAATGATAATACGAATTTAATTATAGGCTCTTGAAGCCAGTGAAGTTTGTCTTTGTAAAATTAGATCAGATATGACAGATTAACAAAGGGCACTCGTGAGAATTTGTTAAAAGATAGGGAAATATACAAGCAAGAATGCAGAATTCAGTGCTCATCTTCTCAGCCAATTTACACCAAATAAGCAGCAGAACATGGCAACTGACTGAACAGTGTTACTCAGAATAGTGCCTGCTATAACAGGAAAGTATTTGCAGAGGAAATGGGCAATGATTTTAGTGAGTTTCAAGTTTCTATCAATCAAGGTCTAAAGAAGAATAGATCTGGTGAAGGTTTTCATGTGTGCTCCAATTCAAGATAGTTTTATATTGAATCATTTCTAATAATTGGATTGGATAATTGAAGTAAGTAATCAATGTTAGTGTTAAATTCTCAAAATTATTGCTTTAAAGACTTGAGTGGGTGCTGGTGCCACCCTTGGGCCATCCTATAGTGAAAAAGGTCTGGACACGCCCTGATAGGTGAGATTACAAACTCTTTAAACGTCCTATATTACATAAAAAATGACTCTTGTCAGCTTCAAGTCATGTTAAAATGCTGTTCTCTCGCTGTGCTATCTAGAGCTAAATAGGCAGGATTTTTAAGGTAAACATGTATGAATGAAACAAAACAAAACTCTATGTTTTTTATGAAGGAAAACATCATAACAAATAGAAAAGGCGTAATATTGAAGGTCCCACCCCATATATGGTAATTGCACATTATTGCATAGAAGACCGCAGTTGACTACAATGGCAGAGCGTGCTCTGTTCTACCTTGATTGGATTATGGATTACACTTTCTCGCTTCATTTCACAAACTCTAATCACCATTACACAACACTGAGTGGCAATTTAAATACAGCTTTTTTCTTCCAATTGAAATCAATGTATTTAGAGTGCTGCATTCCCATTGTATGGCTGTATATGGACATGTTTTGCACACAACATTTGCCACAGTGGCGAGTTACAAAGTCCATTCATTTTGTCTGCTTCCGTCTCCCTGTGTGATAAGATGGCCATTTGGTGCAGGCTTTTCAGTGGGCGTCTATCAGCTGTCCGATCGGAGCACTTTGGAAATGGGTGGCGAGGAGAGTAAATGCTCCCTCTCCCCTGAGTTGGCCCCGTCATTCTGGAGCTCAATTAGGCTCCACTGGCCCTTAATCTGAGTCCCCTTTTAGCAGGCGCTTGTGGGCACCTTGACTGTCTGTGACCTTCCCTATCTGCCCCTGTCTGACTTGATGAGACACACACAGTTGGAAAAGCGTATCTGATTAATCACAATTACGCTACAATTATGTCCCAATAACATGAGAGCATCTGGGTTGGTGTGTGTGGGTATACAGCTGAGTGCCTCTTCAAGTCTCCCAGCATATTAACATTACTTGGCCCATTTAATATAAAGAGTAGGGCAATAGTTTATGGTAATCAGGGATACCAGAACTGCGAAAGGGGAAAGATTTTGTTGTTTGTTTTTAAAAATAAAAATGCATTAGTTTCATATAAGACTTGTCCAGATGCTCAAAGTCGCTTTACAATTTCGAGCATTATTCATTTACCCCAGTGGTGGTATTGTAGACTGACAGAAGTGAGACTGCTGATCTGCATCATCTCCCTCTCCATCCACCACCAACAAGTGTCTTGCCTAAGGACACAATGACAGTTTTTACCACTTGGCACTCTACTGTGGCACCTGATTTTCCCAGCAGTCTCCCATCCAAGTACTAACCAGGCCCGGCCCTGCAACTTCTGAGATGTGACGAGGAGGATGAGGTTTGGCCCCCAACCCTTTTCCTCTTGGACTAATCAGCTCTCATCCTCAAGTGTTGTCACACACGACTTTCTCACCAGTTCATTAGTGATAAAATGTGCTATGTTTGCAGTTAATATTCAAGTATTTAATTTGAATTTGAATTGATTTCTGCTTAGAGATGCGGCCCTAAACTAACTAGACTAACTAAGAGTTAGTTTAGGGCTGGAGATAGTGGCACTTTGACTTGGCTGAAGTTTAACTGCTTCTTAAAAATAGTGGGGGGCAACTTCACAGAATCTTTATTTCTGAGGAAAACGCAACAATGTGACTTGAGGTGTCACAAAGACTATGTATATGAAATATTTCATTTTTACTTTTATAGTTTGAAGTCTTGGTTTATGTTGCGATGCTTTTCAAGTCAAATGTCTTACATGACATGTGACATGTTGAAATATATTTCAACATGTCACCCTGAAGTTGTCTTCTCACTTACATAGCAAAACACAGGCTGCAATCTTTTTTTGCTGTGAATTAATGTGAACTTAAAACTTTTTTTTTTGTTTGTTTAAATGTACTTCTCAAGTCTATTGTTCCAGGTAGGACACTTGCAGTAGTGGATCAATTCCCTCTGTAAGTAGTGAAGCTAGTGTTTTTGTTTCATTTGGCAAGACACTCTGCTTGCAGTGTAATCGATGGTGGTTAAAAGGACCCAACCGATATAAAGGTTGGCTGATATTATCAGGCGAGATGAGCACTTGGAGACATATCGGCTACTGGCCTAAATCTAGCCGATATTTGCAGATAATACACAGGGGCATGTTATACATCCTTATAAAGCTTAGACTTTCTATATTGTATTAATATAGTCAGAATTTACTGATAGATAAATGTCCTAAAATGTGACAATGCATCAATATTTATCAGAGAAATAATATGTCTGTGTGTGTGTTGTGCCGTACTGCCCCTGAATGCAGCCCCAGAGTCACGTGACTGACGTGTTCTTGTTTACACCAGAGCGATCTCATACTGAATCAACACTGAGGTGCTGGCTTGTGCTTTTGTAGTCTGATGGGATACTGGGTGTAAATAAAAGTTAACTTCAGCACAGTTTGGGCTTAGCAATAAAAGTACTGCTTGTTTTTATCAAAGTCCAAGTGCGAAGAAGAGAGGACTGTCCCACAGACAGAGGACACACATGCAGTTGCTGTCAACATGCTGGATTATATTCTTTTTATGGACGATCGTTTGAGTAAGGATTAAAAGGAAACTTATTTGTAAAGGCTTGAGATCTGAGAGGTGCCGGTGTGAGCGTTGAGTGTTGCAAAAGTGTCGGTTTTGAAGCACTGTTTAGCGCTTAGCTGTCCTGGGGCAGACTGACGGAAGCGCGGCTGCTGCCCCTCCGACCACCACCATCACTCACGTACACACCACTTTCATACCAGGCAATGTGGGTCAAGTGCCTTGCATAAGGACACAACAACAGTCTCTCATCCAAGTACTAACCAGGCCCGGCCTTGCTTAGCTTCTGAGATCTGACGGGATCAGGCGTTCAGGCTCAGCCAGTATGGCCATACTGCTCAATCAGAAAACAAAAACAAATGAAATGTCATTACAGACTTTTAATCATACTACTACAACTACTACTACTACTACTACTACTACTACCATGACTACTACTTTAATCTACTTTACTGACAGAAAATTGACACTAGACTTCGCCATCAAACAGATCCAAGCACATTATTGACAACTAGAAATGACAGACTTGATGTAGATTAAAACTGGATTCGATGCTAATGTGTATTCAAATTTCTGTTTTGCAACAATACACGCACAAAGTTAACTTACCCATCCAACACTAGCTCCAAAAAAGCCCCTTACAGAACAGCACTCAGACTTCACCAAACAACATGTAATTTGGGAAACTGGATGAAAACAAACATCATATCACTGTGCTAAAAGTAACATTGAGTAGGCAGGTTAGGACAGTCTGTAATACTCCCATTTGTTTACGAAGCCGGGGTTTTCCATTACACTCACAATCAATCAGGGCCCCCCACTCATTTAAATGGATGGCACCGAACCATGTGGGAACAAAACATCACCCAAGGACAACTGTTATTAGATATCTGTAATTGTGGGGGCCGCTTGCTCCATCACAACAGCAGAGACACAATGAAAAAGAAAACTGACAAGCATGCATTTTCAGTATCTCCACAACGCTCAAGAAGCCAAAGTTAGAAGCACATTTTCCTGGGTTATTAAAGGTCCTACATTACGCAAAACTGACTCTTGTGAGCTTTTAGCCATGTTATAATATTGTTACCTCATCAAAAATATACCTGGAGTTTATTATTAGTTTGTTTACATCTCCAAAGGTCTCCAAAGGTCAAAATGCTCCAGCCCACCTTGTGATGTCATGAACAGCTACCTATCACCTTTGGTTCAATAGTATGAAGTTTAAAAACACACTGGAGCACATCCTGTATTACCACATGGCATAAAAAGGTGGAACAGAGTGTTTTCTGTTTGAAAGTTTGTGTGTTAAACATGTGCGAACAAAACAAAACACAACCCCAGGTATGTTTGTGATGAGGAAACATTACATTACATAACACAGATGAGAAAACAGGTACTATGGGCCCTTTTACATCAAATTACGTGGAAGGAAATTAGCAAAGTGCACTTGACTCAAGGTTTAATATGGAAGTCACATAAAACGATATGGCAGAGGTCTTGAGGTCTATCAGGCACTAAAAATAATTCATTCTCAAACTTGCACCCACAGCACGATGCAGTTTGCGTTCAGGCAGCACTAACTCTTGGGGTGAACAGGGGTGACTGGTGCTGTGATAGATTGGATTTAGGAGCAAAAATGTTTTCTCACCAGGATTTTCTGTGCAGGGAGTTCGTTATTCGCTTTTGTCCATTTTATCAAATACACAATATGCAGTAAATTAAAGAGAATCAATAGGACAGTATTGTTTTTAAAGGGCCTGTGTTGCACTATTTTCTGATCTATGTTATAATGTTGTTTCCTTATGAAACCTGGAGTTGTGTTTTGTTTCATTCATTCACATCTTCAATTCACAATCCTCCATATTTAGGCTGAGATTTTAGCCCTGGAATTACCTATCTCGACTGAACTAAAGCTAAAAAGTAGACAACAACATTTCAACCTGGCTTAAACTCACAAGAATCAATTTTGTGTAATATAGGACCTTCAAAAAGAACAGAGTAAACAATTTCTGGTGAAAATGATGTTAAAAGGTGCACTATGTGTCTCTGTTGGGGATTCACCACCTGCTTGTCTCTATGGAAATCTTACTCTTTTGTTGGGAATGTTACACAGAAAAGGTGCATAGGCCAAAATTATAAATACATATTATAAATATATGTATTATGTATTGGCTATGTATTGATAGCACTCAGCCAAGAGCAAAGTTTACACAGCAGCACAACCGGATGCACCTGCTCACACCCAACCCAAACAACACAACTAACACACCGCTCACAACCAGCCCCAACAACCAGCCCCCGTAACATCATGAAAATGCAGCAAAGATAAGAGGCTCCGGTCATATCCCGGCATCAGCATCACTCCTACAGCACACGGCAGAACACCGGAGTGGCTCTGTCGCTCATTCATATATGCATTTACCTATTAACACTGTGACACTGTTTACCTGTGAGGCTCCGTCCTCAGATTTGCCCCAAGCCCCCTCTCCAGGGGACTGATGCAGAGTGTGTCCTCTATTCTCTGTCCTGTTGGTTCGGTCTCTGTTCCGGTCCAGTCCAGTCCACGGGACAAGGTCCTGGATCCGAGTGCATAAGATTGTTCTAAAACTCATCTTAATCCCACTTCCCACTTCAATCTGAAAGTTATGCCAGTCCATATCAGCACCAGGGCACCGGGTGGACTTAAGCCCTCTGCGCTACGACCAGGTCAAACTTGCCCCACCGGCGGCAGCGAGCGACTTCCCCAGCTCCGGCAGCGAGTGCCCCGCCGGGGGCAGCGAGTTCCCCGATCCCGGCAGTGACGACCTCGCCAGCGGCAGCGGGTGTCTGTGTCAGTGTGTCCCCTGCTTTAGGTCTCTCCTCCCGCTCTCCTGTTTAGGCGAAAGTAGCTAGCAGCCATAGCTCACAGCTCTGTAGTTCTCCATTCATTAGATTGTAGCAGTAGCCTGGCACATATATATGAGTGGACATAGCTAAAGTACTAGCTTCCGCGTGCCAAACAGGAAGTGCTCCAGGAGGCTCTTCCGGCTCCTTCTCTCGCTTTTTCCCATTGACTTACATTGGGATCTTATCGCTTCTCTCTCTGTAACTAACTGCTGCTGTGGCCTCGTCATTTTGGTCTTAAAATATTCATATGAACCCGCTCTAAATGATCCTGAATGTTTCATTTCACTATCTTGTTCCTAAATTAAGATATGAACATAAATAATGGACCAATCAGACGCCTTCATTCCCCGAGGTCCCTCCCCCTAGAGTTAGCAACAGGTTTGGTTGACAGCCAGTGCGTTTCAGGAAGTCCCTTTCCCGCTTTCCTGCCCCGACTGATTATTTTTGAAATAAAATGACTAAATATCTCAAACAATTACAATAGTTAATGTTACTAGAATCTTAACTAGCATAACTTAACTAACAAAGTAAAGTGAATTTCGTTAAATCATCAACTCTATTGTTGCTCGTACATAATAGAACATATAACATAAATCAATGACTTAAACTTACTATTTAAAGTTTGACGATAAAAGCTAAAAGTTCCCTTATTATTCTCAAGGATCACTGAAATACAGCGGTCCGTGCAGAATGGTGCAGAGTATCGCATCTCCGCTCCCCGGTGAGTAGGACGGGCACATTTAACAACCTCAATCATGATTGGCTCTTGCGGTTGCTATGATACTTGTGGTCGGATTTCCAAATATGGAGCCTGGCTCCAAATTTGCTCCTGTAACCGTGGCATCGCGAGCCTCATTTGAGCGGCACTGAAAGCTGTGGGTGACGTCACACTCACTTAGTCCACTCATATATACGCCCGACAGAGCAGCTGAATCCTCACAGGTCAGAAGTGTGATGATGTTTCTAAAGATCAGTCACTTGATTTGAATTCGCCCCCACCCTGCACACCAGGACTTTTTCAGGGCTAATGTAAACTAATCTGCAGTAGCAACATAATGACGTCAAATTTTCTGAAAGTTTCAACCTCCCCCATAGACCTCCATTGGGTCACACTGACTTAGCGCACTCAACTGGAAACTCAAATACAGCGATATGAGCACATTTAACATGATAAAAAATGTCTATGCAAATACATGTTCAATTTTACACAGAATATTAAACATATAGCCTAATACAAAATAACCTTATAATTTATTTATTTATTTATTTTTATGGAGGCCAAGTTAGGGAGTGCGTTGCACTTGCGCCATCTTATTATCTTATCTTATTCACCAGCCGCCACTGATCATGAGGTCAGATCTGTGGAGAATCGACAGTGCATGTTTTTCAAGGTATTTTTGAGTAATAAAAACATCCAACATCGTATCAAACAAATTTTCGATATAGTATGTTAATGCAATAGTGTGGTACTTTCCAGGCAAAGAATAACATTTCCATGGAGACAAGCAAGTGGGGGACTCTCCACCAGAAAAAGTTACATAGTGCACCTCTAATGTACCTGTCAAATAGATAAATTGACATACAGTATATCTTATGTTTATGTTTATTTATTAAATATGGGACAGTGGACATTAATCAACGTGTTAGTGCAGCATGTAAATGTGCCAGAGTTTGCCATGCAGGTAATTTTCATCTGTGGAAAGACAAGAAACAGGACATAGGCACAGTAACATTCAGTCCATCCTACATGGCAAAGACATTAAAGATCAGTGAATATTAAGAGTAAAAATATTAGTAGAATGGGAACATGCTAAAAACACACACAGCACATAGATTAAAGACAATAGACACAAATCACAATCATACAACGAGACATTTGCTGTGACGTTAAAACATATACATGTTAGTAGTGTTCACAGGTCTGATTGTTCAGAAGCCACCTTGAGAATCTCTGCATGGTTTTAATCGCAATGTACCTCTTGAAAATATATTAACAAACTGTTAGATTGCAGCTCATAAATTCTGACATAAGAAATCCATTCAAACCAAGCTGAATGAATCTTTGCCTGAAAAATAAAACTTAATCTTATCTCACCATCAAAATGTTTTACGATTCTCTGTTCTACAAAAGTTACATCTTGCAGTCTGGCCAGAAAATGACACATCCGCCTGTGGCATTCAAATGGCAAAACCAATACAACAATGCCCGGTAGACTTGGCTCCACTGAAATAGATAAGCAAAATATCACTGAACCTCCCCACTGCGACATCACGGGCCCATGCAGCATGTGTCATCTACAACAAACCAAAAAAATACCCAAAAACTAGAACCAAAGTTGTGGCTAACCTTTTCAGCATTCAGTATCAGCATGATATAAATTACACTATATCATATTTGTTTTGTTATTTTCCAGTCCAATTCCAGTCATTCTCCTTTCTGAAATGACTTTAAATAATTTATTTAGCATTTAACAAGACAAAGGCTGGTGAGTGTAGCATAGAGGGGATGATAGATTTCTTTTGACTTGATTGGGTGTCTGTATGAAAGCATCTCAATGTATTTAATATGGTGAAACTTGTTGCTATAAAATCTTATTTCTTAACATAGAAAATCCAAACCAACTCTAATGTATGAAAGATATACTGGTACATACTGCCTGTTGATATAAGATCTATGAAACTCATTCCATAGGCTTAGAACAGTGGTGTGGCTTCTGGGTATTTCTATGGTAATACAGGAAGTGCTCTATTGTGTTTTTAAACTCTATACACCAGGAACTGCGAATCTCTAGTGAACTAAATGTAAAAGTTAGCTATTAACCAAAGTTATTGCAAACCTTTTCAACTTTCACCAGTGGCAAAATTATACTATATCATACCCTATTTGTTTTGGCATTTTCCAGTCTGGTTCATTCTCTTTTCTGAAATGACTTTAAATATTTTGCGCACCGCAGCGTTTTCTAATAACAAGACCAAGAAGGCTGGTGAGTGTAGCATAGAGGGAATAATAGATTTATTTTGAGATGCTCGGGTTTTGCCATGAAAGCGTCTGTCGCATTTGTAATCACGGCGATGTAATGTCTAATCATCTGCAAACTTTGTCAGATGATTGCTAGCGGAAAGTCCCTGATGAGAATTTTCAATAAAACAAATATTGTATAGTCAGTGGCAGACGGCTCTTTCTATGAGGCCTGACATATTAGCACTCAGAAAATGATCCCCTGTAGTCATTAAAAAGAGGTTTGTGTTCCCCTCATATTCGGGCTTATTTGTAAATGGTTTGTTACAATATCCAAACTAATTTCTAGCTACAAAGAGGTAATAGTGTCTAATTTTTTTAATAACAGCTTGTCACTTCACTTTTGAGAATAGACATGCAGTGTGCAGCCCACATTCACTGACATTTTCAAACTCTCCTTTTTTCTTTTTTTCTGATTCTGATTTCGTAAAATAAAAGGGGCACTTAGTCATTAACTCTGTGTAGCTCTGGGACACTTTGAACAGCAATATATATTACTTGTCATGTTATACGGCACAACTGGCATAAATGGTGGAAGTACATAGGCCAAATACTGCTGGCAAAATACTATTTCAGGCCAATTCATGAGTATTTGACATCCTGAAGAAAACGCACGCTCTGCAGTTTGCGTAGGAGGGCAGGAAGAGTTATGGTTTAAGCCTCCAAGCAAACCTGGGGTAGATTTTAAAGGCCCACAGATCGATAACTAATGACAAATTTACACCGATTGGGTCCCGAGAGGCATATAGTTAGTGCGGTACAGCCAACTTAACCTAGGAATGAAATGAATCTAAAGCTGGGCTTGCCACTATGCCCATGTTAAACCATTCTAAACTCACATTTGCTTAATGATAATAACACTTTTAAAAGGTCAATAAAATCAAGGCTGAACTTAGAATGTCATTACAGGTCATTAGGGCTGCTCAATTATAGATAAAAACGATCACAATTATTTCAATCATGATTGAAATCACGATTATTCTAACGATTATTTGCTTAGAAAGAAGGTTAGGGGAACAGTGCAACTAAAGAGAAGAAAACTAACAGATGAAATTAAAGTAAACTTGTAAACTTACTATACATGTAGATGGTTATAATGTGTAAGAAACACGTGCATTGAAGGCACTTAAAGAGACCATATTACACCACTGTCTGATCTTATAATGTTTTCTCCTCATTACAAACGTGCCTGTAGTTATGTTTTGTTTCATTCACACATGTTGAACACACAAACCCTGCATATTTAGCCTGAGTTCTTCTCTCAAACAGTTCCACCTTGTCATGTCATGTGGTAATACATGAAGTGCTCCACTGTGTTTTTAGAATAATCTGGATAATTTCAGCCTAGGAAATTGCAATCCCTACTGAACTAAAGGTAAAAGGTCACTGCTAACTTGAAAAGTACCACTTCATGACATTACAGTAGAACAGAGCATTTTGAGCTTTGGGGATGTGGACAGACTAATAATAAAGTCTAACATGGCTTAAAGTTCATAATGTAGCTAACATAGGACTTAAGAGATAATGTTTATAAGGTCACATCATATAATAAAGTCAGCTTTTTCTGCTTTCTCATAGGGTAGTCTGCTGTAGACCCCAAAACACAAAAAGGAACCAACCAATTATTAACCTACCCAAAGAGTTTTTACACTGAGCTGTGTAGAAATATTGCATGTTGCGAGCCAGTTGTCTTAACACTGCACACCGTAATTGGTATAACATAGAAAGTTATAGTTTTCATGCTGGTTGTTTCACAGAGATTTCCTTCTTTTGACAACACAGCGTTTGAAGGTGTTATGTTCACTTACAGCAGGTTGGGGTGATGTGTAACTAACATAATGGTGAATGATCTTCTTCTGAGTCAGAGAGCCCAATGGGAAATACTGTTGGCTTTCTTCCTACCAGCTTTGATCTGGGTCTTGGGATAGGCGGGCAGGTGTTCAGCTGACTACAAACTACCCCACATGCTTCTGTACTATAGAACAGTAAGCCGCAGCTTATCCTTGGGAGTATACATTTGTTTACAGCGTTGGGAAATCTCAAAAAGGGCTTTAGGTGTTTGTCAGCTGTGTTTAAGATGACCCACTAATCATGTATTTATGTTAGGAATTATATGGGATAACAGCAGAAAGGAGAAGTTAGTGAGTGAGTGAGCCGGAGATTTGGTGCTATTTAAAACTCATGTATCACAAGTTGTATCCATCTTTATATAAGTACATTGCTTCCTCTTAGTTGTTTTTTCTGCATTTTTTTTATTTATTTTTTGCATGAACTCCTGTATGACACATGGAGTGTGTCTTGTGAGTGCAGTTTGGATCAGATACATGCAGATATATCATAGTTTTGAGAGCTTTGGGCACGACTAAAGTTCAGCAGGACATGTCATTAGTCGACCAAGTCCACTAGTCCACCACAGCCTTAGGAACTATAAACATTTACCAAAAATTTAGGCTGCACCGACTTGCTGGATCAGATATTGACGTGCAGATATTGGTTTAGTCTGTACATATAAATGAATGTAAAAAGACTATTTACTGGTTCAAGTCGACCCAGAAAGTGCTATAATCTTTGCATTTTATTTATACATAGTTGTTGTGTATAGATACTAGAGGAGTAAAAAATATGACATAACAACTTCCATTCAGAATAGAAAACAGTGATTGCTCAGCTTTTTAAAATGCTGTTTTCAGTCTCTGCCTCTGTATTGCTTGACATTGGGTATCAGCAGATAATAAAAGCTACACTATTGAGTAACTGTATTCTGCTACATATTCAGAATACAGTTCCTTTCCTAAAATCAAGGGAATACACAGTTATACTATTTAGTCCTCAATTTTCAAGGTGTATTTGTGAGAAAAATATGAGTCACTGGGGTATTTTCCTTCTCTAATCAGTGATAAAGAAATGCATAACAGACATAAAGTTATTATAATATAATGCAATTAAGTGCGAAAGTATTCTAAGTATTCAAAACACAGTACTCTGATTGGACCATGTAGTAGAAAATGATGTAACTAGTCTGTATTTTGTAAGTACATTTTTTAATGTATTCCTCCAAACATTATGTAAACACAGTATGGCTTAGCTCCAGCCCTAATTACTGTCTTAATAAAATCTGCCCTGTAAACAAAAGACAAAGATGGCGGCGGATGCAATAACAGAAAAAAAAAACATGTGCATTTATAATCCAGCAGTCTGCTCCCGGGGCCAGGACAGTTTGAGTCAACAGCTTTGAAAACAAGGCACTATGTGGGAACAAACAATATGTATGCACTTAACCTTACAAGTAGCATTACATTTATCACTCTTACCCAACAGTCACATCTTATCCGAAAGGTTACTGAATATTACACATTTCTTATACAATTAAACGCTTGGCTCCAACGATTTTATTCACTTGGTTCCCTATCAGCATCTATAAGTGAGTTCAGCATCACAGAACACACATTATGCATTCTTCTGGCTTTAATTCCTCTTTAAACGCGCTTTTAGTCACCTTGAGATAAGTATTTCACCTTTTCTAACGTAATAATGTCTATGTTTGGAACAGACTTTAGAGGGAGTGAACAATGGGAAAATAAACAAATGTTGTCAGAGCTGTGCTTTGACTGCAGAATTCAGACAGTTGTGGATCTGGACTCTGGATTTTTATCTGTGATGCAACAATTTGGGCAAAATGTGAACTGAATTTTACTTATTTATTTTTCTGATTTCTCAGATAAGATGACCTTGGATAATGGGTTCATGAAACAAGCATTAATGAAGCAAAATACAGCTACATTTACGTATTTGACAAGGTGCCAAAAATATAACATGGCTAAGAGCTCAAAAAAGTTGATTTTTAATACAACACTGAGTGCTTCAAATTCATCTCTGAAAATAGGTAGGTAACTCTTAACCTCTGACTAGTGACTCTTTTGCAAAAATCTTTGGCACTGGTATTTATTTGCAGTATTTTTACAGGCATGTACAGCTTTTGAACATCTTATGCAGTATTGAAAGAAAAATGACAATCCATCCATCTTCTTCCATTTTCTCCAGGTGGGTCGCGGGGGCATCTTGCTGCCCAATCCTCATAGCACCTGCCCCCCCATGAACCCCTCTGTGCGTGGTAAGACGTCACGGTCCTTGATGTTAGTTCATAGGGTGCTGCATGGTTTGAATTGATGGGGGAAACCGGAGCCTGGAGGAAACCCATCCACACACGGGAAGAACATGCAAACTCCACACAGAAAGGCCCGATTTTATAATTATCTGCAAACAGTGTAAACTTGGTATTGTTTCAAAATCCTCTGTCGGGGGAAAATGCATTTATTAGTACATGTATTTACTAATTACAAGAAAAAAAGTTGTGTTGATTACTTCTTTCAGCGTGCAGGATAGTTTTGAATCAAGATTGAACCTTGTATGGAATGTGAACAGTAGATTTGCTGTGTGTGGCCATAACTTGTGATCATTTATTTGCTGCAGTTCATTTATATATCTATGAAATCTCCATAAAAATCCCAGTGCCTGTGTTTATCATCATTGTGGCCCACTGGGATCTTCACGCTGACCCTTCTAAACTCAGATGAAATGTATTTATATAATGAATTAGTTTGGACCATATGTTGCTGTAAAACTTTCTTAAAACTCACATTTATATACTTGAGTGATTCTCACTGTGGTCCCCGACGCCCAGTGGTGATGTTGTAATACACCCAATGAACCAGCCAGTGTCACAAACCAAGAGCAATAAATGGAACAGAACGTTGGTGCTGATTATTTGTAGGATGCGTCGAGCACTTGTTTTGCCAGTTTATAAAGCAGGAGGTGCCAGCAAAAGTTTGGCTGTGAATGCTGTTTGACACTGACACTAACAAATCCAAAGCCTCTGCTCGCTTCAGAATACAGGTCTGTGTAAATTCCACACTATAGATTACACATTAGGTTCACAGATTTCTGGTCCAAACTTCCTTACGATAGGAATTTAGTGAACGAAACAGTATTCTCTATCTGTATTCTAAAATGTTTTGTAGTTTTGTCATCTGCAAAAAACAGAAAAAAACATCAACATCATCGACATTCATCCAGAAGTAATTGAAAAGGTTTCAAAGGTAGTGATCTGGTTTAGAAATTGAGATGTTTTAGCTGCCATCTGGAAGTCATTCTGATCTGAGGAGGGCAAGTTTCACGTAAAACTCCTCCTGGGGCAGAACTAATCCAGCTCCCTCCCCTTGGACATATATAAATTCCAGCTCCTCAGTCCAGTACCTTCAGCATGAAAATAACTTGCACATAACAGCCAAAAACCCTTAATTTTAATCATTTTAATGATTGTTCAGCTGTTTACCTCTGAAACCTGTTCTACCACCGGCCTCATAGCATAAGTGCCAACCTCATTTTTGGGCCAAATTAAGTTTTCAGTCCCGTTCTACGCTCCAGACCTTGCTGCATCTGTAGATCTCATTGGCTCATCCTTGGCCAAACAGAACCATTTTTACAGCCCAGAAAACGCAATCCGCCTCAGTCATCTAATTGACATTGGTGGGTTATTTTTGCATTTTCCCGAAAACCTTGAAAAATACTTTGGGAACAGTGCCATGAGATTAATGAAAACCGATCATTAAATGGTTTTAGAAGAGCTTTTTTAGTGAAATGAAAATGGGGTCCACCAAAGCTCAGTCCATCAGAGCACTGCTTTCTTCTGGACTGACAAGAGAAAAATTATTCGCTGATTATTTTCCCCACAAAATTCTTCTTTTACAATATCCTCTTTTGGGAGAAAACATGCAATTTTGTAATTTACCTGGATTTAAAGGTGCACTATATACATTTTTGGTTGGGGGTCCATCACCTGCTTGTTTCTTTACAGCTCAAAATACCAAGAAAAACTCGGTCTGGTTTGGTCTCCATGAAGATCGAAAGGTTTAACGTTATACTGTGAAACATTCCAGACAAAGCAATAACATCTCCACGAGAAAAGCATTCACCAGAAAAGTTACACAACGCATGCTTAAGTTGAATTTCCGTATGCACAGCCCAGTTAGCAGAGGCTAGCTCCTGCGCTAACTCATCGGCACAGTCTCGGCGTGTTTGCAGACTAATGGACATGAGCATGGTAGCTTTCAGCACTTGTTAGCGAAGGAGCAACTTCAGCTTTAGCCCCTGGAGCGGGGCCAGGGCCGCTGCTGAGTCAGGCCCACATGTGTACACTGTGTAGGGGTTAGCGCAGGCCAGCCACATCCGCAATGTCAATACACGGTACCGCACGGTATTGACAGCAGTTTGGAAAGAACCCATCTGCGGTCTTAACGTGGTTTTGTAAAATGATTATATTCTGTGCTCGTCATCACATTGAGAACGTACATATGGGTTAAAATGAACCTCCGAGGGAGAAAAAATGGAACTCGGTAAAACCTGCCACCATCAATGACAGGGAGCAGCAGAAATAGAACATATGTGGATGGTACAATTTTAGATAGTGATTTTGACAGATCTGATGGCTCAGAACGTACAGAGGTTGTTTTTCTCACAATACAGGGTTCAAAAATGACTGTGACAGCGTGTGCTACAGCTTCGGAATTATAAACGCCACACAGGAAAAGAACACCAGACAGGCTTTTTTTTTTTTTACAGATAGTCAAATGGGCAGAACGAAATGTATTAAGCGTTTTCTCATTTTTTATTTATTTGTTTTTTCAAGCATTTACTGGAGGAAAATGTACACCTACACTGCTCCCTTCTGGTACAGACATATTTTTTTTTACTTCGTGGGTGGAATGTCTTGCTAAAAGTTACACTGGTAGCATACTAGCATTGTTGGGAAGTAACTGAATACATGCACCAAAAATACATATTCTGAATACTAATTTTAGTGTATGTAGCGGGACCACCAAATGAAAGAGTAACAGTATGAGAATATTTTCATTTGGTGGTATTCAGAGTACAGTTACTTTCCCAAATTAAAGGGAATACATGACGATAATTCATGGGACAAGAGGTATTTGTGAGAAAAAAAGAGAACATCACTCTTGCATGTGTGCATATGCAAATTTTGGCTCTAATTAGACATAAACTAAAATGTAACAACAAAAATACAGCTGTTTATAATTCTATGTCATATTTGTACACTAACATAATGTAACTCGGTATTAAACTATACCGTATAAGTATTCAGAGTGCAGTACTTTTGGCCCTTGTAACGGAATATGTTACAAAATACATTTTAATGCAGGTATTCAGTATTCTGTAACTAAATCCATTTTAAAAGTATTCTTCCCATCACTGCATATATGTGTTACAGGCAAATCTACACCTGGCAACTGAATATTTTAACTGCTGCTTCCCGCTCTGTTGAAAAGTTCTTAAGTACATTTAATGCACCATTAAGTTGAGTTCATCTGATCTGCAGTTGCCATAAACTAAAGCTATTTTACATTATACATTAAGAGAAAATTGAAATGAAGAGACATATTGTCATTGATTCTATGTGCTCAAAATAGTCTCTGCAGGATGTTTCACTTAAGAAGGGGAAAGTACTTTCATTATATTTGCAGGTGCATTTATCTAGGGATGGCAGCAGCTCAGATGGTACAGCTTTTGTTTAAAACAAATCTAAAAAAAGAAACACAAATAAAGATCGTTTTTAAAAATACGCCATCATAAGGTTATTGTGGAGCAATAATAATAAGATGCACAGAGACAGAAAAGGGTTATAGTGCATCTTTATAGTAACCCTTTCAATGAACAAAAATATTTAGATCCACAACTTAAAAGGTATAATTTTCAGCTTGATTTCTGCTCAAATCAGTTCATTTCAATTGACTTGCCTGTTTACTTTTACACATTCAAAGGGCTCACTCGCTGACAATGGCACAGGTCTATCTCCCATTATCGGCAGAGGTTGAGAGGTGGTTGTTGTTCTAAGTGGATTTCACACAGCGGGAGGCGTACAGTAGAAAGGAGATGTGTGCCTGGGCTCTGTGTGTGGAGGTGTGTGTGGAGAGGGCGGTTTGAAGTCTGTTTTCACACTCGCATAATCCACCTACTCAGAGCCACCCTTTAAAGGAGCTGGAGAGAGACGGAGAGATAGACGGAGAGAGGGAGAGAGAGAGGGGGATACACAGAGAGAGACAGAGAGAGGGAGAGAGTGAGAGAGAGAGAGAAAGAAAGAGAGAGACAGAAAAAGAGACAAAGAAAAAGAGACAGAGAGAGAAAGAAAAAGAGAGAGACTGAGAAAGAGAGAGAGAGACAGAAAAAGACACATGGAGAGAGAGAAAGAAAAAGAGAGAGAGAAAGAAAGAAAAAGAGGGAGACAGAGAGAGATAGAGGAAGAGAGAAAGAGAGAGGGAGAGGGAGAGAGATAGAGAGAGAGAGTAAGAGAGAGAGAAAGAAAGAAAAAGAGGGAGACAGAGAGTGACAGAGGGAGAGAGTAAGAGTGTAAGAAAGAGAGACAGAGAGAGAAAGGACAGAGAGGAAGAAAAAGAGATAGAAAAAGAGACAGAGAGAAAGAAAGAAAAAGAGGGAGACAGAGAAAGAGAGAGACAGAAAGAGACAGGGAAAGAGAGAGAAAGAAAGAGAGAGAGAAAGAAAGAAAAAGAGGGAGACAGAGAGAGAGACCGAAAGAGACAGAGAGAGAGAGAGAGAGAGAGAGAGAGGGGCAGAGAGAGACAGAGATACAGAGAGAGAGATAGAGAGAGAGAGAGAGAGGCAGCTGTTTGAAGCAGAAAAGGAGATGCAGAGGCTGATGTGCAATGCAAGATTAACACCAAATATAAATGTGATACTTGGGATGAGATGTCAGTGTTTATTAAATAAGTGGAGTAATAGAGGGAAAGGAGTTTTTCTGACTTCTGAGTGTTCTAACCTTGCACAGTAAGATGAACTCATGAGAGTCCATCTGTGCGGTTAATTGGATGGGCAAACCAGTCACTTCGCAGCATTGTGGTTTGTGCAGAAGCCAAAGGCGCAGCGCCCAAACGAACAGAAACAAACACGGCAGCCCCAGCAAACATACTTCAGCCTGTTTTAGCGTCAATATGGACTATTTAGTTTGAGAAAAACGTGCAGAAGGTAAGAGCCTTTTGTGCATTTGTGCCTGTGCTTTTCCCTCAGCTGGATTTAAAGTTAAAAGTTAAAAGTTTGATTTTTCAGCTTGTTCCACTGTTGTGACGCTTCAGTCAGATTCACCTATAGCCCTGAGTCATTCCAGATTGATACTGTGTAGAAGTCAATTCAGAGTACTACACATATACACATTCTTGTGTTACAGACAAAACCCAGACAGTAATCAATACTACAAGCAAGTAGTATGCTAATTTGAATGAATATCAATAAAGAAAAAAATTCCATGAAAAGCACAAAGTTTCATCTATAGTTTTCTGAATGGTGTTAACCTAAAACACTGGCAACACTTTGTGCATATCAGTGTTTCAGTCACACTAATGTGATTTTGAGAACCTATGACAATTAACATAATATGTGTATTTAATGACTAATTTCAATGGCGATGACTCTGATTTCTTCTAACTCTGTAACTCTTTGGCGCACTTTATACTTTTTGAAGATTCGAAAACCAAATATGAAGCACAGACTCCATCACGTCACCAGAATCCACGTCCCTGGACTCTACAGTGTCCTTCCTGGGTATATTATGAAAGTCCTTCTTGGTGGAGCAATGCTTGATGAGCACAGTTAATTAGCGGCTCTGGGGTTTATGTAATGTTACACCCTCTCTGTCAGGCCAGATTAGCTCCATACAAAGGGGAAAAGGCCACGAACAAGCAAATGAACAAAGGAAATGAAGAAACACATTGCTTCCAGCCTGGCTAACTACCAGGCCGTGAAACCCTCTCCCAATCCCGTTCACATCCAGCTGGAGCTAAATTGAAAGCAAATACGCCCTCTTTGGAGAATATGAGTGCTTTCACAGAGATCTTATGAAGTGATTCAGAGCACAGGTCTACGCAGATCGTTCTACTTTTAGCTACAGTTCCAAAATGGCTCCTTGCACTTACTTAGAAGCAAAACAAAAAGAAATGTTTTTACGTCATCTGCATATTCACAAGTGCATGGTGAGGGTAGAATCCATCTCTTCTTTTGCACTTAGATTGATGTACACTCAACAAAAATATAAACGCAACACTTTTGTTTTTGCTCCCATTTGTCATGAGATGGACTCAAAGATCTAAAATTCATTCCAGATACACAATATTACCATTTCTTTCAAACATTGTTCACAAATCTGTCTAAATGTGTGATAGTGAGCACTTTTGCTTTGCTGAGATAATCCATCCCACCTCACAGGTGTGCCACATCAAGATGCTCATCAGACACCATGATTAGTGCATAGGTGTACCTTAGACTGTCCACAATAAAAGGCCACCCTGAAATGTGCAGTTGTTGCTTTATTGGGGGTCTGGGGACTCAGAACCAGTCAGTATCTGGTGTGACCACCATTTGCCTCATGCAGTGCAACACATCTTCTTCGCATAGAGTTTATCAGATTGTCAATTGTGACCTGTGGAATGTTGGTCCACTCCTCTTCAATGGCTGTGCGAAGTTGCTGGATATTAGTGGGAACTGGTACGCGCTGTCGTGTACGCCGGTCAAGCACATCCCAAACATGCTCAATGGGTGACATGTCCGGTGAGTATGCTGGCCATGCAAGAACTGAGACATTTTCAGCTTCCAAGAATTGTGTACAGATCCTTGCAACATGGGGCCGTGTATTATCTTGCTGAAACATGAGGTGATGTTCATGGATGTATGGCACAACAATGGGCCTCAGGATCTCATCACGGTATCTCTGTGCATTCAAAATGCAATCAATAAAATGCACCTGTGTTCTTCGTCCATAACAGATGCCTGCCCATACCATAACCCCACCACCACCATGGGCCACTCGATCCACAACATTGACATCAGCAAAGCGCTCACCCACACGACGCCACACACGCTGTCTGCCATCTGGCCTGAACAATGTAAACCGAGATTCATCCGTGAAGAGAACACCTCTCCAACGTGCCAGACGCCATCGAATGTGGGCATTTGCCCACTCAAGTCTGTTACGGCGACGATCTGGAGTCAGGTTAAGACCCCGATGAGGACGACGAGCATGCAGTTGAGCTTCCCTGAGACGGTTTCTGACAGTTTGTGCAGAAATTCTTTGGTTATGCAAACCAATTGTTTCAGCAGCTGTCTGAGTAGCTGGTCTCAGACGATCTTGGAGGTGAACCTGCTGGATGTGGAGGTCCTGGGCTGGTGTGGTTACACGTGGTCTGCGGTTGTGAGGCCGGTTGGATGTACTGCCATATTCTCTGAAACGCCTTTGGAGACGGCTTATGGTGGAGAAATGAACATTCAATGCCAGAGCAACAGATCTGGTTGACATTCCTGCTGTCAGCATGCCAATTGCACGCTCCCTCAATGCTTGCGCCATCTGTGGCATTTTGCTGTGAGACAAAACTGCACATTTCAGAGTGGCCTTTTATTGTGGACAGTCTAAGGTACACCTGTGCATTAATCATGGTGTCTGATGAGCATCTTGATGTGGCACACCTGTGAGGTGGGATGGATTATCTCAGCAAAGCAAAAGTGCTCACTATCACACATTTAGACAGATTTGTGAACAATGTTTGAGAGAAATGGTAATATTGTGTATCTGGAATGAATTTTAGATCTTTGAGTCCATCTCATGACAAATGGGAGCAAAAACAAAAGTGTTGCGTTTATATTTTTGTTGAGTGTAGATAGCACGTATTAGAAGGGAGCGATTCTGACACCAGTGTTACAACAAACTGCATGTTATTCTAGTGTTTTTAGTGAACCAGGAAGTAAGGCTGGTGCGCTGTTAGCATGCTAGTTGATGTTAGTATTAGTATGAAAGCAAAACTCCACCTCTGAAAGTAGTAAACAACATTTTTCAATTCATTGAGGTGAATAATTAGGATGGTAGAAATGCATTAAAATAGTGAAAAATACGTTTGGACCACAACTAGTTATTAAAAGAAAAGCATTTTTGAGACAGTAAAAATCACTTATAGCACCTTTAAAGCTACGGGCCTCCCCTTGCCCTTCTCCCATTCTTTTTTTCTACTGTGTATGAACAATTTTTCATGTCACCATGTCCAGTTTGTAAGCCTGTTTGTACCTGTGTGGCCAAACAGAGTTGGTATTAAAGAGTTGCTTGTTCTTTACAAAATACGGTGGCGTAGTTAGGACTGTTATACAAGCTGGGTTGCCTTAGTGAGTCATAATTCAGCTCTTTACAGTGATTTAATTGTTCAGACAGCGTTGTTTATATCTTATGTACTGTTTATGTCTTTGCTGATCTTTAGCTTACTGTACATGTAAAAAAGGTGTGTTGTTTCTGCGGATATGTCATCGCTCTGCCTGGAATGTTTCACAGTATGACACTAAACAGCTCTACTTTACATTCGTTCAGTTATAGGTGCTTTTATAGCTCAAAGATACCTAGAAAAACCACATTGTGACTGTGAGCGTGGTTGCCTTCCCACAGATCTGACCTGTAATTTGGTCTGGTTTGGTATTCATGAAGATACACTCAATAATTCTAATATTTAGTTCTATAGTAGATAAGAAGGATGCCTGATTGGAGCCCTACACCTGCCTGTGCTGCTTCAGAAGGGAACATATGTTGAGGACATGCAGACACTGAGCCAGGTCTAAACTGAACATGAGCTGTCAGAGAAGGAGTGGCACCTGCGGCATGAGGAGAGGAACCTGATGTGAGGAGGCCTGCTCGAGGCCACACACACACACACACACACACACCTGAGGTAAGGGGCGTGTTATGGGGCTGTATGGGGAAGGCTTGTGCTCTAACAGGGTTCTTTTTATACAGATAAGGGTCCTATATTACACAAAATGGATTCTTGTGAGCTTTAAGACATGTTATAATGCTTTTACCTGCTCAAAAACATATCTGGAGTTGTTTTTGAGTTAGTCTGTCTCCATCTCCAAAGCACAAAATGCTCTGTTCCACCTTGTGATGTTATGAAGTGGCAGTTTTCAAGTTAACAACGACCTTTTACCCTGAGTTCAGTAGAAATTGGCTATTCAAGGGCTTCAATCAACCAAATGATTCTAGTGAAGATTTGAAACACAGGTTCTTGTATTACCACATGACATCACAAGGTGGAATAGAGTGTTTTCTGTTTGAGGGAAGAACACAGCCTAAATAAGGTTTGTGTTAAACATGTGTGAATGAAACAAAACACAACTCTGTGTATGTTTATGATGAGGAAACAACATTATAACATAGAGAAGAATATAGCATCATATAGGCCCTTTAAGAACAAAATATTAAAGTACATTTATAGAATCCAGTGCAGTATATTTTCTGACCCAACACCAAATACGAGTAGCCTATATAAATTATTCTGTGACCTCATCTTCACCATCTCTCTTTTGTGTCTTATACACACCCAGACATCGCCACAGATAAAGTAAGGTGCGCCCTGGTAACAAGCGGAATCCCTCCAAATAGAATATTCGTAGCTATATCTCTAAAATAAACACGCCCCATTGCTTCACAGTGTCATGAATACCAAATAAAGGCGCTAAATCATGTTGGGACAGCCTGTAATGTTCCTGAAAATATAAAAATACTGAGTGCCCGTGTCTGCTTGTGAATGCATCGCCGGCAATCTGGTAAACACCTTTAGATAGGGCACAGGAGGGGGCATGTATAGCACATTATAGAGGAAGTTTACAGTTCTGCAACATCTGCTCAGGTGCACGGGCTGCAGTCTCACCCCACACTCAACCTACAAAGTTACTTCTAAGAGACCATATAAGTTCAGGAGAGACACAATGGTGAGTCTACCTTACAAGGCTGATTTGGTGAAGTTAAGAGGAGACATTGTCTTTTCATTTCAGTTCAATTTATTAGTACAAAAGCGCCTCGAGCTAAACATTTAAGGTTTGAGCTTACAGATGAAGCCTCTGAAGTATTGTACAGATTTGTTTATGTCTTTCAAACGCAACCATAGATTTAGTAGATAAAAGCACGGAGGATAAAAGTGTTGAGGGTAATTGAACTTTTTATGTATAAGCAGTGGTAGAACATAGCAAAGTAAAAGAAATAAAGTATTGTACTTAAGTATAACTTTTAGGTATCTGTACTTTACTTCAGTATCTTTTAAACTGGATATTTTTTACTTTTACCTTTACCTGTCTGCAGGACTGAAAAGTTTTTTTTTTAAGAAATCATATTACATTGTTATTTGACAAAGACAGTCAAATAATTGTGTATTTTAAAGGCCCTATATTACACAAAATTAACTCTTGTGAGCTTTAAATCATGTTAGAATGTTGTTACCTCATCAAAAACATACCAGGAGTTGTATTTTGTTTTAACCGCTACCTGTTACCTTTTGCTTAGTAGAAATTACAGGGAAATTATCCAAATAATTCTAGTGATGGAATATGGAGTTAAAAACACAGTGTAGTACTTGTATGACCACACGACAAGGTGGAACAATGTGTTTTCAGTTTGAGAGAAGAACTCAACCTAAATACAAAGGGTTTGTGTTTTAAACGTGTGACTGAAACAAAACCCAGCTCCAGGTATGTTTATGATGAGGAAACAACATTATAACGAAGACTGGAAAACAGAGTAATATGGGCCTTTTAAAAATATGTACCAAGTAAACGTTTGATAACTTTCTAGCACCACACACACACTCACACATGCACACGTATACATACACTAAACATTGCCCGTTACATCATTTGGCTTTAGCTTTAGCCGCCCCCTGCGCAGGTAACGCCTATGACCAGCTCAAAGCACTCAATCCCCACCAGGGCCAAGCTGTGCACAGTTCACCGAAGTCCATCCAAAAGCACATTAGAAAACAATGGTAATGCTTTATCTTAGCGCAAATGAACACAAACTCGATTAGGCCCAGATCGACTTATCATGAGAATACTAAACTAGTTTGGTGGAGAGTCTGAGAGGACACTGAGGAGACACAATGCCAAATATGGGCTTGTGGTCTTTCTCTTCCTCCTGAAATGCTCTTCCAAAGACACAGACACAATTATATTCACTTACTTTGCCGTTTTGACTTGGACAAAAGCTTAGCCAAAGTTAAAGCGTCTTAAACTGTCTCATTTGAATAATCCTGGCAGTAGAAGGAAGCATTTACATAACTACAAGCTGGATTCCATTCAAGTCAGCGCATGTGTTGAAAGAGATTTGCTCCAATGGCAATAGTAAGGTGTGAAATGTCTTGATAATAGATTCCTGTACAGAGCTGCTTTTAGAAATAATAATTTGATAGAGCGCATTCGGCTTAAGTAAATATGTAAGATTTTATTCATGCAAACTCAAATTTTTCCATCAGAAGGATCAAAATGAGGACCACTGCCATAGTGATTAACTGTTTAAACAAAATATTATACATTTTCAATTAGAAAAGTCTTCCAAATATCACCAGGAGAAAGTCTGAAATGTTGGTATCATAAAGTGTGTATATAAATGGACATAGATAACCTGCTAGATGCCACGTTTCAAACAAAAAGTCTGGCTCCAATTGATTTTACATAAAAAAATCATCACTCCTCTCTCTGTAACTGCTGCAGTGAGTCTCATCATTTTTATCTTAAAATATTCATATTAACCCGCTCTATATGATCCTGGTGTTTTTATTTAGCCATTAATAAATTCCTATTCCTAACATCGTGAGCTCCATTTGGCTAGAGTCGAATGCTATGGGTGACGTTACACTTCCTTTGTCCACTTCTTTATACCATCTATGGTTGGTATGAAATATGTTTTTTCACGATCTGGTCAAAACACTGAAAGCACAAAATATTCCTTGACAGTGACTCCTAAATAATCATCTAAATAAAGTGTTAACAAATGTCAATTGCACTGAATAAAATTCCTAGTTTGTGAATTTTGGTCACTGACAAAGGCAATAAAACTAGTTCTGATTCTGATCTCTTATTATGTGGGAGCCGTAGAGGAAGTCCTTGATAACGTCCTTTTTATTGCATTTCCATGTATTTGACATCTGCGAATGTGACTGAGGTAAGGGCATGATTCAAGTTCCCAAACTGTGTAAAATGAACTCTGTGACTTGTGCTGGCTCCGTCCTTCGTCTCTCTATTTTGATCAAAGCCCTGTCCAGCCTCCATGAGTCCGGGCCGGAAGATCTCCAGATAGCTGCATATATTAGCATCATTAATGGCAGCCACACAGCCATTTAATTGTGGACCTTGTATTCTGGATGGCAGGCTGCCGATGTGCTCTCTCTCTTTCTCTTTATCCCTCTCTTTTTCCCCTCACTCTCCCTATCCCTCTCTTTCTATTTCTCTCTCTCTCTGCGCAGACAAAAGGAAGGCGGATTAGTTAAGATGCTCATTTTATCCAGGTACACAGACACTTGTCCATACAGTTAGGCGCACTTGATCGGGAGTCTAATTATGAGGCGACAGTACAAAGATGGCCGCTCCGTTGTTCAAGTGCAGAGGAGCTGGAGGTGTCGTGTTGTCAGGGCTAATTAAAGAAGGCTGAAGTGTGGTCACCAAGAGCGTGCAGGTGAAGTTATACAAGAATACTATTTACACTAATGCTAATACGGGGCAATTGTGGTAAATGTAATTAAAGCTGCATTATGTAACTTTTCTGGTGCTAGGTCAGCCATCTTCTTGTTTCCATGCAGATACTAACTGATGTGATGCATTACCCCACTAAACTAATTAACTAAAGGGCATATATGGCGCTATTTTCTAATCTATGTTCTGGTGTTGATTCCTCATCAAAAACATGTCTGGAGTTGTGGTTTGTTTCATTCACACATGTTTAACCACCCTGAATGTTTAGGCCGTGTTCTTAGTTTATACAGAAAACACTAACAGGGACGGGTAACTTGTTAAATAACTGATAAATGAAGTAAAGAAAAACAAAAAGTACTTTTACCTGTAACGTTGCATGTACTCAGGTCTCTCAGACAGTAACACTCATGTGGTTATGCAGACTGTCTATCTGATGACTTGTTACTGTCATTTCAAAGAAATTTGTTTCATTACAATATTACTGTATTGGAAATGTAAGGCATTACACTACTATTGCATTACTTTCAAGTTACTCTCACCAAAATAAGTGGAAATATGGATATGGTGATCTAAATGTAGCACAGGACACTCAGTTAGCTCATCACACGTCCACTGGAAGGTGAAGTGATGTCTGACTGAGCTGAACAGGAAGTAGAGTTACTATGGCTAATCTGCAGCTTCACCTCCATCCGTGCACTGTGGATATAATCTGGCACACGTGAGGAACTACGCTCACCTTTTTACTTTTACAGAACACTTCAAACTGGATTAGCAGCGCTGTTTTTTGGACTGGGCTTCATTATTTGCGGAGGACAAATGGATATGATATCTGTATGACTATGGATAATGTGAATGAGATGCTCCAGTTTATATTTACATCTTTACGAGAGGTGAGTAATCATCATTTTCGCTATTTCCTGAGTTTGTATGGTGCGCCTCTGTGTCCGTCACTCCTCTGCCCCTGACGCTCTGTTTTATTGACGCAGTGTCAGCACACACATGAGGAGCCTGTAGTGTGTGGCGGCCTTTAATAATACATTTTGACGTGATTCACAATGACGTTATGTCTCTGTTCTGATCAGACGTTTCACCTCTGCTGATCTTGCGGTGATTTTAGCGGATTTGTATGAAGAAAAGCAAAAAAAAAAAACACACCTCAATCTAGGTTAAAATGCATTGTAATGTGCATTACTGACATTTGTACAGAGTAAAATATTACCTTTTCTTCTGTGATGCCTTACATTACTGCATTACAGCAAAAAGCAATGCATTACAGTAAATTTTTGTTACCAACACTTCTTATTTCATGCTACCTCTTAGCATGAAAGGAGAAATATAGAATGAAAAATAAAGCACTTAACTACTTTCACTCACAGCAAGACTTTGAATGCAAAGTACGTATGTTCTTATTTATGGACTGTGGGGCCAGCATGAAAAAGCCATTGATTGCAGTCTCCTTGTGGTAAATTAGACTCATGTTTCCACTATGGTCTTCAGTTCATTGTATGGTCTATGACACATAGGCCAAACCAAGATTTTAATTCGAAGAGGGTCTTATGTAAAATCCAAATATATATATGGCCATACCAGTTTGTCAAAGCCTGATCTCATCAGATTTCTGAAGCTAAGCAAGGGCTGGGCCTGGGGAGTACTTGGATGGGAGACCGCTGGGAACACCATGTGCCACAGTGGGGTGACAGTGGTGTTGTGTCCTTAGGCAGGGCACTTCACACACATTGTCTAGTGTGGAAATGGTGTGTGCGTGAGTGGCTAGTGGTGGTCAAGGGGCCCGATGGTGCAGAGTGTCAGGTGGCAGAGTCCAAGGCAGCTGTGGCCACAGTAGTGACTTATCACCACTAAATGAATAAATAATGAACTGTAAAGCACCTTTGAGTGTCCAAAAAGTGCTATATAAATTTAAATAAATATTATTATTATTTTATTTTAAAATAGACTCTTCAGAGCTTCTACCATGTTTAACATTGCTTCCTCGTCATAAACATGCCTGAAGAGGTTTTAGATGTCGTCCATGCATGTATGAGGAGTTTACCGATCTCCCCCAGGCTCCATTTGAATCCTGCTTGTGGTTTAAGTAGTTTCATTAGGGGAATGTACACCACATGTTATGTGATCGAGCTGTGAACGGGGAGTGGCTCAGTGTGCAGAGCAAAAGGAGGGGAGACTCAAAGCATTAAAAATTAAATTGAAACTTATAAAACATGTTAATATGATGTGTTTGGATAATATAACATTTTCAAAACAATAAAAGCAACATGGTGGTCAAAATATGTTATGTGTTAGCAGTTAATACCTCAAAGCAGTGTAATACCCCCAAATTGTGTTTCTTTCTTTTTTTTCTTTTTTTGTAGTAACATTATCTTCCTGTTTGAAACTGTAGAACTGAGCAACAGACTTTAACTAATGTGTTTTTGACATTTGATGCATGACCAACATGACATTTAAAAAAAAAAAAAAAACTAAGTAAGCTTAGTGGGCAGTGATAGTAGGTGAAAACTGACATTTCCTCAGCACTCAAGCTTCAAGTGCAGGACAATACAGGATTACTTAAACACTCCATAGTTGATTTCACATAATATGTCTCCTTTAAATCTGCACTGTGTACCTTTTCTGGATGAGGTTCCATCACATTCCATCACCCAAAATGTTCCAAAATATTGCATTAAACATATGTGTCTCCATGAAGAAAAGAAGCTGATGCCAAAAGACCAAGTTACATGTCAGATCAGTGGAGAGGCGAGCCCACTCTCAGTAAGAATGCATCGTTTTTCAGGGTAATAATACTAAAGATAGATATGTTCAACATCATGCTGTGGACATTTGAACCAGGGTAATCACATCGCCCTGGCAATGAGCAAGTGGTGAACCCCAAACCATAAAAGTGACATAGTGCACCTTTAATAAAGATTTGAACTAATGTAGTCTTCCGTAGTTGAGCCAAAAATCATTAGCGACCAGGACCACTCCTTCTCTTCCCCGACGCCACATGTAACTGAAAACTGCAGCTTTGCCCTCTTTCTCTTCAGCCTCCCGCCCATCCATCTCTCCCAGACAGCTCTCTGCAGCGGATACAGAAGAGCCAAATGCCACATGACGACACTAGGGGGGGTCGAGCATTTCATTTAACCAGGACTAAAGCACGACCAGTGCAGAAGAAGAACACTATGAATAAATGACATGCATTATTTCACTTGGCTCCGCTGGGACTTTTACAGTTTCCGATGTTATTTTAGCACCCTCTTATACAACGCCACGCATGGACTGATAGCTGCATGTGTGAATGAGCTCAAAAAGCCCCGCCCCCTTTGTCTTTCGCGCGTCGCCGTGGTAACAAATGTCCCCTCCCCGTCCCCCGCTTGGCTGATGGATCTACTCAGGCTGCAGTCAACAGCAGGCCCTGATTGAATTCCCTAACATCAGATTAATCTTATGGACACACAGCGGACCACCTCAGGAACACACTCAATATGAAGCCATTGCGTAGTGATCCATACAGTTAGATACACTCACATAGATTAACTGGGAGAGAGAAAGGAGAAAGGAGGAGAAATATCAAAGTTGATTCTTGTGTGGAAGTGGTGTGTCTGAGTTTATTGGTCCCATTAAACAGTTATAGTGATCAAGAGGGCAAAGGCAAGGACAAACTGGCACGATTTGGCGCTGTAAAAGGAGCAGGGAATAAGTGGTGACTCTTCAGCTGTAATATTTGTAGAACTGGAGGATAACTGGAAGGAGACTCCCGCAAAGGTGTTGAACTATTAGAAACCTTTTTAGATTAGACTTAGACAAACTTTATTGATCCACAAGGGAAATTATTTGGACACAGTAGCTCACACATCACAATAAATAAAATAAAGCGCAAAAATACACATAGAAATAATACATTAAAAATAAGTAGCAGAAATAGCAAGCGACTGGTGTCAAATAAGGCATAATTACATAAAAGTACAAGTAAAAATACAGAAATGTATAAGTACTGCAACCTATGATCTGGGATACTGTTTTTGGTGGTGATTAAAATTTTGTTTAACTACTGTTTTATGATCGTCATCATTATTTCTATGCAAATGTTATTGAAATATGGAATGTTCCACAGTATGGCATAAAAACACACCTGTTTCCATGTATACACGCAGTCAGACCTGTGGAAAGGCGAGGCCGCTCACAGTCAAATGCAGGTTTTCAATGTAGCCACATAAACACTTGCAACTGATTTGATGCAAGAGAAACATGTTATTCCGATACTGTAATACTATACTTTGTGATACTCTATGGAGACAAGGAAGTAGTGCACTCACCAGAAAAGTAACATACGGTTCCATTAATAATGATTTTTTATTTTTTTTTAATCTGTGAAAACAATTTGGTCAGTTTTTTCCATTATAACAATTCTGCCATTTACTTTTCCAATGAGCGAATGTAAAATTTGTTCCCCAACTAATCAAATAAATAAATAAAATGAACAATGCCAAGTCTATATTAAAAAAATTCTATGACAAAATACATTATACCTAAGCAAACATCTTCACTAACCTCCCTGCCCTCAATTCTGATAATAATATTGGTCATAAAATCAAATATTCCTAATGTGGCGACACTAATCATGAAAAGCCAGTGAGCAATTCTCTATGTAAACAGTGTGGGCAATTAAAGGTCTCACAGCGGGAAGGAGAGGATCTGCATATCTGTCTAAAAACACTGTCTCCACTAAAATAATGCATTAAGCCAGTGAACACAGCACTAAGATAGTAAGAGGTGATATTGAGGTAGAGTAAAGATGAGTAATGTAAACACAGGACACGGAGCTTATTGCAATCCAAGCTGAATGAGCATGATCATGGATTATGTGAAAGGTACAAGGTAGTATAAGGACTACGGAGAAATATTCCTACACATTTGTCTTAAAAGCCGGGTGTTTTAACAGACTTACAATTTGGAGGTTTTTAAAACAAACTAACCTGCTGTTGTTGTTTCGTGTGTGCATAATCCATCTGTTTAGTTAAAAAATCAAGCCATAAAATGAGCATTGGTGAAAGAAGTAGTCAATTTTCTTACTTAAATAAAAGTGCAGATACTGGAGCAAACAAATACCCAAGTAAAAGTATCACATGAAGAATCTACTTAAGTAAAAGTATTAAATTACCTGAATGTACTTATATGTACAAATAAAGCTTAAAATGTGGTGATTTTAATAAAGATTATACCTGTTCTCAAATGCAGTGAACTTAAAAATGTATTTAAGTAAAATACAGATACCTTAAATTTATACTATTATAAATACAGTACTGCTTTGCTGCTTTTACTTTATGTTCCACCACTGAAAATAAGTTTTCGAGTTAATGTCAATGCCAAGAAGATCAAAATGACTTAAAACCAAGACACATAATGAACCATTTAATAGTGATACCTTCTGTTCTTCTGGAGGATCGGTGCAGGCTCTGGTGAAGCCCTCTTTGCTGCTGCAGACGTTTGTGCTCAGATCTCAGTGGAAGGGAACACTTGGTTCTCCACACATCTGTCAGAACACAGCGTCTGCTCAGCCACAATCACACTCACTGACAGACTGTTGGCTGAGAAGTCCTTGATAACATTTTGGTAACATTTATTCATTTTGTGTCCACATACCACACGTGCAGCTATCTGACGTGTACTTTGGTTGGAGTGCACGTCCCTCATTTGCCCAGGAGTGTTTGGTGGTGGAAAAAAATAACAAAGTAGTCATCTGGATAGTGTTTTTGAAATCCAAACATTTCAGTTACCATTCAGAAGTCAGTCTCAAAGTACTGGTCTGAGAAGTTAAATTTTCTACTGCCCTAAGGGGAGGGGAGTGTGCCCTGAAACTTATTTTCTATTCTGCTTGTTTATCCCCTGACCTTGTTTACTTGCTCGACATTTTGTTTTGCTATTCTGCCAAAAAGTCTCAATTTTAAAAACATTGTCCAGATAATAATAAACCTTAACCTTTTCTATACCATCTTGCACAATAAAACAACGTGAGTTTTAGGTTCCGCACGCCAAGTGTAATGTGAAAACTACTCACTATGTCAAGATTTAAGTTTATACTAGGTTAAAATAGCTATAAATTAAACAACTGGAGGATTCAGGCATCTTGATAGTGAAGATAATGGCCAGATCTGCACCTAAATCAATGTTCTTGTTTTTGAGGGAAAGAATGTTTTTCTATACTAAATCAGGACAAACAAGAACAAATCACACCAAAACTAAACAAATTCTGCACAAAGACACAAGATATAGAGATTCTTTTCTATTGAGAGAGTCTTAGAGATTAGTCTGACCTGAAAAGAATTCATACGCCCTGCAGCCCACCATTGATTTTACCCACAAGCTTTTCCTAAACACCCCATCAAAACCCACTATTGTAGATTTAACTTAAAGTGAGAACATTTTGCAACAATTAGATCTCCATGAAGCGATATCTATGACCCAATGTACCGTACAAATGACTGACACTCACCTGCGGGACGTATACTTAAAATATAGCCACCCACAAGCTCACTTCAATCAGATTTTGGTCACACGCTGCCGGTAGAATAAAGCTCTATTATTACCTATAATCTGAAGTTAAACATTCGCACCATGATCATTTAATTAGGTCGTATTTCACCAATTACCTTTATGGCGGTGATGAAATGTGAATCAAAACTGTCATGCTGAACAAAGAACCCCATGAATTACCTTGTGGCGAAATCACTAGGTTTATGTGCACCTCTCGAGTTAGTCCCTGATGGAGGCGCTCGGAGTTCAGACATGTACTACTTATCACAAAGGATTTTCTGTCTATCGCTGTTGATAAAATGAATGCCGTACTAACAGCGATGTGCAAATCTTTGAATGATGGAATGTTGTGATCAAGGGTCTCGGTAGAAGTTTGGAGGGAAAGTGCAAGAAGGCGAAAAAATGATAGCAAAAACAGCCCATTCTCAATCTCTGTGGGTAAACAGCAGCATACTCCTTTGCTGCCTCTAACTTCCCTGACTGTAATATTTTGTAACGGCAACAGCTATTAGTGGTTCAGCAAGATACAAATTCCACACTGGGTAAACAAAAAACGACTATTTTTAAGTGAAATGATTTGGAATTTTTTTGTGAATGCGGAAATTTTAAAACTTTTGGCAAAGCAAGTTTATTTGTATAGCCCAATTTGTCCACAATGTAATTCAAAGTGCTTTACAGAATAAGAAAGACATTAAAATCACAATACAAACAAATAAGGAATAAAATTAACTTTAAAAGAGAGAAGAGAATGAATAAAATATATATGCGCAGCTAAACAGAACAGTTTTGAGGAGTTAAACATTATCAAAGTAACTCTAAAGGAGTCATAGAAAGTAAAATCATCAGTTACACACCAAATTATGATTAGTGTACTTCTCAGCAGTGTAAAATACTGTCAAATTATATCTTTCCATTTATTATTTTAGGTAGATATTAAGTACATTGCACAATACATGATGGGATCTATTCGTATGTTTCCAGTACTATCACTGCTACTTTTTACCTTGATTATTAGGTTGGTATTTCCGCACACTGCAAGGCCAAAACCAGCTTTTTCCCAACAGCTTTGGTGTGTCATAATTCTCTGCCATAAATCTAGTGTCTTTCATATGTAGTGGGTCTGTGCACATAAGAGGGAGGTGCTAATTTCATTGTTTGTTTCTTTCATTCAATAACAATAAAGCAAATTTAATCAATCAATCACACACACTGTTTGTAGTGTCTTTCTCTTACCTAACCTCTCTTACGTAACATTGTTTTATGAATGCTTGTGTTTACGTGCTGTGTAGTCGGGTTTGTGAAGTCGTAGGCAGCCACATCTCTCCGACTGCCCCTCGTCATTTCCTCATGAAGTCAGGTCAGGTGATCCATCTGAGCTCTGAATGTGCTACAAAAGCCACTGTCAGTATTTACTGTTAAGCGTGAGTCCATGTCCGGCAAATGATACACTTAAGCCTTCTATAATCTGGACACTACCCTCCAGTATAAAAGCCATAACAAATAATGCGAGACACCCTCAAAGACATTAACAGTAATGACCTTCTTCATTTGACACCATTACAATTACCCTGCCCAGGGCTCCAGTCTGCTCCTGTCTGCTCCTGTCTGCTCCTGTCTGCTCCTCCTCCTCAAGCCCCCTTGCTCCCCCGCAGAATGACTCAGAATTATTGCTCGTACATCATCATGGGGAGATGTAGCTTCATCAACAACAAGCTAATGCTCAAAAAGCCTGGGCAACAACAGCTCAAAGGCAGCCATTTAACACATCGTTGGAGAAGATTAAAGCTGCGCTGTGTCACTTTTGTTGAGGGATACTTGACTGCTTGACTCCATGGAGATGCTATTGCTTTGCCTGGAATGTTCTGCAGTATCTACTTGTCTATGATGTTTGCGTCTTTCAGAGGTTACAGCCAATGCACTCTCAAGAAACGTTCTGAGCTCATAAGCACTATCCTGCATTTATTCAATTATAGGTGTTTTTTTGCTTTAAAAAAGGACCTTGAACTAAATGGATTCTTACAGTGAACAGGGTCGCCTCTCCACAGATCTGACCTATAAAGCTGCCTGCTTTTCTCAGTGGAAATACGGAAGTTTAAAGCCATACTCTAAAACATTCCCCATTAACAATTACAACATGACCATAGGGACGGGGAGACCTTCACAGTTACCTTTAAACCAAAGAGAACATGTTGTGCAACAGCATCCCAGAGTAATTAGCCCGAGTTGTTCTGAGCAGAGAGTGTGAGGGATGAGATGTGTTTAACAGATGATCTATACGCAGGGCTGCACCGCGCTCTGTCCCCCGCTGAGAGAAATTATGGCTGTAAACAGAGGCCTGCATCTCATAAATGCATCTACATGCATTTGAGTTGACGTGGCAGACCTCTCTGTGCCATCTTTGGAGGTGGGCGAGATCTGTCTCACAGCAAGCAGCCCGCCGACCAACGCCATTCAGGGTGCAGCCAGAAGAGATAAACAGGCCGAAGGAGGACTGCAAAGGCTTACCATCTGGTGTAAACGCAGCTATACAAATGTCAATGGCCAGTGATTAAGTGGTAGCACAAATAACTAGAGTTAAGTTCATAAGCAGGATCAAGCAATGTTGGATATTCTTTTAAGTTTTAGCTAATTGTAAAAAAAAATGTATCCAAGTAATAGCAATTTACTGATCTATGTTATAATATTGTTTTCTCATCTCAAATATATCTGGAGTGGTGATTTGTTTCATTCACACATGTTTAACACACAAACACTGCATATTTATCTCAAACAGAAAACCCTCTGTTCCACCTTGTGATGTCATGTAGTAATACAAGAATGTGTTTTTAAACTCTAGACACCTTCACTAGAATCATTTGGATAATTTCAGGCCTGGAATATCCCTACTGAACTAAATGTAAAATGTAGCAGTTCACCTGAAAACATACAATTCATGACATCACAAGGTGGAACAAAGCATTTTAAGGTTTGGAGATATGGATAAGCTAATAAAGGGTTACTCAAACTTGTGAGAATGAAACAAAACACAGCTCCAGGTATGTTTTTGAGGAGGTAACAACATTTTAACGTGGCTTAAAGCTCACAAGATTCTTTTTTGTGTAATATAGGACATTAAAATCCATGTTCCAGATTTTTCCCATGTAGATATTGTTTAAGCAGCTCTTCAGGTCAAAATAAGTCAACTGTGGGCTGTCTCCTTTTAATAAGAAAGCGTTTTCCAATGATCAGGAAATGCGTGTTAGCCTGGTAGTTGTTTTTAGCTTTCTGATCATGGCAAAACTCTGCACTGGTCTCTGAAAGTTGTGCAAAGGTGTTCTAAACTCATCATGGTGAATCATTAGGATGCTCAGAATATATAAGGTAAGTGAGGAATAACTTTGGACCACTGCGAATCACTTAAAATGATCTATTTCTGTTTTTCACGCTTTTACGACAAGAAAATCAGGTACAGCGGCTTTAAATGAAACAGGTAAAATTGTTCTCAAAAACAAAGCAAGGCAAATCGAGGCTTTCTAAATAGGAGGAGAAACAACTAAGCCAAATTTGATGATGAATCTGATCAGCAAACAAAAGAGTTTCTAAATGTACCAACAGTTCATGCATATTTGAAGAGCGATTTTGCCAAGGTTGTGTTCATAGCTCTATTTTAGTGAGAAAGAAAAAAATGAATTGCCTGCTTCATAGAAAACAATAATTCCTGCAATATTCTGTTAGCTAAAGACACATTGCTCATTATTAAGGCAGAGGGTTCACCAGCTTGTCTCCATGACAATTTTATTACTTTACCAAAAATCTTCAGAATGGCATTAATCATACCTCTCACATTTATTCACTTGCACATATTGTTTTATTGCTCAAGACATACATCGAAAAACCTGCCTTTGTTAGATTTATAGACTAGACAGTTACGTAATGTCTTTATGCATTTAATACATTTTGATCTTGTTGCTTGCTGCTTACTTTAGTTTCACTTAAAGACCTGATTTTTAACCAGTTCATTTTAAAATGTTTGATGTGGTCTATTCCTAGCATTCTAATAATTCTCTACAAGAAATGTGCTGAACAAAAGTCACAGTTAAGTTAAAAACAACTAGCATGGTAACAGTGCACTTCCTAATTTTCAGACAATAAAGTGCTGCATAATTAGATCCAGACCACAGACTGTGTGTATATAAATACTACTACTACTGCAGTGAGCCTTGTCATTTTGGTCTTAAAATGTTCATCTTAATCCCACTCTACATGATCTTGGTGTTTTTATTTCTCCATTGCCCTAAATAAATTCCTATTCCTAATGTGGAACTTGGCTCCAGCGGTCTCATTTTGCCCCCATGAGCTGATCGTCAAATAAATAAAAACAAATCCTGCTCAAATCCATAAAAAAGGCTCAGTGGCATGTTCCCTGCAGCTGGATGCGTTTGGCATTTGGCTGCTACCATTATGATGACTAGTCCCAAAATAAAAGCGCAGCATGTCCGTGTTCCAGTCATGTGCATCTAAGCATATCTCTCGACCTCTGACCTTGTGGAGCGGCCCCGGGCCCCGCGCTGGCCCATTTGTCTCCTTCATGTGAGTGACAGTCTGTCCACACAGCAGGTGCTCTGAGGCGTCACTGCAGCCACTGACCCAGACTCACCAAAAAGAAAAGAAAAAAGAAAAGAAAAAGCAGGAGTACACCGTCTGCTGTGTTGTCCGAGCCAGCCTCTTTGGCACGTGCCCCTCGCTCATACACAAACATTACACTCCGAGGCTCCATCTTTAACTTGTCTGGGCTGGCACTGAGCACTATGCCTGCCCCATGTATGCAGCCATATGGCCATCTAACCTGACATTGTTTCGTAAGAAGGAGTGGGAAAACAGCAGAGCTTCAAGTATAAAGATTAATGAATGGGATATTTTGAGCAGCTTTTCATTTTGCACTTCGATCTCGGCCTGATTGGTTTGACTTTGGTTCCACATTTGATCAGTTTCTCTCCAACTGCGCCGTGTGTCAGGAATCAAAGTGCACCTTAAATTCCACTGTTTGAGTCTCAAAATTTGATTTTCCTGTTTACTCTTTTCACAAATCAGAGCCTTTTCTTGGCAATTCACATGAAATTGTTTCACTTCTAGTTTAAAAGTGAATGTTTTGAACAGAGTACACCAAATAATATATCATCAAATCCCATTTCTATGCCAGACTTTTGTATTCGATCCTTTTGCCACACAACATTTAAAGGCCCTGTACAATTTATTTATTTTTTTTTTTTCATCTACAGTAGTTGTCGTGCCCGAGTACACATATATTGCATAAGCAGCGTTTGAGGTCAAGATTAACCTAATGTGTAATGTCTGCATCTACTTATAGAGTGTGCAATTATCATGCTAGTTGCTAGCATTACCCTGACATAACTCTGCTCTGCTGTGAAAACCTCATCACAGTGAATAATTATGAAGGAAAGTGAGGAACAACTCTGGACCACTGCAAATGGTTTAAAATAAATCTGTTCTGTTTTTCACACGTTTAATGCCGGGCGTCCACTGCATCACTGTCCATTTGTAATAAAAGAATTTTAATCATGGGGAAAATCTTCTCAAGCCCACGGTTCATAGATCTCACTGTGAGACAGGGACAAAGTTAAACTCCCAAAAGCCTTGTATGAGCCAAAAGGAGCTGTGGCTGATATCACGCAAGTTTGATGTTTTGGAATCTTGGTTTTTAATAATGATTATGCAAACAGTCTTTATAATTCAAGCATGTGTGCATGTGTCATTTTATATTGCTGGAAATAACTTAACATTTTATGAAGGTTATTCTGTGCTGCAATGCATGATGTTTTATATTAAAAAGTCAGCAAATGTATTCTTTTTTAAATAATATCACTTAGTCCATAGTCAGTGTTTGAGTGTTTGTTAGACACGTTTGAAAAAAGTAGTTCTCAAGAAGAATGGTGTAAGTGTTTGAGCTTTTTGTTATGAAATAAAAGGTTTTTACTAAGTGTTTATAATCTGCTGTTATCTCTCACCTCCTTCAGATCCTTGAATAACTTAAATGTAGGCGTGATATTGACAGAAAGGTTTATCTCGATCTATTTTATATCAATCCATATGAAATGTGCTACCATTTAATTACAATATATTCAGTCTATTGTAATATTACCACACCTCTAATTGAATAACTACAAACTACATTTGTTTCTGGTGGTGTTTGTTTGTTAGCAAAGGAACTCAAACTGATCCATTAAAGATTTTTCCTATTACAATAAACAATAGGGCCAAAATATTAGCCAATTAGAGCAAATCTAACATCTAACTTTGTGATTTTGATCTTAAATGAGCACTTTACTACATGCCTAGTCTCTTCATTGACTCACTTGCTTCAAACCATACAGACAAAAATAACTGGGGAAAAGTCTTAAATGATGTTAATTAGAATGAGTAGAAGATGACATACAATGACATTTTGCTGTGATAGGTTTGTTTTTGCAGACCAGGGGAGCCTCATTAACCCCATTCAAATGAGCCACTTAGAGAACGGACAGAGATCAAGACCTTCACACACATCCATTATCCTGACACAAGAATAGGACTTTTCAGCGCTATGCAACATTTATCAGAACTATTAAAGGCACTGTACCTGATTTTACTGTCTTATAAGGGTGAAAAACAGAGATAGTTCATTTAAATTTTTTTGCATTGATCCAGACCTCACTTGCCTTATGTATTCCTAATATGTAATGATTCACTGCAATGGTTTTTAAGCAGTGTTCACAACTATCAGAGGTCAGATCAGACTTTTGTCATGATGGTAAAGCTGACAACTACTAGCAGGCTAACGCACACTTCAGCACCATGTAGCAGACTTGTTTTGAGGTGTATTTTGTAACTTTTCTGGTGGAGGGTCTGTCACCTTACCTTACATTTATTCAATTGCAGATGGTTTTATACCTCAGAAATATCAGGCAATCTGACGGTGAGCAGATTCGCCTCTCCACAGATCTGGCCTGTAACTTGGTCTGGTTTGGTATCTCTAATGTACTGGGGCATGGCATCATTTGCTCAAATACATGGGGAAAAAGTCAGGTACAAGACCTTTAACTTTGGTCTTAGACTCAGACAAATATATTGATCCACAAGGGAAATTATTTGGGCAAAAGTAGTGCACAAATCACAATATAATTACATAAAAAAGATATATAACATAAATGGTGATAATAAATTCTAAATAGGTATCAAAAATAGCAAGGGACTGGTGTCAAATAAGCATAAATAAATGTATATGTACAAGTCAAAATAAGCAAAGACATACAGTATTACACATACATCTCAGCTATATAAGCGCTCATAAGGAATTAAAGCAAGTTGTGCACCTTTTGCCTATTACAAATTTATGGTGCTAAATATATTTCTAAATGTGGGAGTTTGTTTTTTTTTACATGGAAGACTGCACTTTACTTAAGTATGAAAATATGGCCTCTGCTTGGGTAAGTCTACAAGTTTGTGGCATTTAGAATATTGAAGTGCGCACTGCAGAACTCAGCTCTTAGCCCTATCGCTAGCAGTAATGGTAATATGAATTTAGGGAAGTCATTTTATCTGATGTGTCATTGAACCATCCCAGAACTTTATAGCAGATAGACGCACTATTATTCTTCCCCGACTGCAGTCAAATTTATCTTTATTATAAAAATGCCCTCTGAAATTGAAAGACATTTGTGTTTTTTACACATTGGAGATAGAACAGTGTTGAGACTGTGATGGTAGCTTTTACAATAGATTTGATCTGCAAGTATCATACAGTCTTTCTAATTGTTTCTAAGTCAATGCAATGGTTGTTTCTGCAATTGTTACGCTAAAATACATGCAAAGACGAAGTAAAGATGCACTTCATGGAGACGCTTGCCTACAGTGTTCCACAGTATGGGCTTCAATCTATCTCCAAGGAGGTGAAATAACTGATGCCACCAGGACAAGTTACACATCAGAAAGGTCCCAGAGCAAATCAAAACGACATAAGTAAAGATAAGATAAGATAAGATAAGATAAGATAATCCTTTATTGTTTCCCATGGGAGAAGTTTGTCTTGGGACAGACGGTCACAGCACAAAGACAAGACAACACAGCAACATAAGCCCATACAAGCATCAACCATGATACTCTTTAAGTGATATATATTCCTTCAGTAAAACTAACTTGAGGCATGTTTTTTTGTTCACTCTGACTTTGCCTTTGGTTCTGCCTAAAGCTTCAACTTTTTTTTAATCAGACATAAAGATGGTACTTTGTTGGAACTACAACATGTAAGTTGATTTGTGTTGTTAAACATGTCCCTCTCAAATACCATGGAGATCACAAGCATTAACGTCAAACACCTAAACAGGATCATGATCACAGGAAAAATGTTATTTGAATCCATTTTGTATTCCTCGCAAATGCTCATTATGGTCCATCAAAGGTTATTACGAGTGGAAGACCCTTGCAGCCACATTGAAACCTGAACCATAGGGGTCATAGTCACGTAATTGTATTTTAGATTAAAGGCTTTGCAGGTCCTCAGCTCAGTCAATAAAAAGCAGGTTGAGGGAGAGGAGTAAACACAGCGGTGATTAACTTCATGTGCTACAATGATGTTCAAAGAAGGGTGAGTGGTTTGTGAGGAAGCAGCCTTTAAAAAGTCCATAAAGTCCATCGGATCAGGAGCCATGGCTACTTTGAGTTCTTTTTCCAGTTTATTGCCGTCTTTTAGTCCAGTCCATTATCTCGAAAAGAGCAACAACGCACTTTTCATCATGGTCAAAAAGATCAGATCGGCATAGCAACCGTGGGCCAATCTCAGACAGTGTGCTCGTACAAAACACATTTAACTAGAAAAAACAACAAAATTTAAAGCTTTATCCCAGTCCGAGATTTGGTCCAAGCAATTATCTAAATATTGGAGTATGCTGCTTTTAAATGCTTTTTCTTTTCTCTAATCGGGCTGTTTGTGTGCAGTTCAGAACATATTTTTGGGTTGATGTTAATGAAATGTCTAATTGAAACATTCCAAGTGTAAGTACTTAATAATAGTAGCTACAACTACCAACAAATGCATTTTTCATACATAATTTTAACTCTAAAATATATGGCATTTTTCCTCATTTATTTATTCATATATTTTCTAAACTAGAGCTGTGAAAAATATCGAACTATGAATATCGTGACACTAAATTTGGTGATACTGTATCGAATTCTGTATCAATATATAGTAGTGTTTGGCATCATTGTCACTTGAACTTGGCACAGGAAGTGGTCTAACAAAGAAATATTGCTAAAATATATCTTGATTATTGCATGTATCGCCATATCGTGATAATATCGTATCAGGTGTCATCGAATTGTGAGGGATTCTGTGATTCCCAGCCCTATTTAAAACAGCCACATGCAACCAGAATCAGCCCAAGTAAGAGTCTGTTACAGCAGAAAGGGCATCTGACTTAAAACCCATGTCAAATACAGTACGTTACAATAAAATGTGCACAATTCATATTCAAATGCACAGTTAAGTACAATGACATATACAGACTGTGTAGCGTTTTAATTTACACCTCAGAAATCCCATGGGAATAGGCTCGTAGTACCTTAGCAGCTAAAGCATAATTGGATATTACTCATGAACACACGTCTGTCATTCTATATTATTTCACTGTGATATAATTATACCTAGCCGTGAATCAAACACACGAAGAATGTAAATTACCAAAGGAAAAATCTAATAGATCTCTTAGTATTAATATGGAAACAGGACTATCACTGTGTCTTAAACTTCATACATCTTTACTCAAATCATTTGGATACTTTCAACTCTGGAGTTGCCAGTCTCTACAGAAAAAAAGGGAAAAGGAAACTGTTAACAGAGCCTTTTGAGCTTTGGAGATATAGACTAAAAATAAAGGTTTACTCAAACATGTGTGAATGACAAAAACACAACTCCAGGTTTTTTGAGGAGGTAACAACGTTGTAAATGGCTTAAATCTCACAAGAATCAATTTTGCGTAATATAGGACCTTTAATAAACTGGTTCATTATGAATTAAGTCTTTGTCCATACTTTATTTATAACTGCTACTGATTATTCTGTTCTCGGACAATCAGAAGTCCCCTCCGTACTGTGGGGCTAGTTTGTTAAATGAGCACTGCACTGCTCACACCGGGCTGTTGACATTTGGAGAAATCCCCACTGTGCCATTCCAGGTGAAACATGATCCCCCAGCTCAATAACCATTTATAATAGATACGGTTTATGAACTCAATAGGTTAACATCAGGGCAGGACAACTGGCTGGGTCATGTTAGGTCACGCATCAAAAATTATTTACCCCATCACCCTCCAACACGCTACGCATCTAAACAAGTAAATAAATCAGCATTTTTCAGATCAGCAAGCTAACCCTCCTTTCAATACAACATGAACTACAGCTATCGTATTTATCTTTATAGAGGAGCTGTCTATTGGGTCTATTTGTTACGGCTGCACAAGGGAGAGGGTTGATAAAATACACAGAGCAAAAGGCAAATTGTTGTGAGATTTCGTTTCTGAATGAGATTGATGATGTTGTCTGTAATAGTGAGGGAAGGAGTGGTGTTTTATATGGTTTGAAGATAGGGTAGGTGAAGGGAAGAGAGGAGGCACAGCTGAAGTCACTTTCTTTGGGAGTATCTGAACTTATTTTCAGTTCCAGGCAGAATTAAGTCAAATCATTTTAGTTTGAGTTTAGTTCTAATCAAGGGAATATCATGATATATGGCGTGTTCATCATTGGGATTTTCTAGTGTTCTGTTGGTTAATTAAACGATTTTGTGAAGCCCTGTGAGGTGACGTTTGGGCTGAATAGTACCGCAGCAATTTCCTAATGTTGTGAACCCGTTCGCTCATATGGCAATAAAAGCATTCTGATTCTGATTCGAAATAAATTAAATTGGTAGTAAACTTGGACTAAACCCAGAACTAAACTTGGACTAGACAGGACTAAGCCAGGACCAAACCAAGTCTAAAATCTACCAACATAATATATTTTGTTAACAAATATAAAGTTTTTTATTAAAATTGTATACTGTTTTATCCATGGGTCAGAATGAGTACAAATGTGGACTGTTGCCATAGCAATTAGCACTCACCTATAATAGCAAACTGAAACCCCAATCAAATGTACCAAGACTTTTTCCTTGAGTTGAGTGTGTAGTCTGTAGTTCTGTGACACATATCCTATTATTTTAGTTTTTGATAAGATTTATTAGTTGGCAAAAATATCCGTACTTTAGTTACAGTCATCAGTGATGGCTTTTCATGTCGTTTTCAAATAAAACCTGCAGTGATGGAAAGTATAATGCTACTGAATGTAAAGGTAATTTGTGGGTTGCATTTTATCCATAGACTGTATAAAGAAGTGGACTAAGGGAGTGCGGCATCATCCACAGCATTCGGCTACAGCCAAATGAAGCTCACTATGCTAGCAGTTAGAGGAGCCGATTTGGAGCCAGGTCCATATTAGGAAGAGGAATTAATAAACGTACAAAAAAGTGTAATAGAAACACCAGGATCATGTAGAGTAGGTTATAACCCCCATGCTCACTTCCTATTTGGAACGTGAGTTAGCTATGTCCATTTATAAATTAAAATTACCTATGATTCTACCTGGAGCTCAGAGTAACCAAAGATTAAGAGGAAGATTTAGGGATGAATTGAAAAGAATGTCAGATATTGGTGTGAAAGATAGTTGAGATGGATACCACAAACTCCATCAACAAACACAAACTAATTAATTTGTGCGGCTGATTAGCATATGTGCACAACATTAGCCAAACTCATTTCAAAGTGCACAGTGGCACCACAGTCGAGTTGTGGAGTTCTGTTTAGCAGCATGTTTGGATTAGGAAATATTAGATGTAAAGCAGTGCCACGGTTTTTGACCATCTGTTCTATGGATGGGCCCACATTAGCATAAAGGCTTACGTGCAAATACTGTATATATGTATTTTGTATGCTACATTATTCACAGTAAGAAATCACAAGACCTGTGGCCAATAAAGAGCAAGTAGTGCAATATATATTCAAATGATGCTTGTTTTAAAGTATATGTTTGGAAATTATGGAATGTAAAGTAGCCAAACTTATATTACGACTTCAAGTGGTTCTACTGCTTGAAGGAACAACAACTTTTCTGGTATGTGTGTGAGTGTGTGAGTATGTGTGTGTGTGTGTGTGTGTGTGTAGGGGGGTTTGAATATATGAACAATAGATCAGTTTGCCATTAAACTGATCTATTGTTCAGAACTGCCTCTAAAATATGCTTTTTTATGTGAGGCAGGGTGGCTTCTGCACAGATCTGACCTGTAAGTTGGCGTGGTGGTGTCGACGTCCTGTTTGTGTCCATGGAAACTGATAAGTTCACTACCATACTCTGGAGCTTCCCAAGCAAAGCAGTAATCTCTATGGAGAAAAGCTGGTGGCAGATCCTCTACCAGAAAAGTTACGTAGTGCACCTTTATTCTTCTTCTACTGTCAAAATTATACTACTATAATTACTACTGTTTCTGCTATTACTAGTACTACTACTACTACAATATCATAACTGCATTATTTACTGCATTTATTACTACTGCTAGTGAAAATATCCTCAGAAAATTCACATAATATTAATACAAAAACAATATCTCCAACCATTGTCCCACAATTGTACATTAATTAGCCCCACTGGACTCAGTATGACGTCTATATTGAGTCTTTTCGTAAAATCTTGGGAATTAAAGCACTCGTGTCTGTTGAATTGAGGGTCTTAAGTGCTCCTCCCCGCTCGCACAAACCACTAATAGAACAATCAATAACTCACAGCGGTACCTCTGCTCAAAACAAGCCTTGATTGAGCTACCACTAATACTGGTAAACATTGGGAAGGTCTACAAGAAACATTCTAATTGTTTGGCTAATTTATCAACTTTTGTTTTCATTAAAGCCACTATTTTTGTAATTGTTTCATTATAACTAAACTTTGTGGAAAAAAGTATTACAAAACGTTCTATTACTGGAATGGTACAAAAATTAGCCTGGGTGAAGTTCATTAGCCTGTTGGGGTAGGGTCAGTTACAAGACTAAATTACCACAGCTATGTCCCTCTTTTGCTTAAATTAACACTAATAAAGTTTTTTTTGGACTAAAAACATTTTAATTTATTATGAATATGTGCCAAGTTGGTATTTTAAGTTGCCCAGTGATTAAGAGCACATGCTCCCAGACACCAGAGTGATCAATAGGGTCAATGAGGTGCCATCTAAACAGCAATTATTAAGACAAGATGACGTTTTGAAAGTTCATCTTCATTAATTACATGCTAGCGATTGGAGTTCACTCTGGATCTTGGATTTTTTTTATAAGGGTGTTAAATTCCCCACTTGGTGCCAACTCAATTAAACGAAACTGCAGTAGGCACTTATAAAGTATTACTGCAGTAGTTTGGGGTCGAGACACGTCTTTTGTCTTATTTAAGATATAATTGTGGTTAGTATTGTTAAAACAAAATCTAATACTGAATAAATGATCACAATTCTGGTATAAAGCTGCATTGTGTAGCTTTTCTGGTAGAGGCATTCTTACTTTGAGTGGGCTCACCTTTCCACAGAGCTGAACAGTAACAGCCTGGTGGCGTCACCTTGTCTCCATGTACAGAGGTAAGTTTAATGCTGCACCAAGGTACATTTTAGCCAAGGCAAAGATACCAGGACACAAGCAGATAGACAGGCCCTCTAATAAAAGTTACATATGGGATTGGTAAAGTCCTTTATCACTGAGCTGATAAATAAATCCTCTTGCAAAAGGATTTTTTTTTTGGCTACATGTAGAAAATTGCGGTGCACAGATGCTGAGAATTTTGACCTAAATTTTGGCTTACACATATCCAAGAAGCATTTATTTATTAGAGTTTTTGTGAATAGGGGAGACTCTCCACAGATCTGAACTGTAATGTTTAATCTATACTGTGGGACATTCTAGACAACGCAATAACATTTCCATGGAGACAAGTAGGTGGCGGACCCTCCACTAGAAATGTTGTGCAGTGCAGCTTTAAAATATGGCCAATAGTAGCTGGGATAAGCTCCAGTAAAGTAATACACAGAAGACTGAATGAACTTTGAAATCCTGCTCTTTATTTGGAAAGCTCTCACACATACCTCCCTCCTCCCGCCAAAGCTCATTGATCAACCCTGTGATCAGGCATCACTCCTTAAAAGAAAAAAAAGAAAAGAAAACTCCCCCTCTGCTGCCGTTCCCTCGAGAGCATCGCACTGTTATTAGAGAAGCACTGGAGCTGCATTGTAAAAACCCATCTTCTCTTCTCCACCCTTCCCCCGGCTATCGCTGACAGCCTATTGGACATCATTACAGGTAGCTTTCAGTGGCTTCTGGCATCATAACGAATGTCACCCCCCCCCAGAATCACGGATGGAAAAGGTAAACAGTGTGAGTTTTTTACACCTGTCAAGCTTCAAAAATACACAGGCATCACGACGCGAGAGCATACTGAGAAATGGCCTGGCACCTGTGGCTATGCAAAATGAATGAGATGAATTACAATGCAAATGCAATAGTGGATATATGGTGGTCTGGGAGGCTGCAGAAAACATGGAGGTATACGCGTTTGTGAGCTTTAGTAAAGGATGGGAAAAGTGATTAGGGTGCGAAAGGCTATTTACGTCTAAACATGTTTCAATGACTTATCTCAAAAGAGGAATCGCAGTTTAGATCTTCTCAATTTGAAAATGGGAAAGGATGGAATAATTCTGATGGTGACTTGTCATGTCATGCGGTAATACAGGAAGTGCTCCACTGTGTTTTTAAAATCCATACACCATCCAACCATCCATCCATCCATCCATCTTCTCCCGCTTAATCCGGCTGGGTCGCGGGGGCAGTTTACTGCCCAATACTCATAGCACCTGACCCCCCCTATGAACCCCTCTGCAGGTGGTGAGCCCACAGGAGGGTGGACAACATGGTCCTTGATGTTAGTTCATAGGGGTGCGGGCATGTTTTGGGTCCATACACCTTCACTAAAATCATTTGGACCATTTCAACCCTGGGATTTCCAATCCCTACAGAACTAAAGGTAAAAGGTAGCTGTTCACTTCAAAACTAGCGCTTCATGGCATCACAAGGTGGAGTATATTGAGCATTGGAGATGAAGACAGACTAATAATAAAGGGTTATTCAAAGGTTATTGTATGTAACAAACAAAACACAACTCCAAGTATATGTTTCTGAGGACGTGACAACATTCTAACATGAGTTAAAGCTCACAAGAGTCAATTTTGTGTAATATACAGGACCTTTAACACGGTATAACTAGACCTAATTAGCCTTAATAAAACATGACAAAAGACTTGCACCATAACACCATAAGACTTGCACCATAACCCCCTATATGCAACTTTTCTGGTGGAGGATCTGCCACCTGCCTGTCACCACAGAGAGGTTATTACTTTGCATGAAATATTCCCCAGCACAACATTTAACATTTCTATCTCCAAGGAGACAAGCAGCGGACTCCATCAGGCCAAGGTACAGGTCAGATCTGTGTAAAGATGACCCCAGTTACAATATTTAGCAACAACAGCATCTGCAATAAAGATTCTCCATTTAGAGAAGAGGGTGCCAGAACCTCCACCAGAAAAGTTACATAATGTACCATTAAGTAGTCATTATAGAGGGTAATAACAATAATTTATTACAAATTAAAAACCTTTCCTGCTTTATTAAGACTAATGAAGACGTAGTTATCATAAAGTCTTACCAATTAATTTTGTAATATAATGAGATCTAATTATCCCCGTGGTATCCCTGTATAGTATTTGTAAATAGACTGTATTGCTGGTGTATTCTGTTCTATTTTTTATGTTGGAGAGCTATAAACTGGTACAAAGCATCTCTTTAATGATTTCTTTTATTCATATACATGTACAGGAGGTAATGGTCCCTGTAAAATAAACTAAATAAACTAAACTAAACCAAACTGTGGTTCTAACCGTGATATAAAATGCGTGGGAATCTTGAAGCCCCGGGCCTCTTTAAAATGTACACAAACAAATAAATAAAATAATGAATACATTTCTCCCACATTTTTCCACCCATACGACCATCTTGCCTCCACTGGTCACCTTCAATCCAGCACGACGCACCCCTCGTCCTTGTGTAGTCCACGGCGCTGCGCCTCTGCCTGCTCCTCTCAACAAACTCTGAGTTAATCATTTAGAAATAATTAAATTCAATAAAGCGGAACAGATTAAATAAGAAACAACAATTGGCCAGTCGGCGTGTGGGGCTGTGCTGTGGCTCCATTATCTTTGAAAGGACAGCAGCACAGAGGTGATGGAGGGGCTGACGGAGCAAGTACGTAAGAGCGCTCATTTGCATGCTCTCTAGATGTTAAGTGCTGCTTTATATAGACTGAGTTTTATTGGTCAGTGGCTTTTGTTTGTACCGGAATAAACAACCTTAAAGTGCAATTGCTTGACCAGTCAGCTAGAAACGGGCTAAGCAGCTAAATGGAAGTTAAATGTGTTGAGACTGGCGTAGTAAATGTAATATTGCCTACAAAGCTTTTATTATAAGTGATTTCAAGGATAAATTATAATTTGTTCAAAATTCCTGAAACCTTCAAGAATATCTGCCAGTAATGTACTGATAACAGACCAAACTGGCATTTTCTTTTATCTTCCAAACTGGAATCACACCAAAAAACCAAACCATATCATACGTCGATAAGAGCTGGAAATGGAGAAGCTGACTGGATTATTCCACATGGCACTGATAGGACAGGACTCGTGGCACAAGAGCTGATAAAATAACATTTCTGCAAGATTATGCACATATAACAAATATAATCTGTGAGATTTTTTCCCCTGTTTACTTTATATTTAGGTTGGACAAAAAAGTTGTATCTGGACTGGTGAGTTTTATCTCTTGAATATCTGTAGTTCCAAAAGGAGTTCTGCAAATACAATAAAAACATTACATGAAGTAAATCAAAACTTGTGACGCTAAAACTCAATACTGGTTTGGTTTTGGACTCTCGTCTGATCTCTTTCTCATGGTCCCAATCTCCTGTCTCGTCCCACCCCATCTTTGGTGATAGCTGTGACACCAGTAGACCAATTTACAGGCAAGATCTGTGGAGAGGTGACTTTGTTCAATATAAGAATGCGGATTGTTCGAGATAGCAACAAAAACAAAAAAGCACCTTTAATATTGATTGTAGTAGTAGATTATAGTAGTGGGTGTCAAAAGCAGTATCTGTTATAGCAGTATGAGTTGTGATAGTCATGGTAAAAGTAGGAGTTGTTTTTGTCCTGGTGCGATCCTTCCCTGCTTCACCCTCCCCCTCACTTACCTCCTTCCTCTCCGAATCTGCTGGGCGTGTCCGACTCCTCCTCCTCCTGCTCCTGGGCTGGCCTGTGCACCTGTTTGCCATCTCCAATCATCCCTGTATATCTACCTGGTTTCTCCTCACCATCTCCGCCAGATCGTCAGTTAACCTCCGTGGTGAACGCCTGCTTCGGCTCTTTATGAATTTTTTGCCCGGTTTGTTGTGTTTTTCTGCTCCAGCTCCCAACCATTCTGCCTGGCCCAGCTCCAGCTCCGTCCTCAGCTCCAGCCTGTCCTACCCTGCCTGCCTACTCTACCCGCTGCCCTCCTGACCTGCCTGCTACCCCAGCTATATTCATCATCTTTGTAATAAATCCTTGTAAACTTTCTTGGATTCCTGTCTGCCTTTGGGTCCTACCTTTATTCGATCGTGACAGTACGATCTGGCCAACATGGACCCAGCAGACTCTAATGCAATCAATCATGCCTTATCCAACCATGGCATTCTTCTAGGAGAGCACCACCAGTCACTCCAACCTCTTACCGATGGACAACAGGCTTTATCCGACCGAAGGTAACCAAGATTGGTCAACTCGTGGAAAGTATTGCTAAACACCTGTCTCCCTCCTTAGCTCCCACTCAAAGTCAGCCTGTCCCAAATACAACTCAATCTTCCAGACCAGCCTCGGAGTCTCCTGTTCCGGCCCCAGAACCTTATTGTGGGGATTTGCAGAAGTGCAAAGGCTTTTTGCTCCAATGCTCCCTAGTATTTGATCGCCAACATCAGACCTTCACATCAGACTGTTCAAAGGTATCGTACATGACTGGCTTATTAAGAGGAAGAGCCTTAGACTGGGCAGAAGCTTTTCTAAGCAGCACTGAGGCTAGCCTAATAAGCTACCGTTGTTTTGTGGACGAATTTAAGAAAGTGTTTGCCCATCCTAATGTAGCTACAGATGCAGCTAAGCGGCTGCTCAATCTCCGTCAAGGCCAACGTAGTGTTGCAGATTACTCTGTGGAGTTCAGGATTTTAGCAGCCGAATCTGGCTGGGATGACAGAGCCCTAAAAGGAGTCTTTTTGCATGGCCTATCTGAATCCATGAAAGATGAGTTGGCAGTACGTGATGAATCTGATTCTCTGGATGCCTTAATATCTCTGTCCATTCGCCTAGATAGCCGCATGAGAGAAAGGCGGCGTGAGAGAGACTCCAAGGTACCACGCTACCTCCCAAGGTCTGTTCCTCCACCTGTCGGAACTCCTGAATCCTCCACCCGGTCTGTGCCTGCTCTTCCAGCGCCACCCCAGGAGGAACCCATGCAACTGGGTCGTACTCACTTGTCTGCAGCAGAACATCAGAGGAGAATTTTTGCAGGAGTATGTATATATTGCGGTCAGCCAGGTCACTTCCTAAGATCTTGTCCCACTCGCCCAAAAGGTCCAGTTCATCAGTAGCAGTGGGAGTACTGGTGAGCGAGCCTTCTTCTGAATTGCACGTCCCACGCCTCCAGGTACCTGTACTCCTCAGCTTTCGTAACCAGACTCTCCCACTGCAAGCTCTGATTGACTCTGGGGCAGAACAGAACTTCCTGGACACTAATCTTATCCGTCAAGCAGGGATTTCCACTGAACCACTGCCAGAAAAGAGCCGGGTGAATGCCCTCAACGGGAAACATTTGGCTTATGTCAGTCATCAAACGGAACCTATTGACTTAATCATCTCAGGAAATCACCATGAGTCTATTCGTTTTTATGTGTTTGATTTTCCGCAATGTCCACTAGTCCTGGGGTTTCCCTGGTTGAAGCTGCACAACCCTGTAATTGATTGGTCTGCTAACAAAGTTGTGAGCTGGAGTACATCTTGTCATGCTTCTTGCCTTTCTGCCATACCACCTACAGGGGGAGCCAAAGGTACTAGATCTAAACCTCCTGATTTGTCTATTGTCCCCACAGAGTACCATGATTTGGCCGAAGTCTTCAGTAAGGAAAGTGCTCTCTCTCTGCCACCCCACCGTCCTTACGATTGCGCCATTGACCTGTTACCAGGAGCACCACTTCCAACTGGACGTCTGTACAATCTCTCCCGACCTGAAAGGGAAGCGATGGAGACTTGCCTCAAAGAGTCTCTTACTGCAGGTATCATACGTCCATCATCTTCTCCGGTTGGTGCAGGGTTCTTTTTTGTGGACAAAAAAGATGAGACACTAAGGCCATGTATTGACTACCGGGGTTTGAACAATATTACTATTAAGAACAAGTATCCTCTTCCTCTGATTTCGTCAGCTTTTGAACCTCTTCAGGGGGCCACCATATTTACTAAACTTGATTTGCGGAACGCCTATCACCTGATCCGTATCAGAAAGGGAGATGAATGGAAGACGGCATTTAATACTCCCTTGGGCCATTTCGAATACCTGGCCATGCCTTTTGGACTAACTAATGCTCCAGCTGTCTTTCAAGCCCTGATTAATGATGTTCTCATAGACTTTCTTAATCGCTTTGTTTTTGTCTATCTGGATGACATTCTTGTGTTTTCTCGTGACCAGGAGGAGCATCAAATCCATGTCCGGCAGGTCTTGCAGCGACTACTAGAAAACAAGTTGTTCGTGAAAGCGAAAAAATGTGAATTCCACTCCCCCTCCGTCTCTTTCCTTGGATACATCATTGAAGCTGGTCAGGTTAAGGCAGACCCCGGCAAGATCCAAGCTGTTGCAGACTAGCCAGAACCCACTACCCGTAAGCAGTTGCAAAGGTTTCTGGGCTTTGCCAATTTCTACCGACGCTTCATCAGAGATTACAGTTGCTTAGCTGCTCCCTTAACAAGACTTACCTCCACAAACATAACCTTCACTTGGTCCCCGGAAGCTGCTGCTGCTGCTGCGTTTGCTGTCCTCAAACACCGCTTCACCACAGCTCCTGTCCTTGTCCAGCCTGATCAGTCTAAGCAGTTTATAGTGGAGGTGGATGCTTCGGATGTTGGAGTGGGGGCTGTTCTCTCTCAAAGGTCTGAAACAGATGAGAAACTTCATCCGTGTGCCTTTTTTTCCCCAGACGCCTATCCCCAGCTGAGCAGAACTATGACATTGGTAACAGAGAGCTGCTGGCTGTCAAACTGGCGTTTGAGGAATGGAGGCATTGGCTGGAAGGAGCAGAACAACCTTTTGTCGTGTGGACAGACCACAAGAATTTGTCCTACATTCATTCTGCTAAGAGACTGAATTCCCGTCAAGCTCGCTGGGCTCTGTTTTTTGGCCGTTTTAATTTCACTTTGACCTACCGCTCAGGCTCTAAAAATGTTAAACCTGACTCTCTCTCCTGCCAGTTTTCTTCTGATGACTCCCAAGGCTCAGCTGAAACCATCCTTCCTGCCACCTGTGTTCTGGGGTCCCTCGTCTGTGAAGTGGAGTCTACTGTTCGTTCTGCTCTGTTGGTTGAACCTGATCCTGGCCTCGGACCCCCCCGACAAGTTGTTTGTCCCTCAAGATGTTCGCTCTAAGGTACTTCACTCGGCTCATGATTCTAAACTGTCACCCTGGCATAGGTCGTACTCTGGGCCAGTTACAACGGCGCTTCTGGTGGCCCACTATCGAGGCTGATGTGCGGGAATATGTTACTGCTTGCACAGTCTGTGCCAGGAACAAGTCTTCCAATCAGCCACCAGCGGGTCAACTCCGGCCTCTGCCCATACCATCACGACCATGGTCCCACATTGCAGTTGACTTTGTCACCGGTCTACCACCTTCTAATGGTAACACTGTGATTCTAACCATTCTTGACCGCTTTTCCAAATCTGCTCATTTTTGTTCCTCTCCCCAAGTTACCTTCTGCCCTCGAAACGGCTAATCTTCTCGTCAAGCATGTTTTCAGGATCCATGGTATTCCCCAGGATATTGTTTCTGACAGGGGTCCTCAGTTTATTTCTCATGTCTGGAAGAGCTTTTGTGAGGCGTTGGGAGCAACTGTCAGTTTGTCTTCTGGCTTCCATCCTCAAACTAATGGTCAGACGGAGAGGACTAACCAAGACCTGGAGGCAGCGCTACGCTGCATCGTGGCCAACAATCCCACTACCTGGAGCTGCCATCTTACGTGGGTAGAATATTCCCACAATTCACTGGTGGTCTCGGCTACAGGCCGCTCTCCTTTTGAAGGTTCTCTGGGTTACCAGCCTCCTCTCTTCCCCACTGAAGAAAAGGAGATTGCTGTGCCTTCTGTCCAGGCTCACCTACGGAGATGTCGGAAAATCTGGTTGGACACCCGTAGAGCACTGCATCGTACAGCTGCACAGAACAAGGTTTATGCCGATCGCCACCGGACTCCTGCTCCGTCATATGCTACAGGTCAGTCCGTTTGGCTCTCTACTAGAAACACTTCGCCAAGAACAGAAGCTAAAACTCTCTCCTAGATTCATTGGACCATTCAAGATCTCAAAGATTATTAATCCTGTTGTTGTTAAATTGGACCTGCCCCGATCTCTTCGCATCCACCCTTCTTTTCATGTCTCTCAAATTAAGCCAGTGACTTCCAGTGAACTGTCCCCTCCAACCAAACCCCCTCCTCCCGCCCGGCTCATTGACGATCACCCCGCCTTTACTGTTAGACGGCTCCTGGATGTTTGCCGCCGTGGCCGGGGTCTACAATACCTGGTGGACTGGGCAGGATATGGGCCAGAGGAACGGTCCTGGGTTCCACGTGCACTGATCCTGGACCCGGCGCTGATCAGGGATTTTCATCTCGCTCATCCGGACAAGCCTGGCGGGCCGCCTGGAGGCGTCCGTTAGGGAGGGGGTACTGTCATGGTACACTCCTGGTGCGATCCTTCCCTGCTTCACCCTCCCCCTCACTTACCTCCTTCCTCTCCGAATCTGCTGGGCGTGTCCGTCTCCTCCTCCTCCTGCTCCTGGGCTGGCCTGTGCACCTGTTTGCCATCTCCAATCATCCCTGTATATCAACCTGGTTTCTCCTCACCATCTCTGCCAGATCGTCAGTTAACCTCCGTGGTGAACGCCTGCTCCGGCTCTTTATGAATTTTTCGCCCAGTTTGTTGTGTTTTTTTCTCACCCGTCTGTTTTTCTGCTCCAGCTCCCAACCATTCTGCCTGTCCCAGCTCCAGCTCCGTCCTCAGCTCCAGCCTGTCCTACCCTGCCTGCCTACTCTACCCGCTGCCCTCCTGACCTGCCTGCTACCCCAGCTATATTCATCATCTTTGTAATAAATCCTTGTAAACTCTCTTGGATTCCTGTCTGCCTTTGGGTCCTACCTTTATTCGATCGTGACAGTTTTACAGATTTACTGCCTAATCTTAACCTGACACGGGGCCTACAGCTACATTCACGGACAAAATCGCTGTTATTTGTATTTACGCAATTGTAGGCTACGTGTTTATGTGTTTAATAGTTTTATGGTTATGTTTTAAACTGCTAATATCCCTGTGGAAGAAGAATAGAGTAGAGACAACACAACATTCAAATGAGGGGGATACTTTTAGAAATGCATTGGGGATTAAATGTAGAATCTTTGAAGTGCTAATAAGTGCAAACATTTATATTAGCGTTTAATAATAAGATTAAAACTGATAAAAACTATACTCTTTATAAGCAAATTAATTAAACTAATCAAAATGGCGAGGGAGGGACATGTTTGTGGAGGTTCATCCTGGTGACGGTCTGTAGGTAAAGGTCCTTTGGGTGAAGGTTTGCAGCCAGACTCTCGCAAAAAAGTGAATTGACTTTAAATCAAAAAAGTTTATAACTGTTTATCCTTTTTTACACTGCAAGTTTTTGCTTTTTGATACTAATTATACAATGTATGTATTTCTGCCTTAATTGACACCGGTCTTCTATTTTTGCTGCTTATTTTGAATTTATTATTACCATTTATATTTTTGCTCTTTGTTATGATGATATATTGTGATGTGTGAACTACAGTGTCCAAATAAATTCCCTTGTGGATCAAAAAATTTGTTTACGTCTAAATCGAAGATGCAAAATTACAAATATTGTCCATCTTCAAGCCAATATATATCTATAGCAGCCGCTGTAGTCGAGGTTTTATAGCAGTCATGCCTACGTTCTAATAAGACTGAGTAGATTGAATAAAACCAACTCTTTACATTTTCCACTCTTAAGTATAATCCAGCGATCTCATAAGAAAATTAATACTGAGATCTCATAGCTGTGTGCTCATATTTGTTCAGTACAGTCTGATATATATTCCCCATATGCTGATGCGTCTCCTCGATCACCGCAGAAAAGGCACTGTCACACCACAAAAGAAAAAGATAAATGGATCAATGACAAAAACATATACGCGCAGAGGGAAAATTGGGATTCAGTCGCACAAAAGCCACTGTGAAAAGCGATGATAGGAGCCCGAGGACTGGTTAAATATTCATACGAGCGCTGCACTGATGGGCAGTGACGTAGAACTGTAGAGGAGAGAGGGAGGGAGGGAGGGAGGGAGGGTGAGAGAGGGGGAAAGTGAGAGGAAGGGAGGGATAGAGGGGGAAAGGGAGAGAGAGAGAGGAAGGGAGGGGGAGAGGGAGGGAGGGGGAGAGTGAGAGAGAGAGAGAGAGAGGGAGGGAGAGAGAGAGGGAGGGAGGGAGAGAGAGAGGAAGAGAAAGGGGGAGGCAGAGAGAGAGAGTGTGGAAGGTAGAGAGAGAGAGGGCGGGAGAGAGAACAAGAGGGGGGAGAGGAAGAGAAAGAGGGGGGAGGCAGAGAGAGAGAGTGTGGAAGGTAGGGAGAGAGAGGGCAGGAGAACGAGAGAGAGAGGGAGGGAGCAGGGAGGGAGAGGAAGAGAAAGAGGGGGGAGGCAGAGAGAAAGAGGGAGGTAGGTAGAGAGCAGAAGAGAGAGAAAGAGAGAGTGGGGGGAGGTAGAGAGAGAGTGGGAGAGAGAGAAAGAGAGAGGGGGTGGAGAGAGAGAGAGCGGGAGAGAGAGGGAGGGAGGTAGAGAGAGGGAAAGAGTGAGAGGGGAGGGGGAGAGAGAGAAAGAGAAAAGGAGATGGTGAGAGACAGAGAGAGTGAGTGTGAAAAAGAAACAGAGAGGGAAAGAAAGAGAGCGAGACAACGAAAGGGAGACACAGAGAGAGACAGTGAGAGACTGAGAGAGAGAAAGAAGGAGAGAGAGAGAGAAGGAGGGAGAAGGAGGGAGAGAAAAGCCCTAGTAATAAACACTGGAGACAGCCGTTGTTTTTGCTTTGCTTAGTACACAGCCAGAGGGATGTAAGACCACTATCCAAAACATCCAGTTACACAGGGAGCGTAACATATTTAGACACATGTAAATGAGCACAGCGGCTGGGGGCGGAATCATTGTTAGCGAACAGGAAAAGGACCCTTAACTTAAGTATGTGTAGTGTTTAGAAGGGGAAGCTTGTTTGGATTGTTTTTTAAGTCTCTGCGTTGAAATGTTGTGACTGCTAACACCGCACGAGTACAGAGTGGGTAATTATTCAGCGCTGCTAATGGAGGCAATTGCAAAGGGGTCTAGTTAAGAATTTTACGGTTACGCTGTATGTCACAACATGGGATGACTGTGGGCAGGGGAAGCTTTTACAGTATTGGAGATTCTGATTTAGCAGAAGCATATGTATTGCATCAGTCTGAGCACATGCATCAAACAGTGCAAAGGAAATGGAATCACTTTGCTTAGGTTGGTCAGTCGAGTGCATTGTGTAACTGTTCTGGTCAAACGCTTTTCTCCACGGAGATGTTAATGCTTTATCTGGAATGTTTTCTTTTGCTTTCTATCTTACAGGTCAGATCTGTGGAGAGGCAACCCCACTCACAGTCAGAATAAAGGTACTGTTGAGCTATACAACCACCTGGGATTGAATAAATGTAAGGTAGAGCTGTTTAATGTCATAGTGTGGAACATTCCGGAGCAATGATATATCCATGGAAACCAAACCAAAAAGTGAGAGAGTGCACCTTCAGTATATCATTTGTTCACTATGAATTAAGTCTTTATTAAGGCTAATTAAGGTGTATTGCAAGTATATAATAAAAAATGTTACAGTTGACGTTTTTAAAAATACTTTTTCTTAATTTATGCAACAGGAGAGTTCCATCCTTAACTTTCTATCTCACCCATGGCCACAGTACTAAATATATGCAGTATTGTGTATAAAACAGTAAGACATGAAGTTCCTGGCTGTCGCTTTCAATATTTATAAGAAGGCTTCACCACAATAAAGTCAAAGATCAGCTCAAGACTTCCACTTCCACTGCCAAAAACACAGAACAAGAATTATTAGCCCATAGTGAATTAGAGGTTTTTCTCCAAGGTTTGTAAATAGGGAGCGCTTCATATTCTTAAGTATATTTAGGCCTAAGGCGATATCATCCAGCCTCTAACTCAACAGAAAACATATCAGTGTAAAGTTTACCTGCATCTAGCATCACACATTCAAATGTTGCCAGAACAACGCGATACACAACAATATTGGAAGATGGCAAAATAAAGGGCACGCATATTCAATTGATTTGACCCATTCCCAAAAGCGTATCCTGGTAATGGATTTCACTGAAGTTCACATTGTATTGTTGCACGCATTGAGGTCATTGGGGAAGTAATTGCTCCAAGGGCCAGTGCGCGGAGACGGGAGAAAACAATTACGATGACCAATAACTCTCTCAGCATACCTACTGCATACATGGACTCAGCCAAATGCAAATAAATCCTATAAGAGAAATAAATGGGTAAGGCTTAGTGGAGAGTGGACTCCTTCCCCCAAGGTAAAGCAGCCTCAGTATTGACCTTCATAAGACCGTCTCTTGACTATAAAATGGAGCATGTGTTGGCTGCCAGCTCCAGTTCAGTTTAAGCACATGTAAGAGTATAACCTACCTGTGTCTGCAGCGTTTGATATTTCATTTCAATTGAAAGCTCAAAGTTATTGTGATATTTAAGAACAGGCAGAAAAGAGAGAATTAAATGAAACTCCATTGTTGAGTCTATGTGCAAAGATCTGTACTATTGAATTTTAACAAGATTTGATAACATTGTCTGGTGTATTTTATAATACAGTGCATTATTTTAAATGTAGTTTTAATCCGTCTAAAGATGTGAAATGTGAGAAGTGTAAGTAATATTATGTAAAGTGCTTTGTGTGCCTCGAAGAAAAGCACAATTTAAAAATGTGACCATTTACCAAGCAGCCTACTTAATAATTAGCACTCTGATTTGGTCACAAAGCCCTATTCTGGGCTAAAAAAAAAAAATCATTAACAAGAATTTGGCTTTTCTGCTCTGGGCCCTTGACATTTCTTCAAGTTGGGAGACTTCTTATAATTTTGTATGTTTGGGTCATTCATTTAACATTCTCAAAAATGTTCTTAAGATTTTGTGCCACTCTGAACACATCTAAAACAGTGCTGTAGTGACCTTGATAAACTGCTTGTTTATGTGTTACTTACGACTTTCCGGCTTTCCATTTGGTGCAGATAAGTGAACTCTGAGCCACTCTGAGCCACACCTGTGTTTCTTTTGATAGCAGAAGATTTGTAGGTGTAGACATGGCGGACAGGCTGCCTTTTCAATTATGTATCATTTCAGACACTGCATCAGGCCCCCATGAAGCCCCTCTTGGCCTGGTGGTGCAAGAGGAAGAGGCGAAAGAGGCGGGAGAGGAGGAGGAGGAGGAGTAGATGGGAGGAGGAAAAGGAGGAGGTGGAAAAGAAGGAGGAAGAGGGGAAAGAAAAGAGGTGGAAAAGAAGGAGGGTGAAGTTGAGGAGGAGAAAGAGGAAGAAAAGCAGGAGGAGGAATAAGAAGAAAGAAGAGTAGGAGGAGGAGAGGCTATTGAGCGGGCTGCTCTGGCTTGGACATAAACAGTGTATTAGAGTGATTGGTTGGAGGGAGCTGATCCATGCTGGGGGCAGCCTGTCTGCCTGCCTGCTGCTGCTGCTGCTAACCAATCTCACAGGGAAAATCGGAATTCAATTAGTCTGGCCAGAGGAGCTTCATATGTGTGTCATCCAATCTCTCGGCCAGATTTGCAAGATTTTCCAGACTTTCCCTGTGCCATCCCCAAACCACTCTTCGTACAATAGGTCCACTCAGCAGTGACACAGAATGGAATTACTTTTGAGATCTTCCACTTGTTTGTGCATCTTATAGCAGTCACTCCAATTCAAAATCTGCTTGTACCTCTTATGCACTATACACCCTATGTTCTCCAAGTGGCTCTGTATCGTAACTAGAGATAGACTGATATATCGTCTGGCCGATATTTGGCCTTAAATCTCTATTATGTTTTGGTCAATCTGCTGTCAAAAAAATACACATACAACTTTTTATTATCACTTTGATACATAGATAACTGCACAAAGTGTAACAATACAGCCCTCTTATAGGTTTGTGCTTAAAAAAGGGCTTGGGGATAGTGTGTAGCTGATTTAAATTACATAATTTGAGGAAAATAATCAAAATTGGCTCAAAATGTCAGCCCCAAAATATTGTCAGAGCTGATCAGTCATTGGTTACTTTGGATTTGAAAAAATCTGTATCAGCATTGATCATGAAAAACCCATATTGATCAATCACTAACCATAACATTATTTTACACATTTAACTATTTTATACTTTTGGACATTTGTTGAAACTGAAAAACACCAAACTTCTGCAACATGGAATAATATGTGTCCACCGACACCCTGTGTACAGCATAAATCCTTGTAGATGCATGGAGTGGGAATGATGATAGGGACATAAGCTGAAAGGAGCGGGAAGAAAAAGCTGCAAGAGAAAATCTAGACTGATAGCCATGAGAAGCGGCTGACAACCAAGAAGCCATTAAAAAGAGTAAGGAAGAAGATAAAGGAGGAGGCAAGAGGAAGAGCTGGACCAGTAAAACACATGGGGACTAATGGAGTGAGAAAGTAACAGGTATAAATAAGCTGTTATGATGACAGTAAAAATAAAACAACCATCAGAGACAGGCACAAATATACTGTACTTGACTGGGGGTTTATTGTGTAATTTTTCAATATGCATAGTATGAGTAAAAGATTTATATAAGATGTATAATTTCTAATGCATTATGAACTCATGAGGGAGTCATTTTCACTATAACATACTACTATCTATTATACTAATACTGTTCCTGACATAGAAGCTACTGATGGATACACAATTATTCCATGCATGTCTCCGGGGTGACGTTATAGCTTTGCCTTGAATATTCCATAGTGGCATTAAACGTATATCTCCATGGAAATAAGTAGGTGACACCAGAGAATATATGTTTTACCACATATTTTTTGCAATAAAGAACTCCTGTAATTAAATAAATGAAAGGTCGATACTACAGATCGACTGATATGGATTTTTTTCAAGGCCGATGACGATATCGAAACCAGAAACCAACTGCCGCTAAGCTCTGCCGATATTTTTGGGGCAATATGTTTTGATTATTTTCCTCATTTAAATGTACTTCAAACTCTGATGCTGATATACTGTGGAACATTTCAGGTAAAACAATAACATGGAGGTGACAGATTATAAGAAAAGCTACATAGTGGACCTTTAATGTTGAAATTGATTAGTAACTTTTTTACTGATGTCTGAATCTCTGAACTCACCTTATGAAACATACCTTGAAAGCTACAATGCAAATTACAATCTGTGAACTTGATATCTTATTCAGATTCAGTATTACACTGATAGGCTCTGATTTAAAAATCGTGCTCAAAGTCCATTTCACTGAAGTCGACAATGAAAAAGTAGACACGGAAATAAGATGTTCTGCGGATCTGTGGGAGGCAGATATGCACAGTATTCATCTTGACTATCTGATACTGTCCCTAAAGATGTAGCACACCCACTAGCTCCCTGCACCCCCAACTGACTGCATATCTCCTACATTATCACTCTCTTCCAATGTAATACCTGTCTCTATCACTGCTAACTCATACAAGCGCAGTCTCCGGCTCCACTTTCCAGTCGGAACATAAAACAGGAAATTTAGATGTTTAAGCATGATTCTAACAGACGTGTTATCCGCCATCGGACATCCAACCCGGACAGTTTCATTGCGCCGAGCCTGTTAGATGAAAAACCCTCTCTATACAATATGACGATGTGCCCGCCGCTGCATCCTGGCCGAGTCTTCACGCTCATTCACAAATCCCACGAGGATCATGGGTATTCTATTGCCTCCTGATGTGCACCAGGCTTTTGTAGGTTGTTGTGGTGGATTTCAAAAGTTGTCGAGGTTGTAAAGTTTTCCATTACACATTTCACAAAGACGGATGTGGCACTTCGTCAGGCTCTGGCAGTGTAGCAGGGAAGACGTGATGTCAAGAGATGCTAGGTTGAGAGTGATAAACAAATTGGAAGTGGGATGAGAAACAGCATGTTGATTTTAAAATACAGAAATCAGATTACAAGGTAGAGGTGTAAGGTGATAGAGAAATGTAAACTAGAAGCATTCAAAGACTCTAATTGGTAAGAAATATTTGGACTCATCATGGAGTAAAAGCTGGTGTTGAGTCAGTGTCATAAAACCATGAAAACCATGGAAAATGTAATAATAACTTTTTTACTCTAAGCCAATGCAAATTTAACTGTTGCGCACAACAAAACTCAAATAATTTACTATGACTTCAGTTTAACGTTAAGGTCCACTTTATTGTCATGGTCAGGACTAGCTTAGCGGGAGGCTTTGACCTGTTGTGCATGTTTTGGGTTGAAGGAGGAAACCAGAGTCACCAGAGGCAACACACCCAGACACAGGAAGAACATGTAAACTCCACACAGAAAGGCCTGGGTAACCCAGGGAACAAACCTGGACATTTCTGAGTTAGATACTTAGCCACCATGCTGCCAATGTTAATGAAAAACATTAAAGGCAAATGTCATCTTGCACCAAAGGTTCCTGGTCTTTCTATGAAGTACTTCCCCTGGAACAGGAACTAAAACACTTCACAAGTCCCAGTCCATGGTTCCTCTTATGTACAAAGGAAGTCAAATTAACCATCAAAATCAACTAAAATGATCACAAATGTTCACCCCTAAATTCTGGAAAACCTTTGTCTTGGTATAACCTTTCGCTAATTTTTAACATTTGATATCCATTACTCAGTCATCAAAGCTGTGCTAATTGAAAAGGTGTTATGTGTGAGGCATTCATGGCAAGGACATAGACAAAACTGCCGATCCCAGGGACAGATTGTTAGCCTTGGCTGCATTTGATTAGCATGCTGCTCAGCTGAGATAAGATGGCAGAAAGAAGTGGACCGCAGAGTTAAAAGGCTTCTCACCAACAATCGGCCTCAACATCTTTTTCACTTTGCGAGGGAATGGCCTTCCAACTCGCTCGCACAATCTGTAGTCTGTTCCTCTTTTGTGGGACTGTGAATTCATTTTGCATAGTTGTCACTTCGATTGAGTGTTTGGATTTGTTTCGACCAAAGAGCTTGCTTCAGCCAATGCTTTCATTCTAAAGTAATCCATTTCAAATCTGCACATTTACTCCAGAATAGAATAATTGGCAGGAATAATTGGTCAATGTCACAGGTTTACAGCATAGGGAGACCATCGGCCATAGAAATGGTCAGTACACCTGCCACTCACTAAGAAGTGCAGTCAGTGCCATTCATGCAGATCAAGGATGTTTATATTATTCAAAACCTGCACACCAATTAATGTGTGACTCATGGTTATTTTTTTTTTATTTTTTTTTTTTGTTCTTTGTTTTGTGTTGGTAATTTTTATCTTTAAAAGCTGCACTATGTAACTTTTTGGTTGGGGGTGCATCACCTGCTTGTTTCTAAGGATATGTCAGTGTTCTGCCTGAAATATTCCACATAGGACATTAAACAGCTCTACATTTATTCAATTACAGGTGGTTTTATAGCTCAGAAATACCTAGAAAAACAGGTATTCTGACTGTGAGTGGGGTTGCCTCTCCACAGATCTGACCTTTGATATCATACTGCGAAACATTCCAGACAAAGCGATAACATCTCCACCAGAAAAGTTACACCATGCACCCAATGCAATCCTTTAAATGGAACATATTAATCAAATTTCTTTAAATGGTATTCACAAATGTTTGAGTTATTCAGATTTTTTATTTTTTATTTTTTTTTTTGGGCTACATTCAATCTTAGCATACATATGGGAGACTTGGATTAAAAAATCTAGCCAAGAAAGGTAACTCAGAGCTGAAAGGGGACACTACTTTTATTACATTTTGAATTATCTTGCCCAGAACCCATCATCTGCGTGAAGAAGACATAAAATTATAGTCTATTCGCTACATACTAAAAGGAAACAGGTCTCCACTTGGATGTATCCTAATAGTAATTTCATTGGGCCCACCTTCTTTTTGTCTGGGTGAGATTATAAAGTTGGATTTTGAGGTCCACTCCGCTCATCTTACACATGTAAATCAGTGCTTCCAAGTCAGAGGTAGATAGACTTAACAGCAGTGAGGTGCTAGAAATGGTACATGTGAATTAACTCAGATACCAAATTACTGCCTTTTCAAATCCTCAGTCGGTTTCTTATCTCGTCTCGTCTTGTGTTTTCTGGGGGGATGAAAGCAATCTTCAAATGGCATCTGTAGCCGTGAAGCTCTTGAACCCAATCAAGTGCAGTCAGACCCAAATGGACCGCATGACCCACCCCACCGTATTCTACAGCTCCGGTAAAGCGCGCTCCAACGCCAATCATGACCAAAAAAATGCCCATCGTACATATCCATCATGCAGCTCGGTGAGGGTGCCCCGTTGTAATGAAAGCTCTGAAATCGGACACACTCTGGGGGGGTAGCTAGTAAACACAAGCTAGTAAACACAAGTGAATAGCGCTAGTGTTGATGCAGCAGAATAAGCAGGGGAAATGGTGGTTAGAAGACAAATCGCACCAGGGACAGCATCCTCCCCAAAAGGCATTTCATTTGTTTAAACTGCCACAAGTCAAGCCAAGTCTGCTATTTGTCCCCATGAACGTTGTTGACACTCACTGCAGGAGAGCCCCAGCGGTTTCCTTCCCAGACAAAAATCATGTCAGAAGTTTTGTTTTTTGCTTCTTTTTTTTTTCATTAATTTTGTTTTTGCAGAAGAAGTTGAAATAGACCCATTAAAGGGCCAGAGAGCTAAATGTCATCTGCAGTGTAGGTGATAGATGGAGCACAGAAGCCTTGGGTACGGCTAATGATAATGGACAAAAAAGCTGAGTTAATTAAAAACCAGAATTACAATGTCACAGTTGTATGACTTTGCGAAGCCTGCAAAGTTTATGCGTACATCCATTATCTGTCCACAGTAACACCCAGTACATAAGGCAAATGGAAACCTACAAGCAAATGTGGACAAGGACAATGAAGTTCATGGAGAAAATGTGGTTGTTTAAAGCTAAAGATGCTGTGAAGAAGATAATTGTAGAATATAATGAAAATACGGTCCTCTGTCAGCTGTAATTCCAGGCGCTGTTGGTTACTGGTTATGAAAATTCCAGAGTTAATAGAAAAATAATGATGGGAATATTGGAAGTACAAAATTCTGAGAAGTTGCCAGATTGGCCTGTTTTCGCAAATAGTTCCAATCCAATTTGACAGAAAAGCAAGCATTTAGTAAGCTTGCCACATACTGCACATATTCTAATTCACTTATAACCATTTATATTTCAAAACCCCATAGTCTGTGAATGTAAATAAAGTATTTAAAAGTCAGCGGTTGTCTTCATTATTATTCTCTAACCAACGATTCCAAAGCACCGGATGCACACACATTTTATAATTCAAATAAACCACCATATTGGATACATTAGAGTTGTTTTGCTGTGTTGTAAATTGTTTATTAGCGTTCAAAGCAGGAAAGAGGAGACTGCTGTTAATTGAGAAATTGTTCAAACAGTGAAGCCTGTAAATCACCACATTATGTTTGTATCCGACTTGAAAGTAAACAAACATTCATATGTGATTTTTATTGTAAAATATATGTGTATGAAGCAAGACCAGACAAGAAGCTGCATTTATTTTTAATTAAATTGCTGATAAGAATGGAAATTATGGTACTGAAATTGTGGTTCAGGTCCCGGCATGTTCTCAAGGTGGAATATAGGCTATGTATTTTAATGTAATAGTTTAAAGCAATATGAAATGTTGAAGTTAATGACATGTATTCTTACTAAATTAACTCATTTCATTTGACTTGATTGACATATGTGCCTTCACTCCATGTCTGTATTGTGCTAATATTTACATTGTAGTTAATAATGGGGTTATGGGATGTGGTCTTTCACCTTTTTTCATTACTATGATGCAGACAGATTCATAATTCAGGATTACTCAAACATGTGTGAATGAAACAAAACAACTCCAGGTGTTTTTAAGAAGGTAACAGCATTATAGCATTATAGCATGTCTTAAATCTCTCAAGAGTCCATTTCTGCATAATATAGGACCTTTAAAGGGGATGGTTTAATGTAGATATGTCCATTTCCCTGTTGGGAGACCAGAATGAGAGCAGTGCAGTGACACTGGAAGCCACTCTTGTTCTGCCGGTAACCATCAGGCACAACAGGTGAGACTTAAGCCCCAAAACATTTACACAGCCGCAGTGGGTGGTCCCTCTCTGTCCTCTCACCATAGCAACAATGGCAGTCATTTGTTTGCAGTTCATGGCAACACCGCTAACTTTTGTCCATTGTTTCCTTCTTTTTAGAGCTTGCTCTTCGAAGCAACCTGCATCAATTCAAAGTGAGACTTTTAATCCGTCTGCCTGTTCTGAGTTTTTGCTGGTACATGTTGCACAACTCTCCCCAAACGACCTTGGAGCAGCTCTTTGCTATGCTAAATTATGCTAATGGCATGCTAAATTATTTCAGCTTAAGTGGACATGATACAAAAGGATTGGGGATTTGTACAATATTTAGCCAAATCACTGTGATTAAGCAAAAATAATTGGAAGACCTTGTAAGTGGTATTATTAACAATCGCCTGCAGTTCTTTACGGTAAGAATGCCAAACAAAAGCTTCTTACAAAGGTCTTTTCATTTAAACAGTTGAAAAGGTGGGTGTTGAATTGCCACCTCCCGTCTTTAAAGGTCCTATATGACTCAAAAATTGACTCTTGTGAGATTTAAGTTCACACACATTTGAGTAATCCTTTATTATGAGTCGACAGTAGACAGTAGACAGTAGACAGTGGTGGTTTTCAAGTTACTTTTTACCTTATGTTCAGCGGAGATTGTCAATAACAGGGCAGAAATTGTCCAAATGATTCTAGTGATGGAGTATGGAGTTTAAAAACATAGTGGAGCACTTCCCGTATTACCACATGACATTACAAGCTGGAACCGAGTGTTTTTTGTTTGAGAGAAGAACTCAATATGCATGGTTTGTACGTTAAACCTGTGTGAATGAAATAAAACAAAGTCCAAGTATTTCTGCGATTATAACATAAATCAGAAAATGGCCTAATATAGTCCCGTTAATCACTTCACTTCACAACAGCCCACGTGGCAGACTGGAGTATTGCTTTTGATGCGACATGTCATTCTCTCGGCCTAATCATAACATCCCGGGTAGTTTTTTCCACAACAACCAGGTGCCAACCATTCACTCACCGCCAGCGTGACATTTCATTCACCTTTCATATGAGACACATATCAACAGGCCCTCATCGGCTGCCAGGCCTGCATCATTCCTCTTAATCGTGGGTTGAGTTGTGGTGCACAGGCTGGTTGGTCCAATGACAAAGCATCTCCCAAACCTGCCCTCATTCTCTACCTCCTGCCCGCTGCGTTTCAGATGACCTGAGGCTGACCTATTTTCTTAGTAAATGTGGCCTTTCAACCACAATGGCAATTCAAAAAGTAAAGCGGCATTAATGGATAGTGGTTGTTGGGGTCATTCCATTTTGTTGGTTGTATACAAAGACTGTAGACGAAGTGGACTAAGGGAGTGGGATGTCACATATATAGGCTTCAGTCAAATGAAGCTCATGATGCCAGCAGTTATAAGGCGAATTAGGAACCAGGTCCATCTAAGGAGCAGGAATTTATTTACGTAAAAAATAGAGAAATAATAACCCCAGGATCACGTAGAGCAGGTTAATATGAACATTTTAAGACCAAAATGAGGACGCTCACTGCAGAAGTTACACAGAGAGGAATGACGTGGTGGCTAGTGGGTTTGCTATGTCCAGTCGATTATTTAGGTATAAGAATGTGTGCTCGCTTGTTCATTGGTTTAAGTAGTAGCAACACAATAGGAAAGGAGGAAATGTACAGACTTGATAGAAAATGTAACAAAAATATATTTGGCTTGTGATAATTCAGCATAGCTCAAACACGGAGTTCAAGTTATTGACACATGCAAGATTCGAGAAATGTAATATTTACCCATGGCTTAACATAGTCTGAATTAGTACTGTGATGATGGGTCTACAAAATGGTTCAAAGTTTGCTGTAGTGTTACTGAATAATTAGATTAGCAAAACAGGATGGCTTTGTTTTCTTTGTTTATTTATTTGTCTATTTTTGTTTTCATTATGTATAATTTCTAAAAACAAAACAAAAAAAACAGATCAAATATAATATACCACAGTGACAGACAGTAAAATGACATGGAATGAAATACCTGACATTACACTCACTTGAAATCTGTATCCAATGGCATAATCCTAAAGTCTGCAGTACTTCTTGGTGGCGCTCACATGGTGTCAGTGCCTCCCAGGGCCAGGGTGACCTCTAGACAAGCAGGTGTGATGTCATTTGAAATGGTGCAAAGTAGCCCCAAATATTTCATTTCATAAGAGTGTCCTGAAAGAAAACAAAATGACCAGCAGGCCGCCTTGTCAGGGAGCAGAATTGCATCTGTCAGCCTCTGTATGGAACAAAATGGAGGCTAGCGCAGCTCTGTGGACTGACATGTATCACTGTCACTGGGACTGCTCTTTATCAGCACACTAAAGACACTTTGACTCCCCCGCTGGGTTACAAGCCAAAGAGTAACTAAGCGATGGGTCTCCTTCAGTTCTGATCCCGAAAGAGATTTGAGTTTCCGATGAGTGATTTATGAAGACACATTGTGAAAAAGTATTATTTTTAATTAGTGTAATACTATTGGAAATGTTAAAGATGAGATACAGCTGAATTGGTCCCATGTGAAATGAACAGCTCTAAATGCACACAAAAAACTAAATGTAAGAAAAAGAAATCTGTAAGTCATTAGAATCAAAGAATATATACAAGCAATACACGAATTAGTACTGGAATATGGATATTTTGACACTGACCACGTACTGAAAACTATCATAAAAATGTGACTTTGAAATTCTCCAAAAAAATCTTTTGTTTAATTTAATTGTTGGATCAGTTCAAACATCGGTGATCAAAATCAGTGTTACAAATACCAGTTCGGTAACAAACTAATATTGCGGTAGTTGCTCTAGTATTACTTGGAATCGGATCAAAACAAGTCACTTACAGACTAATATATTGTTTTTATTTCCATGTGTCAGATCATAGCATCAGGCTTTACTATTTACATTTACATGCACAAAATTGTAGGAAGGAAGATAAGGCAAAAGCATAGAGTGTAAATGGACATTGCTAAACCGCTAGCCACCGTGTTCCAAATAGGAAGTGTTCATGGGGGTGCGTCCGGCTCCATCGATTTGAGTTTAAATTCACTTTACATTGGAAAATTGTCAACCCTCTCTCTGTAACTGCTGCAGTGAGCCTAATCATTTTGGTCTTAAAATGTCCGTATTAACCCACTCTGGTGTTTTTATTTGGCTTTTTTAATGTCCTATTCCTAATATGGATCTGGCGGGTGACCAAATTTTCAAAATCCCTGGTTTGGGTAGGTTGGTAATAATAAAATTGTGAAATGAGTGCTTATTTAAGGAAAATTGCTATGCACTCTGCACTAATGTGAGGCAGTATAATCACATTTTCTTTTTTTTTTTCTGGTCATTTTTAAGCAGCTTTTCTGTATTTTACTTAAACAAATGACAATTTATGCCTCTCTTTACTGTTGGCAGGGATCAGATAGGTCAAAAATAGGGACACCTGGGACATTTATTGCATAAAACTGGGACAAATCACTGGTTTTGGATAAATCTGTTGGAACAGGGGACACAGGACTCAAAACTGCGACTCCATCCATCTTCTTCCGCTTTATCCAGCTGGGTCACGGGGCAGCAGTTCACCACCCAGTCCTCTGTGCACCCATGAACCCCCCTGCAGATGGTGAGCCCACAGGAGGGTGAACCCACGTCATCCTTTTGGACTGAGCCTGGCCGGGCACCGGGCGACGTCACGGTCCTTGATTTCAGTTCAGAAGGGTGCTAGCATGTTTTGGGTTGACAGCGGAAACCAGAGTGCCCAGAGGAAACCCATCCAGACACAGGAAGAACATGCAAACTCCACACAGAAAGGCCTGGGCGACCCAGAGATCGAAACCAGAACCTTCTTGATGAGTCCTAGCCACTCAACTGCCGTGCCGCCTGCGACTGTCCCGAGTAAACAGGAACATCTGGTCACACTAAGCTGGCTACAAATTTGCTCCTATAACTGCTAACCTCTGTGAGCTTAATTTGACTGGAGCTGAACGCTATGGGTGACGTCACACTCCCTTACCCCCAATTTACACCAAAGTGTAACAGCAGCACTGCACGGTCGGACAATCTACACCAGCAGTGTCATAGGCGTATCCAACGGCTGCTATTACGCTATGTGCTGCTCAAGATAGGTTATTCTAATTTTGCAGCGTCAGCAGAGCATCTCCAGGCTTTTTGCAGGAGTAAGACAGGAAATAAGCAAGTGGTATTAAAATAAATATCTGATACCCTTTAAAATTACATTCTCTAAAACCACTACAGTCGCGTAAACATGCGTTGCATCCAGGAGCTCGGGGGATGACTCCTGATGGACTACGGAAGAATTACAGTCGTGGAGGATGAATATAAAACACTTTACGACATCAGAGAGCAACTTTACAAGAACAACTTCTGAAGGAAAAGGAGCGTGGAGCAGACAACCAAAGTAAAATGCTGAGTAGCTTAAACAATGCGAACACCGCACCGCGGCTTGTTATCGTTGCAAAGCATCATGTCTCTTGTCAACTTTTGTATTGTGATTTAAAACATAATTCATCCAATCAACAATGAATACATAAGTAATATAAAAAGTTTAGTGTTTAAACATGAGAATACACGGAGGCTGGCGTCACAGGAGCAGCTCTGCTTCTGGTGTAAACTGAAGTACACGCATATGCAGCTCTGCCTATGTTATGTGCTGCTGACGCTCCTGGTGTAAATTCCAGGTTCGTCCACTTCGAAATGTATCAAGTACAAATGTGAGGTTATCATAGGTTACATGTCTAATGAACTAGATCTAGATTAAAAGAAAACATTAAAGGTGATCTTCAGAAATATATCAAATGTTCATGATTTTACAGATTAGTTTTACAGATTTTGTGATGTAGTATGTGATGTGTACTGCGGTGTGGCTAATGCACTAATCACTGTAAATTCTTTCAAATCCGTTCATTCGGCATTTGTCTTCTTAGTTTGCTTTTAATACCTCCTCCAGCACATTAGAGTGTTTTGTTATTGGCTCAAACAAACAGTGCCAAAGCCCCGAAGTGACCTCACCATAGAAACAGCGCAGTGTGACAGTCGTTAGCTGGATAAGAAGGAAATAAAGAGAGATCTGAAAGTGAAAAAACCCTCAATACAGTCTCAATACACGGGGGGTTTGCTGTTTATGCTTGTGAGTGCACTACGCATATCAAAATATTGTCTATGTGGCTCTTCATAGGGCGAGGATGGAGTCACAGTAATTATGAACAGATTAGAGCAGAGAATTTCACCAGGGATTAACCAGATCAGCTAAAAGGGATTAAAGAGGTCTTCTCATCTTTCTTTATCTTTTGTGTTTTAATTTGAGGAAAGTTTTTTAAAAGTTGAACAAGTGCAAACAAGATGCAGTGAGTCAATATTATTTATTCCCAGTAGATATAACAGCAAAAGAAGTAATTGGTGAAGATGTACAACTGATCCTTGCTACTAGCACTGTACCACTGTGTATTTAAGTACATTGCTCCTAATACTATTTCTTTGTTATTAACCTTTATGTACCTGCCTTGGGACCATTTTACACTATTTCTGATCTATGTTATAATGTTCTCATCACAATACGATAGAAAATACATACCTGGAAAAGTGTTTTGTTTCATTCACAAATGGTTAACACACAAACCCTACATATTTAGGATGTATTCTTCTCTCAAACAGAAAATAAACTAATCCACCTTGTGATCTCATTTGGTAATACAGGATGTCCTCCACTGCGTTTTTAAACTATAATTTCAGACCTATTATTGCTACTGAACTAAAATGAAAAGTTAGCTGTTAACTTGATAACTAACTTTTAACATTGCTTAAAGCTCACAAGAATCCATTTTGCATAATATAGGCCCTTTAATTAATAATGAATAAATAGTTAACAGTTTATTATGAATTATGTAGCATTAGAATTTAGAACTGGGTCCCACAATAGTTTAACACACACCAACATTCTGCACACATTCTCCACAAGAAGCACAGCACGCAGGATGGGAGCAGCCAATTGCCAATGACACAAAGTGCAAGAGTGACAAAAAGAATGTGTCTCTACAATCAAGAAGTATTTGTGCTTTTGTGTGAGGCCTGTCCCAGTGTTTATCTCCATCTCTCGGCAGTAGCAAAGCATTATGGGAACTGACTCAGAGCAAGTGGCTTTTAGTGGCGCCGCACTTCTTACAAAGACCTGAAAGCACAAAGGGGGCGCCGGAGATGAAATATAGATTAAGCAAACTTGGACACAACTGTACAAATGACGGACATTTTCTCATACCAAATGGGTGAAACAGTTGGGCTACTCTGTAATAGCTTGTTTTGAAAAACAGGAATCTTGGAAAAGAAAATTGAGTTTGACATTTTTCATAGATGAATGTTGATGGTACAGCTCTAAAATGAATAGTTGAGCTTCTAAGACAATGGCTTTGGGAACAGTGGATAGTTGATCATTTCAGGTGATGTAACAATATGTCCATGGAGACAATTAAGTTAGGTGGCAGACCTTCCACCAGAAAAGTTACACAGTGCAAATTTAATTTTACAGTGAACAGGAAATTTTCCTAAAAATAAAAAAAACAAACATTTGTAAAATATAAAACATGGATGCAGATTTGAGTCTTTTGAAATTAAACAGACATGGTTTAGATACATTATGATGTTGAAAAAAACTTCAATTATTTATCCATGAGTTTCAGAATGTAGATAAACTAGGACCATTGTCAGTCCCATACAACAAAATATAATCTTTTGAATGGTAAACAGTCCTCAAAATGCTGCATATAAAGCCGAAACCCATTGGCATTTGCTGATTAATTTCACAGTGTCAAAACTTTTTCTCCCCAACAAAAGCATCTTGCTTTACACAGAAAAATGACTGATCGATTTATCCATCCTGCATATTAAAGGCGTCTGTATGAAGATGTGAAAAGGCTTCCCTTGGGCCCAGCCACTATTGAATACCTGCTGCATATTTCACATGACACACTAATGACCAGTGCCAAGCAAAGTGAGGCTGCGGTCTCTGGGGACACTTCCTAACAAGCGCGTACGTCTGAAGCAGATGGCGCTGGTGATCTGCAGTATGAGAGGCGGATGCTAACACGGGCTGTGGGGAGCTGCATGTTCATATCAAAAGAACTGGTTTAATCCTGTTGTGATCTTAGCTCAGTATTAAGATTACAGATGTAATAAGGTCAGCGTAAACAACAGGCTATTTTAAAGGAAGGAATGTCTTGTGTGATTGTCATTACCATGGTAACTAATACTTGTTGTGAGCGTGCATATTGATAAGAGTAGTCACCTTGTAAAAAGCCTTGTATGGTGAATCAAACCAAACTGGCCATTTTACTATATGATGGGCTTTGATCTGGAATCTTTGAAGGTTTTTGAAAAACATTTTATGCAACTGCCTAGCTGCATTTGAATGATGGTTTAGTTTTCTATTTCAGAATACGACATTTCATGATTTGACTAGAGATAGATGGATATAAAGGTTGATAATTTTATACTGCACCCGCCGGTGGGTTTTTTGCTCTCTGGCACCAAGGATCGTGTGTTCATTGAGAGACTGAGGATGGGACAATGTGTTTGCTGATGTCTATGTCAGATTATGTTTCCATGTTTTTCACTGTGAAGCCCATTGGGGCAACTCTTGTTACGATTCTGGGCTATATAAATAAAATTGAATTGAAAGGATGGCTAATATTTTGTTTTGCCCCACCAACTTATTTGAACAAAGGAATGACTGTACAAAATGTGACCACACAGCTCTCTTCAAGGTCTAATGATAAAGAGGGTCTGCGGGAGAGTTTGTAGTGAATTTACATTACAGTATTTGGGGAAAATAATCAAAATCTGCCTAAAATATTGGCCCAAAATATCATCAGATCTTAACAGCCTCCGGATTCTAAACAATGTCAGCATTGTCCATGAAAAAGAAAAAAACATATCGCTCAGTCTCTCGTTTTGACATGGCCAAAACCCATGAACTAAATTCTCAAACTAAATAAACTACCCACTTACTTGACTCATCTTCTCAATTGTTTGGTGGTTGGACAAGTTGGAGCAAAGCCACAGCATCAACACACTGCAGTGTTTAGCAGTAACATGCATAGATCTGTACTCTGCATATTTACACATGTATGGAACAAACAAACAGGACTTTGCAGTGTTTTGTTCAAAGGGCATCCCCATCATGAGCCATGGCTCATAGGGACACTCATCAGGGCTGAGCACTTGTAGATGTAACACTCAATAAAGCATCTCCAGTTGGTGCCATCAGTCTTGTGCAGGTGGCAAAAAAAGAATTGCACAACAGAATGGAGCAGATGTGCATTGCATACAAGAATTCCCTGAGGCATTCAAAAGCATCCAAATTGTTATGCAAAATGTAAAAATAGCATTTATACTCAAATTGGTGGTCATAATTATTGTGAAGAGACTGCTGCTTCACATAAAAGTAAACTGCCATCTGAAAAATGTATTAAATCAAGTGCCGCTCAACATTTCACACATTCTCTGTCTGTCCTTTTATATTCTGATCTCACCCAGCATATTATCACTGAACAATACTCCTAACACACTATGCTTGACACTGAAAAAAGAAGACTGAATATGGAAGGCTTATTTAGATTACACAATGTGTCTTTGAAAGGATCTTACTGACTGGTAAGAGCAGTAGTCATGACTGCTCACTTCATCTTATATTTTCCCTGTATGCGCTCCAAGGACACTTCCAGTTCTCTCTTTGTTGACTTTCTTTGTGGTTAACTCTATCAACCAGTCTCATCTTCTCATCTCTTCACACACACCTCATCAAAGTTAGGACTAAACTGGGACTAAACCAGAACCAGAGCAGGAGCAAACTAAGTCTACACCAGGACTATAATGGGCTTAAACCAGGACAAAACCAGTTAAAGTGTACAGGCTCTCTTACAGCCATAAATGTTATTGTGTGTGTGTTATATTATATATTATAATATTATAATTTATTGTCTATATTTACTTATACACATACATGGCACTTCAAAATTTGTTATGACAGGCCTAGTAAAAGTACTTGTACACCTTTTGTGGCTATATTGCAGTACATCTTGGAAACAGACTTTGAAATCTTCCGGCTCTGTTCTGGAGTGCACAGTGACTAGCCCCCTCTGTCTCTGGTTGGAGCAAGCAGATCTCCAGGCTTTAGCCATCTTAAGTCGGTTAGCAGGCAGTCCGCTGTCCAGCTCCCTGATGAGGAAAGGTCAAGCATGAGTGAAACCAGCCAATAAGACCTTTACTGAGCCCCTGGCAGTGGACAAGGGCTACTGCGTTTTTCTTCATCCAATCACCAATCACCATTACCAACTTCCCTCTCTCAAACCCAAACCATTTACAGCTACGTCTTATGTTATCAAGTCCGGCAGGAGGAACCACTCTTCCATGGGGAGGGGGGGCGGAGCTTCAGATCAGACAGATTGGTCAACAGTAGAAAGAGATAGAGGACTAAAATGGGCGCAAACCAGCACAAAACCAGTTGTAACAAGTGTAAAGGCAATTTTTTCTTCTCTTTTATTGGTCAACTTGTCTCACAGAAGCTGGCCCCTTGTGGGTAGAGTTGGTATCTTTAGAGTTGACAAGGGCTACTGCTTTCTCACCATTACCAACTTCCCTCTTTCAAACTCAAACCATTTACGACTACGCCTTATGTTATCATAGCAGGAGGGAGGGCGGAGCTTCAGATCGGAGAGATTGGTCGACTGTAGAAAGAGAAAGCGAGAGAGAGAGATAGAGGGGGAGGGAGATAGATCCCCGCTATCCTGTGATGTTGTCTTTAGGAGCTCCTCGCCAGTGCAATCATGTAAAGGGGAATAAATAGCTGACAAAGCCATACGCGCTATAATTGAGCGTCAATTTCTGCTGAAGCGTAATCACACAAGTTACAATGGTCATAAATTAAAATGCGGAACAACTCTGTAGAAGGAGGAAGTCCGTCTTACAAACAGCTGGGGTTTAATTGGCAGTTGCTATAGTGGGCTATACAGTGCTATGGTACATTACAAGCACTGCAGCTATAACTAATACAGCTCTATTTATATCAATAAATTCACACTTCCTGTAAATGTCATTTGGATGGGGAAAGGCAGCCTCCATCCTCACGTATATTAGAGTTCTATTAGTGTGAATGACCAGTGTGCATAGCCAGCAGGTTTCCATTCAATGCACAGTAGACTCTCACTGTGCTTCTCACATATAGGAATACAAGTGAGACAAGTAAAAAATCGGAAATGTCAAAAATTACTAATAACAAGGATGGGGTATGGCATCAATGCTCTGAGTCACTATGAATATTGTGCAGAAAAATACATGTAGGGCTGGATTAAGGCATGTTTTTGTGTACGCGGATTGTGCCAATATCTTATTCATGGGTACTTCTCAAATTCAGGTTAATATGCAAGCAAAAGCAATGTTTATTTTCATCCTTCTAATATATAAGCAGGAATATGAGCCACACTACACCACTACAGAGTGGAAATAATTTGCTCAAAACTCCTTAAATCACAAAAGTGTGCCCATTCTTCCAGTTTTAAACACTTACCACTTAAAAGATCCATGTACCTCAGGCTGTACAATTAATACCATTTTAATTGTGGTCACAATTAATGTTCAAATTAAAAAATTTTAAAGTAATTAATTCTAATACAAATGTGGTTATGTTTTTCCCCATAACTGAGCAGCTACAGGGACCCACAATCTGTTGCCCCATAGTTAAGCAGTACTGTCACTAAGGAAAATTGGAATACATCGGTGATAATTGAAAATACTTTTTTTATACAATAAACTTTCAGCATGAAATAACATCTTTTAGTCATGTGGTCTTATACTAGTTCTGATATCGATCAAGAACAGGAAATGTTCAGCTTTGTACTTTTTCCCATTATCAATACTTCTAAAATGGGCTTTGAATTGATACCACCTTAAGTATCGATCAGCACGTTGGATAGAATTTTTTTTGTCAACCCTATGGACAAGATTATGGGAAAATCTAGGCCTACTTTTTCCTCATCCTGAAATGACTCTGAAAATGAAAATGCTGCTTCATGTATTCCACTGCTAAGCCTTATGCTCTTTGCACAGAAGAGTACAAAGATAGTTGACATTTGTTTTGCTGCAGTCAAACACTGACCATTGATCTAACATACCAAACAGCAGAGACAAAGCCAACAGGCTCATTGTACACTTTTATGTTACGTTTTAAACAGATGGAGGAGCCAAAATACAGGACTGCACATGAAATGTTATTTAACAGAACAGAAGTAAAACCAAAAAGACTAGACCCAGCAGACTGCACCTCTGACACATGGGTCTTACTCCCAGAGCACCACCTGCACCTGGAGTTTCACTAGAGTGACCTACTCCATCAGACCTGGTCCCTGTTGGTCCCTGCTGGTCCCTGTTGGTCCCTGCTGGTCCCTGTTGGTCCCTGTTGGTCCCTGCTAGTCCCTGTTGGTCCCTGCTGGTCCCTGTTGGTCCCTGCTAGTCCCTGTTGGTCCCTGCTAGTCCCTGTTGGTCCCTGCTAGTCCCTGTTGGTCCCTGCTGGTCCCTGTTGGGCCTTGCTAGTCCCTGTCGGTCCCTGCTGGTTCCTGTTGGTCCTGTTTTCATAGGTCTCCATCTGAGGTACCTGTTCCCCAAGACCTTCCTGTGATGTTAACACAGCAGCTGCTTCCTGCTCCTCACCTGGGCTCTATTACACAGGTTTTTTCTCCTCACCTGTGGGCCTCACTACACCCTGTCTTACCTCCATTAGAGTCCTCCCTGTCCCCTCCTGACTCATCACTGCAGCCTTCTGAGCATCCACCTCTAGGTCTGGAGTCGCTGAGTGTTTCCAATCAGTTTTTAGAACTGCCTTCGTGGCCTCTGGACCTTCTTGGTTATTTTCTAGTCTCTCAAATATATGGCCATGGACTACTATGGAACCTATCTATTGCCTAAAGTAAGAAAGTTTTTCATTATCACCGTGGTATCAAGATCAGCATTAAGTATCGAGTCTATTCCTTAGTATCAAAATTTGAGTATCATGACACTATCTACAATCTTGTTTGCTAACATCTTAATGCATATCGTTGGTCAATCTAATAAACAGCACTGCTCCCTTGACGGCTGAACTTACGGTTGAAGATGCCGGAGTGATGTGAGTCATTGTGAACATTACGTAGGTGGTGAATGTTTTCAGGCATAAACAGTTCTCACCTACCACCTTTGTCTGTGCTATAGAAGAAAGGGTCTTGCTTTGACAAACATATAACCTATTGATGTACTGGCAACACATAGAGGAGAGACAATGGAGAATCAGTGCCTCACACTTCTGAAGAGCTGTTTGCTGCATGCTGATGTGTGGGCTGTCAAATGTCAAGACTTCATTTGTTCTTGTTAACTGTCTTCTCATCCAAACAAAATGCTAGCATATCACCCTTGACAAGTGTATTTTGTTTGTTTGTCGTGAATTCAAATCATTTAGAGGTCCGATATTATGCATTACTGACTCAAGTGAGTTTTCAGCCATGTTATAATGTTGTTACCTCATCAAAATATATTGAGTTGTATTTTGTTTTATTCACACATGTTTTTGTTTTGTTTTTTTTAAATTATTATTATTAGTCTGTCTACATCTTCAAAGCTCTAAATGCTCTGTTCCACGTTGAGATGTCATGTAGTGGTAATTTTTAAGTTAACAGCTTTCAGAGTATTTTCAGTTTGAAAGAACTCAGCCTAAATATGCTGGATTTGTGTATTAAACGTGTGAATGGAACAAAAAAGCCTAATGTGGGCCCTTTAAATATTATATATCTTGGATTAGGATTGCATGTTAATTTGTTATTCATATATTTTCATTTCCTGTTGCAGCTCCAATTTTGAAGACTTTCACCATTTGAATAATAGAATATTTTGTATTGAATAATGTTATGACAATGATAATTTATTGTCACTCTGAAACTCCTGGACAGAGAATAATTTGATCCACCTAATTTGCAATCTCTTTTCATTCATGTGCTGAGCAGCAGGGTGTGTAGTCGATTTTAGCCCGTGGTACCTCAAGGTTGAATTTCTGTACTTATATTATAAAAAAGTACAATTTGAACCACTAAAAAATATTGAGTTAGTGCTAATTGAGCATAGCCATGAAGCTAAAAGGCCTGTGAAATAGAATTTGGAAGTTTTCCTCACCCATTTCTCTTACTGGTTAGCCCCATCAACTGTATACACAAATGGACACGTGCCGAATAGGAAAAGTTCATGGACGCTTTTGACTCCATCGACTTTGTTTCCAATTGACTTTCCAATGAGAAACTGTCAACCCTCTCTCTGTAATTGCTGCTGTGAGCCTCGTCATTTTAGTCTATAATATGTTTGTGTCTACCTGATCCTAAAGCGTGATCCTGGTGTTTTTATTTAGCTCTATTATCTGTAAATAAATTCTTAATATGCAGATTGGCTCCAAATTCGCCCCTATAACTGCAAACATAGTGAGCTTCAAGTGACTAGAGCCGAACACTATAGGTGATCTCACACTCCCTTAGTCCACTTCTTTATACAGTCTATGGTTAACCCACATCATGATCATGTGTGACAGTAGGCTTCGACCAATCACAGACAAGTGTGAACTCTCAGAAGAAGCAGATAGGTAAGATAGGCGCACACTTTGGAGTTCTCTATAATACTTTGAGGTCACTCTTAAGGATAGGAATATTGCAACATATATTTAAAATTACGTCCAATTTAAATCTATAAGTGACGTGACACCTCAGTGATGCATTACCGAGACGTATCATTTGAAGTAATTGGTGCTCTCATGGTCTCTCAAAGTCTGACAGCAACTTAAAGCTTTCTCTCAAACTGTCAACTCTCAAGTTAAGACATCAGCACCGACGCACTCTTAGTTCCGCTCGACTTAATGAATATCCGCTATCATTTTTGAGGATACAACAGAACTTATCCCACTAAATTCTCAAGACATAGTGAATCAAAGCAAGCGTGGCAATCAGCATGCATAACCCAAGTGTGGGAGAAGGCAGAGGCTCCTGTTTCCATTAAACTTTGCTCGCTCGCTGACGACATTTATGTGAAAGGACAGCTGATATTTTCACACTGTAATTACAGCCATAGGTCATTGAAACATGGAGACAGCTGCTCGGGGCGCAGAGGATCGGTTCTGACCAGGCCACGGGGGGCAAACACCACCTTCAACACCACCGCTTATTTTCAGATTAGGAAAAAGACGCAAGTATAAATGTGTAAAAAATTCCGTAGGCTTTCACCTTCTTTGCCAGTATAAATAGATTTGATATAGTTTGGATTCTAACATTGAAATATCAAACTTTGTACATGTGTGAACATTTGGTTCTGTTTACTATAGAAATCTGCAATTATCTTTTCCTTTGCAAGATAAGCACTTAATAAATAGTGTTTGGGTGAAATAAAAAAAATACATAATCTGGATTCTGAAGTTGTTCAGAATCTAATAAAATATTTCAATCTTTGTATATTCATGACACTGTGAATCTTTTTATTATTCGGGCCATACTTTTTATGCAACATAAGCACTTAAAAATAGGTAAATAAATACATAAATACAATTCCGTGTTCTGTTTAAAGGTTCTGTATTACGGGAAATGGACATGAGCTTTTAGCCATGGTATAAGGTAGTTGCCTCATCAAAAACATACCTGGAGCTGTGTTTTGTTTCATTCACTTTATACTTTATTATTTGTCTGTACATCTCCAAACCTCAAAATGCACTGTTCCTACTTGTGATGTCATGCAGTTTTCTAGTTAACAGCTATTACATTACATTTTGTTCAGTAGAGATGAGCAATTCCAAGGCTGAAATGGTCCAAATAGTTGTAGTGAAGGCCTATAGAGTTAAATATGCAGGGTTTTGTGTGTGAAACATGTGTTAATGAAACAAAACTCAACTCTATGTATGTTGTTGATGAAGAAACAACATTATAACATAGATCAGAAAATAGCTACTGTGGGCTCTTTAACATTGTTGTGCTTTATTTTTTTCTTTTCTTCAACTGTCTCTGCCAACATGCATTGGAAGTCTAATTTAGCAGAAGACAGATTGTCTGCTTACCTCAATCACTTTTACTGATCTGATCATGACAGAGCACCACCATTACACACAAAGCTAATGTCTTTCCTGACTTTCTAATCTGTCTCCTGTAAGTGTTTTCCATGTGGTTTTCATAACGTACTCTTATATTATCGAACTCCAATTACATGTATTGATCAAGCCACAGTGACCAGACTTGTAACTGATTAGATGCCTCGTGTCATTAAACCTGCTCCCTTCTTAAGATAGACTTTATTGATCTAAAAATCACATTACTCACTATCGAAACACAGCCGGTGGCAGTATCTTAGAGTGCAGGTATGTAAGCTCAGAATTCAAGGCCCTGTACCTGATTTTTATCGTTCTCAAACACTCTTGTTTAGACAGAACTCCGAGCGTGCTGCACAAGCAAATTCAAAATGTCTTTGCCCCAAAACCTGTCAGACCACTCTTCCATTTGCAGGTCAAAGAGCTGAAAAAGGTGCAAATGGCTAACACCAGATTTATACAGAGTGCAAGTTGGGTGAGCGGGTTACTTGTTACACCAACTAAGACAACTGCATATTTGACCAAAAGCAACACAGTTTCACATGGGTTCACACATGTCTAATGACCTGAAAAGTGAGAAAAATAAACTTCTTGTGAATTGTTTTTGAAGATCTTACCAAGATCTGCACCTGCACTCCACCACGGTCAGAGCTGTGGCAGGATGCAGGTCAGTGTGACAGGGCACATTGGTCTGACATTCTAGATCCTGCAGGGCCCACCTAGCAGTCAGTGTACCCCTATAACTGTTAACAAAAACGCCTATCATACATATACCCACACTTTTGGCAGACATTGATAAGTGATATTTCATTTACGTAGAGCATTTGATTTTCAAACTAGGAACGTATTGGCTCTCCACAGCACAAATAAATAAAGTGAAGCTTCAGTAGTTTTTCCTTTAACGTAGCAGACCAAAACAATGAACCGACATGTGCTACCCTGTGGTGGAAGGGTTATAGTTTATGTCTTCACTGCTGATCTGATGTCTAAACACTAATATTAGCTTGGCTGTTTCTTACTCTTGCAGTTGAATGACTCTTCTGCCATAATCCAATTTTCCTCTACAACATGAAAGCAACAGGGCCTTTAAATATTGAACTATAAAGAAATCAAACTGTACGTGTGTACAGTTTGATTTCTTTATAGTTCAATATTTAAAGGCCCTGTTGCTTTCATGGAGAGTCATGTATCATTTTAGCATAACTGATCAATGTATCAAAATTAAATCAGTTCAAAAGAGCTGAACGCACCTCGAGTTTTGTACAGTTTCAAACCTAACTTTACCATACATTTGTTCTGTCTCTCACCATAAGGAAAAGTATTCTCCTATTATCGTCTTACCGTCAGTATGTCTGGCCCCATCCCCTCACTAGCTCTCTTCCTAATCCATAGTTGACAGCTGAACCCAGACTCTACTTTTTGGGTAACTCTGGCGTAGTACACTGACAGCAGCAGAGAGGACAAAGAGATGGACATGAAGGTAAAATCGTTCATGCTCACTGGCCCTCAGCGTTCACTTATCTGCAGGTTTCAGATCCAATTTAGTCCTCCTGGGTTTCTCAGTATATATTTATACATATAAATATGGTTCTGAAATTAAAGAAGACTATTACATGGTGTTCTGTGACCTGAAATGATGATGTAAACTGGATAATAGAAATACTCCCACTGGCTTCTGTCCAAAACTGCAGAGCTGACAGGCCAATCTCTTCTTAGTGACATTTCACTGTAGCAAGCAGCAGATTTGTATGTACCGTATGTACCTGAACTTTTGGTTGTTTAAAATGGCTTTGTAAAATTTTTGATAGAGATCGACCGATATGGGTTTTCTCATGGGTGATGCAGATACCGATTGTTTAGAATATAGATCAATTGATGCCAATAAGCTCTGTGCAGTTATATCTTTGCATTAAAGTGTTAATATATACCTTTCTGTATATTTTTTAGGCAGCAGATTAGCCAAAAATAAAGCCTATGCTGGAGATTAAAAACCAATAGCCGATATGCAAAAGAGTCCAAATATCTGCCTGATATATCGGCCAACCTGGAGTTGGGAATTTTTTTTAATAATCACAACTAAGTGTACAGAAGTGGGTGGTACACTGCGTACACTGGTGTATGAACGTGTGTGTGAATTGGTTCACATGTTTAGAGGTTCCTCAAAGTAAAGTGGAAAAGCTCTATATAAAAATGTGAGCATTTGCCATTTACCATTTATTCTGCACTCCTCTCTTTTTCTGATGATTATTTATGTTTTGATTTGTGTAAACTTGTCTTACCTTGACTATAGATTGAATTAAAATGATCTGTCACAGTTAGTTGCCCTTTCGATTAACCAGATCGTTTTGAAATTTCTAATCGTGAAGTTGTGGTTAACACTGCTAACTCTGTTTTCTATTGACTGTGTTACAAATGCACACAAAACATCTTCAAAACAAATTCTCAGCACTTTCTTTTAAAAACATGTTTTTGCTCCTTGTTTAACCTTGTGAACTTCATTTTTCTTTTGGAAAACTCTTGTTAAAAAGCACATCTTTGACTTGTGTTCTGTGGTGGGTTGCCCATAACCACAATCCTCCCACATCAGTCAGTCCAGCACTAAAAATATCAAAACATTGGAATATGCCTTTCAGAAGGTGATTAAATGCCTCTCTGAGTCTCTGTGTACTGGTTCAGTCTTTTCATTGCAGGCAGATTGATGTGGGGGTAGCCATGTTGGATCAAGCGGGGGGCGAGGCCCCTCTGTGACTTCAAAGGAGAAACTGGTCTAGACTTCTGCAGTAGAGGAGGTAGTGGGCAGGGTGCGTGTAGGACCACCTCAGGACATAAAGGAAGAGAGCGAGGCTTAAACCGTGATAAATCACATCACTGACACAGACTGTACCCACACACACGCTGGGTATCCAGACTTTTTGGGGATGTTACACTCACATTTATTTCCTGGAAACCGATCCTAACATTAACTAAATAGTCATCAAAATTAGGGATGCACCAATCTGATGTTATAGTGCCAATACTGAAAAATTTGCTAGATTGAATATCGGCTTACAAATATCGGTTCAGCAGATATCCTGGTTGTACATATAAATCATAGAAATGTAATAAGACTGTTAAGGATTTTTATGTATACAAACTTTTTTTTTTTTTTTTTTTTTTTTGTAGTTACTTGAGCAATAAATAACAGCTAGATAACATATTTGAATCCGGTCTGTCTTATTTTATTTAATTATGTAAAGAAATAAAGGCTATTTTTAGTCTGAATTGGTATCAGTTTATATTGGTTATTGGCAATTACTTAAAGCATAACATAGTACCCCTCACTAAAGGGCTCACCTTATAATAATAATAATAATAATAATAATAATAATAATAATAATAATAATAATAATAATAATAATAATAATAATAATAATAATAATAATCTTTACTTTTAACGCATTTCAATGTACTTATCTTATTTTAAACCTGCCGTTGATTTTTGTCTTTGTCAGGAAGACAGGTCATTTTCATTTTGGAATATCTTAGGCCTATATAATTACACTATGAGATATATATTTGGATAATAATGTTCTTGTTTAAACCTAATGAAGATAATTGCTATGACACCACTATTCATGCAATTATAGGCTAAGCATCTTTGAATGTCCAAAAAAGTGCTACAGAAATCTGATCCATTATTATTTTTCATTTTAAATGCGGCTAATGACAGTAAGATTACAGACTATTGCTGTGGTATAAAAAGCGAGATTGCTTTGGCTACAGTGCCTGTTATGATACTACTAATGGGTCTACTGCACTGTAACTATTAAAGAGCCTATATTACGCTGATCCATGTTATAATGCTGTTTCCTCATCACAGACATACCTGGAGTTGTGTTTTGTTTCAGTCACACATGTTTAACACACAAACCCTGCATAGGCTGAGTTCTTCTCTCAAACAGAAAACACTCACCTCGTGATGTTATGTGGTAATACAGGAAATGCTCATTTGGATCATTTAAGATGTGACAATGTCAGTCTCTGCCAAAATAAAGGGAGAAAGTAGCTGCTAACTTGAAAACTACCACTACATGACATCACAAGGTGGAACAGAGGATTCTGAGCTTTGGAGATGTAGACAGACTAATAATAAAGCTTTACTCAAACATGTGTGAATGAAACAAAACATAACTCAAGTATGTTTTTGATGAGATAACATTACAACATGGTTTAAAGGTCACAAGAGTTAATTTTGTGTAATATAGGGCCTTTTACTAACTGTTATGACCCAAAATTTATCTCAATATCTTTAAAAGAGGACACGGAAAAACAAAGTTAAGGATGGACCAGTTTAATTTTTACTTTTTTGAAAGTTTGAATGTGGAGATTTAAAAAAACAATGCCCAATAAAACAAAGTAACAAAGAAAAAGACCCTGGTGACCTACCAATGTAAAATAAGGACGGTGCATTGGACAGGCCAACCCAGTACAGGGTTGTAGGAGCTGCCAGTGCACTGCTGTAATGAAAAAACAACCCACAAACTGTCCCTGCATAAAGTAAATGAAAACAGGACATCTAGACCAGGTCAAACAAAAATAAGGCTAGGCTAACAAAACAAAAAAAAGCTAACGATCCGGCAAAGGAGGCAGCAGGGAGCAGCGAGACACAGCGAGAGGGAAGGTGAGCACACCAGACTCATGCTATTTAAAGGCTTCTAGGCCTTAACCAGGAGCAAAATAAAAAAGGTACTTTTAAACATTCAAAAGTAGGAATAACTTGGAAAAACAACTGGGAAAATATTACAAAAAACAGACAATAAAAATATATAGGGGAAAAAAGGTGCCCAAACTTAACACTTACTATTACTACAACTAATAAAGCATACACCAAAAATCAGACTTATGTTGAATAAAACTAAATTGTAGGAAGCAGAATCTCGTTGCTTTCCTCCACAGGGTTTTTTCCATATCAAAGAGACACAAGCACAACTCCACACAGCACAGATGATGAGTTCTCAACCTTTATCAAATGCCACCAATGGTATCAATGGATTAAGCTCTCATCAAACCAGGAACATTAGGCCCCCGCGATGGCGCTGTGGTGATCATGTGATTCACAGTAGTGGTGCTGCATGTTGATTTTTTTTTCACTTAAACATAAAAGAGCTCTTTTTAGCAGCCTTATTCTGCTTCTCTCTCAATGACTTTAGTGATGGGGCCCGTGCTTGGAACATAATGGCTTCAAAATGAACTTGATGCCCTGCTTTTCATATTCTGTATGGCATCTGATGAACATAGAGGGAGCATGCAAATCCAGTCAGCTAATGAGGATAATGCAGGCAGACTCATTTTAGATATTTTTCTGTGAATAGTGTACAGAACAAGGCTGTCATTTGGGTCTTTGTACATCTGTTGGATATGTACACTATTATTTACTCTCATAGACCTGTCCTGATAATTATTACATAGACTAATTGTTCAATATATGATACCAGAGCAAAATACAGTCTATCTTTAATTATTAGAATAGCATGAAAAGTTGATTAGGCTGTGACACTATTTATGTCTTTCCGATATTGAATTCATTGAACTCACAATATTCAAAGAGACACTGAATTTGGGGTTTTCATTATTTGTAAGCCATATTCATAAAAAAAAAATAAAAAAAATCAAGAAATAAAGGCTTCATAAAAGCTTCGCTCTAAATGTAATTTAGATCATATACGGATTTGACTTTCTGAAATGAATGACAAAAATGATTTTTTTTCATAATATTCTAATAATTGGATCTACTAATCTAATCTAATAATAATCTTTAATAATAATCATTCTAATCATTCTGCTATTCATTTGTTGCAGTGTATGTCTTTTAATATTGTTTACTGAAAAATTATTCCCTGGGATTATCTTGCTTTATTGTTATTGTGTCAGTGTCAGATTTTCAATATTTTTGTTTATCATGACATTCCTCTGTGGCAATATTGCAAACTTCAAAATCTGGTATTAATTTGCCTCCTCGCTGCCATGTTTTAAGATACAGATGATAAATTGGTTCTTCTGGTGTCAGATCAATGCAACAAGGCTTCACTGACCTAATGACAACACTCATGTCACACAAAATGTACTGGACAGTTATCGGGATTGGAAAAAAATCCCATTATTTTAAAATGCTTTGAGTTTGCTGTTAATAGAGGTTTTTCAGTGTCCCCTCATGATTACTCTGTGTTTTGATTGATTCTTGCATGTTTAAAGTAATCTTGTATTGTCCTGCATTTGACATTTGAGGCTTGAGTGCTCCAAAGATTTCTGTTTTCACCAATCCCCAATCTCTGCCCACTGTTCTGTTCTTTACTTGGGCTTGTTAAAAAAAATCTGACTCCAGTTCATACATGATTAGGGTTTAATAATCTCACTCTTCTGTTTTTTTGTTTGTTTGTTTTTTAACAATAAAAACAAGTCAATTAAAACCTGCTGTTTTCTTTGGCGGTGCCTCATCACATATACACACACTTACAGAAAACCAAAAAACACCAAAACAGGATTCTCTTTACAAATAACTCAGGGTTCATTGAGATAAATCTGAAATGCCATAACAAAGTCACCAACAATCTAGGTATGTGTCATTGTAAGTGGTATAGCCATAAATGTGACTGTAGAGAACATTTATGTGAACCTCTAGGGGAAAAAAATGCTAATTTGCCTATTTACATGTACAACCATTTTAAACTGCACCTTAGTTGGGCTTTACATTTAGAACCTCCCAACCACTGAACTGGCCTTTCATTTCAGATACAGCAGTGTAGTGCTGGCCAATCTCCGCCGCTTGTTAAATACTACATACAGGTCCAATGGTGTGTGTGTGTTTTCCCAGTCAGCGCTGCTTCCATGTGATCAATCCAGAGCCCAACTAGCAGTAGAAAATCTTTAGAGGAACGACAGGCCTCTGTCCAAGCCTACGCATAATTGGTTTGAAGTCCATGCTTCCAGTATTCACAGAAGATATGTAAACACAAAGCAACGCACACTATAATAACGTCAAAACAATACATTTCTGCTGCCTTCTGTATTGGTATTATTCAGGCTTTGGAGAGCTGTATGAAAAAGAACTGTTGTTTTGGGACTATCCAAGATTTGTGGATAGTCTAAAGGTTGAAGGCTGGAAATAAAAATGAAAAGAACTTGCGTTTAATCTCCTAAACAATAAATCGTGATATTCCAGCATTTCTGTAGCAAATTTTAAAGGTGCACTATGTAACTTTTCTGGTAGAGGGAGAATGTTTCATAGTATGGCAATAAACTTAATTATCTCCATGGAGACAAGTAGATGACTTCCCTGGGTAATTATACTTTATTCTGCTATTCATTTGTTGCAGCGCATGTCTTTTAATATTGTTTACTGAAAAATGTATACTTTAAAGGTGTACAATTGACATGTACGCCTTTAACAACTGACTTGTACATCTTTAAAGTCAATTTAATGCGTGTGCAATACTTAGACCTTAACCACAACATCAATAGTTTATCTATATCTTATTATGGACAGATTGCTAAAATATCATCATCCGACTAATCCTGAAAAAAAAAGAAATAAATAAAAGAATAAACCCCCAGTCTTGATTTAATAGTTTTTTGTACTATTATCTTTAAGCTTCCTGGAACAGCCAAAAGCATGTCCCGGCCGTGTGGACAGAGACAGAGGGGACGAGTGAGGATGACAATTTCATTTGGGGAACGTCATTTATCAGTGTGAAGGAGGCACAGATTTGAGGTGTAATGATCTGATTCACTGGACATCCTGAGAAAGGTCACAACCAAGATAAATGCCATCGCCTGGCCGGACAGGAGAGAGGTAGGAGGGCGCTGGAATGAACACATAAGAGGTGCCAACTTACTCCAAAGGGGATTATGTAACTACAGTGTTGCCAGGTTTAAAATACTTATATTATAGGTAATACAAATCCTACAAATTATAGGTAATACAAATTCTATTTCTACAGCCTTACTTCTGATCTTAAGAATGTTGCAAATGTGGCTAATTAGAGATTATATGACGGATTTGATATGAACGTAATTATTAGCATTATCTATGTCCTTAGATATGACATAAACATGTTAAAATATTGGTTTTACTCATAACAATTGTAATGGTGATTGATTTTTAATTATAAAAGAATCCAGTCAGAAAGTGGGCATCACTTTATAACAACTACCTTAATTTGCCTTAGTAAAGCTGAACAGACCTAACTCACAGGGTTAGTTGAGTGTTTATGAGTTATGGGAAATGATACTAATTCCCTTGTTACTAAGCCTGAATCCTCCTTGATAAACTATTTGTTTGTTGTGAATCTAGTCTTTGTTCACTCTTTATAAGGTTAATTAAAGTGTAGCTGTCTTAAAGTGTTGTCAAAGTAGAATGAGCTCCTCATTTGCCAGGTCCTACAACTAAATTTGCAATAAACCCAAAATGTCTATCATGAGTCTTCAGTATATGACAGACCATCTCAAGTTCAGTTTTGAGTGATAAGAGCTAAATTTGCAGCTATTACTACTAATACATGCATTAGATTTATATTGTACAAGAAATCTTTCTTCAAAAGAAAATAATGTTTCTCTTTGTTCCAGCCCAAATAGACTGGCATTAAGAGAACAGCTAAAGCCATATCCTTAAAGGGCTCATAATGGTTATGTTTTTTCCTCATTAAAACATACTTAGAGTTGTGCTTTTTTCTTTCACACATGTTTAACACACAAACCCTGCATATTTAGCCTGAGTTCTTCTCTCAAACAGAAAACACACTGTTCCACCTTGAAGTCATATGGTAATGCAGGAAGTTCTCCACTGTGTTTTTAAACTCCATAAACTTTACTAGAATCATTTGGATGATTTGCGCCCTGGAATTCCTGATTTTAACTAAGCTAAAGGTAAAAGGTAGTTGTAAACTTGTAAACTACCTGTTGACATCACAAGATAAAACAGAGCATTTTGAGCTTTGGGGATGTAGACAGACCAATAAGAAAGGGTTACTCAAACACGTGTGAATGTTTTTGATGAGGTAACAGCATTATAACAGGGCCTAAAGCTCACAGGAGTCAGTTTGGTGTAATATAGGATCTTTAATCAATATCACTTTTGAGGACCTATAGGTAAAAGTGACCCCTTATTTACACCCATATGACAGTTTTCCTTTCTTGGCACCGCCCCTCATTGCTTTACAGCCATCCTCTATTGACAGTTCATAATGAAGATGCTGCAATGGCTGACTTCTGCATCCTCGGTCTGCACGTGCTTGCTCTTTGATAGCAGAACAAGGGCAATCATGAGAGATAGCCTACATAAAAGTAAAAAGGCTGAGCTACAGGTGCCCACAGTATAAATAGTGCATCTCATGATTTCCCTCTGGAGCGCATCAAGCTTAAAGCACTGGTTGTATGCTAAACCACTGCATTAGGAGGAGGCTGATTGATCGGGGCCCCCCACCCACACTGACAGGGGCTGATGCAGTACCTACAGGCTTGACTCAGCGCCAGATGCAAGGAGATGGTTGGAGACAGGAAGGGCGAGTACGAAACTGAAGATAGAAAGTAAAAATAGAGATAATGTCAAGCTGCACTGGATACTATAACTACAACTATACAACAGCTTTTACTACTTCTTGCTGTAAAATGTAGCATACACTGTTTCCGAGAGTTTCTTACCAGCTAAAAGAGCACTATGGGACTTTTCTGGTGGAGGGTCTACCACTTCCTTGTCTCCATGGAGATGTTATGCTTTTCTTGCTATGTTCCACAGTATAGTAATGACAAGCACAAAACTAAGGATGGAAAGTACAAATTGAAATAACATCAAGCTGCATTGGATACTAGAAATACGCTACAACTTTTACTATTATTAGCTGTAGAATGTAGCCTCCAGTATTTTCCCATTTACTTGCTAGAGGAGCACTATGAGACTTTTCTGTTGGAGGGTTTACCGTTTGTTTGTCTCTATGGCTATGTCCATGGAGTGCCTTGCTTGGAATGTTCCACAGTATGGCTGAAATGACAAGCACAAAACAAAGAATAGAAGCTACTACTATCTATACAACTGTTATAGACTTAACTCCACACCAAATGCAAGTATATGGGATGAGACAGAGCTAGACTTCAGCCTAGAAAAAGTTCAAATAGATGAATGTAGTCGAACCGCTTTGTAATGTAGCCTAATGTAGGCCTAAGTAGCCTTTTATGGAGGCAAAACCACATTGGAGTAATAGAAATACGCAATACCATAAAGAACAATAAAAATACCACAAGACAATATGCAGTAAAATGCCAAGCAACAGAAGGCATCAACATTGGCTCAGAGCGGTTATCTGTCGAAGAAGCAAATAGATACAGGCAAGAACAGGTAAACAATAGTTATAAAGATGGCAATTTTATCTGTAGTCTCACAACGGGAGAGGAGAGCAGGGAAGATGTGCACCTGACTTACACTATTCCTCCTACAGAAATCCACATGCTTCTGTCAGGGTTTTAACCACTCCTGTGTGCAATGCAATCATCTGGAATATTCCGTTAATAGCCCGCCCATCTCAACCTGCTAGAGAAATGGATTGTGAGATTGTCGTCTAATTATATTGTGAATTAAACCTATACCAGGATTTGTAATAGATTTGAGAATAAGAAGTGCTACTGGGAAAGTGAAGGGGGATAGGTATTTGAAAATGACGCATGAGGAAAATGCATTAGAAAGAATTTGAAAGAAGATCTCCACTAAGGAATTGTTGGAGTTACTCAGATGTATTACTATTACTAAGATATGTGCAGAGATAAAATTGTAACAAGTGTTCTTTTAAATCAGGGCTTCATATGTACATTGTGGCATGACCATCAAACCTTTTACAACTGTGTTCTGACTGTGTTTCATAACAGTCACACTGCTAAGTGCAGCAAGAAAAACATGTTCAAATCAACAGTGAATTCACTGACCTTATATAGGATTTAAAGGAACTGCATGTAAGATTTTGATTTTTTATTTAATCAACTTGTCTTATATGTGTCTCCAGATACAAGGAAAACATGTTCAAATCAAATTTAACATTTACTGATAATTCCAAATTATTGAACATGATGTCCCATTTATTGATATTATAAACTGGCTGATCAAGACGATTATCTAATCAGAAATGAGACCCTCCCCGAGACGATACGTGGTTCGGTGTAGCAGGCACAGCCCGTTGAATAAAAGGAGCGCACCCTCATAGTGACTGTTTTACGCAAAGCTTTTCAGTCATTGTTTTTTTTCAGAAAGTGATTGACATATTGTTTTAGCCTATCATCAGAGCTTTCCAACGATGGGCGGGATGTGTGACAGAGGTGAGAGACCTGCTCAGTGTTGAGCTGCGTAAGGCTGTTTGGAGAGGCTGTACTCTAGCGGTGACGCACAAACACTGAGACAGGGCATCAGACGCATCTTGGGAGACATTTTTGGCTTGTTTTAGGTTTTTATCTTAAGAAAACATGCCTAAAGCTCAGAAGAAGACTTACTTATTACACATTACATCTTATTACAGTTTGGAACATGTGGCACATATTTGGCACATATTTGGCACACTTGTCATTTTTTTTTACAAAAAGGGTCACAGCATCCAAACCCTTAGGCCTAGAGGTCTGAAATTTTACACAGTTGTTGCAAACAACTGGAACAGTGAGTGTAGTAAGCCACATATGCCTAGAATGAAGAATGCCCAAGTTAGAGCCTTTATTATTTTGTAATTTTTTCCGAGGCAAAAAAAATCTCTTTTCAGACATTTTTCAATGTCTGTACTGTAGGTTAGCTTGCACTCACAATTTTCATATGCTTTATCCACAAAAACTAGAAAGTCTAAGCTTTAAAATGATGCATCACACAAGCATGTGGGGTGTAAGATTTTATTTTAATAAGCTATGACATTTGGGTATGTGTTACTGTTGTGCACACACAAAATTAGGTGGGTGGCAACAACTTGTCCTCCAAATGTGACCATGATTTGAGCAGATTCATTTTAGGTGTATATATATATATATATATATATATATATATATATATATATATATATATATATATATATATATATATATATATATATATATATATATATATATATATATATATATATCAAAAAAGACCTG